>OZ037755.1:12550332-13811010 GCA_964035475.1 Salix caprea | reverse complement strand
AACCCAACATTCTATGTAATAATAATGAAACTGTACGCCTTGCAATTCAGAATTGAGTCCACTACAGGGGGGGGAAGGGGGACACTGTCTCATGCTAAATTTTTCGTGGAAATCGATAAATCATACAGGTCTGAGTGAACTGATAATATATCAGTGAAAGAGGCTGCCTAGCTAGCTGGCTTGTTACGGTAGGCCAGGGGTTCCGACGCTAGCTGGTCCGCAGTTAACATCTTCCACTCGCTAATTTACCTTGAAGCTGGCCCTCGGTAACTTAGATAGCAGGTAATTTGTTTTAAAAATATTTTTTAAAAAAATATTATTTTTATTTGAAAATTAAAATAGTTAGTGTTTTTAAAATATTATAATGAACTGATATTAAAAATGAATTTTAAAAAATAAAAAAAATATATTTTTAAATAAAAAATACTTTTAAAAATAATCTCAATTACATTCTCATTAATTATTTAAAAATTCTTTAGATATCATGCAAAAATAAAAAAGGAATCACCAATACATTGATCTGATACAAATAACCAGAATATAGCTTCTGATCGATAGGTTAATAAACTTTTGATTGTCTACCTGGGCTTGGAAAATGGATACGTTCCTGCGTCTAGACTCTAGAGAAGCTTCGGAGGATTTCACTATAAATAATGGTTGCCGGCGGTATGTGTGAGAGTGATGGTTGCAAATGCACAATAAATACTTGTTATCAGGTGATGGGTTTTGCTGGCCGGTGTAGTTTCCTGTGGGGCTACAAGGCCTAAACCGAACCACCGTCCTGGCCATCACATGCAAAATATTCTAGGGTTTGAGTTTTTAGTAAAGAAAAATAGCATCGTTTAGTCAAAGATGCGAAGGGTAGTTCTGTCTTTAACTTAAACATGCAAACAGCCATTGTATGCATGAATTAAAAACACTAATAGCATTCACTTCTTTTTATTGAAAACCCAAATTAATCCTTAATCCTGAATTAACACTAAACTCTAACCTTAAACTAATCTAACCTCCAATAAACCCCGAACCCAAACCGTGAACTGCCCGAACCATAAATTAGCTCCAAATCTTAATCTATAAACTATTATGACCACAAATTAAACCTAAGTTGACCAATGGAAACAAAAACTTTTTTTGGAGGCCAGTAAGGCCTTATTCGATGGACCAAAACTAATTTGTTAAACCACGTTCTCCTCTCTTTTCTTATCTCAGACACTCCTGTTAATGACCTTGGACTCGGTATTGTCTTCGCTCCTCATTTGAGCAGCCAGTTTTTATCCATCCCTAAAGCCCTGCGACACAGATTCTCAAATCTTTTATATAACAACAGGCATCAAAAGAAAATGATTGCTAACAAGACATGGAACAATAAGTCGTGTTTAATTGAATAATATTAAATTAGCCTTCACACAAGGCCTTATATTTTAATAACATTAAATTCTTTACACGACTAAAAATATGACCACCAAGCTGCAGAATGATGTGAAGTATAGATGTCTGTATTTAAAAAAAAAATTGATTTTTTTTTTAAATTAATTTTTGTTGTGTGTTTTTATATCATTTTCATTTGCTGGTATAAAAAAGAATTATTTTTTATATTTTTTTAATGTATTTTTGAACAAAAAATACTTTCAAAAGCAACCATTACCACACTTCCAAACAAAACAAGAGAGATGATTAGTTATCACAAAAAGAAAAAAAAAGAGAATACATTTGTTACTTAGTGGTCTGGAATGTCATGTCGACCAACAATATTAGTTTTTTTAATTTTATTATTTTGCGTTGGGTTGATTGATAATAAAATTTTATAATTTATTTTAATTTATTTTATATAGTTATCTCGATCTCATGATTTAAGTCATGTAACATCAGTAAATATGTGCTATTACATCGTAGTTGTGTCACAATATAGTTATTTGAAAAAAATATCTTTTTGAATGTGTTCTAGATAAACCATGCTTTCAACAATTGTATAATTTGTCTTTTGATATATCAAATTGAATGATTCATATCATGTATTTTAAATCCATGAATATATTAATTATAGTAGTTTGAAATATTTGAAAATCCAAGAAATCATACAAAAAGTGGTTAATAAGAACAACAGTTGAAATAACTATTTTAGTCTCCTAAAATTAAGGTTAATGGAAAGGGAAATTACCACAAACCCTTAAAAACCCTAATGGATGTGGTCACATGGGGTTGGTATGGGCGGGCTGTCTAAACCAAAGTTATTGATCCCGTCCCGTTCCGGCCGGAACGGCCGGAACGCCCCGTCCCGTTGCAAAATCCGGGACAAAACGGCGACGTTTTTGTCCCGGTCAAAATCCCGGCCAGATCCGGATTTTCCGGCCGAATTCCGGCCGGAACGCCCCGGTTCCGTTCCGGACATTCCGTTCCGGTCAAGCCAAAACGACGTCGTCTCTGCAAGAAAATTATTTTCATCACGGCTTCGTCTCTGCAAGTATGACACGGCTATGGGGTTCCTGCTGGTTATGGTGGGGGTTACAATCCAGCTGTAGCCATAGCCGTGTCATAATAAAAAACCAAGCATGGTCTCGCTCAAATGGCTCAAGGCCGAATTGGTGCACAGCAGGTAGACTGCAAGTAGAAAAGAAAATGGAGAAGAGGAGATGAGGGTGGGCGGCGGCGGCATGGGAGAAGGAAATTGGGATTTAGGGTTATGTTAGGGGTTTTTAACTTTTTATACTTAGTTATTATAATAATAATAAAAAATAAAAAAAAAGAAGGCAGGTTTCTACTTTCTACGGGGGGTTATATAAATTATTATTAATAATAATAATAATAATAATAATAAAATAGGTTTATACGGGGGAGGGGTAATAATAATAATAATAATAATAATATGGGGGTTTATAATAATAATAAAAATAACAATAATAATAATAATAATTAGCATAAAAAATAGTTAGCATAAAAAATATTTTTTAAAAAATCCTATTAATTAATTTAAGATAATAAATAACATTAATTAATTTATATTTCACATCAACAAAATATTTATTTTTAGTTTGTTAATTTTTATCTAATGAAATTCTATGGACATAATTGTTTTGTAATGTATTTTTCAATTATTTTGAATCATGCATGAACCTTAATATTTTATTTTTTTCATATATATAATTAAATAAAAATGAACAGTACAAAACCGGAACGGTACCCGGAACGTTACCGAAACCGGGACGTCCCGTTCCAAACACAAATCCGGAACCGGGACCGGGACGGGATCAATAACTATGGTCTAAACCCGTCCAACCTCTTATGTTTCCAGGCGAATTGGAACATACCAGGTTCAACGGTCCAAATGACCACATCATGAGGTGGGCCCAATACCTTTATAACGTGCACCTCACAACCATCCTCAGCCGTCCATTTCTCGCAGATGCTGCTTAAGAAAATAAAACGATGAGAAGGAATCGGAACATCAAAAACCCTAATGTGCGAATCGAATTTTTTCCATTTTAAGATTTCAAAAGTAAAGGTGTTTTTTTTTACTCGCCGTATCCCCTCACTTTCCTCGAAAAAACCCATTTTCCCGATAACTTTTAAAGAAATAATAATAATTTTGTAAGAATTTCTCTCCGATTTTCCAGGTTAAACTTATCTTCTTCCTTGGTTGCCGAGAAAATGTTGATATTTCAAACTAATAAAAAATTCTCTGATTTATTTCTAGAATCTCAGAATTTACGAGTAATTAGCTTTCAATTCAACTTTTTCTTGGCAAACAAACAGTGCTATTCCTGTATGAATATGTGTAGTTAAATTGCAACAGCAAATAACTTTTCTTCTCTGATTTTGTTTTCTATTTAATTGTTGATATTTTGTTATTTTAGGGTTAAGCAATGGCAGAAGAGACGGCAATGACCAACGGTGTTGAGGAGAATCAGGCAGCTGCGGATAATTTCTACGATCTCGATCAAGGAGGAAATGAGACAAAGCTAAAGCAAAAGATTGCGTCCCTGGAGACCGAGAAGAAGTCACTAGGCGATGAGAACGATGAAATCAAATTTCAGGTCGAAAAACTGAAGGCCGAGTTTGAATCGATGAAATCAGAGGAGTCAAATCTGAAACTGAGGGTTGCGGAGTTGGAGAGGGAAGTTGAGCAATCGGAGGAGGCCCAGAGAGCGCTTGAATCAATAGCGGGGAGAGCTGCAGAGCTGGAAACAAATGTTTCTAGGCTTCAACATGACTTGATTTCGGCGATGAGTGACGGAGATGAGGCGAATAAGGAGGTTGCCGAGTTGAAGAGGGAGGTGAGTGAGAAGGAAGTGAGAATTGAAGAGGAGAAGAAGGAGAAATCGGAGGCGGAGAAGAAAGTGAGGGAATTGGAGAGAAAAATTGGGGTCTTGGAGGTCAAGGAGATCGAGGAGAAGAGTAAGAAAGTGAGGCTTGAGGAGGATATGAGAGAAAAACTGAGCGAGAAAGATAAAGAGATTATTGAGTGTAAAAAGAGAATTAAGGAGTTGGAGAGTCAAGTGGTGGAGAAGGAGAGGTTGGAGAAGAAGTTGAGGGAGTCGGAAGAGAAGATGAAGGAAATGGAAGCTAAGATGGTGGAGTTACAAAAGGAGGCCAAAAAGGCGGAAGAAGTGATTGGTGGATTGAAGGATTGGTCCAAGGAGGTTATTGATGGGATCGAAATTGATAGTAGGGAGAAGGGATTCAAGGGGCAGTCACCCGTGGTGGCCATAGGGTCAGTGGGTGCTGTTGCTGTTGCAGCTGCTGTGGTTTATGTTTGCTATTCGAGGCGGCAGTGATTTGGAGGTTAGGGTCTTCGATCTTCAAAAGAAATGTTTCAGTTTTGTTGGAAGGATATCTTTTTGCCTGGCTTTGTTTTTTAGCCTTATCATGGATTTTGATTATACTAATATCTGGCATGTTTTGAAGTTCAATGTTTGCTTTCAAATGTTGTTAATAATGTTGAGTTATTTGACTTAATTATAGAGGATTTACTGATTAACTATGATTTCTAATCGAAGATAGTAGACATGATTGAGATTACTCCTTAGTAATTGCTTGTTTACCCTTCAATTTTGAAGTTAATTATGGTAAACTGCAGACATGTAACATTCTATCTCATCTTTCGCATTTTCGCATGTTACTTTTTTGTGCTATTGAATGACCAGTGTGATTGGAACTTGGAAGATCATGTTATTCGAAGCCTTTTTTGTGATTAAGTCTTGCTCACCCTTGAAATTGTTGAATATGCTCTAGTTTTTAAGAGTTCCTCCTGTAAATGAAGCACACATGTAAGTAAGTTCCATTGCTCGTTATAGTACCTCTAAAGCAGTGATTTAATTGTTTATGCTTCTTGCTCCCTTGTTTCTGGTAGCTTTTCCAGTTGCTTGGAAAACATTTGACAAATTGTCTTTAGTAAGATTGAACCCTGATTCCATGTACAATCATTGTATGATTGCGAGTCTCTGAATTCCCAACTTCTAGGAATGCTTGCATTTAGATTTATTATGATCTCCAGATTTGGAACACCTGCATTTAGATTGACTATGATATCCGGATTTGGAGCGCTGTTTTTTTCTTAACCATGGTTGCTATTTGCTGTTGCGCTGAGTCGTTTTTTATTGAACCATAGGAGTTGTTGAAGAAGATACTCTGTATTTATCATGATTTTGCAATGCATACACCCTCGTGATTTTCTGCAAGTCTCCCTGCTTCATAGCCATCCTTTTTGGTTGATACCTTCTGATAATTAGGTCATATGAAATTCTGTAGAATCCCCAACCAAAAGTGACTCCTATCGACGTGGCTTTATTTTGTTATTTTCAGTTAGGAAAGAACCTTTCATTTCCACTAGGTGTGTTCCACTGCAACACTGCCGTTCCATCATGGTAACCACCAAGGCAACTTATAAAAGTATGCAGTACAGACCAGTAAATGAATGGTGCATTAGTTCTGTGTAGAAATTTTCCTTCTATTTGCCGAGTGAAACAGTGATGCGGTGTTGGACTTGTGCGAAGAAGCACTGTTGAATTTCCTTCTATTTGCCGAGTGAAACAATGATTTATTTGTGCACGAGGAAAAATATTTCAAGTTTAAAAAAAAAAAATACTTGATTTTAATGAGGTCAGTTGGTCTAGCGAGTACAACCAGTTTTTTTTTATACACACACACATAAAGATATTTCTGTAATCTGTTTAAATCAAGTTTGTTATTTAGAGAATATTGTTCTTGCTGTTATAATTGCTCATTTTTTAAATCTAGTTTTAAAAGAAATTATAGAAAAAATTGTTGGATGGATCAAGTGATTGTTGAAGAGTTGTCGGTGTTTATGTTTTGAGGCAGTGGGAACTTCTCTTAAAGTGTTTCGAATGTAGAGACAGTAAGAACAAGCACTTAATCAATAATTCAATTTACCTCTTTCCCATCGAATAAATCATATTTTAAAAACACTCGAAGGTATGAAAATCTATGCCATCAAACTCAAAGTACAAATCACTCGAGTGCAATCAGAAAACCTTAAAGAACAAGAAATAAAATAAAATGACGACGACAAGCAAACCACACAATTGCCAATGAGCTGGAGGCCAGTTGCCAAGCTTTCTTCTTCATTGGTTTCAATCCATTCGTGACACGAAAAAAACCACTGCACAAGTTATAAAATTTGTTGTCTTTTCCTGACAGAAGTTTGTGATGATGTTCTTTATCTGCAACACAAGAAGAAAATAATTTATTAATTTATTGATCATGAGTAATTTGGGGGTGTTTGATACGGTTATAATAATTGTTTTTTATAGTGTTTTTTTATTTAAAAAATATTTTGAAATATTTTTTATATTATTATTTTAAAATGACATGAAAACATAACAAATATTAATTTGAAACGAAAAAGTAATTTTTTTATTTTTTTAAAATATTTTAAAAACAAACAAGTATATTTTTAATATATAACTTCCAAATACAAACTTCATGTTTGGTATTTGTTGTGCATCACATAAAAAAGTAATTAATAGATAACTTTCCACTTAATTATTTGATTATAAATGTAAGAAAATGAAAGTGTGATTTAACTACCTTACTGTAACAAAGCAGCTCTTCCATGTTCCATCACGCTTAGAGATTTTTCACAAAAAAGAGAATAAGTTTATTTGTTTTTGTATTTTAAAAATATATATTTTTTAATTTCAAGTTTTTTTTATCTTCAGATCATCTTAACATGCTAACATTAAAAATAAATTAAAAATAAATAAATAATAATAAATATTTTTAAATAAAGAAACACTTTAAAAGCAACTTATTACACAACACCCAACTTGTCCAAAACAAACCTGATCAGGTTACATGAGCTAAACAACAAAAAGCAGCAGGTCCTGACATGACAAGACAGAGTCAGGTTTGACTCTATCAAGCCATCCAAATAACCAGAAGCCGATAGACTAAACAATACCACCAAAAGACATTTCACACAGATCCAAAATTCAGACAGACTGATAACCCAAACCTAGCCAACTTCTAGTGAAACCAAAAGTTCTTGGATCACATAACTGACAGATTCAAACAAAATTCCAGACATTATTTCTCCTGTCATGGGCCCTGAAATTCTTTTCTTTGCTAACAGGATCACAAGACAACTAACACAGCGAGTACAGAAAACTTGGTAATTATTTCCTGTCATGGTCCCTGAAATTCTTTTGCGCGCAAATATGTTCAAATGATCATCTCCCTCTGATATTCTCCATTCATAATACAGTTTCAGAAAATCCAAACATGTTAACATAAAGGGGCAAAGCCCCAGAAGCACATAGCAAAGAATTTCCACAATCTGCAGATCGATGCGAAGATATTTATGTTCAGTAAAAGCATAAAGAAATGACCAATACATATTTGATTAGTGTGATGAAATAATAAATACACATGTTAAGTGAAAATATTTTACCGATGAACACTTTCTAGGCTGGAAATCTCTGCCAGATGTGCAGCTTTAATTAAAAAATTAAGATAATTAAACAAGATAATTACCTTAATTTATCTGTCGGAGGGCCGCAGAGCTTCAAAAAGGCCACAGCAGCTCTTCCAAGAGGGGCGCAGGTTACGATGTCGAAGGGATGTAATAGGCTGTGAAGAGATTCAAAACAGAATACGAGTACCAATTAGTGAAAAACACTAAAGAACAGGACGATTAATCAAACTTTCAACACAGAATCTCAATAAAGTTACTGACCGGATTTCCTGTGGTGCCAGGAAAAGCACCACTGCGTTCAACTACGGTAGTAGATTCTACCTTTTCCACAGTTTCCCTGTCAGCATTACTCGATGGTTCCCCAATATTTTCCTCGAGAGCAGCCTGCTTCACTTCCTCGACACCCTTTGACACTGCATCTGTCAAAACTGGAGAAGCGCCATTGCTTTCGTCATTAGATTGCAACACTTTCGCCTCAACTTCTTCAGACACTACTGTTACAGCAGGAAACGATCCATCCGTTGATTTCAATACCATCTCAGGTAATTCCCCATCAGTCTTATCTGTGAAAGCTGGAGGAATCACATCAGTCTCATTCAAAGACACGGAAACCTTCTCTTTGGTTTCTTTCACTTCTTCTTCAACCACATCAGAATTTTCCAATTTCTCCACTGATGCTTCAATATTTTCAGTCAATTTTTCCACCACAGATACAACTAACTCGGCTGATCCAACAACTGTATCAACCACTTCTTTCTCCACCACTTCTAATATCCCTGCTTCCTCCACCTGAGCATTTTTCTCTTCAGCTTCTGCCACTTCCTTTAAACCATTGCAGCCATTCAAATTCGAAAGCCTCTCATCAGGAATTTCTTTCACTAGCTCAGAAGTACTATCAGGATCGACAGCCTCAACTTCCTCAATAACTTCCACTTGAGCATTTTTCTCTTTAGCTTCTGCCTCTTCCTTTAAACCATTGCTGCCATTCAAAATCGGAATACTCTCATCAGGACTTTCTTTCACTAGCTCAGAAGTACTATCAATAACAGCTTCTCTCACCACCTTAGCCCCAGGATCGACAGCCTCAACTTCCTCAATAACTTCAACTTGAGCATTTTTCTCTTTAGCTTCTGCCTCTTCCTTTAAACCATTGCTGCCATTCAAAATCGAAATACTCTCATCAGGACTTTCTTTCACTAGCTCAGAAGTACTATCAATAACAGCTTCTCTCACCACCTTAGCCCCAGGATCGACAGCCTCAACTTCCTCAATAACTTCCTGTCGTTCCTCAATCTTGGTCCCCTCAATTCTCCCATTTGAAGCCTCCTCCATTTTGGTTAAAAACTAGATATTTAAACAGAAAAAAGAACGCGTCTCTTTCTTTTCCTCCTGTCGGAAAGACGCACATTGAACACAATTGCTAAGGGATTTCAGTAAAGATCACAGATTGTTTATTTAAATGGGATTCCAGGTAAAAAAATTCAGCACAAAATAAGAAAGAAAATAAGAACCGTCGGAAACAAGTCATACAATATGGTGGTTTCTAAAATATCAGTGAAAGAAAACAAATCAAGAAACAATTTAGACCGCAGAAAAGGAAAAACCTGAAATGATAGAAAAGGGAAGATGATTACCTTGACGTAGAATTGTAGATGGAGGAGGATAGCAGATGACAAGTTTTAGACTGAAGAGTCTTTGACCGTTTGCTCTGTTTATGTTTAGTGGAAGAGTGAGGGAATTGAATGGTAGCTGGTGTTGCGGGGCTTTGGGTCGATTGGAGAGCTAAATTGAAACGGTTGACATCTGGCAATTTTTGGAAATGGGAAAAGCGGTTAGTTTTCTTTAGTAGCGCCGATTGAGCTGCCGAGCCAAATTAAGAGCCGGTTGGGATAAATAGCTGTTAAACCGTAGGCTGTAAAGGGGAGTTTGTAAGTGGATTTCAAAATTGTTTTTAAATTGTTTTTAAGTTTCGATCTCAAAAATAATATTTAAAAAAAAAAAACAAGTTCCACCTACTCTTATACAATAATTAATAATAATAATAATAATAATTGAAGTGCACTGGGAGTCTGGGACAGCTTTTCCCCCCACTAATCTTGCCCCATCATTCGCTATGCCTCCATTTAGGTAATTTTTTGTTTTTGTTTATTGAGTTGGGCCAAAGCCCAAAAGTTATACCAAAAGGGTTTCGACAGATTACTCTTGGACCACTCTGACTAAGGTTTCCGGTCCCCGGAGGAGGATCCCAAATAACCTCAGCTTCCACTGATGGGAGCCTTACTTAGCCATGAAGGCTGTGCACTGGTAAACCTCACGAAGAACATACCCAATGGAGACATTCCAATTTCTATCTATCAAGTGTAATCCATCACAAACCACAGGTCAATACAGATGAAATTCTCAAGCGCAACTCATGATTAGCGATATGGCTTCCCACGAATCCGATTCGACTTTGACCTTCAAAAACACCAATCCAAGCCGACAAGTTTGCTGGAATGAAGGCCAGTCCGCATAGAAGAAGAAAAAGCATGCTTGCACACAAGTTTAAAAATTCCCATCCACTGCATTTCATGATAAAAGAGTATCTCTTTCCTGAAATAAATCCACCATCTCTACACTTTGAAATACCCCAGCACGCGACCAGAAACAAGTGAGAATAGGGAGACTGCTTGCTGAACTGCTCCGCCAATCATGAGAGGAAGATAGCATAGAGAAAGAAACAGGGTGCTTAAAACCCAAGAGCCCTCATCCGAGATAACATCAGCTACACGGAAATGAGTGTCGGATAACATCCGCCAATCCATTTTGCTAAGAGGAAAAAATTAAGGATCGAACTACTTTATCTACACTATTCTAACAGCGTAAGGGAAGCAAAATGTTTGCCTAGAATAGATAGACATATCTATCAAAGTGGATTTAGCCAAAGTGCCTCTCCCAGCAAAACTCAGCAACTTAACCTTCCAAGCCGATAACTTGGAGCTGATGCGATCCATAAAATACCCAAAGGTGTTTTTAGAAACCTGACGGTGTAAGAACGACATCTCGAGGTATCTTCCCTCCTTTGTCTGGGAAGCACTAATTCAAAATGGGTTGTTTTGTTTTTTCATTATGGGATGATTAATTTATATAGCTATTTCGGATCCATGTTGCTGTAAGCCTGTAATTGCAAGCCGAAGAAATAGAAGATTACGAGGGACGTCTTTGCTAACAATAGAGATTGACCGGTGTTATGTAATTTATTTTGAATGTAGTAACTCATGCTCGTAATGTATGAGTATTAGATTAACTTCATGTATCAAGATATCAAGAGAAAACACAAAACTGTTTTTTTTAATTGTTGAGATAATAATATAAATGATATTCTGGAGCTCTATCTAATAATTTAAGTGTTTAATTGATATGGACCCAACGATCATGAGTTCGAATCTTATCATCTTCATTCTATTTGATAAAAACAAGTATAAGATAGTGTGAGCATATGCAAATTTCAAGTCCAAAGAATTTTCACTTGAAAGTATATATTAAAGAATAATATAAATAATATTCTAGTACATTTCCTCTCTCTCTTACAAAATATCCTTTCAATTCAAGTTCAAAGTAATTTTACTTAAAAGGTATATATTAAAGAATAATATAAATGATATTATGGTACAACTCCTCTCTCTCTCAAAATAACCTTTCATTTCTCACATGATACTGGAAATATGGAGGATTCGCAGGGGCGGACTGGAGTTTCAGGCATTTAAGATAAAATATGACATGTTTAAACCAACTTTAATAACTTGATTACGTCTGATGTACACTAAAGATTTCATCATTTGGGATGTGTTGATCGAATGTTTTATTTATATTGCCAAGGTAATAGATGGGCTGTAAAGAAAGCAGAACAGAGAGTAACGACGTGAATTAAAAAATTGAGTCATTTAACATTACATTATTTATATTACAAATTTAGTAAAAAATGAACTTAATGGTCTAGTTTCTTCAAAAATTCTCGATCACTTGCATTCAGTAGGAAGGCCCTGAGAGAACCGTTTTAAGTCAGTGCAGTAGTTGTAAATCATGTACTTCTGCTGCACCCGTCGAAGCCTGTCGCGGCCTAGGGCATCCAATGTTTGAACTTGCCATGCACTGTCATTCGATGAATTGGGGGAGGAGAAGGTACAAGGTGATGCAGACGACCAAATACAAGCATTGGCTTTGAAATTTATGTAAGAAGCAGTGAAAGGAGCTTGTGTCCAGTCGGTCTTTACAAGCCCCCCTTTTGTTGCCCAATCATCAGCATTCCAAAGACTTGAATATATTCTCATGGCTTGCTTGTTCGGGAATGGCACACCAACTGATTCCAGATTTTGAAACACTCTAATCGGGATGTCGTCCACAAAGAAACTACAATGAAAGCGCAACGAATTACAAATTGCACTTGAAATTCAGCACCTGTAATGATACAAAAGTATTGAAAGTTGAGAGCATATTTTACTTACATAATACGTTGTTTGTTCCACACGATGGAGTAGGTGTGAAAAGCTTTTGTGGGATCAAACCAGAGATAGAATTGCTGTTCTCTACCACCTTTTCCTTGGGAGAACACATTGGTATGGAGAACATATGGTTCTCCAGTTACATTGCCCAAAAACTCAAAGTCAATCTCATCGTGGGTCGGCCCTTGAGAAGATAACTGCAAAAGTAGATAGAATATGAGAAACCTAAAATTTATGAGCTAGAGAAGAAACTCAATTGAAGAATAAGGATCGAGGCTTACATAGTATGCAGTGACAGTACCAGCCGAGTTGCCTGATACCAGCTTGATCTGCATGTCGATTCGGCCGAATAAGTACTCATTCTTGGATTGGAAGCCAGAACCAGAAACTTTATCAAGAGATAAAGTGAGAAGCTGACCGCCATTTAGCATCTGAGCACGTTGATCACCCCAAATGATGTCAAAATCCTGGGAGAAATTGTCACCTTTTGAGGATCCTATTAGATAACCAAGTAACAGAGCAAACAAAAGCAATGAGGAAAGCTTACTAGGACTAGAGAATGACATTTTTTTTCCAGGAAAGGGAAATGTGTAGTAGAGATGAGAAGAGAGCTAGAATTGTGTTCTATGATGTTAGAAGTACTGCAGCTCGGTTCCCTTATATAGGTCCTTTAGAGGCTATAACCTGTCCGGTTGATATAGAAATTCTATAGAAAGAGCTGACATATCTGGATTCTTTTCTGACAGGTGACAGGCTTGCAAATTAATGAGAGGAAGGAGCCCAGGAAAGCAGAAAATCGTGTGTTTTATGGGGTTTTCACCTTTTTTTCGTTTTTCTGTGATGGCGTATTTGGTCAGTGAAGCATTTGAAATACGAGAAAGGTAGTCTTGAACTGATGGAAGCCAAAACCATGCAAGTTGACCATATAAATGAATTAAATCTCAGCTGGATGACTAAATGATGGTCTGTTGACAACTTCAGATAGAGCCTGGCTGCAAGCTCAAAGCGTGGACTTTATAGCTGGAGACAGGCGAGACAATAGGCGTTGGGTGGTTTTACTTACCATAAGGGTATTGGACACCGTGTTTTAAAAATAATTTTGAAAAATTTTTATTTTTATTTTTTATTTTGTATTAAATTTTTTGATATTTTTATATTATTTTTATATGTTGATATCAAAAATAATTTTAAAAAAATAAAAAATATATTATTTTAATATATTTCTAAATAAAAAACACTTTAAAAACAACTGCAATATATTTTCGCAATAACAAGGCTGAAAGAGTCTTCCCTTTTCGGACCTGTATTGTTTTCACTTGGCTCTCGTGGGTTCTTGCCCAATGTTTAGAGACATACATTTTAAAATTGCCACAAGATTCCTGCTATAGCATGCTTAGCTTTAATTCCATGTCACTGAGTCTTATCTTAGCACCACGAGTTTGCCTCAATGAGTTTTTTAGTCAAACACTTATGGTGGAGAAAATTAAAATTAAGTGGCAAGGAAACACTGCAACGCTAGGGCTAGGGAGTAATATAATAATATCTTGTTTTTCTGTCATTGACTGTGAGAAAATATAAATTACTCTTTGTTCTGGAACGAATTAATTAGTTCGTGTGGTATCAAATTAATTAAATAGTTCCTTGTCAGCTGTTGATCATCCTTGATTTAATATTTTTCTTTTAAAATACCCTCTTTCTTAATTAGTTTTTCTATCCCGTCCATTGCTCTTTTTTTATTTTTTCTACTTTTTAAAATAGAACAGATAATACAGAAACTGAAATTTATTAAAGAATTATTTTTTTAATAAAATAATTAAGACCACAAAAATTAATTGACAATAGTTTTCGAAATCCCAAAAAAATAATTATTTTATTTTATTAAATGACGAGGATTGAGTTATAATTAGCATGAAAGCAAAGTAAGATACTCATTCACTTCGACAAAAATAATTGAACTTCAAGCCTGACTATAGGCATGTGAAATTTGAAAATAACAAATCAAATTAACACATATAGTGAGTTCCATTCAAAAGGAGGAGCTCTGAAAATTTCATATTTTTCTGTTACAAACTCTTGGAATATGATAACAAGCAACCGGTGACCAATATGAACAAACTAGATGGGTGTAAATTTGGGTTTCAGCAAGGATAGAGAGTCTCTGTTACGAAATAATTAATGAATTTAATTTCTTTGGTAATCAAAATTTGGCGTTATTTTTTACAAGTCCAAAAAAACATTTATCGAAAAACACAGCAATTTATATTGGCGATCTCCAAATAGACATGAAGGATCCATGATAATGGAGGGAATGAATTCCTTTTAGAACTGGAAATAAATTTGCAGGGCAAGTTCAGAATGCGGAAGGCAACAAATGAAGAAAAAGAAAAGATCCCCTCTCTGTTAAATTTCAACCAAACATCCACATACAAGTGTGGAGATTATGAAACCGATCCAAGTTCGTGAAGAAGTGACTTGGTCTCGTAGAAAAGATATTTTTGTCGTGAAGAAGAATATAATGTGAAAATGGTAGCCGAATAAAGCAGAACTATACCATGGCGAAGGCGAGTTTATTGCTCATGACGGGGAACCGAATGGTTAAAGCGATCAGGCAAATGCTACTCGGCAATGGGATAAGATTGGAAAATTGTTTGTCCAATGAAAAAGGGTTATTTGCTGAAGCCTCCAAAATAAGATAGGAAAGTATTTGTAAGGATCATTTGGACATTCAACAACAATTATCAATACTAATTCGTGTTCATGTTCATTTATCTTAGTTTTAGAAGTTTATACTTCATTTATATTTAGTCAATGATCTGGTAGATTTCTTCATGCACGCTGTAAGAGTCGGCGGACGAGCTGCGATAATCGTATCGGAGGTAGAGGGTGATTAAAAAAATTAAAATTGATTCGTTTGATGGTATATTTTATTTGTAAAAACAATAATAAATAATAAAATTGATTTATTTTATATTACATAAAGAACAACAAAGAGAGGTACAATTGATTTATTTCATATTAACTCGCACAAAGAATAAAGAATTTTCATAATATGTGACAGACTCATTAACGTGTGTAGTTTCTTCAAAGAAATCTCGATCGCTTGCATTCAGGTGGGAGACCCTGAGGGAACCGCTTCAGGTCAGTGCAGTAGTTGTAAATCATATACTTTTGCTGCACCCATCGAAGTCTGTTACGCCCGGGTGCATCAAGTTCTTGAGCTTGCCAAACATTGTCTTGCACAGAATTCGGGGAGGTGGAGGTACAAGGTGATGCCGACGACCAAATACAAGCATTGGCTTTGAAATTTCTGTAAGAAGCAGTGAAAGGAGCTTGTGTCCAGTCAGTTTTTACAAGCCCTCCTCTTGTTGCCCAGTCATCAGCATTCCAGAGACTCGAATATATCCTCATGGCCTGCTTGTTCGGGAATGGCACGCCGATTGATTCCAGATTTTGGAACACTCTAATCGGGATGTTGTCCACCAAGAAACTGCAATGAAAGCGCAGCAAATTGCAAGTTAGAGTTTGAAATTCAGCAACAAAGAAGGATACAAAAGTATTGAAACATATTTTACTTACATAATTCGTTGTTTGTTCCACACGATGGAGTAGGTGTGAAAAGCCTTTGTGGGATCAAACCAGAGAAAGAATTGCTGTTCTCTGTTGCCTTTTCCCTGGGAGAAAACATTGGTATGGAGAACATAGGGTTCTCCAGTTGAATTGCCCAGAAACTCAAAATCAATCTCATCGTGAGTCGGCCCTTGAGAAGATAACTGCAGAAGTAGAAAAAATATGAGAAATCTGAAATTTACGAGTTAGAACAGAAATTTAAATAAGAACAAGGGTAAAAGCTTACATAATATGCAGTGACAGTACCGGCCGAGTTGCCCGATACTAGCTTAATCTGCATGTCGATTCGGCCAAATAAGTACTCCTTCTTGGATTGAAAGCCAGAACCAGAAGCCTTGTCGAGAGAGAGAGTGAGAAGTTGGCCACCATTTAGTATCTTGCCACGTTGATCTCCCCAGGTGATATCAAAATCTTGGAGGAGATTGCCACCCTCGGAGGCTCCCATTAGAGAAGCAAATAACATAGTAAACAAGATCATTGAAGAGAGCTTACTCGAACAACCGAATGACATCTTATCCTTTTTCCAAGTAAATAATCAGCAGCTAGCATGAGATTTTATGAAGAGAGGGCTAAACGTGTTGTGTGATTCTGGAACTTAGAACTTGGGGTTCCTTATATAGTTGCTTTCATGGTTGCCGCAACCTCCCCTGGTTGATTAAAAAATAGTTACAGCTGGCATATGCATGCAATCTCTTAGGACCGGAGACAGGCTTGGAAAGTCAGTCGAGGAAGGAGCCCAGGAAACTAGAAACAAGTGGTTCTATCTTCTATGTGAAAGTGAAGGGGTTTGGTCCGGGGGCAGTTGCACAGGAGAGCTAATGGACCAAACCGAGCTGTCCACACAAAATGAATGTCAGAGGCTGCATTAATAATGACAAGGAGCTGGCAAAGTAAAAAGCATATTGTCAAACTGGAGACAGAAAAGACAAAACGCGTTGGGTGAGAATTTTTCAAGTGGCGTTTCCTGTTTTTGACGTGCCTAGCCTGGGTCTTGGTTTCACTTAACTCACGTGTGTTTGTCACGCGAAAGTTCTAGAGATTGATCTTGTTTTCTTAAAAAGTATCATTAATGTATCAAAATAAATTTAAAAAAGTGATTTAAAATTAAAGATTTTACTTAGTTTACAAAATTACGGTTAAATCATAATATTAAACAAAAACCACCTAACCACTTGTATTTCCAACTCCTTTCCTCCCTGTTTTTTTACCCCACTTATTTTCTAGCGTGCTTATCTTGAATGAGCCAAGTTTTGACTTTTATACTTGAAATTTAATGCTTGCAAATTCATTTCTACGAGTAAATATATAGTTATAATTCATTTCTACGATGATCACTTCGTTTCTTGAAACTAAAATCCTAATTCGGTTTTTTCAATTAAAAAAAAACTAAAATAATAACATATGCAGTATATGTATTTAATTTCTTACAATTCAATTTATTTATTTATTTATGAACTCTTAAAATTATTAATATATATGAGATTTTAGATTATGGTTGGTGTGATTTTGATACTACTACTATTAAACGTGTTCGGTATTGTGTGAAATATTTTTAAGTATTTTTTATTTACAATATTAGGATATAAAAATTATAAAAAATATTAATTTAATATTTTATTAAAATAATTATATTTTAAAAAAACATCTAAAAATAAAATTACGAATCCCACTCAAGTTCCAAGAGATGACATGAAATGGATGTTAGTGATAGTTGTAACATGAAAAATCGCTTTTGAAAGAAAAAAATCCTCTCTATTTTATTCGCTCTTTGTTTATTTTTTAAAATAATAATTTTAAAAAATAAAAATATTATTATCCCTACAAACATGTGTAAAAATAAAGGTTACCCTTTTTTTATCTATAACATGATCTGTTAATAAAGAGAGAATATATTTAATAATTTCTCAGGACAAACAAAGCTTAATTACCTCTATGCAGGCAAGTGAAAAGCCGCAAATCGTAAATCCTAGGCCCGTGGTTTCTTAAATAGCTATAATCAACCGAGGCCCATAGCCCAAAGTATAATAGCAAGCCGTCCAGGATGGGTCCAAGAAAACCAGACCTAGCTAGAACCACAGTAGCGCATAGCCGGCTCCTTTCTCTGAAACCAGCCCAGAGCCACAAGCCACTGGTCCACAACCTCGCCGGCCTGTCTGTGAAATTAAAATGCAGTCGTTTACGAAAAAGCGAAGATTAGTAGCAGATTGGAAATGCAGTGCACCACCACCGCCTATGTGGCTCCCTTACCCTGCTGTCCAACGCCACCCTCTCTTCACTTCCATCTCCATCGTTCCCATCTCAGAATCGTAAAATCCACCTGCTTTTCCTCTTCACAGCACCAAACACACTCCAAAAACATCTGCTCCCTCACTCTTCACCCTACAAGCAATTGTAAGAGAAACGGCACAGAGCAAAAGAATTCCCAAAGTAACAATAACAAAGGCTACCCTGACCCAGCTCAGAACCTGTCAGTTTTTGACCGGTTTCAATGTTCGTTAGACACTAACACCAACGCTAACCAAAATTCAGGAACAGAAAACCGGGAAATTGAAGAAGCAGGAGACACTGAAACTGGTAAACAGAGGGGGCTTTTATCAAACATGTGGTGGACGGATTTGAGAGCTGCATTAGGCCAAAGAATCAACGTTGAAGGCATTGTTTCTTCGGTTTCCGTGTTTCTTAAGGACCAGCATTTGGCTCTGCCTCATGTTGTAGTGCCTGACATTAGGTACATAGATTGGGGAGAGTTGCAAGCGAGAGGGTTCAAAGGTGTGGTGTTTGATAAGGATAACACTATTACTGTGCCTTACTCTTTGACGCTTTGGGGTCCTCTTGGTCCGTCCATTGAGAGGTGTAAATCTGTTTTTGGGAATGATATTGCTGTGTTCAGTAACTCAGCTGGTAATTTTGCCCAGACCCTTTTGTATTTTGATCCTTTTTTTTGTTATTTGTGATTGAAATTATCGTATCAAGTTACTAACCTGTTTGTGTGCTGTTGGTGTAATGAGTTAGGTCTCGTTGAGTATGATCATGATGGTTCAAAAGCCAGGGCACTTGAGAAGGCAATTGGAATTAAAGTAATAAGGCACAGTAAGATTCGTCTCTGCCAGTATGAGCTTTAATTTTATAGGATTTATTTTATGGTTATCCAATGTGGAAGCTGACATTTTTTTTTGCGTATTTTGCTTATTTCATATGCTGTACTTATTTCTTAATTAATATGCAGTCCGCAGTACCGTTTGCAAACCTTAATAAATTATGTATCGCACTGTAGGGGTGAAGAAACCTGCCGGAACATCTGAAGAAATTGAAAAGCACTTTGGCTGTAAATCTTCACAGCTTATAATGGTATGTGCAAACTAACTGAGCTTCTTTCAGTTGTTGGCCTGGTTTCTTTCTGTTTATTATATGTGAATAGCGTGGTTGTGTTTCTCTCAGGTGGGTGATCGGCCTTTCACAGATATTGTTTATGGAAATCGAAATGGCTTTTTGACAGTATTAACGAAGCCACTGAGTCCTGCAGAGGAACCATTCATTGTTAGGCAGGTTAGTCATCCCCTCTTTGAGATGCTAAATTTGAGTTTATGGCATCCTTGTAAAATAAGAAAAGAGTGCGTAGATGTAACTTGAATAGATGTACGCTACTTTCTTTTTCAAGGTCCTGCAAGTAGTTTTGATGTGAAAGTAAGGGCTGTATAAGTGTTGCAAATATAATGCCACCAACACCTTTTTGTTGGTATATATTGAAGGATATCCTAACCTCCCAATAATAACCTTTTGTTTCCAAAATTTTTAGCTGGTATGCAGTTGACGTTATCACTATTTATCATCTTTAAGGAGGAGTTTTTTCTCCCTCAGAAATTTTCATCATTATTTCTGTTGTATCCCTCAAAAATTGCACCTAGGTTTCTGCTAATCTACTACAACTGGGTCTAACTCCCTGATCTTGCTTGCATGATACCTCCTGTGTTTTTTCTCATCTTTGTTATGATGTTTGTGTCAATTAGAACAATTTAGAAACAATTATAGCAGCATAACATACTGATATAATAATATGTTTTGAGATTTTTCCATCAGATGCCATGGAATATAAAGTGATCATAAGGATGTTGACATGATAGCTGTAGCTTACAAAGATAGTTACTTAAGTTGCTTTACCATACAAGGAACTGTACATTTACACGTACTCATAGAACTACTTGAAAAATTAGACAAATCTGCTTGACTTACCCCCTTTATTTTCTGTTTTTGCTTCCCCTTTTTTGCTGAGGATTGCTGCTACTTTCTTGCAGCATGTGGCTCTGTTTATTTGTATCCATCTTTCTTATTTCTATAACCTTACTCTTCGTTCTCATATAAAAAAAAAGGAAAAAAGAAAGTAAGACAAAATCTTGTCGGAACTAGAATGGCAGTTGTCAATGGGATCTGAAAGTTCTCATTGCTATTACTTTTGGTTGTGCATTGTTGGAATCTCAGAGAATAAGAGGATAAGGGTGTAGCTTGTTCTTGCCTCCACTGAATACTTGATTGATTGGATGAAATATACTGTTCACAGGTGCGGAAACTAGAAACCTCACTTATGAACTATTGGTTTAAACAAGGATTGAAGCCAATCAGTCATAATCTATTGCCAGATGCCATGCAATGCATCAAAGATCCACCACCTCAGTAGGAAAACTTTGGTCAAGTGCAAAATCATACTTGTAACTACCATCAGTTTTCTTGGTTAGGTCATTTCTTACATGTGAGAATCGTATTTTGTTTATTTCATTGATTAATTACTGCCCAGTGTAAGTTTCATGTCAATAACAATCTGAATGGGAAATTTCTGAAAGAAAGACTGGGGATGAAACGCCAATTCTTTTTTTACTGATAAAGGTCTCATTAGATTGACTAATTTCATCTTAGATTGATCATATATCACTATCAAGCAATTTACAGGGCATCGTTTTTTCTATTATAGGAGAGCCAGTTATCTGGAGATGATTAATGTCTTCAGGTATTTACAATCGGTTGCTTCATATGCCAGACGTCATCAATTTTTCCTTGCATCGTGAACTTACTTACATTCCTTATTGGAGTTTGAGGAAATGTTTAAACCCATTTCCTTGTATTCTTCTTATTTTCCATGGTGAATCTGATAACATGCAATTGCATACATGGGCGCGTGCGCGGACATGTATGTAGGCAGAGTTCCTGCAGAATGAAGAGATGATTTGTGTAGTTTGTGATTGATCATGATCATCAACACAAAGCTAGGGAAACACGGTTCTGTGAGAGTTTTTTTCCTTCTCTTTTCTGTGGGTATTGCGGAGGGAGAAGGGGGGGATTCTGAGAGAGAATCATATGCTGCCTCACTGTAACGATTAGGGTAAAGCCTATAGAACAGTGCTTGGAAAACCCACAATTTTGTGTTTCTTATAGCTTTATTCTTTAACATTTAGATAAGGTGATGATGCCATACATGAGAAATGATGACATTATAAATTATTCTAGTAATATTTTGGAAATACATGTTTTAGGATCTATAACCTTTCAGATTACATTAGCTATGTAGTGCTAAAATACTAATCCATATTCAGTCAAGCCGGGATGTATCATTTATAAGTAATGAGATCTGGACTGATGCGAGGAACGAGTTTTCTCCGAGCATTCCATGATTTGTGAAGGGATATATGCAATAAATATATATAATCTTTATATATTTTTAGCCGATAATATGCAATAAATATTAAAACATATAATAATGACTTGTTTGCCGTTTAAAAGGAACAGTGTAATCGAAACAAAAGTGACTTGTATCGTTTTTTAATTGTAGATAACCTAGGTAAATTTGTTTATTTTTTGTTTTTGAGTTGTCTTTTATCCCCAGTAATATTAGATATAAAATGATTATTGTTATTATTGCAAAAACAATTAAAATTATCAAATTATCCCGGGAAAAAAAACACTCATAAACATTAACAAAAGAGTAAGCAAGAAAAAGAATATATTATTATTATTATTATTATTATTATTATTATGATTATTATTATTATTATTATTATTATGATTATTATTATTATTATTATTATTATTATGATTATTATTATTATTATTATTATTATTATGATAATTATTATTATTATTATTATTATGATTATAATGATTATTATTATTATTATTATTATTATTATTATTCTTAGTATTATTATTATTATTATTATTATTATTATTATTATTATGTCAATAATGGAAAATAAAACACAAATATCAATTTATCAAGGGATGAAAATAAACAATTAAAACTATAAGGGCCAAAATGCAAATTCAATATATTATCAATTTCAATCAAAGGATCCAATTGAAGAAATCGAAACTTATGTACTGTATTTATTGAATAATTTAAACCGAATCCGAAAATTAAAAGAAGGAGGACCGAACTGAAATATTGACATCCAATCAATTGCAATCGGAGGACCCAATCGAACTAAATCAAAACTTATGCAACCAAAATCAGGACAAAAAACAAAATCAAAAGTCAAGGGACTGAAGTAAAAAGGTGCACAAATTGGGGGACTCTCCTGCACTTTGACGTGCAGGAGAGAGAGAGAAATGTGGCCGGCGTTTTTAACCGGTTCCACGCGCGTCCACGGGCATTGTGAGTGTAAACGCCCCACCGCGGGAGGAAGAACACGCCCAGGCGAACCGCTCTGTCCGTCGGAATCGCGTCTCCGTCCACCGTATGACGCCGCACGCACCACCTAAACAGGGCGTGGGGCGTGAAACCGGTTGGCGCGTGTGACACACGCTCTGACAATTAACGGGAAAAAAATAAAAAAAGTTGGTCAATTACCGGACAGCCCCTGGACCGAAATCCATGGTTTTGTCTTATTCGGGCCCATAATCGTAATTAGCCATTTTAAATATATTAAAAAAAACAAAACTGCGGCGGACCGGACCGGACCGGTCCGGTCCGTACGCGTGCAATTACATGCATGCCCCTGACCCTCAGCGATTTTTACCCTCAGACCGTCAGCTATTTTGTCCTATTACCGGGGCTAATTTCGCCTCTACACTGTTCATAAAAGAAAAAAAAAGGCCCTATTACCGGGGCTAATTTCGCCTCTACACTGTTCATAAAAGAAAAAAAAAAAAAAAAAAAGGCAGACGAACAGCCGCGACGCACGGCCGAGAAATGGCCAGTCCACAGTGCAACTGTGTCTAGTGC
Source organism: Salix caprea (assembly GCA_964035475.1). Lineage (NCBI taxonomy): Eukaryota > Viridiplantae > Streptophyta > Magnoliopsida > Malpighiales > Salicaceae > Salix > Salix caprea. The sequence continues at coordinate 13,787,762 of OZ037755.1, read as the reverse complement.
TACAGTACCCACCCGAGCTCTTTTAGCTCTTTTGTTAATGTTAATGTTAATTCTGTGCTGGCAGCTTCAGAATTTATCGTTCTTGAAATGATTGCTTACGCACGAATTCATTGATGTGCCAAGAGCAACTCCAAGTGCTAAATGGAGAGCTAGAAATAAAACAAAAAATATTTTGCCTTTCTTTTTTTCATATGCTTCCAGGGAAAAGCCAAACCTAGAGTCATTTTTACATTTCTCTTATAAATGTGCTATTTTTACAAAAATACTAAAAAACTATTCGTTATAATAGTTTTTTAAAAAAAAATTAAATCTGTCCTTTTACTGTTTTTTATGAGATTATCCTATATTATTAATTATGTCATGATTTTAATAAATTTACCAGGTTAACTCTTTTTTTTTTTAGTGTTTTTTTCAATTTTATCTTTCAATTTTAAGTTAATTAAAAATTATTCAAGGTATGTTTAGATCTCTCAAATCAACCTAGTTATATTGAGTTATTAGAATAGTTGTGTATCAAATATATTAAAAATAGTTGACTATTCTAAATAATTTTTATGATTGGAGTGCATATAAATAAGAAAAGTCATTTTCACACTACTTAAAAAATTATATTACCAATTCGGTTCTTCCGAGCTATAAAAAAATGTTAAGAGTACATTATTAGACATCCAGGGAGATCATTGTAGATGTGAGATCCAACACAAGATTAGCCTCATAATGCTGTGGAATATGAATATATTGGATGAGACAGCAGATGTAGAAAGTGAAGCCTAGTTTGCTGGGCATAATTCTTGATAAACCCCGAAGTTTGTTCTCCTCTAAGATGACTTGAGAGAAACTTTGATGGGCATTCCATGGGAAGGGAAAGGGAGAGGGTCCATGGTGATTTGTTCATCAGGGCAGAGCAGGGACCAATTGTAACGAGTGACAACGTAGTGGATGAAGACGAGGATGTTCAACTTTGCCAGTTGGTTTCCTGCACAAATTCTCGGTCCTCCACCGAAGGGAAGGTAAGCATATGGTGGAATTGGCTCCTCAAATCTTCTTGGATTGAAAGTCAGAGGATCCTTGAAATATTCTTCATTGTAGTGGGTCCCGTATGTTGTCCACAGAACCTGCAGAAGACCAAGATGAATCCAGATCTGTGATGGATCATTTGTTTAGATATTTCAAGCCTAATTTTTCTGTAACATGCGTACTTCTCTTGCTGCGTGTTTTCTGCAAGCTGGCCCGTGAAACTGTTTTTTGTGATGGTTTTTTGTTTAGAAATATATTAAAATAATATTTTTTTATTTTTTAAAAATTATTTTTGACATCACCATATTATATCTAAATAATCTTAAAACATTAAAATTTTTTAATTTAAAATGAAAAAAAAAATCATTTCTTTTTTAAACAATTTTCAAACTCATTCGACACATTGATTGGAGCCGTGAGTTCTATGCCTTTGAGCTTGTTAATTTTATGTGGCGATATCAAGGAAAGGAGTCAGAATTGTTACGTGCCTTCCACCCTTTGGGAATCGTGAATCCTTCGTATTCGATGTCAGCAATAGCTTTTCTGAAGGAGCCAAAGATAGGAGGGAAAAGCCGCATGCTTTCACGTGCAACTTGCCATGTGTATTTCATTTTCTTCGTGTCTTCTAACGTTAGATTTTCTCCAGGTCTCCTCTTGCTCATTATGTCATCATGTTCTGCCAAGAGTAATGAGATATACTGATTTAGTAGAATGATCATGGTGGAAAAGTGCTTCCAATGCTGGTTTACTAAATTCATATTCGAGTTTGAAACTGCACTTATTTTCTTATAAACTGTCAAGGTTATCAATAACATTCCGGTCGTCATTCGGTTTTTCTTTTGTAATGGAACGTATTGGTTTTGGAGTGTTTTGGCATGCCGTTTCGGGGTTGTACTTTTCATATATAATTAATTATATATATATGAAAAAATTAAAATATTAATTTAACAAGTATAATTTAAATTCAAGATAAATTAACTTTAAATTATACAATACAAACACAAAGTCAAACAAACATAATCTCAAAATTAGAAACATCTTTAAAATTCCAAAATATTATGATAGTAAAATGTTCTAAAATAAAAGAAATATTATGATTTTGAGCCGGAACGGTATCGAGGCGTTCCGGCTGGAATTTAGCCGGAATTAAAACCGAGACGAGAACAGCATCGTTTTGTCTCGGTTTTTTTAATAGCATGGAATGTTTCGGTCATTTCGACTGGAATGGAACGGAATTAACAAGTACGTGTATATACCCCTCTGATTTTAGAAATCTTTCCTTTGTAAAAACTTAAAATAATGAAGAAAAGAGTACCTTGAAGGAGGAGAAAATGGCAGTCTGGATGCTCAGCTAGCATTTTGAAGGTCATGGCAATGGCAAACGATGTCGTGTCATGAGCTGCAAAAACTAGCAAAACCACATTATCAATAACCTCCTCTTCACTGATCTCCCCTCGAATCATTCCGCTCACGAATCGGGTGAATAACATTCTCTCATCACCCACTAAACCACTTTCCATCTCCTTCCTTTTCTCCCTTACCACTTTAATCAACATTTCTTTTATCTCCCGCCTTGCTTTCTTGGCTCTAGAAAGCTTGGAACCAGCACTACAAAAAAAGGGTGCCGTTAGCAACGGTATTTTGCAACGGCAAAATTCCGTTGCTAATTTTGCATCCGGAAATGGTTTAGCAACGGATTTTCCGTTGCTAAACCAATTCCAGAAAAATAAAAAAAAAAACATGATTTGCAACGGATTAACCGTTGCAAATTTAATTTGCAACGGACCATTTTGCAACGGAGTTTGCAACGGATAATCCGTTGCAAAATTGTCCGTTGCAAATGTTATTTGCAACGGCTAATCCGTTGCAAATTAAACTTCCAGGAAAAAAAAAAAAAAACATATTTTGCAACGGATTAGCCGTTGCAAATTTACTTTGCAACGGACAATGTTGCAACGGATTGTGCAACGGATTATCCGTTGCAAAATTGTCCGTTGCAAATTAAATTTGCAACGGCGAATCCGTTGCAAATAATAAAACTATTATTATTATTATTATTATTATTATTATTATTATTATTGCATCAATAATGAAAAAAAACATTTAAATCAAAGAATAAAAAAGCCTAAAAACTATAACAAAATAGCAAACAAAATCAATGAAAAAAAATATTAGCTGGAAAAAAATTATTTGACTTGAAAATAAAAAAAAACTAAAAGAAAGAACAAACTAAAATCTAAGAACAAAATTTTTCAAAAAGTTACCACCTTAACAAATAAGAAAATAATAAAAATTAAAAATCAAAACTAATAGCACACATATATAAATATAGAAAAAAATAAGGTGTGCGTCAGGTCGAATATTGTCGGCGGGGGTGTCAGATGCGTACATAGTATTCGCAGAAAAGAATAATAAAAAAAGATAAATTAACATAGCACCCCTACATTCAACTCTTCAATGTTGTCTTATCATGGGTAAAAGAGTTATTTTACCGTGCAATAGTATGTGAAATCACTATGACACCTCCTCTGTTAACTCTTAGTTTTTATCTTATAGCAGGATAGAATAGTTATTTTACTATAAAAATATAAAAAAATCTCAAAAAAATATATATTTTAATATAAAACATCAAAAAATTACTAAAACAAATGCAAGAAACAATTTTGAAGCATAAAATCAAATAATTCATCATCAGCGCATGCACGTGTGCGTGCTCTGTCAGGTTCTAAGCAATATATCTAACTTAAATCTCACACGAGGATCAACCACAAAAACATGTTTTCATTTTCATTTCAAAACCTTTAATTATGGATAATCCGACCCAATACGAACTCTCTAACCCAACTTCACCTCCTTCAACTACTCCGAATCTGGCTCAACCTCTTTGTAAGAGCAAGTTCAATGGCAAGATCCATTTTGAAGATTCAAATCTTGAAAATGGCTATTTGAATAATGTATATTTGATTTTTTTATTGACATGTACTCTAATGGTAAAAAAATATTTTGAAGATATATTTTTTATATTATTTCAAATATAATGCAATTAATAGGAGTAAATTATACAATTAAATAATTGCTTTTGAAAAACCTTCGAACAATAAAATTATTTTTTTAATCATGTTTAAATTAAAAAAATAAATTTAAATATAATTAAAAGATCCGCAATATTTGAAATTTGAAATTTAAACTACTTATTGTATGTTTTTAAAGTAATTTGTATGTTTTTTTTTATGGTTGTTTTATTTGAAGTTAATTAATGTTAATAGTCTTTGAGTGCTAGAAAAACTTAAGAAAATAAAATGAACACATTAATAAATAACCAATAACTTCAAACATAATTAATTAAAATACAATCCATTACATTCCTACAATATTCCTGATAATATAAATTAATAAATAAAATTATTATTTTTTATTTATATTTAAATAAAAAAAATGAATTTAATTATTATTAAAAAATGAATTTTATTATAATTAAAAAAATGAAAAGAGAGCTCCCGCTCTAGACATGGGATGGGCGGGGTAAATGAAAATTATGGTGGATTTTTCAATGATCTTGCAACTGAACATCCGTTGCAAACGGCATTTGCAACGGATTTTCGTTTTTATTTGCAATTGCAACGGAACGGCCGTTGCATTTGTTGAATTTGCAACGGCAAATCCGTTGCAATTGCAACGGAAATGCCGTTGCAAATGTGAAACGCACCGTTTTATTCAAAACAATTGAATATCCACTGTCTTCCTCTTCCCCGGTCACATACTCCCATTTACACCAAAACCAGACCTTTCCCTTCTTCTCTCTTCTTCCCGGCCTCAGCACTTTCCCTTCGAAAAACGGTGACCTTCACTCTTTAAAACCAGCTCTTTCCCTTCGGAATTCTTCTCTTTTTTCTCTTCTTTTTCTGTTCGGTGACCTTCACTCTCTAAAACCAGAAGACCTTCTCTCTCTCTCTCTCTCTCTCTCCCCCTCTCGGTTCAGCAAAATCAACCATCAACTCCGAGCACCACCTCGTCGGGATCCTCCCCTCTGCACCAGAAACCCAGCTGCAACGTCACCGTGGAACAACGAAGGTACGGTCACCATTTCAAAATTCAAATTTCTGCTCAGTTTTTTGTTTATTTTCTTAGTTTCTAAATTAGTTTAGGGTTTAGGGAGTTTTGGGGGAGCTTTCTATTAGATTTTCTTGCATTTTTTTAGCATAGCTAGGCACAAAAAATTTGCATTATTTCTCAAAGGAGTCAAGAAAGATCAGAGCTTGGTGCTTTAAACTGCTGGTATGTATGCATGCATGTAAATTTCTCACCGTTTCTTCTCTTGGCAGTTCCTCTAGTAATTTACTTGTGTATATGTTTCTGGGTTTTTGAAAGTTTTTCTTTTTTGTTTGGAGTTTTAAAGAAGAAACTTTACATGGGCAAGTGTTTGGTTTCTGTGAAATTTTGAGGTCCTTGTTTCTCTGGTTGTTATTATGATTCCTGAGATGAAATTTCTCTTATTTGATGTGTGAGGATTATCCATGGAATTAAGGTTTGGAACTTTTACTATGGCACTGTTAATTTTAAGGAACTGTATTAAGACAAATTACTTATGGGCATATAAGACCAAGAAGGAAACACAAGCAATTCTGATGCATGTTATCCCCCTTGTGTCTAGTCTAACTTAACTTTCTTGTTTTTCACTTTCTAGATTCTTATAATCTGATTTTGCATAGATACTGTTTATGATTTCTTTGGAATAAAAGGGTGTAGAATTGCAGTTTTAGAGCTCTTACATCGAATCCCTTTTTTGGCGTTTGCTGTTAATAAACCAAGACGCTTTAATTTCTGTTTCCAACAAACGAGAAGTGATTGCCTTTCCTTGTGTCTCTTTCAAATCCTATTGATTTATGAAGATCTCTCACCGGTCTTGGATTTTGACCAAGTTGTGGGACTGATAGCAATTGTTGTGGTCATTCTTTTGCTGGCACAGATGATTATGATGGAGAAAGGTGAGATAAATGTAGAGGAACATGCTCTTGGTTTGCCTCCTCCAGCAATGCCAAAATATTTAGACAAGAATTTCATGATGTGAATTGGTGATTTATAGATGAGAATTTTACAAATTAAAAAAATTTGTAGGTTAGGTTAGTCTCGGATCTTGCCATACTTTAGATTGATTCTAGAAGTCAACCTTTTTGAATGTAACAGCAGTTCATGTCCGTAATATAACTCAATTTCTACTAGAGATTCCATGTGATGATGATGCTGATTAGCATGCTGCTTGTATTTCTTATATTTAATTGATATATTAACTTATGATATTTAATATTCTTTTGTTCATATTTCTTATTATTGTCATATTGATTAGTTTTTACCAACAATACTTATTGACGACAATCCAATTGTTGTAGGATGTCTAAACAAGCATCTATATTACAATATTCCAGAAGTGATAGGTCCGCATCCAGAGCGAATAGAACTCCATCTACCGTGGATAAGAACGCATCATCTTCTCACCAACCCGAGCCTGATCAACTACATGATTATTATGCACAAAGAGTTGCAACTACAGCTTTCGGGTTTCAAGATTTGTTAGCAACACAAGGTGTCCCGCGAGATGATACAAACATGTTCAGAGAATTTAATGTTCATCAAGGTTATGCGGGAGGAGTTGGAGATGAAGTTGATGAAGATGGTAGTGATGAGAGAGAATTCGATGAGTCAAGAGAAGGTAGTAACATGCGATGTTCAGATGATCCGAATTGCCTCCATTCAATCCATGGTTCAAGCTGTTCTCGAACCAGTGTAAGCATTAAACGGAAGAGTTTTGACACGGCAATCGATCCAGTGTCGGGAAAAAAAGAACTGAGTTTGTATGGAACATCCGAGTAAGTATAATATTTTTATTACATATTTATCATTTGTGTCATTATTGTTCCATGAACGTTTTTTGCTTTAATTTTTCAGGTTCAATAACGCTTCATGTGGCCGAGAAATCGGAATAATTTTGAGAACTAATTTCAAGGGGCCATGGCACTCTTGGGATAAAGTTGATGCCATGTGTAAAGATGAACTGTTTAAGGAGTTCAAGGTATGTTTTTCTGTTAACTATTTTTGAGGGAGATTTGGCAATCATGTTTAACAGTAGGTGAATGATTATTGAGAATTGCTTTGCCTTGTTTGTTTAGTAGTTTGGAAATTGAAGGGAAAGTTTGAAGCTTTTTGAATGATGGATTGATTGGTTAGATGTTTTGTTGATGTGTTTTTGACCAGTTTGGTTTTGTATTATAGTTGGAATTAGCTTACATACAGATAATTTATATGTATTTATGATTTGGGTCTGGTTTTGTTAAATGATGAGGTTGTTTGAGATCTGTGTGTTTATGTTAACATTTATTAATTGTCATATGTATTTGATAGAAAAAATATGACTTCCCCGAAGAAGATGAAGCAATTGTTCGTAAAATATGGGAAGATAGATCTCGAACTTGCTTGAACCAACAATTGGCAAGAGCTCGAAATAAAGCTATGTCAATAATAGGTACCAAAAATATCATCGATTGCCTGGATAAAGGACCTGTTTGGATCCAAAATGAAGATTGGAATACGATGATCAACGATGTTTGGTCTACCGATAGATTTTGCAAACGATCCAAAACATCAAAACAAAATCGATTGAAGCAAACAGATGGGAAAATAAGTACCCATTCTGCTGGCTCTGTGTCATTTGCATCATATCGAGCTAGTATGGTACGAAATGTTGTTGTTCAACACTTGTAATTTAATTTGTTTAATATTTTTGTTGCTTACTTTTTTTTTCATGTTCGTAGCAAGAACAGGCCGGGGGGAAAGAACTTCCCTGGGTTGAGGTCTTTTCTGCTTTGCATCAAAAATCAAATGAGACCGGCACATTTGTAGATAACCGGTCTAAAATAGTGGTGGTAAGTACTTATATTTTATTTTATATATATATGAAATATCATTCATATTCAAATTAATATATTTTGACATGGACTTGTCTGTTTGCAGGAAAAATATAGAAATGAGATGGTTGCAAGATATGGACCTGATCAGGACAATCATCCCTCATTTGATGGAGCAGCTTGGTGTGAGGCTTCAGGGGAAGTAAGCAAGGGTCGAGTATATGGTGCACCCCGTATGCCTAAATCTAAAGTTGATGTGAGTTCTTCTTCACATACCTACTCAGTAAATTCATCATATCCAAGCACAACAACTACTAGACGGTATGAAGAGCAATTGCAACAAAATCGTGAAGCTATTGATGATATGAGAAATGAAATGAGAAATGAAATGTCTTCCATTAAAGATTGTCTTAAGCTCTTGGTAGGACATATGGGTCTAAGTATGTCAACACCTATGGCTCCGTCGATGCCATCACCTGTGGCTCCGTCGATGCCATCACCTGTGGCTCCGTCGATGCCATCACCTACAATGGCACCAGGACATCGACCTCGACCTCGACCTCGACCTCAAATGCCATATAATGGTCCATCTTCCTCTCATCAACAACATCGTAGATCATTTCCGCCTTAAACACTTTAAAATATTTATTTTTAAGTTTCATGTTTATTTACTTAGTCATGTAAATGTAATCGAATCAGTATTGTATTAAGACTTTTAATTAATCTTCTAAATTTTATTTCCACCATATTTATGTTATTTTCAATACTCATAATATTTAAATATTTGCTAGTGCTTTTAAAAGATTTAGTTGTAATTAATTAAAATTAAAATATATTAAAATTAGATTTTAAAAATCTAAATATTTAAATAATATTCTGACCGTTGCAATTGCAACGGCAGGTCCGTTGCAATTGCAACGGCAATCCCGTTGCTATTGCAACGGTCTGTTTGTTGCAATTGCACGGTCCAGCCGTTGCAACAGCAACGGCAACCCCCGTTGCAACGGCAACGGCAACCCCGTTGCAACGGCAACGGACCTGCCGTTGCAACGGCAACGGCAACGGTCATTTCGTTGCAAAGGCAACGGTACAGCCGTTGCAACGGCAACGGCTGTCCGTTGCATTTGCAACGGGATACCCGTTGCAACGGCAACGGCTGTCCGTTGCATTTGCAACGGGATACCCGTTGCAAAAGTTGTTTTTGCAACGGGTCCCATTGCAACGGCTACGCCGTTGCAAATTATTTTGCAACGGCTATGCCGTTGCAAACGAATTTTGAATCCACCTATTTCTAACGGATTCGTTCCCTTGCAAATGCCGTTGCTAATTAATATTAGCAACGGCTTTCTTTATAATTTGCAACGGATGACGCCGTTGCAAATGGCCCTCTTTTTTTGTAGTGCAGGAAATGAAAAGGGTGCTGCAAAAACTCCTTCCAAGACTCTCTCAAAAGTGCTGATCAGGGTTCCAGGCTCAAAATTGAGCCCTAGCAAGCACTCCAGAACTATGGTAAACGTCAAGGCTTTGGCCGAGTGGAAAAGACTGATCTCATCTCTTACATTCCAATTTTTATCTAGGTACAGCTGAACCGAGTCGCAAATTTTTGGCACTAAAATCTCAAGCCCTGCAGGGACAAGGCTGGTGGCGATTGTTTCACGAAGGAATCGGTGCTGTTCCCCTTGCTTCTCCATGATGGAATTGATGCCCATGAGCTGAACCGATGTAGTAGGCCATGAGCTTATTACCAGCTTGAATTCATTTGACAAGAAAAACCGGTTAGCTTCAGCACCATTAACGATGATTGTTGGCGAACCCAGTAGCCTCGTTTTGAATATCTTTCCATATTTTGCGACCCGTGGTTGAACAAACTCTTCGAACAATTGGTTTCCACGTTGTGATCTGTAGAAATCTGCTGTTTCACCGATCCAAGGAAGTCCCATTTCGCCTGGTGGTAGCTTTCTATCAGTACTCTTGCCGCAGCCTTTTCTGTGTTTCAAAAAAATGGCGAGGAGCATTGCTGTTGAGCAAAACAAAGCCCAGGAAAGAAAGAAGCATATTTGTACGGCCATTTCTTAGAAGGTGTGAGGAGTTTGAGTTCCCAGAACTCAAAATTTATAGTTTTTGTTTCATCACCAGGTGAACTAGTGTTGAGATGCATGTGCGTGAATGAAAGACTTTAGCAGGTTAACCTTAGTTGAGCTTCTAAGAAAGTCAACCGATCACAGCCATAACCGACCCTCCATATTTTTTACTCTCTTTTGCCTACCATTATTTTGACTTTCTGAGAGAAGATTGCATAGCTTGTTAACAAGGGCACCGATACAGTGATCATGTTCCTTGCATGTGCTGATAATCTGTTTTTTGTTCTTGAAGAATAACTACATCCCTGTTATAATGTCTCTGATTTTTTCTCTCTCCAGAGATTACAGAATCTGTTTTTGCCTTGCCGTCAATGAGTATTTTATCATCATAGCATCCCTGAAAATCTGGAAAGACCAATAAATAATATAATGGAGATTAGTTTCTTTGTTAGGAAGTCTGGAGAAGAGGGGGTGCAGTCTGACCCCATCTCCCACGATCATGGTGCTGGCTGGTTAGGAGGGAGAATCAACCCAGTTTGCAACTGAGCCTTGTTAAAAATATGGATATGCTGCACTGGCTGAATCTTGAGCCTTACCATTAATTACTAAGGGACGGAGCAGAGCTTATGGATCTATCTTCTGTGTTGTGTTTTCCATTTGAAAGAGATGAGGTTCTTGCTCGATCGGCTAGGATGGTGACTCGAGAATTCATATGATTCTTCATGCTTCCGAGGTAATTTTCGACGACTAACATGTTTTTTTTCCAAGGAATTTCTTAAATCTAGCAAATTGATATATAGTCAGGTGCCCGTTTTAATACCATGAATCATTGGCCCAGAATAAAAATGAAAAACATTTGGGACGAAAAAGCAAAAAATCAAAATGATATTTCTTTGTGTTTGGAATGATAACTAGAAATCAAAATTTATTTTTAATATATATATGTGTGTGTGTGTGTGTGTGTGCATCCTGAAATTTGAAAATAACTTTATTCTTTGTATTGCTATTCAGCATCTTATTTTCAATAAAAAAAAAAATGTTTTTCTTTATAAAAAAAACTTCTACTCGAAACCTTGCTGAGCGAGGTACGTTGGCTTTGTTTAAGTTATTTATCAAATTAAATTTACATATGGCTGAGACCCCCAATGGCCTATCAAAACCCGATTAGATTAAGCTTATATTTGTCGCCTCCGTGTTTCGAAAATGTTTTTTTTTTTTAAATTAATTTTATTTTAATTTATTTTTTATTTTAAATTAAAAAATAAATATTTTTAAATTATTGTGATGTGTTTATATAAAAATATTTTTTTAAAAATAAAATAAAAATATCATTTGAATTATTTTTTTTAACAAAAAATATTAAAAAAAAAACCGAGAAGAAGAAGAAGCAAGAACGTGGTATACTGGTATGTGAGTTAATGACCGGAGTCTGATTCAACAACTATCTTGAAGAGCCCATAATTCATCACAGGCCTATTATGAATTTCAGGTTTTTTTTTCCTTCTTCAATACCCAGCTAAGGTGAATTGAATGTTTGATAATTGTTTCTTAATTAAAAACATATTAAAATATTATTTTTTAATTATTAACATTAACATATTAATTGTTTTTAAAAATAGTAATCCAATGCTTTACAGGTGAAAACTAGTTTGGATAACATTATAAAATCAAATCTCAACAGCAATACGATAATAAAAAATATTTTTATATATTTTATTTTAAAAATAAAATTAAAAACAGCACCTTACAACCAATACGATAATAGCTTCCAAAAAATAAAAAATGTGTTAAAGCTAATGTGAGGTAGCTGGCCTTTCACATTTACTGCCGTTCATGTGGGACTTGACATTCCACTCCCTGACAGATCAGAAATTCAGAATGTTCTGCAAAAAGCCAGAAATGGCCAAGCCGTCTTTCACACTCCTAATTAATTTTACTTCAATAGGTCACATCCATTTAACTCGTAGCAGAAAATATATATACAGAATCGGTTTATCCTATATTAAAACCATTTTATTTTTATTTATTTTTTAAAAAATATTTCCCCTTTTAAAGTTATATTAACATGAAAAAATAAAAAGATATATTATTTTAATGTATTTTTTAAACAAAAAATACTTTTGAAAAATACCTGTTACTTTTTATTCTTTAAATTTAAAAAATGATAAAAGAACGAATCTCTCCACCCTGCCCATGTTGAAAGAAGTTGGTCGAAGACAGCAACACCGGTATCATTTTAGGGCTCTGTTGCCTTGGATGACCCACGAAGCTGTCTTTATTTACCCATCCCCTGACATGTTAGTTCTGCATCAACTACTTCTCTGCCACAACCATTAAGGTTACAGCTTGTTGTTTCAGGATCATGGGTCCCTCCTCCCTTTGTGTGCCAAGTGTCATGATTTCCATCATTATTTTGATTAAAAAGTAATGATGAAAGGTTAAAACCAAGGATCGTCTGATCTTGTTCCAGTACGGAGCGTTTGTCTGCTTACCATTCAAGTCGCAACGCGTAAAACTAGAGCGCAGCAGCCTGTGCTATCAAGAGAAACCACTGTGTAATTTCTTATCATCGTAAGAACTACCATCTTACTCACTAGTACAAGATCTAAATACTCCAACCAAAACTGGGGCAGAATATCATGGCTAGCTTGTCCGATGAGAGAATATATAGGAAGACACCTACCCCCCCTCTCTTCTCTGGGCAGATTTAGTGCATGTTTGGCTAAGCAGTTAAACCATCATCGTTTGGTCAAATTTTGAAGAAAAAAAATTCATTATAAATGAATTTTTTTTGGTGTTGAAAATTAAATATTAAAATGAATATATAATTATTCACTATTCATACACTCAAAAATCTAAAGACCCAAGTATATTGCATTGTAGGGTATCAGAGATGAGGTCCTAGAATTGTGCCGCATTCTTTTGTTTGCTCTTCGTTGCCCAATGATTCCTTCTTCCCTCCGATCCCACCTTTCTAGCGAATCATCTTATCAAGTGCCAACTCTCCGATCGAGTTTCTATGAGGCTTCTCCTTGCATGCAAGAGCTTACTAATTATATAAATGGACACCATGCTCAACCAAAAACCGTTGAAGTTTAAGGGTTCATTGTTTAGTTTACCTACCCACGAGGATTTCAGTCATATGAACATATCTCGACATTAGGGCAGACAATCAGGAAAAAAAATCCACGCAGAAAATAAACGGGTTTCCTGATCACCTTGACAGTATGGAGATTAACCATTTCAGCATATAGAATAATTCATTTCGTAGTAACCTTGGAAAAACTCGCATGGAAATGGTGGCAATTCACACACCAGAGTACTTAGAACTAGAGAACAATAAATAAATACTTTTTTTTAATGCAAGCAAGTTATTTTTTAGAAAATGTAAAACGATTAAACAGACTAATTCGAATTTAAGATTTGTTGCGCAGAACTATTTGCCATGACTCCACGCAACGGTACCTGAGACAAGTCTAAATAAATACATCATGGGTGAAAAGAGATATACATACGGGGTAGGGGGGTGGATCACAATGCATTTAATGCTCCGGCAACACATCAACTAACCACACACTCCTTCACCTGCTAATATTTACTTCATTCTGTCATCTCTATATAATCCCCTCTTTCTTCACTGAAGAACGCACCTTTCAGTTCTCTCCTCTATATCTTCTAGTGTTCTCCAAGCATACTGAGATGGAGAAGCAGGAAAGCAAGCAGGCTTCAATGTTGATGTGGGTTTTGGTCGCTAGCTTGCTCTCCCAATACGTGGCGTTCCCTGTATTGGCCACGACCTTTGAAGATCAAAAGAACTTCTACTTCCCAGACCCACATTCAACAAGTCCCCCTTCTGGTCTCTCTCTCTCTCTCTCTCTCTCTCACACACACACACACACACATCTTTCCATGCATGATCTATACATATATATATAATCAAATCAAGTGTGCTGATTTCAACTTCTGCAAAACAACTCTATATAGTGAAGCGACGAACTTTTTTCTTACAAGTACTAACTAGCTAGCTAACCTGTAAATTATGTGTTCCCGCGTATACAAGCTACTGTAGTATAATTTGTTTTGAACTAAATATGCAAGTGATAGTGGGAAGAAAAATCTCATATCGTAGATTGCTCAAATTATCAATAGCATGAAGCTAAAGAAAGCTCCGTAAACCAACTTCTTCAACACTATATATTCTGCTAATGGTTCAAAATCTATTTGACAGGTTCACAAAGGACCCCTTCCCATGGAACTACACCTTCACATGGTTCAGGAGGTAGCTCTGGTAACCCACCATCTCACTCAACGCCATCGCCACCAAGTGTTCCTACTCCATCAAAACCATCAAACCCTCCGCGAGGTGGATACCACCCCACCCCTCCTACCACAGGAGGCAGTCCACGAACACCAGTCATTGTAAGCCCACCAACCACCCCAAGTATTACTCCAGGCACCCCTTTTACCCCCACGCCTCCGTTCATTCCTGATCCTAATTCGCCCTTCTCATGCAAGTAAGTTTAGATAAACCACTCAAATTTTAAACTAAATATGAGATTCTAAGCAATGAAACAGGTTAAATATATGTTTTATTTTTTAATTGACATCTATGTTTGTTTAATTTACAGTTACTGGAGAACTCACCCCGCACTAACATGGGGTGTTGTGGGCTGGTGGGGAACAATGGGAAACGCATTTAATGTGACTAGCTTGCCAGGATTTGGAACGAGTATGACCTTGCAGCAAGCACTTTCAAACACACGTACTGATGGGTACGGGACACTCTACCGAGAAGGTACTGCTTCCCTGCTCAACTCCATGGTGAGCAACAAGTTCCCTTTCACAACCAGGCAAGTCAGGGATAATTTCGTTGCTGCACTAGCCTCCAACAAGGCTGCAGCAGCTCAGGGACATCTTTTCAAGCTGGCCAATGAGGGAAAACTCAAGCCCGGAGCCTGATGAGAGATTATCTTTTGTTCGTGCTCACAATTCAGTTTGTGGAAAGCATGATTAATTAGTTGGCATATCTTTTATGGTGTGTGTGCTATTTAATATAATTAGGTTCTTGTGCGACTTAGTATCTTATGATCAACTTGGAGGTCATACTAAGGATAGATATGTTGACATTCGAAGATTGTTTAAGTTGATGTTTTCCTGTTTAGTTTTCAATAAGATCACGGTTTAATTTGAATTCCATTTTTATTAATGCGCTCCTTAAAAGTGGGTCTGCACCACAATTCTCACAAGGAGTGTTCAAGAAGTACTATACATGAGAGCAAAATAAATAAATAAATATATAAATAAATAATATATATGCTGCATGGCAGTTGGAAATTGCTGAAAAATACTAGATTATATTTCTTTATTAGAAATGGCAGCAGGCGATGCATGCTAAGTTAGTACCCAGAGTAAACGATAACTGAATAGATTTATGTAACGCAGCAAGCAGCGCAGAAAGACACATACGCATCACTGCATAGCAGTATAGCAAAATTTTGAAAGGTTTCTCACTGATTTCAAAAATATTTTTAAGAAATAAATTTAAAAAAGTATTATTTTTTTATTAAATTTTTTAATATTTTAGATAATTTTAATGTAATTATTTTAAAAAAATTATTTTAATATATTTTAAATAAAAATTATTTCAAAAACAACTTCATATATATTCATGTAAACTCACAAAACAGTGCGACATGATAAATATGTATGGGAAAACAACTAGATCAGTCATCTCCAAAGAAATCAATATGGAGCCAGGGTGTGACGCGATACATATCATTAGTTATAAGATTTAACTGTGCCCCAGTTTAAGAAGAGCAAGAGAGCATTGTTAAATAACCATCGCATTATAAATTTCAAGCGGTTAGGAGATATACTAAGATATAATTTATACTATTTTTAATATAATTTTTAAAATAAAAATTTTGTGCTTGAAATTTGTATAACTTCATACTACTTTGTATTTATTTTTTATCAAATAAAATGAGGTGAGATCTTAAAATATAATTTATATTACTCTTTAATACAACTCTTAGAGCGAAAACCTTTTGAATTTGAAATTTGCAGAGGTTCATACTATATTATACTTATTTTTATCAAAAAAAAAATAAGGGTGATGAGGTTTAAAATTATGACCAGTATATCAAAAAGGTTCCATTACCATATAAAAAATTATCTTATCTAAAAAGTTAAACAATTAAATAAAATCCAAAAATATAATTTATATTATTATGTGAAAATCTTTCTAATAACACAACTATAAAGAAACAGAACTTAAAGGAATAAATAATAATCAATTTTTTCTTTTCTGTTTCCGATGTATGAACTTCGAACGATGACTGTTTGGTATCACTGGCGACAAATATCCAAAATCTTTCTGTCTCCGATAATGATATCAGTTGGAGACATATAGTTTCTGTAATAATATTAAACCTACCTAGAATCTTCGTGTGCCAACTACAATCAATTTCTATCGATTACATTATCAAGCACTTAATGCATGGAAAGGAGAAGACGAAAACATTAAATAAGCACTGCTGCTGTGATTTGGTAACTATACATTTACAAATGTTAATGACTTCACCAGCACAGACAACTACTGCCATCAAAGATAATGCCCTTTAAGCCCTTCGATTCAGCTGATGTCTTGTTCGAAGAAGAAAAGTTCAGATGGCTCATGGCTCGAGTTATCAGAACAATTCATGCAAACCAACAAGACCACATCGAAATAGGGGAAGAAAAGCAGATGTTTTGAGGGGCAAGAAAAATCAGAAAATTGGTTGATTCCTCGGGTTTATCGGCAAGCAGAAATTCTATCGCAGGTGCTTAGAGTGACAAGAAGTTATTGCTTCCCCAGTAAGCGCGCGGCTAGGTGGGATCTGCGAAACATATTTATTTTTATCTACGTCAACGAGAAAATTGAAGTTCATTCGTAGAAAATTAACCAGAATCGTAATGTAATGCAGCTGTATGTAGGGTTTCCATTTTAATAAAATCTTAAAGGGTCATCTCTACTAAGATAGGTGAGATATAAAAGCTGTGAATTCAATTCAACTCAATCCACGTACATGGAACCATCCATGGCTGGTAGTTGGAGAGACCTGCTAATTATAAGATCAAGTGGTAAAAAATACCCAGCACCATTTTTTTTTAAAAGGAAAATAATAAAAAATCAAAACAAGAAAAAAGAGTGGCAGAAAAACCTCAAGCATTCAATTGATTTTCTCTTTAAGTTTATCTATGAAGCACTTTTTGGGTTTTTGGAATAAAAAAAATCACCATTCCTTTCATAATCATCATGTTCATTAGATAATTATTTTTAGATAATTAAATTTATTTAATTGCAAAGAGAGACAAAATACCTATCCTTTTCTTTCATGTAATCTTGCATTCCTTTGATTATAATAACTGATTTTTTTAACGTGACTTTATTAATTACTTATATATCGTATTCTTGAAAGTTTAAGAATTATCGTTACTGGACAGATTGTTTGATAATGTTTATTGTTTTTTAAAGTATTTTTTTATTTATAAATGTATCAAAATGATATTTATTTTATTTTTAAAAAAATATTTCTAACATCAGTACATGTAAATTATCTAAAAACACACAAAAAAAATAATTTAAAATAATAAAAAAAAATCTTTTTTTTTCAAAAACACTTTAAAACTCTATGTGAAATAGGATCGACATTGATATCGTATTACATCTGCACCTCGCACCCCCGTATGTGGCCTTGAGCGGATAACAAATACTCAGCCGGTTAACACGCTTAGGGCCTGTATGGGAGTGTGGTTGCGGTAGCTTTTCAAAGTGCTTATCATGCCGAAATACATCAAAATGATATTTTTTTTATTTTTTAAAAATCATTTTTGAAATCAGCACATCAAAATAATCTAAAACATACAAAAACATATTCATTTAAAATGCAAAAAAAAATAATCAAATTTCGGCCAAAAGCCGGTGGGATCGCAATGCCAAACAGGCACAGAAGGCTGTCCCGATTCCGGCAGTTTAATTTTATAGACCAGAAGCTGGGCAATTAAAAGCAGCTCGAGATGTCTTGATCCAAAAGCCTGAGCAGGCCTTAGAGCCCAATATTCACGAAGCCTCGTAAGGCCTCTTGAGAACTCTTGAGTCTACTAAGGTGTGGAGGGTAAAAACAGCAGTATGAGGCCCAACAATGGGTAAAACTCCTGTTGATTTTAGAAACATCGGTACACGTCCTCTTGATCGTGTCGTAGCCTCGGAGGCTCAAAATAGTATAGAATGCCTCAGAAATCTAGATACAATATATTATTTAAGATTTTCCGCCATCAAAAAGATTATGAGAAAAAAGATTTTTTCAGAAACTTATTATTTTTCATATAAATAACTTTTCTTAACCAGAATGATGAATTTAAAATGATATGTAAAACCTACTTTGAGAATCATACTCTAATTATAAAATCTAAACATAAAATAAATATAACTTTATTTAGAACAAATACCATTGATATATAGCAATTAATTGTGTTTTAGAAGCTTTTATTTTACACCAACAAAGAAAATGAGACAATTAAGAGAGATATCTCAAACTCTTGACAAAGATACATTATCCTCACACATCACCCTCGTATATCTGCAGAGCTTCTAGCCACAGCATGTGCACAATTCAGACCTAAACTCTTCAGCGAAGTAAATGAGATGGTTTTCCACCGGATCAACTTGTTGTTGACGTTTGAGAAGATGTTCATATTTACGATGTTCATATTTACCATTCAATGATTAAACGAAAGCTTTAAGTTTTTTTCTTGGCTTAAGCACTGCCTTGTATGCTTTAATAAGTAATCTCATATACACAATTCGTCAGAATCCAAACATTTACACCAATCATATACTCCGATTCTGTCGGTGCCATTCGCCTCATATACGGAGAAGCATAAGTTTTTCACATGTTCAGCTCTCTTATCAGTACATCCTGGGATTCAAGTGCGCACCACAGTACCCTCGAGAAAGCTAATTCTTGTGCAGATTTTACGGGGGAAAGATTTTGTTAAGGAACCATCTCACCTAAAAGCTTAAGCTTGTAAGTGAGGCCCCATAATATGATTTATATTATTCTTTAACACACCCCCTCAAGTGAAAGCCCTCTGGGCTTGAAACTTGCATAGATCCACATCACCTTGTGCTTGGTTTTTATCAAATAGAATGGGGGTGGTGAGATTCGAACTCGTGACCGCTGAGTCAACAAGACTCTGATACCATGTTAAGGAAGTATCTCACCTAAAAACTTAAACTTATAAGTGAGGCCCTATAATATAATTTATATTATTCTCTAACAGATTTTATATCTTGGATTCTCAACCTCCAGTTTGAGCCAACTGCTCCTTGCAATCTGCTATTTAAAACTTCTTGTCCATTTCTGGCTTTCACGTATCAGCATTAAACATTTACGACGTGTTTCGAGACTTAATGGAGATAATCCCGCCAATAGAGCGCTAACACGTACCCTTGAACTTATCATTGCGGGGTTGAAAGATAAATTTCCAAATTTATCTTAGGATATAGAGACTAAAATTTAAAACGCTATCGATAAGCCTTTCCTGAGTTTTTTTTATTAAAAATATTTAATTGAAATCAGGCATCACGCATGCAACCAATGCAGTATTTTCTTAAGAAGAAAGAACATTATGGTGATATTGTCATGTGTCCCCAAATATGGAACCGGATATTCTTCCCTTACGCCTCATGCAGACGTGCCAAATATTTTAGACATTTTTTTTTTGGATTTGAGTAAATAATATCTTTTAAAATTGCATTTTATGGGTTTAATAAACGAATAAAATTTCAATTACTTCAAACTCTTATAAAAAAATATATATGCTAACTGGAATTCAAAATTACAAATATATATACCCAACTCAAATTCAATATTTTTTATACAGATTTCAAATCTTTTATTGTCACGTTAAGTGTCAAGTCGTATACGTAGATGAATAGTTAAAATTTGATTCATGAAATGCAGGAGAGTGGTGGGAGAAATACTGATATGAAGTTTGATCAATTTCGTTGCTAAGGAGCATATCCCATGTCTGATGCTTGCAGTATCAAAGGTCAAAATCAGGTACAGTGCATTGGCTTTTTCTCATGTACACTGGCTTCTTTTTCTTTCTTTTTTTATTGATATTTCTTCTACATAATAATATAAACAAAAGTTACCAAACAATTTGTTCGAAGTTAAATTAGCAGTATATTAAAGTTTTGATTATAAAATAATTACGAGTCTCAAACTCAGAAAAATAATGGTAAGGTGAGGGGGATTGTGAATATAGCAAGTAGTGGTTCGCGCGGATGTTGAATTGAAATATTAGTTGTTATGGGAGCTTGAATTGGGTGGGTATCTTGGTGCTCGCTGGCTGGCTGGAGTGAATGAGAGGAGAGGCCCCGTTTGGCATTGTGATCCCACCGGTTTTGACTGAAATTTGATTTATTTTTTTTTATTTAAATGAATATGTTTTTGTGTGTTTTAAATTATTTTGATGTGCTAATTTCAAAAATAATTTTTAAAAAATAAAAAAAATATCATTTTGATGTATTTTGGCACAATAAGCACTTTGAAAAGCTACCGCAACCACACAAACAGGCCCGAGATGTGGGGGCTGTAAACTGAGTTTAGGGTTAGTATTTGTGGGTGATTAATTATGTGTAATAGATTTTTTTAGTTTGGTAGAAATCAGATTTTTTTTTTATAACCGAGGTGTACAGACCAGCTTACGCGCACCACAACTAATCTTTGGACTCATTTAACATCCTGCAAACCCAGTAAGCATGTAAGGCACCGCGGAGTGACCGACGTGCATGGTGACTTGAACCCTGATGCAGAGAAAAGAAACAAATCCCTTTAATCGCTAGTCTAATCAGACTTTTTATTTTTAAAATTAGTAACCGAAGCTAAATTGAATGAAACAATTATTTTGAATCGAATAATCCGAATAATTCGGCATACGAATCTCAAGGGCAGGCTTGTGCGTCCTCGAAAGCAGATCCTCGGCTGCAAACTCCAAAGAGTGGAAAGCAAAGGACCTATCCTGTTTCCCTACAGTTCGTGTGTGAAAGCAGGAAGCGAGGTGGTGGCGTGTTGGGTTGGATATGATATGATATGGGCCATTCGACGCTACTATGTGCGTGCTGCCATATCTATCTCCGATTTCAAAGATTTGCGTTCACGAGACTCTACTCTACGTGTACACCCCACAGCCCCACGTTTGTTTTTGCGTGATTCTCAAGTTTCCTATCTCAGAGCCATGTAGAGTTTGGACACCCTTTATCGCCTTGTTTCTTTCAGTCGACATGGCTAGTAGCTAGCTACTCTGTGATCTAGCTAACTCCGAAAAGCTGCCGACTACTACGAACCATACCTGCCTTCATTGGTTTTGATAAACTGCTTCTATTTATTGATTACAGCAATCAAGTCCCTAAACTTCCGCGACAGTGAGCAACCTTTGCCATTATATTACATTACAAATAATATAAAAGAATTTGAGGTTTCATGTTTCCCCACATACAGATCAATGTGGATTTGCAGTAAACTGTATGTATGATATTTGCATATTGTCTGTGGTTATTGTTATCTTGAACGTATTTATTTGCATAGTAAAATTACTTATTTAATAAAAAGATCTCACAAAAAAACAAGAGCTGATCGGGGGTATTTGGTTTTTTTTGTCTGATATTAAACATTGAAATATCACATTTTTCCTAGGATGGGACACAAGTAGGGGTTGGAACGAGAGTAATTTAGGTTTTTTATATTTTGCCCACAAGAAATAACAAAAACAAAGTTCTGGTGATGGGGCATGGTGGTACTTGCAACTTATATTCTCTTATAATTATAATTGAGTATAAAGTTGTTTAAGTGATTCCATATTTTATTTTAATTTTTTTACATCACTGTGGTTGCACCATTAGTTGTTGCGCTTATGCGCCATTCAGGCGACAAATATCGTGTCTATCTATGGTGTAAAATATCTGGTCACCGTGTCTTTGTGTGCGTTGTCACGTCCTCTTCCTCTTGGTAGTGTGCATGTCGTTGTAAGGTGGTTAAGGAATCGCTAGCGAATAATTTTTATTTCCCCCCTTTTTTTCTCTTTTGCAGTAGCAAAATACACGGTGATTCTCTACATTTAGGATTGTTTCATTTTAGTCCCTAATTTTTTGATTTTGTTTTCTTCCTAGTTTATTTAATATAAGTTTTGATTATACTCAATTGCGCCCTTCAATTGAAATTGATTGTATATATTGTTTTTCATTTCAGCCCTTGTTCTTTTGATTTTTGATTTGTTTTTTATGTCTTTTTTTCAGGTTTTAATTTGTATCAATTGTGTCCTCCAATTGAAATTAATTTTTTATGTCTTTTTTATTATTATTTGTTTCTTGGTTACTTTTTTGTAAACAAAATTTTTTTATTCTTCAAGAAAATTTAATGTTTTAATTGTTTGGACAGTAATAATGTTAATAATTTTAGTTATTATAGTCATGATAATGATGGTAGTGTAACAATGAATTTTGAATGTTATTTTCTTCTTTTTATAGGTAGATAGTCAATTATTTATTTCTGTTGTTTAGTTATTGTAAGTGTTTCCATGATTATATTTTATTATTGTGTTTAATTTAAATTAGATTATGAAATGAAATAATCCTAATACAATGAATTCAATGATTTAGATATCCAAATCTTCTTATTTTTTTAATAATGATGATAATTTTATACTGGTGATATCGTTGAAATCTGTTAAACATATAAATTTATATTGATTTAAAGTTCATATATTTTATTGAAAAATTGCACTATGCAAGAATTCTGCATAAATTTATTATTTTGTCAACATTTCTAGTATAATAAAAAAAACACTATTAATTTTTTTAGTAGAAAAAAATATGGTTCCGGTTGCGGCGAAACACTGGTAAATAGCTAATATATATACAAAATAAAATCAATCTGTTTGTTTTATATTATAAATTGTATTTTATAATTGTTTTTAATTATAAATAATATTTTCAGAGACATACTAATAGTAAAAATATTTAAAAAAAAACATATTAATTATATATATTTATAAATAAAAAATATTTTAAAAACTAGTTGCTTTTCCCTAGACTACTTAAAAGCAGCTTACGCCTTTCGAACCTTGTCCCTGAAAAATACTCTAGAAGATTTGAGAAACGAACTATTTGTCAAACCTTGTTTCTTTCAAAAAAATTAAAGATATTATTTACATGTAATTCTAAATAAAAAAAATATTTTAAAAACTAGTTGCTTTTGCAGTAAACTAGTTAAAAGCAGCCGACGCCTTTCGAACTTTGTCCCTGAAAAATACTCAAGAAGATGTGAGAAACGAACTATTTGTCAAACCTTGTTTCTTTCAATTTTCAAAGTCCAAGAAGAGTGAGGTATCAGCTATTGACGAGTTGAAATAGCTTGTATTTTAAGAGTTTCTCGTGTCAAGGTAGTAGTGGCTATTTTTTAAATTATTTTTATGTATAGAAATGTGTTCAAATAATATTATTTTAATTGTTAAAATTTTAATTTTAATACTAGGACATCAAAATAATATAAAAAATTAAAGTAAAATTAAAAAAAAATTAAAGTAAAATTAAAAAAATATTTTTAAAACGTGAAATTAACAAGATCTAAAATCACTTGGTATGGAAGCTATCACCAAACCTTTTTTTTTTGTAATCGCTTTATGGCCTGTGGGATTGAATATGCTGCATCTCAGCAGTTTCTAAGTAACGAAGAAATAAATAATTAACCTCCTTCCTAGAAGAATGTTATGTCAACATCGCAGCTCCCAGAATCTCAAATAAAAATAATACTAATAAAACAAAAGGTTAATTTCAGAATCTCAACTGTCCGAGCAAATCTTTGCTACATTCCCGTATCCAATTACTTCTGTTCATCCGATGAAAAAAACAGTGTAAATTGCTTTTAAAGTGATCTCTCCGCTCGAGTTTTTCTTAAACTCAAATCAACTGTCATGTAGAATAGCAGTGACGAGCCTGGAAAACATCATTCGCTACGTACTATCAAAGTGTGGGGCAAATCTTTGCTCGATCACCTTAGGGACGTGTTCAATGGATGAACACAGACAGCTGATTGACTGAACCACGTCCAGGCATCGGCAACGACCTTTCGAGCCATAACGCCCCGAGCTTGGTTAATTTCGGTGGTGCTGTCATCATTATCAAGAAGCTGTTTGGCATCACGTTTCACCCACCGTGTCTCTGCTTTTGATAAAAAAAAAATTTATTTTAAATAAATATGTTTTAGTGTTTTTAGATTATTTTGATGTGCTGATGTTAAAAATAATTTTTAAAAAATAAAAAAATATCATTTTGATGTATTTTGATACAAAAAACACTTTAAAAAGCTACCGCAACAGCTCTTCCAAACAGACCATTTAATATTAGTTTTTGGTCTTCGAGTTTTATGGTGCTGGGAATACCGTGCTTTCTTGGATTGATGAAAACCAGGTCAAACAAGCTGATCGTGTTCTAGCTTTTCACATGCCACCCATTCGATCTCATAGGAGGGTGTCGTTTCGAGATATTGAATAAGCACACGCATTGGTGAGAGTCGAGAGCTATTGCGGCGGACTTTGTGCTTGTTTTCACTGCATCGAAAGTAAAGGGCCACGTGCTGTATATATTGCATTCAAATCTCGAGGAAGAGAGATCATGGAACTGGAACTTTCACAGCACAGGTGCCATCACCAGAGACTAGGAAGATTACTTTGAAAATAAAATAAGAGAATGGGTCGTGGGATTATAAATTCTGTGGGGAAGAAAAATATAATATCTGTAAAAAAAACTAGAGGAAGCTTTCAAAGTTTTGAGGCACAGGCTTGCATGTAGTTCCTCTGCAGATTTACATCAGCCCGTGACTGAAATGAACTCGTGGCCAGTCCTGTAGCCGTCTATATTGTCCCTTTCAATTCTACAATCCTAAAGGAGGACTGAAAACACCTGTCAAGTTCAGGTTCTTTACTTTATTAAACAGAAAAGCTAAGAGCTAAAGGGTGCGAGTAAATACTATTTAACCACCGCCACCGCCGTCATTTCACTGTTGATTACAGGTGTATTGTTTTTTCTTTAAATTTGTTTTTATGAATTTTATTTTTTAATATTGAAGTATTCCGTAAATAAATTTTATAGTTTATTTTAAAAAACATATAAGGCTGCAAATTTGATGGGGTATTTTTTTAATTAAACTTTATTTTGTTATTGTCTATTTTTTTCATGCAGTTTACACAATAGTTTCACAAAGATATCATGTTATTAGATTTTATAAAATTCATAAACTTAGTAATATATTTGGTTGGTTTACATGTTTTGTGAATCTAGCAAGTTTATTTTTATTTATTTATAGATGATGAATTAATTGTGAAGGCACGTCAAAATCATGATAATGACACCACCAATCTCATTGAAAAGAGCTCAAATAAATGAATTTAACAATAAGAAAAAATGTCATCGATGATGGTTGAAAAAAGCTACATGAGTGATTCAAAAGCAAGCGAGCCCAAACATTTTTGTGACCCACTTTATTTATTGTTTGTAATCTTTTATAATATCATTGGATTTGTCTTGTAAGGATTTTTTAAACAATACTAGTAGTGTTGTCATCATGAGAAGACAAAAGAAGAAATGAAGAAAAAAATGACATTGTGGTCACATTAAAGCGTTGATAATGTCACCATCGATACCTCTAGAAAAAACTCAACTAAGCAAATGCAACAATACTAAATAAGGTCACAAAAGGTAAACATAATGGGTTAGATAAGTTATTCAAGATAATTTGCTCACTTGCTTTAAAATACTTATGCGACCAGTTTCAGTAACTGATGATGACTTTATTTGATATCATTGTATTCTTCTTGTTGAGATATTACTAATACTACCATTGGTATTGTCGTTGGAATTTTGGTATTTCTTTAAAAAAATTCTCTTTCTTTCTTTCTCTTGCAACTCACATATAACACTTGTGAATTGCAAATCTTAAATGTCACATGAATTTCTTAAACATGTCATTTCTTATCTTATTATTTTCTTAAACATGAATTTCATCATGTTAAAAGAGAAAAGAAAAGGAGTTTGAGGGTGATCTTTTTAAAACCACCACGGTTCACAACCGTGTGGTATTTAATGTAGCTGGAAATTACACTATATTATGATTATGTAATTTTGTTTTTATAAAACTAAGTTTTGTCGTGTTAATTTGCCAAAACTTTACTACAAAATAATGAATCAATGTCAATTATAACCACCAGCTAGTCTTCCAAGCTAATGACACGGGTTCTCTTCCCGCTACCCACGTCCATTTGATTGCCAATTCTTTAACTTTTTTTTGAGAAATCTAGTGGGAGTTCGATTTTTCTTAATCTTTTTGTCCTCTTGGGAAAAACACCCAAGCTTCTTTCTTTTTGGTTTTATTTCCCGTGTAAAGCACAAACTTTGACTTTTCATGCTGAAATTATAAAATATATATATATATATATATATATATATATATATATATATATATATATATTTGGATTTAATTAGTTCGAGATGGAGTACTAGGTCTAGGTTAATTAATTGAGTAAACAACTAACAAATCAATATAATAGAATCCCATGATCCCACCCTCGAAAGATTATTCTTTTATTCACTTTCCAGCACCTAAGAGTTTTCTGCTGCCTACAATGGGTAGGAATTAGGATCACATGTTCTGGGTTCCAGGTTAAAATATTTCTATCTTTTCCAAACGTACATACACGCCTTGCTGGAAGGTTTATTAACTCTCAATTTTGCTTTCTTTATTCACTAATTTCGAACAACGGATAGCCCTCATTGACTACAATAAAGCCTATAACCCATCTAAAACTGGTTACGCCAATCATTTGCTGCCATAATAAGACCAACTCTTTGATCGGCCCTGTTTCTCTGCTCGAAATTATATGCAAAGGACGATCTTTATTAAGATACTAAAATGCCCGACGATAATTTCATCGGTTGGAACAGAGACACTCACATCTTCGTTCGCACCTAGCAACAATGCTTAGATCTTGAATCGCGTTAGAGCAGAGAAATGGCAAGCTTCTTGTTCTGCTATTCACACGAGGATTCATTTCGCGCAGTCTTGTGATACGAAATTGAAAAATGCTATTCACACGAGCATTCATATCGCGCAGTCTTGTGATACGGAATTGAGAAATGCTATATATTTTGCCTAAAGTTGTCTTCATAACATGCACCTGGCTGCATAGGGCAAGTACAGGCTCAGCCCTCTAGCGCTGGGAATTCCCTTAAAACAAATGGGACCTGATAAATAAAACGGAATGCACGTTCATTCACACTCATTCACACCCAGCAATCCTATAATTTAAATCCCAGAGAAGATTTTGTTTGGGTCAAGTGAGAGTCTCAATTGATTTTGTGCTTCCTCATTTAGGGCCTGTTTGACACAATTATTGTGGTTATTTTTGAAAGTGCTTTTCATTTAAAAATACATCAAAATAATATCTTTTTATTTTTTAAAAAATAATTTTTGACATCAGTACATCAAAATTATTTAAAAATACCAAAAAAAAATTCATTTAAAATGAAAAAAAAATCAAAGTAAATTATATTTAAAATTTTAATCAATAATTTAAATTTTTAGATGCGATGATTCCTTAATATAATATCAGAATTTTATTGATCTAGCGATCATGAGTTCGAATCTCACTATCTCATTCTATTTCATAAAAAAATCAAGCATAAGATAATGTAAGTTTGTGCAAGTTTTAAACTCAAAGAACTTTCACTTGAGGGGTGTGTTAGAGAATAATATAAATCTCATCACCCCATTCTATTTCATAATAAAAATAAAACATAAGGTAATGTGAGTTTGTGCAAATTTTAAACTCAAAGTGCTTTCATTTAAGAGATGTGTTAATGAATAATATAAATTATATTTTGAGACTTCACTAAACAACTTAAAATTTTAAACGAGATGATTCATTAATATCATTATTAAGTTTATTTCACTCAAAAATAATTATTAAGTACAACCGTTGGGCTAGTCAAATCGATTTTTCAACAAGAAGTAAAAAAAGAGAGTGATATGTGTGTGTGTGTGTGTGAATATTGACCGTTTAATTATATAAGAAAATATCATTATATATATATAAGAAAGAAATCACACAATCGTTCCCATTCTTCTTGATAATCAAGATATCTTTCTTTCATATGATCTTGATTATAATTTGCGTATCTTTTAGCTGATGATTTGGTTAAATAGAATGATATCTATGGGGGAAGAAACGATGAAAGCCATGTTGCTCCCACTCCATGCATCCATGCGAAAGCAGAAAGAAATAATAATTTAATGCAAACTTAATAATATTGACTTGAACTAAAAAAATAGTATTTTTTGGATTTGATAAATAATAAATAGGATATAGATATTATTAAAATTTATCCGAAACTTACACTAACTTGAAATATTTATTTAAATTATATAAAATATTTTTAATGTAATATAATATATGCTACATAAAACACACATCTATAAATAATATTTATTAATTTATCATTTAATAAATAATTTATAAATATATTTTTTATAATATAAAATTATAAATAATAAATAAATAATAAACACACATCTATAAATAATATTTATTAATTTATCATTTAATAAATAATTTATAAATATATTTTTTATTATATAACATTATAAATAATAAATAAGGTGGTAATATATATAAATCTAACAAACGGGTACGGATATCCCTGCTACACCTATTTAAACCAACCCTGTTGGCCTTTACCCACGCATTCCTCATTAGCGTCTCCCCTTCATACGAACAGACCTCTACTCTCTCCCTCTCATCTCTCTGTTTTTCTGGCGATGGAATTGTTTCCTTCTTCTGTCGACTCCAGCTGGTGGATGTTTGCACTCCCTGCAATGTTACAAACCGGAAACTTGTCAAACCCTCTGATCTTGCTCTTTGTCTTGATATCATTCTCGGTCATTACCTTCCTAACCTGGGCTTTCTCAGCTGGTGGCTTAGCATGGAAAAATGGCAGGAACCACAAGGGTAGCGTCTCAATCCCCGGTCCAAGAGGCTTACCCTGCTTTGGAAGCCTATTCAGCTTAAGCCACGGTTTGGCCCATCGCACCCTCGCTTGCATGGCGTCGAGCCGAGCCGCTACTCAGCTCATGGCTTTCAGTTTAGGCTCCACGCCAGCCATTGTGACGTCGGACCCTCAAATTGCTCGTGAAATCTTGACCTCCCCTCACTTCGCTGACCGTCCAATCAAGCTATCGGCTAAAAGCCTCATGTTTAGCCGAGCCATTGGTTTTGCGCCAAATGGAGCTTATTGGCGTCTCATGAGAAGAATCGCATCAACTCATTTATTTGCTCCAAGGCGCATCGCGGCTCATGAGCCATGGCGCCAGCTTGGTTGTGCTAACATGTTGAGTGGCATTTATGATGATCAATCCCTCCATGGAGTTGTTTATTTGCGTAAACATCTCCAAAATGCTTCTCTTAATAACATCATGGGTACTGTTTTTGGCAAAAGATATGACCTAATGCAATTTAATGTGGAGGCTAAAGAATTGCAAGAGCTTGTTATAGAGGGGTTTGAGCTCTTGGGTGCTTTTAACTGGTCCGATTATCTGCCGTGGCTGAATTACTTTTATGACCCTTTTCGCATTAAAGAGCGTTGTTGCCAACTTGTTCCTAGAGTCAAGAAACTGGTTAAGCAGATAATTGAAGAGCATAGAATTAAGAAGACTAAAAATCTCTTCGATAATTCTGATTTCGTAGATGTTCTGCTTTCTCTGGAGGGTGAAGAGAAACTTGAAGAGGATGACATGGTTGCTGTTTTATGGGTTAGTGCGTGTACTAGTTTGATTTTTAATGTTGTTTCTCTCTCTCTCTGTTTATAAGCGTTCTGCTCTTATAGTGTTATGGGTTTGCTTCGTATTGTGCAGGAAATGATATTTCGTGGCACCGATACGACTGCGCTTTTGACTGAGTGGGTCATGGCTGAGTTGGTTTTGAACCCGGAGATTCAAGCCAAACTCAGCAACGAGCTGAAACTGGCTGTCGGAAACAGGAGTGTCACGGATGCTGACGCCGCTGAGTTACCATACCTTCAGGCTGTGATCAAGGAAACCCTACGTGTACATCCTCCTGGTCCCCTCCTCTCATGGGCACGACTGTCCACTTCAGATGTACACCTCAGTAATGGCATGGTGGTCCCCGTCAACACAACGGCAATGGTCAACATGTGGGCCATCACCCATGACCCCAGAGTATGGGAGGATGCCTTGGTGTTTAAGCCAGAAAGATTCTTGGAGAGTCAAGGTGGTGTTGACGTGGATGTGAGAGGACGTGACCTCAGGCTTGCACCATTTGGGGCTGGACGCAGGGTTTGTCCTGGTAAGAACCTAGGGCTCGTGACAGTGAGCCTTTGGGTGGCTAAGTTGGTGCACCATTTCGAGTGGGTCCAGGACATGCATAACCCAGTTGACCTAAGTGAAATGCTGAAACTTTCTTGTGAAATGAAGCACCCTCTCTCTGCCGTAGCTATTCCAAGAAATTAATGGTGCTCGACTTTTCTAGGCTTTGGGTTTGATCTGAGGATTTGAATTTATAGTTTTTAGCGGTTTAATGTGTTTCTTGTTTGCTGAAGTATTATTATGAGATATAATTTTAAATTAAGAATAAAGGTAATTTAGGGGTGGGTGGGTCATGTGTTGATGAAACCACTATGAAATTGGGTTGCTAGTACTAAAAAATTTAAGTGTCCCTGAGATGACCTAGCTATTTAATTGTTATACATGTTGGTAATCCAGTATTACTTGTAATATTGTATGTTCTATGTTTTTCGCTTAATTTAGTCATGAGAAGGTGTTTTATGTTCGTATTGCTTGTTTTTTGAGATTTTTTTATTATTATTCTTCAAGTTTTAAATTTCACTATTTTAATTTAAATTTGATATTTATAAATCATAACATTGTTCTCTTTTCCAGAACATTTACTAGAGAATCAATCAATTCATGCATGCATTCATTCATGCATATATGTCAATCATTACATGGGGGGTTACTATAATTAAATTCCTAATCTATAAAATATGCTTCCAAGTTTAATGCTAAGAAAGGTCTATATTATTGATGATATTTGTATGTTTTATTTTAAATAAACTTACATGCCAGGATAAGAATTTAATCTTCATATCATATGCGTCAATGAAGATGTATGTAAGTGTAAAAATAATTAGAAAAAGTGCTTGTTTTAAAAGTTTAAAACGAAATGAATTTAACTGAGAATTTAAAAATTGCATCTAGACCGCTAAAGTAACTTATGGATTATGTGTTCACATTAGGCATTCGCATCCATAATTAGCGGTTCATTAATTCCAAAATATTATCAAACTCTCCAAGCCAAATTGTGGTTTACTCCAACAACATATGCATCTTCTGAGCTGCCAAGCATGCCCGTTCGATGTGGAGGATGGTCGGGAGACGTAAATAGATGGCATCGGCGGGGGTTAACACCAGTCTTTTCGCATGAACATGCACATCTGATGTGATGTTAGAAATACATAGGGTGTGTTTTGCATTGCTTTTGCGATTGAGATTGAAAAAAAACAGTTTCAATTAAAGTGTTTTTACTGTGGTTCAAAATAAGCAGTGAAGTATTTGGTTAAAACTGTGGTTGAGTTGGAGGTTGAAAAAAAAGCATTTTTGGGTGTTTGGTTATCAAGCTTTTCATATTGCTTTTAACTTGTGAAATTATTTTAAAGGGTATATATATAATTTTTTTAAATATTGTAAATTTAATAATTATAATAATATAAAGTAATTAATAATTCATGAAAAAACAAATATTATTTTTTATTCTCCCATCAATCAAAAAATAACAGGGTTATGGAGTGCAACGAAGTCAAGTGTCATTTTTTTTTATCAGAAAAATACATTTTTTTTTAAAATATATATTTTTTTAAATTCGGACTGGGCCTCACCCAGCTAAATGGGCCGGCCTAGCTTAGTTGGACTTTGGTTGGGCCGCGAGCAGCCCAACCCCGCCCCAGCTAACACACGCAGAAGAAGAGAAGTGAAACGGTGCGCTGCACTGTGCATGTCTTCTTCGCGTGACAGTGCAGCGCACCTGTGCACGTGAAATATTTCACGTGCACAGTAGCTTCCGACCGACCACCAAGATAGCTTCAACGGACGATACCGACGGGTAGAGCAGGCCGATGTGGTTCTTCCTGTGGTGGTGGCGTCTGAAATGGTGGCCGGAGGCAGTGTTGGAAGGTGGTGGTACTGTTCACCGACCACAACGAGAGCTTCAACGGACGATACCGATGGGTAGAGGAGGCCAAGGTGGTTCTTCCTGTGGTGGTTTCATCGTAAATGGTGACCTGTGGTGGCCGGAGTCAACGATGAAAGCTCTCGGCTTCCATGGTTGTTCTGTTTTGGGCAGAGAGAGAGAGAGAGAGAGAGAGAGAGAGAGAGAGAGCCATGCACAGATCGATTAACATGCAAAATACCATTTTTTTTTTAATTATCGAACATAATGGATTTGTAAAAGGGTAGCTGCACATTCTTACAGTTTTGTTCTATATATATGTATATATATATATGTATGTATCGGCATTTAAAAAATACAAATCGCAGATACAAAAGCATCAAATTTGTGCTTTTCTTGCACCGGCGTTTGCAAGCAAAATTTACGTGGGACCCATACCACAAACCTACTTTTGTTACAAAACCAAACACTAGATTATCAACGCCGTTTGGCAATCGTGGATCGCACCACAATGCCAAACGGCTACATAAAGCTACTAATTTTCAGGTCGCCATTTGTATTTGCAGAGACAAAATTGCAGGGCACCTGGGAATACGAAAGCCCTAGAAATTTCTTTAAAGAAAACAAGTTTCTAAAAAGCTCTCGTCCACACGCTGACATCTTGAATTCTTGTATGTTTAACGGGACAAGATGAGCTTCAAATCAAAACGAATATGCAGTCTGAAGTTACTAAAGTATAATTTATATTATTTTTTTATATTTATAATTTATATTATTCTTTAACATTTTCTTTAAATTGAAGTTTATTGAGTTTGAAATTTGTACAAATTTATATTATCTTGAACTTGGTTTTTTATTATATAGAATGAGAGTGGTGAAATTTGAATTTGTGACCACTATATCAATAAAATTTTGATATCGTATTAAAAAATTATTTATCTAAAAACTTAGGAAGCCGCAGGATATTATTTTCTAACAAAATAAACATTGTCAACAAGCCTAAATTAACGCACAATCTCAACAGGCTTTGAACCATTGTCAAGAGATATCTTGATTGCATCCAGTATAACTTGTGTCTTCCTGCTAACAATTGGCCACTTCAACTCTTGCTTTGCACAATTTGTTTGAATGTTTCCGACCAAGCTGCCAAATTCTATCACCAAGCAAGCTTCCTTGGGGAATTTTGTGGTAATAGTGTGCTTGGCTTGACACAGCTACCAAAAGTGTTAGAACCCCGCATTTGAACAAACACACCAAAGTTAAAGACCTTTATAAGCGACCGAATTCTCATCTCTTAAACTGACTTTTGAGATGAGTTGAGCTTTCTAAGCTTAGTTCTTTAGACCAAACTTATCTCCTTTCAGACTTTTGTTCCTGGTTCTTCTATTCCCTCTTGGCTCCTGGGCTTATCAACCAACCCATTCTATATCAGAGTCTAACTCCTCTCTCCTCATATCACATATCACATTTATGTAAGTAATTATTTAGTAGTGTAGTTAAGGTGACTTTTAAAAGTGTTTTTTATTCAATAACATATCAAAATAATATTATTTTATTTTTGACATCTGAAAATGATTTTAAAATACTAATTTTCTTTAATTTAAAATACAAACTAAAAATATATATTTTTTAATTTTTTTAGAAAATACTTTTAAAATACAACATTGTGGGAGGAAAGTGCTAGAACCAACATTGAATAAGAAAAAGTTATGATCCTTATAAGGCCTTTTGGGCTTGGCTTTTTAGCCTTTTAGTTTTTGGGCTAAGCCCGTCTTCTTTTGGGCTCTTGTTTCTAGACCTTCTATTCCTTGTAGCTCCCAGGTGAGGCGCTTTTGGGCTTATCAATTCATTCTAACAACAAGGTTTGTAAACGAAGATTTCAGAGCTGTTATGAACAAGACTTCCTTCTCTCCAGAAAGAATTATGAAATCATTGAGATGCAAAGGCCTCGTGCTCCAATGTACCAAAGAAGAGCGATGGAAAATTAGATAAAAAGTCGTCGTTGTCCAATAGCAGTGACATCGGTTCTTTAACGATTTAGATTTTTTATAGCAGGGGTAATTTTATCATGTTGAGCTTCTCTAAGACGGGGAGATGACAAATAACCTTTTTTTTATTTCTTTTGTTTTAAGCACTGTGTGTTTTTTCCTCTTCTTCGTTTTTTCTTTTTCTCAATGTCAAGTATGAAGTTTTGTTATTTATTTTATATACCCAGTTCAGTTTTTTTTTTGTTTTTTTATCTTGTTTTAATTTATTTTTTTAATTTCATCCCTATCATTTGGTTTAGTTTGATTTTCATGTCAAATTCGATACTTTATTTATTTATTTATTTAACTTTTTTACTAAAAGAATTTTGTTTTCAATTTCTCCACGACCATTTAATTTTAATATATATTAAATTTGATCCCCGTTCTTTCTATTGTTGCTTGTTTAGTTTTGAATTTTTTCTGTTGTATTTTTTCTAATGTTAGCCTTTATGATTTTTTTACATGGGAATTTTTGTTCAATTTTTTTTTTTGTCTTCTACAAGGTTAGTCTTGGCTGACTAAGGTCATGGCTTTAAAGTTTCACTCGAGTTAACCTTGATTACTTTTTCAAGTTATTTTATAAAATTGATTCATCTTCAACATTTGATGTTTTTTATTTATTTTATAAGTTTATCATAATCCTTTTAAAAAATAATTTCTTTTAGTTTCATTGCTAAGCTTTATTTTTATGGATTTTTATTGTTTTTTTATTTGTTTTTTATGTTATCAATTTCAGTCTCGTGCCCGTGATCATATGTATAGATGTTAATATAAGTTGACTTTCATCATTTTTTAAAATTAATATTTTTTTCACATTTCATCAATTAATATTTTGGAATTGATCTTCATAAGTTTTTCATCTTCATGTTTTTTTTCACTTTTTTATGTAGGGATATATTAATCATGTGCTCATGATCGTGGGATTGACGAGTTAATCTAAGCTAATCAATTTTTATTTTTATTTAATAATGAGTTATTTGATAGTTAAATTTTATAGTTTTATTCAAATTACTTTTACTAATGACTCTTTTTTTAATCTTTTATTGGTGGATAAATGTTTCATCAAACAAGAAATTATTCTAAGGAATAAAGTTACTAGACACAACTTAGTGTGTTATTTATATCGAAAGATCAATTATCTTTAATTATAATTGTATCTTAATCAAATATTTTATTTTATTTTTAATTAAAAAAATATATTTTTAATTTTTTTACTAGAACATTACCCCCGGCAAAGTATAGGCATAAGCCAGGGATAACTCTTGACCACGTCGTCATATCATGACATTTCTCTTCCAAAATAAACTTTTTTTTTTAAATAAGACTTTTTGTGTCGTATTTTTTTTTACTAGAAAAAAAACTTTCACAACATACGTAGTTACGTACAATTGAGAGAAATAATAAAAGGTTAGCAAAAATTTGAATATATGTTTTTAATTTTATTTTTTAAAGTTGTTTTATTACGTTGAATATATAAAAAATAAAAAATATTTATATTATTTTAGTATATTTCTTAAAAAAATCACCGCAACAGTATTAAACACTATCTAGGCTCGAATTTACATTTTAAAAAATGTTTTTGATTTTTTTTAAAATTATTTTTTTAATATTTTAAAATTATTTTTATGCTCTAATATCAAAAATAATTTTTTTAAAAATAGAAAAAATATTATTTTAATATATTTTTAAATAAAAATTATTTTAAAAAATAACAACCAGCACAGCACAGTTCAAAGAGTCAGATAATTTATAACAAACCACAAAGAAAAACATTATTTAACAAATCACAATAAAATCGTGACCTTGGATAATAAACAACAATACGTTCTTCCCATTTGGCACTCTCCTAACCATAATATAAAGAACTCCTGTACATGGATTACAAAAGAGACGTTACCTTCTCATGCTCTCCCTCTTCACCTATTCACACTCTCCAGCCACATCCAGAAACTGCAAAAGAAAATGTTATTAAATTCTTCGCCATCGTTTAATTCCTTTCTCTTTAACTCCAATTCCAATTTCTTATCGAAAAATCACAAATCGCAAAAATCTGTTCCTCAAACACTGCGAGTTGTTAACAGCAACGATGTGGACGCGTTTACGGAGAAATCCGGTTACTTGTTCAAGCTGAGTAGCAGCGAAGCAGATTCTTTAAATGATTACGATCTTAAAAAGATTGCGGCGATTTATAAGAGAAAACCGTTCATTTTGCTTCGCAGATTGTTTCAAATTGGTTCAACTTTTGGCAGGTGGTTGGCGGCTCGTTACGTTGATAGTATTACTGAGAAATCTGATCTGATGTTCAAGGTTTTAGAATAAATCCTTCTTATTTGTATTTTTATTCTAATTTTATTATTTGTGTGCTTATTTTTTTTGTTATTGCTGGTTTGCAGATTAGAGCTGCAGAGCTTCGACAAATATTGCTTGAACTTGGACCTGTATGGTTTCTGCGCTTGTTCTTCTATATTTTTTCCTCTTGTTAAAATTCATTCTAGGAATATTTTCTAAAAATATAAGCTGTGTTTGTTATTTCTGTGTTCAGGCTTACATAAAAATTGCGCAGGCTGTTTCGTCTCGACCTGTAAGCTGTTTTAATTCATACATGCTAATAAATTATGATAGTTTTTCTTTTCAATACAGTTGAAGAAAAAGAAAAGGCAGAAAAGTTATCAGTTGGCAAGAATTTGAATTAGCATAAATTTGCTGTAGGATTTGATACCACCATCATATCTGGATGAACTATCACTGTTGCAAGATAGAATAGCTCCATTCTCTACAGAAGTTGCTTTAAATACAATAGAGCAGGAACTTGGATTACCAATAGACATGATTTTCTCTGAGATTTCGCCGGAGCCTACAGCTGCGGCATCCCTTGGACAGGTTTGTGCTTGATTGTACGGCGAAGGAGTTTTTCTTTTCTTTTTTTGCATTTGTGAGTTTACTGAAAATGTTCACTACTATTGCTCTATCTCTTTCTCTCTGTCATTGTGGTGCACAAACAAATAGGTCTACCAAGCAAGGCTTCGTAGTAATGGACAAGTTGTTGCTGTTAAGGTTCAGAGGCCAGGCGTACAAGCTGCTATTTCCCTAGACATTCTAATATTGCATTTTATAGCAGGAGTGGTAAAGAAAGCAGGCAAATTGAATTCTGATCTCCAGGTCCAACTTTTTTCATGCTAAAAGAGGATAAAGTTTTGTATTCAATATGTCATGTTGCAATACTGGTCTTTTTATGAATTCATCTGGAAGTGACCAAGAAATGTGAGTTTGATTTGCAGGCAGTTGTTGATGAGTGGGCATCTAGTCTTTTTCGGGTATGTTTGGATCTCTTTATGCGTTGTTGTGAAGAACTCGTATTTCTGACCACATATTTTGTTTTGATCTCCTTTTACTGCCCTGTTTGATTATTGAGAAAGCCGTGCATTTCCTTTGTTAGCCAGACTTGCATTATTTATATCTCAATTATACTTTTGTTTGAGGAATATTCTTAGAGATTCATATTGAATACAGGCAAATCACATTGAATGCAGGAGATGGACTATATTAAAGAAGCAAAAAATGGACTAAAGTTTAGGTAAGTGAACGGCATAACAAACAAATCTGAAATATATATTTGTTTTCTTTATTTTTGTTATCTGTTGTCTAAACTGCTCCATCACATTTAGTTATTCACTAACAACAATAATGCTATATGCTTAAACAGAAAGCTGTATGGTGCTATAGAAGATGTCATTGTTCCAAATATGTATGTGGAGAACACAACTCGCAGGGTCCTTGTAATGGAATGGGTTGAGGTAATTAATATGCTCGTTGCTGTCATTTATTCACTGTTTTGAATCTCATGCCAAGCTCTAGGAAGAAGGGCTTTAAATCACCAACTAACTATGTAGTACTGTGTTTACTTTGCAATCAAGAGATAGGATACAATTGGAATTAACTTTAACATATTGTTATTTCCCTTATTCCTTAAATGGAATGAAGTAATGAAAATGTTTTACCCAATAGTTGCAATTAGGTGTCTCATTCCTATACAACTCAGAATTTTGTTTCCAGTAAGCTCCTCCAAATGATCAAGTTACCGGTAGAACTCTTTCTTTTTGAAGATGCTCTGTATACCATCATGTGTTTTTTACATGCAAAAGACTTTCTCATGTTTCTCCTCCTTTTCTTTTGTGCTTTTTGTAGGGGAAAAAGCTGTCTGAAGTGAAGGATCTTTACTTGGTCGAGGTGATCTAAGAAACTGAGAGCAGCCTGTCTTTCTTGAACAATTCATCTGTATGACAATTATTATTTGTCTAGTGACTGAGTTGAATGACTTTCCTTTGCTGACTAGGTAGGAGTTTACTGCTCGTTTAATCAACTTCTGGAGTACGGATTCTATCATGCCGATCCACATCCTGGAAACCTTCTTCGAACATATGATGGGAAATTAGCTTATATTGGTACTGTTTCAAAGTTAAAATACTTTGGCATGTGAGTTAGGCCTTTTTCTCTTATTAATCAAGTACAAAGCTTCACGAAAACCTCCAATCTGAACCTCATCTTGGCTACATTCTGTGAAATTCTGAACTATATATCAACTTGCCTCTCGGTCAGCGCTGTCTGTTCTTATCATTTGTTTTTGTTGAATTTTTGTTTAAACTCACATGCCCAATCATTTTGCTTGCGTTCCTGGAAATGCTCGGCTTAAATGCCATAAATTAACTTCCAGTAGTATATCGTGCAAACAGATTTTGGTATGATGGGTGAATTTAAACAAGAATTCCGTGATGGATTTATTGAAGCTTGTCTTCATCTTGTAAACCGTGATTTTGATGCGCTGGCCAAGGATTTTGTCACACTTGGGTATTTTTACTATCTCCTTTATGCCAATAGCTAATGGAATCATTTTCATTGTTGTTGTTATTTACAAGTCTGAATTAAGTTTGCTTGCAGGCTGCTTCCGCCAACTTCAGATAAGGAGGGGGTTACAAAAGCTTTAACAGGTACCTTTGATTATGTTTGCATAAACCCGGGTTACCCAGTGGTTCCTATTATTATGTCTCCAAAAGCTTTAACTGGTCCTGACATCATTTATAATGTCTGTCTATAGGTGTTTTACAAAATGCTGTTGCTAAAGGAGTCAGCAATATAAGTTTTGGAGACCTTTTGGGAAATTTGGGAACTACCATGTAAGCATCTTGAGTGCAACTATGTTTGCAGGATATATGCTTTATGAATGTTAAACAGTGAGTGGACCATGTTATTGAGAGAACACACTAATTTGGTTCAACATATATTTTCTCTGCTCTTTTCCTTTCCTTATAAATCAATACTTTGGCTGGGAATTGTTACATAAATGTACCCAGGAAGTTGGTTATTCTTAATCTGGAAAATTAAAGAAAGGAAGAAAATGCATACTCTACAAGGCATTATGATGCATCTTGAGTGCAACTATGTTTGCAGGATATATGATTAATGAATGTTAAACAGTGAGTGGACCATGTTATTGAGAGAACACACTAATGTGGTTCAACAAATATTTTCCCGGTTTCTTTTCCTTTCCTTAGAAACCAATACTTTGGCTGGGAATTGTTACATAAATGTACCCAGGAAGTTGGTTATTCTTAATCTTGAAAATTAAAGAAAGGAAGAAAATGCATACTCTACAAGGCATTATGATGCTGAGAGTTGTCATCATAAGATGGTTTTGTAGCATTTATACATGCTGCCTTTGTTGTCGAGTGCTGCCACCATGTTACATTTATCCTCGTAATTGGATGTCTTGAGATCTCGGAGTTTATGTAATGCTACATGCATCTGATGATTGTTATTTCACTTGTTTACTCATCTAGATCTGAATTGAATTAATAAATTCTCTACAAATTTTGTTTGTAAGATCTCAACAATGATACAGTGACCGAACCAAAAACATAAAATTGTATCTGCATGTCATATATATTGATAACTATATTATTTTAAGTGTTCTTGGAGTTTCAATTGATTATTTTTATTTATTTGCAGGTACAAGTTCAAATTTCAAATTCCTTCATATTTGTCTCTTGTCATCCGGAGGTAGTCATGCTTTTCTTTGCTACTTTACCTGACATATTTCATTGTGCATTATTTTCCATTGTTCAAGATTGTTGATATGTGTCTTTTTATTTCATATCTATATTGCCTACTTAAAGTCTTTGCTCTTTTTTGGCCTTTAGTCTTGCAGTTTTGGAAGGCATTGCTATCGGTTTTGATCCAAATTACAAAGTTTTGGGTAGTACATATCCATGGATTGCTAGAAAAGTACTGACGGATAGCTCACCACAGTTGAGGTCATCTTTGCAAGCTCTTCTTTATGAGGTAGCTGCAATAAGTAGATTATATTTTTGGATTTGCGAGTCTTATCCTGTGTTTTATTTCATTCTTTTCTTTTCTCAAGCTGTTGGTGCATATACTTGATATCGAAACATATTAATTTCTGCTTCTAACCATTTTCTCTGCAGGAAGGTGTTTTCAGAATTGATCGTCTAGAGTCACTGCTTTCAGAGGTGAGATTATCCATTTTTTCTCTTCAACTCAAGAATAGCATCATAGGAACCTTTTCATGTTGATTTGAAATATAACTACCAAGTTGAAAAGTTTAGGTTTGAACCCCTTCAACTGTCAAGACTTTTTGCAATAGGATTCCCCTTTAACATTGCAGTTATAATACAAATTGGAAATGGTGGTGTCCAAATTAAAGTGGTTCGTTTGAATGAGGGCTATAATTCAAATTGACCTTAGCTGATATGATGTAAGTTGATATCTACCATTAATTTCATTCCCTCACTTTAGTTGTATTCAGCTTGATTGTCATTGCCAAATGGCCACTCGTTTTGCAGCAGAAAAAATGTTGTCATCTCTCTGTGTTACAACAAAGCTATTAATGATTTCAGGTTGTAGTACCCCGTATTTGTCCTACCTTGGTTTCATGGCCTTGAGAAATTGTTTCAATAAATTGGCTGCTGTTTTTTATGCTATTATAATAGGTCACTGAAGCTCAGAACTGTTTTTGGTGGCTACCAGATCCCTCCTTTTGGCAATCACGCTTAGGGAACTTAGCATTATTACTATTTAATATTTTAATCTCTCTTTGGTGATACTAAATGAGTATACCCAGCTAAACATCACAATAAATCTTTTTGTTTCTCTAATCTCTATCTTCTGATATTTCATAAAATTAATGTACTCATAATTTTAAATAAATTATTGCAGTCACTTCGTGCCAGAACAGAGAAGGTCTTGGTAGAGGACACTGACTCCAAAGTGGCTGTCAAGCAAATCCTATCCTTCACGTTAACAGAGAAGGTCCATCTCTCTCTTTTTCTGAGGTGTTTAATTTTAGTGTATTTTAAATCTTTGATTGGATGTATTGGCAGGGTGCCTTTGTGAGGGAAATACTCCTTCAAGAAATTGCCAAGGCAAGTGTTCTGGTTTTGTTCATGTCAGGTCTATGATTAGTGACTGACTATCCAGCAACTAGTTGTAGCTGTCAAAATTATCAGCAATAATATATGTTATGTTCTAATGCTCTCTTTCCTTTTCTAGATTTAAAGTGCCTGTTTTTAAATGTGTGCAGGGTGTGGATGCATTTGGACGAGCAACTCTTGATTCTTTAACTTCTATGGCTAACACAAGCATTCCTTTTGCTGCTTCCTCTTCTTCTTCAATGACTAAAGAAGACATGGTGAACTTGAGAACCTTCCGCCGCCTTATGTTACTCCTTGCAGGTTTCCAAAAGAATGGAGGCTCGCCTGTGGTAAGATCTTGCACTTATTTTGTTAGACAGAGTTGGGTACACTCATTTTCTGTACAAGGTAAAGTAAGAAATGTGCCAAAACTATTCTTTTGGATGTGGTTCTGTTAAGTCCAACTTTCCACCATAAATCAAGAAATTGAGAATACAATAGTATATGTATTATTGGATGCAAATCCTCCTCTTATTATGAATGCTCACTTGAATCCATACATGTACTTGTTTGGAAGGCTATTTAAAATTGATGCTCGACTTGTTGTCACTAAAAACTCACCTTTTGTAGTCATCCACCACCAAGCTCAAGGAAAATTATATTTTCTGCATTGTGGCTCCTGAGTGTACCGGCTTCATGATTTGTGAATTTTAAGATGTGTTTAAAGATGGCGATATTGCCATGTAGGAGTAGATTAGCTCTATAAAAGGATAATGAAATTCTTTGAATGGATCTTTTACATGCATTTGATGCTAAAATTAACTAAGACGATGCCCATTCTTCCACTATTGTCTCTCTTGCAAGGAAAATTTGAAGGAATAGAAAGTTCAATGTATCAGCTACTCTATTTTTTTGACGAAATTTGTCGATGTTTGAAGATCACATCACGCTTTCACTGTGTGAACGTGTCTTCCACAATAATTTCAACATTTCTATTTTGGCTTATAATCTAGTCCACCTTGTGCTGTTAACATATGTTACTATCTTGTAGGAACTCAAAAGGACCGACCCATCCAAGAATCAAAACATGTACTCAGAGGAAGCATCACTTATCTCTTATCAATTTCCATCAGTTGAGGAGATTCTGCCCATCCTTTCTGTTATTCCTGAGGTAAGCTCAGATGTATTCATACATAGATACAATGTGCATGCCCAAAGACGCCAAGACAAATATTAATACTGGCATACCCGTGAATTACCACACACAATCACAGAGAACTGTTTGAAATTGGGTTGTACTTTAATAAGAATATCGAGAGTAAATTGTTAGGCCTGATAAAACAATGTCTCTCGTGTAGATGAGGGCTTATTAGAGAAGATTTTCTTTCGAAGTCCAAAGTTATATGTCAGTTATTGAGGCATCTGAAGGGTGTTTTATTTTTTTTAAAAAAAGAAAAAACTTAAATATCTGGTACACTGACCAAACTTGTTAAAAACACGCAGCTCCCACCGGAATTGCAACAGCAGTTACTTCTCTTGCCAGCTGATCTGGCTGGAAGGTTGATTTCCCGTGTCACTGCTAGGACCATCAGGAGGATGTTTCTTTGATTTCAATTTGATTTCAGGGCAAGCGCGAGGAGATACCTGTATGTTTTCCTCGTCTCAGACAGCTACATTCCAGAAAATTAAACCACAAAAAA
This sequence comes from Salix caprea, assembly GCA_964035475.1. Lineage (NCBI taxonomy): Eukaryota > Viridiplantae > Streptophyta > Magnoliopsida > Malpighiales > Salicaceae > Salix > Salix caprea. The sequence goes on along the minus strand of OZ037755.1, from coordinate 13,744,276 downwards.
AACTTCAGAGATAGAAGATGGCTGATATTCTTGAAAACGTTGTGCTTTTCAGATCCTGCTGCGATTGATTCAAGAAATGTACATTACCTGAAAACGGGGTAAAATTTTCGCACTGTTGCTTTCTTTTTATCAAGGAAAAAAAAAGTCCGAAAATTTTCTAATATCTTTGAATCGGAAAACCAAATCTAGTTACATATGTGAGATTTTGAAATAAAAGAACCCTCCATTCAAAATGGCATTCAGCACATTTTTTTCTTTTTTTTGGAATTCACCAGTTCGTTTCGTTGTATTGCCCAAGTCTGATGGCAAAAGCTTGACGTGGTGTTCCCTTGATATCTAAAGTGTGTCGCAGAAGGTAGAGATTCTCAATTTTTGCGATTCGATTTCTAGATAAGATTAGCAATTCCTATCAATAATATTTCCCTTTTATTTCATTTTTTGAAATTCATGATGCGGAAACCTTGAAAACCTTGAATCCAAGGAAACACAGCTCTTTGCTCCCCACCATCCCCCCAAACCGTAAAAACCGTAAAAACCTGTTACACCGCACTTTTCAAAACAATTGAGTTTTTTTTTTACCTTTTATTTTGTGATTTTGAATTGTTTTGCATAGCAAAATTAAGGTTTATATATATATATATATATATATATATATATATATATATATTATTTTAATGCATTTATAAATAAAAATTACTTTAAAAAAAATCTATTGTTATAATATCGAACACTATGGATATATTTGTTCAAGTGGCACGATCGCACTTTAAAAAAACAGTTTTTTTTTAGTATTTTTTTTATAATATTAATATCAAAAATAGATTTCAAATAATAAAAAATATTAAATGAATTATTTTAAAGTAAAATTACTTTTTTTAAAAAACCCAGTTAAAATGTCAAACATATACTACCTCAGACCAATAACAGCGACCACATTTCTTTTTTTCCTCCGCTGCAAACTCTCATCATCACCTATCCGAGAAGAAAACCGTCAAAGCTGCACCATAACTTGCCACCGTACTTAGCTGCACCTGAACTTGCCACCGTACTAGAGGCGATGCAAGATAATCCGGGCGAAGGTGCGGGGAGTTATTTTTAAAAGTATTTTAAAAAAAAAATATGCTAATATTGTCGAGCATATTAACGCATGATAATTGATGATGGAAAAAGAAAATGAGGTTAATTGTGAATTTAGTTAGTTGGATTTTTTCGAACTTTAATATTTAAATTTATTGCTCGACTTGACCCTTAACTTGGTCGAATAATAAACTTTCCCCATCCGATTAGATATGTAGTCGGTATGATCTATTTTTATTTTTATAGATTAATTTTTTAAAAAATAGATCCTAATTTTTTTTTTAAAGTATATTTCTTTCATGTGTCATAGGATCATAAAATATATTCTAAATTTCAAATCTATACTTAAAACCATTAAAATCTTCCATGAATGATGAAATAAAAACCCACACATTGTATTAAAAATAAAATATAGTTAAAAAAATGAGTGGGAGCGGGGTCGGACAAACCCTTTCCTTTCGCATCGAATTTCAGCCAAATTGAAATTGATCGAATGAAATTGTCGGTAGCATATGAATTATGTGAAGGACAAAGGTACACGAGTGCTAATTTGAGAAGGGGGAAGACACGACTGCATTGATGTTTGAGGAGTTGGTGGTAATTATCTAGGTGGGGGAAATGCAAGCGTGATTTTACCCTCGAGTTTTTAGGGGGATATAAATTCGAAAAAGTACAGAACAGAGGTTAAATTCACGCATTTCCCTGAAAGGCAATCACTGTGCCTCTGAAATCCTGAAGATGCTGCGTTCACCGCTGCTGCTAATCTCATGGCAGCCATTTTTCCATTTCCTCTTGGATAGGGAATTGTAGAATGAGATCTTTACTTTGACTGTGGGCTGGTGAACCGAACCGGAAACACAAAGCTTCGAGGACTCGTTGACAAAGTTAGAGACCTGTAGCCGTTGAGGTTCTTGGTTGAAGGTAGATTGTAGCGAGGGTTGCAATGCCCCTTAAATGGCGTGGTGTTTCAGATAATAACTAAAATAAATCATAAAACAGAAAGATCATATTTAAATGCTCAAATTAATAATAACTAAAAAAAATTCAACTTTGGTCACGTTTGGAATTGGAAGTAAAACAATGGCGCAAGTTTTTGATGCAAACCCTAATCATAGAGAATATTATTTGAGCAAAAGGAGAAACAACAATGTTACACAAAATTTCTTTTCCTTCTCTTCCCCACTGATTCTTTCACATATGCTGATCACTGTTACATGGATGCTATAATGCTCTTGCATTTCAGATTTCAGGTCCAAAACTGGACCTTATGAGGAACAAATAATTTTACTAGCATCGAGAGATTGATGAATCAATATCAGGCCTTCTCCCTCCAAATGATACAGATGGAGCCTGAACTAATTAGTAATAATAAATGCAATGGAAACTGGCCCGAGTGTGATTCAGCCTGTTATGATGGCTGCATCTGATCTCGCCGAAGTGCCTGTTGGAGCTGAATGACTTGCTGTTGCTGATCGGGTGGCAATGAACTCAGCTGCTCTGGTGTGAGGTTCATCACTTGCTGCAGTAAGGCGGACTCGATGTCCGCTGGAAGCTGCAATGGAGAAGGGATATCATAACATGAGCTCACAACAAGAACTTCATCTAAAAACCATTTGAACCTACAGTGTGGAATATACAAGGTAAAAAATAGCGAAAGATCATTTCCAGCCATTTGTACTAAATATAGACAGCAGAAAGCATAAGAAGATGCGCTATTGTCAAGAGTGCTGCTCTGTTTTTGCAGCCGGATTTTTAAAACAACAAGTGCATGTTATTTGTTAGATTTCAATATCTGATAACTTCTTTTTTATAAAATATTTGGTCAGCCATTAATATTTGATTATAAATTGGATTAAAGATATCCAAATGATTGCATCTAATATGCATTTGATCTGTTGAACGGACCAATTTTAATCTTTATTCAGAAAGAATTTTCAGCCAACTATAAACAATTCATGTTACCTCAGAATATATATATTGAGAAACATGACGAGAATGGGATGAATATGACCATTTGAGACTCTGGACCAGTTAATGCAAATTGACGAGTTAACATGGTGATCTCTTCAGATCATTAGGGAGAACACACCTGAGGAACTTGTTTCCCAGAATGCTGCGACTCTTCTGGCCTGGGAAGTGGATTTGGAGGGACCGCGCTGGCTGAAGGTGTTTGGGATGGTCCAGATCCAGTGGCACTAAACGAATTAGAACCTCTTATAGGGGCAGACATGCTCCTTCCATCATCTAATTTTAACACCTTTGAAGGGCGATTTATTGGTTCTTTCGAATCATGAGCTGCACTTGTTTGCATGTTCAAATATGCATTACTTCTGAGAGTAGACCTATCAGCATTTGCTGCATCTGAAATGCCCGATGATACTGGGAGGCCAGACTGCTACCATAATGTAGGTTAGTTAATAAAAATAACAACAATCAACATGCAAAGGAAGTTTGTGTATAAGCATGCTCACGCACAAAAATGTGAAGACTGATTCTAGCAAGACTTTGCTAAATGATTTTCTACACCTGAAGTTGGAGAAGTTTACCGGGAAATTCATCAAGGTGGCAGGCAACTAAATACGTAAGGCTCAATACAATATTGTTTGTTCAATTGAAACCATTTACCTTCAAAATTGTGTAAATTTCCACATACAAGAAATGTCTAAGCAAAAAGGAGAAAAAGAACAAAACATTTCTAGGCACTGAATTAACAAATGTATGTGCTCTTTTCCTTTCCTCACTCCTAATATTTATTCCATGGTAGACCTCCAATGTTGAGATGCAGAAGGGGGGAATTTTCATTAAATACAAGCAAATCGAATGAAATGTAACAGCAGAGCTACTTCGTACCAAGTATTCTTTGTTTTTCAACATTAAATCATAAGAGGTAATGGCTTAGGTAACTGAACCTGAAAGGAGCCTGTTGCCGGAGGACGAGATAAAAGAGAAGATTGCATAGCTTTATTCGGAAGAACCATCTGAGGGTTGTGCCTAGCACTTGTATTTCCAGCCTGTCCTGTGTGTTGTACCAATGAAGGTTGCATTTGTTGGTTCAGAGGTGTGGAGTTTGCCATCTGAACTGGTGGTCTAACAGAAGGAAGCGTGGAAGGAAGTGGCGCAGACTGCCCCAACAATGTGGCATGGTGAGGAACATGGTTGTTGACATGCTGTGGAATCTGTGTTTGAGCTTGAACAGTTGGTTGTAGGGTTGCAGAAAATTGGTTATGAACCAGAGACTTCTGAGGCTGAACAGATGGTTGTGGACCAGCAGAAAATTGACCTAACCCCAACTGCATCCTCTGTGCAGTGGGGGTAAACCCAGGAAGATTTGAAACTGTTGGCCGCTGAACCTGTTGAGAATCTTGTAATGAAGATAGAGCAGGTTGACCTGTTGATTGCCGAATATTTGGGAGCTGCAACTGCACATTTCAAAGCCTTCTTTAGGAAAAATGAATGCAACAAAACATAAACAATGCTCTGAGGTGCTGAAACTAACCACTTGTGGAGTCACCATTCCAAGCATTATCTGTGCCTGTAAAAATTGTTGGGTAACTTGTCAGACTTATGCATCCTCTCTAATTTGTATAATAAGTAGCAAGTGCTATGAAAGATTGTATAAATAAGAAATAAGGAGAATAATAGAGCCTCTATAATCATGAAAAACCACCACACAACAGATGGGTACCTGAAAAAGAGCTTTTGACAGCTGTGGTTTTCCAAGTAATAGCTGGTGAGCTGCTTCCCTGTTTTGTGTAGCCATTCCCTATTAGCAGTACGGATTTAGATAATTATCACTAAACAATGCAATAAAAAAATTTAGCACAGCCTTTAATCAAGTGCACACCTTTAGCTGAGACATGATTTCGTTCAATTGATTTCTAGACATTTTTGCCAGATGAAGAGTCAGGGGATCACTTGCTAGAGCTGTCTGACTCTGTAAACCATTTTGATTTGACTGCATGACAGTCTGAGCACCACCTAAAGCTCCTGCCATGACAGTTGCAGCAGTAATGGCTATATGGAGACCAATTGGCTGATGCTGAGCCGGTTCCTCCAGGATTGCTGGACCCCCTCCTTGTTTCTGGGGATCTGTGCAAGCATAAAAAAAATGTCACCAGATTCTTTGACATGAGAAGAAAAATGAATACATTAAATTATGAGAGCCAAAGAGACTAACCATTATTTGCAGCCAGCCGAGGACCCCCACGACCCTGCAAGATAAGTAAAGGTCATCACTAATGCTTCAACCTTCAAAGGGAAAATATATGGCATTTGACACAACTGCAACTCAAAGCTGAATATCAATGCAATGATGTATAAAAGAAGCCAGTGATCCAGGTATACTGTAAAATACAAGTCTCAAACCAGTAGCATGAAGGATGATACCATCCAATTGATGTCAACTTAAACAGCTATAATATACAAGAAAATAATTTGACCATCGGCATTAGTCTAGCCATGCAAGGACATCCCAATGACATCACTTCAAAGGGGAAAAGGGAAATAAATAAGTCAAATAGCTGGACATCAAAACTTTGCAACACCTGTTCTCGGTTTCTATCAGCATTTTTGTCATTTTCAGCAAAATCAACCCGTAACTGCCGGCCATTGATCTCATAACCCTGAAGATTACGACGAGCACTTAGTGCTGTCTCTTCATCCTTATATTCACAGAATCCATATCCTTTAGGTTTCCCAGTTTCTCGATCAATTACTAATCTGAAACAGAGGGAAATAATAAATACTTTAGCCAGCATGATGCAGAGAAACAAATTACTGCTGTGGGAAAAAAGAAACAGGGCAGAGAAACCTAGCTTTTGAGCAAAAAGGCAAACTAAGGCGAACTATCTATCTTAGAGGACAAACCAAATAATTTGTTGAATGATTATATAAAGGTACGGCTATATTGAGGCATGGCAGATAGATCTACAATAAAGACAATCAAGAGATAGGCAAGAGATACACCGAATGCAACTACTGAAGAACTGACTGATTCTTGATTAGTAAAGCTAAATGACTTTCATGACACGTGAGCTACAGACTATTTCTTGGCTGCTCCCTTTTTCCTCTCAAATTTTACCTTCATTTGATTATGCTCTCAAAGTAGTCAGCAGATGGTCATATATCTAAGAACTCATTACCATCTATTATTATGTTAACCCACAAAGCAAAAGTTCAAGAAATTTACTGAAGGCATGTCTGCACTTTCATCAACAACAACTGATTGAACCCACTTCCATTTTTATAGTAACCTTCTATTGCAGAAGAAGCTTTGTTTTGGCTAAGACCTTATAAAGGAAATAAACACACTAAGCATCAGTAGTCGAGTGCTTTCTTCAAGCTTGATAAGAGAGAAGCAAAAGCATTCCCACTGCCTAGGGAAGCATCATGTCCTTCTGGACATGGTTGGTAACCATTCCATTCCCATCTCTTACAAGGACTGGAAGAAGTATCAGGGTTTCCCATTATGGGCATAACAGATTTGCAGTCTTCCTTTATATAAATTAAAAAAAAAAAAAAAAAAAAAGAGGAATGAATGTGAGATTAACGGCAACGAATTCCACCCTCGCTAATGTCTCAACCCGGAAGCTTTAGCTAACTTTCCAAAGAAAAGGATCGGCAAACAACTAGTTACGCATCAGAACTGGTGCACAATTCAATAATTTAAATAAAATACAAAATGGTAACTAATTAAAGATTAAAACTGCAATGATAACAGGTTGAAAATTGACAATCAACTATTTTCAAATTCTAGGGTTTCAAAAGCTTTAATATTGCAACTCCCAAGTAAAAATAACAACAATACAAACCTGAAGGACACAACAGGCCCAACCTCTCTGCAGATTTCAATTAGCTGTTCCTCGGTTGCATCATACGGTATATTCCCAACTGCCAAAATTACAAAAAAAAAAATTATAATTATAAATAATCACGAATTCCAATTTGTAAGTTGCCACCCAAAAAAAAGAAACAAGCTTTTAACTCAGCGAAATCAGTTTCAAACCCAACTGGATTCTGCGAGATTGAAAAAAATTAAAAATGCTGGATTTTCCCAGCAATCAAATCGAGCACGCTATTGGATAGAGAGAGAGAAAAGAGATACCAAAAACGCAGCGATGCTGAGAAGAGGAGGCCATGAATTCTTTTAACAGGAGAAGAAGAAGAAGAAGTGCTCCATCTTCTTCCTTCTACACGAACCGCTCTCCCTCTATTCTCTTATTCTTCTTCGAAAACGGCGTCGTATAGTAAAGATGATGAATCAATAAATAAAATATTTTATTCGGTTTGTGTTCGTGAATTCGTACGTTGTTGAATTGGGTTTGGTTTTGGTCAGCGTCAGAAAGTTCACAGTAAGAAAAGAAAGAAGCTGATATCTGTCTGTTTTTCTTCTGAATATAAAGGGGGAGGGAGAGAGTAACGCCTTCTGTTCTTTCAGAGGGATGAGAGAGTCGGTGTAGTGTTTTGGGGATTCTGTTGTTCTTGTCCAAAATAAAATGGGCTGCCGATCTTTTTATTTTTTTGCCCAGTTTATAAACTTTTATAAGGATTCAACTCGCAATACAGAGGAATCTTTGTTTCCTCCAGTTCCCTATCTGCACAGTCAGTTTTGACTCGTTGGAGATCACTCTTTTTTTGCTGAAAATTAAAAACATAAAATAAGAATAAAAGCGAGGGCTCCACTCGATTGATTGTCCCTTGATGGTTTTAAGATCTGGGATTTGATTACAGCCTCAAGATTAAAAAATAAAATGAGACAGAAAACTATAAATCATAGATTATATTTACTGTTAGAACTCCAGAGGCCTTTCTTTCTTCTGGGTGCGAGAAAATGGGGAGTCGACTGAGACTGGGGGATCTTAGATTACTGGAAAATGAAAAGGTGAGGCCTTGGAGAAAAGCGATGGACATGGCGGCAAAGAAAAAATGCAGTGCTTTTCGTTCAATTTTCCATTAGATAGGGAATGTGTCCCTTGGAGTGGGGAAGCATTGCCAAATTACAGGGTTAAAGAAGGACGGTATTCAACTCCTTCACCCTACTAAAAACTTTTCCTAATCCCAAACTTCAAATTATTTCTTACCAGAAAAATCATAATATATGTGATAGCTGATATTAAAAATCTAAAAAAAATTATTTTGATATGTTTTCAATTAAATAAAAAACGCATGAAGTGGTAAAAACCAGAGCTTGATATGCCTATTCATAGATTCCAGGAGCGTCCCACAAAATATTTAACAGCAAAACTTCACATTCACATAAATCACGAGGAGATTGATCTCCCCGACAGTCTACCACTTCCTAGAAATACCCATAAGATGGCACACAAGACTACAACAATCGACAGTAAAACAAATCCCTTAGTTCTACCAGCGCTCCTTACACTCGCAGCGCCATTGGCTGCGGCTACATTAATACTACTGACATTCATTCTGATCCTGCTAGCTGCGTCAGCATTAATGTTCTTGACATTCATTCTGATCCTGCTGAAGCTTGACATTCGCTCAAAAGCCTTGCTAACCAATGGATTCTCTGAAGCTGACGCGGGAGTAGTAGGGATGGACTCCACAAAATCCCACAGGGCAGAAGACAGCCAACCATTAGCAGCATCACCCTCTTTTACACCTTGATTTTCATTGGCTATGTTAGAATTATTGCTGGATTCACACACATCACCTGAGCATGACCAAAATGGCCTACTATTAGAATAAACTATACTCCAATGGTTGTTATTAATAATATACGAAGGAAATACTTGTATTAGAACTCTTGAATCTGGCTCAAAGTCCCAAATTCACAAAGGCTTTTCTGCCTCGCATGCCACCCATCTCATCAAGATTTCTGCATGGGTTGGCTAACACAACAGCGAGTTTTGTCCAGGAATAAAACAGCAGCTTAGTACACCAGATGGAAGACAGAATAAATGCAGTAATTCTGTTAGTCAAACTAGTTATATACCTGGTGGTGATTGGAAAAAAATCCCATTATGTGATTCTGAAGCAGCCGACATATTGCTTCTCTGACCATGCACCCACAGATGATTGTCCATCTGCTCTGCATCAAAAAATTGTGGTTGCAGATCACAATCCACTTGGCTGGCCACCAAATTTGACTGCTGCAACTGATAATCCACCGCATTTATTATTGAATCAGGCTGTGACTGGTAGCCGACTTGGTTAACCATGTCACAGCCATAGGGATGCATAAATGAATGTGAAACTGCTTCCTGATCAACAGGCCCCAAATCACGCAAAAACATGGCTGCATCATGGTACAGGTCAAACTCACTCAATCCATCATAATCATCAAACTGCAAGTTTTCCACAGGTTGTTCCGCATTGGAGAAAGAAGGCTCTGGATCGATGAGATCATTGATTTCCAGGAAATCCCCTTCATTTAACTGGGGAGCCAGTTCATAGTTAGTGGCAGATGTGACTTCAGGTGCCTCATGCAATCGCAATGTTGAGGTATCTGACTGGTCAAATTTAAAGTTGGTGTGTTTATTGCAGTGCTGATCACTTGTTGTCAACTCTCCAACTGGCTCACAAACAAATTCCCTGAAACATGGATCGACCAAAGTACTTTGCGCCTCTTCTTCCCCAGTAACCTGCAATGATGAAATTAATTAATACAATTGGATCCTGAAAAGGTAAAGATCAAGCAGAAGTAAAGAGACCGCATAAAACAATGTAACTCTACTTTTACTTCACTAACGCACAACCAAAGCAATTGTATCCTGCCAATCAATGTTATCAAACCATGAACAAAAACAACTGGACCGTTTAGGACTTTTTTTGGACACAAAAGAATCAGTGCAAACCAATTTTATGACATGATACAGAACGGTCAAATTAGATATCACTCTGACTAAATACACCATAAACTTGTAATTACAGCAGTCGTTATGCTTTGGGTCAGTCAAGGTGAAAGAAAAGGATGAAACATTGAAGAATCTATAACACAAACCTGAGGCAGTAAACAAGTAAAATCATTGTTCTGCAGCTCGTTAAAGGCATGTTCTCCACCAATTTGTTTTATTATCTCCTCAAAATCATTCAATGGCAGCTCAAGCGGAGTAGACAGTTTGAAATTATCAACAAGAGTCCCTTCATTATGCTGCTTAACAGGAATCTCTGGAGTAACCAAGCCATTGACATGCGGAAATTCATCATCAACCCAGTCTTCTTCCTTAAATGGTGCTCCATACTGTTCACCATTCTTAGGACCAGCTCCACTTTTTTTGTAAAGCTTGTAAAGGGCATAATAATCCTGATGCAGGAAACACACAAAAAGAAGAAAAAAAGATGTGATTAGCATCAAATACACAGCAAATGAACAAATACAAAACAGGACCACTAGGCCACATACTTGCACATTTGGGCATCTCTTAAGTTCTTCTTCGTCCATAGTATACTCATGCATCACCCAGTCAGTTCGGTCACCATTTGGTGCACGGCCTCTGTAGAAAACTAGGGTCTTCTTCAACCCAACATTTCGAGAATTGCACACAACAATGCGATCCTTCCCTGTTGCTTTCCAGTACCCCTGTCTGGTGGCCCTGTTTGATCTTGCTCCATTGGGATACTTCCTATCCCTGGGACTGAAGAAGAACCATTGCCTATCTCCAGTCTTCAAAATGGATTGCCCTGCAATATCATTTCTTCATTTGTTAGCGATAGATAATTCAATCTTCCAAACCCTAACTCAAACTTCCTGGAAAAAAAATTAAACGAACAAAAAATAAATCCACAGCAAAAACAATTGATATAAACTTTTGCAGTGCAAGATATAAAAACCCAAAAGAAATGTACGATAACACTAAAAAAAAGAAGAAGAAAAATCCAAAGCTCAAGGAGCCAAACAAACACACGGGAAGCTCAAAATCAGTCAGAAAAAGGTTCGCCTTGTGCCAAAACCAAATGAAACAACATTTACTTCTAAAATGATGAGTGATTCTCAAATAAGACTGCTTCCATCAAACCAGTTTCATCTCAACAAACCATTCCAAACCATAAAAAAACACTCATCAGACCAAAATCCACTTAAAACCCAAATCATTATTTCTGATACACAAACTAATTAACTTTGATCAGCTCCCTAATTCATGTAATCAAACCCTAAATCCTCCGATCAAATCCAAACCAAACAAAACCCTCAAAAATCAGACAAGAACAAAACCCAAGTCAACGCCCTGAAAAAAAGACTCAAAAAAGATGACATACCAGGCAACTCCTCGGGATCCCACTTGTAAACATCAACCTCGCGAACAATATTAAGTTTTAACCTTTTCTTGCAGATCTTCCTCTTCAGGTAATAAACGACAAGCTCTTCATCTGTCGGGTGAAACCTGAACCCAGGTGGCCAGGCCATATCATCAGCGCCGAGAAAAGAGTCGGTGGTCACCTTCATCGATGAGATTGACAGGTGAAGAGATGGAGAAATTTGAGAGAAGTTTTTTTTAAAATAAAAATAAAAATTATAGAGTTGTTTGTTGATCACGCAAATGAATGATCGAGCACTGAGAGAGAATGTGGTGGTCTTTAAAGAAGCGGACGCGAAGCTGCTTTGAGGGTTTTTTTGTAACTTTCCAGGGTTTTGGTTGGGTGGTGTGTGTTATTGTGGGGGCGAGTGTGTGGTTTAACTGTTGTGTTGTGTGTGGAGGGTTTTGGAGGGACTAGTTTGACTTCTTTAGGGAAAATATTTTTTGCCGCCAGGGTTTTAGAGGGACTGGTTTGAATTTCTTCGAAAAATGTTTTGATTTAGCTTTTCCATAACAAAAAGGTGCCCGATTTGTGTGATTTTGTGAGTAATTTATTTAAATATGTAAATGTAGATATTAAGAAATCAAACCAGCCTTGAGAAGGGAAAAGATATTACTTTTTAGACCATCAACTTTTGTCTCTCTACTAAAAGTTAATTTTTATTTAAAAAAAAGAAAAACTGGAAGGATTCTCAGACTCCAACCACAACTGTTGTGTTTCCTAAACATGTGGATGTGAAGGACTTAATGTGCATAATTTATTAATAGAAAAACATATACTATGTTTTTCTCCCTTCAGTGTTAAGCTTTGAGTTTGACTAGATCGGTCTGTAATGTGAACTGAACTTTTTTGTTTTTTCTAGCGTAAAAATATTCAGACAACATTGATGTTTTTTTATAAATTAAAAACAAGAAAAGTTTGAGATTTGAATTATTAACTGATTAGTGCCTGTTTGGTTGCTTTGAGAAAAGTTGTTTTTTTCTATAATTTCAAAACATCGTAGTTAGTATGATGTGATAGGTTGTTTTAAAATTTATCAATCTGATATTTAAAATTTTAAATCAGTCCAGATTGAGAAAAAAAAAAAGACCAGTTACTTTCAAACTAAAATATTTTTTTATTTTCAAAAGCAAAAACAGAGCAGCAGCAAGCCAGCAACATCAAGGAACATCAAACGTTATAGTTTTGGGAATATTTGTCACTGTATTTTAAATAAAAAAATAGTTTTAAATTATTTTGATGTCAAAAATAATTTATAAAAAAATAAAAATATATATTATTTTGATATATTTCTAAACAAAAATACACTTTAAAAAACAATCTCAAGTACACTTATTCTAATTACAACTACTCATTTTTCTGAGAATCATAAATTTGCCGCCGCTGCTACAATTCCTCACCGTCGATCTACAGACCATGACCCTACGATAGTTACTAATTCAATGTTGATTTTGAAGAGGAATCAACGATGAAAAAGGAGAAAAATATAATGTCAAATAAGAAGAGGAAAATCGATAGATCTGATGATAAAAAAGTAAGTGAAGGATTCAAACTTATCTATAAACTATTGGGCTTGAGGTGAATAAAGTTATTATAATTATTATTATTTAATTCTAACACGTGATGCAAGGAGAGAAGGGTCTTCTTCTCTTTCCTTTTTTTTTTCCTCTTTGACTACAATTTTTTTTTATCAAAATATCGAGATTAGGTTTTACTGTAACGAGATATTAAGGGGGGTGTTTGGGAGAGATTTTAGAAAGTGTTTTTAGAAAGTTTTGAATTTTTTTTTTTGAAATTAATTTTTTTTTATGTTTTTAGATAATTTTGATGTATTGATGTTAAAAATGATTTTTAAAAAATAAAAAAATATCATTTTAATATATTTATAAATAAAAAATATTTTCAAAAACAACCGCAATCACACTCTCAAATAATCACTAAGCGAGTCATTTGCAATGAGAACCACATAATTCGGGACAGAGATACGCGGTCAACCAGGTCTCCTGGTCTTGGATTCTACCTTCTAAAAAGGATGTTTGCATTTATGATTTTTGTTTCTAGCACCACGAAGGCTACTTACTTGCCTGTACGTGTTACTAGCAACAAGAAGACCGCCGTCTGGTCTGTGCATTTGCTTCTCGCTTTTCAGAATTCCATGTCCACTGGATTTTTATCCATTCTTGATCTGATCGAATTATAAACGGATTTTTAAATCATTTAAAAAAATATATTTCTATATCTTTAATTTTACTTCTCAATACAGTACATTAATATTTTATTTTATGATTTACGGAGGATTTTTATAGTTTTTATATATGAATTTGAATTGTGGACTAATTTTTTATTTTCCAGTGAAAAAAGAAATTGTTTGTCTTACGAGTTTTTTTTATTGATTTTAAAAACTAACCCGAGTTAAGTGGGATAAAAACATCATTTTAACCTCAGTTAACGTCTGGATTTTACTGGATTAGTGACAGAGGGATGATGTTAGATGCTTAAATAGTAGGTGGTTGTGGTACAACATGTTTTATGATAAAATATATATTTATAAATAAAAATATATATTTAATTTTAATATATATTCAAATAAAAAATACTTTAAAAAACAACTAACATCATATTCTTGAGCACCATGAAAAGATAATGGAGCAAAATACATTCCAATCCATTTCCATCTCTATACTTCAACTAGCTGGGTCAAAATGTCAAGGAATTGGTCCGGTTGTTTTCTTTTCCCCCTTGATTAATTAAGCTTAAGGCAAGGATAAAAAACTGAAAATCGATTAAATCGGTAAATAAAAAAATAATGAAAACCATAAAAAAATAACAAGTCGATTAGAAAACTGAAAAAAAAAAAAAACAGGATCCATTGTTACTCGTTATTTTTTTCAATCTGTACCAGACATACTCAGCACTCCATCCCTTCTATATATATATCAATGTTCCAGATGCAAACTCCAAGATAAAATAGGAAAACAATTGTGGGGATACAAAAAGATTCCCCTTTACAATATTCTACTCCACATCTTTAGAGGTTAACACGTGACCCTACTCTAGGGTTAAACATATCATATCATCACGTGAAAATAATCTAAAATTAATAAAAATATCTAATTTAAAATAAAAATAAAATATTTTTTTTTTATTTTTTTTTTTAAAATATTTTTGAAACATAATACAAAACAAAATAAAGTTTTAATTCGTGTTGAACATTGGTAAGGTTGGTCAAAAGTTGCTCTTATAATTTTAATATTTTCCCTGGTATCCCTACAATGGAAAAAGAAAACAGATTGGATCAAGTAAGCTTGAATTATATTGCCAGTCAAAAAGTAACCGGTAAACAATTTGACCCATGGGGGTTCCCTTTCGTATTATTATATTGTTTTAAATACTATACTGTATAGGATAGAATTAGCTGTTTTTAATATAAGTATATTAAAACAATAAAAAATAAAAAAATCACTAGACTAAACAGTGCAAGGGTGTCCCATTTCCGTACACATGACATTTAATTATTAATAACATGTAAAAATGAAATATAATAATCTCTGTGTTTTTATATTTTTTTTTAATACATGGACTGGTTCAATAGGTTGATCGATTTTGCTGGGATAGAACCTCTGTGATTGGCTGTTTGACCAGATCATATCCATGCATTCAATGTTAAGAGATTTTCACACCCAACATTGCATCATTTCTACAGGAACCAACTCCTTTTCTCGTCACGATCGGGTCGGGTCGCAAATCGAATGATGTAAGCTTCGCGGGGCAAATTCTATCGAGACCGTGGTTAGCTCGAAACCTCTAAAATCCCAACAATGGATTACTTTTCTTCACAAACCTAAAACCAAATTATTTTTGTATTTTAAAAACATTTTATTTTTTAGATCATTTTAATATACTAACATTATATTTTTAAAAAAAAAACCAACAATCACTATGGAATCTTTAAGTCCCGAGAGACGTTTAGCAGCCAGATAATTCTAATTTTCCTCCTGTGAATAAATACACAAATAAAAAAAAAAGTCATTGATCTAAACTCTCGTGGATAAAGCTGCCTCGATGACCCGATGTATACAATTCAAACATGACCAGTAATAATTTAGATAGATTGACCAGTGGAAAAACAAACTCTGGCTTCTTCGCATATAAAATATGGTAGAAAGAAAATTTTAAACATGCCGATCACTCTGAGGAAATAGCATGATTTTTAATGATTGGCAAGTCATGTTTAGATTTCACTATCCATGTACCGCGAATATAAAAAAATGACCTTAAAAAACCAATCTTTTAATTTTGTTTTTTTTGTTTTAAATTATTTTGTATAGTTATTTTAAAATATATATATTATTTAATGTTTGATTTGTTAGTAATTAAATTTCATGTTTTTTTTTTCATATATAGTCCAAGTTTAATTAACTCAAGTTACGTGTTTGAAGAGTTAATGTGAATCAGATTTTTTTAACTTGCTTTATTATTAGATATTAGTTTTGTTTTTAAAATAAAATAGTTATGTGATTTTTTCTCTCATACCGTTCGTAAAATCTTATGATATGGATTGTGATTTTTGCAAGTTAGTCCATATCAACTTATCTTTTATTATCTAGATAATATGTATATCGTGTTGTATCGGATCAGGCCGATCTATTTTTTTATTCAATTTCAAACTTCCAACTTCCCCCGTATTATTATAATTGTTTTTTTTTTATTTTAGTATTGTTATCAGGTTGAGTTTTTTTATTATCTATTTATTAGAAGCTACAACCCAATTTTTTAAATATGTAGGAAAAGCTTAGAAAAAATAAAATAAAATACAGTTTAATTTCCATAAAATATACCACTGCATCAAGGACTATCCAATATTAATCTACAAAGTCTCCACTCTCAATTATTTAAATTCTTTTATCTAGTGGCTTTCCAAATTTAACCAAAAAAGAAAATAAGAAAAATTCTGCAAATTAAGTTATTATTTTCTGATTTTTCTCAGCAGACATTATTATTATTATTGATGTAAGTATGCAACGCGCGCTCATCCATCCATCCAATATCAAAAGACCCCAGCGCTATACGTATCACGGGCCAGGGCGGCCAGATTAATTTCTTTTTTGTTAAAAAGAAGAAGAAGAAAAATCAAAGGGGCAGACAAAAATAAATAAATAAAAAATCGTGTCATCACACATCACAGCTTAAAATATCAGAAAGCATTGAATCAATCTCAAACCTGTGCTGTCACCAATAAGTCATTAACGTTGATCAAAACAATTGGGCAGGGGCAGGACTCTGTTCGCTTTGTTTAGATCTAAATAACCTTTGACATTCGCTAAATCAGTCTGCCTGCCTCTTGTTTGTCTCGATTTTAACGCCGCGACGACGACAGCCTCATCGCACCCGCAATCTCTACATGTAAGTAACCAATACCTTAAACCTTAACTCGTGTCTTTCAATTTCTTTCCTTTTTTAATCTACTTATTTAGTTGTTCAATTTTTGTGTTAGAAAAAGGTGAACTGAAGCAGGTTTGATTTAGGCTCTTTTTTTCTGGCTAATTAATTTCGGATGATACGATGTTTTCTCTTTATTTATAGTAATAGATGAAAAGCAAGGTGTGGTTAATTTGAACCTCGTTAGCCTGAATTGTGATGTTTTTGTTCTTTTCTACCCCTGCAAACCATGATATGAAAGTGTGGAAATTCATCTACTTTTTTCGTGCAGGAATCATGGAAATTAAACTTTCTTTTTTGTTTTAAATTCATCTATATCTACGTATTTTCCTTTGAATTTCTGACTGATTATTATAATTTCTGTGATGTTCAGGTTATGTAGAGTGAAGATTAAAGCTGCAGATCTTCAGTTTTAAATGCAGCTTCGAATCTGGAGATTGTGAGGTGCAGTTTAGGTCTGGAATTGAAGAGCTGATACCTGTTGTTGCCTCTGTAAATTGGATTAGCCATGGTGTTTTGGGAGGGTTATGTGAGTGATGAAGTGATGGGCATTTTTGCCCCAATTATCATTTATTGGCTGTACGGTGGGTTTTACCAGCTATTGCCGCCTTTGGATGGGTATCGGTTGCATACTAGAAAAGAGGAGGAAGAGAAGAATTTGGTGCCCCTGTCGAAGGTGGTTAAGGGTGTTTTGCTTCAACAGCTACTTCAGGCTGCTGTTGCTCATGTACTCTTTTTGGTTAGTTACTGGGACTGTTCAAGTAGTTCCTGTTTTCCTTTTATGTTATTTTGCCG
Source organism: Salix caprea (assembly GCA_964035475.1). Classification (NCBI taxonomy): domain Eukaryota; kingdom Viridiplantae; phylum Streptophyta; class Magnoliopsida; order Malpighiales; family Salicaceae; genus Salix; species Salix caprea. The sequence continues at coordinate 13,726,708 of OZ037755.1, read as the reverse complement.
TGAAATTGTCATCCTTTCTGGTGTGAACAATTGGATTTTTCTCAATATAGATTTTTCCTATATGAAAAAACACAGGATATAGAAATGCAACCATAGAGTGATGAAGGTATCGATAGCATTGTGGGTGATTATTAGAAAGGAAAGTGATACCGAGCTCTCTCTTTCTAGGTTAATTGTGTTAAAATCCATCGATATCATTTAAAGATTCTTAGTAATCCTGAAGGATTTTTGCAAAAAGTAAGGGTAAAATTCTCAAGTTACTCGTGTCCTGTATATTACTTAACAATGGACCCCGAGGACATATGTCATGAACTCATGGTTTATTGGTGTTGGTAGTGTTTCCATTACAGGTCAAAAGTTAGGAGGGCCTTTTTAGTTAAATAAGAAGTTAGGCATAGTTCACGGGGGACCTTTTGAGCTAGGGCAGATATAGCCCATACCTGACCCTTGAGCCTTAACGACTGCTATGAAGTATGTATTTTATATGATTTGTCAAGGAGTATACACTATTGTTGGCTAATTGAAAAAAAAACTGTTTTATCTATTATGTTGTTTATACAAGCAGTTATTAAGTATCTGAAATGCTAAAAGAGAGGAGGTAGAAACAAAAGTAGATAAGTAGCTGATCTAATAAAGGAGTCGAACAAGAGTTTTGGTCTTGAAAGAAGAGAAGACCACGGGTTATAGGCTCAATGACATTGAAGAATTTAATAGCATTAAGCTATTTAATACATTGAAAAGTCTCCAAAGGAGGGGCTTGATGTGGATTAGAACTTGTAATAGCTTGTTAGATTACGCTCCTTCACTTTGTGCTCTATGATTGCCTAGGATTGGCACATTAGGATCCATATAGCCAACCCCATCTAGTTTGGGGTTTAGGCTCGGTCTTCGTTGTAATTGGTCTATGATTTTTACTGCTAGTTCTATGTTTCAATTTGCTTCTTGGAGATGGATTACCTTTTTTAGTAGATGTGTGTAGTTCCTTAGATAAACAACAAGAGTATAGTTCTTGTAGCCTTACATGGCTGGTCACATGTTAATTTTAGCTTGGGAATTTTTCAATCTTTTGTTCCATGATAGTGGTCTTCAGTGCATGATTCTGATGCCTTGGTTTTAAGAAGAGTAGCAGTGCTTACATTGTTTTTGTCTATGTGAATGGGATATTGAGTTGATAGGCAGAGAAAAAGATGAAAGATTTTAAGTTTCTTAAATGTTAGAATTTCAAGTGGCTGTTACTCTTTCTGCCATTGTGTTCTGTTTTCATTGTTCTTGTCCTTTTTTCAAACAGCTATATGGGGAACATTATTATTTTTTGTTGGCAGAGTAAGCAGAAACTGATTTTCATTTTTGTACAGTTATCAGATCCAGCTGTGTCCGAAACCCTTTTATTCTTCATGAAGCAGGAGTCCCTTTTAGTTGTCTTGTATCATTTCTGAGTCTGTGAGATACAATATGTTGATTCAGTAAAGGCACTGGGAAAAGACTTATGGATAAAACATTCAAATCTCATTTTGTTATTTTCTACTTACCATGTTTCTGATTGGATTCCTTTTCATGAACACTCAGAAATTCTATCTTGGTTTTCCAATTATGAAACTTTTCTCCACTCACCTTAAGATTCCAGTTGCTACTGTGGAATGAAAATGAGCATTTTAGACATTGAAACAAGTTAGGATTTTTCATATTTTTTTCATTGCTATTGGTCTGGTGGTATTTTGTAATATAGCTGCTGTTACCAAATAATCATTTATTTACCTCGACCCTTGTTTTGTGAAAAGATAAGAGTCTTGGACTTGCAACCATATGGTTGCAGGTTCCATTCATTTATAAGCACTGAACGGTAGGATTATCTCCTAGCCCTCCCTCCCATATCCCTACTTTGGTAGGAGCATGTGGAGTGATTTAGAGATCATAACTTCTAGGACTTCGATGATAAATTTATCAATTGCTTGGTGGTATTGTTTGATTTACACAGTTTAGGACGTAGATGTGTATTTGTTTTATGTTTTACCATCTAACTCTTTTTGGCTGCATTGTTGCTGCAGTTGACATCAACAGCTGATGAATCTGGAATCATGATCCAACCCTCTATTCCTATCCAGATTGTGCAAATTATTATTGGAATGTTTGTCATGGATACATGGCAGTACTTTATGCATCGGTACATGCATCAGAACAAATTTTTATACCGCCACGTCCACTCGCAGCATCACAGGCTAGTCGTACCGTATGCAATTGGGGCACTTTATAACCACCCACTCGAGGGTCTCTTGCTTGACACAGTCGGTGGTGCCATTTCATTCCTCATCTCAGGAATGACTGCACGAACATCAGTCATTTTCTTCGGCTTCGCCACAGTTAAAACAGTTGATGATCATTGTGGACTCTGGTTGCCTGGCAATATCTTCCATATTTTTTTCCAGAATAACACTGCTTATCATGACATCCACCATCAACTCCCGGGCACGAAATACAACTATTCTCAGCCATTCTTCTCCATATGGGATAAAATTCTAGGGACTCATATGCCTTACACTCTTGTAAAGCGACCTGAAGGGGGTTTTGAGGCGAGACTGGTTAAGGACTAGTTACAATTCAACACTTCTCCTGTACTGTTTCAAGCTTTCACTTAACAAGGGAATATACTTTGGCTGGGTTGTGCTCTTCGAGGAAACATGAATTATAATTGTTTGTTTGACATTATAAGCTAAAAGCAAGTCCATTGGGTGTTCCTTTTTATTTTTTCTAGTCCTGTGAAGGTATATTGCCCTGATGGTAATGGTAATTTGTACTGAGCTACCCAAAGATTTGTATTCTTGATACTCTGGGTTATCCCAGTATGTAGCATATCTGTCTCATATTGCTTTCCACTTTATTTGTTCTACTCTGTTGAGATTGATATCCTTGTGCTTTTATGATCCTTTAGAGTGCAGGAAGTTGCTAACACTAATTTTCATTTCCACTCTCATGCTTGCAATCTGCACCTCCATCTTGTTAAAATTGTCACAATTCCAAGCACTCTTTTGGGTGCCACAATAACTAGCTGATTTTTTGTATTTTTTTTTAGCCAAGGAGTGATTGGATCTCATCATCCCCAGATAAAGCATAATACCTTAACCAAACAGACAAAACCGCATAAAAGCGGTTGCTCGACATCCTATTTTTAGGAGAACGCATGGACAAAATTCCCTGCAGGAGACAAGTTAACTGATCTGACGAGAGGAGTTGGATAAGAGTTTTAGTCAGGCAAGAAAAGAAGACCATGGATTGGTGGTTCAATTCCCTTGTTGGAGTTGCATTTTCTGGGGTGAGTGATGGTGTCTTCTATGGAATGGAAAAGTTTTCGTGATAGTGGTTGGAGCATAGACAAGATTGGTCTTTTACTAGTTTTGTTCTTAGTGGTTTCTGGTTTTTATAACGCAGTCCTGTGCAGCGAATGCCTCTTCATGGCTCTGTCTTGTGCTGCCACTGCTACATATTTATATATTAAGAAACCATCTCATTTAAAATAAAAGTTTAAACTGTTAGCTGAGGCTCTAGAATATGATTTATATTATTCACCAATACACTCTCTCAAGTGAAAAACTCTTTTGAGCTTGAAACTTGCACAAACTCACACTACCCGCTGGGTCAACAAGGTTTTGATACCATGTTAAGAAACCAATTCCATCTAAAAATTTAAACTATTAAATAAGACTCTAAAATATACTTTATATTATTTTTTAACATTATCATTTTACATAGAAGCTGTGGATATGATGCCGAGCTTGTCAATTCTTATTGATGGAGAATACTTTTCTAATATATTGACTTTGGTCTGAACATAAATAAGACTGGGGAAGCTTCATCACCTACTGGATATGTTGGGGTATGAAAATGACAAGTCGGCCAGCAGGGTGTTATTTGCAATGCAAGCCTTACACAGCACTTCCATGTTAATTCTGCTATGTGTGCTTGGGAGCACTTTCTTCTTTCTTGAGAATTGTGGTCTCCACCGCATGATTCTGATGCTTGGAAGAAGCTTGGCAGAGTGAGTGAAGGGGATGTTTCAGCCTATGCAAGATTATAAGTTTTCTTAATTGATTGAGGATGAACTTACCTTTTTTCTTTCGACCAATGAGTTCTGTTTTCTTTTTCTTTTTCTTTTTCTTTTTCTTGTCTCTCACGTTTAAAAGAATGATGGGGATTTCATTGTATGCTGCTACGTTCAGAGTAAACAGAAACTGATTTTCTTGTCCTTAAAATTATTGGATCAGCCCTCTCAACGTACAATATATCATTTCACTGTGTTAGAAATATAAAAAAAATATATAAAAACCTATTTTTTGATTTATATATATATATATATATATATATATTAAAGTATTTATATTATTTTACGGTGTAAAAAAACAAAAAAAAAAACATTTCTAAATAAGATCTATATTAACACTAAAAATAACGAGTTTCATCACCAAAAAATAGGTATTTCTCAACTTTCTCCTTTTCTCATCGTGATTTTCTTCCTCTTTAGAGCCTGTTTGGTATTGTTTTTGTTTTTATGGTTGAGGTTTGAAAAAAACAGTTTAAAAAAAAACACTTTTGCTGTGGTTCAAAATAAGTTGTGAAGTGTTTGGTTAAAACTGTGGTTGAGTTTGAGGTTGAAAAAAAGTTGTTTTGTGTGTTTGGTTATCATGTTTTTTATATTGTTTTTAATTAATTTTTAGATTATTTTAATATTAAAAATATATTTTTTATATTAATAAACATATATTATGTAAAAATTATTTATATTTTAATTAATTTTTAGATTATTTTAATATATATATACCCAGCAGCCCCCCATTGAATCGCAAACAAACTCTGAATCGCAGCAAGAAAAGCAGCAAAATGCTGCTTTTCTTGCACTGGCGTTTCGAAACAAATTGAACGTAGGATCCATGCTTTTCACCGACATTTTACAAGTAACCAAACACATGTTTCAACTGCTTTTCTCAACCCTTCGGCGCCACAGCAATACCAAAAGGGCACTTCCTCTTTAATCAAACTTAAAGATTGATATGAAATAATATAACCATGTAATTTAAAAAACTAAATGGATCAAAACTGATTTTTGACAAAACCCAAAAACAAAATAATTGAAAAAAATGCGGACACGTTAATTTTTTTTCTTTTAAAGGGCCTTCAAATATTTAACTAATATAATTTTAGTCCTTATATTTTAATCTTCACCATACAATAAATCTGAATTTTTTAATTTTTTTTTTATGGTTGTCTCAAACACAAAAAACAATCTCACTATATCTTCTCAATCAACACAACATTAAAGTGTCCATTGAGATTGTATTTTAAAGTATTTTTTATACTAGCACATGAAAATGATCTAAAAACATAAAAAATAGTTAATTTAAAGTAAAAAATAAAAATATATTTTTTTAATTTTTTTCAAAAATACTTTTAAAACACAATATCAAACCTGACCAAAATATCCAATTAAATAAAAACCAAATCAATAAAGGGTGAAAAAGACCAAAACTGACTTTTTTTCATATAAAAAACAAAGATTTTTTTTTTTTTTAATTTTGGTTTCTTTTCGCTTTCAATTACTTGCAAGCAACTAAATTATTATTTTCCCCGTGAAATCAAGCATAAACCCGATAGTAGATTGCTTTGTGAGACCTCAATAACATATAAAAAGTAATTATCAATTTAAAATTCTAATCATCCCAACATAAAAAAAAAATTAAAAAAATAATATAAAAAATATAAAACAAGATTGCTATTCACATGAATTGTCTCACAAAAGATGTCGCCGAGCTATTTTAATTTTAATTTTAATTTAACGAGGGGTGTTGGAAGGATAATAACGTTGAGAGGGATTTCCCTCCAAAATCCAATCCTGGTCCTAAAAAATTCGATGGACTAACATTTAAATTGAATATTTCCAGCATCTAATTAATAAAAAAGAAAAAGAAAACCCCCACAATAACAAAGATGAATGGCTCTGCCGGTCTAGCCGGGCAACAAATTAAGACAATTCCAAAAATATCCCCGGAGGCACCAGTGACAAAAAAAAAAAAAAGGAAGCATCTAGACGTGTTTGCTTGAGTTAGGGTTTTGCATTTCATTCGACCGGTCTATAAAATAACCCATACCCTTCCGTCACAATAAAATTAGGAATATCTATCTGCCTAAAATCACACGCAAAGATTTAAGTCTCGCCGTTTGCTCCTCCTCTCCCTTCCTCTCTTCCCTGCTGCTCACTGTACTAATTTCTTACTCACTGACCATAATGAGGTACTACTTCATGTATTGTCATTTTAATAGATAGATTATCTTCTATACTTGTACTAGCTAGACACCCCTCTAAGTTTGCCAATTTCTCCAAGGAAACTTAGGGTTTCTTTGGGGGTTTCTTGTCCTTCATGGCTGGATCTGGTATATTGGACTACTTTCTTAAGCAGGTGACGTTTGTAATTTGTGTGTCTGGTTATCATGTGTGTCTTCTAGGGATGGGTGGTGGAGCCACAGTTTATTGTAGGAGATGGTTGTCTTTTTTTTTAAAAGGCTTTTTCAATGAAATCTTTTCCCCACTAGATAAATCTTGTCTTGCTAAATTCGTTCTGTTTGGTTGATTAGAAATTGGATAAAAATGGAAAAAAGGGGCTAAATTGTGGTGTACTCCTATGTCAATCTGTGTTATTCCTTGTTGATGTGGTTAAGGCCTGTTGGGAAAATGAGATTGTTAGACATGATTTCGCGGAGTTGTATGTAGACTGGAGAATGGTAGAAATAGTCCGGTTGCTTTTAACTCTTCGGTAAACTTAATAGCTTCTGTCGTTCCTGGATTACCTGTAAAAACTGTATTGTTTGATGTCATTTTGTATTATGAGTATGCATACATTAATCTAATCGAATGCTGCTGGCAAGTTTGTTATATGTTGTATTTATGCTGAAAATTTGTAAATATTTGTATTTCTTATGCCGCATTGGACATTCAACTTTCAGCCGTCATCCTTCGGTGAAATGGGCCCAGAGGTCCGACAATTTGTTCATCACCGTGCAGCTGCCTGATGCACAGGATGTAAAGCTTAAACTCGAGCCTGAAGGGAAGTTTTTCTTCTCTGCTACCAGTGGTGCGGATAAGATACCCTATGAAATTGAACTTGAATTGTTTGACAAGATCATTGTAGAGGTAAGTACCCTTTCTGCCTCATACCTGAATCTGTCTTGTTGAATATATTTTTTGCCAGATATTAAGTTTGTAATACTACTTGCAGGATAGCAAGACCAGTATTGGCTCCAGAAGTATCCATTACATTGTGAAGAAGGCTGAGAATAAATGGTGGGGCAGATTGATTAAACAAACCGGAAAACCTCCAGTGTTCTTGACTGTTGATTGGGATAAATGGATTGATGAAGATGAGGAGTTCACGAGTAAGGGTAAAAGCCTTTATCCCTTCAGACTCCAATTCCCATTCCATTTCATTATATTTTGCAATGCTTCCCCTGCAGTACAGTGTGACTTAATTTTCATGTTTTTTTTTGTTGGTGTCTAGGAGCACCTGAGATGGGGGACACGGGTTTTGATTTTCCTGTAAGTGACAATGTTTTTATTGCATAAGAATGGATGGGCTGCTCTTCTCTAATTATTTGTGGCTAACGCTGTTTGATGGTAACCTTTGTAATTCAGGGTATGAATCTTGGAGGAGGTGGAGGCTTTGATGGCATGAATCTTGGAGGAGGTGGAGGCTTCGATGGTATGAATTTTGGAGGAGGTGGAGGCTTTGGCGGGCCTGCTCCTGAAATGGATGATGGTAAGTCACTTCTCCCCATTTCGATTTATTACTTTGTGACTCCTATGCAAATATTCCCGTTAAATCTGATTGCCCAAAAATGAACCACCTCATCCGTGCAGATGATGAAGATGAGACAGAGGATGAGAATGCGGAAGAAGCACCGTCAGCAGAGAAGGAAGTACCATCCGCTAGTGGCGAAGCTGACGCTAAGAAAACTTGAAGTTTTCCATCAAATGCGTTCTGAAGTTGCCATTTTACCTACATCTGTTGAATGTTTGACTTAAAAAGTATCACAGGTGCTTTAGTTTCGCATCAAAGATTCACAATAGTTTGTGATAGAGGTCAACTATCGGTTATGATGTGGTCTTACCATTAACTTTTAGGGGCAAGCATCGGTCTTCTTATATACAATGGTGTGCATCGTGATGATCTATACATGCCTGGATGAGCTGTTTTACTTTGAGCTGAAATGCCGAAAATTTATCTCTTTAAATAAAAAAAACCACCTCTTTTCTATTATTTATGCCCCCGTTTTTTTATGTTTTTTAATAGAAATATTTTTTTAATTTTTTTTTGTTATAATTTTAAAAGCAAGTTTTATATATAAAAACAAATTATTTCAAAGTTATCATTTAAAAAGTGATTTTTGATTAATGTCAATTCCTTATAGTGCTCTATTTATACATATGAAACAGTGAGGTTTCTAATACACTTGTATTAATCGTTCCATGATAAATTGACATTGAACAAACGTGAACAGTTGAATAGAAGAAGAGGGAGCACAATCGATGAACAACTAAAAAACCCAAATGCTAGTGTTTATTTTCCTTAAATGTTAATTTCAGCCCTTAGCTTTCAGTTTTTCTTTTTTAAGAACAGTAAAAATATCAATTTTATTAAATCGATCTTTAACAGCCTGCTTATTTATAACAAGTGTTCCGCTGAACTTTCCTTCGTAAGCACGTCACAACAAATGTTCGATGGTGAGCACACTGCGACCATTGCCTGGTTGGTCATCAACTTGCTGTAATCACCAGTACACGAGATGACATGAACAGGGGTCGCGTGGTTATGAGTTGCTATGCATTTTATCCACGGGACCTCTCTAGTTCCCCATCTGTGTTCAACAATGAGGAGCTGAGTTGAAATTGCCGAGCAAATAGTTGGGAGATAGCTACTGTTTGCTTTTGTGTTCGATAATTGGACACCAGTTGCAGCAGCCCAACAGGGTTGGTGAAATGATTAGGGCTTCCCCCCACTCTTTCACCTCTAGCTGTAAATATTTGGGCATCCTACAATCTGGGCAGTGAACAAGTGATGGAGTTTGAAGGCTTAAATCTTCCTTGTAACGATTACCAAGAATTGGTTAGATTCGCAAGACTGCTCCTTGGTTGTCTATGAGAAGAAAAAAAAAACAATTGTTTTCCTTCTTTTCGAGCAAGATATGGTCTCCCATAAATCTTATATTTGAATACACAGTGATATCACCCAGCATTGGAATCAAACTATTTTATTCTCCTCCAGAAGCCGGCTAGAAATGAAGTTGTATCAATTGGATTGGGTTGCATTAAAATCTGGCTGACTAGTTATCAAGCTCTTAACTTCGCCATTTCCAGCTTAGCACGCCGCTCTTCATACGATGCTGTAACAAGCACAAGCAGTAGCAAGCACGGTGAAAACATTGGTATAGAGCTGTGAATATTTATTTTGGAGGAAGTTGATGCAGATAGAGAAACGATAATGGCAGGCTTTTATCACATCCGACCTTCTTGTTAATAGTTCAATAATATTTCATGACCATGGACACACAATTACATCTTTTAAGTAACTGTGATGATACTCAAGGTATGGTAGGACTTACGCTCAGTTTCCCTTGACATGAGGGGAACATGAGAAGCTTTTTTTCTTGTCACTCCATTGCTAGACGAGTCTTTATCTGAAAGGTCAGAAATTGCATCAGCGATGTAGACCAATAAAAGCAATAGCTAAGATGTTTCTCTTAGGAAAAAAATTGAAGTACTTTCTGCACCAGTTGACAAAGGCAAAAGACTCAACAGAGCCTCGCGAAAGATAGCAGCCTGGAGTTGGTAAAGTCGACACTCATTCTCCAAGTGAACGTGGAGAGCTTGCCCAGCATCTATGCACAGATTCAATAACACTTGATAAAAATGATCTCAGATATTGCAGTAAAAAATGCCTAAAAATTCCAAACAATGGATGAAAGTGATGTGAATTCCAAAGAGCATGACTTGTCTAAACAGATGTTTTGAAATATTAAATACAAACAATGAGCTCGTTGGAGTTTGGGGGTAACCAGGCAGTGTTTGCTTAATCTCAACTACTGAATGTCTTGAAAATGTATTAGTAATGGTCTTTTCAAATTTCAAGTACCTGAAGAACATGAAAACTTGAGACCTTCAAACTCACAGGATAGAAGAACCAATGGAGTTTCTGGAGCCATGAGATACTGGGGTTTCCTCAGTGTCCTGGTGTCCAGTAATGCATCTATTACCTATGAATTGAGTACTTGGCATAAGTTGCTTTCATACTAAAATAATTATTCTTGAAGAAATGGAAAACCATGAAGCACAATGACTGTTTGAAACTTTTCCAATGATTCATTCTGTGGGCTTATCAGCCCACCTTAACTACCTTTCAAATTCTCCCCAAGTGAAAGAATGAACCTTGAGGAATTCTCTCAAAATCATCCGCAGGGAAGCAAAGAGCAAATATTTACATCTGGATTGTCAATTAGCAAGGAAATCTAGCTCATGGAGAGGATTCCGCATGCTCACTACTGTATATGTTGGTGGGAAGCTAGGGATGTCAACTGACACCCCTGATTTCAAAAGAGTTAAGGAAGATTTAAGCAAATATCATAGCAATCTAAGATTTTCAGGGTGATAGTACTCACTCGAACCTCCCTAGATTTTGTAAAACTTAACCATATAAGGTCATATAATAATTTTGTATCAAAAGGCAAACTAGACCATTAAAAAGATGTACTAAATGTATCAATATTTCCCTTAGCTTTCCTTTACTATCAAGTACTAAAATTGCATTAAAAAGATGTTGATTTCTTTAATTTCCAGTTCAAACATAACAACTTTCCTATAAAGAATAATAAATTATAATTCCAATGCCCAAGCATATGCACATCTTTCCATTAAAGAAAGTAAATATTGTTTCGTATGCTATTTTAAAAATTATAATTTATTTGAAAGTTTCATATTCTATTGTTTTTTCAGTGGTTAGCAAAAATTTTAAATTGTAGCGGAATAAGTTATGAACGAAATAAAAAACTTTCTGATTCTTCTCTTCTAGGAGCTCAAAGAACCACTTACTTAACCTCTATTAGTGGCACAAGATCTAATTCAAGAGTTAGCTATTTAATACTTTATGTTCTATTTATTTATTTATGATTAAATAAATATTAATTTTAATTTTATTTGTTAATAAATAAATTGTATTATAATTTGTTGTTGATTTGGAATGTGAATAGTTACATTGTTACTATTATTTATTTTAAATATCATATCAGAGTATAAGTTTTCAACGTTTGATAGTTATTAATTGATCTGCTGTACTAAATGTATACCATCATATACAGAGTGTTGTTTCAAAATGGTCCCTGCCTGAATATTATAGTGAAAAGCTACAATCTGTGGGGATCCTATTTGTAAAGCGACACAAGGAATTGAAAAGCACATGAGTGCACATGCATATGTATGCATTTAATGGCATAAATTATCTGTAGAATGTTCAGAGCCATCTTGTTCGCGTTCATCTTGTTCAGATTTTATATTATATTCATCCCTGGAAATTCAGCTAAAGCAAATGTAAACTAAATCAAAATGCTAAACTTGTCTCTGCTGTAAGACATTTTGGCTTAAAGGCATCAAATAAAGAAGAGGAAACCATGCAATTTGAATGACATTTGATACTCACTTCAGGGGATTCAAGACCTTGGCCAATCATAAATAGCACAGCAACCATGCACCGGACTTGGTGCCACAGGAAAGCACGACCTTTAATTTTTATAGCATAAAGTTGATGCCCTTCAAACCTACAAAAGAAATAGTAAGGTCTCAATTTGAATAATTGTCAGTATAGCAAATTCATAAATGGATGTCTGTGCAATGATCAAACTAAATAAATAAAGGGATGCCTATTTCTCGTCATAAGTTGGAATTTAACAAAATCAAGCATGTTTATTCACTTGGTTCTGATGCTTAGCTTCCTAATCATCCATTTAACACTCCCCATGCCACTATTGTGGCTGTGCATCACCAAATATTTCATCCTGAAGGTGAGAAATGAAAAGATTCAATCTACTTCACACCAAGTATACAATGTTTATATCTCCCCGTCCATCTGTATCTTTAGTTTATTGTTTGCAGCATCCTCTCGTTTATTATTCACCATAATCTGTTGAGAAGATTGAATTGGAGGACCCATCCATACCCATCTCATCATTTTGCCACTTACGTTAAAGCCCGGAGATTGATGTTTGTTTCTCTTGCACACTCAACCACTCAAGCAATGCAACTGTCAAACTTCAGTGATATGAAACAATTTAGGAACAAATGCTAGCTTATTTTTTATGGGTTTTTACCTTGCTGGTTACTGGATCCAATTGAGAAAAATAAAAACACGGCATACAAGGATAAAGTGGTTTTGATATTGAAATCAGACGAGATGATTTATAAATTTACACCTCATATCACAAGGAGAGATCTTGAATGACATCACATTTCGTCTATAAGCGTGCACATTCAATGCATCCATCTTGCAGAAGTTTCTGAAGTCATGTTCTCCAATAAGTTTCTTACCTGCAGTCTCCATAACCTGGGGAAAAATAAAAAAAAGAGATGATAGAGTTATTGTTAAGCCCTGTTGCTACATGGCGAAGTAGCATAAAACCAGAGGTATAAAATGGCAAGTCACCCCCCAAAAAAGGCTCTAGCAATAATAGAACTGCATACCGAGAGGTTCAAATTGTCACCCCAAAAGAAATATTTATATTCCCTGCTCAAACAGCTGAACCTGCAACTCAATATAAGATGACTGATTATACAAACACATAATAGTTAACAAGTTCAAGGTAACAGTTCATGAGGCACAGAAGGACCTTGCACTGAAGTCACTTGAAACAGGACACCAGCCCACAATCCGAATGTCTTTTGGAAGGACTCCATTCAACACTCTCACATAATCAATTTCCCCTTCTGAGAAAATAAAAAAGAATAACAACACTGCAAGTTAGTATGACGAACTTGAACTAGTTTCACTTTTAAAAAATTTATATCAGAAAATTCTCTCTTCCAGCTTGATAGATGTAACTTGCAAGCAGTGACATAGTGCTGTGTACTCTATTTAGGATGACATCCTACACCTAAGAGGACATTCTTCCCAAAACCTAAAAAATTGTCATCGAAGGATATGACAGTATACATATACTTAAAAATTAGAGGGAGGATTATCCCAATAACAAGATAATTAAAAATAGAAGCTCCAAGTTTTCTTAAAAGGAAGGCCATGCAAGTAAATAAAGCTTAGTAATCCATCTAAAAATAGCAAACCTGGCGGACCATCTTGTTCTTCTAGAACAGTCTCCCCTGAATGTTTGTTGTGTGCATCAATGTCCTTGAGTTTAGATCGTAAATACAGCGCAATCACCTGCAACAAACATTTGTCATGCTCTCGGTTTTCAAATGCAAATTCAATCAACCCAGAAATGCCAAGTGGGCATTTTAAGGAAATCAGAACTTTTATTGAGTAAGCAACCTACTTGCCCAAAAGCAGAAACTCCCTTGTCTGTTCTACCACATCTCGAGTACTGTATTTCCTTCTTATCACCAATTAAAAGTCTTGTCGTTTCAAGAGCCTTGAAAATCTCAGACTGCAAGAGAACTTGAATTAAAGAAGAAAATTATTTGTCATAACAGCTCATCACTCTAAAAAATCACCTCACGTTTCGCTTCCATAAAGAACCTTAAAATCCAGTCCCATGACCTAAAATAAGAAAATATGTAATGCCACACCTCAATTGACGGATCCATTTGTGCCTCCTGAGAAAAACCATAAAACCTGAAGCATCACACACAGGATTCAAAAGGTCTGCATTCTTCCAACATTATTCTAAACAGTATAAAATGCCCACGAAAAGAAAAAAAAAAGGATTAAAGAAAGAAACACGCGGCTCCTTGTTGTCAACAAAAAGAAACCCAGGTTCATATTCAAGTTTCAACATCCCAATCGATACCTCTGACCAAAATACATGACTTTAAGAGCAACATATCTCCTCGGATGATGATTCATGATCCTTGTATCATAACCTACGCATAAATTTTGATAAATAGAAAAATATCACTATATATTCTGATTTAGCTGGCGGAAAAAAGGACAAAATAAAATACAATAAGAGCAAAATAAAAGATCAGTCAGGTTAGTAATGTTATAAACAGTCGCAAACAGCACATTATAGCTGCTAACAAAATAAGACCTGGCGTTTTACGTGTGGCTTTCTTTCTTCCACTCCTCTTGCTCCCAGAATTCATTTCTCCTCTCTCCTCTCCCAGATTTTCACCTTTTTCTCTAGGCATTTTCTCTTGTAACTGCATCATTGCTTAACTTCAAGTACTGGGAAAAAATAGTAACTGCTGAAACTAGTTTGGTCAATGAGAAAAACCTCATTGCAGCGACAACTTGAGAGTCGAGAGGAAAACTTTGCGTTCTCTTCCTCCAGTTCCTTTTTTTTATATAAAAAAAAAATCAAGTTCAAAACAGGAAATATGTGGATCGAGACTGAGTTAAATAAGTGAAGCGATGATTAAAAAAGAAGAAGAAGAAGAAGAAGCAGATAGGATAGTAATAATACTCTGACTCTGTTCTGAAGACAAGTTATTTGAGATCTTAAATTGATGACTTCTTCTGCTCCTTCGGACATGGTTCAGTTTTTTTTACTCTGTTTTCGCTCCAGTCTCCCACCACTACAATGCGAAATTGAAAAGAAGAGACGGCGACGACCCTTAGTCGAAGTTTTCTCTTGCTCCCCAAAACGCTGCCGTTTCAAGGAATAAACTTAACGAAGCAGAGCTGCTATGGGCATATATGGGCCCGAGTTTTTTTGTGGGTATAGAAGCTTCGGTTTAAATTTTCAGGGAGACCCAACTTGATATTTCTTACATAGCGACAACAACAATTGCCAAGGATATGTTTGCTATTACTGTTGTTTTTATAGTTAATATTTTAAAAAAAATTGTTTTATAAAAAGTTTTTTTAGCTGAGATTCATAACTTAAATTGAAATATTTAGTTGAAACAATGGTTGAGTTTAAAGTTTAATATAGAATAAAAAAATAAAAAAAATAATTCTCTTTAAATAAGAAATTAAAAATATAATATGAAAAATAAAAATAATAAAATCTCTAAACTAAAAAATCATTAGGATTTTTTTATAAAAAAAGAAAAGTAGATAATATAAAAAGTTTGATGAGAAAATAAAATATATTTAAATAAAATAATATTAAATTAAACATAATCAAAAGAGTAATTAATTACATATTGTTTTCACATCACGTCTCTCCTCGTGAGAGGCTGTTAGCTAGCTATTCAGTGGAGTAGTCGGATTAGGGTTTCTGAAGAAGGGTCATCGCTTATATCCCATCCGTTGAGACTTTGATGAGAATGCCATTTATGCTATTACATTTATCGTTTTATTTAAGCAAAAACTTTTTTTGAAATTATTAAAAATAAATATCCGGAAACAGAGTTTCCCGAGAGCTTGCAAATTCGAAGCGCGTAACGTGTTTGACACAAATCCAAGTATTCGAACCCAGATCCATTTCAACAACCGACTTGCATTCGATTATTCCTTTTCCGTGTTGGATTAAACAAAAAGCTAAAATATAAAAAGCTAGCCCGTCACCTCTCAACCTCAGAGCAAAGGCAGAGGCGACCAGGCGTTTTTAGCTTGCTATCTCCCAAGATGACGAGAAGAAAGATAGAAATAAAAAGAATACAAAACGAAGATTACCGAAAAGTGACCTATTCAAAGCGACGAGCTGGTCTTATAAAAAAGGCCAAATTTCTTAGCAGCAGGTTGAACACACAGATTGCTATAGTCTCCTGCTCCTTATCGGGCAGGCTCTTCACGTTCGGCCACCCTTCCGTGGATTCGGTGGTCGACCAATTTCTCGACAACTACACCATTGATAGCCGCGGAAGCAGCTCTGATGAATCTTCCCATGATAACACGCACGGGCCATCATCATCGTCTAAGGTAGTAGAAGATGGGAAAGAAGGGCGGCGTTCGAATTCGTGGTGGGCATTGCCAATTGAGGATATGGATTTGGATATGGATGGTCTTCGGCAATACAAGGCTTCTTTAGAAATTCTCAGAAGCAATGTGGCTAGTCGATTAAAAGAGATGGAGGAGAGAGCATCTCTTGCAAGAGATTTTATAGGGCTGCTTGATGCTCATTGATTTTCTTGTGATTTTTTTATAGTCAGGATTGCTAGGATTTTGTTTTCTTTTAAGAGTGAGCTTTCAGTGCAGGATGAGTTTTTTTTTCTTGGAATGCAGAGATGATGGTATGTAGCCTGTTATTTATGATTTTGACTATAGATTTTATTTTTATTTTTCTATTTGATACTTGAGCTTATTTATTTATTTTTTAGTAAAAATATATTACCATTTACTTTTTTATTACTGTTCGGTGCATACTTTTATCCGTTCAGTTTAATTCGAGTCGTTATATTTTTAGTTTTAAATTGTTTTTTAAAAAATAAATTTAAAAGATAATGTTCTAAACAGATCAGGCCCAGGCCCAATAATTTACTCTTCTAAGAGAAAGCCTGGCTCGGGCTTCTTGGTGATGGAATCGATCGAGCCAGATTTCCAACGTGGAGTCCTATCTCCTATGATCGTGCTTGTTTTTTTTCCCCTACTTCTTAGTCAAATCAAATTAACTCGTGAAAAAAAATCCTAAAAATCCAGAGACACAAAGATAGATTGCCACTCATTCATCTCTTCCCCACTCACATACGCACAGACAACATGGCAGCATGTTTTTCCCTCTGCCACTGGAATCATATAAGCTGGGCGCCTTTGATACATAAGAAAGGTAAATCCAATGTTTCGGTGAGTACCCAAAATTCTGTTTACAATTTTGCTTTTCCAGTTTCCTCTGTACATGTGATGGTGTCATGGGATTCTAAATTAGTCTTTATTTTCTTCTGCTCTGAGCTAACTGGGCATTTTTATTAAAAGTTTTTTGTGTTTAAAATGAAGCTTATCGGATCAAAATGTTGTGGGGTGGGGGGGCTGTAGACTGCAGGTTTTCTATGAGGGGGGGAAGATGGTGTTACATAATTTTGGAGATATGTTAAAATTGATGTTTTAGCTGAATATGGTTACCGGTTTCTAAAGTAATCAGCAGCATCTGCAAGCCAAGGTCATTTGATTGCTGATAGGGCTTGCTCAATTTTTTAACTTGTTAAGGAACAGGGGCTGGCTTTTGAATCCCTTCTGCTTTGTCCTGGTCACAAGTTCAATATGTAAATGTGATCTGAACTTTTGAAACCAAACCAGCCCTAGAGAAAGATTAACTATTGCAATGAGTTTTCTGACCCCTGTGTGCATGTGTCTAATTTCTTCAAGAACTTTGGCTCCATTCCTGTTTAATCCAGGTTGCGGTTGACATGTAAGACTAAGTTTTCCAAAAAAGAATCCCATCTACGCCAGAAAATACTCAGTTTCGTGTTCCGTAAGGTTTTTCTAGCGTGTGCTGCTTGAACCCAAAATCCCTGTCTTGGTGCCCCTCTGATTTTTTTTTTATTTAATGAGCTGCCTGGAATCTTTCTGAATGCCATTTCGAGTTCTGTTATGAATCAATAACTCTGATTTCATTTGACATTTGGTTTTTCCTAGTTTTTTTATATTCTACAATCTTCATCTGCATGGGTTGGGGGGGCTGATTTGCACTAGTACAATATATCATGCAGGAAAGGTTGAGAAGCTCTACCAGAGGACATGTCAATCAAGGCCGTCAAGACTTGCGGTCGAGGTCGTGTTGCTCTGCAAGAGTCACAGCCTCTCTCAATGTTGACCTCTGGCCATCACATGCAACCATTTCAGGGGAGCCTTTTAGTGTTCTTGAGGCTGTTAAGAATATCAAGGTAGATATACCAGCAACGCCAGAAGCTACCTCAAATTTAATCCAGGGGTTGATGCTGGCAGATTTGGACCCTTCCACAGCTAAGTTAGCTATAGGTATCTTAGGGCCGTTCCTCTCAGCATTTTCCTTTCTATTTGTGTTGAGAATAGTAATGTCCTGGTACCCAAAGCTTCCTGTTGGGAAGTTTCCATATGTATTAGCTTATGCTCCCACAGAACCACTTCTAATTCCAACCAGGAAGCTGATTCCACCTCTTGGGGGAGTGGATGTGACTCCTGTGGTATGGTTTGGTTTATCGAGTTTCCTTAACGAAATACTGGTTGGTCCGCAAGGGCTTCTAGTTCTTCTTTCTCAACAGATGAACTGATTAGCTTCCAAACTGCACCAGGCATCAAATTGTATATTCAGCTTTGCAACGCAGATCCCGGACATGTAAAATTGCGAAGGCTGAGTTTATTTGTTCATTCATTTAACCAACAGGAGTTGGTGCTTGTTGACGACAAATTTGTTTATTCATTCAGCCAACAAATAAGGATGCTTAAATGTGTTTGAACTTGTGAATAGCTGCTTTGTGGTGATCAACACAATGGCTCGCCCGGTGCTGTGGAGGTGCCTTGCTACTAATGGGACACCTCGTGCATATACACCCACACCAACAACACAAGTAGTAAAACTATTCTGAGCTATATTCAATATGAGATTGGGAACTGTTTGAATTGGGTACGTTTAGTTAATGGTGAAAGAGTTCTAAAACAAAGGTCCTGAGACAGGGAGAAAATAAGCACCAAGACAGATAAGAAGTACAAAATTAGGTATGTAATTCTCGTATTATCAAACATTGTTGTGACATTTTATGGACCATTTCCAGGACAGTGAAGTTGATTAACATTTATACTGGTAAACTATGCATGAATCATTGCCAATTGAAAACAAAAGTTTTCAGAAGCTGCGTATGTCCAAAAGCAGCATCTTCAAATGTCTGCCACAAGAAAGTTTTCAGACAGCGAAACCTGTAAGAAGAGAGATTCTTAGTTGTATACAATTCAGTATTGTAATGCTAAGGGAAAGGGGGGGGGGGAGACCCTGTTAATTACCTTTTCACCAGGTTTGAATGGGGGAAGACCCTTGTAAGGGCAAGTGCTGCAACGAAAAGCATCCCCTAGCCCACACTGATTGACATTAAAAAAAAAAGGCCAGAGGAAGAAATAATTAGCTAACCAGCCCACAATACGGGAGACTTTAAAAGACATGTCTATTTTAATGTTTTCATGTGCTAATCTATTCATGAACATGATGCCTTCTTAGTAACAAGGATGCAGCTTCTTTTCCCAAAACTTTTATTTATTTATTTGAGAAAACCTCACTCCGGAAAGCATATTTTATGGGCTCAAGTGAATAAGTAAAACTTCGATTGTCCCAGGTTTTTACAAGAAATGCATGTCTTTACTTGAAATCAAGATCTGTTTTATAAATATCAAATCTTTTGTCATCACGCTACATCTATTGAGGACTTCTTTTCCCAAAACATTGTTGAGGTGAAGCCCAAAAAAGCATCTAACTTAAATGCATAGTATTGTCATTTCCTACCATTTGTCATTAAATCAGATTCATCTAAGGACCCATGGATGAGAACATGTTGAGACAATCAGTTTAGCACATGCAAATATACAATTTCATCCGCGCAAATGCACATCCAGAAGTATAAAACTTACATTGCCACATGCTGATTGAGGATTGTTCAGCTGATCCGTGGTGAGTCCCAACTTCACCTTTTCCTCTGCCTCAGCTCTACCACAAGTGCAGTTCTTGCAAGCCTTCCTTGTGCTTCCGACTTCACAATCACCAACTTCACATACAAATTTCGTTATTAGCGGCCCAAAAAAACCATAAAAATGCATAAAACGAACTTTCAGTGTCTTGTATCTTACCAGGTGGTGGCTGAGGTTTCTCCAAGTCCTCGTCAGTCAAAAGGCTATCCTCATCAATCAAATCCGAGTCATCATCAATCTGTTCCTTGACTGATGATCTTATGGATTTCTTTGTCGCAAAGGATGACCCAATATTCCAAGAAGGCTTCTTGGCCTTGAACTAAAAATAAAGAAGGATTATAAATGCAACCAAGTAAAAAGCAATATTAATACTGGAAAGCCAATAATCTTGGGACATAGTGAAAAGAATATTGAAACTTGCAGAGAAGACGATGTATTCCTGCTCTTTCACTTTAATGATCAATTTGTGAAGACTAACTCACCCCAAAAGAACAAATCGCATCGGAGAGTCCAGCAGATTGTAGAGCTTCTACTTCTAAGAACCCAGCCAAAAGCAACTTGCGCTGAAGACCAGAAATTGCCTGCAAAACACCATGGTGAGAAGCTTGGTGACAAACTAAGCTTTATCGAGGGAAAAAAAACATTGACATTCACCTCGTCAGTTTCTCCTATAACAGGTTGCAGAGAATTGTAAATCAAAATGGTTCCACCAGGCTTCAACACTCTAAAGATTTCCTTTACCAAGAAGTCACCAGGAAATTCAAGCGAACCGCAGATGGAAACCGCGGTATCCACAGAGGAAGGCTCCTTTGGCAGCTTGCCTGCACAAACCTTATTTAATAAAGAAGGAACAAACAAGATAACTTCAGAAGCGAGCCAGTGACTGCCCTACGGTGGCAAAGAGGATAAATTGACCTCCCAAAACACATTTTCTTTTTTCATTTCTCTCCCACTAAAATATATACCCAATCAAAACTACCATTCTTTAATAAATGAATTCATGTGTGATACAGATATATGGCATCCAGACAACGAAATCAAACCTGCCAAATTTGAAGGGGAAAAAAGGAAAGAAAGAAAGTACTTAGAGATGATGCTTGAGTGATAACTTGAGGATCACACTGTTCAACCCCATCATTCGCGTCCTCCCTTGCAGCATTTACTACTCTGCTTATTGAAATAAGAGTCTCGTCTGTTAAAGCCAGCACAGAACGCTGCAGCATACTCTTAGTGTCCTACAGAACACCAATTACAGCATCAAGAATAATCAGCGAAAATTGTTTAGTAGGATTGTCTTCAGTATAAACAAAAATATAAGAAAAATATGCTGAAAATCAAACAACAAAAACTGTGTACGTCTTCGACATAAAAATTGAAAATTCAAAAAACAACTAAAATGGATACAATACCGGCTAACAAATTAACAATTCAAAATGGAAAAAAAAAAAACTAAAAGCAGCATGATGATTTACCATCCGCTGATTCTTCAAAAACCCTTATGATATTGTTTTTTTTCTTCGCCGACTTTCTCTCGCGTTCTGAGTATTGTTTTGCGTTTGCATTTGCGTGGATTTGCTGCGCTCTCTGCTGTATATTCAAGAGGTGTCGCAATCGGGCGTGACGCGGCCGCATGAATTACAAAACGTAGCATGACGTGGACGTAATGTTAGCGTGAAACCCGTGTTGTTGCATGTCTTTGTCTGAATTGTACTTAAAAAAATATTAATTTAAAATATTTTTCAAAAAATTGAAATTGTGATATAACAGTGCTCCTAAATAGTATCTTAGGTTAATTAGTAGTGCTATAATAAATTAGTGCTCCTAAATAGTATCTTAGGTTAGTAATGCTATAATAAATTATAATTGTGTATTTTTTATTGTAATGTTTTTTTAATTTAAATATTTAGTTTTTGTTTGAAAAAATATTAAATCGATATTATGTAATGACTAAGCAACCATGAATAAGCCAGCCTAGGCTTAAAATTTACCATGCACCGAGGAGCTCCGAGCAATGCAGCCCTGCAGACCTGAATTTCTAGCTAGGAACTGGAAGTACTGAAGAAATACGTGCAAACCATTCCGAGAATCATTGTTGCTTCAGATGAAGTTCCCAACGGCTTAAAAGATTAAGTTTTCAGGGGAGTTATTGTATAATTTATATTATTTTTTAAAATATATTTTCTAATAAAATGTTTTTAGGCTTGAAATTTAAACTTAGATTCATAATATTTTGTGTTTATTTTTTATCAAATAGAATAAGGGTGATGAGATTTGAAGTCGTGATTATTAGGTCAATAAAATTTTAATAATATCATGTCAAGAAAATATCTCATTTAAAATATTAATTTTTTAAATAAAAATTTAATATATAATTTATATTATTCTTAAACCTAAACTTTTAAATAATAACGGAATAGTTATGCATAGGATAAACGGGGAGAGCCGAAATCACTGGCTTGGCAAGGGTCAGTTTACCCGCTTTGCTCACTAGCTTGCCTTTCCAGTCTGTCATCCTCCTGCTGATTTTATCAAAACTAAAATCAAAATCAGAACGCTTGATCCTACCTTGGATTAAAGGAAAACAGAAATACTTTCTAGTTGTGCTAATTTAAAACATAAATGAAAAATAATATTTTAATATATTTTTAAAGATAATTGATGGCACGTGTTGAAAAGATAGGGATACTGATTATCTCAAATAATTTTGGAGTGGCATCGCGAACTTCTAAGCTTTTTACAGTTGATACCAAGGTTCAATAATAATAAAAAACAACAACTTTAAGTCAATTCAGGTTTACTTTCCTAATTTACACTCAGATAACAAAGCAAAAAAAATAAAAAATGATAAAGTTTATGGGCAAATTATTTAATGAAAAAAAAATGAGTGAAAGAAAAATGAGTTAACCTGGACTAACTTGACTAACTCACTCTCGACATGAGATTGAGGTAATACAATTTGACATTTAAAAGAAAAACCTAACAAAAAAAATACTAAAATTAAATAAAAAAAATACTAAAAAATAAAATGTAAACTGACTCGGTTTCGCTTGACCAACCCGTCCTCGAAAATAACAAGAGAAAAAAAAAGATCAATGGAAAATAATTTTATGCAAAATAATAAAATTAAAAATAAATCAAGAGAAAAGAATTGAGTTATCTTACTTAACTCAATCAATCCGCCACTCATGTTAAAAAATAAAATTTCAAAAAATGACATGGCAAAAAAAAAAAAACAAAGTTAAGTAAAACATTTTGAGTAAGAAAATTTAAGTTAATCATGGTTGAATCGACTAATTTGTATGGCACTAAGATAAGAAAAGAAAGGAGAAAAACAAAATCATCATCGGACCTTCTCTGTCATCACGTGCCATACTGCTAGAAAGAGAATGACTTGTCGCTTTTAATATTGTCACGAAAGCCGGATTTTGGTAATTGGACAGGCCCTCATGCATCTTCTTATGTTGCAGGGGCTCGTCACATTTCTAATAATACCCTATAAATGAAAATTACCAAAGAACCCCTAAATAAATTGAAAAATAACTAAAAATACACATGGGAAAATGACTAAAACACCATTGAGGAAAACTATTTTTTTTCCTTTGGATTTCAAGGGCAATCCTAACATCTCACTGTTTTAAAAAATGGAAAAGATAAAAGAATTTTTTTTATGTATATTTATTGTTTTTCTTTTAAGAAAATAACTGTAATTTTACTGTGTTTTTGGAGAGAAAAAAATCAAAGTGGCCCTCGCCTAAAAAAAAAATTAAGAGTAAAATAAGCATTTTACTATTTTTTATCATCTTGACTAATTTGTTTCCGATTAATTTCACAGTAACAGATGTATCATTTGGAGAAAATAAATTTACCCGAGTGCAAGCGTGGTCAGTTTTTTCAGTCAATGGCAAAAACAAATCACTGATAATTTTTAGTTTTTCTTTTGTAATTATTGTATTTTAAATAATACATAAAGACAATTAAATCTACTTTTTATTTTTATTTATTGGAAACACGGAAACATAAATCATCATATAATCTCCAGGGCTTTCCTCTTACCATGATTTTTTTTTTATCTTCCTGTCTGGAAATGGAATTTCCACCGTTTCTCCTTTCAATGAGAATTTCAGTGATGACATACCATGATACCATCAATGAAATTATATTTTCCCGTGAAAAAAATATCTTTTAAATAATAATAATAATCTTAATTACCACATCAAATATCCTCAATACAACTGCCATAATTGAAACAATCCACTCATAACGAGTCATGAAGTAATCTTTTAATAAATCTATTCAAGAATCCTGATATATAAGCTGGCGCTTACAATCTAGATGCCGGCTCTTCGAAGAAAATGGAGGCAGAAAACGAAATAAGAGAAATCGAAGGCACAGACGAGAACGGATCATCACCGAACAACCCGAAGCCGACGCAAAAAACGGTTAGGACCAAAGTACCGGAGGCGGAGATCCATCTGTACAGACAAGGCAAGGGTCCGATTGACGTGTTCAAGTCGAGCTTGGGAGGGTGGGACCAGGACCAACTGGAGGTCCGAGAAATCCTCGAGAAATATGAGTTCAAATCGATCTTCGCTTTCAATCCAGCGTCGGGTCGGGGTGCGCCGATCCGTTTTGGGAGGAATGGTAGGTCTGTAATTGGGTATAGAGATGGATCGGTCATTCATGTTGACGGAGAACCAAAGGTAATTATAGAACCTGATTTGGATGGATAAATTTGATTTGATTTTAATCTTTCCAGTTTTATTATGTTACAGCATTTATCGCCTGTTAATTTCTTTTCAGTGTTTTGTTGCTTGCATACAATTTTATTGCACTAAGCGATCGATGATAATTTTTCATATAAAATAATGGAAAATTGGATCAACCATCGTAGAACAAAATCTAAAATTAGAGAAGAAAACATCAACCTCCATTTTCTTGTCATTTTATTTCACTGACTGGGTTCTTTTGGATTTGCACTGAATTCTCATTTTCTAAATTTATTTTGCTAAGCATGTAATTTTTTAACCACCATTTCTTGAATTGATTTCTGAACGCTGGAATTTTCTCCGAATTAAATCCTCCCAGCTGCCGATGTGCCGCGGTGATATTCTTTAGCCATGTTTTAAACTGCTAGCTAACAAGATTCGAGCCAGATGAATGCTACGGGTTTGAATAGATTATGGCACTCATGCCTCGTTATGATTCTTTTCCTGTAAATATTTTTGATACGCAAATTGCAAAGTAAAATGTTCATTTTTCTTGCTATTTTTTCGCATTAGAAATGCCAGGCTGCTGGGAAGATTATTTACTTATCTATGTTAAAGTTAATAGTGCATAATTTGAACTTTCATGATTGTTTACTTCTTTAAAACAATTAATTGGAGCTTTTTTATGTTTGAATTCGGCTTCCCTGTCGTTAATGCTCAACCAGGCATCGTCAGGCGAATTCCAAAAGCATCTTCCACATCCTTTTCCATTTCTCCTAAAATTTCATCTGTCCTGTTTTTCTCTGAACTTTATACCAGTGATACTTCGTCATGCATTATAACATAATAATCTTGCATTTGGCGTGTGTTGTGTATTAATTATTCTCTAGGCTGCGAATTCTGGGCATAGATTACAATCATGTTTGGATTAGTTGTGCTTTTGTTGCTTAATTTTGTGTAACTCGTGATTCTTTTGGTTTTAACAATAGTGTTTCCGCTCAAATAGGATATTTATGCAAATTGTATTCTGAAACTGTAGGACTCCATGATCAAACCAGTGACCAAGATCGTGCTCGGGGTTGCGGTGATCACTCTTTTGATAGCATTGGCTCTGAAGGAACATCCAGAATGGATCAAGAGTTCAAACCTTTTTGGCGGAAGCTTCCCTCCATGGATCCTTGCCTGTGCTGTTATTGTTTTTACTCGCACGAGGAAGAGAACTAAGGACTTTTTGAAAAAGTGGGGCTTGTAAAACATATGCCACTGATCTATCCTGGTTCTGGTCGAAGAGCCAATCTGACTACCTTCAAGGTTTGATGATTTGCCTCGTTTTGTACTGTAAAAAATAAAATAGCTACACGTTTGATGATGATAGATACTAGAACAAGATAATCAAACTGTCTCCATTTGGTTAGTTGTTGATGGGCTATACGTTTCATTTCTTTTCTTTTCTTGCATCGATTTTCTTACAGAAACTGCATTCAGATTTATATTACTATTCCATGAAGAGTGAAATATAACAACGCTAGCAGTGGATAATTATGGGATCCAATTATAACATCTGATGATATACAAATAGTGAGAAATCTATCATGCTAAGAAGCGTTATTTGAGACTTTGTTATATTTACTCCTGTGGAACATGGGAGGTGGGTGGCTCGGGTAAGAATTAGGATCTCGTAATTACAAGGTTACAGGTTCAGTATTTTCTAGTAGCATCCTTTTATGGCCACCACAGTTCTCTTATCCTCACGTGTAAAATGTGTGGAGCCTTGTCCTTTGAGGTTTAGGGATTCAGAATGTGGTTGAGATCGGTCCGGTTCGTCATGTATGGAAAAAAAAATTATGATAGAAATTGTTTTTCAATGATTTTTATTCATAAAAATATCATAAAATATATTTTTTATTTTTTAAAATATTTTAAAATTGCTTGGGCTTGGGCTTACATTGTAAAAATTATTTTAAAGTAGCTTAGGCTTACAGATGCTCAGTAGCTAAACAGTTACAGTGACACGCAGTAGAGAGAGTAGACAATAATTTTTTTTTTTTTTTTTGTAGAGTTTGATTTTAATTGTTTTTCAAAATATTTTTTATTTATAAATATATTAAAATAATTTATTTTTATTTTTTAAAAGTTATTTATGATATCAGCATATAAATAATCTACTAGACACTAAAAACAATTTTTTTAAAGCAATTTTTTTTTTAAAAAAATCACTTTTAAAGCGATTCCCAAACTCCACTTTAATCACGAACACCAACTTGTTATTGCAATTCAAACAGGTAATTATTGAATTGATGTATTATCTTATCCTTGGAAAAGTTGATAAATAAAGACTTTCAAATTGTTTTCTCCAATTTATTTTTTCAGCATTAATTGCAATAATTTGTTTAATTTCTTTATGTGAGATTATTGTAGTCTTGAATAAATATTTCAATATAGCGGGTGTTTGATTTTAACAAATATTTATTTTTATTATCACATCATTAAATAAAAAACATTTTTCTTTAAAAAAAAATAATTTAAAACCCAATGGAAATACTCTGGAAAACGATATTTTGACATTTAACTATTGTTTAATTTCAGGGGCAATTATTTGTATTATTATGTCATTTAGCGAGAGAATAGTTTTAAAAAATGGTTAGACCCAATAGAGACTGTAATCCAAGTTGTGGGATTTAGCGGGTTAAGTCGCAAAATCCAAGTAAATTTAATATGTAATCGCTTTAATAATATATATATATATATATTTTTTTTTTTTTTTTTGATTTTTTAGATGTTAAATCATGTTTTTTTATCGGTTTCGAGTTATTTTTTGACATGGTAAATTGATCAAATCGCGTTATAACAACTTTCACAAGAGTGATTGAAAACTAGGGTTATGCAAAAGTCGAATCTAAATAATTCAAGCTCACCGTTGAATAAAGTTTAATCATAATTTCGAATAATTTATCTGAAATTTTTGTTTTAGATTCAAATCTTTTTTGATACAGTCCACGTAATGACGGGGGGCATGAACTGATGTGTAGTTGAAACTTGAAAGCAAATAAAGACCATCAACTCATGCGTGATTGGTCATGCAATACAAGGTTATTTTCAATTAAAAATAAATCAAAATATTTTTATTTTCATTGCAATATTGAAATGCACATGAAAAGCATTAATTTGGTTTTTTCAAGGCAAAAACTATTTTAAATAACAAATTCAACAGTAAATACAAAAATTAAAGATTGGCTGTATCGTGGAAGCTTATGCTTTTTTTGTAATGACTTACACATATTAACTTTGTAAGGAATAGAATAACATTATTTTTATTTATAGAAAATCCTTTTATTTATCTCGCAACTATTTTAGCCATATTCATATTTTTTTTCAAGCCTATATTTTTCAAACAGAAACAAAAAATGTTTTTTTTTTTAAATTTAATTTTTAAAGTGCAGTTGCAGAACCTATCAAAATATCAAGCGTGTTTGGTATCATAATATAAAATGTTTTTCAAAAGTATTTTTTGCTTGAATTAAAATAATTTTTTACAAAAAAATATTTTTTTAATTTGAATATTATCAAATCAAAATCATATATATATTTTTAAAATAATTTATTGTTTTCATGCCAAACAAATTTGGAAAACATTCTTTAACAGATATTCAAACACAAAAGCAAATAGCGAGAACCTCGGAATCCTTTGTCCCACTTGAAGAATTCCTTTTTGATACAAAAGCTTATAAAAACTAAAAAAACCTTCTGAATTTTTTAGATCAAAACAGACAGGTGTGGAAAGAATGACAAGTTTCTACTTTCTATGTATATTTATCAATGCAATTTGATTTTAACTTCCGTGTATTATTTTTGAAAATATGATTGAAATTGTTTTTTATAATGTTTTTTATTTAAAAATATAATAAAATAATATATTTTTTAAAAAAATATTTTTCATATTAAAACATTGAAATAATCTAACAACACCAATATTTAATTTAAATAGATTATAAAATTAAAAATACTTTTTTTTGAAAAAAAACATTATAGTTTTAATCGGCAGGTGATCACTAGAAACTTAAAAAGGAAAAGAAACTCGTAAAATCTAAAAAGAGCAGATCGAAATTGGCGCCCCTTTTTTTCTTCCCTCTCCCCATCTCCTTTCTTACAAACTGTTTCTTCTTTTTATTTGAATTTCAATCGCCATACCAAGCCGTAGAATTCGTGTCTATTAAAAAGAAAAAAAGAAGAGCGGGCATGTCAACGCGTAGGCGTACCTTGCTCAAGGTCATCGTTCTCGGCGACAGCGGGTACGATTTCTAGGTTTTTTCTTCAGATTTGCACATCACATCCAAAACAATCTGATTTGGTATTTTAAATGTTGTCTGTGATTCTCAGGGTCGGCAAGACGTCGCTAATGAATCAGTATCCTCTTCCTTAGCTTTTTCTCTGTTTTATTCAATCTGCATTTTGATTAATTAATTATCCTTTTCTTTTGATATTATTTCTAATCTCTGTGCTATTGATTGTGTTTAATTAATAATAATGTGGAGAGTTCATTGGTTTTTTAATCAATTTAGATGCAGATTATAAAGAAACCCGTGTTTTTTTTTCTGGGGGAGGGGAATGGGACTGGGATGTGTAGTCCTTAATTGATTACTCAGATACGTGCACAAGAAGTTTAGCCAACAATATAAGGCTACGATTGGTGCGGATTTCGTGACGAAAGAACTACCGATTGATGACAGGCTCGTCACTCTGCAAGTGGGTTTTCAACTATTTATTTATTTTGGAATGTCTGGAAGAATGCTTGCTGAAAATACTAGTATCTAATGTTTGTAGATATGGGACACGGCTGGACAAGAAAGATTTCAGTCGCTTGGAGTTGCATTTTATAGAGGAGCAGATTGCTGTGCTCTGGTTTATGATGTGAATGTCATGAGATCATTTGATACTCTTGACAACTGGCACGAAGAGTTTCTTAAACAGGTTCTTTGTTGCTTTTCTTCATTGTTTCTATGACGGCTCTTTCGTTACCATTTGTCAATAAAGATTTGAACAGTTGGTGTGTGTACTGGAAAGTGACATGTATATACAGTAGTACAATAAAGCAGTGCATTAACATGGCTTGTGCTACTTGCTCATAATCTTGGTTTCGGCAGCAGTTCTGAAGAATGGCTGACCGTCTTCTTCTGCCTCTGGGATTTAGTATCACAGCCTTGATAAAGTTGGAATTTCTTATGCAATGAGTAAATGGTTTGCTAGCCATTCAGCTATCATCTTGACTTCTTTGGGAAACTTCTTAATTACTGCAACAGACCAAATAAGTTATAATGATAATACAGTAGCTAAAAATGGCCTTCTGTCCACTCACTCATCAAAGTGAATGGAATAACTTGATGAATAGATAGCTGCTATAGCACGGCTGTATATAGATCCTTAAGGCTTCTTGATTCCACAAGTTATTCCCACGTGTCTGGTCAATTCAACACTCACAAGTTTTTTTCTAGTTTTGTATGCATTGAGGTTTTTGTCTTTTACAAGATCTTTTTTTGAATGATGGGAAAGGCAATCAAAATGTATTTTATTCAATTTACATGTTGTGATATGCTATACTGGGGGGCAGATATCAGCACCAAAGGATATGGGTAATGTCTAAGTAACAAAGTCCTGCTGGTGGTCCGAGGCATAGGGGGTTCTTCCCTTTACACTAGGCAATGTTCCATTTTACATGGATTGCACCAATGGTTTGGTGTGTATGGAATATTCATCACACGCAATTGAGTCTAGTTTTAATAATGAGGGAAATGATAATGTCCTAGTAATATATTCCCGCTAATAGTCCATGATCATTGCATAGGACGTTTCATTTTATTTTAGATATTGTGGTCTTTCTTGGAATGCTTTATTTATTCACCCTCCAACTCTGGTATTTGACTCTGAAATAATTACAAAGTAGGTCAAACTAAGATTTGTATTTAGCTGAGTTCTCCGAAATATGGGCAGATTTTGCCAGGAGTGTGTGTAATGATAATAATTCTGTTACTTGGCGGTAGACGAATATAATCATTGTGCTTTCTCAAGGGAATTTGCCAAGGAGACAGCTTTGTGGAAATGCATCAATTTATTTAACTTGATAAAGGTGAGCCATTTCATGGCAGCATTTTGTGGAAATGTATCAATTTATTTGACTGGGCATTTCATGCTATATAATCTGCTAGTATAATCCTGCCCATTTTGGCCATCCATCACCTGCCTGCTTTTTCTTGGGCTTATGGTTTCCAACTCTTTAGCTGCTAATTTTTGAGGATGGCATTGCTGTTCTCTTCCCAATTCAACTTGATTTTCATTCCTCTTCTCTTCCAGGCAAACCTGTCTGATCCTAGGACATTTCCATTTATATTACTTGGAAACAAGATAGATATTGATGGTGGAAATAGCCGAGTGGTAAGGATTTACAATTTGAATCTGGTAAATTCATTTTCCTTTACTCCTTGCCCCACCCTTGGTCTAATATCTATGCTGTGCAGGTTTCTGAGAAGAAAGCTAAGGACTGGTGTGCTTCAAAAGGAAACATACCTTACTTTGAGACATCAGCAAAAGAAGATTACAATGTTGATCCTGCATTCCTGTCCATTGCCAAAATTGCTCTAGCCAATGAGCATGGACAAGACATGTAAGTTTAAACTGTCCGCTGAGTTTTTGTCTGGATTGCATCAGCACCATATATTAGTAATATGTAAGCGGTTACAACAAAAGCCATAAGTTTGGGTGAAAAATTGATCATTGATGTGATCAGGTCTTCCAAGTTTACAAGACCAAAATCAGAATTAACAGAATACAACAAAAAATTATCTTAAAGGGAAATATTTATTGGAATGGGTTAAGAAATACAAATTTTATAATTTAGCTTTCATTTCTCTTTAGCTCCCAAAAAAGTGCTTAACCAGGAAATTCCACAATGCTTCCAAGCTTTTGGTTGCAACCGTGATCAACTTGGCATATGAAAAGTTTCATGCTAGGAATTGAAGGCTTTGTTTCTTCCTTTCCAAGCTGATGGAATGCCATTTAAAAGTTTCTCAAGAAAATTGGATATCCTTCCATCCATGGTGTCATTTTAAATGCTGTGTTCTGGGACAAGGATATTTCTTTTCCTGCAGAATATGATATTAAAATTTTAGGATCTTTTAGGTGTGATTGCAATCCTGCATACACTTTTTTTTTCAAAAAATAAAAAAAATGTTTGCTCTTAATATTTAGGAACTACATCCCAGGATGGTTGCATATTAGTTTGGTCATAAATGATTTAAAATAGTTTGTTATTATTATCTAGGATCTACAGCTGAGGATGGTTTGCCATTGGTTTGTTAGTGTGTTTGTCTTTTCTGTGTATCTTCTTATTATTAACTAAGATGTATTATTGTATGGTAACCAAGATTAACCAGAAATTTGGAACTGTATATTAATTTGGAACTGTATATTAACTATATTAATATTTAGGAACTGTATATGGACTCATTCAGGTTCCCTGGCATGCATTTTTCTTGTTATGCTTTCATGTGCACTCAAAAGGCAAATGTTTTTATCTTGGTCTTATTGTACTAGTTGTGATATGATAAAATCTTAAGTTATGGTTTGAACCCCAATCCTTGATTTAGTGCTTGCCAAACGTTTCAATGATATTTATAACAATCCAAAACGTTTATTAATGAATGTTTTTGATAGCCGTTCCTGTATTTAATTGCAGATACTTCCAGGGTATCCCAGAGGCTGACTCAGAGAGTGAGCAGAGAGGTGGTTGTGCATGTTAAGCTCTGGATAGATCTAACATATTCATCCTAGGGCTTGTGGTTGGCTCATTTATCATTTTTTTGGTCGTCGTGATTTTTTTTATCATTCTTGATCCTGAGACATGCTTGAGTGTCAATGCCATTTCTAGCAGGCAGCACTGTTTTGGTTTGATAAAATTCCGAGTCTAAAATTGTAGAACTGCACCTTGGGTTAGTGTGCCATGAACTGCTTTCAGTTTATCTCTGTTGTGGTAAAAGAATGGATACTGTTTTCAGAGTTATGTTGGAATTGAGTGCATCTATCGCCTCTAGTTAAAAGGATCTTATTCGTGAAAGCTTCTGGGTTCCTTTCATATTTTTGACTATTGCATTCCAAGATAGTGAGCCTGGCTTAGCAATGTGATATATGGAAAGGCAGTGGCGAGCTTGATCCTCTCCGCTTAGTAGCGATGCCCTCCATGGTGGATGATCTGGTGTTAAGACGGTTTTTCTACCTGTGGGCTGTGGCTACAGGAGTGCTATCATGCATGGATGAAGGTATTTTATTGTTTAATGTTCATTATTGTGTAATTTGAACGCTAAAATCATGTATATAGCTGCGGCTACGTTTTATTAACACCCCCCAAGAATCACGTGTCGTCCATATGTTTTTTTTTGTTAATTATATTCGGGCCTGGACTGGAGCCCGTATGTCCTGGACCTTTCCGAGTGCACGTGGGCTCATCTCCAAGTCCAATCTCTCTCTCTCCTCACTTTCAAGTTTCATCTATCAAGCATCCCATTTTTTGGTTAACACCGCAGTTTATCATGTTAGGAATTATGGATGAGCTTGTTGATGAAGGGCTGGGACAGTTCTACGACAATTATGTGGACAAATCGATGAAGTTCTTTATAAATCCAATCATTTGGTCTGTGTTGTCTATTCAGAGATTGCTCGGCATCCTATTTGTTGAAGTAGTTTTCAAAAATCGGATACAACATGATACCATGGAAGATAGTCAATGGACAATTACTTTTTTATTGTTAGCAATCCTAAGCGGTGGGTGGGAACTTTGTGTTTTCACGCTATTGTTTCATAAAGTACGGCGGCGAAACTCTACGACGGGAAGACAGTAGAGGGGAGCAACCGCAGTTGGATGCAGACTCGGGCCTTTCTGATCAGTGACCAGCAGTACCCAGAAACACATCCTCCGAACTTTCCAGTCTTCAAATAGTTTTATTTGAATAGAGCCTTAGCCGATCTAATATTTTTATTTTTTAACAGAGCACCCCATTTCTTTCCTTAATCCGGCAGCAGGTCTGCGTGCTTCAATTCTAAAGTTACTACAAACAGATGACAGAAGATGACCTAATTAAACTACACAGCAGGCCATCCAGCATTCTGTGGGCGATTTCGAGTTCCATAGCCCTCGCACTGCACTGCTCATCAATGAAAAATATCATTTTGCATTGCCAGGCTGATTTATTTATTTATTATTATACTCTTATAAGCTCGAATTAATTAGCATATTTATTATTAAGGAATGATAAGATTGAAAGACAAGGGATTATGATGAAAAAAACAGTAAAAAAATTGTTTTGTTTTTTTTTAAATCTGGGTTAAATGTATATTTTAATCTTCCAACTTTTCAAATTATAAACTTTCAAGTCTAGGACTGCAGTAAATAATGATTTTTTAAAAAATTATTATTATTATTAACATATCATATCAAAACGATATAAAAACATGAAAAAATAATTTTAAAAATCAAATAAAGATCAAATTTTGACCAATCCACAACAGAGGCTAAATTGATTATGGATGAGAGTAGCTTTGGCCAACCCTACCAACATGTCACAAGGTTTATACAAATATAAACTTATTTGTGGTTTTGTAGTACAGTCATGTGATTCAAAATGTCAACATTTGTTCGAATCATAAGCAATCGCTCTGTCATGAAGTCATAAGACAAAGTGCACACCAGAAAGGTATATATGCTTCATGTCCATCAACTCCTGTCGTATAGATGCGTGTCAAGTCCTTTCATACCTGTTTTCTGCCCTAACATGGACAAATAACTGTGCAGCTCTTAGAAAATAATACAAAAAATATGTGCGAGTTCATGAACACAGCAAGTTAATTTCCAAATCTTGCCGCAAACAAGTTTCTTGGAAGGAGAAATTAGCATCTTGATGCTTAATAGCTCAATCTCAAGACCATGATAATTAAAATTTAACTTCCTCATTCCATAATACGAATGATCATGTCGAAAAATCAGACAGATTCATATGATCATGCTCCTCAACCTGCCACCCCAAATATTGAACCCAGAACTACTTAAAGCCACTGCAAGAATTTAAAACACGAGACAAGTGTATTAGACTTACCTGTTGCCTCTATTGAATAAGATCAGGTAAGCTGGATCTTGAGAAGTAAGCTGCAGCAGCTTTTTGACGATGTAGGCGCTCGTAGTAATGCTGAAATATTGCAGGAATGAAATATCAGTGTTTCCAAAAGATATCAAAATACCTAGGATGGTGTTCGATCGGTTTTGGACTTGAAAAGAAAATGCAAAAAGGTAAATATCGTTTTATCGATTAAGATCTCGTTCCTCTTTGGTATGCATCGGAAAATTCCTGCATCCCAAATCGACAGATGGTTTTAAAGCAGCTGCAGATCATACATATAGCAACCTTGTCTTCATGATGTTTTATGATTTCCTGGCAACTTTTTTACTCTCTTGACTAACAAAGCAAATCACCCTTTAAATCTGAGAATCAAGGCTATGAACGAGAGATTACCTCCCAAAGCAAATCAATAACAATATCCATACGAATGCACTGATCCAACTTGATTCCTTGTAGGCAACCCAAACCTAAATTCACAAGGAAGGACACTATTCATTGAAAGAACATGCACAAGGATATTTAGTAAGACCCAAAATTAACTATGATTCTCTTGGGAAGTTAAATCACCAATAGATTTAAATATCCCAAAAGATCTTTAACATTTTTTTGAAGAAAATCAAAATCTTGTGAAATTGTGAGGATGGTACAAGTATAAAGGTTTGTATCATTGTGCTTCCTCTCTGCAAAAAACTGTTATAAATTTCTTGAAATAAATGAAATGTTTCCAAGTACCCATGAAATGCGATCAAAGAAGCTAGTGAAAAAGAATCAATTTAGAGAGCCTTTTATGGCTTCTGTAGCAACCAGATCAAGACCTTAAAATCAACTTCAAGAATAATGGAGCAGAAAACAATGTAACCAAAATAATCCACACCTACCGAAAGAGCCACGACATTGATATAGAAGTCAATTAGTGTTGCAGTCATCCACCTGCGAGCATGCAATATACTATCAGTATTCTAGAAGATAACAAACCAGCAAATATCTCTAATAAATTAAACAAAAATCAATGATTAGATATTCAGCCAAGGGAGAAAATGAAAGGACAGGAGATAAAGGAAACTGAAAACTTACGGAGTAAGTAGCTCTTTGCGAAAAGGAGAACCATCAGTTATTAATGTGTAAATCAAAGTTCCCAGCATCAGAAAACCCAGAATGCTGAAAGCAATCCTTAAAGTCACAACAGCAGATTGTTTTGTCTTTTGTTCCACACCCCTGCAAGTAATTAAGTCTGTTTGTCAATGCATGAGCAACTATCACAAAAAGGGAGAGCGGGTGAGATCTGTAGAGCTTGTTGAATCTATTTATACGAGTCGTGTTCTAAAACATAATAACCACAGAAAAAAAAGATTTCAAAGAATCATGTACTGGTGGTATGGAAGAAATTCTCTTCCTTCCGACAGATTCCTAACTTGTTTTGTGTCCAGTTAGAATGGGATTAAGGATCAGAGCAGTAAACTCTAAAATGGCAGTTTACCCATCAAGAAGTTTGATCCTTTTAAGCAGTAAATCACCCATCTATGAAGGAAAACCTCCGGTTTCAAAGAAACATTCCCCTCTTCAACACATTATGAATTCCACACATGGAATAAAGATTTTACTTATGAATAGGAGCATTCAGGCTGCCATCGTCAGGCAAAGGGGTGTCCGCAAAACAATTAAATCCAAGCTGCAGTATGCCATATACAAAACTGGAATAATTTCCAAATCCTACATGGGCTACAACCTTTACTTATTTTAACAATATTCCAGCATCGGCGCGTAATTCTAGAAACAGAAACTGAAATCACATACTTGATTTCTTGCCGCAGCAGTACATGATACAGCGGGTCTTGCAAAGATTCCTCAGGCGACAACTTGAGAAGTTGAATAAAAATGTAGGCGCACGTTGTAATGCTGAAAATAAACAAAACACAAAAAGATTAAACAACAAATCCTGACAATATACGGCAAGACTACATTAAAGAAGTAACTTTTTGACGCTACATCCATTTCTATTAACACCCACCACCGCATTTGAATTAATTTCTCAAAGGGCTTTGCACTTAATGGAACAGTAATTAAAGTATAACAGCCATAAAAAATACCTTCCGGAGCATATTAGCAGAACTATCCAAACTGTTGCAGTGATAAAGTTCGACTCCTTGTACGAAATCCAGGTCTGATAACCACCAGAGAATCCTCTCAGTTGAAATCACGTATCATATTCTTAGATCTTAAGAAGCAAAGACTATATATATTGGAATAGAAGGAAAGTGGTACCGCTAAAGCTATAGTATTAATGTAGAAATCAACTAAAGTAGCGATCATCCACCTGCAACGTGAAAGAGAAAGCATGCAGATTTTAAAATTTTCATTTACTTGGAAAAATCCGAAAGCGAAAGAAAATATTTGACAGGGAGAGAGGTTTATTTACGGGGTGAGGAGGTCTCTGCGAAATGGGGAGCCGTCGACGTAGATGGTGTAGGTGAGAGTGGCCACCATTAAACAGCCCAATACTAAGAAGAGTGCTCTTAAGCCATTTGATAATGGAATTGCCATTTTTGTTTCCCTGCAGAATATTGTCTTCTCCGATTCTACTCTACAGGCTACAGAGAGGAAGACGGGGACGTGGAAGACTGAATGCAGCTGCTGCTTCGATTTCTTTCTTTGACTGGGAGACTAGTGGAGAGGCTGAGTCCACGTCATGGCCAAAGGAGATATTTATTTTAGTTTTTTAAAAAAATTTGTTAAGTAACCATCCTTTTAATTTATAAAAATGAGATTTTAATATCAAATTTTATTTATCTTTTTTTTAATAGGAGAAAAGAAAAATACTTTTCAAATTCCAGCATATAAAAAAAAGTTGCCGTTGACTTTGTATCAGATACTTCATGTAACATTGCGTGAAGAAACATTTTGCGACGTGCTTGAGAGAGAAGCGGCAGGGTTCCTTATCACAAACGCTCACTCTTTCCTCATTCTCTCAAAGTTTTGGAGGAGCATATTATATATAAACACCAAATAAACTTAATTTAAAATAAAAAATAAAATTATTATTTTTTATTTTAATTTTAATTTATAAACATAGTATTAAACAAACACTTAGTATTTAAAACCCTAGTTTCTGTGTTGCGGTTAGGGTCAGTTACGAGCCCTGAGAAGTTCTCAGCTTAGCCCAGCTCTAATTTCTGATACAGAACGAGTCCAATCTGCGTATTAATCTCAGCCTAAAATTACTTATTAGTCCAGTCCAACTGGACTTCTACAGGCCCATATATTAACACACAGCCAGGCCCAGTCAAGAAAACACCGTATATCTTGTGTGCATCTTCTCAAAACATTTCTCAGCATATCTGCATCGTCCCTCCACTGTTTTTTTTAGGATCAAAATCAATCGTATCAATTTATTCACCAACTAAGAATAAAAAGATATAACTCCTACGTTCATCTACATATTATTTAATTATTTTGAATTAGATGAAAGATCCACAATAAAAATACAGAAATCAGAATGCTATTATAATTTTAATATTATATTGTGAGATAAAAATTTTGTTATCTTATTTTTAAGATATGAAAATGAATAATAATTAAAACATTAGAGTTGACATTATTAATTTTTGTATGTGTAAACCTGAAGTCGAATTTTAAAATTATAATATTAGTTTTTAGTTTAATATGTTTGGTATTCAAATTTTTTAACAAGAAATAAAAATTTTAAATATTATTTCTTGAAATATTTTTTATCCCAATGTTTTGACTCCAAAATTATATATATATTTTAATCAACACACATGTTTCTTTAACTATATATTTTTTTTTTATTTCAAGACGTAACCTAATTATTATTATCTAATACACTAAAAAAGATCATGATATCATGGGTGGGTTACTGTAAATTACGAGACAAATCAATGTGGATTACAACGATATTGCTCAATTTTGAGGTCAGTTTGGGTCATTCGGTTTGTCGGTTTACTAGGTCTTTTTTGCATGGTAAAGTAGCAGTTTTGTCCCTCTAAAAGACAAAACAGGTAATGGATTGTGGGATTCCGCAGTAATTGCATTTTTTTTTCATGTTCAGTCCGGTCCGCTGCTTTTTATTTTTATATTTCTTTGCACAATAAAATAACCATTTAATTTCTCGAAAATGACAAAAATCAGCTCTGGACGGAGGGGTGCCACGGGAATTTAAATCCCTGCACTTTTAATTTTTGTATTTTTAGTTTTTTTATTCATCCTTGTTTTAATTTTCAAGTCAAATGAATTTGTTTCACCTGACAATTTTTTTTAATTTTATTATGTTTTTTTTTTATCTTTTGTTAAAGTTTTTAGGATTTTTGTAGTCTTTCATTTATTTTTGTTTTTTTTTCATTATTAACATAATAATAATAATAATAATTTTAGTTTTTTTTCTTGTTTACTCTTTTGTTAATGTTTTTGAGTTTTTTATTTCAAGATAATTTGATAATTTTTATTGTCTTGACAATAATAATAATGATAATTTTAGATGTTAAGAGTTCGATGTTACTGTTATTATAATAGAGTGTATTGATATGTTTTATTATATTAAACTTTTCATATTTAAATATTTTTTTTTTAACTATCAAATCTTATTAAATTTTTTTTAATCCCAACAACTATAAAAATTGTCTGCTCAGCCTGCAACGGAGTGCGGACAATTTTTTTAATTTTCAAGTCAAATAATTTTTTTCTGCTAATATTTTTTATTTTTGTTTTATCATTTTTTTTATTTGCTCTTTTGTTAAAGTTTTTAGGATTTTTTTAGTCTTTTATTTAATTTTGTTTTTTCATTATCAACGCAATAATAACAATAACAATAACAATTTTAGGTTTTTTTTTTCGTGCTTACTCTTCTGTTAATGTTGTTGAGTTTTTCTTTTCACGGGATAATCGAGTAATTTTTATTATTTTCTCTTTTGTTGAGGTAGTATTTTTTTAAAAAAATAGTTTTTAAATTTTAATTTGTCATTATGATCATTTAAAAATTGATATTTTTTCCCTCTTTGTTATTTGTTTTAGTTTTTTTATTAATTTTTTTGTATTTTCAAGTCAGATATTTTTTTAGCTGATAATGTTTTTTATCATTTATTTTATTGTTTTGTTTGCTTTTTTGTTAAAATTTTTAGTCTTTGGTGTTTTTTTTTTATTATTAACGCAATAATAATAATAATAATAATAATAATTTTAGTTTTTGTTTCTTACTTATTTTTTTGTTAATTATTTTGGGTTTTTTCTTGGAATGATTTAATAATTTTTATTGTTTTGACAGTGATAATGATGATAATTTTAAATGTTAAGACTTCGATGTTACTGTTGTTATAATAGAACATGTTGATCTATTTTATAATATCAAACTTTATATTTATAAATATTATATTTAAATTCAACAATTATAAAAATTATTTGATCGAAGCCGCAATATAAAAAGGGCAATTATCTATAATATTATATTATATGATCATGCATACCACCGGTAGGCATCCCCACAAGTGAGGTCATCAGCGTAGCGTCAACAGCATAATAAATCCATCCCAAAAAGAAAGAAAATAAATTACCTGCAGGGGAGGATCCCCGCAAACAAAGCCTCGAGTGCCACGTATTGACTCTCCAACAACAACAATTCACACGTGCGATTCTCTACTCTCTTTTTTTGTTGCTTCTCGAAGGAATCCAACCACACGGAGTGAAAAAAAAAACGGTTCAAGTGGCTCTTTTCCGAAGCACACATATATAAAGTTTATAAACACGCTGCCTCCCTCTCCACCCTCGTTCTCTTCTGCGCTTCTCCTTTTCTGAAGAGGAAACAAACCAAAAAATAAAAATAAAGAATTCAATTCCGTTCACGCAGCTAACCCTATTTTCTCTATTTATATCTGTCCCCAATCACTCTTCAGATATATATTCCTTCTCAATTTAATCTTTCCGCTGCGAGAGAAGAAAGAAGAAAGAAAAGAATGGCTGCAGCTGTCGCGGAACCAGTGGTTACGGCTCAACCGGCGGCAGTGGTTGCTCCTGCAGCGGAAACGCCTTCATCCGAACAGTTTCCGAATAGGTCGCTCTACGTTGGGGATCTGGAGCACAACGTCAAAGAAGGACAACTGTTTGATCTGTTTAACCAGGTGGCGCAGGTTGTTTCCACTAGGGTTTGTAGGGATCAGGCTGGACTATCCTCACTTGGCTATGCTTATGTCAATTTCAACAATCCTCAAGATGGTAATTTTCTTCTCATCTGTCCGATTGTTTGGCCCTTGTTTTGTTGTCTACTCTGTGATAGTACTCTGTTTTCACGTGTTCATTAATATGTGAGTGCATGCATCAGTGCTGACAATTTTATTCAAACTTTTTCATTAAATTTTTATATTTTTGTCTTGTGGTTTTGATCAGGTTGTGTGTTTTTTTTTTTAATTTTTTTGAGCGTGTGGTGCCAACGTTTTTGTAGTGTCTTGTATATTAAAATCAATCTGGTGTTTTATTTCTCAGAAGCTTTTTGTGATCAGTTGATAAATGCTAGCCAAAATTAATGAAAGCTCCTTTTTTTTCTTTTCTTTTTTAAAAAAACTATTTTTTTTTGGGATTTATCCGATGTTTATGACACTCTGCTCTGTCACCCTCCCTCACACCCTCTGAATGTAGCATATCTTAGTTCAGTGACATTGAAAACGATGTCAATTCAAGTTTGTGTGTGCATATTATGTCTTTGCGACAGGAAATACCAGGGCAGACATCATTTCCCCCCAATCCCTTTGCTAACAATACAAACTTTTTAGCATTTTCACCCAGATTGTCATTTTGTAAACCGCAGCTGCAAAAGCAATGGAGGCTCTGAACTTCACCCCTTTGAATGGGAAACCTATCAGAATTATGTTTTCTCATCGTGATCCTACTATGAGGAAAAGTGGACATGCAAATGTTTTTATCAAGAATCTGGACACTAAAATTGATAACAAGGCATTGCACGACACATTTGCTTCCTTTGGGCCGGTCCTTTCCTGCAAGGTAGCTGTCGACAACAATGGTCAATCAAAAGGTTATGGCTTCATACAGTTTGAAAACGAGGAAGATGCTCAGAGTGCGATCAACCGGTTGAATGGCATGTTGGTAAATGATAGAGAAGTCTATGTTGGACCTTTTGTTCGACGCCAGGAAAGGATTGAGGCTAATGGCTCACCAAAATTTACTAATGTTTATGTTAAGAATTTGTCTGAGACAACTTCTGATGAGGACCTTAAGACAATTTTCAGCAGTTATGGTGCCGTCACCAGTGCAATTGTTATGAAGGACCAAAATGGGAAATCCAGAGGTTTTGGTTTTGTGAACTTACAGAGCCCAGATTCCGCTGCTGCTGCTGTTGAGAAGTTGAATGGGACAACTTTCAATGATAAGGTTTGGTATGTTGGGAGGGCTCAAAGGAAAGGAGAAAGGGAGGCAGAGTTGAAAGCCAAGTTTGAACAGGAAAGAAATAGTAGATATGAGCAAATGAAGGCTGCTAATCTCTACCTGAAAAATCTTGGTGACACCATTGACGATGAAAAATTGAAGGAATTATTTTCTGAGTTTGGATCCATAACATCATGCAAGGTATAATCTATTTATAAGTAATAGTAACAATGCAATTGTTTTTTGAAGTGATACCTGGGTTATTTTCCATGCAAATAAATTCAATTTTGTTATTCATGTACTAATATTCCCTCCAGGTCATGCTTGATCAACAAGGGTTGAGTAAGGGCTCTGGTTTTGTTGCCTTTTCTACGCCTGAGGAAGCTTCAAGAGCTGTAAGTTTTTAATTTTTAATTTTTAATTGCTAATCAGATCTTGCCATCTGGCCTTTTACATTTGTAGTTTTTGTATATTAATTTTCTATCACCAATTTTTATTTTCAGCTGAGTGCAATGAACGGAAAGATGATAGGAAAGAAACCCCTGTATGTAGCCATTGCCCAACGCAGAGTAGAAAGGATGGCTCAGCTGCAGGTGATTTCCATCACTGCATATTTTTCTCGTTAAACATTTACTTTTCTCCT
Organism: Salix caprea; assembly: GCA_964035475.1. Classification (NCBI taxonomy): domain Eukaryota; kingdom Viridiplantae; phylum Streptophyta; class Magnoliopsida; order Malpighiales; family Salicaceae; genus Salix; species Salix caprea. The sequence goes on along the minus strand of OZ037755.1, from coordinate 13,684,092 downwards.
TTTTGTTTCAATAAGAAAGCATTTGTTGCTGGGAAAGGCATGTATTTATTTTTCATCTTTTTATATGACCTGTAGATGAAGTGCATCGTCCTCAAAGTTGTTTTATACCAGTGGCACCTTTAAAAAATGACTAGTGAGCTCTTCAATATCATTGGGTCATTGTTGTTGTTAATCTGGATGAAGCTTTTGGTTTGCAGCAGAAATTGCTGGTTTTTTGCTCTCTTTTTTAGGATTTTTAGGGAGTGAAATAATTCAGATACCCTGTAAGCCATGATCCAGATGCAATTGGACAAAGCAAGATACATGCAGGAATCCGAGGGTTGCTTTTAAACTCGCTATTTACTTTTCAACACCCAAATTTGATTCTTTCCATCTCTGTTTTCTGAAATATCAGTGTAGTGCATGGTGAGATGAGAGCTACACCTGTTCAAAAGTTCATTAGTTTGAAAGTATACAAGGGTAGAATCTGATGTAACGCTTATTTTCTCATTTTATTTGTGAAATGTAGATGGATTATCTTAAATGATGTTTCTTCTCAGGCACATTTTGCTCGAATTCGGGTGCCTGGATTGCCAACTTTACCTTCAGGAGTTCCTGGATATCATCCCGGCGCACCTAGGCTCGTACCACATCAGCTCTATTTTGGCCAAGGAACTCCTGGCATGATGCCCCCTCAGCGTGCCGGTTACAGTTTCCAGCCGCAGCTCTTGCCTGGAATTCGTGCCGGTGTTGGCCCGAACTTTGTTATGCCATATCAGCTGCAAAGGCAAGGGCAACAGGGGCAGAGGATGGGTATGCGGCGTGGAGGGAACCACCAGCAGCAGCAGGTGCTTTGTTGTTTACATGTCTTTCAACACTTCCCTTCTTTATCTGTCACTAAAGAACAAATCATATTCCCCTCCTTTACCTGTTATAAGAAAACGCCATGTTTCCCCTTACCTAAGAAGTGTGCTCGCTAATTTTCACATGTTAATCTTACTGTTTTACACGAGCAAATCCTTTTAATTTTACTTAGCTTTTACTGCAAAGAGGCGTTTGCTTGATTGCTAAATTATGACATATTATTGCACTTCAATCTGTTGGAAATGTTTTGTTCAAACTTTCCTCTGAAATTGCATGTTTGATATCCGCTTCATTTTGAATTCAGCTATTGCACCGGAATACTAATCAAGGCTTAAGATACGTGGGCAACACAAGAAATGGCACAGATTCATCTGTGGCTCAACATGGTTTCGGTGGTCCAGTGATGCCGGCGTCCTTTGAGGCTTCAGGGATGCCGATAGCTCCTAGTCATGCCCAGCCAACCACTCCGGTGCTCATTTCAACTCTCACAACCGCTCTGGCTTCTGCTACTCCAGAGAACTGCATGATGGTATCCACATTGCTCCCCTATTTTTGGAAAATGCTATTTAATTGGTGAAGATAGATATTCGAAACATAACTGCTATCTTTTTATATATCTCTTGCAGATGCTGGGTGAACAGATTTATCCCCTTGTGGAATGTCTCGAGCCGGATCATGTGGCAAAGGTGACCGGGATGTTATTGGAGATGGATCAAACAGAGGTCCTGCATCTTATTGAATCTCCGGATGCTCTCAGGAAAAAGGTGGCTGAGGCAATGCATGTCCTTCAGGAAGCTGGCGTTTCGAGCGTTGGTGATCAACCTGGCTCCTTGGCACTCAGTGAATGAAGCATAGCTTAATGCTGTGGGTAAATACAATGATAATTTGGTGTTTATGAGACCAGTGTTTTAGGGCTTGATTGACCAGTCACCCTTTTTTTAGAATTTTTACAATGATACATTGGTGTTTGTGAATGGGTACTGAATAAGTGCTAGCGGAATTAGGGTTTTAAAGTGCGCATTATCTATCCTCATTTTGTAAGCTGCAAGGTCTAGACTCTAAACCATATTTCAGCAGAGTTCCCTGCATCTTCTCTGGTGTGTAATGACAGGATTAGCTTAACCTGTAGAAGAATTAAACCTCTAAAAGAAGTAAAAGCATGACCTCATACGAGATCAACAGCACTCCAAATCAATGACAGGCAGGTCAAAGCTACCAAATTTCAGCTAATTTTGGTCGCCGACCTGTTTAGAAAGAGTTTGGATAGAGTGAAAGATGTTTACATGAAGTCTGGGTGGACATCATCTTCTACCTTCTGATCGTCATCCAATATGTTCTCCCAATCACCACATTTCTGGTGGTGAGCTCCTGCATTTCTCCCACTCCCGAATTTAAAACCATCATCATCTTGCGTTATGTAATCTTTCCATTTGGATGCCTTAATTTTCCCCATTTCCGGCTGGGAAATCCTTGCCTCCTCAGCTTGTGTCATGCAATCACTCCATTTTGAATTGCCAGCAGCCTCTGTAGACTGATATTTCCTTGATTCCTTGTCTGCAACTCAAAGTTCACCAAAACAATTAAAATTTGCAAACTTAAAACACGAGGAATCTCTTGAATTCATTTGCTGCGTTTCCAGTACCTTGAGACATGGCAATTTTGCTTGCATTCCTCTTTGAAAAAACCGGCTTGTACTGATTCTCATTGCCATGATCTCCACTATTCTTCCCAAAATCATTCCTCAATCTGGGTTTCTTAAACATCTCCTTGGGCAACTCTGTCACAACCACTGGCCCAGGTTCCTCTCCTGCATTACCATATTCCAATTTCCTTCTTAATTTCAATTTTAGAGCGCAATGATCGACATTAACAAAAAATAATACTCAACCATTTAATCAACTGATCAAAATTAAGACAGCTACACTTAGAAAGAAACACGTACAGGTACCTTCGTCCTCTTGTTTAGTATTATAATCTTCCTCTGCATCAAGGTACTCGGTCCAATCAGAGCGCCTCTTTCTCTGGCAGTCTTCATTTAACTCAATATGATCAGTTTCTGATGTTGGGATTAGCGCTGCTTCTTGATCGAAGGAGTCGTGTTCGTCAGCGAATTTGCGAGACATATTGAATGATTGGACAAACTTGCGGAGGTCTTTAGCCATGTAACCTTGAGCAAAGACTTTCCTTACGGACTGCTTCTGGTTGCAAACTACGCATGTCCACTTGTTGCTGCTCTTCTTCTTTTGCTTCACCTGGACACGCCAAAAAACAAAATTGTTTATGCCCGGGGATGGGCAGATGAACAGAAAAAATGGTAAAAATTAGAAGAGATGAGGGTGCCTGCATCGTGGAGCACTGGTAGCACTGTAGGGCGATGAAAATCGTCTTCATGATCTTGATCTGGGTGGAAAGGGAATTTCGCTTTTGTTTCTCGATCTGTTTGGGGTTTGTGTTTTAACGTTTTTTTTGGCGGGTAGAGGGGGGTGCTGGAGGTTTAAATCTTGAACGTTTGGCGCCAATATTTACATTTTTGGGCCAGATGCTGGAAACGGGCTCTTGGCCCGTTTTTGTACCGTATAGGCCACACGCATCTATTAAATATTTTAAAAAATACGGGAGGAACAAAGAGCGTTTTCAATAAAATATATGTTTTTAGGTGTATTCTGATAATCCATTTATATTTTAATACATATATTTTTTAAGTAAAACTAATGAACAAAGTTTTAATTGATAAAATAATATTTTTATTTAAATACAAAAACAAGAATGGTTTTTTTTAAAAAAATAATATATATTTTTTATCATGATAAAGTTGTAAAATAAGAGAAAAAAAGCTAAATATAATAATTATTTATTCTTGGCTCTCCCACGAGATGCTCTAATAAACCCCTGGCCAACATCACCAAAACCCAGCGCTCAAAAGTCAAAACTCTTATCCCTCGCCACTCCTAAGGATGGTTAGTTTCTGCGATTGTACTGTTGTTTGTTCAAAATTTGATTTTTTTAAATTTTAAATAAAAAAAATAGTGTTTTTAAATTATTTTAATGTGATAATATCAAAAATAATTTTTAAAAAATAAAAAAAAATAATTTTTAAAAAATAAAAAAAATTATCATTTTGATGTATTTCTAAATAAAAAATACTTTAAAAAACAACTACAACCACACTCCCCACCTTCTTCTCGGCAGAGATGTCATTGGATAAAAGGCTCTTATGTACCGAGTTTCAGATCTCAAAAAGAGTCACCGTAGCCGGCTACTCGCCTCTCGACTCACCTCCATTTTCCCTCAATTTCTCCCCCGCTACTCGCTGGCGCATTTTTTTTTTGGTTTGGACTGACCTGGTAAGGCAAATCCAACTCTCCAATTCTGTTGATTTCATTCACGCTGAATGCTATGGTTCTAGTACTGAGTCCAGTGGGGCTCCCTGCATTTCCCTCGACTTGAAAAAGCTCCATGTTAGTGACAAACACGTCACTCTGGCATTTCGTCGTATAGTTGTACTCCTCATTTTTCTCACATCACGTTTCTTTTTATATATTTAATATTCCTGGCAGTAAATCAGTGTGTTAAATTTTGATTTCCAGCTTAGGATTGCATTTCTGAAGTGTTATTGATGGTAGATAGCAAAAATTGCAGCAATGGCAGTATAGAGGAATGGGCATGCAACATCAGGAGCTCAGCAAGGTTATAATTCCCTCCTCAAGTCTTCTAAAAGTAAAATACTACACTGTTCTTGTTGTGATCAGGATCATCGTGAGCGAGAGAAATGTTGGAAATTAAAAGGGTAAACCAAATCAAAGGATAAATCATTTTAAAAACAACAGCAACCTTCATCCTGTCTAATCAGTCTTAAGCTACTGATGTGAAAGAGGTTCCAATGATGCAAAAAATGCAATCAATTATGAATGGCCTTTCTGATCTGCAATTCATAAAATGCAATTAGTCTTAAGCTACTTACCACCGGTCACTTTACCCAGTGAAGAACAAGCTCCTATTATATCAATCAAAACTTCACCCTTGAATTTAACATTTCACTTGAAAGATATGCTCGGTGTGCCATCCTTCAAAGTGAATCTTATGTTTGTGATTCGTGTTACAAGTGGCTTGACTTTTCCATAGCTTTTTTTCTTGATTGGTGTATTTTGCAGGGCTTGATGACAAAGAAAGTGCTTGGTTTGAGTATAAACACGAGGCGAGCTTTATTACCTAGCTGCATTGGCTTTGGATGAAGCAAAACGTAAGCCTTCAATGACCATTTCTAATTGCCCATCACATATTTTCAAAATGTTTCCCCTGCCGATTTTTGGCATCGTCAACTGGGGTATCTATCTTCCTCTAGACTAAGTTCTATGGCCAAAAACTCTTGAATTTTCCTTCCAAGCAATGCAATGCTTGTGCATTTACAAAGCAAGAAAACTCCATTTCTCTGTTAGTTTAATTTGACAAACGTGGATGATTAATTTAGATTCACATAGCGGTTTTTTTATAGAACAAAAAAGAGAAACACATCCATTACTGGCCAGTTTTTTTTTATTTCATCAAAATACAATCCAATGCTTTTTTATAGATATACTAGCCAATTGCCCGTGCGTTGCCGCGGGTATTTTTTTTGTATATAATTTAACATAATTAATTCTACAACGATAAATTTATATGATCTAAGTAAATAAAAGTTATAGATTAGGAGATAAAATGTTTACAATTTTGAGTTGAGTTTGTCACGTAAGCATAGATTACATCTTTTATAATATAGGTATTGCGTCATAAACGATCACAAAAGAGCGCATACTAACATTAGAACAAAAAGCAAAATATTTGAATAAGAAAAAAAAAACTTACTGAAATCCTTATTGTGCAGATAATAAAATTATAAAAATCAATTAATAGAAAGAGCAAACAAAAAAAAAGGGAAAAGGAAGCAATATTAATTTAAAATATTATAACAATAGCAACATCGGAGTCTTAACATTTAAAATTATTATTGCCGCCAGAATAAAAACAAAAAAAATTATTAAATTATACCGAGGGAAAAAAAATAAAAAGCATGAACAAAACAGCAAGCAAGAAAAAACAATTAAAAAATTATTATTATTATTATTATTATTATGAAAGAATAAATAATCACTATTATTATAATAATAGAATACATAATCACTATTATTATAATATTAATAATAATCATTATTATTATTATTATTATTGTAATTATTATTATTATTATTATTATGTTAATAATGAAAGAAACAAAAATAAATGAAAGACTAAAAACATCCTATAAACTTTAACAAAAGATAAAAAAAAAATTATTATTGCTATTACTGTCAAAAAAAAAATTATGAAATTATCCGGAGGGAAAAAGAACATTAAAGAAAGAGCAGGTACGCAAAACAATTTAATTATTATTATTATTATTATTATTATTATTATTATTATTATTATTATTATTATTATTATTATTATTATTATGTTAATAATGAAAGGAAAAAAACAATGAAAGACTAAAAACATGCAAGAAATTTTAACAAAAGATAAAAAAAACAAAAACAATTATTATTGCTATAACCGACAAAAAAAAAATATTATCAAATTATCGGGAGAAAGAAAAAACAACACAGAAGAGTAAGAACAAAAAATAATTAAGTCATTATTATTATTATTATTATTATTATTATTATTATTATTATTATTATTATTATTATTATTATTAGTATTATTATTATTACTATCACTATTATTATTATTATTATTATTACTATTATTATTACTATTATTATTATTATTATTATTGTGTTAAATACACTTTTATATATACATGGACAAAAGTAGGGATTATTCTAGAAATATAAAGAAATAAAAGTATAAGGACTTAAATGAAAATCAAATATAAAGGGCTGAAATTAAAAAATTAAAAGTCAAAGGGCTGAAATGCAAATTACATTTATTCTCAATTGAAATCAGAGGACAAAATTGCAAAAATCGGAACTTTTGTACCGAATTGATTGAGTTATATACAGCCAATCCGGAAATTGAAAGTAGAAGGACCGAAGTGAAACTTTGGCATTCAATCAATTCAAATCGGAGGACCCAATCGAACAAAATTAAAACTTATATAACAGAAATGAGAACCAAAAACGAAATTAAAAGTCGAGGGACCGAAGTGCAAAGTCAAAATATATGGGGGACTCTCCTGCACATTGACGTGCAGGAGAGAGAGAAACGTGGCCGGCGGCTTCAACCGGCCTCCGCCGCGTCCACGGACATCTGGTGGTTACACGCCCCACCGCGGGAGGAAGACCACGCGGCGGCGCGTCGTTCTGGCTTCCGGTAGACAATTTCCGGACACCGGAGGAGGCTGCACGCGCCACCTTAACAGGGCGTGAGGCGGAAAACCGTCTGGCGCGTGCGCCTCACGCCCTGACAGACGCCGATTAAATAATTCGAAAAATAGGGTCAATTACCGTTCCACCCCTGCACCTAATTCATGGTTTTTGTCTTATTCGGGGCTATAATCGTATTTAGCCATTTCAGAAAATAATAAAAAAAGAAAAAGTTGAGGCGGACCGGTCCGGCCGCGCGCAATTACACGCCTGTCCCTCAGCCCCAGCCGTTATTTTGTCCTATTACCGGGGGTGCAAACACCATTACACTGTTCACGGCAGATTATTTTTTTTAAAAAAATGGACAAACAAAGGAAAAAACGAAAATGCCCCGCTGAACCCGCCCCTTTCGCCGCGCACGCCAGGGCTAAAATCGGGCGCACACTGCCACAGTGAAATGTACATGGAAATGGCAACGTGTTTTAGTTGTTTGTTAATTTTTCGTGCCGGTAATGACATAAAGCTTACTTGCATGAAACCTTTTTTGCCAGCAAAATGAAACAATCTTTCAATATTTTCGTGCCTCTAACTCCTTGACAAAATGAGGTTTGTGGAGTATAAACATCCTCGCATACTAGACTGTCGTTTTCAAGTGAATGTTTCTTTACATTTTTAGGTTGAGTTTGTCTTATTCGTTTTCAAGATTGAGATAATTGACTAGAAAGTACCCCCAAAAAATCTCTTTTTATTATTAGATATTATTTTACAGTGTGGTTGATTTGAAAATTGATTTTAATTTATAAATATATTAATTTTTTTTTTTAACATTTGTATTTTAATATCATGAAAATGATTTAAGAATATAAAAAAATATTAAAAAAAAAAAAGAATTAATCACCGTCTTCCCACATTAATGCATCGTCCAAACCATGCCCACCTGCTTCCTATTTTTTTCAATTTTTATCGGTGGTTTGATAACGATCCATTTTGACATCGATAAGGGCCTTAATATGCACAACTAAGAAAGATCCACACCTTTCATCCAGACATTTTCAATCTGAATATAGCCTAGGCCCAGTCTAAACCTGTAAAAGAAAGGAGTTGGGACTTGGGGTTTCAAGAGTTTAGCCTAAAGAATTTCTTTTGGGTGTCTGCTCTCTTGCTCAGTGAAAATGCAGAAGCGATTGCAGATTTCTCTTTTCAAATTGCTTTTGAGACTCCCTTTTGAACATTCTCCGAAACCCACAAATCCGTTTCCACTCCAATTTCGAGCACTGATTCCAACCTATTTTGTTCCGAACTCAATTGACTCTCCAAACCTCAAATTTTTCCAAGCCCCCGTCTCAAATCTCCACACTTTCACTAACCCTTTCAGACCGAACCCTCGAACTCGGTCCCTGACCGACCAAAATCGGAGAGGACACAGTACTGAGTCTGGAGGTGAGTCGGTGCCCTTGTTAGATGTAAACAGAGAAGTTGACATGATAAACCTCAAGTTTGCAGAGGCAAGAGAGGAGATAGACATGGCTTCGGAGTCAAAAGAGACTGTGTATTTTGATGAAGAGGCTGAGTGTGCTAGGGCTGCAGTGAAGGAAGCTATGGACATGTTTGAAGGACTACTAGGGAAATTGCCAGAGAGTGAAAGGGCCGCCTTGCAAAGGTCAATGGGGCTCAAGATGGAGCAGTTAAAGGCCGAGCTTCAACAGTTAGATGACTAATGAGGTTTGTGATAATGAATCTTCGCTTAAATTCTGTTTTAGTGCTTTCTATTTTTGGGGTTTTGCAATGTATTATGATCTCACTGGTGATAATTTTGGTACCGATGTTATAGGTGGAAATGATGTACTGGATATTTATGGTAGGGAATGAAGATGATTTCGAATAATGGATCGGTTCAAATTTAATAATTTCAATGGTACTAATAGTGAAAACTCTGTTACCTTCTGACTTACAATATATTGTTTTATGTAGCTTAGAATATTTTTTTGACAATATGAGGCCGATACAATGAATGGTCATATGCTTCTCGTATGTTCATGCTTTGATTGATGAATTGGAGCTTGTTTAGGTAAGTCTGCCTCTCTTATTATGGATGTTACGGATTTTATTTTGATAAAAACAAATGGATAAGTGTTATGGTGAAACATTGCTGTTGCTGAGCTTGGAATGCACCATTGCAGTGTTTGCTTTTAACTATATCGAATGAGTAGCTTCTTGCTTACAAGAACCCACCAAAGATTAGGATGATACATTGATATGTAACGTTTAAATTGAGAGCTAGGAGAAAATATCAAGTGCCCACATGTTGCCACAGTCAATCAAGCATTTTGTGGTTTGGTGGCAATGAGGCCAAGTTCATTGGTAATATGCTAGGAGAAGGGATCTGCCATGGAGTGCTCTGAATTGCGTAAGAAACACATTCAACTACATTAAAGTTTGCTTGCTTCAAGGCTCCTAGTACTGGGCTGACAGGCACTAACTGCGTGTTTCTTGTACTTTTTATACAGAATTCTTACAGTTTTTTTTTATTTACATCGTTTATGTGCACTCGACTAATCCCACGGGTCCTGAAATTAACAATCATGTAAGCTTCCAGTTGCCATTATATTAGCAACTACAGAACTCAAAGTTGAGACTACAAGGGAGCAAACATTTTAGTCTCAAACTTTTACCACCGGACCGTTTCTAGGTGGTTAGTCTTACAGTTTTCTTCAATCCTGAGATGAATGGTCCTTGTTATTCCTTTGCACTGCTCTCACCTCTTTGTCCCAGTTGTCTCCCACATGTAGACTTGACCACACCCTGGAGTTTTAGTCTGTTTATTGAAGAAGAAGAATTTTTAAACACAGTGGATATAGATTCCTCGTCCACACAGTGGCCTCTAACAAGTCAAGTTTTGGGCAGCTATTCAACAAGTGGGCTTGGATCCCAATTTGCCCAACCAATATGGCAGGCTAAAAGCCACATTTAATTTCGAAGGATTGGGAATGTCTTTAACCATCTATTGTCCTTTTTTCCATGGCGCACACTACGAAATCTTGCAGAACATATCCTCAAGCCTGCACACTCCTGAAGATACGACACCCTACGAAATCTTGTAAAAGCCCAAAAATGTTGGAGATTAAAATGGAAAGATGCAACTTGTAAGCATGTACACTCCTGAAGCCTGCTACAATTTCATGCAATAGTAGCAAGAAGATACGACTACATTCAAACCGCCTGCCTTCAGATGCCTCTTTGATGTGTCAGGAACTGCTCAAATTGCAATGTTTATATTTTCGTTTTTAAAACATCTTTAGGAAGTAAATTTAGTGGGTATTTTTTCAGTAACCAGTGATAGGCATTGCCAACAACATTTAACTTGTTCAATTTCCCTTCCACTTTCCTTAGCCAGCACATGAATTCTTCGATAAACTAGAGGCTTCCTCTCTTTAGAGCTTTTTTCACGCTATTGATTTCCTAGTTCATTTTGAAATAACTCGCTTATTGCTGATCAACAATTTACCTTGAAATAATTTCACATAGTTATGAACTATGTGTTTAGCGTTATTGTTCTTTGTACCTCCAATACTGGTTAAAGTTGATAGGGAGAAGGGAAAGATGGCGGACCTCAATTTGGAAGGCAGCAATGCCATTGTTGTTTCGACGAAGGATGTTGCTTTGTAGATTGGCATGGCATAATATGCAGTTGGTAACTTTTAGTTATCTGGCATAACTAAGTGTCGAGTCAAATTATAATTTAGAATGTTCTTCTGGAATTAGATCCATGAACTAGCAAGCAATCCACAGGCTGTTCTTTGGTAGTGACTAGAAATTTCACTTTCTGGAAAATATTTCTAATGAATGATACTGTATTTCGTGCCAACTCCCGATGGACATAATAATGGAAACTGAGTTTCATTGTCTTCCTTGCCAAGCAATTGACTTCACCTTCTAATATCTTGTTTGTCGTCAATCTTTCCATATCATCTATATATTCTTTTCTAGCTCTTAAAATAAAATAAAATAACTGAAAAATAACAGGAAACGGGGTAAAGGAAACTGCAGTCCATATAACAATCAAAGCATACAAGGAAAAGAAAGAGACAAGGAAAAATGGTATCAGAAACAGATAAAATGCATGTGGAGAAAAGAAATGTCATCAGGGAACATTGACAGATGGAATGACGTGGCTTTTTGGGACAAGCTTAGTGGTCTAAAAAGAAGAAGTCACTACGAAATTGAACTCGTATTGGAAGGTTGTGAGTCCTAACTTCTTTATGATATTTCTTTGACTGCGATGTTTCAGGACAGCTTCTGGCAAATCATGGACAAGTAGCAAGTTCTGCTGCAACTTGATGTCACCATAGGGCGAGTTCGAGTTGAAAAGCACCAGATCATGCAACTACGATTGGAGGAGTAACTTCTTCATTCATTTTATTTAGAACTAAAACCACGCAACTTGAATTCGACCAAACAAGACACAATTGTTGCAACCATTTTGACAATGGAACTCTTCTTTTTTAGTTAAAGAAGACGACATCGATTTTCATGTGCTAATCAGCATGGACTGGTTGTCTTGTCTACCTCCTGTCGGGGCTCCCCCCCCCCCCCCCCCCATCTCTCTCTCTCTCTCTCTCTCTCTCTATCTATCTATCTATATTCTACCCTTTTGGGTCAAGTATAACTGTACATTTTCCGCCATTGATTGCTTGCTTCAAGAGTAACAGGCTGCATGATACTTGTTAACATGTAAAAAACACTCCAGGTGTGTTTAGAGAATATCCTTAAGAGTATTTTCCCCTCTTAAGGTTATCTCCCAGTTAGGTTCTTGCTGTTAGAAAATTAAATTCTTAAGACAGAAGGTTAGAAAGTATATATGTAGGTTAGCCAAAGGTTTTCTCTCTCTTTGTTTAACCTAACTTCATACCCAGGAGCCTACTATTTTTATCTTATTGATTACGAGTTGGTATCAAAATTCATTATATAAATACTAGAAGGGTATTTTATTTTTTCAATTGGAAATTACAAAGTGTTTTTTCAAAATAAAATAATATTTTTATTTAAACACTTCAACTTAAAAAAAGAATGTAGTATCGATTAATTGTTTTTTTTTTTTTAAATGATTATTAAGAACACATATCATGCTATGATCATAGCCATGTGATTATAGCATCAAGATATATAAATACCTCCTACTAACTCTATTTTTTTTCTCTCCTACTAACTCTATTTCTCTCTCATCTTTTTAGTTGAGAAGAGTGCTGAACTATACAAGACTTGGTTTGAAGGAGAGGACTGAGACCCAAATATCCTAGTCCAGCTCAGTATTAAGCCCAAATATTCTAGCCCAGCCCATGAAAACCTAAATATTTAATTGAAGTTTTACGCAGCTTCATAACCTCCTGTCGGGGAGGCTCCAATGCAAATGCATGATGAATGTGGTCTGCAGACATCATTTCTATTTCAAATTGCCTTGGCCCATAATACCTGGGATTGTAAAGATTGACATGACCATGAAAGAAACAAAAATGGAAGCTTATTTAACTAATCATGGATCTTTTTATTTCTTTATTCACCTTACATCAAGGTATTATCGCGTTGACGATCTGAATTCAAGTTAAACAACGGATTCTTTTCTCTTTTTCTGGAAATGTTTTTAAACTAAAAGGGCAGCGAGCAAGAGGGAAATGGGGATGTTGCTGTAATGAGCTGCTGATTATTCTCTTATTAGAACTTCTTTTTGACCCGATTCTTGTGTCTCATGAAAAAAGGGGGGGTGTGGACCAAGTGAAGAATAGTGAGAAAGGGGAGACGAATTAGCTTGTTGAGGCACGAGGGGAAGGAAGAGGAGAGCATGGCCTGTTTCTATCTGCCAGCTTTTATCTTCATCATAGGCCCTACATGCATAAATATGTATGGAGAGTTCTTCTGAGTTCAGTAGCAATTCCACCGGTAATAGGTTTAACGATTCTATTTTCTGCACTCGAAAATGGCCAGACACGATCCACCTGTCCCACGTTTTAGACATCCTCGAATGTGGACATGATTCTGATGATCTATTTTCATTTACTTCTGTCTCTTGTTCGATCTCTCGATGTCGCATGAATCCTGTTACTTGTATATATGTCATTACGTGCAGTCCAGTAAATTCGATTGAATATTTCTATGTTATCTGTTGAAATTTATTTTATGATGATGTTTCAACTGCCAACAGCTGTGGCAAGCACCACAACCTAGATTCTGGCTGAAATTTAGGAATCTAATCCTGTAGAGGGAGGAAGGGCATAAGCACCAGATAATAATTCACAGAAATTCAGGAGCTTTAGTAACATTAATGAGGGAAAAAAGGAAATGCATGGAGTTGCATGTAAATAAAAAATTGTAATTGGGAAAAAGCGAAGGATGAAGCAGATTCAACCACATTGCTGTTTCTACAACTGTACAAGAAACCCACCCAGGACCACCAGCTAAATCTGATAACAATATCCAAAGCACTCTCTTCAATTTTTTCAACAATCCTCCTACTCTTGTCTTCTTGGGATAGGAAAAGAGAATCGATCAATGATTACCTTGGAAGCAAAGAAAAACATGGACCAAAATTATTTCATCTTAGATTCGATGATTGTTTTATTAGAGGTTGAGAAGTCTTTCCCCATTCTTCCGGTGGACTCTTTACTTCCATTAACAATGTCACCACCTCCTTCATGGTGGGGCGCTCTGCAGGAGAAGAGTTCACGCAGAACATTGCAATTCCGAGTGTTTGCAGCATTTCCTGCACCATTTGGTCTGGCAAACCTTGAAGTTTTGCATCTAGTATCGATACAGTTGGTTCAAAGCTTCCCATCTTCTTCTTCACCCACTCAACTATGTGTAATCCATCTCCTACTTGAGGCTCCACAGCACTGCGTCCACTTATGATCTCTAGCAATACCACTCCATAACTGTAAACATCACTCTTTTCTGTAATGTTCATGGTGTATCCATACTCTGCAATGATCATGGAAAAATATTTATTATTAGCAAATGAAATAAGAATTATAAGCATATGATGATAAAGCAACTAAACAAAACATGAACATATATATTGGACTTCAAAAATAAGGGAAGCTTGCCTGGGGCGATATAACCATAAGACCCAGCTACTCTGGACATGGCATGGTGATAATTGGTAGAGCTCATCAGCTTGGCCAGGCCAAAATCTGCCAAATAGGCCTCATGCTTTGAATCAAGAAGTATGTTGTTGCACTTAACATCTCTGTGAAGAATTGCTGGCACGCAATCATGATGAAGATAAGCTAGACCCTGAGCTGAACCAACAGCTATCTTGTACCTCGTTTCCCAATCCAGGTTCCTATTCACCTGCAGAAGCTGCTGCAGATTGCCATTTGAAACGAAGTTGTACAGAAGGAGCTTGACACTCCTATTCGAACAATATCCTAAAAGCTTCACGATATTCCGGTGTCGAATGTGCCCAAGAATTTGAATTTCTGCAGCAAAAGAATCCACCGGATCCCCATCTTGTTTTGTTTTCCAAAGCTTTTTCACCGCTATCAACTGCCCATTTGGCATCTCAGCCTTGTAAACAATACCAGAAAAGCCTTTCCCGATCACATTCTCCTCCTTCAAACAATCTAGGATGTTATCAACGGTGAAGCTGAGCTTCTGAAATGGGATGAAAGTCCAAGGATAGGAGAAATCTTCGGCTCCTGATGAAGTTGCTAATGCTCCTGAAGATTTCTCCATTGCATACCTTTGGTTCCGTACGACTATAGCCAAGGAAGCAATAACGATTATGGTCACTGAAGCCAGAATCACTGAAACCAAAGCTACAGTTTTGGCTGATTTTAATCCATTTCTTTGAACTATTCTCGAAGAACATGAAGTACCATCTGTGGATTCACAAAGTCTTGGGTTTTGGAGGTATGAATTCGAAGATAGAGTTCTGAAGAATGGTGATACAGGAATTGGGCCTGAAAAGTTATTGTAGGAGATATTAAGGGACGTGAGGCTAGTAAGGGAACCGAGAACCTTGATCTTTCCATAAAGAAAATTATTGGAAAGATCAAGTGACTGTAACTGTGTCAAGCTAGACATCGTTTCAGGAAGTTCGCCAGTAAATCCATTTAAGCTTAAATCCAAACTAATTGTTAAGCTTGTGACATAACCAATTTCAAGTGGGATTGGACCAGAGAGGCTGTTAGAGCTCAAATCAAGCAGTGTTAGCTTCTGCAAGTTTCGGATGGACCTTGGGATTGCCCCTGTGAGCAGATTGTTATTGAGAATGAGCTTGTTCAGGTAACTGAAGTTTCCAAAACTCCATGGAATTTTACCTGCGAAGTTGTTCCTGCTAAGATCAAGCTGCTCCAGATTTACAAGCTCTCCTAGCAGAGATGGTATCTCTCCAGTGATGTAGTTGTTGTGCACATCCAACAGCTCAAGAACAGTGATGTTGGCAATCTCCAAAGGAAGGTGACCAGAGAAATGATTCATATACAAGTCCAGAAATACCAAATTCTGCAATTGGCCTATCTCCTTAGGAATCTGACCTGAAAGCTGGTTTTCTCCAAGCCTCAATCTCACTAAAGACTCACAATTTGCAACAGTGCGAGGCAATCCCCCTGATAATGAGTTCCCTAGAAGCAGAAGTTTGCTCAATTTCTTCAAACTGAAAATCTCTTCTGGAATTGAGCCCGTGAGCTTGTTTCGTGAAAGATCAAGAGCATATAATTCGGTGCAGTTCCCAAAAGAGGCTGGTATTGTACCGGACACTAAATTACCCCACAAGAACAAGCTTTGCAAATACTTCAAGTTGCCAACCTGCCATGGAATTGTACCTGACAGTTGGTTCTTGTCAAGCTGGAGAGCAGTTAAACTTGTACAGTTACTCAACTGCCAAGGTATTATACCAGTAAGTGAATTATCAGACAAGTGAAGCTGCTCGAGAAACACTAACTTTCCTAAATCAGCAGGTATTTCGCCAGAAAGATCGTTAGCAGAAGCATCAAGCAAAACAAGTGATGAACAATTTGAAAGGTCAGCTGGGATTGCTCCAGATAGTGCATTTCCCCAGAGAAGCAAACTAGTAAGTTTTTGCAGCTTACCCAGTTGAGGGGGGATTGAGCCAGTGAGCTTATTCAAGTGCAAGTACAAGTTCCTTAACTCTGAACATAAACCGAGTTCAGGTGGTATAGTACCAGATACCTCAGTGTCATAAAGAGCCAGAGTTTGTAGATTGATCAAGTTCCCAAATGTGGGTGGTATTGCCCCTGAAAGACCAGTTGCTGCAACACCAAATGTTGTGAGGTTGGTTAACAGTCCTAATTGTGCAGGTATTTCTCCTGTAAGAAAAGGATTGCCTCCAACTCTAAATTCCTGGAGCGAGACTAAAGAGCCCAGTTGGGATGGTATTGAACCATTGAAGAGATTGTCTTGTAAGCAAAGAACTTGTAAAAAAGTAAGGTTCGCGAGATGGGGAGGTATCCCACCAGATAATTTATTGGAGTTCAAGTAAAGAAACTGAAGGGAAGAGAGTTGGCCAAGTTCCTGTGGTATAGAACCAGAAAGAGAGTTAGAGGAGAGGTCTAAAAGTCTAAGATGGGTGAGTAGGCCAAATGAAGGAGGGATAGCGCCAGAGATGTTAGTCGAGGAGAGATTGGCAAGTTGTAGAGAGGAAAGAGAGGAGAGTTGTGAGGGCAGCGAGGAAAGATTAAGGAACGTGTTAGGGAGAGAAAGGGAAATGACTCTATTTTGTGGAGAGCATGTAATGCCTTGCCATGAACATGGAGTTTGGCTTGATGGGTTCCATGAGGAGAGGATTGATGAGGATGCTTTTACTGATGGGTCTGCCGCTGAGATAAGAGAAAGAAGGGCTTCTCCATCAGAAGATAGAGAGACTACAAAAAATGTTTTGGTGCTGGTTATCATTATTACCAAGAACGAGCAAAACAAGAGGGAATGGTGGCTTGGCTTCTCCATCAGAGCGACGGTGATTTCAGAAATCTTGGGTTGATAGAAAGGAGGTTTTTTTTGTTGATTTTGAAAATGGAGATAGTGGTGGAGGTACAGAGATGGTGAAAGAAAGTCCACTCAGGAGACAACATGCATGTGAGAGCAGTTCCCGTGAAGGCTTGAATGCTTGAGTTTTACACTAAAGTGTTGAAACCATGCATGTGAACTATAAAAAAAGATGAGTGCCATTAGATCTCTTCTGGAAGAGCTGCTGATACAGTTAAAGTGAAGAAAACGTTACCCGAAAAAATTCCCTCTCTGAAGTTAATGGCAACCAAAGCTAGGTGTTGGCCGGAGGTTGTGGTGCTAATATTGTAAGCAAAATGAAGATATCATCAAGCTTTTTGTGTCCAAGTTCTGACACTGCACATTTTATCTATGCTCGGTTTCTGGGTGCAGATGGTGGCTGAGATGGTGGATGGTGGGCTGAGATGGTGGCTGAGCAATCTTCTTCTTGTTGCCTTTTTCAGCTTTGGCATTTAAATAGGTAGCACTTATTTTTTAGCAGTTTACATGGGCGCTGCAAGTTTCTTTAGTGAATAGCCCAAATTGCCCTTGTTCTAGCATGCAAGCATGGTGTTGTCAAGTGGGGTAGTGTTGAACTTTTGTTCTTTCGGGTGCTCACATCCGTCTCTTCATCCTTACGTGCTCGTGGCAATAGGTGGGGGACCCGGGTGCTGACATGGCGCAATCCTGACTGTTTAAATCACTCAATATAAATGCATGCTGCTCTTTGATTAGTGCAAGAACGATAGGTGGATTCTATTAAATCGATGGCCAGGATTACTTCAAACTTCGACCTAATAGCAATCATGGTTGCAGGTATAAATAACTGTTCAGCAAAATAGTAGAAATCACACTTCCCAACAATGAAAGATATGGCATTGTTTTGGAGGTGCATGTGGGTCAGGTGTGTAATGAAGATAAGATTCGAGAGTTTCAGAATCTAGCATCCATCTTCGCTCCTCCAGAAAAAGAGAGTAAACAATAAAACGGAGTGTTCAGGGAGGGTGCCTAGGGAAGTGATAACAGGAGTGAAGCAGCTTCGGAGATTGTGAAAGGTAAAAGGGTTTTGGAGTAAGCAACCAATTTCAATGTCTTTTTCCTTAACATCATGTTTGTATGCTATAAGATTGCATAAACTACACCGTCTTAAACGTGGCCTGTGCTACAAGGGTGGCGTGGATACAGAGGAAATTTCATTGTAGCATCTAGTTGGCTCAAGGCCCAGATTTGTTTTTACAGTGTGTGTAATTTCTGTGGGGTGGTGAAACATTGAAGTGATTTGGTTACCGAGGAGGAGGGGGAGGTGGGTTTGTTTTGGGAGTGGGGCTCTAAAGAATAAAGATATAATGGAACGCAGACAGTCACATGAGAGAGGGAGAGAGATGGGTATGGGTTTGGATTTTGGAATATTTTAGGGCACAAGTCACGATTAGGGTTTTTATTAGAGTTTTTGACTGCGTTTCCCCAGCAATTTAGCTCCACGAGACACTTCTTTCATTAATGTCACAAACGTTTTTCAGTGGATGATTGATCGCGCGCCTGCAAGGTAGCCTGTTAAGTGATTGCTAGGTGAGCGGCGGTTTTTGTTTTTAGATGTATTTGGAAAGTATATTAAATTCATATATTTTAATATAATTTTAAAGTGAAAAACATTTTTAAACCCTGCATGCACCATCTTCTTCTTCGCGAAGTGACCCTTAAAACCTCCAAGAAATGAAATTACGTCGGAATTGATCATATAAAAACATTTGGAAATATTTTAGTTTTTCTTAAAAGAAAACTATATGATAAAAAAATATTATTACGCCCAAATCGACGAAATCTACCAAGTGTTTTTGGATGCTTTTGTCTTTTCCCAACGTTTTTTTTTCTTACATATAAAAACTGTGGTGCAGAGTCCAGCTACTTCCCTGTCTGAGGAGCAAGACTCCCAAAAAACAGGTCCGAAAGTAGACTTTTGATTTAAGGCGCCGTATGAAGGTATAATTTATGATGCAAATCTGAAACGAAATCTCATTCATTTCATTAATTCGTCCCTCTCTCCCTGATTATGATTTACGAGCTCGAACGATCGTGTGTCTATGGATGATAGTTAGAGTTGATCATCATTAATCCATCATGATCATGTGCCTGTGATTTATGAGCTGATGACATTTAGTAATTTGAGAGATGGTAATCCATCATTCTCCCCGTCCATCTTTCGTGACAGACAGACCTCTGGGAAGAAGATAAGTAACTTGAGCAGAAAGTATATAGATGCTTGGCTTGTACTCCATTACAATGCATGGCGTTTCACAGAGATTTAAAGAAGCATAAATCAAGGCATGGATATAATTCTGCAGTCCTCTGAGTTGCTGCAAACAAGGAACCGGGATATTTTATTTTTCAATCTGGCACGAACTGATATTCTTTTGTGCAAAAAGGTTAGCTATCCGAAAGGATATTTCGTTCTCAGGCATCTTGAAAATGATCAACAAGTAAGTTGTGGTTCAGATTAATAAAACAAAAACGGGATAAAATTAAAATATATTGATAATCCTTGAACAAAAGTTTACTTCCGCTGCTGGCAAACAGATCCGCTGCGCAGCTAATTACGCAGAAATGGCCTTTACAAATTGACTTTATACGTTTTATTTCCAAGCCTTCATCTTTAAAATTCATGGAGCCCCGAACCCTACTTAGCTAGGGCGCCATTTCAACTTACTTGGATCACAAACAATGGTTGTAAACCCCCCTTGTCTGAAAACAAAAGAAAGACATTCTTGTTTAGTAACAGAAGAAAACATGGAGACAAAGATAGATCAGGCTAGCTAGGGTTGGTAAGTCCTCGTAGCTTTCTGCTAAACAAAGATTGAATATCGATTTTTTTTTTCTTCTGGTCATCAGCAAAAGTAAGACTCGGTGAAGCTGTCTTGCCATACCATGGAATCAAGCTGTCGTCCGTCGATTTATTTTTAATATATTTTCTTAACAAATGGATATCACCGTTACACGCTCACATACAAATTTTTGGCTGGTAACTTTAACGTTGAACCAACTCAAACATAACCTCATCGGGGTAATTCCATGCAGATGAAAAGAGACTACGTACCATTTCAAACTATCTTGGCTCTATTTCCTGTCAGTGACAAATTGAATAAGAAAAACCAGAGGAAATGAATGAATAGGATTGAGTTCCATTGAATACTGATAATCATGGAAAATTGACATTCTTTTTTATGTTTTTATTACAGATTAAGAATCAATGTTATTATTTTTTAGAATAATTGTTAAGGAATTTGGACTATCAAGTAGATTGTGAGTCACAGTGGATTGATATACACTATATAAAAAATGTCCGTATTTTGTTGAATTCAAACATGTATAAATTTCAGCACAATTTGTAGTAAATAACAATTTTAAAATTAATTAAAATAGAAATAAAATCCAAACATGTTTTGTGTCCAACCTATCAGGCCGGGTTTTACCGTGGTTTTTGAGAAGAGATAAAAAGTCGTTTTATGGGATTGAAGTAGCCACGGTGTAGCCTAGAAAGGATCTGGATCGAGGAAGGCCCAGTGAAATTGTTCGTGGAGGCCTGGGGTTGAAAGAATTCTTCTAGGCTATTCTCTACAAATATTTTAAGTGGGCTTATTTACTTATCTAATTGGGCCCCGGGCCTTTGTATTTCTAGCCTTCTGTTCTTAATGATCCTGACGTAAAAACAAAGATGGATTAGCCCAAGCTCCGTGTCGTATCCGAACCCCATCAACCGAGTGACGAGCAAGTTTTGGATCGAGGAGTTGCTAGTGTGGATTTAGTCAGTTTGACCCGGCACGTCAAAAGTCAAAACCTTTTTTCCTCTCTGCCATTCCGATGGATTGGAGCTAGCAAAACAGTTCTCCCACAAGCTGAGCTCGAGAAAGTTGAAGCTGAGTCTCCAATCTAGTGGAGACTCCACTTAATCTATCTCTAGGGACCATGGATAAAAATGCTCTGTATGACCCATCAAAGTCACTAGTCGATTATAAATGGTATCTTCTCTTCCCCATTTTGAACGTGGAGATGCCGTCATCATGACAAAACATGAAATCATTCTCGTTGCAATAAAAAAAGGTTTAATCTTGACCTCTTGTGCTACAAGTGTTCTTATTAGTAAATTAACTAAACATTTGCGAGACTTGTGAATAAGTTAGTCCAACGTAGATGTGTCATAACCTAAACCTTAGACCAATGAGTTTCCTCCCCATCAAACGCAGCATTCTCTTATATTTAAAAACGAATATTATCTGTTTATTCAAATTGGCAAGTTGTTTCCTCGAAGGCCAGTTAAATTTTCGATTACATATCAGCCTTTTTTTTTTTTTTTTTTTTGAGTTAATGATATCATCACTCGATCCTGTGGGAAAACAACAAAGTTTGGCCATGTCGTAGAATATGGTGTGTCGGATTTACAGACATAACTTTGATGCTGTGCATATGGGGTTACTGCCTAGACCAATCACAGAAAAGGGGACAATTTACAACTTGCAGCAATGATGATGATGCTTGCTGAAATTGAATGAAATTCAAACAAGAATTCTCTAGCTAAATGATTTACAAATGCAAGAAGCCCCTGAACATTCCACGAGCAGGCCCGGCTCAGAAACCAGACAGTCAAGTTTATAATAACATTAAGTTGACTCTTCCCATCGAAAACACTTGCAATGTCCGAGGGCTAGCTAGATGCTGGATTTGAATTGCGTGGCATGCATTGGATGCACCGAGTTTATATCTATTCAACCTGTCCTGATCTTTTGTAACCAAAAACTCTGATACGCAATTATCAACGTAAATTTCAACCCCCGACCAATACTCACCTAATGATATTGATTTCGGCAGATAATGACAAGAAAAAACGAGATGGTTGATGTGAAGGGATTGATGATGCGCTCCGACAGGATGAACCGGCATCTAAATTAATTCTCTTGTAAATTTTTTAAGAAAACCCGAGACAATTCCGAGCTTTTCAGAGTTATTACTTGAAGATTACAGTAACTAAACACCATGAACGAAAACGATAGTGCTTTGGACATTAAATACATGTTAATTCTCTTGTCTGAAATTAAAATAATCTTGACTTCTGTAACCAAAAAGGTGATACAATCTTGACTTTGCATCCTACTGGTGCAAAACAGACAAGAGATTACGTGTAGTTGCAGACACATGCACCTTTTTTTTTTATCGACTGCATTGATCCATGTGCCATTGGAGGCAATGGAGTTAGATTAGAGAATCGATGCATTTTCTTTTCCAGTTAATAAAAGATATTACCTTGCATGCACTGTCAGGGTGTTCATCAATGCAACATCACTGCAGGAATCAGAATCCTTTATAGACTTACAAAGCTCAAAGGAAACTTGTCACAACTTCATTCTTCCATGCCACCTCGAAGTTTTGGTGGATTATAGTGACGACGAAGACAAATACTTCTGTTCACGACCTAGTTGTTGTTTAACACTACATTTCAAAAATATTTATTAAAAAAAATTGAAAATATTTTGTTTTTATTTTTTATTTTAAATTAAAAAAAATGATATTTTTAGATATTTTAATGTGATAATATCAAAAATAATTTTTTAAAAATAAATATAAAAATATAATTTTAATTCATTTCTGAACGAAAAATCACTTTTGAAAACAACAATTCAAAAAATACACTTACACTGTGTATCGACCACTGGAAACAGCCAGGGACATCAATGTTCACTTCAAACCCAGAATTGACAAGTCTATAACCACTTTGGTTGGTGTAGTGTTTTGAGGAAGAATCGAAAGTCTGTAACCTTCCACGTTAGAATATATTGATGGGGTAATCTTTCAATAATATCTCAGTGGTTTTCAAAAAAGTTTCGGTACTATGCCCTACTTACTTTAATACAGTGAACGGAATCTAACCACAAAAGTCAACTCTTTTGTCCGTTTTTTTTTTTTGTCTTGTTTCTCTGTGTACATATTGTGATAATGTATCGAAAGGTAATAATTAAAAAAAAAAAACTCAAAAGGTGGATTTATTGCTAAATTTTATGTAATATGAATCTCTTGATCAATTATTAGTTATTTAAATAGATTTTTATTTTTGTTTGTTTGAATTAATACCCATTTTATTATGTTAAACTATTAGTAGAACTCTTCTGCCACCTTCTACCCGGTTTCTTTATTAAAATCTCACATGCTTGTTCAAAACGAATAAAGATTTTTGAATTATTGGCATCTCTTTCTTTTTCTTTTTTTTTCTTGTAATACCGCTTCTATTAATTAGAACTTTTTTTCTTACCTTCATCATTACAACTTCATATTTGTGACTAATAAATGAATTAAAAATATACATAAATAATTGACATCAAAATCCAAATAAAAAAGCAATGATCGGTTCTCGAATCCGGACCACTCTCTGCCGAAAATTGACATCAAAATCTTAAGATTGTGGAAATATTATGTATTTTATCCTTGTCAATTTTTATTTTTTTCTTGCAAATAGCAATCCATTTAGATGTATGTATGTAAAACTGAGAATTACAGGGAAAACAAATTAAGGAAAAAAAACTTGAACACTTGAAAACAGATCTCCAATTAATTAATGGATTTTCAAATGTTGAGGTCTTTGATTAAAATAGATCCAACTTCTCGCTTCATCAAATTTCTTGACTACATCATCTTTCATTGACTTCACCTGAATTTGTCGAACTCTAGCGCCAGGCTGACGTGGTTGCTCCTCCAGTGCTCTAATTTTGCTCTTATCCACCATTGTTGATAGCCACAGACTAGCTACTGACCCACCAGTGAACAGCCCCAGTAGTCTTTTCAGTAGTGTTTGTATCTACATTCCAACATGTCATCTTTATAAATATAAAAAAAAGTTGTAAACAAAAAAGCCTCAATTTACACGTGCAAGATTGTGTCGGTACCACGAAGATTTATTTATTTATTAATGTAAATATATATCCGGACTAGTTTGTGTATATCTCAATTAATTTTATAAATTTTAAAATTAATAATTATATAAGCTTTCAATAATTATTATATTAATAACCATAAAACTTAAACTTAAGATTACAGAACAAATAAAATCTTTAATTTAAAACTCCGGTTAGCTAATAGATGGTTATCACGGAGATTCTTACAACATTTATGTTGTCGTGACTGTTGGTTGAATTTATGCTAGAAAAAATCCCGATTCATCTCTTCTTTTTTTTTCTTTCCTCATATTGGGTTGCTGACACTTATGCTTACTAGGTTGTTGGTTTATCTAATAATAACAACGAGTCTCTCGTACAGAATAATTTATAGCATGGTCATGGAGCTGCATTCTGTGATGTATCATTTCTTGGATTGGAGAATATATTGACCATATATATAGCTCTCTCTTCTCTCATATTTGTTATTCTCTAGTTTTATATTTTATTCTTATATAAGTTTGATAGATTCAAAAGTCTTTGAGCTCAATCATTTACTAAACCCAGTTACATATGTTATACACAACATCACCGGGCTTAGAGTTGAGCTCGAGTATTATAGATATAGTGAGATACTAGACCCAACAATTTATGAGTTTAATTTGATTTTGAACTCAAATACATATATGTATGACAAGCTATCAGATTCAATATTTCTGTGTTTAGTTACACGTTAATCCAAAGTACACATGAGTTTGGCGAGTCATGAGATTTGACATTTCTTTTTTTTAATGAAATATTTGCTTAAGTGTCAAAAATCTCAAAACCCATCAAAGAGGATATATTGCATGTAAGAACTATTAGTGATTAATGAGAATAAATTAATTTGTTAAAATAAAAATATTACCAAGTTATCCAGTATATATACCTTACCTCTTGAGCTATTTGAATTTCTTGAGCATATTCAACATATTATTTTGAAGACAAGCAAATCTACCTCAGAGCTCCAAGTTGAAAAACGAAAGGGTACGTGGCGGCTGATCAGGTATGTTTGATCTATTACATTTATTTGCTGTGTTGTTCCAACATTACTTCATCTTCACCCTTAATTTCTACAATTCTTTTTACATAAATGTACACGTCTCGTTTCTGATCTGTGCATAGTGGGCAGGATTAATTGTAGTAGATATGAAAAATACAGAAGCAAACCTTGAGATAAAATAATCTCTGAGAATTAATTAAAGAAATAATTATTTACGACTAGACTTGTTCAAGAAGTGTTGTGATTTTGTTTAGCCCAGAATTTTGAAGAAAGAGAAGTTGATAATTCAGTATTATTAATTACTTGGACCTGTAAATGGTGTGCCTTTGGGGCTTTGACTAGAAGCTTATATCCGAAAAATGAAAAAAAAAAAAACAGAGAAAAAAGAAGAGGTACAGCGTATTTTTGGAAGGGCATTATAACTAATAACGTGTTACTTTCGAAAAATATATTCCTCAAGCATCACGATTGCGGGGAGGGCATCATGACGAAAGGGTCGATTCCATGATTAGCCGTCACCACTTGATCTTAGCCACATCGCACTCATTAGAGCCAAGCATGGATGTGACATATATATATATATATATATATATATTTGAGTTTGATTGTTTTTATTCAATTTACAAAAAAAAAAAAAAAGCATGGATCTCAAATAAAAATAATATATTAGAAAATAATATAAATTATATCAAATAAATTAAACTTTTGAGAAAAAAATTCAATGAACAATAGTTATAAAAAAGAAACATAAGATACTGGTTAAATTGGATATGCACATCAGGACATAATTGTTGGATCCCATTTCTATTATCTGTAAAGCAATCATGTATGAGTTTTGATAAATAAGTTTTACTAATTAACAGTCGTGAATATATATATATATATATATATATATATATATATATATATATATATATATATATATTTGTCGCATTGTGTCGCTTTGTGTTTTTATTACACCTCTGAAACAACTTTTTATTTATTTGATGACCAAACAGTTTAAAAACATATGAAAAGCATGCCGACATAGGTGATATGGGTGTATGGTTTCAAGCTGGCACAGAGAAACTCAAAGAACTGGCACAGTATCTTTTAAGCAGTTTAAATGCTATTTTTGGGCAATATATAGAAAAGTGGAACTTAAAAAATTGAAAATTCTGTGCAAATTGATGTGGCGAGTGATCTCTCTAGATGATAATACCTTGGACGTGACACGTGAGTGGTCGTAGTTGTCATGGCAGACAGATGGTATTCTAAGAAGGCCTGATGAGTTGCGGGGCCTAAATTTTCTTAAAGGTCAGGACAAGCTTCATGTTGCATGCTACTGTCGTCCATTAGGATTCTTCTTCCTGGATGACCAATGTGAATGCCATGTTTGTCTCCGATTGCGTCTGCGAATGTTTATGTGACATGACCATGATAACTTTAAATAAATCAAATCAAATTACATTACAAAGTTTAATTCGTAATAAATTCGTTGTTGAATAATAAAATTAAGAAAAAAATTAATCTAAAAAAAGACACAATAAAATAATTTTTTTGAACATAATTATGAACTTGTATAATACTACGAGAATATCATCATCAATCTCGCAAGGTCGTTATATTCTCTGATTGCTCTAAAATTTTAACATAATATATTTATATATATCAAGATACTCCCTGTAAAATTTCATCTCAATCTAACAATGAAATTAAAAGATATGATTCATACTTGTAAAATTATTCATTATTTAAAAAAACGCTATTTAACCTGAACAGAACAAGCGGAACAAAACCAAAATATTTAGGACAAAATTTCTAGAACAGGACAAGATTATCAGCGACATAAAATTTACTTAAATTTATTCTGATTTGGAATTGAAATAAAATGTACCCGTTCCGTTATTTCAAGCGCAACAGAATAGAATTATAGAAGTGACAACATTAGTTTACACAACCCATGAGTTTCCTTTTTTAAAGTATATCTTGGTCGGTCCAGAACTGCTGGGAATTAAGTACTTGACCCCCATACCCCGCAGTTTTAGGCTTTAACCCTGCCTGCCTCGGCAGTCAGCATATCGCTCAAGGAATCAATCAACATGAGAAAGACAGTTTTGAGCTGGTTTTATTAAGCTTCAATTCAAACCCTATAATTTTAAACGTTTGATTCATGCTGTGCGAGATTCCCCCCTCATTTTAACTCTTTCTCAGAATTAGCTATATTTTTTTCATCAATAGTAAACCGACAAGGAATGCATATACACGATACGTTGAAATGGTCTTTGATGGGACGTGTCGTAATAAAAAAAGCTCATGATTTTCATAAAAAAATATGGAGTTTAGTTGTTAACTTGCATAAGAAAAATATGTTGAAATGCTTCTAATATATATAACCCAAACTTTGACTCAGTTTTACTGAAATTGTTTGACTTTGTATGTTTTATTGCGTCCAACTTCAAAGTGCAAGGAGATTTTATTTTCGTTCGCGACCCCTGTCAGCATTACTCAGAATGCTCAAAAAGTTGGGAGCGGGTGACATAGACCTTGAACTAGTCACGAGAGTTGCCCTGCTCGGAACCTTTTGCCACCATTCAATATAGAAATCTAAAAAAATAAATATAATAAAATATCCGGAGAGATTAGAGAGGATGGATAACTATCAATGACTCGTGGATGTGTATATACACGCACCGCGCTTTTTGCAAGTCGCCTGTTGTTTATTACTACGAAGAATAACGGTTTCGTAGTTTCTTTCAGACGTATTTAAAAAAAAAATACTTTTTAGTTTTTTATATTATTCTAAATAAAAATTATTATTTTTAATAAAAAAACTTTTAAAACATTCTTGAACACACTCCAAACATATCCTAAAAGTCTTAACGCAAAGCGACAACATTAAATAAACTGTAACTTATATACCACATCTTGACTTGGCTCTGGTCATTTAGGAATATTATTAGAATTTCTCGTGTTTTTTTTAATGTTTTATTTATCACCATGTTCTGCTCAATTTATTTTATAACCTTTTGTTTTGACCCCACGACTCATTGGGAAATGTACTCGAAGAAAGCATGCGAAGATTGGCGTGATTGTGTTTTCCACGAAGTAAATCATCATTACATCATCAAAAGCAATGCTGATTTCCAATTCATTGCTGGGTTTCCGCTCAATTGGTGGAAGCTTATGGAGGAACCGGTGATTTATGATACTCCATCCCAATCAGACGGCTAATGTTTCCCTGTTATTACAAAAAAAACATGATTCATTCCATGATTTTGCCACTTCTGTCACAAAGATTGTAGCGTACATTCTGTATCTATCTGGAACCCTCCTACCGTGTGATATATTTTACACTGAGTTTTGAAAATATTGTTTTAAAAATAAAAAATTTTATTTTGTATTTTTTTGTAGTTTTAAATCAGTTTAATATATTTATATCAAAATTAATTTTTAAAAAATAAAAAAATATTTTAATATATTTATAAACAAAAAATATTTAAAAAAACAACTTCAACCAAATTTCAGTAAAAACACCAATGAGAGCTGGAGCCTACGAAACCTATTTGTTTGACTTCAAATATTATGAGTTGTTACTCCAGTTAGACACGTGATTTCAGTCTGATTGTGTGTGTGTGTATATATATATATATATATATATATAAAAAGAAGCTAAATAATTATATTTCTTTTCGGAAGTTATTTTTTATTTATAAAACTTTGGGATTGTTTTTCAAATATTTTTGTTTAAAAATAAATTAAAAAATATATTTTTTTAATTTATATTTGATATAAATAAATTAAAATGATCCATCCAATAGCTAAACGATATCTAAATTAACCAGTTTTTTTTTTTCTAACCAATATGTTTTTTTATTCAAATTAAAAATTAAAATAAACTAAGTTTTGAATCACAAGATATTTGAATTCAAGCTGTGCTGGTGGTTACCCACACGGTTTGCTGCCCCAGCTAACTTTCTAGGATCGAGGGGTCAACATTTCCCAGCACCAGCTTCTGATTTAATTTTATTGCTATTACTTTTTTTATAAAAATAATATTTGTTTCTATAATTAAAAAATTAAACTAAATAGAGGCTAGAATGTTCCATGCGATTTAAAAAATTATTATTTCATAAATCGATTAATTAATTTATTAAATCTAAAAAAGTATAATTTATACTTACGGACAGAGTTACACAATTTGGATATTGGTTGCCACCTATCAATTTCGGTATTGTTTTCAGTATGATTGAAATTATTTTTAAAAGTGATTTTTGTTCAAGAATATATTAAAATGATATTTTTTAAAAATTATTTTTGATACCAGCATAAAAAATAATCTCTAACAATAAAAAAATTTAATTTAAAATAAAAATAAAAAAAATTCAAATTTTTTAAGCTCTTTTGAAAAGAAATGCAGGGTAAACACCCTTTTGGAAATTTCATTCTCGCATGGAATGTGAACCGACAATGAGCAGTGGATAAGTTTGGGAAGTAGTACGTGACATTTTTTATACAAACTTTTTGTTTTTATTTTTAGTTATAGTGTCTTTTTACTTAAAAGCGTAATGAAACTTGGGGAATTATTATTTCAAATCCCAAAAGAGTGTATAACTTTTAGAGTTGTTGATGAATATGATTTTTAAAAATTGTTTTAATTCTTTTTTAATTTTTAATTTGTAGTGTCTCACGCTACATATGCTTTGTTTCTTTCAAAAAAGTTATTTTAAATTATTTTTATCAAATATACTCAGGATTTAAAGTTATCTTATCTTATTACAAGCTGTTTATGTTTGAATTGCGATACAAAGCCAACAGTCGCCTTTCCCATCAATTGGGATCCAATTCAAGATATTTTATGGAAGTGGCCGGGAATGTTACTTTTCATACTTTGGAAAAAAAATCCATAATATCTGTTTAGTAGATACAATATGTTGATTGATCGATGCATAAAGCTTTATACGAATTCGAGGTGCTTTTTTATTTTATTTTATATCTTCAATGAATATTTCACCCTTTAAAGTAATGTGGGTAGAAAGTTGAGAGACAATTAATTATTTTCTATCCCTAAAAAAATAAAGAAAAAGAGATTTAAAACTATATAGTATATAGTTTATTTTTACGAGAAGAGATGAAAAAACGCTCCATCTAATTATTTGATTAAATAGTTAATCACCCCTCCTAAGTTATGATAAATATATTATTTATAGAATTACCCTAAAATATTGTATCAATAGAAAAGCAGTTGAGATAATGAATAGCAGGTTTTTTTTTTCTACAAATGAACCATTTCAATTTACGCGTGTGTCTGAATGTACGCACCACAAGCATACAGAACTAGTTCTAACCGAGTAAAATTCACATGGCAACATCAGCATGCCAGATGCCACGTGAGGGCACACTTTAATTATTTAATTAGTTTTTTTTACCCAATGATAACCTCTACTTTCTACAGCAATCAGTCTCCCAAATACCTTTGGAGTAATTAATTAGTCAGTTCCTTAACCATCATTAGTGTTAATTAATCCCACTACCGTTGTGGAGCGAAACACGTCGTTAGAAGTTAACTCTTAACGTCGCTTCCTTCCTTCTCCCTCTCTTTCTCTTCAGCAACCTCTACCCTGATCCCTCTCTCTCCCTCTCTCTCTCTCTGTGAAATCCTTGAAAACTCGCACTTCATTGCTTTCTTTATTGTTTCTAACGTAAAAATCCACAGACCATGGAGTACTCTAGGTCGAGGCAGCAACCAGAGGTGACTCTTTCTCGTTTTACTTTTTTCCTTTTCCCTTTTTCTTCTTTTCGATTTTTTAATGTTTATAAGGAAACCTGAGGGTGAATTTGGAGCAGATAAGTAGAGCTGAAACGTGTTGTTCTTTGGGTTGTCGTTGCACATATACAGCTATTTTGGCCAAGAGTGGTGGTTCGTAAATTGCTAAATATCAGCTCCAAAGGCTGCGATTACAGTGCCGACTCTGACGACGATAACGCTTCTGATTCTGCTTCCGAAACCAATGGTAGCATCGAAATCCCACACTCTCTGAATGAGAGAAGAACTGCTTGTCTTTCTGTTTTCTAAATTATTTCCTCTTGGTTATTTCTTTGAAGAGATTTTTGGCTGTGTTTTGGTGCAGGATTTGATGAATGCCCGAGAGAATCACAATTTGGAAGTAAAAGAGGGGAGGATGCTCAAGGTGATCTCAACTTTATTTGCTTTTTATCGCTTCTTCTTCCTTGAAGTTTCAAATTCACAGCTGGAATCTTGATTCTTGGCACTTTGAGTTTGACTAGTGTGTATATCTACTCTTTTTCATGATATTATCTTGAATTAGTTGCAAATTCGACCATGGAAGCATTTGATTCTCGAACATAGTCTAAACTGTGGCTTTGTATTCGGTTTAGGATTTCTATTGATCCTGGAACGTCGAGATATTTTCTTTTTGCAGTCTGGTGGGATTAAATTTTACTGTTCTGGGGATCTAAAGATTTCGATTTTGGTATGTAACTGAATGGATTCCATATTGGGTCCTTATGTTTACTTTCTCATATAAGAGCTGTCAAGCATGGTTGAAAATTGGTAAAGATGCCTGCTATTTTGTTTGACTATTAGTTACCTAGAGGTAGGCACTGATGCATTTTCCATCACTTCATTGAATATTCAAAGAAATCTTCTAAACCATGGATAGGGCATTGATTGTTTGACGTGACGGTCGTTTTGGTTTTCTCTTCAATTTTATGCTCGATTCAGAATCTGACAGACCCTCGGTGTGCCCGCATGGCAATATCATCATGACTCGGAACGAGTCAATATAATGAGTTTGGAATTTCACTATGCTGCATTGCCTTTTCATTTTGACTTATTTCCTGGAAACATGTTTTAAACTCCAGATGTTATTCCAAGGATAAGGAGAAGAGTGTCGGAGACATTTAGAACGCAGTACATAAACACGAAGGAAATCAGGTCCAATATCCTTCCCTTGTACTCCAGTTACACTCATGCTGAGGATTCCCTTCTTCTTCACATTGCGTTACTTGGTGCGTTCCTAACCCCAGGAATTGAATTTTGCCAAAATTCCTAACCTCAGGATATGCGTTGGGACATGGAATGTTGGAGGAAAGCTTCCACATGATGACCTGGATATCGATGACTGGATTGATACTGATGATCCTGCTGACATCTATGTGTTCGGGTAAGTGTTTCCATGCACCTCGTCCAATACCAAACTCAGCATGTTCGTAGGTAATCTGCTATCCATGACATAAAAATGGTAATCTGCTATGTCTGCCACAATGCCAGCATAAGATCTGAACATTAATCTTCACTGATTCAATTAAACGAAACCTTGCTCTTTTGCTAATAAAAAATATGATCGATTTAAAGAGAAGTCTATATATGATCGATTCAACATGTTGATTTTCAAATTGTTATTGATAAAGGCCAAAGAGGGAAAACAGGAGGTATAAACCTCTACACTTTGGCACGAAAATTGAAATTTCCACACATGATTAAACCTGCTTTTAGCTACAATCTAAACATTAATCTTTTCTGGCGTGTCAGTGAAGGTAAATGATGTGGTTTTTATATCCACTCGACATGACTCCAGCAATTTAATTTACTTTTTATTGCCTCAACCCGTTGCATGGTGCTTGTTCTTTTCCATGAAATGCATAATTTTGTGTTGCTGGTTATGTCAATCCTGGTCTCGAATTGGTTCGCGTTGTTTTTCTCTGTTCATCCAAGCTGGTTCACTTGAGAAATAGGACAAATGCTTCATTTCTACAGGCTTCAGGAGATGGTACCCTTAAACGCCGGGAATATCTTTGGCGCTGAAGACAGCCGCCCAGTTCCCAAGTGGGAAAACATTATTCGTGAAACACTGAACAGAATTCGACCAGCTAGGACTAAGGTTAAATGCTACAGTGATCATTCATCTCCAACAAAATTTTTGGCATCTGAAAATGTGCCCACTATAGAAGAGGAGATATCACTTGAAAGCGATAGTGATATTGGTGAAGAAATTCATCCCTTCCATGAAGAATTCAATGGTTTTGATGAACTCGATGATAAATCAATTACAGGTGACATGAACTCAAATTCTGGAGTTTCAGACAGCATTGGCAGTGACAAATTAGGTATGATAGTAGAGCGGGGTTTACAAAAGCAATTTTCTTCTCCAAAAAATCTAGATGGATTAAAATGCTTTCGGACAGAAGATTCTGCAGGAGATGTAGAAGCATCGGCAGCTCCTCGAAAAATAACTAGAATTCTTAGTCGTT
Source organism: Salix caprea (assembly GCA_964035475.1). Lineage (NCBI taxonomy): Eukaryota > Viridiplantae > Streptophyta > Magnoliopsida > Malpighiales > Salicaceae > Salix > Salix caprea. The sequence continues at coordinate 13,650,724 of OZ037755.1, read as the reverse complement.
CTGAATGGATTGGCTTGACCTGGCCAGAGCCCCCTTTAAACTTGCTATCTCAGCATGTCTTGCAGAGACCACCTTCCTTCAAATCAATTAAATCATTTAAAGCAACAAAATCTTTTGGAGGATATAGCTCTTTCAAGTCTGTTTCAAGTGAAGTACAATCAGGATTGACTTTGTTTGCCGAGCTTGACTTTGAAGCTCTCATGAAACAGAAAAGAAGATCATCATATGTAAGGATAGTGAGCAAGCAGATGGTCGGGGTTTTTCTCACTATTTGGATTCGTAGGAGCTTGCGTAAGCATATTCAGAACCTAAAAGTGTCCACGGTTGGTGTCGGTGTTATGGGCTACATTGGTAACAAGGTCTGTTTCCTAACCTATTTTTACTTGCATTTTGATCTCTCTTTTTTTCCAATTCAGTCAGTTTGACGGCTATGGTATTGCACGCTTTTGACAAGTGATAGTTCCTTCCATATTTAGATTAAATTTTCTTTCATGGTCTGAGCATGTACAGCTTGATAGAGCTGGAAAACTAGTGATTCTCTCTGAAAAAATCCACTGTATTATCATTTGTAAGAGATTGCAAATCTCATTTATAGACAACTTTAACAGATAATGAAATGTGGGATCTTGTTTCAAGAAATCCAAATGCTTAATTATTGTCTCTATTGTCTTGTATTTGATATCATGCCAAGAAATTGGTGAAGATATTTTCAGCATTTTCATGTTTGAACAGCAATTATGAATTGCTTCAAATCCTTTTCATTTAAGGTAATCCTTCACATAGTATGACTGTTTTTCAAACTTTCAGGGATCAATATCAGTCAGCATGTCTATATATCAGACATTTTTCTGTTTTGTCTGCACACACCTCACGTCAGGTGGTAAGGATGGGGATGAGCTCAAAAGAAATAACGATGTTCATGAAATACAAAGAAGGACTCAATTTCATCCCTTTTCCAGTGTTGGACTCCCTAAAGGCATATATGATCATGAGTGAGTATATGGTATCGAAATAAAAATGCAACATGTCTTTGGCTGATTCGAGTGCCTTCATACTTTTGAATTTTTTCTCCAGCCTTCAGGAAACTTCTTGTTGCTGGTTTTTTTCATTGTCTCTTTAATACAAGATGATGGAACATAACACTAACCTTATCACCTATGCAGAAGAATTATCTGGTTGGGTGATTTGAATTATCGCATCAACTTGTCATATGACAAAACACTTGAACTCATCTCCAAAAAGGAGTGGTCCAAGTTAGTGGAAGGGGACCAGGTACCTAAGCAGTTGTTAATTTTTTTAAGCAAATAATGTAATAAGAGATTGAAGTACTTTCCCTTGTAAGTGATTTTGTCTGTGTATAAGTGAATGTACTCACCTGATAAGGTTTCTGAACCTTGAATTATTTGTACAGCTTGTACGAGAATTAAGAAAAGGCTGTGCATTCGATGGATGGTCAGAGGGTATATTGAATTTTGCACCAACATATAAATATGAGATGAATTCAGAGAAATACCGCGGAGAAGATCCAAAGGCTGGACGGCGTGTTCCTTCATGGTATGATTTTGCAGTACTTGTGTGGTGTAATAGCTTTTCCACTCATCTGCTTAATTCATTTTGTTAACTCGTCATCCGCATCTGTATGTTTTTTTTGGTGTTATTGTGTTTTTGGAGGATGATTTACTCTGTTGAAAACAGCCCTTCACATGACTGTATTTAATGTTGCTATTAAATCTAAAGTATAGGAATGGCTATTATATTAAGACAAAATAAGTTGCAAATTACTCAACCTTGAATGGAAAAGGTATTATCATCCCCTCCCTACGTCCTTTCTCCTCATTTACATTCATTTCCTCTTCCATCCTCTAGATTTCACCACTATCGTGCTTGCCGTCACAGCCGCCATATTTCCGACCCTCCAGAGAAAACTGAACATGGTAGATTTTAGAATATTATTCATGTAAATTTTTATATTACACCAGCAAATGCCTCAACTCTCAATATTTTGCTTAATAGTTTGCCTGCCTAATTGTGTGATTATCAGTTTCTTCTATGAATTATACACCAATGTGCTCTGATCTTTTAGGTGTGATCGCATCCTTTCATATGGAAAGGGAATGAGGCTACTGGACTACAGGAGGATAGAGCTAAAACTTTCTGATCACCGGCCTGTGGCTGCCACATATATGGCTGAGGTCGAGGTGTTTTCTCCTAGGAAGCTGAAGAAGGCGCTCACATTCACAGATGCAGAGATTGAAAATCAGGAAATTGTGGCAGCTTGGGAATTGATGTTGGAATAAGCCAGCTGAGATTGGAGCAGGTGAGCACTAGGCCATGTATGTGAACTGTTAGCATAATAACATAGGAAGTGTTGCTATAGGGTGGTGGCTATAGGGTGCTATAGGGTGGTGGCTATAGGGTGGCTTGTCATTCTATTCGAGAGGCCATCGATTCTCATGTCATTTCTCTTCCACATATCTCCACTGATCTTCAGATAGCTGATGTGTTTACCAAATCCTTGCCTGGCCCACGCCATCGGTTTCTTGTTAGCAAATTGATGTTTTGTTCTCACCCGGCATCAATTTGAGGGGGGATGTTAGCATAATAACATAGGAAGTGTTGTTATAGGGTAGCTATAGGGTGGCTATACGGTGGTGGCTATAGGGTGCTATAGGGTGGCTATAGGGTGCTATAGGATGGTAGCTATAGGGTGGCTATAAGGTGGCTATAGGGTGGTGGCTATAGGGTGGTGGCTATAAGGTGGCTATAGGGTGCTATAGGGTGGTGGCTATAGGGTGGCTTGTCATTCTATTCGAGAGGCCATCGATTCTCATGTCATTTCTCTTCCACATATCTCCATTGATCTTCAGATAGCTGATGTGTTTACCAAATCCTTGTCTGGCCCACGCCATCGGTTTCTTGTTAGCAAATTGATGCTTTGTTCTCACCCGGCATCAATTTGAGGGGGGATGTTAGCATAATAACATAGGAAGTGTTGCTATAGGGTGGCTATAGGGTGGTGGCTATAGGGTGGCTATAGGGTGCTATAGGGTGGCTATAGGGTGGTGGCTATAGGCTTGGTTAGTTGTGCCTCTTTCCCTATATATATTGTTAACATGTAAATGAAAGATACAAGAAAATAAAGTTTCATGAAGATTTTCTACTTTGTCATGAACTACATAAGTGTTAATGGGTTAAATATATTTAGGTCTTAAAGGGTGCAGTATTAGCATTTCTGGGTGCGCAGGGAAAGAAATCTAGAATTTTTACCTTCATCTTACACATGAAAAGTTGTTAAATGAGAAATAATGTTGCTTCTTCTTCTTCTTCGTCAATGTATACATCTACCAGTTCTGATTGAAAACAGCTGAGGCTGTTTTCTGGGTCATCATTGTGCCCCTGAACTGTAGCCCTTATGCTGCTGGAAGACATTCAATGAACTCATTTCACAGCATTGTTATTCATCTTCAGCACTTGTGGTGTTTCTATTAAAGTTGTCTCACTCTGAAAACTCTCACTTTCTCACAATTTAGATTGAAGTTTAAATTCTGTCTTTTACAATTTCTCATAGAAGTTAATGTTGGTGTGACTTCAATTATCATTCCATCTCTTTTTCTAGGACACACTGTATAGCAGGCAAATCCAGCAAGCATTTTAGATTACACGAGTCACCGGGGCAGGTTTTGGATAACTATTGGAAGTTAAACGACTTTGATGATGGATTCTGGCACCTAAAATCTGAATGATGCAGGAATGGGATCACTTTGTTGAGTGCGACTTCTGTCTGGTTTCTTGCTGAGGTTAGCCTCAGTTAAAATGATACTCATATTCTGAACTTGAATCGGTACCATTCTTGTACTTTAAAACCTCAGCAAGGTTTCACCGCCCATTGAAATTTTTTGACCAATTAACCCCACAACTACTTGATTGAATTGTGTTGTTCTTACACAGAAATAGCTGTATCGGATTTTAAGATCTAGTATCCAGTGTACACAGTACTCGGATTTAGATATCTCATTTTTAGCCTTAAACTTGCTATTTAGGCTGTCTTAAAAATATATTAAGCCTCATAGTTTGCGTGCCACCAAATGCTTCCTAATTTTCACTGCTGGAGAAAGCTGACAGATTTTTGAATGAATACTTCTTTCTTCATGATCTTTCCATTAAATAAGAGTTGCTATACAATCTATTGTTGGTAGGAAATATACACAGCTAATACAGTAACTGCTAATATTCTGATATAGGCAGGAAAATATATATACAGCTAATACATTGAAACTCATAATCGCAGCCATTAATGCCAATGATTCTGCCATTGATAAAAGCTTGATTGAAGAATGCACTCATTTGATCCTTCATGATCCCTCATGTCTTGAAATGTTATTTATTCAATTATTTCCCATCCAAAACAGAATCTTAGAGTTCTTCCTTAGCATTTTCGCTTGATATGGTTGCAAGGGGCTGTCACCATGTAAGAAACTGATATGATACCCCCTGTTTAAGAACTGTATATATTTACCTATTCAGTATCTTTTGGAATTGAAAGAAGAGAAAAAGGGAGTGTTGAAAATAACAAGGGGGAGAAAATTTTACATTTTATAGATTATTTGAGGGCCACAGTCTACTCAAGGCCCTTGAGTGGTCATGAGTGTATCCATGGTTTACTTTCGGCTACATGGGATCCATTTTTGACTAAATATGTGTTTGTTTTTGCTGTAATTGTGGTTGAGGTTTGACCACAGCTTTTGCAGGATATTTCTTGGTGGGAGCGTTTGCGAGGGGCTGGGGGTGAGATCCCGAGAAATATGCTATTACTACTCTACCTCATGTTCATTCATTGATTTTTAATTTTTTGCATAATGTATACTGAACTTCTTGTGTTACTGTGTTCAGAGCAGGAGTGCATATTTTATAGAGAGACTCATAAATAGGAGCATTTAATTGTAATTATAATTATATATATATATTTGGACACACTGTTGGACGCGACCCATGGATGAGTGACCAAGATCCCAGTTGAGCAGACATTTACACGTGAGTTAAGAAAGGCAGATGGGAAATGCAGGCATTGAACGCTTTTTATTGGCAGAATTTATGATGAAATTTCTCAAACATCGAAGGAAAGTAAATTTGTCACTCGCTTCATCTTCATGCCGTGCACATAAAGGAGACCCTCGAATGAAATGTTTGTTTTCAAATTTGGTTCACCATTAAAATAAAATGCCATAAAACTGGGGTGAATTGAAAATTAACAACTTCTGATCATGAACATCATGGGGGTTTCGATGATAAAACGATCGTGCTATTCATTGGTCTTATGAGTTGAATATTGGTAGAAATTAGAATACACTAGCAACAATAAGGTATAGCTGTCAGTTTCATTTCGGTTAGTATTTTATTTTTTTAATTGAAATGGAATATTTCGGTTTCAGAGTGTTTCGGCACGCTGTTTCAGGGTTGTACTGTTTATATATAATTAATTAATTATATATATGAAAAAAATTAAAAAGAAAAAAAATTGAATATAATTTTTATTTTTTATAAAATCAAAGTTGGCGCAACAATTTTATTTTTTATAATATATATTTTTTTAATTTTTATTGTTTTGATTTTATATATACACGATATATAATTAAGTATTATAAAATATTGTACGGAAAAAAGCATCAGTGACATGTCACATCAGTGATAGGTCATATAATGTCTCATCCAGGCGGGAGATGAGTGGCGTGGAAGATGATTTTTTTCTGTAGCTGAAACTGTACAGACAAAGTAATATTGGCATGTATCGGCCGATATTTGATCGAAAAATCGGGTACGAGATGAAATTTAAATCGAGATAAAAACAAAGTTGTTTTGTCTCGTTTTTTTAGTGGTACGAAATGTTTCGGCTGAAATAAAATGAAATTTACAACAATCCTCCAGGGAGATGGAGAAACTTGAATATCAAGGCAATGTGGTTTAACCTTTTTATGTACAATAGCGTAATCTTTTTTCTATAGAATTACCCTTTTTGTTTGCAAAATAACATAAAGGCAAGCATATAGCGTAGCACAAATACAGAAGCTGTGGATCAGATTCTGCTCTGAATAAACAGCCCAGAGCTGCATTCCTACACAGATTTGACCAGGAGTACCCTTTCATCTATCGTACACCACATATCCATTTACATGGTTATTAAGGGAATTATCAGAGGATTCCAAGAGCTTTTTCTTTCTCATCCAATACTGCTGAAATCTCTGCCTGGCATACTCCATATAGTCGAACTCTATCTTGTTAACATGGCCCTGCAACAAGTAGGAACACGTTCAATGAAATCTCGCACGCATGCTTGTGACTAACAAGGATGGAGCAATATGCTGGATGCTTACCGAGATTATTCCCCATAATCCCCAGAAGAGATGGCTTGCCAAAGTGTACTTTTCCACTTCTTGAAGTAGTAGCTCCACTTCATCTTCTCCGGGTTGCTTCCCTGTTTAAATAATTGGGATTTTCCATGTACAACGTGAGTGGGATTTTCATATAACTCGCAGCAGAATTGTTCTTTCTCCTTGTAACTCAATTACTTACTAATATTTCATAAAAAGGGATGCAGTAAATCATGAGGAATTTTACTAGTCATGTTGCTGTCGACTTGTCAAACACTACTAGAGTTGGTCAAGCATGTCTATTAATGGCATCTTGATGAACTCAGAGTAAACGAAATCCTTCCCGTTCTATCACCAATCAATAATTCATGGTGTAAAAGGTAAAATTGGAACAACAATGGTCGAGCACCATTGACAACAGTGGCAAGCTTCTGCAAACCTAGGCTTAGTAGAAAACACAGTTCATGCCAACATGATTATGCTTTTCGTAACTTTCATGTTCAACAATATACCAATCGGACACTTGGGGGCTTAACTTGTTTTCTCGTGAAATTAAAATTTAAATGAACAGATAATTTGTAAACTAACCTGCAGAACTTAGATACGCATTGACAAATCTGTGGCGCTCCTCCAGTTCTATTTGCAGATGCAATTAAAAAAAAGTAGACTTATTAGCTGGGAGCCTGGGAGGATAAAGTATAATCTAGATCACAATATACTAAAATGGAAAACAGCAGTATTAAGGGCAAGAAAATATGACAGGTTGCACACCTGGGTATTTAATGTAGTCCAAAATATGTGGAGTCTCAGAATGGTAATTTGCTACCATTTCGCAGAAATGATTGGCAATGTCATATGCAACAGGATTGAAACTTGCATACTCATAATCCTATAAATGAAAGAGAAATTTTTAAGAAAAAGAATACTGATAAGAGAGTCAACCTAACAATAAGGCATTTAACAAATAACTTAGCAGTGATGCTTCAAGTTATTGACGGAATACAAGTGTAAAAAGGGAGGAACAGAGCATTTTCAAGAGCTGCTCATACTTCATAGAACTCTGGCAATTGAAAATCCTAAATAAATAAATAAAAAGTTCATTTTTAATCAATGAATTGGATGGCTACTTTTTCCAAGCATATAACTTGAAAAGAGACGAGAAAACTGTATGGTAAAACAGAAAACGGCCCTGTAAATATCATCAGGTATCACTTGAATGGAAGAGGAATAATACCTCAGGAAAAGGCAGACCTGTCCACTTCTTATTTTTCTTTTTTTCCCTTTTTATATGATTTGTGCAGTTGACAACTTCTGCTGCAATTATTTAACAGTAAAATTCACCGTCACCTGTTAAGTAACTATCTCATCTAAAAACTTAAACTATTAAGTGAAGTCCTAGAATATGATTTATATTATTCTCTAACACTCCCCTCGAGTAAAAGCTCTTTGTGCTTGAAACTTGCACAGGCTCACACTACCTTATGCTTGATTTTTATCAAATAAAATGGGGATGGTGAGATTCGAACTCGTGACCGCTGGGTCAACAAAACTCTGATGCGTTTGCAAATTCTTCCAAAAAGAGTTTCAAACTAAACCAGATGCTGCTAAACGTTTTCTTGGAATTGGGATATGTCATGCCAGCTAACTCCAAAAGCAATGATATTGTATAAAGTAACACAATCCATTTCACAGAACAAGGAAACTTACGATTAAGGTTATCGATCTTGTCTCCTCGTCAAGCATTATGTTACCGTACTGTAAGTCATTGTGACAAAACCCAATATCTAGATGGTCATGCGACAGCTCCTTCTCTAGCATATTGATCTCATTTTCTAGACTATCCAAGCAAAATTCTTTCACATCTTTGGCAGAGCACATGCTTTTAGCCTGAACCAGCCACTCCCTAGGGAGATCCAGAAGAAAGGAATTAGACACTTTCAACGATGAAAGAAAATATTTTTAACTTCCTTATCATATATCGATACCTCATCCTGTTCCAGAGAAGTATAGTCCTCGGACCAGGCATCTCCAGATCGTGGAACTCTCTCATTTTTGCAGCCACCAGAGCGGATATTTCATGGTCACGAAGATCAGCAGCTGATAGTGTCTGGACATCCAACCAAGAAAAAGAGGAAAATAAACAGAAGATCAGTTGATGTATAACAAGCATCACTAGTTTCTATCTTAGCACTGGTTTCCCAGTAATTCTTGATTGGATTTCACTATTTAGTCTATTATGAAGACACAATTTAGAAGCTGTAATAGCTGAAATCTAATCTAACAAGACCAATACAAGGTTCCAAAGCCATTGTTCAATCTAAAATCCATAAAACCAACAGAATCGCGAGCAGGTTGAGAAATTTGCTAGTCAAACGACGGGGCTTGTTTTTATTAATCCAATTATGCTACAACATATACTGCTGGCGACAGTATCCATTTGACTCTGATCCCATACTGGAAATATGAAATGTTTGCTGCAAAAAAATACATGTAGAGATGGGAAAACCCCCCAAATTCATGGAAGTTGAAAAACAAACTATGCGCCTGCAGCACTGTACATAAGAGCCTGGTACATAAAATAATAATTTTTTAAGAATAAACAGAAGATTAGCTGATGTATAACCTCTAATGATTAATCCAACAGTTTTACTAGTGATAAACTTTTGAGAAAGAATGTCAATATCCCATGGAACTGGGCTCTGAAACTCCATTTGCGTCCTTTTGTTTAGTTCAAAGGGCACTTTTAGAACCTCCAGGAGCAGAAATATACTTCAGCAAACGAAGAAAAGAAGATGTATAATTATGAAGGCAATGATTTCTGCATGCCAATTTGTAATAAAATAGATATAACTGAACTTCAAAATCACCATTAACTTAAGGAAGAAGTTCAATTTCACTCACTCTAGCATGTATATATTCTTCAATCCTTCCATCAGCAAACCGGCCAAGAAGCCTCGGGCCCTGTCCATGCTTTGACATGCACTCAAAAGTCTTGATCTCATTATCTCTGTTGAAAAACGCATCAACGCCTTCGCCATAAATCCGAACCAGTATATTTCGATTAAGATTACCACACTTTGTAGGCCAGATAATCCGGAAAACCTCATTAGTCATAGCCCCCTTCAAAGGCACCACCTGCAATGCTTCCATGTCATCTACTACATCTCCCAACTCAGATCCTACTGATCGAAGGACTCTCTCTAGCTCATCTGGGAAACTCCCGTCGATGAACCCACTTGTTTTCATCACCATCTTTGTTGCAGAAAGCTTGTTATTATGACAAAGTCTTACCTGCGAGAAATATTGATAATTGGAGTCAACTCTAGTCTTTTCAGCTTTCTGATAATCGCAGTCCAAACCAAAAACAAGAATCTAAACAAAACCTTCGAGAAACACAGAAGAAGTGATCAGTGAAGTTGAAAAAGAGACCCCAAAAAACAGAGATAAGGTCCAGGAAAGTGAAAGAGATGGAATGCAATCCATAGATCGTTGACACTAAGAATTTATAGCGCCAATAAAGGAATACCCAGTAATTAAATATTTGGAAGAAAAAAAATGTAATTATTAATGTAATTGCGTATCAGCATGTATATGCAAATACTTAAAGAAAGTCGCGCGTAGAATCTGAATGTGATTCTCTGTAGCAATCACACACGGAGATTTCGACCAATGAATCATGAACTGACACGTGTGCATAACAGAACTGAATCTTCTGCTGTAGATTAACAGCAACGCGGGGATTTTGTAATTGTGAGGGACGGCAGAAAAGGACGGTGACCGTCCTAGAACGATATCTAAAGTCAAAGTACCTGCCCCTTGACAATATGACACGTGTTTATTTGTCTGTGTCAATGATGAGCCTGTTCGAGTAGTTTTCTCGGATTCAGGGATAGATTTAGTAATAGAATATAGTTTTTTTCACTAAAAAATAACTATAGGGTTGTTTTTAGCTTCGATTCAAAAATAGTTTTAAAAAAAAATTATTTTATTTTTATTTTTTATTTTAAATTAAATTTTTTTAATATTTTTAAATTATTTTTATGTGTTGATGTCAAAAATATTTTTTTAAAAATAAAACACACATCATTTTGATGTGTGTTTTAACAAAAAAATATTTTCAAAATCAACTTCAACCACACTCTCAAACACATAATCATCTATAATAATAATCTTAATATTTTTATTTGATACTTTCGTTGTTCTTGAAGATGGGAAATGAAGAAGAGGTGAGTTGATAAAAATATATTTTTTTAATAAACAAAAAAAGCTGAAGGGAATAATTATTTTGATAATTTCCTTCCTGGTTTCTCTTTAAACATGAGAGGATGAGAAATCTTTTTCTCAATTTCCATTCATATTCCTTGAAATTGGGAAATATCTTAGAATGTGTGTGGTTTTGGTATGCAATCTTGTTTAGGAATATCTATAAAAATACCAATAAAGGCATTAACAATTTGACCTTTTATGTGATTAGGCTTTAATAATGCGAAATTTCTTTACCCGATGATCTATCTCTTTCTCGTTACATTTAGTAAAAACAATTGTGATTATTAGACTACAACCTTAAATTGATCAAAAAAGAGGTTACATGATACATAAACATGAGAACAAGACTACTTGTGTGGCCCAAGCAAGTTATTTTATATAAAATCCGCCTTTAATATGATGATTTCCATGGACGTTATTTCAGGTGAGCATAATGAAACGAATACAAATAAATAAAATTAATCGTGATTTTGAACGCCATGCGTGTTTGAAAACAGTTGCAAAAAACCCACTTTCGATTTTTAAAAGAAAAGGAATAATTATTAAAAATTATTGGTTATTTTAATAGCATATTTTAAAGAAATTGTTAGATAAAAATCTAGGTAGAGAGATTTCTTGTTATTTTTAGCCGATCATTGAATTTTATTATCTATCTTCTACAGCTGTCTGTTTTGTTTTTTATTTCCAAAATAAACTCTAAAAACTAATTAATATTGTATATCCACAAAAGAAAGAAGGCAAATCGTCCTGGGTGGAAGGATGCTTGTGCTATACTCCTCATATGTGTGGTGCGTGGACGAGAATAAGAATTATGGTTAGATTGATGGAAAATATAGGAACCTGCAACTATTTTAAGAACCCTAAACCCTACCACCATGCCAATGGGCACCCCACTGAAACTTTAAACGCTGTTCTTAACCACAGACCACCATTTCAAGGTTCCCATCGTCCGCTTTTGCATCACCATCGGCCCGCGAATATGGCTCCACTGAGGCAAGAAAATCTTTGAAAAATCACGTTTGGAGTTCAAGAAATGATTTCCCCACTAGTCCGTTCAAAGTTTTCCATCGTCCACTTGAAATCATCATCTGTACTTCTAACATGTTTTTCAAAGTTTCTCTCTCTTTCTTAGAGAGAGAGAGAGAGAGAGAGAGAGAGAGAGAGAGAGATTACTTGCCATTAAAAAAAATATTTTGATATCTTATAGACATCGATCGTGATCGTGCTTATCCAGTGGCATCCACTGTGATATAAATGATTTCAGACCACCCAGGTCACTTCATTTGAGTCGTTAAAAAAAAAAAAACTTCCTTTTGAGCTTGGACTTTTTGTCCGTTAAATAGAATGTGGCATTGACTTTTTGCATTCCTTTTATAATCGGATGATTACGCTATTAATATACTAATATTATTTCTAATATACTGTTTTTTTTTTGAAAAAAAAAGATTTTTTTATTTTTAATTTCTTTTTAAAATTAATAAAAATTTGTATTTTTAGATCATTTTCATGTGTTGATATCATTTTTTTTTAAATATCATTTTGATGTGTATATATATATATAATACTTTCAAAAATAACTTCAAACACACCATCAATCCAACATTTAAGATATGTATTTTAACCTCTTTTTGTTTTTGTTTTTGTTTATGTGCAAAAGTTTTTTTCAAAACTTCTAATTAAATCATCACGTTCAAACTCTGCTACTTGCTTCGATTTTGAAAAATTCACGAAGAGTGTGTTTAATTATTATTATTATTTGAAAAAAAAACATCGTATTCAAATGATAAAAATTAAAATTGTTATACAAGAATGATAAAAAGTGTAAAATTGATGTACTGCTAATTTAATTATTTTTTAAAATTAATAAATAGGTTATTCACACTGCAACATATGCTACTTTTTAATGCACAAGAGAAGTTTTGTCATAGCAGTTGCTAAATGTAGCTCCAAGAATATATGGAGAACCATTAACATATTTTTAGTAGCAAGAAAAATTAAAAAATAATCAAAATGCAATCATTCTTGCTTTTAGAATATTAATATAATAACATATTAAATCAACTTGGATAAACTCGAACTCATCCTTCAAATAAGTTCACCATACCATGGACCTGGTTTGGCTCAATTATTTTATTTCATTTTCTAAAAATATTTTTTTATTCAATTATACAATAATAAATATAGATACTCACAAAAAATTCCTTAGATAAAAAAAGAAGAAGCAAATATGATGTATAATAAGAATGCTTGTTAAGACTAAAAACGACAACTATGATCTTACATGAAAATAAATTAAAATTTTAGTGGTAATTAAAAAAACTCAAATAAATTTTTAACTACTTTACTAAAGCAATAAAGTAAATTTGTTTGATCTACGTTCATCTCTTATTTTTTTTACTTTATTTTAGTTATCATTAATCACTTTATTTTGTTTATTTGCTTATATTATTTTAGATGTTCAGATAAATTTTTTTTAGTTTTTTTAAAAAATAAAACAAATTACAACCCGAGGTGCAGGTCAAATCAAAATTTTATTTTCTTCTAAGTATTTTTTTTTGCTCTCAATTTTTAGATGTTCTGTTTTTCATGAACTCATGTTTCGAACATTTAATTGATTGAGGATTCGACTTTACAAGATCTTATTGTTTTACTATTATTATTTCATAAATCTTCCATGTCGTTTGAACTTTTGCAGGGCTTCATCATCAGTTTTCTTCCTCCTCTTTAGTGGAAGATTATTAGTGAATCTTGCTCGATCTTATTGTCTTCAAAAATCTTTGCAGGATCTGCAAAGTGCAAACCAGTGTACGAAGGGATTTTTGACCGGCAAAAAGAAGAAGGAGCGCGTGCTCTTTCGAAGGCTGCTTCTTTTTTATCATCCTTACTGCGATTTGTCTTGATTGGTATTGCGGTTATTATTATAGTTGAGATTAAAAAAAAAAAACAATTTTGTTAAAAATATTTTTAATTGTGGTTCTGAAATTAAAATATTTAATTAAAATTGTGGTTGAGTTTAGGATTTAATGAAAAATAGTTTTGCGTATTTGATTACCATACTTTTTATATTGTTGTCAACTTATGAGATTAATTTAAAGGACATATATATTATTTTTTAAATATTGTAGATTTAATAATTATAATAATAAAATGTAATTAATAATTTCAGTAAATTAAACACTTGTTTTTATTCTCTCATCAAACCACTTACAATTCCATCACGAACTAAATCCATACGTGAAGGTCTCTGTGATCCCTAATTATTTGATAGAGGAACAACATCCGGCAAAATATCATTAGAAACAACTCCTGCAATTCATACCGAATTTCAGGATCTCTATCTACATGCTGTAGAGATATAATTCCAAGTCCAAATCTAGTTGCAAGTTTCTGAATTTCATCTAGGGCTCCGCTGATCTTCCTAACTTTCTGCCTCATACTCAATCACAAAGCAACATGTTTATGGAGTGAAACGAAGTCACGCACCTTTTCCTTTCATTAGGATTGATCTCTATCTACATATTTTTAAAATATGATTTTTATATATTTTTTTTTAAAAAAAATTGGATTGGGCTTTGATCTAGCTAAATGGATTGACTCATCCAAGTTGGGCCAAAGACCCAACTTTGCTGGACTTGGGTTGGGCCGAGAGCAGGTCCAGTTCAAGAGTTAAAAAAATAGAAAATCGGGTTGTTGCACTATTCACGTGTTACGTGAACAGTAACAACGTGGTTGGGCGACATTGATGAGAGGCTCACCTTATACTGCTTTCGGGTAAAGAAGGCCAAGATGATTTTTCCTGTGGTGGTGGCGTCGGAAACGGTGACTAGGAGGAACGTCAAAAGCTTGTTGTTGGGCTGGGTTGTTGTCGCCGCTACTTCTACGTTGGGGCTTGCTGTTTCACGACGGAGCTTCTGGCATGAAAGAAAAGCTGCCGCTACCAAGGAAAATGATGGTGGTGCTCTTCATGAACGGTTATTGGAGGAGAGAGAGGGAGACCGCCGACTAACTGTGGAGAGAGAAAATGCCGACTGACAGTAGAAGAGAGAGGGAGTTGCCAATGTTTTGGCTGATTACAATGTAGAAGAGAAGGGTTACGGTGTGGCTGAGAGAAAAGGCTTTGGTGTGCACTGGTGTGGCCGAGGGAGTGCAGGCGGGTGTGGCTGAGGTTTTTGGAGGGGTGTGGTTGCGGTGAAAAGCATTCAAACTCAGTGTTTTTGTGAGATCCTCATTTACAAAACTGTGATCCAATTGTTATCAAAAAATTGGTCATACGGTGAGTCTCAATCAGATAAGTAACTGTAAAGCCAAATACCCTCTTAAATACAGCTAAAACGAGCTGGCCCGTTGTTTAATGTATTGTTTTGGTGTGTGTGTGTATACTCCCCGCAGAACCAGAGGCAAATCAAATCCTCAGGTTTCAATTACACGGTACAGCTGCTCAGACCTGGGACCTCTCCCTGACCATCCTCTCTGTTTTTTTTCTTCACAAAAAGCCACGGCAGCGCTGGGGACAGGAATGGGATGTTGAAGATACAATTTGTTGCACATTTTATAATATGTATAAAATTAAGAGGTTCAGTAAGAAAATAAATAAACATGTAGCAATTTCTACAGGGGAAAAAAAGAAAAATCTTGTGAAAATAAAATAAAATAAAAAGGGCATGAGTTGAGTACATCAGGGCTATCCTCGAGGCCTATCCATTTGGAAAAATGAATGAACACGAAAAATATGGATCGTCGTCCACATCTTCACGATGAATCTTAACCTCATCGTGAAGATGTGGACGACGATCCATATATATATATATATATATATATATATATATAAATCATTTTCCATCAAAAACGGTTCAATTTGAAAGTTCTTTAAATCTAAAATTTTAAACACTAATATCTTTTAATTCTGATTATGAAATGGCAAGGTTTTGGCATCTATGAATTCACGATAATAAAAACCTTCGTTTCAAGGTGGTTTTATCCGGCGATAATGTTCGGGTTATGATTTTTCATGGAATTTCTCAAGTTTTTTCTTTTATTTGTTGTTAATTTTTCTTAGACTTGTCATTCTATTTTTTAATTCTATTCTTGGAGCTTAAACTTGATCTTTGTTAAGAGATATTAGATATAATTTATTTGAGCTTGTTGGACCTTGTTTAAAAGTACATTATAAAAAGGATGGAGTTGTTGAAATCTTGAGAAACTTATTAAAAATATATATTTTTGACAGCAATAAGACTTTAAAAATAAAGAACTAATAATTGACTATAAAAACTTAGAATGGATAATTTTTCAAGCAACAAATAAAGACTTTAAACATGTTTTTCTACTAATTATCTAAGACAAATTATTGTTTAGGGATGGGGTGAGCAGTTTGCGTGGAATATTCATGGCATCAGCATGTAGCCATCAAATTCAGAAATTGGAAATTTCCAAAAAAGCTAAAATGATGCCTTGACCATAACTTTAGAGGGGGGGATCTGAGACAATGACAAACAATTTTGTCATTGATGGGATCGTGTTGGAATCATCACACGCACACAACGTGGGGCCAGACGAGCATGGAGAAGAATTATATAAATCAAAATTTAAGGACTAGATTTGAATGTAAATTAAAAAAAATAAATTATGGCAAGCATGGAAAAAAAATGGTGTAGGTAAGACTATATGGAATGGGGTGTTGAAGAAGATACTGAATTTGTATTTGGTATAAGTATTTGACTTTGCCTCCGTTTATGTTTGGCGTGTGGTTTAGGTATTCCTTTTATTGTAATTTCTTTATCACCCTATTATGCATTATTTTTTTATTTTAATAGCGATATAACACCGAAATTTCCTGGAAAAATCTGAGTCCTGTCTTACTATTCGATCTTCTATTATTGTTGTTCAAATCTACCCACTTGTTTGAAAACCTTACTGAGCTGTTTCTGTTTATTAATTTGATCCATAAAATCTTGGGATAATTTTTCAACTTTCAATCTCCCCTATTAGAGATTGTTTGAGAGTGTGGTTGTGGTTGTTTTTGAAAGTGCTTTTTATTTAGAAATATATCAAAATGATTTTTTTTATTTTTTAAAAATTATTTTTGACATCAGCACATTAAAATGATCTAAAAACACCAAAAAAAATTTCATTTATAATGGAAAAAAAATCAAAATTTGGCAACAATATATATTGAAAGTCTTGGATGTGTCTACAGGCTTGTTTCCACTGATATTACGAATCAGATCTTATTTCAAGACTTTGTTTGGTTATGAGCTTGTTTGTGGATGATGAACAACGATACTAAACGTCGAAGATGGATCGAATATCTTCCACAGACATGTTATCTCTATAATATATACCTGATGGATTTTGAAACCTCGCTGTCTCCTTCAAAAACAGTACTACTCCAGCCAAGCTGATTGCGTCCATATATATATAGACTTCTTGCAAGGATCTCTGAGAATTTTCCCAGAATAACAAAAACATAATCCATGCCTCGCCAGGTTCGTCGAAGCCCTAGCTAGCATAAAATCCATAAGAATATCCTTCCGAGTATAGATTGATATATGCATGTATAAACTGGTGTTTTGTGATGGCACCTCTTGGCTGTTTGACAAGCAAAACAACGCTAAATAAATATGTTTCCATCGGGCTTTAATAATATTTATGTATCCTTTATTGTTGATATTGCTTGGAGGGTGTTAGGATTGTGGTGCAACCGGAAGTTGTAAAAAAATGGAGGGATTAAGTGTTTGGTTAATTTTAAAAAGTACAAATTTGAAATGAGACCCACTATTTTTTTATTGCACAATTGGAGTTTCATGAAAAACAGTAAATTACTGCTTTCTATACGTTACGTTGTAGTCTGGGGCCGGAGGCGGGGGACTGGGGGTATTATTTATTTTTTGTTTATTATATATTATGGCTGGGGGCTGGGTGGGGGCTGTTATTATGTTTATTATATATTATATTTTATGTGCAGGGAGAGGTTTATTATTTATTATATTTTCTTATAAAAATATATTTTTATAAAAAATAATTAAAATATAAATAAATATTTTAGAAGGAGATCATAATATAATTTTTATCTCGCAATCCTAATTTTGTTTCAGATGATATTTTATTATATGTTGTTTCGGGATCGTAGATGCTTTCATGTATGAATTTATAGTTCGTGATGAAATTACAATTAGTTTGATGAGAGAATAAAAACAAGTGTCCAATTTACTTAAATTATTAAGTATATTTTATTATTATAATTATTAAATATTTAAAAAAATAGTATATATATATATATATATAGTAATTTCACAAGTTGAAAACAATATGAAAAATTTGATAACCAAACACTTGAAACTGTTTTTCATTAACCTCAAACTCAATCACAATTTTAACTAAACACTTTAAAAATTATTTTGAACCGCAACTAAAATATTTTTCATGAAACTGTTTTCTTAAAACTTCAACTATAAAAACAAAAACAATACCAAACAAACACTTCATTTCTTCCTTCGTAACTCTTTGATCTATGACGCTTGAATATTTTCTGAACCATTTTTGTTTGTGAATATAATTTATAAAATTCTGCAAGTTTCTGATGCCTTTTAAGGATGTGGGTGATCTCCAAGAAGAAGATATCTCGGAGCGCCCGTCTCCATTGTTGAGAGATGAGTCATGACCACCGAGTTACAGAGTCTTTGTATCTTCATACATAATCTTAACTCGTTAGTCGTCATGAAAATAATCTCGAAACGCTTGTCTCCATTGTTGAGAGATGAGGGATGGTTAGAATACCCATGGCGTTGGCAGGTAGCCATCAAAGGGCTAGGCCCTGTCCAGAAATCTTAGACAACGAAAACAAGTATGTCATTGATTACGTCATAATGGAATCATGACAAACAACATGATGTAAATGAGCATGGAAAAATATTCAATATACGATGTATAAATTCAAATTTAAGATTTAAATCTGAATATAAATTTAAACAACTTGATTTAAAATTATGACAAACATGAGGGGAAACATGATGTTTAAAATAGAAAAATATTATAGTTTTTAAAAAATAGAATTGAAAAAGAAAAACTAAAACTCATGTTCAGATACAATATTTTTCCATCAATACCATTGAAAAACTAGTTTTTATTTTTTTATTTTTTTTTTATTTTAAGAAAAATATATATTGAGTTTGGAAAACATATTTTAGAGATATTCTATAGTTTTTCAAATAAGAAAACTAAAATGATGAATACTGTAATTTTATTTATGTACAAAGTAATGTGAAACATTAAAAAAAAAATATTTTATTTTTATAGTTAGGTAATGTCATTGTCATGCATTAATTTTTTTTATCATGAATATAATTTATATTTTTTTATACTAATAAAATAAAAGAAGGAATTTTTCTGAGTTCTAACTTTTTTAAAGCAATAAAACAAATGTCTTCAATAATTAGATGAACTCCATTGTCGTTGTTAGCCCGGAATCTTTACATAAATACACGGCGTAGGTAACATCGGGGTGGACCCTTCAAATCGTACATATTCATAAAAGAATCTTCACAGGCCAATAGCACTGACCATTTCGTTTGTTCCCTCCCTTGCCTTAAGAAAGTACTGAACTCTCCTTGATGATGATGATGATTTAGAGTCTGAAAAGAACAATCAAATATGGCCAAGACCCAGAGCTCGAAACGTGATCTGGGTTTGGTTTGCTCTCTAATTCTCAATATCTTCTTTCTCTTTAAAGTGGGTGGTGAGTGGAATCTGAGTTGGAGCAAAAGAGCAGCGTCCGAAGCTGAGGCTGTGGCAGCAATATCTTGCTCCGGACATGGAAGAGCCTACTTGGATGGTCTGGTTCTGGATGGAAATGAAGGACCAGCTTGTGAGTGCAACACTTGCTATGGAGGCCCTGACTGTTCTCAGTTCTTCCCTGACTGTGCTGTCAACGCTGATGGGTACCTAACTCCTCTTGCTCATAGATTATATATATATATATATATATATATTTTCACCTGTGATCAAACCAGATTTGGAATTGAACTTTTGATTAAGTACTTTAACTTCATGATTACGCACTTCCTATCTTTATTGTTTCGTTTTTCTTTCTTCTCTACTTTTTTTTCTTTTTGGGTTACAGAGGAATCCAGATATTGATTAGCAGTAGGAAATTACTGTTTAGGCTGTTTGCTTGATTCTTCAAACGTTTTAGAAAGCAAAGATCGATAGTTTTGAAGAATACAGAAAAAGGAAACAGCTCGTGTGTTTCAAATCTATCTTTCTTCTTCATATACATATTGTGATGAAAAGAAAAATAGTTGGACCCGTTTGCCAGGTTGGTCAATTTTGCCCAGCAAACATTTTTCTCTCAAAGAATATATTAAGACAAAAAACCCACCATGCCGAAAGAGAGAGGTTGTAAACATGAAGCTGTAAATATATTGGTGAAACTGAGCCGCCATTTTATTTTATTTTTTATTGGGATATATTGAGAAAGGAGGTTCTTGAAGATACAAGCTTCGATGGTATGTTTGAGAGCTGAAATTCCCTGGAGAATTATTAATTTTCAGGCCAGGGAATTCTGTTTCACCTAGAATTCATCAAGAAGATATTTCCAATGAACCATACTCTGCCAGTTCTCTCTGCAGGCTCCATAGCAGCAGAGAAACGAAAGTGGACTTGGTTATGAAAAGTTTTGGTGAGAATTCTATACACGTATAGCTAATGCCGAGGCATTTAAAATTAAGCAGCTAATCCACATCAGAAATCTTCCTGGGAATTGATATAATGCCATTGTGGAGTGCTACTTGGTCAAAATATATAACGAGCAATGATTAGCATTACTTAGTTTTTTTTTTTTTTTCTTCTTAATTGAAGTAATTAATAATACCATCATTTATCATCTCTATTGATGCAGCGGGGATCCTTTATTCTTGGAGCCCTTCTGGATGCAGCAAGCAGCCAGCAGTGCACTTCTAGTAGCAGGGTGGCACCGGATGAGCTACTCCTATGGCGATCAGTCTACTATCTCTAAGGAGCTCGAGAAACACATCCGCAAACTACATGATATTGTAGGAAACGCAGCCACGGAGGGAAGATATGTTTTATTTGGTGCCGGCTCAACCCAGCTCCTTAATGCTGCAGTTTATGCTTTATCTCCGAATAACTCCTCGTCGCCGGCCAGGGTGGTGGCTTCGATTCCTTTTTATCCGGTTTGCACCACCCAGATTCTTGATTTTCATTAATTTCTTGGTGGACATTCTAGATGCTTCGTTGATATCGGTGATGATTCTGAAGCTGCTGCTAAAACCTTGCAGGTTTATGAACTGCAAACAGACATTTTTAATTCGGTAGATTTCCAATTTCAAGGGGATACATCCTTGTGGAAGAACAAGTCAGACAGTGATACAGAAGTTATCGAGTTTGTTACTTCACCGAACAATCCTGATGGGCAGCTGAACAAGGCTGTCCTCCATGGCCCGAATGTCAAAGCAATCCATGACCATGCGTATTATTGGCCACATTTTACAGCAATTCCAGCTCCAGCAGATAGCGATGTGATGATATTCACCCTTTCTAAGCTTACTGGTCATGCTGGCTCTCGATTCGGGTAACAACAAAAATATTACTCTCTTGTGCACAATTATATTTGCATTCTGTTATTTTTAAGTTCAACTAACCTTGTTTGGGGTTGCGATGCAACCCGCTTCTCGTTAAATTTAGATAATTTCTTTATGTTTTTGGATTATTTTAACGTGTTGATGTCAAAAATAATTTTAAAAAATAAAAAAATATATTATTTTGATAAATTTCATAACGAAAAGTATTTTGAAAAACAACCGCTAACACACTTCCAAACACCCTAAGATGGAACGCATCTCGAGCCTTTTTGTTGCCAAACATTCCCAAGATTATGATTTCTTAATTTAGTTGGGTAACTTGTCTCTCTGAATCTGTTCCTGGAAACATGTGTCGATATTACTCGTCTCTGTGAAAAATTGTATTGCCGATAAATTACCAGTTCCTCGTGATAGCAGCGTGTGTATTTTATTTGTTTTATACAGTTGGGCAATCATTAAGGACAAGGTCATCTACCAGAGAATGGTAACCTACATAGCCTTAAATACCATGGGAGTTTCTAGAGATACTCAGTTAAGAGCTTTAAAACTTCTAAAAGTAGTTCTGGCAACGGGAGGAAGGGGGATATTTGAATTTGGACATGAGACGATGAGGAAACGCTGGGAAAAAATGAACAAGCTCATTTCAGCATCTAAACGCTTCTCTCTGCAAAAAGTCATGCCCGAGTACTGCAACTACTTCCAGAAAATCAGGGGAGCTTCACCAGGTAACTAACTCGGCCGAATATCGAAATGTTTTTGAGTTTAGGGTTTTCACTTTTCACACTCTACTCTATATATATCTCACCATGTCCAAGATTTCGTTAACTGTTTCAAATACATTATACATTGCAGCTTATGCATGGTTGAAGTGTGAGAAGCAAGAAGACAAACACTGTTTTGCAGTCCTGCAAGCAGTTGCCAATATCACCGGCCGTCAAGGCAGTCTTTTCTACGCCGAAGATCGCTATGTGCGCCTCAGCCTCATCAGAAGCCAAGATGATTTCGATTTGTTGCTTCACAAAGTAAACGAATTAGTAGTCGGAGAAGAAGGTCCCCAAACTATGTGAAGGGTGTGGTCCACATCGTAGTTACAAAGGTCATGTTCATTGACCTTGTATGTAAATGTGCATGCTCGCCCATTACTGGTCGTGAATTTATTGATAGTCATTTCTGTTCACGAGTTTGATCTGTATGTATCATTATCTAGGAAGGAGTCGTCATGTCTATTGACGCGTCCCATTTATGAATATGTCTACACGGGTGGCTTGAATTCGCATGCCACAGCTTAGATGTTTCAGTTGATGCTGAAACTACAAGACACTGCTTCGTGCACATGTAATAATGTCGGTTTGCCATTGTTTTTCTGTTGTTAAATAGGATAAATGATGTTTGACTTATCTTTGTAATTCACGTCTGATGAGTGGGATCTGTTTGGTGAGGAGGTTTGTCTGCTTGCATTTTCTGTTTCTAGCTTGGAGCTTTCCCCCCTCGAGCGAATGCTGCCAAAACATGAAGAAAACAGCACAAATTTGGAGGCAACAAATACATCACGAAGCTGAAACCAAAGGAAAAGAAAGAATACAGCGCTATTATTATTGCTCTTTTTTTTCCTGGTAAAAACCCTAAATTTACCTGTGCTTTTAGTTTGATAAGTTAATCTTTATGTTTTCTGGTTTTAACTAGTGTTTAACAATTCCGTTGATAAGTTGAAGCCTTTTGGCTTCATGGCAAACTTCAAACTCTTTGCACATGCATAACAAAGGATGACTAAATCAATGTTCACTCAGCACTAGTTTCATAGCGTCAAGATTTCACTTCTATCAGATAAATACTAGGGCCAAAAACTTTGGAGTTTGACAGCAGATTTGCAGACAACGAATGTAGATATATCACTTTGATGTAAAATTACAAAACTTAGGTGCAGTGGAAGTAAATACCTCATACCTGAACTGACCTTTTAGGCGACTGTCTATGGTTTAAAATGTTGAATCTCATTCTTCTCTTCAATAAAAAGCAAAGGAATACAGAGACAACAATCAAGATGAAATAAACCTCTGAGTGAACCCTCCAGAAAATTTCAAGCCCGCACATGCTTTCACAGCTACAAGCATTCATACTTCCTAGGTTCCCCTTGGTTGTGCCCTCTGGATCCAGAATGAAGTCCAGATCCATGGCTGCTTCTCCCAGAGAAATTCATGTGGTCTTTGGTTTGTATCCAGGCACAGTCGTCCCATTGATACCATAGTTCCAAGCAGGAACAGGACAGTAATCTTAAACTATCCATTGATACCATAGTTCCAAGCAGGAACAGGACAGTAATCTTAAACTATCCAGTAAATCAAACATATAATATTTCAAGATCATGTTGAATTTTGTACCAACAAATGTTAGCATACATTCAACCAGCGTAACTAATAACTAAATCAAAGGTTATATGAGAAAATTGTTGAGATTATGCAATGAAGATTACTTAGTTAGAATAAGATTTAAGATTCACGAGATTAATTTGATTAAGTTTTTACTTTTGGATGGAGTAATGCCCTGATGATGATACATTCCAGTTCATGGCGAGTATATATAGTCATTCTCACCATAACATGTCTCTGAGTGAGGAATTCCCTGGAGGAATAACAAATGGAGCTATGTGTGCAAAAGAACAACAGAAAGGAAATCCTAGGCAGGGCATAAGAAAATAGGCAACTTAATTACAGCGTCTTCAGTGTTAGTGAGAGCATTTAGGGGGGCAAAATCACAAAGGAAAAAACAAGAAATCTGCTCAGCGAAATCACATGTGATATCTTTTATGGAATTATATACTGGCAAAACCTAAACTACATTCACTAAGCCTGATATATAGCCATAAGAAAACAATAGAAAGGAAAGATTTGTTTAGGAACCACATCATGGTGATGATGCCTGAGATACAAATATCATTTTTAAGGTGGAAACCTGAACTATGGATAAAAAATGTGAAATATTAAATCATATAATAGATTGATGATCAATTGAAAAATTAAAAAAAAGAAGTTAGGCAAGAATGCTGAAATAAGCGGACTGGGTTTGACTCGGCATGGCAATAGTCTAACAATTTCCAAAGGGATAACATGGAAACATTTACAGATGAATTAAAGGATTTATAACGAAACATGAAGAGGTACTGCTTTAAAGTTACCAATCTGAGCGAAAACAATAATTACCTTTTGTCCTCAGAGCCATCCCATGGGTAATTTGCAACTAGCGCACCCTAAGTATAACAAAGGACATGACTATGAAGTATGATTGAGCAAGACAAAATCCACATCCTTGTGTTTATCAACTGGCTTAGTAGAACTCATGAAACCCATGAAAAAATTCATTTGTTTAAAATCGGCTAAAATTGGCTGGACAAGTCAACCCATAAAAGATAAGTTGAAAATGTGGAGATGTAAAGAAGGAAGAAGAGTTTCGGGGTGAACAGATGAGAATGAATGAAGAAAAGCAGGTTTTCCATTTCTGATCAAGAAGAATGCCACTTGCAATGTTCAAGATTTTGATAGCCACTTTAAGCACGTGTTGAAATAAGAATCAGCAGACATTCATGTACCCATATGATTTCTTCATCCCCTTTAGCAGATGTTCATGTACCCATAAGATCTTCATCCCTCCATGTGGATTGAAAATTTTATTTTGATTGAATCACATGTCGAGGAGATTTATTTTTTTTCAAAAAAGCAGTGTATGTGTATATGACTTTCACCAAGTTCATAACAGAGGGAAAAGAAGATGAAGAATTACCCCGTGCAAACTGGCAGATAAATTGTATCTCTCTCGGCCAATTCATAATTGCTCTTGTTTCAGGTTGACGTGCATTTATGTCATTATTGAGTGAAAAGAACTGGCATGTCATTTCGGTAATACTTTTATCATAATACAGTCACAACCAAGTCTTGAGAGGAAATGTAAACCACAGATTCAATTAGTACATTAAATAAAGCAATTTTATAATTTTAACTTAATTGAGGCCAAACAATTTGAACGCTAGGTCTAAACACTAGTAGATAAGATCATTTCAGTCACGGGAAAGATAAACAAGTTCCAAGATTTGTTTTGTATAGGAGTATTATTTGAATTTCATCTTGGCCTGAAAGGGCCAGATCCAATGATTGGACTACTCGGACAAAATACTATCAATACCACAATTACATCGTTGATCAGACAGCTAAATTATTTAGCAATGCAATGAATCTCAAACTGTCAACTATTTTCTTTCTATCTCCTCCTGGTCTCTCTTAAAAGAACAGGAATCCAAACATAGCACTTCATGTGAAATATATTGCAAAAGTTACTCCAATTAGAATTTGTTTTGTCATGGTAAAATGATTTTAAGGATTCTACAGGTGTTTTTTTCCAGTTAGGTCTGCAGCTTGTGACATAGGATATAAAAAATGCAGAACTGTTTCATTTTATACATATTGGTATTCATCGTCGTCAAAGTAGAGTCTTTTAGGTTATATCTGAATTTGACAAAACAAATAACTAAAAGCAGCAGCAAAAATGAGATGCCTGGTCTGGATAATCTCAATTTAGGTCAATATTGTTAGCATTACCACGCCTCCTTAAAAAACATCCATCCGGATTCATGGATGGATGAATATGAAGGTGAATATTCTCAACAATCAATCTGGCCTGTAAGATAACAGAAGAGTTCAAAATGAACCACATTGCTGTGAAACATATTTTGTAGCAGTTCAAGTTTATTCAAAGGCGACAAAGCAATGGGAAAATTTCTATATTGATCAGGTTTATTTCACTAGAAAAATTGATAGCAAGTATAATATTACCTGTGAGAGCTTCTAAAACAAGGATATAAATAACAACGAAAATTTTCTTTTATTTTCATTTTTTTCTTAAAAGTTCCATTAGTAAATATTCATATGATGTGATTAGCAATGGTCACACACGGCAACTGTATTCTTAATTGGCCTTTCTTATTGGCAGTAAATTTGGCTTGATTTGGAAAAAAAATCGATGGATTACTGCTGGAGAAGATGCATAGAGTCTTTCAATGATTCATGAGTGCAACGGAGATAGTGAAGAAGTAGATGGAAACTAAGATGGTTCTACGACATGAGATACAAATATTTGGAGAAAAAAAATGATGAAACTAGATGGGGAGATTTAAGAGAACATTGCTAAAAAAGAAAAAAGAAAAAAGAAAAATCAATACGCTACTAATAGATGGAAAAAATAAGAACATGAAAGTAATCTGCAACAGAAAGTTCAAAATCCTTAGACGAAGGCACGCAATGAAAAGAGAAGAGAAATACCAAGGATTCCTTCGCATAGTTTTCGCATATCCAATTGGCGAGACGCAGCAGAAGCTCACGACCTACAGGTTCATCCCAATGGACGTTTCCAATCAAAGTGCCTGGTAGGCCCAATCATCTGATGTTTGAAGCTTGAAGATGGATTTTAGTTTCTTCTAGTTACAGTGGACGCTTGGTTTTTATATGTGGCGCTACTAATTGTGAATAGGATCGATTTCTCGTTGTTTTTTTTTTTTTTTTGGGCTTTGAACGTTGATGAGGGGGGAAGGGAAGGTGCGTTTTGCGCGTGGGGTGAGCAAGTCACGTGAGCGTGGGGGTGGGAGGGAGCTGGGGACGATTCTGGGCTGGGCTCTTGGATTAAATGGACCTCAAAATAGTTTACAGGCATAGCCGCATAGGATTTCTTCTTGATTTTTTTAAATAGAATGGACAATAATTTTTATTTGAGTAAATTATATATAGGAAAAATCTCCCTTCCTTCTTCTTTGTTTCAACTAAACCCTAAATTGAACAAAAATTCTGAGAGCTAGAACTCATAATCTCGACACAAAGTAAATTGGATTTAGCCTCAGACTTGTTTCTTTCTTTTTCCACCCCTCTTTTCAAAACCCAACATGTCCTTTTATACAGCTTAAGCAACGATCCCCGATTAGTGCACAGTAGCATATAATTAAAAGCATGATTGTTCATGTCATTTTGGTGTGGGGATTTTTTTGATTCGGGACTGCTGTGTGGTGATTCAATGGCTGGTGGGAGAGGGGTTGTTTGTGTGGTGGTGATTTTATTATGGCGGTGTCCGTCGTGGTTTTAGATTTGGGTTTTTCATGGATATGAGATTAGCGAGAACGTAGCTTTGATGTTCTTAGTTTCTAAACGGGTTGATCTACACGAGGCAAGTTTTGGAACGGAGCACCCAAACGAAACAGCTTTCCTTCTGGGATTGCTGTGTTATAAAATTAAATATTCTGAAGTATTTAATAGAGAATTGTTGTAGGGTGTCATGAATAAAATCACTGGACTGTTTTACATTTATTTTAAATTATTATAAAATATATAGGTACATCGAAAATCAAGATAAATTATATGAAAATACGAATCATGACTTTCTTTAAACCATTAACACAATATTTTTAAGCACGACTGTAATTAAGTGCTGTGTATTAGGGGAAAGGACGAGCTATTGGTATTTTTTGTGATTTTAAAGTTCCTTTTCGTATTCTAAATAAAATAAACGTATTTTGGAATAAACTTTTATAGTAATTTTCAAAAAATAAGGATATAATAACATTAATAGTCGGAATATTGTCATTTTTTACGGGAAATGTTACTCTGTTAGGTGCTGTATATCTTTGCCTGAATATATCATTAAAAAACAAGCCGTTGCATGTGTTAGAAACCGTAAATTACAAACTGCCAGTTGGAAAATTCTGGAAGCAAATACGAGGATGATGAGCGACGAATGGTAGCTCGTGTCAGGAGAAAAGAGATCACGTGCTCCATATAGTTTGCATCACATGGCAATTTTAGAGGGCCATTGCTTTCATAGTTGTTAATGCTGTTCTGGTTTTTCGATTAGAACAGAATGTTCCGGTTTCGGAGTGTTCAGGCATGCCATTTCGGTGTCGTACTATTCATATATAATTAATTATATATATATATATATATATAAAAATATATTAATTTAATAAGCATAATTAAAATTTGAATTCTTTTTTATTTAAAATATTTTGGTGTTTTTAAATTATTTTGATGTATAGATGTCAAAAATAATTTTAAAAAAATAAAAAACAAATAGATTTTGAACCCGGAATGGCACGCCCGGAACGGAACCGAGGCGTTCCGGCCGGAATTTGGCCAAAATTTCCGGATCGGACTGGAATTAAAACCGAGACGAAAATGACGCCGTTTTGTCTCGGTTTATTGAACGGAACGGAACGAAACGGAATTAACAACTATGTTTGCAGTCCAAGTTCTTCTCTGCCGATCGGAATAGCTGGCCGACAATTTTGTTTTTCAGATATGCTAAAGGAAGCACAAACCGTTTCCCATCAGCACTATACACAACAAAGTGGCCCTTCTCCGCCATGGATGGTCGGCCGCTGCACGCTACCGCCATCTCTGTAACCAAAATTCCTCGGAAATGACATTCCTTTTCTCCTTCTCAGGTCAAAAGCCGATGAACTTTTTTTTGTTGTTGTTGCAGGTCGAAAATAGTTGTAGGGTACGACTAGTCTAGTCATTAAAAGGGCAGTTGCCCACCGAGCAGGGGCCACTGCCTGTGATTCTTGAATTGGTGGAAGAGGATGGCCATGATAGGATTACATGATACATCAATGATTCCGAGGACCATTTGACCGGATAAGCTTTTTCCTTGGCTGACGTAAGAATTATATGCAGTAATTCGAATAATTATAAGAGTTTTGGTTTAGGAAAAAAAAATCGGATTACATCAAGAATCTTTACTGTACAAGTGTACATCACAAATGCGTTAGCTTTTCCCGGTTTAAGAAATCATGTAAAGCTGCCGGGCCCAATAATTCTAGACCAACGAGAAACTGCCACATTTGTGGTGTATGTCTCGAGTTGAGGACCTGTCTGCTAAAACAGTCCCTTTCTATGACCTTTATTTGGAAAGTGATTGCTAAAACAGTCCTTTTTAATAATAATAAAAAATAATAATAATTCTTATCTGCTTCAAAAGTTGAATAGGAAGCTTATATTTTCCCACTGGAATCGATCCTTCAAACACAACCAATCAGGCCGCCCTAACTTGTAATTAGCTAGGAATTGTTTTTTAAAATCGTGTGTTCATGAGATAGAAGTTAATGGGAGCCGATGATGCCGCCGACCAATCTTTTCAAGAGAATGGATTGTTGGCTCAAGTCAAGATCCTAGTCCATGGACCTACCTATGATGGACCCGCCATGATCAGCGTTGGACGCGTGTACGGTTAATAAACGAACACGAGGTCACCAAATTCAAGATCAAGGCCTTGATTTAAGAGGTTTGCCTGCTGGGAGCAGGGTAACGACCATGCTTGATTGCCTTGGTGAATATACAACAGCCATATAAATGAAGTGCCGACATGGCCCACCTTGTTTCTTTTCTCTTTTTTATTGCGAGGCCGTAGCCGACTTTCATCTCATCTTGTAAACTTTATGCCATTGTTTTTGTCGTTCCAGATTGTTCTATTTTAGAGTCTTTTTCTCAGTGTGATGTCATGTAATTCGGGAAAGCATATTCGAAAAGAAAAGGGGCCCAGAAAAAAAAAAGTCTTATGAACTGATATTAATATATAAAAATAATCAAAAAGTATTAAAAAAATAATTTAAAATAAAATAAAATTTTAATTTTTTTCAAAAATATTTTTAAAACACATTACAAAACAACACTAAGAGGCGTGAATGATTGTGCCTGATATAAAATTAGATAGCTCACGGTGTTCGATGGCCATGAAGTGTCCACTGATATCTGAACGAGTGAAGTCAAAAGATCATTCGGTGCAAGTAGCTACAATATTGAGAGATTTACAAATGTAAAGGGATAGGGTTCTTTTTTTTCCATCGCATGATAACTGAAGAAATTAATCAAAATATAAATGCAAAAAATATTTTTAAAAACATGTAAAAATATATTTTTTTAAAAAACAAGTTCAAATGTTGGGATGATAATTGATTTGGGTTTTCTAGAGCATAATTCAGTCGTGTTTTCTTTGAAAATCTTGATTTTTTTCATGTCTTTAAATTATTTAACGGGTTAATATTAAATAATATTATTAGTATAATTTTAAATAAAAAATAATTTAAAAACAATTTTATTGTTTTCTCAAACATGTCCTTGAAAGATCGGGTGAAACTTGTTGATTCAATTAGTATGATTTGTCGGGTTACTAACCGATCAAATTGGACATGGTGTTTTAAAAATATCTATGAAAAAAATGAATTTTATTTTATTTTTTTGCTTGAAATTATTTTTTTTAATATTTTTAAATTATTTTTATCTGCTGATTTTAAAAATATGTTTTTAAATAAAAATCACAAGCAGGAGTTAATTTTCATCACGAGAATCCAAATCCTCGTAAATACAAGGTAAGACGCACGTACTCCTCAGCAACACACAAAACAAAGTCAGGCAAAAATATCCGCACGCAGGATGACAACCGAACAACTCTCTCGCAATGATTCCAAAGTTAGAACAAACTACTAATATATTATATTATATACTAATATATTATATTATATTCACATGGGAGGTTTATTTGCACCTCCACTCTTGTTTTGCTACGAGCACATTCGGTTAAGGATGTTTTTTTTTTTTAATAAATCTAAAATTATTTTTCGATAATTTATATATATAATAATAAAATATATATTTTCATAAATAAAATATATATTATTTTAGCTTTTATAAAATTAAAATTGAAAAAGAATGCACAACAAAATCTTAAAGAATAAACTAAAATTTAAAATTTTAAATAAGCTAATATAATATATCATATGAAAACTTGATTTTAAATCCTTATATTTTCAAATTGTCATTGATTTTTTTTTTAATTCAAAAAATGGATCAAGAACATTTCTTTATTGTTATTTTTACATGTTAAAAAAATAAGATGAAAATGGATCTAGAGGAGTGTGTGGCTTATGTATCATTGTCATTTGAAGTGATTGTTTTTATAATTTAATTTGTATTTTAAATCATTTTCTTTTATTTAATATTAAATTAATATTTTTAATTTCATGATATTAAAAATAATAAAATATTTAAATTGATATTTAATTAAACAATATATTTTAAAAAAACTTAATAAAGACGAGGAGGTGCTGCTGCACAACTTTACTGCATTTTTTTTAAGATAGCATCAAAGTACATGTAATCATGTCATGGCGTATGTGTCTTAACATGGCAAACTTGACTACATGTATATACATGGCAAAGTTTTATATACATGGCAAAGTTTGGCATGACGTGGGCCTCTAAGGTTAGAGGAAAATATCATTGCCACGTATGCAACGAAATCTCACATTAGAAACCATCTAAAGATCTCCTCTTCTCCACCTAAACTTCACTCTTAATATTTTTGTCAGCTAAAGAAAAAAAACATTTGAAGGAAATTAGAGATAAAAAAAAAAAATCTCAAAAAAACATTACAGTCACAAAAGTAGTCGTACAGAGAGATCAAATACACCAACACTCAACTCGGAAAAAAATCATACTAAGCAGCTTCAGTTCACACACCTGTGATACAGTTCCCAGACACAACTACCAGGTATTTTGGTGCCTTTTTTTCTTTTTTTCAGTCATGTTTAGTAAAATATTTATTTTATGGGCTCTTGGATCTAAGTTCAGTTGTTTGTAGTTTCTTTTTTTCTGCTGTGTTTAATTTTTGCATGCTAAATCATTTCAAGATTTATTCTTTATTTAAGAGTTCGAAAATGCTCTTATATCACACCCCTTTTGATTTTTCGTGTGGGTTCCTTTTTCAAAATTTATAAAAAATTTGGAGGGTTATTCTGTTTTGGTTTTGAATTTTCTATGAATATCACACTCTGAAGCCATTTTAACCATGTTCTTGCAGAGCAGTAGATTCAAGTACTTGTTTGGATTGTAAGATACTGTAGAAGCTTATTAGGTGTGGGGTTTGAATTCCGAGGCCAGCAAACTAAGGAAAATCTCTGGGGTTTTTTTCCAGTTGATTTTTTGCTGAGAAATTCTGGGGGGTTCAGAGAGTAATCCGAGGGGGATGTTGAATTACGATATATTGATTCTAGATTGGTAGTGGTGGGAAGGGAAAAAAGTTCGCGGTTGGTTTCTGGTATTTTGAAGGGCAGAAAAATTCTTAATGGCTAGTTCTTCTTCTGAGAGGTGGATTGATGGTCTTCAATTCTCTTCATTGTTTTGGCCGCCTCCTCAAGATGCCCAACAAAGAAAGGTCAGTTGAAACATTCCATTTTTTTAATTGTCTTATAAAGCTCATGAAATAGGTGGCAAGACTTGTTATATATTTGCATCAACATATTGTTTCTAAGGTGTATTGGGTGCCAAAGTTCAGAATAGACTTGATTTAAAGAATCTGTAAATTTCTTCTCGGTAGAATGGAGATATAAAAATGAAGCATAGTTTCTAGACTGATTGTATATATTAGTGGATACATCTAGTTCATATTGGTGGATCAATCAACGCCTCCTTTTTCAGCAGTATGTTACATAAAAACCACCCCTTTACTGAAATATCTCTATTAAATGGGGATTTAATATTTCAATTTTCCAGCAATCATTGTGCATCAATAATCAGGTGTTAGTGAGCTGAAACATAATCATGCATCTATGTTCACTCTTCATGATTTCTTACCCCAAATTACTTCCATGTTAGCTCAAAATTTAAAGGACTGTTCAGAACATAGTAAAACTTCACTTTTCTAAATAACTAGAATAAGGAAAAGAAAAATTAAAATTTTATGTTCAACGCAATAGTTCTCCATCTAGAGAACTAAAAAATTACTTTTCCAAATTAGTTTTCAGAGTTTGACAAAAAAAATTTTTTTGATGTTTGCATAGTTCTCCTTAACAAGTATCTCGCTCTTTTCCAAATTAAAGAAAAACTAAAATAATGAATAATAAAATAATCTTCTTATATTTAAAGGCATTTTATCAATATTAAACATCAAAATTATCTTCTTTTATATTTTCATATTGGGTAAATGCCATAATATTTATTTATTTTAAGTAATGTAAAATAGTTTTTTGGTCTTTTTGAGTTAATAAGTAACATGACAATTTTTTATTTGAAAAAATAAAATCAATATTTTAGAGCTAGATTATTACAATTACAAAAAGTTAAATCGAGTGTTGTAGTTATGGTTTTGTTTTTTAATGGAGAATAGTTACAATCCTAGCATGTTTTTTATTCTTTTTCATTGGAAAATTCTTCTCTATTTTCAGTAAATGAACTCATTTTTCATTGGAAAAGAAAAATGGAGATGGAGATGGAACATGGTTTTCTGTTACTAATAGCTTTAGCCTTTTCAAATCCCTCTGCTGTGTTTGGTAGGAAAGAAAGTAGGGTCGATGGGGAGTGGGAAGTGGGGAAATGAGATGCTTCTTCATTTAGTTTGATGGATGAAACCCAAGGAAGGATCCTTCCTAGCCTAGCGGAAATGTAATTTGGTTTCCATCTCCTCCGCAAACTTCCATTTCCCCATTTTTGCACCCCACTCTTCCCATTATCTAAATTTTACGAGAGTTTGTCTTTGAGGACATCAAACAGAAATTACAGAACCAGTACTTGTTGACAGTCATTAGACATCACTACTTTTGGACAATTAAAACTTTTGGGTTGAAGTGAAAACTTCTATTGCCAATTTTGTTTGTTCGTCATCTCATTTGCTCCAATGTTTATAGCACTGGATATGCTCATTTGACTTGGAAAATGACCTATCTGCATCTTATCTTTGTTTTCAAAATTACTCTCATGTACAGTTTCTACTTATTTGTCTTCTTTTTATGACATTCCTTTCTATTGAGGTTCATTTCCTATAAGAACTGATCCATATGTTTCTTTATGTTTTTCTTCCCCCGCAGGCACAAATCACTGCTTATGTGGAGTACTTTGGGCAGTGCACATCAGAACAGTTTCCCGATGACATTGCTGAAGTATACTTTCTCTTTGAGTCGATCTTTCTTGTTTACATGATATAAATACTGAATTATATAGACTTTTACAGACCATGATATTAATAACATATATTGGTTGTTGATATGGATATGGTTTTGACAGCTGATCCGCAATCGTTATCCATCAAGGGACAAACACCTATTTGATGATGTTTTGGGTAATGATTCTTTGCCAATGCTATTATGTAAAAATAATTAATTGCACTTGTTGAGTATCAATTCATTTTTGTCACCTCCCAGCTACGTTTGTCCTTCATCATCCGGAGCATGGACATGCTGTTGTTCTTCCAATTATTTCATGCATTATAGATGGTACACTAGTTTATGATGGGAGCAGCCCTCCATTTGCTTCTTTCATTTCCCTAGTCTGCCCTAGCAGCAAGGTATGCAATGCGAAACCATGACCTACCTTTCAAATATCTCTATCTCTATAGTAAAAATTTCCCATTTTTCTCTGTTACACAACTATAATTTCTGGTTTATGTTTCATTTCACAAGTCATGCATTTGTCTTTAATTTTTCTAATTTGTTTACAGCATGCAATTTCTGTATGGGTTGAAAAGAAGCTTCATATTTATTACACGGCTTTTGATACTTCTACAGAATGAATATTCTGAACAATGGGCTCTAGCATG
Organism: Salix caprea; assembly: GCA_964035475.1. Lineage (NCBI taxonomy): Eukaryota > Viridiplantae > Streptophyta > Magnoliopsida > Malpighiales > Salicaceae > Salix > Salix caprea. The sequence continues at coordinate 13,615,881 of OZ037755.1, read as the reverse complement.
TGGAGAGATTTTGCGGATTTTAACTCATTACAATCGCCCAATATACAAGCTGGAAAAACAGAATAGTGAAACAGACACAGGCAGTCGTGATGACCATTCTACAAGTACTGAATCAGAAGGGAAATCCTCCACCATTCCTCTGGCACAACAAGAGAGGAAACCTTTCAGGCCCCTGTCTCCTTGGATCACCGACATTTTGCTTGCTGCACCTCTGGGTATCAGAAGTGACTACTTTCGTTGGTGAGTGCAATATTTTATTTGGACTAACTGTTGTGTTTTGGTTAGGAAGTATTCAACATGATAGGAAAAGTAAAAATATAGTATGATTTCTTTACATTTAAATTCTAAAACTGGATTAAATTGCGTACTTTAAATTTTAGTGGGATAATTTCCAGTCCTTTTCCCCCTGCTCAGTGTTTCGCAACTCCCTGGTCCTGATCTAGAAAGGTTCGAGTTATTTGGCATTGGAAATAATCATTGTAACGGTGCACAATCCATTTTTTTTCCTAATAATTAGTCTTTGAGATTGAAATTAAACATAAAAAATTTCCTAGATCAGAATGGACATGATGATGTATATCTAAAGGAGAACACTGGAAGTAGAGCGTAATTTACTCACTTCAGAAAAAAATGGGACAATAGTTTTCATGGTTTGTACAACAACTAAGATACTGAATATCTTGAACTGCACTTCTTTTAATGGTTTAAAACTATACATAACAAAAACTGCGAACACCTTGCATAGATGGTTAAATGGAAATTTTCTGTCCCTCAAACATAATATAGAAGAACGAGGTTGGTTTGGAAAAGATCCTTTCACCATCCCATATAGGATGTGTACTAGAATGGTCTTGGATTTATATGGATGGCCAAAGTAAACCTGCAAGGCACCTTCTATGGGATAAAACTGTATGCCACATGGCAGAAGCAGACAATACCTCATAGGGACTGAGCCAAGACTGTCACATGTGGTACTGAAGCTACTCTGGGGTTCTATCATGTGGTGATCTCCACATGGAAATGCAGATCCAATGATGACAACTATGGAATTCCAGGGCATGAAGTCTGTCGCAATCTCACCTGTTGCATTGACACTGTTTGTAGTGAATTCATAGTGACTTTGTCATGGAATGTAATGAATCATATTTATTTCTTATCAACTTCTTTTTATGGGGCTTCCCTTAACCTCAAATGTCGTCAAGCATTTCAGGTGTAGTGGTGTTATGGGTAAATATGCTGCTGGAGAGCTCAAGCCACCAACAACCAGTAAGTTGATTTTTTTTTTCCAGAAACATAGTATGTGAAAACTTGGCCTTTTGCTGTATTAGCATCTAATTAATATGGACTAGTTAATTATGACAACGGAAACAGTGCAAAGACAGTGCATTTCTTTGCCTTCAGTAAAAAAATTTAAGCATTGCTGATTGTTTTGTTGACAATTTGCGCTGAACATAATTATCAACACTATGAGGTGAAATTTCAATGTTAAGGAGATTGGCTAGAAGAGGTGCAAATGTTATAGATGAGCTCTGGTTTCCTTGATAGGGATTTTAATAGAAAAGTTTGTAGTATTGTACAGATATTTAGGCTACCAAATGGCAAACATTGAAATTGATGGGCATGAGCTACATGTAAAATGCATGCCAGTCTATTCTTTTTTGCAATGGTGAGGATGAATATGAGATAGTGAAAGACATGATTGGTGTCTAAAGAGAAAAAGTTCAAGGCAATTCTGAATTTTTATTTCTTATGTAGGACTTGAGATGGGCACAATGATATTTTCATCTCTGGAACATATTTAGAAAAGTGAAAAGTACATGTTTTCCTGTTTTGCATTCCACTCTTCTTTTCCCCCCACAAAAATGATTGATGTTTTAAATTGATAGCATTGTCCTTTTTTGTGGTTATTTTTAACATTGTCTCTAAGATTCCCAGTGTTGATAATTATGTTCAGCGCAAATTGTCAACAAAACAATCAGCAATGCTTAAATTTTTTTACTGAAGGCAAAGAAATGCACTGTCTTTGCACTGTTTCCGTTGTCATAATTCCCTTGAAACTGAAGATCTAGCTTGCAACATCTGTACACATAATCCTTGATTGTGGTAGTATGCACAAGTTGTTGCTTCCTTGGAACATTGATTTCCTAGTGATTCCATTGTGGTTGTAAGTATTAATGTATAATATGGTCCATTGTGGTTGTAAGTATTAATGTATAATATGGCTGGGAGCTGTTATGAGGATAATTTAAGCTTTATTACATAATCTACAATGATAACACGGCAGTCTACACACTGAGACAAATATCACTATCCACTGATTTTCTTTTTTATTGTGTTAGCTTCTTCTCGCGGGTCTGGAAAGCATCCTCAGCTCATGCCATCAACTCCAAGGTGGGCTGTGGCAAATGGTGCCGGGGTTATATTAAGTGTGTGCGATGAGGAAGTTGCTTGTTATGAGACTGCTACACTAACTGCGGTAGCTGTTCCTGCACTTCTACTGCCTCCTCCAACAACAGCTTTGGATGAGCATCTAGTTGCTGGGCTACCTGCACTTGAGCCATATGCACGTTTGTTTCACAGGTACCTTTCTGAAACTAAATGCTTATAAAAAAAAATTCTGAATCTACATGCATGCGTAATTGATTAACTACTTGTTTATGGTAATTGTATCATCTAGCAACTCAAATAAATGACATGCTTTTTTAATTGTGGGACAGTTCTTTGTGTGCCTTCTCCCGCCCTCATGTATTTTTATTGAAAATTTATCTTTATCAATGCCTTTTAGCATGCAGAAAACTCTATAAATAAAGGTGGGGACTAGCATATAATTGACCATAGAGGTCTTAAAGACAGCGGGAGACTCCTCTGTGTACAAGTGTGACAATCCCAATTTTAGTAGGTTGAAGCATTCTACTTATTAGTGGTTGTTAAATGTGTTCTATTCCGGGTAGGTATTACGCCATTGCAACTCCAAGTGCCACTCAACGTCTTCTTCTTGGACTTCTTGAAGCACCACCATCATGGGCTCCGGATGCTCTTGATGCTGCTGTACAACTTGTGGAACTCCTTCGAGCTGCTGAAGATCATGCATCTGGCATAAGGGTAAATTGCATAGTTTTGATTGCTTACATTTAATTGTACATTGACAAGCATATCACTTCTAATCTTGTTCTGGAGTGCCTGCCTTCTTTATTTCAGAAATTCACCTTGGCAACCAACCATGCTTACTGTTGATTTGTTATTACCTAGTTGATGATCTTTTTGCTAGTCTCCACATGATCTTGTCAAGAGATGAAGAAGATACTGATTTTATCATTAGAGTGACTACATGCACGGAATAATTAGTTTTTTAATTATTATATAAAATAAGAATGTATAATTAAGAGAGAGAAGAGTAAATACAGCGAGGCATACAAGTCATTCTCCCATAGAATGCAAAAGAGAGCCTAAATTAAAAACCAGCTATCCTGTCCTTTGTACTTAGCTTCTGCAAAGCCATGAAAGATAGCTGTTCCCTCTTTTTGGAGTCTTCTGAAATAATTGTCAATGTAAACAAAAGTCCTGTTTTTTTATCCACCTGTTTCTCTGCTTGTGATTACTTCACTTATTTCCATCAGAAGGAAGCTTTCTCTATCCTAAAAGAAGTGGGAGTTACTCAAGACATTATATTTGTAATAAATTAATTTCTTTGATCAATCTATGGTTATCTATTTTCCTATAGCCTTTCTATTTCGTTCTTCTTAATTTCTGTGTTCACTTATGCAGCTTCCCCAGAATTGGATGCACTTGCATTTCTTGCGTGCAATAGGGACTGCAATGTCCATGAGAGCAGGTATAGCTGCTGATGCTGCTGCAGCTTTACTTTTCCGCATCCTCTCACAGCCTGCATTGCTGTTTCCTCCACTAAGGCAAGTGGAAGGGGTGGAGGTTCAACATGGATATCTTTCATGCTACAGGAAGCAGGTGATATAAATGTTAGTTGTTGATGTCAGTTTGATTTGTTGTGACTTAAGCTATGAAGAAAGATCTTTATTGAATGCTTTGTTTCATTGTAATTATGGTAACAGATAGAAGTGCCTGCAGCTGAAGCGACTATTGAAGCAACTGCCCAGGGAATTGCATCTATGCTTTGCGCCCATGGACCTGAGGTTGAATGGAGAATTTGTACCATTTGGGAAGCTGCTTATGGTCTGATTCCTTTAAGTTCCTCAGCAGTTGATCTTCCTGAAATCATAGTTGCAACACCATTGCAACCTCCAGTATTGTCATGGAATCTGTATATACCTCTCCTTAAGGTCCTGGAATATCTTCCTCGTGGAAGTCCTTCAGAAGCATGCCTCATGAAGATATTTGTTGCCACCGTGGAAGCAATTCTTCAGAGAGCATTTCCACCAGAGTCTTCTAAAGCACAGACCCGAAAAACAAGATCTCTTTCTAGCTTAGGGCCTGCCTCCAAAAACCTTGCTGTGGCAGAGCTTCGTACAATGGTCCACTCTCTCTTTCTAGAATCATGTGCCTCTGTAGAGCTGGCATCACGGCTACTATTTGTTGTGTTAACTGTGTGTGTCAGCCATGAAGCTCATTCCAATGGAAGTAAGAGACCAAGAGGTGAAGAAAACAATCAACCTGATGATGTCACAGAGGACTCACAATCAATGTCTGAAACACCAAGAAACATCAAATCTAGAAGGACAAAGAAACAAGGTCCAGTTGCCGCATTTGATTCTTATGTTCTGGCTGCTGTATGCGCTCTGGCTTGTGAGCTTCAAATATTTCCCTACGTTTCCAGGGCAAGTAATCATTCTACATCTAAACATGCTCAGGCTGTAGTCAAGCCTGAAAAACTAAATGGATCTGTTAGTGAGTTCCAAGCTAGTCTCGACTCTGCAATCCATCATACTCACAGAATTTTAGCTATTTTGGAGGCACTTTTTTCTCTGAAACCATCTTCTATTGGAACATCTTGGAGTTATAGTTCGACTGAGATAGTAGCTGCTGCTATGGTTGCTGCTCATGTTTCCGAACTATTTAGACGTTCAAAGGCTTGCGTGCATGCGCTGTCTGTTCTGATGCGATGCGAGTGGGATAATGAAATTTCCACCAGGGCATCTTCACTATATAACCTCATTGACGTCCACAGCAAGGCTGTTGCATCCATAGTTAACAAGGCTGAGTCATTAGGAGCTCGCTTGCACACACCAGTTTGGAAAGATTCACTTGTGTGTTTTGATGGTAACAAGCAAAATAGAAGTGCAAGCACTGTCTGCTTTAATTCAGGGCAATCATCTGGCCTTCAATGCGAAGAATTAGTTCATTCAGAAACTGAACTTAAATGTGAGAGAGCATCACATTCAGAAGGGTCTGGAAGCACCTTGGGGAAAGGTATTGTGGGATCCCCCCTTGATGCTTCAGATTTGGCCAATTTCTTAACAATGGACAGGCATATTGGATTTAATTGCAGCGCACAAGTTCTATTAAGATCAGTGCTTCCAGAGAAGCAAGAGTTATGCTTCTCTGTTGTTTCTCTGTTGTGGCACAAGTTAATCGCATCACCTGAAACTCAACCTAGTGCAGAAAGCACTTCTGCTCAACAAGGGTGGAGACAGGTAGTATTCCATGTTCTAATCACTTTCCCTTCAAATGGAAAATAAAAATTATAAGCTTTAATGTAATTTATGTAAAATGTTTCATGCTATATGTATAAAAAATAGACATTTTAAACTTTTTAGCGTATATGACTGGGATGCATGATATGCTGCCCAGTTATGTGGAAATGGATTTGATAGAGCCAACTGCCAATATTTTATCTGAATTCCCATTAAGTTTTATGAAATATGCTTCTCTAAATACTTGTCATTATGTATTTAGGTTGTGGACGCACTATGCAATGTTGTATCAGCATCGCCAACAAACGCAGTTACAGCAGTTGTTCTTCAGGTCTAAATTTTGCTTTGCCTGTAATTATGCTGTAAAATGAAATTGTTTACCTTTTACTGTTTGGCCAATCATTTTGAAACAATCTATTTTTTCCAAAGATGGCACCACCTACAGTGGGGCAATACAATAAAAATTCAGAACTATATATTTTGATAGCACAAAACATACTCACCTAGACAATGGAAAGGTGCAATAAAAAGAGGTTTATTAATTAAATGGTTTCTGCAATTGTTTTGATCCCAAATTTGGAGGTGTTGCCTGTTGGGTGTTCAAGTTAGCACCCCTTTTTTCCTTGTTGATTTGGTTCTGTTTTGTTTTCCTCTAATATTCAGTTGCTTCAAGTGTTTAGTCACTTTCATGGCCTGTGTTCTTGTCAGGCGGAGAGGGAATTGAAACCTTGGATTGCCAAAGATGATGAGTTAGGTCAGAAGATGTGGAGAGTCAACCAGCGTATTGTCAAGTTGATTGTTGAGCTGATGAGAAATCATGATACCCCAGAATCTCTGGTAATTTTGGCTAGTTCATCAGACCTACTTTTACGCGCCACAGATGGGATGCTTGTTGATGGAGAAGCTTGCACTTTACCACAACTAGAGGTAACTTATTGAAGAAGATTTCACTTCATTTGAACATGTTACCTGCTCTTTATAATGTTCCTTCACCTTCTTCCCAAAATTATATTGACTGGAGGCTTATGACACCCCAAGATGTAGTCGGCAGTCCTTTCTCAACAGAAGAAAACTACTTATATTAAGTGATTTTAATCTATCATTTTCTATTTGGCAGCTGCTGGAAGCTACAGCTAGAGCAGTTCAGCCAGTGCTGGAGTGGGGAGAGTCTGGACTTGCGGTTGCAGATGGCCTTTCAAACCTCTTAAAGGTGAATATACCCTGTTGACATATCCACTTTCATTTTGTATGAAGGTTGTGCGCAATGCACACACATGCGTAAATGCACAAGCACACGAGCATGTTTACTGATAACATGTAAGCTAAGAAGTGAGGCAATAAGTTCTCGATGACAATCGCTCATTTGATTTTTTGGGGGGCCAATTCATGCAGTGTCGTCTAGCGGCTAGTATCCGATGCCTTTCTCATCCGAGCGCTCATGTCCGTGCTCTGAGCACATCTGTTCTTCGTGATATTCTTCGAACTGGTTCAATAAAACCCTCTTCTAAGCGCGTGGACAGGAATGGAATCCAGGGACCCTCTTATCAGTATTTCAGCCCAGATAAAATCGACTGGCAAGCTGATATTGAAAAGTGCTTAACCTGGGAAGCGCATAGCCGACTTGCCACAGGAATGCCCATCCACCATGTTGATACTGCTGCCAAGGAGTTCGGCTGTACTATTTCCATTTGACGCTTGCTTATGGCAACCATTTCAAGTTTATCCTGACGATTTCCATGAGCTGAGACTTGCAGATACAAGGAGACCATGTTAACGATTGAACGATCCGATGGCCAGAAAATTGACTTTCACCATGTTCTAAAGCCTGACGGATAACAGTGTGTAGTGAAACCAGTGAACAGGTCCGTGGTGTTTAATTTTATCTTTGATTAGGGTAGATATTTATGTTACTTGCCAAACTTTAACATTGATGATTCCTTTAACAGATTGGTACACATAGCACAATCCATCAGGTTACATCTGAGCTAAAATAATTCGGTATATCTTTATTTGTTTAGTAAATTAGCCAGTCCCGTGAGTTTGAAAACCCCAGTACGTATTTGTAACCTGGTTCCATCTACTGCATTTTATTGTTTTTTTCCCCTAAAAAATACCCTTCCCTGCCAGTCAATTTATAATCTTCCTATAGAAAAATATAAAAATGCATCCAAAAAAGGGTAATTTAAACTTTTATGAAAGAATAGGATATCAACATGTAAATAATGAAAACAATGGGACTAAATCATAATTTACTATATTAAGGTGTAATTTTCTCGAGGGAAATGCATCTCTGATGGAGGCTCAGGTGGTAAAGGTAGTACCATGAGCCTGAGATAATCCTGCCTGCCATCTGATACGAATCTTGTCATGCAAGGAACCACCGTGCTGGGGTCTTCGTGTCAGGGGTCAGCACACAAAGACTACTGGCCGCCGTGAAAGACGGTTGGTGTCTCGAAGAAGCGTTGAGCATATAATTAAAAATTGCAGCATTGAACAAATTTTATATATGGCTTGGCTGACACGTGTTCCTTTCTGGTATAACAATTGTTTGTGGTAGATTGGTTTTGTCAGACGGGAAAGATTTTTATTAATATCAGTTGCCACATTCTTCTTATTTCAATATATGAAGAAAAAAACGCTTTTATCATTAAGATAATATATATTTTTAAAAAATATATATATATATTTTTAATATTAATAAAGGATTTTAAAATAAATTCTTTTTAATTATAATAAATAATAAATATTTTTTTCAAAATAATTTTTAAAGCTAAAAAACAAACGGGGTTTTAATTTATTTATATTTTTCTCTTTGGATTAGATTTTTTCTAAATAAATTTGTGTTTTATTTTTTTTCTTTAAAAAATAACAATTGTCAATTACCAACCTTTTTTCTTAAAAAAAGTTTTTAGCTATAAGATGCTATCTAGCAGTTCTTGCATCAAATTAAATTATTGTTCAACCATCCAATATATATATTTCATATTTCATATTTGTTTGACATTGTATTTTAAAATTATTTTTGAAAAAAAAATAAAAAAATATTTTTATTTTTATTTTTTATTTTAAATTAATTTTTTTGATATTTTTAATTCATTTTGATATATTAATGCCAAAATTATTATTTTAAAAAAATATTTATATTTTAATATATTTCAAAAAAAAAGATTTTGAAAAGTAAACTAGTATACAATTACTATCATGCCCTTCAACTGGTACTACTGGTTTGTATTCCACTCCCAATTAACAGCAATGATTTTACTTATATATATTTTAAAAAAACACTGAAAATGAAGAAAAGAGAAGAAAAGTACAAATTGAAGGAGTGAATTGGGCTGCGCAATACGGATTTGTGCAGGAAGCAAGCGCTCGGGTTGTGTTTTACTGGCTCGGCTTGGCTTGGCTTGGCTTGGCTTGATGCCTACCGGCCCACGACACTTGCATTCGCTACCGCCCCACGACACTTGCATTTCGCAACAGAAATCCACACTTCTCTCGCCCCCCCCTCTCTCACTCCAAATCTGCAGGAATCTTGAACAAAAAAGGAGAGAAAAAACATTACAGTACCTTCCGAAGAAAAAAACAGAGTAACTGCAAATAGCACATCACTTGACACGCCATAACGCCCTCCTCTCCTCCACTCTCCCGTCTCTCCGTTTCACTCTTCTTGAGCTACTACGGCACGTCCATTTTTCTGCACACCGTAAAAAAAACTTCAATCGTGTAATTTCTCACTCGGATCAACTGATTTTATAGAAAACGTGATTTTGTTATCTACGATCTGCTGTAGAATTTGTAGAATTCTGTTGCGATCTTGAAAATTATAGCGCAATACAGATCTGAATTCTTAGAATTTTCGTGGTTTTCTCATGATTTATCTGAGATCTGCTCTCTATGATTTGATCTCAGAATTATTTGATTATTACACTCTGATTCTTTCTGTTAAGGAAATTGATAACTGATTCTAATTAAAATATCAATTTCCATTGAACTTAAAGAATCGTTCGCTTTTGTCTACCGTTTTTATTTATTATTTATTTATATATAAACTCGCAGATTAATTTAGTTAATCCCTAAGTAGAGAGAGCTTAATGTAGGCGGAGGAGAAAGAGTAAGTGTTTGGTAACTTATGCTGTAACCACAATTTTGATTTCCATCCTTTCTTGATCTTTGCAGAGACGCGCGTTGCTGACTGGTCATTGTGATGTGGATGTGGTTGTTTTTGGAGGCTGAAGGGTAAGCGTCTTTTCAAAATTGAAGTTTTGAGAAGCAAATTAGGATGGCTCCATCTAGCAGCAAGGCAGATAAAAAGGGAGCTGCCGATGCGGCTGCCTGGATGTTCAATGTTGTCACTTCTGTTGGAATTATTATTGTCAATAAAGCTTTAATGGCTACTTATGGTTTTAGTTATGGTGAGTTTGTTTCCCATGCTCTTTGTTTTCTTTTATTTGTTTCTGCATTCATGAGGCTTTTAGTGGTTTGAAGTTTCCTTTTTTATGGTTTCTTGCAGCTACAACGCTAACTGGTATGCATTTCGCTACCACGACCTTGATGACTGGTGTTTTAAGGTGGTTGGGTTACATCCAATCCTCTCATCTACCCTTCCCTGAGCTTTTGAAATTTGTTCTCTTTGCAAACTTCTCAATTGTTGGAATGAATGTTAGTCTTATGTGGAACTCAGTGGGATTTTATCAGGTAAATTTTGTTTTGCTGTGTTTTGGAGGTTGAATATTGCAATAATGTTGCTCATATGCTCATTTTAACTCTCAGATTGCAAAGTTGACTATGATTCCTGTATCCTGCCTTTTGGAAGTGCTGTTTGACAAGATTCGGTACTCACGAGACACGAAGCTGAGCATAGGAGTTGTTCTGTTGGGCGTTGGTGTTTGCACTATCACTGATGTGAGTGTTAATACCAAAGGTTTCATTGCTGCCTTTATTGCAGTCTGGAGCACTTCGCTGCAACAGTATGTAAGTGCTTATGAACATCTATTTGTCTACAGGTGTTATCCTATTCCATTTCAATTTTAAAGAATTTTATTCTCTGTAAATTGCAAATTTAACTAATGAAGTTCATTAAAATGATTGTCATTCAGAAGCCGCTCCTCTACTAACTCTGTCGAATCATTTGCTTGCAGTATGTACATTACCTCCAAAGGAAGTATTCACTAAATTCTTTCAATCTATTGGGTCACACTGCTCCAGCCCAGGCTGCAACGCTGCTAGTATTGGGCCCCTTTTTGGACTACTGGTTGACAAACAAAAGAATTGATACCTATGACTATAGTGCGGTCTCTGTGGTAAGATATTCAGCAAAACTCGACTTCTGTTTTTTCAATTATCATCTTCGTGATTTTGCTATATTCTGGATACACCTGTCATTCTTGCATTTTATTATGCATGCTGAAGAGTAGCTGAGATTTTTGTACCATTTGTATGCTTAGGGATCGCATGAACATGCCATATAGATGCATCTGCACTTCTAGTTGTCTCAATAGCTGTGGCCACGTGGCTCATCATTGTGATCTCCACATGTATTTATATGGTTGCCTATGTTTACGCTTGCTCTTGAATAAGTTGTTGCCCTGTGCACTCCAATTTGAGCATTGTCACACAAGGTGGAATTATTAGGCTATGTCAGGATTTACAATTGAGGCAGCCAATTTGAAAGGGCCTAAAATTATGAGGTCCTCAATGCAGCTTAATATGTATGTGATCAGTACTTGAAAGCTAACTGGATGCATTTTCTTAACAAGAAAAGTTAAACAGTGAGGAAAAAGCAACCCGGGTCAGTGCTGGGAATTTTTCTAGAGTGGCCATGCTCTTAAAAGTATAATATTAGTTTCTCTCCATTTTCTGCAATCAAGTCTGACAATGACTTTAAATCTCAAGTACATGTTATGCTGCTGCTTATTTGTTATGGTTCCTCTTTGCATTAACTCTTGTTTGCTGTTCCATTTTACGTAACAGTATTGCTTTGCATAATATTGTTGTACATGTGTGATTTTTATTTTCTTATAAAAGGCCGAGCGCATATTTTATTTTTTTTACTTCCTTTAACTACTTCGGTTTGTGTGTTCAAGCATGATTTTCTTACCTGAGTTTACAGAATCCCATCTCACATTTTCTCTGAATCTTGGTCTCCGCAGACGTTTATTGTTATATCATGCACCATTGCGGTAGGGACCAACTTAAGCCAGTTCATCTGCATTGGCAGATTCACAGCCGTGACCTTTCAAGTACTTGGTCATATGAAGACTATCCTTGTGCTGATCATGGGATTCTTCTTCTTTGGAAAAGATGGTCTTAATCTACATGTGGTTCTGGGCATGATCATAGCTGTAGTTGGAATGATTTGGTATGGCAACGCCTCATCTAAGCCTGGAGGTAAGGAGCGCCGGAGCCTCTCGCTACCTACAAGCAGACCACAAAAACAAAGTATTTTGTCGGAATCCGATGAACATGATGGGAAAGTCTAAGGGTAGGGTAAATTAAGCATACAAGGGTAGCTAATTCCAGGAACTTGTTAATCATTTGAGATTAGAAAACCTTGCCATTCAATTCTAATTCTTTCTTCCTGATTCTGTAATTCTTATTTTGCTTTTATTTGTATTGGATCGATCCTATCAGGGAAAATGATGTTTTTGATAAGATTAGGCTCCCTGCAAAATTTTCTTGTCACACGAATATTATTCATGGTAATTTATTCGAGTCAAGTAAAGAAATTGCTAGTGATTACTTTTTATGTTCCATTTGACTAGAACAATTTGATTTCTTTCTTGATGGACCATTGATGTATCTAAGTGACCATTTTTTTTGTGCACATTATATAGGGCTACTAGTCCCTTTTCAAAAAAGTATTTTAATACCAGTCCTCATTTTCTATTGTTTTAGCTATTTTTTCATTAAAGGGAGAGAGGATAACCAAATGTTGTCTTAGAGAGACATTAATCGTTGGGGAAGATTTTGGCCATGAAAAAAATAATTTTCATGTCAAATGGTTTGGTTTCAATGAGAAGGGGTAAGACTAAATGTTTTTTACTTTAAAAACACTTAAAAAACACATATCTAAGCTCAACAATATTTTTAATTCTGTTTTTGAAGGCCATAAATTGACTTAACAAGGTTTCTATGGTGTTTCCTACCTATTTTGAGTTAAAAATAGGTTGCAGTTAGTTTTTGAGTATAACAACAAATTCTGTTTTTTCAATCACGCTAGTGGTTAAATTCTGAGGTTTCTAGACGACAAGTGGAACTTCTCAAAAAATCTTTTTCAAAAAATAAAGGTTTATACAAGTGGAACTTCTCTATATCTCCATAAAGACTCATCCAATAAGAGAAAAAGGTAAGGGAGAAGAAAAAAAATATATGTTTAGTAGGTTTGCTCATTATAGCCACGTTTATAATCTAAATTGTGAATTTAATATAATAACTCAAGGTCAATCCAATATATTATTGTCTTGAGTTTAAAAAAAATGCCATCATTATATTTTTAAAGGACAAACTATGTTTTTATTTTATTGAATTTATACGTATTTATTTTTATTATCGTTTAATTAAATAAAAAATTGATTTTAATAAATAAATTCATCAAATACAATCGGATCAAACACCCTTGATGCAAGGTCAAATATTTTGATCTATATATATCCTCCATGATTATTGATTTATTTTATTATATATATATATATATATATATATATAAAAAAAATATGTATAAAAAAAGACTTTGAAAAATCCATAGTGAATCACGGGTGAAATAGTAGTAATAAAATAAGACCGTCTGTTGTTGAATACATATAGTCAACTGGATTTCTATCCTTGTAAGGCATCGTAAAAAATGATAAGGCACCACGAGATGGTATGTGATGTAAAGGGACAAAAGAAAAGGGTTTGGGTACTGTGTCACCACCACCCACCATCCTTACCATACACCCTTTCTTCTCATTAAAATATCTTTTTACTTGTTTTTCTTACATATATTATACTAGTTAGATGCCCGCGCGTTGCCGCGGGCATTGTTGTGTATATAATATAATATAATTACAATAATAACGATGAACTTATAATATAAAAGTTTAGAACTATAAATAAAAGAGTTTGTTTCGTTAACATAGGTTACATCTTTGGAATATTTGCAGCAGCATCAAAGATGATAAAACAGTGATAATTATACAATTTGTACATAAGTTCAAAAGAAAGGGATGTTCATGTGTGGAATGAAGCAGATCCCTTTAGTGAAATGAGTCATATCATTCTACTGCTGATCTTCCTGCAAAAAATAAAAGATAGAATGATTAAATAATTTAATTTGTTTAAATTTTGTAATTAGTAGATGAAGCATGAGAAGAAATTTTATTAGAAATTTCGGCAGAGTCTCCTTTATATTAGGAGATCCCAAATCATTCATTACACAACCTGTATTATTTTCCAAAAATCAAGTATCTCCATCGTGCATTATATATATAAAGTTAAATTCATGTATTCAAATGAAATCAACTAAATGCATGACTTGTGAATAAAGAAAAAACGTAGAAATCAACTAAATGATAAATATTTTGAAATAATAGTTGTGTAAATGGACCTCCGATGACGGAGAGAAGCTGTCTTTGTTCCTCTTAGTTGGTGGTTCATCCTCATCATTGAGAATGATTGATTTCTGTTTTAGATGACTGCAAAATTAAAGAGTACGAAAATAAAGGCATAAAATTGTTCAGTAATGACTAAAAGTACTAAATATGAGAATATAAGTACATGTGTGATAAAATGAAACTTACGTTTTTTCTGAATGAGGAGTGGCGAAATCTAAGCTTTTTTTAGCTTTGAGGCGGTAATTGTCTTCCTCGTGTTGAGATGATAGATTGATGTCAGGTGGCGTTAATTGAGTAAGTGTCTCTTCTTGAACTATTGATGATTCTTCATTAGCAATGGCTGCAGGAGTTGATGAAGAGCCAGCACCAAATTGTTCCGATTGAATCTCTGAAGATTGTGTGGTAGCTTTGTCAAAAACATTTGTGACAAAGATGTCACATCTGTTGATTGCTGATTTATAAGCTCCAAAACGCAGTTGAAATATTTTTATCTTGTTTAACACTTGCATCATTTGTGGTGGAGCTGTATAGGGATCAAAGTAGTTCTTGTCGTACACCAGATGATGGGCCGACGTGTTAAAAAAGTTCTCGGCAGTTTTTCCAGATAAGAAGAAGTTGGTGACATCTTTTTCGTCAGTCACAATGCAATTCACTTTAAACCTGTATCAAAATATTAATAGTTATTTGCAATTGAGTGAAATATGAATGTATTAATTTTATGAACAAATAAATTAATAGGAAACAATAATGGAGGTATTGAATGTTTTTTACGATGGAATTGGTGCAGAGTCTGGAGTTCCATGCTCAAAGCATCTTAGGTTGTCTGATGGTCCAGAAAGTGTTTTAGTGCATCTTGGACATGTTTTGGACCACCATCCATTAAAGAGATCATAATCAGTAATAGATGCAGTGCAAGTGAATCGCATATTCTGCATTGGTAAAAGTATAAGTGAGAATAGAATCAAAAAAATATAGTTAAAAGAATATGGATAGGTGTCAGTAGTGAAACCTTGTGTTGATGTGGATCCATGCATAAGATCTCCTTAATTGTTTTCCGGTTTTCATTTATTTGTTGATCCAATGATACAACGGCATTAAAAGATGGAGGGAGTTCATGGACATCATGCGGTACTTGGCTATAACTGTATTTAATAGAATTTTCAATAGTTAATAATAAATATTGATTCTCTACGTAAAAATTAAACGGAAAATGTTTTTAGAGGAAAAGAGATGTACAATTGTTTATATGGCAGAATTTGTGGAATATTTGGATTGAAATACCAAAGTGATGCAACAGTTCCAGTTAAATTTGCTGCACCTGAATGCAAGTAAGTGAAAAATAAGTAACAAATATGAATGAGAAAAAACAGAAAGTGTGCAACAAATGAAAAAATGACTTGGTGCAAATGCATTAAAAATAACAGAGCAAACCTCGAAATTCTGTAACTCGAAACCCAGCAAAGACAGTAATTATAGGAGATTCTTGCGCATGAACGATATTATCATCAAAGCTTCGAGCAATGTCGCCCCATAAAGTAACTCGGAGATCTTCACCTCTGTTTGAAACATGGAAATTTTAGATACAACAATGGAAAACATAAGCTAGAAATGCAATGTTAACAGCGGAAATACCGTATATTCTCAATGATGAACTCTTTTTTATCTTCAAGTCTATGACCTTGAATTAATATTTTTTCAAGTGGTTGGATGGCTTTAAGTCGACCCATAACATCTAGAATAATGGAAAGGTTAGTCAAATGATGCAGATTTTCTCTTATTGTTAATAATTTTGTTTTTCATACCTGTAAGAATTCTTGATCCCAATCCTTTCGTTAAGACGTGTCCAAAGTCAGTGAGGTTGAAATAGTATCGTGGCACATCATGTTTAAGAGAATCGAGATGCGTTATCTTGGTATCAGACTTTAAATCAATAACTGCCTCATGATCAACGACAATATTAGCAGCTCGATTTTCGTAAGTGTAGAAGTCTTTAATCTCGATATAGCAACCTTCGACTATGTTCAGATTGAAAAATTCTGCATCTCTTGCTTTCGATGATCCTTGTATAGCCCCGCCCTACGATGTGAAAACGTGTAGGAAAATAATATTAGAATTATAATGATATGGTTGAAATTGATGAATGTTAATGATATGGTGTATGTAATAGAAAAAGAGATTATGACAACATGTGAAGAAAATTAAATATGGTTGGTAGCCTATTTAGTGAAATTTATACATAGAAAGGAATGAAGATGATTTATATATATACTTTTTAGTAAAATTGCAAGGAAACAAACAAATATACATGCAAACAAATATAGTTGTGTAAAATTTGAGAACCTGGTGGTCAACTAAAAGACAGTTGAAGCTACTTGTGTGTCCATTTTGCATCGGTATCCAAACGCGACAAACTCTGGCTTGGATTAATGGATAAAAAAGATACTTCTTGATATTTTTCAAAGGTACCGCCATCAATCTGCAGAATAAAAGGAAAAATAAGCTTATATGGATGATAAAAGTGATATTAAAAGAATGCGCATAAATGTGTAATAAATAACCAATAAGTTGCAAAAACTAAACAATATGCAAATAAATGAAAATAAAAATCATATTGTAATTGTTGACAATATGGATATAAAAGATAATTAAGGTAGAATAAAAAAAAAAAAAAAAACCTTTTGGCAATGAACTGAGCACATCTTTGTAGACAATATTTTTAGCGTAATCAAGTTGTTTTCCTTCTTGGTCACATGAAATGATTTTTAAACCTTTTTTGGATGTAACTCTTGAAAGAGCGACATATAGTTGACCATGTGTAAACACTTGCTCTTTTAAGAAGACGCCAACAAATTTTAATGATTGTCCTTGGCTTTTATTGATTGTCATAGCATAACACAACCGTATTGGAAATTGTCTTCGTTTGATTGTAAATGGGCATTTGTCATCATTAATTGGGAAGATAATCCTTGGTATAAAAACTCGGTCACCAATATGTGAGCCAGTTATAATTTGAGCTTCAATAACTCTATCAGCAAGTTGTGTGATGATTAGTCGTGTTCCATTACATAAGCCTATCATTGGACTTAGATTCCTTAACAACATAATTGGTGCTCCTATTTTTAAAGCAAGAATATGCGAAGGAACACCACTGAATTCAAGTTGATTTATAAATTCCATAGGATATAATACGTTTATATTGTCATTATCACTGGAAGATGCATCAACAGAATCACTGCTAAGATAAATGCGGTGAGGACCATGTGTAACTTTAAGAATGAAATTATTGATTTCGGTAACAGTAATGTTCTTTGGTGTGATAATAGCTCTGTCTTTAAAGTAAGTTGGTTCAAGAGTAGGTTGTTCAATGTTAGGATAAATTGCTAAAACCATAGATTTAATTGGATCATCAGAGGTATGTAGTTGCAAATCATATGGAATTTTAATCAAAGATTCATCCAACTCATCAAGAATAGGTATATCACAAAGTTCCCCGTCACCTATTTTAAGAATCCATTCTGCAAATGCTTTAATTTCATTAATTTCATTTGGACAAAGACCATCAATTGATAATCTCATATTTTGTTTTAGTAACATGATTTCAAATTTTGGCCATAATGGTGAACTACTTAATGAAGCATTAATAATATCTTCTTTTGTTCCTCCAGGTATAACAGGGAGAATTTGGCGATAATCTCCACCAAGTAAAATAGATTTTCCACCGAAAGGTTGGTTGTGATTTGAATTAGCAGTTTGCCCCATTATATCACGTAGTGATCTATCTAATGTTTCAAAACAGTAGCGATTATTCATAGGAGCTTCATCCCATACAATGAGTGTTGTTGTTTCAATCAATTTTGAAAGATGAGTATTTTTTTTTATTTCACATGTGGAGTTTTCATTTATAGCAAGAGGAATCTTAAACCTTGAGTGAGCTGTCCGACCACCAGGAAGCAGAATAGATGCAATCCCTGATGATGCAACAGCTAGAACAATTAACCCTTCTGATCTAATACTATTAATAAGTGAATGCCATAAAAAAGTTTTTCCTGTGCCACCATGCCCGTGAACAAAAATAAGAAGTTGTTGATTTTGTGAAATTGATTGCATAACTCGATCATAGATTTTTCGTTGGCATGTATTAAGTGATGAAATTGATGCTTCTCTATTGCTCTGAAGTTCTGAAATATCATAATTGAGTTCTTCTCTAAGGAGATTATTTTTAATTTCAGACATTAAACGATTATTTGGCAATGGTAAATTGTAGTCTTTGAGGGATGTTGCTGAGGCATTGAAAAGTTGTTCAAGTTCATAAAGAACATAATTTTTAAGTTCATCATCATTGAAATGCGGATCATGTTGAGAGAAAGATGATAATTTGGCTATAATGTCATCATGCATGGTATGCCAAAATTGATCAAGCAAATTTTGTGGGCTACCAATTTGGCAAAATAGAGTAATACTGACAAATAGTTGTCTAAGTTGTGAGGAGGAAGCAGTTAGAACAGCTTCAGAAAAAGCTTCAGCCCATTCTTTACCATCATCAAGGAGACCAAGGGCTTTACAGGCAAGTTGAAAGGTTTCATAAACAATATTAGAGATAGTACGCAGATGTTCAAAGCTTGTAGCTCCTTTTACGTGATTTAAAAGCATTTTTAAGAAATATAATTCGCCAGCAGCAGGATGTACATATGTTATTCGTCCAAGTGAAAAACCTTTTGTTCTATAAATCCATTCTTTTTGGCCAGCATCCCAAACATATTTATTTGGAAATTGCGAGTAATACAATAATCTTGCTTCAGCATCTTCTAAGTTTCGATCAAACCATCTTGTGAGCATTGTCTTATTAAGACCAGGTTTTCTTAAAACAGAAGATAAGTTTTGATTTCCAAAGAAAACAATAGAATTTTGCATTGGTAAATGTACTTGAAGTCTTTCAACTGCTGGGTTTCTTGAATGGATTGGAAATTGCAAGATTCGCCATACGGCTTCATAAGGACAAACAAATCTACAATTAAGATAAGCCTGAATTTCATCATTTTTTTGACCTTCAACAACAGCTCTACACCTATCAGATCCTTTGCTAACATATTTGAAAAGATATTTTATAAGCATTGATTGGCAACAAATTTCAACGTTTACATGAGCATTATAACGGATTAAAAGCTCTCTGTTGTATGGGACAACGTACGAATTAGAGAGAGCAATGCCATTTTTTAAAACAAATGATGCAGGCAAATTTTGACGCTTGTAAAACACAAATCCATTTTCACCAAACACTGTTGATTGTTTGAACTTTTTAGGGAATTTTTTAGAACATTTATTTCCTTTCATACATTGGGCTTTTAAGTTAGCAATTCCACAGGGACCATGTAACATGAATTTCGAAACAATGGCGTAGCAATGAGGATCATCTGTTTTGTTTGGCAGTTCAGCCGAAATAACTGAATCGACGTCCTCAGGTGATCGAAATTTAAATTCAGAAGCTAGCCAAATCAATAAATGAGTGTGGGGCAAGCCTCTTTTTTGGAATTCAATAGCACAAACATCTACAAAGTGGGGAAAAAATTATCAAACAAAGTATATTGAATAAAGGCAATAAGAGGAAAATAATAAGTGTAGAAAAATACCAGCAATTGTGTTGCCGAAGGGTTTGCCTGATTTAATGAATGAAACCATATCATTAAGTTTGTATCGAAATACTCTTGCGATTATGTCAGGTTTGTCTTCAGGTTTGTAATTTCGGGTTTTTTTAATGTCTCTTTGAATTTCAGGCCAATTGACATTGCAGGTGAATGTAATAAATAGGTCAGGGTTACCATAATGACGACATATAGCCATTGCATCGTGATAATTGTTTATCATATATCTAGGGCTTCCAGTTAAAGAAGAGGGAAGTATGATTTTTCCTGTATTTGAACCATTGAGATCACCTTTTAAAACAGCTTCTTGGACACTTTTATAAGATTCGGTTCTAAGGTTATCCTGGTTTGAACGTATGAAATCTAGGCGTTCTTGTTCAACATTCATAAATGCATCAACTAAAAATTGTTGATAAAGTCTTCCACCTTTGGTAAGAGTATTACTATTTTCAAATCTTTCTTGAATGGTATAGGCATAATATGCTCTCATTGTAACTTTTTGACGTTTGGAAGGAGTATAATGCTCTTGATTTGTGAATAAAATGTCAGTATGATATCCATCTTCACCATATGGAAATAAAAGTGGATATTGAAGGGACATAAATTTTGGATGCAATTTAGAGATCCTGTGGAGGTTCTTAGAATAGTTTTCAATAATAATATCTCTATCAGTTTGTGATTCTCCAATATCTCCGACAATTAAACCACATACATCATTAGAGGAAGGATCATCATATTGTTTTGAATCATCATATCTTTTTCCAAGTAAACGAAGTTTGAAATTCGAGGATTTATCATTGTCAAGTCTATGTCTAACTTGACGGAACAATTTGACTAATACATTGGAAGAATCAAGCATGTCAATAAGTTCTTTCACAACATTGTCATCTAAAGATGATTGAGAACTATTATTATTGAAAGGGTGTAGTCGATTAGAAATTTCATTGTCTGTGTCAAAGATGTATAACTGTGCAAATTTTGGTGATTGAGCTTCATTGGGCAACAATGATCCCATAAGATGATGACATTGTCCATTTATTTTAAATATATAAGGACCTGGCTGAGAATTGATAGTATTATCGATTTGTGCTCCCATTGAAGTAAAAGCAAACATTGAATTATAAGCACGAATGTTATGCCGAAATTTGTTGGATGATGAACCGTTGTTAGGATTTAGGAGATCATCTAATAATTGAGGTGTGCTAGGAGTAGTAGGTAATTTGATTTTACCATTAGCACAACATGATGTAAAGGAGGGGTTTTTCTTTGAAGAACGTGCCAAACGTTCAGTCAACCAGAAAAGAGCATTGCAATGTTGGCATTTCCATGATTTATCACCGAAATCAAGGGGTTCAACTAAGGTTCCTGAGGTTAAGAGAAATTTGGAAAGCAAGAGAGGATTAAAATCATAAGAAGTCATAAACTAAAGTAAGTTAAAATTGAGGATGAAGGATGTTGTGGTAACTTACGTTTTCTCTTTTTCTGATAAGAAGATTGACCAGTAATATTATATTGGTTTGGAATGATTGAGGGGATATCAAATGGCAGTTGTTCTGCAGTGTGATCATTTGATACCAAAGAGGTCAAAATGTTTGAAGATGATGGAGTAGTTATATTTGCACGCTCAGTTTCATAAGGTTTTGATGTTAAACTTGGTCCAGAGGATGAAGAGGCAATTGCTGATGGATCTTCGCAATGAAAGCCAAGATGTGCATCACAATCAAAAAGAGTTTGGTGGGTACTTTCAGTATTCAAAGAGGTAGGAATGGCAAGAAAATTTTCATCGTTAATTGGATCACTTTCACCCGTTGTAGAATTGAAATCATCACTAAAAGTAGTTGAAGGATAATATTCTATGTGATGGTCAGGTTGTTCACGTTGACGACGACTTGTCATTATAAACCCTATTCATAGGAAGTTGTATTAACATCTACACTAAAAATTGTAATGAAAATAAAGCAACAAATTTGAGTTATAGAGTTGAAGAAACATGGATTACTCAAATTACAATTGCTGCAAACTTAAAGAAATATGGATTAACAAAGAATTATATAATAAAGATTTGAAGCTTATAGAGAATGGATTGGGAACTTAAGTTGTAATATTTGTATATTAGAAGCATGAAAGGAATTAACTTGAGTAATAGTCAAGCACATTTAGGGGAAGAAAAGATGAGTGCTGAATAAAAAATCAATAGCTAAAGCAATTGTGCGAATAAAAATATATGTGAAACACATGATAACATGTAATAAATATTATGATTGTTGTGGTTAAAGGTGTGAATTTTTATATGTTAGCTTTTCTAAGAATTTCGATTATTAGTTGGTGATATATGAAATTGTTGGAAGAATTCTTGTGGTTAAAGGTAGGATTTTTGTTGTGTTAGGTTTGAATGTTTTATAGGTGTTTGAACGTATGCTATGATGTAAATTTTCTCGTGGTGATGAGGTTATTTAATGAATCTCACCAACAAATTCTTTTAATTATATTTTATACTTTAAGCATTTAAGTAAAATAACCTAAAATTAAGATTTAACTAAGAATTTAAGAGCTTAAAGTATGGTAGGAGTTGTTGTCGTGATCTATTATGGCAGCCTACGTTATCATATGCAATGAATTTATTTTTGAAATGATGGAAAAAGATGTTTAATATCTTAGAATCCAATTAATAATTTGATTACCTAGAGCCTGTTGAATGATGATGTTTATGAAGATAATTAAAAAAAGTAGAAGGTTAAAAAAATTTAAACAGTTTGTTTTGTTGTTGATTCGGAAAGATTTTGTTTTCTTATTGATTCGAAGTATATAAAACCTCAATTATTTATAAATTTGTTAGTTAGATATTTTTATCCAAGTATTCTAAATGAATGTTGATTAATAAATGTTTGAAGCTAGGTTTAACAAATTCTAACAAATTCTCATACCAACTGGTTTTTTAATATATATATATATATATATATATATATATATATATATATATATATATATATATATATATATATATATGCACCATGTTTACAATAGCATTTACATTTTAAGTATAATGTATCTCCATATTATAATGTTATACTTTTAATTGGAAGTTTTAGGACTCTTAGAAAGTTCTAAATATGAAGTCATTCGATTTTTTTTATTAGAAGCAAAGTACAACACTCTAAATATGTTATTTAAATCAGCAAAGCAACATTAATTAATTTAACTTTTGTGTTGATATGCTGTTAATAATTGTTTTTCTAAACTTAATAGGGATGCTAATTTCTCTTCTTTTTACATATTCTATAAGCAAGAATGAAGATTTAAACTAAAGTAGAAGCGTTAATCAATAAGAATAAAGAGTCTATTGCAGAAAAGAAAAATCTAAAGACAGGTAGCACACAGTCGCATTTACAAAGTTAAAGGATTATAGAAGTATCAATAGTAAAAAAGAAATCGCCAATTTGAATACATCTGGAAAGACAAAAGAGAGGACAAAAGAAAAGAAAAAACAAAAGTAAACAACTAACCTGAAAAGTAGCGAAAGCAATAGGAAGATCGCAACGAAATCTTTGCAGTAAATGGTGACAATTCGAAAGTCAGGTCTTCAATAAAAAAAAGGCAAGGAATTAGAATTACAGACTTAAAAGCGACCAACTCACAATCAAACCAGAAATTATCCCAGCTTATTCAACCAAATAGTCTCATTGAACACTTATTAGAAACCCTAATTACTAATGTACAAACCCATTAAAATCCTACTAATATCCATTAACAATACCCTAAGTTCACATGTCAAATACTCAAGTGTCCTAAGAAAAAAGAAAAACAAACCAACAACAAAACAAAAATTGAACAACCTACCTGAAAAGTAGCGAAAGCAACAGAAAGAACGTGATGAAATTTTGCAGCAATTGGGGACAATTTGAAGATCAGGACTTCAATAAACTATGCAGAAATAATGTCCATTTATTCCAACTGCATCATTTTCTACACTACTTTAAAAGATTCTAAAACCCTAAACTCTCAAAATTTAAAAACCATCACAACCACCAACATGACAAACACAAAACCCATAACCATGCAAAATATAGGAAAATAGTCCACTGTTTTGAGTAAATATTGAAGAATATGAAAGATGTGAACCAAACCATAATAACTTGTTCGCAATAAACATTCTCACAACCACTAAAGAACAAACCAGCAAACAAACTATATAATATCAAGGTTTCCACTGTTTTGAGTAAATATTGAAGAATATGAAAGATGTGAACCAAACGACAATAACTTGTTCGCAATAAACATTCTCACAACCACTAAAGAACAAACCAGCAAACAAACTATATAATATCAAGTTTTTCGTAAAAGGCTTACTAACCTCAAAAGTAGGGTGACAAATGTTTCACAGAAGGTTTGTGAAGGGAATACCACAATCTGAAGATAGAAGAACAGAATATTGAAGATGAACAATGTATAAAATGCAAAGGAAAGCAGAAAAGAAAAATGGAAGAAAAAAGAAGCTACCAGAGGGGAAAAAAAAGAAGCAAGAAACACATGCAGGAGACAGGACGTAAAGAACAGGAAAGAAGAACTTAAATAAATTGCCTGGGACAGTAAGGCAGTCCGTGCAGCGCAGGGAAGAAAATATCCACAGAAGAAGTTAAAATTAATGCATGTCACCCTGCAAAATGAACAGGGAATGTAATTAATGCGAGGTGATATTTAATGGAAGACCAGTTGAAGAAACACAACCAGATTGCAACAGTGATAGCAAAATTGAACAATTGAAACAAACTGAAAAAAAAAAGACACGAACCGAGAGCATACATAAATCACCTCAATGCTGAATTGATTCAATTAATCAATGCTGAATTCATTGAATTCGGTTGCATAATCAAACCAAACAAATTTAAACCGAAGACCCACCCGAACCCAACTACACAGAGACCACCCGAGAGTTGAATCCGTCGATTAACCCAACCCAGCCCAACCCGAACCCAATTAAACCCAAAACCCAGTCCCCAACATACACAAACGACCAAACCCAAGCACCCCGACCCCAAGAAGCCGAATGCCCAGAAAAAAAATTGAGAAACGAAAAAACAAAGAACATCAATCGAAGGTCAAAAAACCACAATCAGCTCAAAATGCAATTAATTAACAACACCCATACCAGAAAGAGCATCAATCGAAGGAGAAGATGGATGAAAAAAACCGAGAGAAAGGAGAGATTGACCCGAACAAAGGGTGAAAAGCATACCTCAATGACGACCCAGATAGACCCGAGACCAGCCGTCGAACCGCCATCGTCGACCGCCCGATCGGCCCTCACCACCCAGCCCGTCGTTCGCTCTGTGGCCAGAGAGGAGAAGAAGTGAAGATAGGGTCGTTTTTTAATTTGATGGGAAGAGACAATGAAGCCCCGCGTAAGAGAACAAAAGGCAACCGTTCATTAAGGGTAAAAACGCAAATACACTGCTCCAGTCCACAGTGTTTACTGAGGGGAGCTACAGTAATTTCGGGACGCCGTTTATTGTTTGTGTAATATATATATATATATATATATATATATATATAAAACACGCCACATTCTTCTCTTTCTCTGGAGAAGAAACAAAGAGAAACCAGAGACCCTTTTTATTTATCCTTTCCTTTTTAGCCAATAAAATTCAATCTATCCCTGTATATAAAATCTGATTGATTGATTAATTAACTGTTATTAACGATGGTAAAGAAGAGAAAATCCATAGCAACAAGCCTGGACGAGGTGGATCGGACCATGTACGCTTCGTTCTGCAGTGCTGCAAACTCTCTGTCTCAGCTTTACACACAGTCTATGAACCACCAAAAACTCTCCTTCCAAGCCGGTGAACGTCATGGTCTTGTAAGATTCCCTCTTTATCTCTTGATTTATTGAATATCTGTATGTATAAGCGCTTGTTTTTGGTGGGGCTGTTTTCATTTATTGAAAAGTTATTGTTTTTTATCAATCAAGCTCGTACCCTTTTCGTTTCCCTTTATTGGTTCACTGGTTTTTTTTTTATTGCTAGTCTAGTTTAGGGGTTACCCCTTTCGAGTTTTTGGTGTAAACCTACATGGGCTGTTTGATTCTGGTTGATTTGTAAAGTTTATGGCTGGATGGATAAATTATGTGGTTTTGTTAATGGACTCACTTTGGAGTTACTTTCGTTTTTTTTTTTTTAATTGGCGTTGTTAATTTTCATTGCAGTTGAATATAGTACTTTGCTTTTCAATTTTTTTTCTGGGTGGCTTGCGTTTTGAAATGCTATAATAGATTGGCGCTGTAATTGACTGATGAGGAGGTAGATTTGTTAAAACATCAATTTTTGAAACATTCCCATTTAAGGAAGCAAGCGGGATATAGGAGTATTTTGATACCTTGTGTGATGAAGAAACAATAGAATCTTGGCTGGTTTACCTTGGAAAAGAAGGTTTCAGTCTCTAAGGGACTTCACTTTTAAATTGGAGTTGCTCTTGGATTATGAACTTGCTCATTATGCTAATGGCTGTGTGATAATCGTAAATAGAAGAGCTTTGTTTTGAACCTAGAAACAAGCTTGTAAACTCCTGATGCTTTCAATTTGTAAACGGTGATACAAGCTCTTAGCTAGTTGATTGGTGGTGTAGAAGATTACCTTTGCTTCCAAGTGGTTGTATTAAGTGATACTTTGATGTTGACAAACAGTTGCTTTGCAGAAATAACAGTTTTGAATTTGATCTATGTGAGTGAGAGACATGAAATGGTGGCTCAGTACATTAACAAGGCAAATAGATAGTTTTTATGGAACTTGTTATCTAATTAATTAAGGGGATGAGACAGCTAGAAAGCCAGCATAAGGACTAGAACGAAAAGGAACAATGAACTCCTCTTCCCTGCTGCTCTTTTCCACCCCCAGAGTAAAAGTGACAATGGGACAGTGCCATGAGAAACTTTAAAATAAAGCATAAAAGACATGTGTACCATTTTCGATATCAGCTCAAAACATTCCCGGTAACTCTCAATACAATTTTTCTTTCATTAGTACCTACATTATAACCCGCATCACGTGATCTTGACCATGCTCTTAGTCTTTCGATGCTTTTAGCTTCCAAATTGGAAGATTATCTCTTTTTGAATGCCATTTAAGCCGTCACATCACATATATCCTCACATCCAGACTTATCTACTGACCTTGATTGTGTCTTCAAGCTTAGTTATCTTGTTGAATGATTTTTTGTTTATTTAGCCTGGTCATATTGTTTTCAGGAAAAACTCTATCAATGGATTTGGAGACAGCAAGAGGGAGGATCTCGGGTGACTACATTTGATATAATCAATCACATACAGGTTTGTGTCCATTCTTCTTCTTGCCTGATCTATTTCAATCTACTGTCTCTGTGTGTGCATTTGTGTTTTCGTATACTGACATATCCAACACACACCATATGATTGCTTCCTGTGTTTGTGCATACTTCCTTAGCCATGAAACATGGTTGGATATATGAAAGGTATATGTATAGTCAAACCGATACACTTTTTGGAATTAATTGTTCATTATGATACTGAGAACATCTTCATATATAACATGGGAATCTTACTTCTCTTGTGGTACATTAAGATGAACATTATTGCCAAGTGTACAGAATATTTCTTATAACAGCCTTTCATTTTTTCTTTGCCTCAGTGTGGGGGATCTAGCTAGTGTATGGTCTAATTGGCGATATTTGACAATTAGCGTGAAGCCAACAGTAAAGAAAATATGATGCACAGCAAATTGTCTTATAGTGTTATCAAATCTTCTATTATGTTTTCCTGCTATAGAAGACATATCTCCTTAACTCTGCTGGATTTAGTGCTGCATTGCCATGCCACAAAATGCCAGGAAAATTACATTTTTTTTTTGGAACATTCCAGATGTATATTAGAGAAAAAAAAGAAACAATTTACAGGATAGCCGACTAAAAGACAGCTTGAAGGGCCGGGCTTACCCAAGCCCAAACACTAAACAAAGCTCTTGGCCGAAAGGCCTAACAGGAAAGCAAGCTACAAAGCTAAAGGCTCCCGAAGCCCAGGATCCTCTAACCTTCCCCTAACCATAAACTCCTCATATCCACGCAGGAAACCAGTCCAACGCTGGCTTTAACTGAAACCATTCCATTAGTCCAGGTTCCATGCTGTTTTAATTGCGGGAGGGAGGATGCTGTTTGGCATGCAAGAGAGATGTAATCTCACTACTTGAATTATCTCGCTGGCTAGGTAGTCTGTGCCTTGAAATTGGTGGCTGAAAATTCTTCTATTCCTCTCTTGCCAGACGTTGTAAACCGAAGCAGCTAAGCTGAGCCTCGCTATCATGCTGGTGACATTCTTCTTGCATTTGTGGGTTGCGATCGCCCAGTCTGTGAGCTGATTCCATGGCAAAGAGGGCCAAGTTAAACCTGCATGCCTGTTGACTGTCTCCCAAACTACTCTGCTGTGATGGCACCTAAAGAAAAGGTGGTCATGCGTTTCAGGCTCCTGATTGCATAGAACGCATAGGATGGATGGAATGGCTGTTGTAGTTGAAATTCTGTCCCTTGTTCTTAGCCTTCCTTGGACAGCCAACCATAAGATAAAAGCATGCCGAGGGATGTGCTCCTTCTGCCAAATGAGAAGGTGCGTGTCTTGGGCGGGGGAGTGGTGTCTAATGAGCTCCCAAGCAGTTGCAATGGAGAATTTGCCGGTGCCATGCTGACTCCAGATAATTTGGTCTTCCTTGTGAGGGTCTGGTTTATAAGCTGGAAGGCTAGCCCATATGGTTTGAAGATTCCCCTCACTGGTTTTCCAATTGTCTCCTTCTATGATGGCCGAAACATGAGCTGACCATGGGATACCAGATGTAGCTAGCTGACGATGAGTGAGCATGTCCACTGGTCTTTTTCCCCCCGGCATCCAATAGTCATACCATAGGGATGTGCTCTTTCCATTGCCAATCTTGGACATGAATAAGCCCCTGCACTGGTCTCTCACCTGCAAGATTTTCCTCCATGCCCAAGTGGGGCTAGAAGGCATTTGGGCTTGCCATAAAGATTTGCCCTTTAGCAAGGTATTCTTAACCCAGCTTGTCCATATAGAGTTCGGCTGGTTGAGGATGACCCATATGTGCTTCATCGTCGCTGCCCTATTCCACTCTTTTAATCTCTTGATACCCAGCCCACCTTCTTTCTTTAGCCTACATATTAGCTTCCAAGCCACTTTAGCTCCCCCTTTCCCCATTGTGGGACCTTTCCAAAGGAACGCCGTGAGAATTGACTCAATTTTCCGAATAACTTCACACGGAATAATGAACTTAGTTGTCCAATAAACCTGCATGGAAAATAAGACAGCCTTTATAAGCTGTAGTCTTCCTGCATAAGAGAGAGTTGCCGACGTCCACAGCTTTATCCGAGATGTTATTCTTTCAATCAAAGGGATGCAATCTCTAGCCTTTAATCTTGTTGAAATCAAAGGCACTCCCAGGTATGTCACCGGTAATCGCGGAGTTGCAAACCCCAAAATGTTCTTGATTTGCTGCTTGAGCCCGTCATTTATACCTGCTGTAAAGAGGGAGCTTTTAGAGTGATTCATTGCTAGACCCGAGAGGGCGGAGAACTTGTCTAGGCTGTTTTTCATGCATTTTACCGACCCTTCATCTGCATTGCTAAACATCATAAGATCATCTGCAAAGCTAACATGGGTTAGGCCACTGGTTTTGCACCGCCAATGATATTTGAAGCCCTGGTTAGTTACTGTCTCCCTCATGACCCCATTTAGCCCTTCCATAGCTAGGACAAAAAGATAAGGAGAGAGGGGATCTCCCTGCCGCAAACCTCTGGTTGCTTGGAAAAATCCAGTTGACTCTCCATTTAAACTGATTGTGAAGTGAGGGGTTGTGATGCAGGTTTGAATCATAGCTTTCATCTTCATAGGCATTCCTATGGCATCCAGGGCTCCCATGATAAAATCCCATCTCAAAGTGTCGAAGGCCTTCCTTAGATCCACCTTTAGGGCACATCGAGGCTTCCCTTTGTCCCTATGATAATTGTGCATAACCTCCTGGGTGAGCAATATGGCATCAGCTATGTTCCTTCCAGGAAGGAATGCCGTTTGGTTTTCCCCCACTACTGCTGCTATAGCGTCCTTGACCCTGGATACAAGAAGCTTGGAAATTGTTTTGTACAGTACTGTGCAGCATGCGATGGGTCTAAAATCATTCATCGATATTGGGTTCTCCACTTTGGGGACACAAACCAGACGGGTGGCATTAACACATCTAGGTAAAACATTATTGTCTATGCAATACCTGATGGCTGCCGTGTAATCCTTTCCTATGATGTTCCAGCTGGCCTTGAAGAAGCTACTCGTAAATCCATCTGGCCCGGGGGATTTACCATCCGGTATGGAGAAGAGGGCTGCTTTGATCTCGGCATCTGTGAAAGGGTTGCTTATCTCCTCCGCTGTGGCTTCCCCAATCTCCTTTTGAAATAGGCTTGAGACTGTTGGCGGGTTGTTGGTCATGGGAGAGGCAAGGACATGTTTAAAATATCTTTCCGCCACTCTGCCAATCCCTTCAGAGTCTGTGATAATATTCCCCTCCTCATCCTTGAGCTCCTGCACTTTGTTCCTGGCTTGCCTGTGAACTAAGGAACGGTGGAAGAAAGCTGTGTTTCTATCTCCCAATTCTAGCCAATTAATTCGCGATTTCTGCTTGTAAAAAGACTCTTCATCCCTGCTTAGGTTGGCATAGGCCTGGGCACATCGTCTCTCCTCTTCCCTTAACTCAGCTGAGGTGGGGCTGTTATCCATAGCTAATTGAGCAAGTCTCCATGCTTGTTTTGCTTCAGCTGCTCTATGCGTAATGTGACTAGTGCATCTTGCATGCTGCCTCTTGAGGACTTCCTTAACCTGGCGAAGATTTGCTGACAGGTGCTCCATCGGATTTCCCTGCAGACGGGGCCTCCAAATTTCCTGGATCATCTCCTTAAAATTATCTTGTTCCAGCCAAAGATTGAGGAATTTGAAAGGGGTGCCTTTCCTCTTTACTCGACCACTAAGAGAAAGAGTCATGGCACTGTGATCTGAAATGTCTCTAGTGGCAAAGTGAGCTTTGGCCTGAGGCCATCTCTCCAGTAATGCGGGATTGATGAAAATCCAGTCAAGTCTTTTAAGGATTGTGCGTGACCCTTGCTGCCCATTGTCCCATGTCAAGTGGACTCCTGTGTAGGGGGGCTGAAAAATGCCTGCAGTATTAATGCTTTCCCGAAACTCTTCATGATGATTGAGCCATCTGGTATCCCCACCATGCCTGTCCGAGGGACGAAGAGTGGCATTGAAGTCACCCATGACCACCCACGGGGTGGTATTGGAGGCTGGTTTGAAGTGCCGAATGTAGTTCCATAGATGGGATCGCTCTGCTACACTGTTTAGCCCATAAACAAAGCTCACTGTTATTGCTTCCTTTGTTTGGAGGCTGACTACCTCACACGTGATCCGTTGGCTTTCTGAATGAATACATTGCAAAGTCACCTTGTTGGCATTCCAACCAACTAATATGCGACAGTGGTTGGCTGCATGAATGTTGGAGATGAAATTCCAACCTTGCATAGCGATTTGTTCCTGAACTCCTTGCAAGTTTTGCGGCAAAATTCTTGCTTCGATGATTCCTGCTATATCTAATTTATTCCTTTGCATCCATTGCTGGACAGCTAGATGCTTGTGGTGGCTGTTAAGGCCCCTCACATTCCAACTTCCTATCACTATCATTTATTTGATGATAAGAGTCACAGTTACCTAGAGGTCCCGGACCCCTTTCTTTTTCTTTCCCCCCTTCTTGCGAACTTTGATATCCTGAACGGGAAAGGATTCCTTGGACGGAAAATTACATTTAAAACAGGGATGTTATGAATGTTAACAAGTTTTTGTTGCTATGGACAATTTACTAAAAAACTATAATTGTTGAGGATAAAGAGCTGTACTGGTTATAATTTTCAATTGCAAGCCGGGGCCTGTTTTGATATAGCTAATAATGTGTTTAACGAGTTGGTTATCCTCTCCGATGTAAGACACTAGAAAGCTGTTATGATTGTCTATTAAATAATAATCTCATGCCAGTCACCTGAACATGTAAAACCTTCTTATTTGAGCTCTGGTGTGACAGAGATATATCTCTACACAGAGCTATCAAATAAATATCGATGTGTGCCTGTTAGGCCTGGCTTAATTGTCTTTTCTTTATTCCTTGTCTTTTGGTTTTGCTGGCTTTATCTTCTTTCTCCGGATGCACATGTATGTGGGCGTGCGTGCACATGCTATGAGTGACTAAGACAGTTTTATGTTAGATATTTAACTGATCCATGTATATTGTTTAGCCGAGATCTGAAATGAAGTGGAATTTTGCTTGTGTATTGATAACAACTTGATTAAATTGAGTAAAATGCTGTGGTCATGATGCAGAATGAATTGGACTGTTGTGGAGAAGAACCATCAGTGTCTCCTAGAACGCCACATCAACATCAGAATTCTCAACCTATTCCATTCACAAATTCCACCTTTCTGGTTTCTTCGGGCTCGTCTGGCCTGACAGCTACTGGTCCGGGCACTCGCTCTGAACACTGTGATCAACAATCTAAGAATACAGTCTTCTCAAATGCTCTGTCAAGCCCCATTCGCAGGAGTCTCCAGAACTACCACATCGCTCAGGGAGGCTACTGCCCACCTGGTGGTTCTTTGTCAGGAAATGGAACCCGCACCAATGAGCCCAACTCTCCTCAGCACCATAATAGGGATCCTAATCTTCCCAGTTCCAATGATTCCTCCATGGACATCTAAGATAGCAGGTCTCGCAAGCTTCTTTCCATGCTTTGGTTAAAGGATCTGGATGGCTGTCGCAGTTGTGTTGCTGTTTTGGCTGATCCTCCTCACTTAAGGAAGAAAGCACATGGAATGGCTAATCCATTCAAGAATATTCACTTTATGCTGTTAACTTGTGAAGCGTGTGAAGATGAAAAAGCTTAGTGGCTGAGTTCTTATGGAGCAGAATGCTTGTATGATGAACAACATAACCTATCATTTTATCCTTTTCATTGTCCTTCAAAAATGCTTAATTGTGACTCTGTTATATGTAAAGTGCTTTGTTGAATTTATTATAATACTTACAAATTAATTTGTATTGGCTACTGCATTGTCTTCCTCATCTTTTTTGCGTTGAAAAAAAACGTTTCATCACATAACATAGCGCAAAGAATCAACGACTAGAAGTAAAATCAACTAGTCCTCATTATGCCATGGCCGTTGATCATCGCCCATTGTTTCATGCCTTCAAAATCACCGTTGCAGATTTATTAAACTGCCTTATTGGTATGCAATGTATATTAGTCATTATTATCATATTGATCAGGAAAATCTTAATCTTTTATATTTTTAAAACACAGTAAAATGATTAAACTATACTTAAATAAGTTTTTTATTTCACTAGCATTTAGGGGTTTTTTTTTAACTTTTATTACCAAAGTAAAATAACTAAATTACTTTAAAAAGTATATTTTTTTAATTCCATACATGAATTTTTTATATTTCCATCCTGATTTTTTAGTTATAATCGAGTTAATGGAGAAATATTTTTCACATTTTAATAAATATAAATATTATATAAATAACAAAAATGATCAGCATATAGCTTGTCAATTGCTCCATTGTGTTTATATGACGTGTGTGACAAATTTTAACAGCCAAAGACGTCTCCTCTCTTGATGGTGTTGGAATCATCTTGGTGTCCTCTCCTTTCTTAGGTGGTTTATATAGATTATTAATCTTTGACTTGACATCGACAATATATTTTGTCTTTTTTTTATCTTTCTCGTTGATTTCTGCGTCTGACCTCTTAGATTTTCAAAACTGCCATTCAATTTATTTTTTCTTTATATTTGATCTTGTTCTTTTGATTATTATTTTTTGTTTGAAATAATTTATAAAATTAGAATTTTTCAGTTGCATCCTTCTTTAACTTTTTTCATCCATCATATTTGATTCTCATTCTTTTGTTTGCTATTTATTTTATTTGAGATAATGTTTTTAATATTTCAACCCTCTTTAGTTTTTCTTTTACCTATCAAAGTTTGATCCTCGATTTTTTGGGTGTTTTTTTAACTTTGATAAAAAAAAAATATTTTTTTTTAATTTTATTATTATAATATTAAATTGATTATAAATTGAGCTTTTTGATTGAAATCGAATCTAAAATTTCATGGGATGCAAGTTTAAGAGACTAACCCAGGTTTAGAAAATTCTTCTGGATTTACATTTTAAAATTTAAATTTTTTTATTTTTATCCTTCAATATTTATTTATTTGTAAATCAAAATCTTTTTTTATTTTTTTTTATAGGATTGTTCACTAGTTTTAAGAATAGCCCGAGTTATATAGGTTTTTTTATTTATTTATCTTTATAGATTTTTTTAAATAAATTATAGGCATATGATGATCACCACCCCGAAGCAAACAAACAAACAACGTAGCAGGAGAAGATATGAACCTTCTGATTGCTGCCAGAGTAGCTTAGCTGCTTGAGCAGAAGCATCAGGCACGATTTTAATCTTATATCAGACAATGATCATGGGGTCCAAAATCATTCCAATCCCACACGCTCAAGCCTCTCCTTGCATTGGCTTGATAAGAAATGAATCTGTAGCTTAGCTATCAGCATCGCTCGCTCGGGATCTAGATAAACGAGTGAAATCTCGGTTGTTCCATACTCATATAAAAGATATATATTTTAATTCGAACTCGAGATCTACTATGCAGATCACAAGTATTTATCATCACGAATGTTATGTTAGTTACTTGGGGACAGCTGCTTAACCTTGCGTTGGAAAATGATTGATGTTTCTTTTTCCAGAATCTAGTTCTATCTCGGCCTTAGATAAAGGTATTGCTGGTTTTATGACCCACAATTCTTTTTTTTTTGCCAAAAGCACTTTCACAAATCACTTTAAGAGACTTCAATTTGATCTAAAAGCTTGAGAAGACAGATGAAGAGAAATGCTACACAACTTTTTGACCACTCCCTCAATCATTGATCCAACAAGATTGGCTTTTAACAATTATCACAACCACCATTATTGCATCTCCAGAGGTGCGCGCATTTGCAGAGGCACGAGTCCACGCTTAGCAGTTTACTGTATGTTTTGCACTGCAATTAGCATGCTAGTGTAGCCACTGGCATTGTGTTTTTGAGTGCGTAGCAGACAAACACGCGTTTCCTATAGAGTTTATCATGTTCCTACTTTAGGCGCTATCAAAAGTATGAAATCTAAATCTGATACCGGGCCCAGATTTATACACGGAATCGATAAAGCTGGTTCTAGGGCATTTCTTTTGTGTATAAACAAGGGAGAATTCTTTTGAAAATACAAAGAAAGGTATCTGGTTAAACACCTGGAATGCTAGGTTATGGGTGTTTTGACCTCAAAGAATAGAACCTGTAAAAAAGAATACTATGGCCACAGTCATGCAAGATATATAGTGGAATATATTGGTGGCTAACAAGCTAGAGGCTATAACTAAGAGTGTCTCGGTGAAGATTATCGAAAAACTCATTGATGGATCCCTAATTTCTGACGATGGAATTATATGAAGAACAGAATGTGGGAAATTCCATATTCGACTAATCTGATTCAATTTAGGGTATTTTCCTAGTGGAGTAAATAAAGTTTTGCTATCATATGGCCCAGAGACACTGACCCTTCGTCGTCCACATCGGGGGAATACTTGTTGTTAAAACATATTTAACGAGTGGATCATTCATATGATTGAGGACATTGCATCACACCACTGCGAGTAGAGAGAATTCTGAAGACATCTTGGTATGGAAGGAGATCTGCAAATACAAGCATCGCCATTTAAGGTCCAGGAACTTGACAGAGAAAAACAGGGTTGATCTAATCCTAGGATCATCCAGAGTTTGGAGACTAGATTAATTCACTGTCCCCGACATGGAAATGAAAAACCAACAAAATTATTGCAGAAACATGTTACCAAACAGTGCTCCTCTGATCTGAATATGGTCAAAGCTTTATTGCCTGTACGTGAGAAGTTTACCACGGGCTTCATTTACAGATTTACTGCCTTGTTTTCTTTCTGACCCTTTGCTTTCAACAAGATAGTCGCATCTGCCTTTCACAGGAATCCAGAATTTCTTTGGAAGTTACAATTTACCTTCTGATAAAGTTGGTGGATCTCATCCATGCATTAAAGTAACAATGTTTTTGCTTTGAGAGGTGGCTGTACTACTTTCTGCACAGCCCATTGACCCTTTATTATTTCCTGGATCAATGAACTTGATACCTTTTTGGGTTCAGCCGTGACCATCAAATTTATAAATCCTTGAAACATGTATTGTGATCAATTACTTCACTCGTTGCCATATTTTATTTTTTTTGGGATGGATTAAACTCCATCTCTCTTTAGGTACTTTTTTTCTAGTACAGGTTAAGCAATTTAAACTCTGGTTGTTACAGACTTTTACAAGTTGAGCACACTCTAACTCGAACCCGACACCTGTAGTGCATATCTCAAGTTTTTTGTCATCACGTCACACTAGCGTTAGTTTATATGGCCGAAAATATTACACATAATATTATTGTATTAAAGTAGAATTTATTTAATTTTATTAAATAAAGTATTTTTATTTTTAATATTTGATAAGTAATTCTAGATTAAAGATAAAATTCATAAAACAAAAATACTTTGTAAATCTTTTTATAAAGATATTATAATTATGGAATTTTATTGCATCAAAATATTGTTATTGAATGTTCTTAGTCAATGCTCTTTTAATAATGAACATTTATTAGAGTTCTTGAAACTAATACATATCATGTTATTTTATTTATATATATATATATATATATATATATATAAAAGAAGCAATTAATCTTATAAGTTGAGGTATAAGTGATACTTAGAATTAACATGTAGGTATTTGTCAAATTACATGTACACTTAACTGATTCGCATGAGAATTCCATGCAAATATATCATATGTTTTTTTATGGAAATACATACTTGACAGTAGTATAAGTGATTTTTAGACTTAAAATCACTTAGTTATCTTATATAAAAATGGTTATGTTCTGATATTGCTATACATTATCTTGATAAATGCAACAAATGGATAAACACTGAATATAACATAAACTATACAGAGGTTTTGGAGTGATCAATGAGGGATTCATCACCTTAGATGAATTAAAAAAACACATTCCACATGTCTCAAATAATATTGATTGTTAAATCCTTTATCAAGGTGAAATGAGTTATTCAAGGGATGCATGATTACAATATCGCAAACAAACATGATTTAACATACAAACATATTTCGTGTTAAAATATCTAAATCATAACATTATTGATGAAGATATAATGATTACACTAAGAAACTGATCGCTGAAAGGTTGAGTCACATCACTTTTAATCTTTTGATATTTAGGGGATCATGACATATTATTTAGATGATGTACTTGATCTTTATATATTAATTAATTAATTATTGAATCAATAACAAATCAAGTTTTTTTAATTTATTCAATTATATTTATCTAAAATCATAGATTTTATTAATACCAGCATAGTAGAAAGTCCAATTGGCTACACACTTTAAGAATCATTGATAAAAATTAAACTTGAATAATTAATCAAGTATAATTTAATTGAAAATAATTTAGAAATCAAGTTTTGGAATGTATCTATAAACACAAAATAAAAGCGAACACTTTAAGCTTGACAAATTTCTCTCTTCTAAATAAAAATTTGAGATATTTTTTTTTATTAATGATTCATGTGAATTATTAGGGAGGAGAAACTAATCCTAGGAATTTAATTAAAGCTAAAGTTGATCTAAGTTTTAAGATAAATTTTATGGGACCCGACATCTATCTAATAAAAGTATAAAAATTATTGAATAATTTTATTTAATTATTTTTTATTGCGATGTAAATTTCAGAAACGCAACAGCTAATACTGGACAGGAATGTTCCAATGGTTTTCTTTTGCGATGTTTTGATGAGGTAGGCAGAACATGTTAAATCACCATTAATGTCTTCTATAACCAGATCATGGTACAACGACTTCATTATAGGCATTTCTTTCCTGAAAAGTAAATGATTTCACCTAATTTGACACTCATCATAAATATAGGCATATAGCTGGGTGGGGTTTAAATATATAGCTATATCCAACTTCTTTTTTTTTTATATATATATATAAATTATAAACTTAATTTATTTAATAGTTTTGAACACTTTCCGGCTATATATATCGAATTGGACTAAACAACTTCTAGTTATTGTAAATATATATAGGTTAAGTTTATATTTTTATGGATTTGTATTTACAATATTAACTACAATTGTCACAGTACCCATAAATTTATATTCAATTTCTATATCTTATCCCGCTGATAAATTCCATTTACTTTTTTATTCATCTCCAACAAAGAGACAAGCTCAGCAGGTCTCGCCTGTCACTCAATGTGATTATTATTGTTGTTTTTAAAAATATTTTTTATTTTTAATATCATCATATAAAAACATTAAAATATATATATTATTAAAAAATATTTTTGAAACACAATACCAAACACACCATTAATCAATTAGACAATTTCACACTCACAAATTCAGACAATTATTTAAGAAGAAAAATGAACACAATTTACTGCTTCGGGTCTGTTAAGATTGGACAGCGTCCGATGCTATAAACCTAGGAAGTAAATTGTTCTTCAAGAAACTTGAAAGTGTAAAGTTGCAAATAAAAGGCCTGCAAAGATCATTATCACCCAAATTGAAGCAATCATTTCTCGATGTCACGCTACCTATATTTTGATATTTTCCATTTGCTTTTACAAGTCAAGAATAAAGTTTTTTTCCGATGGATTCTTAAGCTTGACGCTTTTTTTTATATACATGTATAAAATATTACTTTCTACGACCGATGACTTTTAAGTATAAAATCACGATAAACACTAAGTGTTTTTTTATATATTTTCTTAGAAAATAACATTATTATTTATAAAATAAGATTTCCTCATACCCCGTTTTTTTTTTTTTTTTTTTTTTCTGGTAACATGTTTCGTAATATTTCTTGTAATTTATGTAAAAGAAAGTAAAGTGTAAAGCCATCCATAAATTGAAATTTGGCCGCAGCGACTTTTCTCGTCTGATGGCTACCTATCCTGGCGTCGCTGAAGCATTACCGTGGGTCCTCGTCCACATCCTGTGTCAGGATGTGCTTGGTACCTGGACAGCTTTTACGGATATGATTTGAAAAAACAAGTTAAAAATAAACTACAAATAATTTTTTTTTAAATTTATGTTTTTATTCTAATTTTAAATAAAATTAAACAATAAAAATCAAGTCATTTTTTAATTTATAATCAACCCAAATATCATTATTTTTATATTAAATAATATTTTTTTTATTGTTTTAGATAATTTTAATGTGCTGATATCAAAAATAATTTTAAAAAAATAAATAAATATTATTTTAATGTATTTTTAAATAAAAAATAATTTAAAAAATAATTTCAATCAAACTCCCAAATAATTACATTAAAATCAAATAAAACTCTGGTCATATATGAGGCAGGACGGTTAACAAACATGAATTGCATCTGTTTCCTCTCTTTTTTCCCTTAACATGATGACCGAGATGATTTTATTTTTTCATTTTGAGTGTTCAGCATGACAATAAAACAACTTGGTGGGTCAATTTTAATTTAATCAAAACCTATAAAAACTTGATTTGATATTTAATTTCCCCCCCGGTTAATTTTGTAATTGATCAACATATAACTTTCAAAAGAACTATATGATTTTAAATTCATCTAGATACAACTCAGTAATATAAACTTTGGAGTGGAAATAGAGAGAAGAAGAGATTGAAATGGAGAGTATAATCTAACAATAAAAATATGTCCGGACCCTTTGTCACTTTCGTTACAATCTAACAATAGTTAGGTGAAATCACATTAAAATGCAAGAAATCATGCAATCCCTCGTCATCATCATTACTTTTATTATGAAAACTTGATAGAAAAGCAGATTTCATGAATAATTTTTGTTTTATTTTTTAATTCATTAACAATAATTGCAGGGCAGATCTTTAGTTGATGATAGATT
This sequence comes from Salix caprea, assembly GCA_964035475.1. Classification (NCBI taxonomy): domain Eukaryota; kingdom Viridiplantae; phylum Streptophyta; class Magnoliopsida; order Malpighiales; family Salicaceae; genus Salix; species Salix caprea. The sequence goes on along the minus strand of OZ037755.1, from coordinate 13,575,883 downwards.
GATTTCAAAAATAAAAATAAAAATCAGATCTAGTTACTATAATTTTAACATTAATTGTGTGGTTGAGAGTCTGGTTTAGATTATTTTTAACAATATTTTAAAATAATTTGTTTTATTTTTTAAAAATTATTTTTAATATTTTTATATAAAAATAATCTAAAAATATTTGATTTAAAATAAAAAATAAAAATAAAAATTTCAATTTTTTTCATTTTTGTTTTAAAAGGCAATCAAACAGGACATAACACACAAATGGTTTCTTTGTCGTTTCAAGCCCTAAATAGATGGTGTCTTTTGTTTGATCTTGAAGACAGCACTGACAATTCAACTGAGTTACGAAATGAAAGGAGCACTCATTGAGTTACCACTAAAAGTAGAAAGAGTGATTCCGAGGAACAGTCTGTCTAGCAACCAATTAATTGATTAATCAAGTAATTAAATGAGTGAAGTGGGCTTCTTCGAAGAAAGTAAAGCAGCCATACCTTCATACCAATTCATTGAAGTTTCAAGAACACTTCAAATAATCTGCACAGGGAGAGAGGGCAAGCAAACAAAAGCAAGCTTTCCCTTATCTGCACTGCTTCTACTTTCACCAAAAGTAAGAGAAAAATAAAAATAAATTCTCAATATATATATATGTTTAAAATAAAGAGGAGGAGGGGGAGGAGGAGGTTGGGCCCATAGCTATCATGCGCCGTGGAGTCACAATCCGTATGTACCTTCTAAGTTTTAATTAATTAGAACCAACCAGGGAGTAAACCCAATCTCTCGTACCTTTTCTTTTTTATCTCATTAAATCCTTTCCCCCCTCACTGAAAATTATAATTCTCGTTTTATTTACTTGCCGTATAGACTGTTTCTCTAATTCCTCGCCGATTTATTCGATTCGACATGCCGGCGCCGCCGTTTTAGTCCACCAGATTCTCTCGCAGATCTATTGCGTCGCTTTCAGGTGCTCTTAAGAGTTTGTGCTTGGTCCCCGAGAAAAAACTACAAGGAAAAACTCGCTCTGTTTCAACCAAAAGTGAGTCAAATTAGTAGTAGCTCAATTATTCTCGTTTCGCTCTGTCTTTTCTTTTCTTTTCTCCTTTGAAGGAGTAAATGTGAAGAGAAGTGATGCATGTTACCATCTTTCTTTCGTTAAACAGATCTTAAAAAAGAAGAAGAAGAAGAAGACTTGTTACTTGTTTTTGGAAATTTTGTGAAGGTATCCTTCGAATTTCTTTTCCTTTTGGTTTTGAATTTAGATCAGCTGTGCAAAAAACTATCTTATTTTTGCATTTAATGTTGGTTAATGATTATAAACGCAATATTTAAGCGTGTTTGTGATGCTATATTTAATTCATGAATCCTGTTTGGGATGCTTTCAAGTCCTTTTTATTTGCATCTCATGATTGGCAGCCTTTTTTATGGTCAAAATTTGGGCTGACCGCTTTTGTTTGATGACTTTGTATTAAATGGGCTCTTGTAATTTTGATCAGATTGCTGGTTTTGGCGATCGAACTCTTGATATTAATGTCATTTTCTTGGCCACTTTTGGTTAGCTTTTTGTGGGTTGTCGTTTCTTTCTTGGTTTTTTTTTCTTGGTTTTGTTTTGGGATTTATAGTCGGAAGGTAACAGTGATGCATCTAACAAATCATTGCTCGGAAATGAAAGGATTTTGAGCAATTCTTATTTTCATTATCATTAATATGTGGTTTTCTCTTTTATGATGGCTTTGATGGCAACCTGTCTAACTTTGGAATAATTGGTGAGTGAAGGGCTGGTGTCTTTGTTAGTTATTGCAAGGGGGCAGTGGGGTGGAGTGATACAGAAATCATATTTTGATGCCCAGATGATTAGAACTGATGTTATTGGCAGTAGAAGGAGGAGGTTTCTTCTCTTCTTCAGCTTCTGGGTATAGTAAGGGCTTGACCCTTCTTCTCCTGGGCCAGAAGCACGAAGACAAACCCATGAGAGTTACGCCGTGGAATCAGTACCAGTTGGTGGACCAAGAACCTGACTCTGACCTCCAGCTGGCTTCCTTGAAGAACCGGCTTTCCCACGGCTGCGCCTCTTTTGTCTGCTTTGGCCGCGCTTCCACAGGACATGAATCCCCGTCACCTCTCAAAGAAGGCCCTGCCCAACAGCAGGATGTCTTGCCAGATCCTCTCGTTGCTGACAATGGAAAAGATCTTACTACTGAGCTTGAAGTTGATAATTATGTAAGAAGGGTTAGTCTTAAGAGTAGTCTGAAGAAGGCAACAAAAAGAATTTCAGTTCCTGTTGAGGATGTTAATCAGAGCGAGCCATTGAATGACCAAGGTAGTGATATCCCTGGTCATACAGAAAGGAGAAAAGTACACTGGACTGATGTCTGTGGGAGTGAGCTTGCTGAAATCAAGGAATTTGAACCAAGGTACGGGAGTACCTTATCTTGATCCAAGTTTTGATGTTATTAGCTCTGCATTTATTTAATTCATGTTTCAAGCATATTGAGGAGATTTTAATACCTCCTTCGGAATCTCTTTAATGTGTGCTCTTGTGCATATGGCATAAGCCTCAGTTATATGTATACCTCTGGTGTTACCACTATGCTCTTGTAATTTCCAAGTCCCATCTGCATAAGTTTTCGTGCTGTTATAAATTCCCCATATTGCTAAATATCGACCCTGCTTTTCAATGCTTGTATGTGTTCATAATCTTTCAGTTGAATACTTACAAGAGATTTGTTTTTGAGCCGTTTCGTATAAAGTGACTCAGGTTCCTCGCAATCTTAAGAAGTGATGATTATATATTAGTTGCCTGATACGAAAACAAATAAGATTTACAGTAAGTTTGGCAAGCAAGTTGAAGGAATTAAGTAATCCATATGATAATATCATCGCTCAACTTGGGCCTTGGCTCAAGTGATAAAAAGGTTGGAATGTGTTTGGAGATGTCGAAACTGGGGCAGATCAATAAGGATATATGACCGTGATTGACTGTATTTACAATGGAAGGTGCTTTGTGTCCTTGTTCCAGATCAGACTTTCAAAAGCGAGAGAGCAGGGAATGATTTCTTATGCCATTTACATTAATTCTTCTCGTGTCCGTATGGTGCATTTGTTTTCTTTATAGTGGGTTCTTATTTTACTGGTTATCAAGAGTTTCTTTCTTTGCCAATTCATTTAGATTTGAATTCCACTAGTTCATGCACGTTGCTACTTCTCATCATACATTCCTTTGTGTAAATCATCTTTGATCGACTAAACTACTTGCCTTCCATGCATTTGGTCAAAGAAGTTGAAGATATGAAATCAAATGTTAACGATTTATCCTATTTTATGCATCTCTCTGATTTTTTCCAAAAGATATATCTTTTCTGATACCGAACAATTAAATATTGACCATGGAGCATGTTTGTCATTCGAGGATGGATGCTCTCGGAATTAACAGCCCTGAATAGCAATGTGGCCTAAGCCTCTTTCCTATTTTTGGCTCTGGTTCTGTTTTTCCTCTATCTGTCTTGGATTAATTGTACTTGATCTTCTCAGTCTATGGTTATTTTGTTTCCCTATGTCTTTTAATTGCTGTATTGGGGAGGCATTATGTGTACGTATTACTGGATAATGATTTCGGCATCCATTTCCTGCATCTACACTGCCCCCGCCATATGCATATCCGACAATTGAAGAAATCTGAGTGTTAAATATCATTGGAGTCAGCAAGCCAGTTTCCTACATGACATGTTTTTTGTAATTTCTGGTCCTAAATTTTGAAGGAGTCCACTAACTTCTATAAAGATTTTTTTGAGCATTTGGTTATTCATTATGCAGAAACATACCTTTCGTCATTCCAACTTTCTTTTCTAATTCCAATCTCGCTTAGTTTTTTTTTTTTATTCATGTGGTGAGTATTCATTGTGACCATGTTAATGATTCGAAAACTCGATCCATGGCAGTGAAACAGGTGGATCAGATGATGAATTCGAGAATGGAAATGAAAGAAGTTGTTCGTGCGTGATTATGTGAACAATCACCAAAAACTTTTGGGGGGCCAGTTTTTCTCAAGAAGCCGTTGCACATCACGCGCGACTTACTGCTACTGGTGGAGTTCATCTGCTTTCTCCTGGCGATCAACTGACTTCTGGTGAAGAAGAAGCGAGTAACTGGGTCCATAGAAAGGAGTTCATTGCGACTTAGAGTGCGTTTGTTAACAAACGCGCACTTAGTGAGAAGTTATATATCGGGCCACGCCTGTTGGACTGTCGTTTTGTGTCTATATTCAACTGATGACGACTTCGATTTGATACTCTAATTGTCACCTTATTCTTGCTACTTGTGATTGCCCTGGCCATTGTTTTCTCGTAATTAACGTGTCATGTTATTTTTGGTCCCATTGTTTCTACCATGGATTTTCCTGCTTCTCAAAAGCATTTAATGGGTTCAAAAGCTTTTATTCACCTTCCCTGATTTTATTTTGGCTTTCAGACATCATGTTTAAGCTTTTGCAGGAATCACAGCAAGAAGAAACCAGGCTGAACTGTTCTGTCTTCCTCTTCCTTTTGTTTTTTTATCTTCTCTTTTTCCGAGGATAGATTGGAGTGCTTTGAGAATAAGCTGAGAGCAAAAACTTGGATCAGTTGAAAATTAAGAGCCGAGTGATTGAGTTTTGTTTGGAATTATGATGAAATAATATTTTTATTTTTAATATTTATTTTTGATATAGATTTTGTTTTCAAGTTTTGTATAAAAATATTTTTAAAATAAAAAAAACAAACAGGATATAAAACATAAGAAAAAAAAAAAAAACAAGGATTTACTTTGTCAGGGTTTTACTTTGTAGAAACGTTCAGATCACAGTGATTTTACTTTTTTAGCAACGTTTTCGAAGTGCTATATAGGAAATGGCTTCTTCACTTGCATGAAAAGCGCGTGAAAGCACGAAGCTGGAGTCTTTTTTCAGCCGCTGTGTTGGACAAGCAGCATCCATGTCCTCTGAATGAAGACTAGAGGGGCATGTTGGTAACATCACACATGCTTGAGCGGCTGTTAGGCGCCAAAGTCACCACTCCTTCTATGGACCAACTAACTCTCTCTCTCTCTCTCTCCTTTGAAACTTGGCCACTCCTTATCCACAGACACCTCTTCGCTTCTGATTCTGATAAAACAAACAAAAAAAAAAAAACAAATCTGCACAGAAAAAGAAACATTTATCCTCCAGAGAGAATTTTTAGGGGGAGAAATATAGTAGTTTTATTTTGATCGAGAAAGAAGAGGGGGAAAAAATGTCAGTGGCATCCTCAATCCCATGCATCAAAATCCCAAACCCTTCATTGTCATCTTGCTCCTTTCCACCTTCATCTTCATCAACCTCTTCAACCTCTTCTTTCTGTACGTTTTCTACAGTAACAAAGCCTTATATTATGACCATAAGAAGCTCTCAGGCTGAAGGGCCTGTAAGGAGACCTGTGGCCCCTCCTCTCAGGGCACCTTCCTCCCCAGCAGCACCGTCCCCTCCCTTGAATCCCCTCTCGCCTCCTTCACCTTCTTCTCCAGTGGCTCCGCCACCCAAGCCAGCTGCTCAAGTGGCTGTGGACGACAAGAATGCGATTACGTTGGAGTTTCAGAGACAAAAAGCCAAGGAACTTCAACAATATTTTAAGCAGAAGAAGCTTGAGAAGGCAGATCAAGGTCCTTTCTTTGGGTTCGTTGGCAATAATGAGATTGCTAATGGAAGGTAATATTTTGTTCTCTTTTTTTATGTGCAATTTGGAATTTTAGTTTATCTGGGTTTATGTGGATACTTGATCTAATTGGACAGATTTGTGGGTATTTCTGCAAATTGATGTTTCATTCGTCCTAAATGATGAGTTTGAGTGATTAGACCAATTGAAATGATAGATTATTCACTGGATAGAGAAAAGACAAACGGTATCATACAGTTTCTTTCAATCAAAATCGGTGTAAGAGTAACTAGTTTCTAGCAAATTAGCATTATTCCTCTTCGTAGTCGAAGACATGTAATACGAGATTATGCAGGACAAACTTGTCATGCCCCACTAAGACTAGATGGTAAACTAGTTCGAGCAAAGAAGTCTCACATTGGAATTACACACAAGAAACTTCGTGTTCTCTTATTTTTGGCTCTTAGGAAGAAGGGTTGTTCGAATAGATTACTGAAAGTGTTTCAGACCTATTGTTCTTGAGCCTTTGGAAGGGAAAGGGACATGAATTTCACCGATTAAGTTCTTTAATCTCAAAATTTCAGTTGTTTCTCCTTCGTGGATAGTTCTTCAATAAATCCCTTCTCAAGGAAATGATTCTAGTTATTGATTGGTGATTTGCTTCGCCGATCAATAGCACTCAACAAGGCAGTGCAATGTTGTCACCAGTTCCACTTCTAGGGTGGTAGGCATACTAGGCATCCATCGGACCACGGAGGTGGCCTTTGCTCGAATCCCCAGCAAAAGCTTCTTGTGGAAGCGAGAAAGATTTTGTTTTTCTTCCACAAGTTTACTCTCCAGTTTTTCCTGATTATTTGTTTTTCCTTTCAAAACCAGTTCTTCTCTTCGAATTGTCATGTATTGACCATGTGATCTTGAGTTCCAACAGGGTCCTTTATAATTAAAGCTCAGCCCTTTTCTTGCTATAAGAGGTGGTAGATAAGAACCCAGCATTGCACGCAGTTAAATACATGTAAGAGAAAAGAGCTATGGACGGTCAAGTGTGCGGTATCCTAAACTAAATTTACCGCCCCTTACAAAACTAGTTGGGTTTGGTTACATGAATTTTCACATACTTGGATCAAGTTAGCTTGCGTTTAGCTACAGTCGACTTGACACAATGTGGCTTTCTGATCTGATGCGTCTTTGCATTTCTGTGCTTTGGATATTGATTGAGCAGATGGGCTATGTTTGGTTTTGCTGTTGGAATGCTAACAGAGTACGCAACGGGCTCGGACTTTGTCGATCAAGTAAAGATACTTCTGTCCAATTTCGGGATAATTGATCTGGAATAAGTCGGCTCTTAATCTTAGAGCCATGGATACCTTTTGATCTCGACAGTGCCATCTCGGTCCTCAAAGTCACTTATACGTTTTGATTTCTGCAATTGTTGTAGCATGTACAATGTTCTGCAACTTCTTCAGTCACTATATTCCATTCCCTTCATCAAAATCTTATCAGTTAACTTGATTTGCAAGGATAAAGATTCATTTTAGTCATTGCTTGAACCAGGAGCTAAAGATAATGATATCTCTGGACATGTATCCATCGGAGAAAAGCCATTGAATATCACTAGACAACATCCATTTTCTGCATCATGAACTTGAACTTGTTTTAATTGTTGTTAGGGATCAGTTGTTAGCTTCTGCAATTGAACTTGTTTTAATTGTTGAACAGCCTCCAGGTTTCCGAGGATAAGCAATTCACCATCAATCAATAAACATGCTTTCAGCAAAAGAAATAAGGGAAATTAGATCTGGTCATCTTTATAACTTATTTCTTGTGATTTATTTAGCATTATTCAGATCATGATAAACCCTTTTTTATATATATATTTATTTTCTGGTTCAAGTCTGTTACACCACTTGCATGGAAAAGGTTGAACGTTATGAGTCTCACCGATCCACCAGCGCTCTACGAGCAAGCCTCGAAGTGTAGAGAGATTGCTTGCTTGTTGTCTGTTCTGCTAGCAGCACGAAACATCTTCCAATACGTCATCAACCTCCACTTCTCGGAGAAGGAACTCCATAACCATTGGGAAAAACTCTTATGACCCAGACTTCAGAAGATTTACCAAAGCCTTATTGAATTCCCCTTCAAAATTCAGTAGAAGTTTGGACCAGTAAATTTCACCATGCATCCCGTCTGCAGTTCTCCTGCAACTTAAAGGTTACCATTACTTGTGTTTTCTAATTTTATTCAAATGCTATAATATTCTGAGTTTATTTGCAATTTGTTTTGAGGATTAACATTAGTCCCTCAAAATAAAATAAAAATAAAAACACTAGTCTCTAAAAGAGAGGTTACCATCTACCAGATCTCGGTGAGAGATTTCTAATGGCGGTGGTGGTGTTGGCTGTTGACGGCTGAGGAGAGAGAATCGAGTGTTTGAGGTTTCACTGGCTTTTGCAGGCAATATAAGGCGTCAATGGAGACGAGGACCACTGGCGGTTTACCCGCGAGGAAGAGATGAGTCGTTTTCTGATGGTCTGACGTCGTGAGGTGGCCAAAGTAGCTCCGAGTTATGCTAGGTTTAAAACCCGAATATAACTATAAATACAGGTTGAAAGCCCAAGCCTAACCATAAATACAGGCTCAAAGCTCGATTCTCATTATCTATAAGCCCATTTCTTTTTTAGCAGCCTCTTCAATTTAGAAAGAAGCGTCAGTCTGTGATACATCTTTTTTTTTTTAAAGGATCGATGTCATTTTTTCATTTAAATAAAAAATGGATTATACCCATTTATTTATCAATTTTTTGAGACAAATGTCAATATTTTTTACGAGACTGATGTTATTTTTTGGTGATTTTTTTTTAAATCAATTTTTTATTTGAAAGGAAATGTTTGGTGTCAACCTTTCATAATGCATAACTAATTCAGTGTCTCTAATCTCTAAGAAAAATGTTGATTTTGAGATTTCTAGTTCCTTCAAATTATTAAATGAAAACTCCAATTCTCTCATATTTTTCAAACACCGAATTCATTATCGAGGTTCAACAAAATGACAGCCCCATCGCATCTAACCCCGTAACATTTTCCAGTTGTTTTGTAGAGATTTCACAGGTCAGAAACCTCAATGATGGAATCCAAAGAAGCTACGATGAATCAAACTTCTTTTGATGCAAGATAGGACTCTTCTGCCTGTCCCCCGGGCATGAATATTCTGCATTTTACGCCCAGAATATCTAACCAGACTGATCTAGGCCTAATGCTACGCTGTATCACGCATCAGCAAAAAAATCTACTATAAACTTCTAGGATGGAGAAAGTACACACAATACAGCCAGAATAGATACCCAAGCAAAATTATCCAGTCAAAAATGTTCAACAGGTTAGTTAAGAAAACCCAACTCTGTCTGTGCAGATTTTGAAGATTCAATTGGATGAAGATATCAAAAGGGTTTCACAGCAACCCACACGAGTTCATTTAGAAAGAAAGTTCTTTTTATTTACCTTCAAATTAATGGCGGATGCCCAGTTCATTTCTGTCATGAGAGTATTATGTTTTAGCTGAGAGACCTTAAAAGCACCGACAGAGCATTCAACATAGTTAGCTTACCCAACAAATACCAGAGAATGAAAATGACAATAAAAAAACCAAAAGATGAGAATTTTATCTATAAATTCCATCTGAAAATCTATGACCACACACGTATATCACAAAAGAAAGAAAAGGTATACCTCAAACACAGAATCATGAGCAAGATCCTTCTCGATGCGAAAGCCCCAGAGAGATTTTTTGTTGTTGGGTTGTCAAAATCCAAGAGGAAACATTCAAGGTAGAGACAGGCGGGCTGAGACAGAAGCTACCTTTTCCGGTGCAGCACGACAAATATCTCGGCCATATCAGAGACAGGTCTTAGAACAGTTTATTTTTTGTTGGAAAGTTTTTTTTTTTGTTAAATTAACTTTTTTATATATTTTAAAGTGGTTTTGAACTTTTGATATGTGATATATAAATAAATAATATTATTTTAATATGTTTTTAAATAAATAATATCAAACAAGTGTTTAGTGACATTCATTGGTTTTGTGAGTACTTTTTTTTTAATTTGAACAGTATCTAACAAGTGTTTAGTAACAGGTCTTATATATATATATATATATATATATATTGCATTATCAAAAAGATTTGAATTTTAGATAACAATAGGAAGCAAATACACTCCATAACAATTAGAAAAATCTAAAAATACTTGAGAAAACAACCAGAAAAAAAAAAAACAGAAATGCTATAGCATAATCATTATCATTGAAGGCGGAATTGATTTTCAGGTTTGTTTGTATTCTCAAGAACTGTATATATAACCGATCGGGTAAAAAAAAAGAAGGAATAAAAGTACATTTCTTTTTAATCATAGCTGATGTTTTTTTTTGAAAATTTAGTTTTAGAGGGAAGTGTTGTAACTTATCATTAGTGTTCACCTTTATCAATAATCTTGGCCCCAGATAAAATTATTAAAAGTTGCAGTGCCATAATTCTGGAAAAACGGGAAGATAAATGGGAGTAATTATGGAAAAATGTTAGGGATGGCCAGCATTCACATTGACATGCACAAAGCGGCCATCTCCCGCCACAGCAAAAAGGCACGTGCGAAGGTCTCGTTGCAGTTGCAGACCTCCCAAAAAATGGTTGAAAATGTCATGAGCTCATCCCATGCATCTTCTTCACTTTCTCTCCTGACGGAGATAACGATGACAAGAAGCAGGAAATTCGGGAGATTTCAATTCAACGATCACATCCTTGTAGAATAAAATAAAAAAATACCCCTTGATCTCTCTCCAAACACAGTAAAAATCCAAAAGAGCCGTCCAAGGCCGGCAACATCTCTCTCTCCGCCTTCTCCAATCTTTCTTTACTCTCTTTGTCAAACTCCAATCATATTTATGACTGTCTTTTCTCCTTGACACTGTCTTTTCTTGGCTATGTTATTCATTATTACAGAACCATTAGTCTCTCTTAAGAAAACTGGAGTGATACCAGACCAAGAAAGGCCATGGGCTGTGCACAAGGAAAGTATTCAGTAAGTTCATCACCAACCCCAGGAGGGTTAGAGAAGCTCAAAATGGAAAGTGGCTATGTGGGAAAAGGAGATATGGCTGGCCCTAGAAGATCCACTGGGCAGAGATACTCTGGCAGGCTCCCTAAGCCTGAACAACCAACAAGGAAATACAATGGTGCTCGTGCTGGTAATGGTGAAGAGAGGAAATTGAGTGACACGGGCAGAGTGAGATTTGTGGAGGTTGGTGGGGAGGAGGTAGTGGATGGATGGCCCAAGTGGCTAACTGATAATGTTCCTAGAGAGGTTCTGGGTGGTTTGATCCCTAAGAGTGCCGAGAATTATGATAAGCTTGCTAAGGTCAGTGCTCTTGAATTCTTTTACTTCTTAGAAATAATAGTTCAGCACAATTAGCAGTTTTTACTCTTCCTTGGGAATTTGAAATGGTTGTGATTGGGTTATTATGGTTTTTTCTGTGATATCTGGCTCCCATAATTACATCAAAAAAAAGTTCGATCGAATTAAGGAAGAAATGAAAAGAAAAAAAGGGTTATAAACTAAAAAAAATCCTTGTTAATCTGTTTTTCTAGTTTCCAAAGTGTCAATTCTAAATTCAGAATGGATCACTTCACGGATGTATCAGGCTCCATGCATGATGATGTTCTTATCGCATTTGATAAAAACTAGAAGATTCAAATCTTCCTGTTTCGTTTTTAACTTCCTATAAAAGAGAAGGGATCGTAAAGTTTTCTGATAACCTGCTTGAAGGGTTTGCTGTGATCACGAGACCATCTTAGTCTTCTCATGCTTTGGTCACAGGTGGGGGAGGGTACCTACAGCAACGTGTATAAAGCTAGAGATAAGGAGACTGGAAAAATTGTTGCCTTGAAGAAGGTCCGCTTTGACGCATCAGAACCAGAGAGTGTGAAATTCATGGCTCGAGAGATCGTGATATTACAGAAGTTGGATCATCCCAACGTAGTAAAGCTTGAAGGTCTGGCCACATCAAGGATGCAGTATAGTCTTTATCTAGTTTTTGATTTCATGAAGTCTGATTTATCAAAAATCATCCTCCGTCCAGAAGGAAAACTTACTGAACCACAGGTAGAAACTCTCTTATTTGGTTTCTAGCTAGGGATCATGTATTAGTTTATCAGTAGCTCACCTAATCTGTTAATGCAGGTCAAGTTTTATATGCAACAGCTGCTTTCAGGTCTGCAGCACTGCCATGATAGGGGGATTTTACACAGAGACATTAAAGGATCAAACTTATTAATTGATAAAGATGGGATGCTAAAGATTGCTGATTTCGGGCTTTCGAATTACTATTCTCCTAAACAGAAGCAGCCTCTCACAACACGAGTTGTGACACTTTGGTACAGAGCTCCTGAGCTATTGCTGGGTGCTACAGACTATGGAACTGGTATTGATCTCTGGAGTGCTGGATGTCTCTTGGCAGAGATGTTTGCAGGCAGGCCAATCATGCCAGGAAGAACAGAGGTATATAGTGAAATCAATGGTCTTTCTTGAAATCTTAACGGGATATTTATGAGAAACACAAAGTTTGGAGAATGTTCTTGGTTCTTCATTACAGTGTTTAGTCACATGGTTAACTCTGAAATATTCAGGTTGAGCAGCTGCATAGGATTTTTAAACTATGTGGAACTCCACCAGAGGACTATTGGAAAAAGTTGAGGCTATCTACAACCTTTCGACGTCCACGAACATACAAACCTGGCCTTTTTGAAGCATTCAGCGAGTTTCCTGAATCAGCTTTGGGTCTGTTAACCACTCTTCTTGCTCTGGATCCTGCATCTCGCGGCAGTGCATCTTCAGCTCTCCAAAATGAAGTAAGGACATGACTAGAGAGCTTAATGTGATTTAGAGTTCTTGTCACATATAAATTTCCACTTTCTAGCTACCCTCAGCCCATTGCATTTTTTGGAGTTTAATATCTTGTTCTATTAATGCTAAGTAGAATTAAGGAGAATCATGTAGGTAAATATGGTTCACGCACTCTCAATTAGTTCCTAAAATCTTCAGCACCACCATTGACGATTTCGATGTTCAAAAAGTGCATGCCAGCAGAAACAAGAATATAGCAAGGAGTTAATTCCTAAGTTGATTCTCTGGTTTCAGTTCTTTCACATTAGTCCTTTGGCATGCGACTTATCAGGCCTCCCGGTGATTCAAAAAGATGAAGACGAGCTCACACAAGCTGATGAACAGAGAAAGTAAGTGCTTCTGATCATTGGCAGCAATTTTCAATAGCTAAATTATGGTACAATAATCACCATTACTCTGGTGTAACTGTGAAAGTGATACAGTAAGAAAAAGCTAAAAGAGAACATCACAATTTTCTTCATCTTCTTTCCGCCTTTTCCCCATTTTTCCTGAAATAATTCATTAATCATTATCATCCTCTCTTTTTTGCAGGCGCAGGAATGCTACAATGAAACGAAGATCCCAAACATATCGTGAGCAAAAGAAAAAAGATCTGGCAGCTGAAGAACCGAAAGAAGATCCTGCACAACCTAAAGAGGTAAAAAGCACAGCAGTATACATCACAAGTGGAATTCATAATATTTATAAATGCCCTTTATCTTCTGCACTTTCAAACTATGCCATTCTGCAGCATGCCACATTCCTGTGTGTATAGGGCCCGCGTCAAATCTCATAGCAAAAAACATAGCAGATAATTAAGTGCTATGCATGAGTCCGTGCTTAACCTTTCTGAGACCACACTGATATTTCATTTTACATTTTTAAAAAAAAAAGAGGAGAAGAGTAAAAAGTTCATTTGTGCATATTATTCCAGTTGCATCACACATGCTGCTATTGCTAAAAATGTATCTTTATGGTGATGTTAATTCAGGAACCAGAGTTGACTTCTGAGTCAATCAACCGAAGCCATGAGCCAGGCAGCAGCAGTTCTAGTAGCAACTCCTCTGGAAAAAACCCGGCTCATCTGTTTGAGATACCATCTAATAATTTGTTGCAATCCCGAATTGCAGCTTCTAAGAAGAAGATGTCTCCGAATACACAAGGCCATGCTAATGCTCCCAAGAACATCAAGAACTTGCCCCCCCTACCTACCTCAAGGACAGGCAGCACCAAGTACGAGAATGACATGTACAGATTAAATCGAGTCCATAGGTCTGCTTCCACAAGAGAAGTCATACAATTCGATCAAGGGAAGCAGTTAGAAGTTCTATATGCAGTGGATAACTAGGCCACTTCGAGCAGCAACTCTTCTTGTTTTTGTTTTATTTTTCTTTTCCTTTTCTGAAAATTCTGGATCATTTTTGCTGTATCTCGAATGTGATTACTCATGTTATTTTTCGTTTTGGTCAGAAATGCTGAAAATATATACTCGTTCTGCATATTGCACTGTACTTTCTACATGTATTCGTCGACCCTCGCTCATTGATGATGGCAAATTAAAAAAAAATCATTTTTTTTAATAGGAATAACTGAAATGTTAAGTGTAATAGATGAATGGGACGGCGCCTCTGCAAGCTCCACCCGGGAGAAAATATATACTCTTGGTTTCGGGAAAGATTTTTTTTATAGAAAAGATAACCTGAAATTAGTCCTCCAACTATATATTGATTCTCAGTGTAGTATCTAAATAAAACTTTCCTCGACCGAGTCGCTACCCATTAGAATTTCTTAATTGGGTAGCCTGTATAAAATTGTAAGAAAAAAAAATCTTCAAAATTGCTTTTCTTACTGCATAAAACATGCATTTTTTATTGAAAACATTAATGAATATGAATAGGGTGTTCGATCAACAAATTCTAATGGGCATGAAATCTCTAGGGAGCCGATAAAAATTGGTGGCTGCTTGGAAATTCATCGAGGATAAAAAACAAGAATAATTTTAGGTAATGTCCTTTTATTACCATGCCTATTGGGCTCTTCGAAACGATCATATATATATATATATATATATATATAAAAGAGGTCCAAACCATTGAAAGCAACAACCATCATTGAAGAATCAAGTAAGGATCAAGGAGGGGTGTTATTGCTCGGACTTTCGGTACTCACCAATGAACATGTGAACTGTAAACAATTCATGAATTTGGTTCACGAGTACTTGATAGGATCCCTTGAAGATTTTGTTGATCCAATAATTCATCAGGAAAAGGTTTTTAAAATAAAAAAGTGTTAATGGGGCCTATGAATTAGCTCGATCGGGACAAGCATCCGTTAACAGGTCGCAAAAAGAAACAACACAAATCTGATTCCGCAATTAGCTTTTGTAGAGGAGCGGGACCTTTTATTTCTTTCTTGTAGAAAAAAAAGAAAGAAAATTAAGGGTGACCCTCTTTGTCACGTAGAAGAGGACTAATGGAGGGACTAACAAGTTTGGAAAGAGATTGCCCTCTCATTTCGCTGCCATCACCGAGAATGAGGAGGAAAAAAGGATATTCATGCGATAGATACTGATACCTGATGCCTTGCGTGCGATACATGAAAACCTGAGAGACTAACTCCAGTAATTAGGGAGGGATGAACATCGATTCAAACAATTTAGTTTGAGTCCGAAAAATTTACTAAACCAATTTTCTTTTACAATATTAAGTCTAATTTAATTTATATATCTTTTAGCTAAAAAAATTTATATAGAAATTGATTTAATGAGCCTGTATTTTATGGATGTTCATTGAATCAGTTTTTAGGTGGGGTTTCGTAGTAATTTGCTACAGCCTTTTTTTACCAATAAAAGGTTGGGTAATCTATACTCAAAATCAAATGATAATTAATAAGAAGGGTTCCCATCTCTTCTCGAGGAAGAAGTGGGCTGTGCTTTCCCCATTTGTTTGCTCACAATCTAGACCCGTGAGGTCTTTCATATGCTTCTTCAAATTTAAAAATTAGGGGGGGGGGATAAAACTTCAATTTTTTTTGTTCGACTGGGAAATTAATGACCAAACATAATCTATCATCGATGCTATTGGTTGCTTCTGATCAACTTGCTGTCTAAAAAGATATTTTTGATGAAAATGAAGTCGGTGTTTGGTAATGAAATCGGACAGTCTGTAGATGGGCAGGAAAAATGAAAACCTCGACTCTTTTTCATCGATAAAACACAGTACACCCCCAAATGATCAAACTTCGGAGATGATGCATGGCGTGCATGCATATATGTACCATGAACAGAAGATCCCAAAGCACTTCCTGTGCTTCTGAGTGGTAGACAGAGAGAAAAGAACACGAAAAAGAAAATAGAACCACCCATCATGAAGTTATTAAAATTAAACCCTATATATGAACTACCCGTGTGATTGATATTCACATACCATACCGAACATCGCTGAATTTGCTCTTGATCCACTTGAAACTGTTCCTCGCACTGGACTTGAGCTTACCCTCCATGGTAAAAACATTGTAAGATGCGATCCTCTTCTTCCTTCTCAGCTCTGGATCGCTTGATGTGGAAAAACCATTTCCCTTTTGGCATGGCCCGTTGAAGTTATATGAGCTCGATTGATCTTCAAACCCGAATTCTCCGGAGAAAGATGAAGAATATTGAGGGAATGACTTGCTTTTCTCCATAACCAAAACCTAAGTAAGAAGCGAAGCCAAGTTACCGACCGTGAGAGTTAGCTAGGGGGGCGAATTATTCTGGCTCCGAAATGGTATTTATACTATTGTTGAGACCTCGAGATATTATGCTCACGTGCACGTCAAAAAGACTTGCACTGGACATTGAATGGAGGGTGGTGATCATTACGGGAAAGGAGGTGCATCATGATCCTCTGTGGTGGCAGACCATGTGGTGATGTTGACGGAGGATCAGTGGCTATCATGGTGTGTGTGTTTTATGATGGCTGGTGGGGCCAAGTTGCGCATGCCATGGTCAGTGATTGACACAAATGAGTTCGGCGAGGGTCCACTAGCATCAACAAAGGGGTTCGAGGAGGGGGGGCGGCGGGGGAAGCAAGTTGAGGTCCCAGACACACCCTGGCCACTAGCCAACCTTGCCTTTTATAAGTTCTCGTTTGTTTGTTTGTTTGTTTGTTTTTCCATGTGGTTTTATTGAAAGTGAATTCTTGATAAGTAAATTATTTTATGATGATTAAAAATATTATGGAGAAATTATTGAGAAATAACATATTATTTTTAATTTTATTAAAAGAATAAGAGCCATATCTTATAGAAAAATACTGAAAGAGAATAAATTATTTCAAATAAAATATTATAAATTTATAAATTATTTTAAATAAAATAAATAGCAATAAAAAAAGTTTGGTAAATAAAAAAATTGAAAGATAAATAAATTAATATATATATATATATATATATATATATATATATATATATAATTTCAAATAAAATAAATAGCAACCAAAAGAATAATAATCAAATCTTTTAGATATAAAAAATCAATTAAAAAATGATAAGAGAAAAATAAGTAACAACAAAAATAATAACTAGAGAAGATATAAAAATAAAATTCTATGAACTAAATTTGATATAATCAATAAATGACAAGATATTTCTGATCTCTTCACAATTTCTAGAAAAAAAATTATGTTTAAAATAAATAAGGAAATAAATTTCTTTCATTAACTAAAGTTTTGTCTGTTGGTGAACTCTTACAAAAATAAACAAACACTAAAAAAAAATAGAAAATAATTTTTATAAACCATTTTCCTTGGAACATACAGGACCCAAGTGTTGGAGAATTTGGAAATGCATAGTTAAGTTTGATGTCGTCAGGATTTTCTGAGTAGAAAAAAAAAATCCAACAACAACAGCGAAGAAGTCATCCTCATCTTTCTGCTATTTCTGCGGGCTCGGTGCTTCGTGGGCCTCTGTTGTTTTATGCGAACATTATCTTGACGATCCCATTTTATAACAATCTAGTGGATCCATAGAATGAGTGCTAGAGGTGATCGCAGCCGCTGATCACCAGAGTGGGTCCCATTGTTTTTTTTATAATTTTAAATTTTTTAAATAAAGCCATTATCCTTGTATTTTATAGCTAGAATTATATTGTACATTTTCCTATTTAAATTCTATTTATAATTATTTTGTGAGTATCATATTTTTTATATATCCACAATTAAAAGATAAAGCCTATCTTTTATCTTCATCTATGAGCTCAAATGTTTGAACGTTTTTTTTCCCCGTCTTATGGTACCGTTGGCATGTTTTGGATGTTGTTGAGATATGGCATTCATTTTCTTTGCTTCCAGATAAGCATCCGACACTGATACATAATTTAGATGAGGTGACAAGCAGAGGTCCGCGAGCAAACATAGTTGTCGATTTTATTTTGATTGGTATTTTATTTTCACAATTGGAATAATTGTTTTGGTTTCAACCAATATAATTCAAGATTATAGGACCGAAAATATAATTTAACTAACATAAATTAAAATTACAATATTAAAAAAATATATATATTAAAAAGTGTCGAGAAGATAATATATTGGATCAATCAAGATCAACATGAGTTGATATTTTAAATTCATATTTCAGGTTATGAGATTATAATAAATCCAAATAAAAACAAGTTATGAAGTTCAATTACCGATAACTCTCATTATTAAATGATGAAATTTTTATAAAAAAAGAAAACATGGCAAAATGATATTTTGAAAAAAATATATATTTTTTTAATAAAATTATAATAATAACATTGATAATCTCGCAAAATTTTTCTAAACACCAATTGTCTTAAAAATCTAGCATTGATATAAACTTCTAAAAAAAAAAAAAAAACTCCTAGTAAAAATCTAGTCTAGTCCAAAGTTTAGATTGAAATATATAATTGATACTGTAAAATTAAATAATATTTTTTTAATTAAAAAATACATTATTTGGCTGCAATAGAAACATCAGAACAAACCATGACATTCCAGCTAGAAGAATTAAGACGGGATTTCCGGAAGAAATTAAAATTTAATAGAGATAAAATTTATCTTGATTTATTTTATTTTAAAAATTAAAATGAGATAAATTGTCAATTACACAGAGAACATAACAAAAATTGATGACGTTGGTTGCAGGACACAGAATGGACCCACGAAGCGTATTGATTGCATCGTTTGAGGGCATCGCCTGTTTGCATCCGGAAACATTTGTGAATGAGTTTCCCAGGATATGAACATCGCCAACCTGCAATGTTCCCCTCCCATCCTCCCATCATTTACTTATTATTTGCTTCATTTCATTGATGTTTTTCGTCATTACTGTGATGGTTGGCCTGGTATTGTCGCCTGATCAAAATGAGCCCCGGTATCTCTATGATCGGTCTGTTTTAGATGCAACACGAGGCCTTAATGATAGAAAAAAGAAAAGAAAAAGACACCTGCTAAATTTATTTTGAAATAAATTTAGCCAAATAAGAGATTTTGATGAATCATAAATTCAAGATGGTTAGAAATAAGATTGATGTGTTGAATAATTTGATAATATTTAAATTTAATCAATTTTATTTATTATCTCTATCCAGGGTATTTAATGATTTGATATAAAAAGATCGAGAAATTGATTCAATGCTCATCGTCAACCTTACAAAGCTTGTGTAACTTAAAATGGAGGCTGTCGCTAATTTGCTTTTTCATCGAATAATTCAAACTTGAAGATCCCGAACACATTATCTATTTTATCTTTGTATTGACACATGCATTGTGAATTTAAAATTATTTAAACAGCCTTGAATCCTAAATACACATTTACAACCTTTACCAGGTTTAATTTTCTATTTAATTTGATTTATCTCCAGAGGATTCTCAAATTTACAAGGAGGCTGGTTTTGCAAGTCTTGTAATGATTGAGGCCCAATTTCACTATAATTTCAACTCTTTGCGGGGGAGGTTTCAATGTGTGATGTACAAAGCTTTTTAAAAAGCAAGCCACAACCAAAATTACATGAAGATGTTACCGATTTCAATGTCCAGGAACACAAATTTCAAATTTAGTCGAGAAAATTATAAATTTTCACGGGACTTTATGATACGAATATAAACATCAATTTGTTTAAACTATGCACGCATCCTTCGACAAGGCCAGCGTCCTGTTATTTATCGTGGGCGGCTTGGATGACTGAATGGTAATTATGATGAATAGGTAGAAGCCAGACTTCTGATTCCTTTTCGAGATTGCAGACAGAAAAAGAAGAAGGATACGAAAGTAGAAGTTGAGTTGTCTCAAGGGACGGGATGGTCTTAGTGCTTCAAACAAAAAGGTTTTTCTATTTTTAAAATATATTGAATTCTAAAATCGAGGTAGTTATTTTTTAAAATTTATTTTGATATCAACATAAAATAGAAAATATTAAATGGGTGTATTTGTTTTTGTGCTATTTTTTTAAAAAAATAAAATTTATCTGTTTGCTGTGATAACATTAAAAATATTTTTTTTTTAAATAAAAATATATTTTTTCATATATTTATAAATAAAAATTAATTTAAAAATTAACTACCACGATCTCAAATATAATCATAGTTTACATTTGATTGTTGTCAGCGTTATAATGTGGGTCTAGATGATTGTTCATTAAAATATTTAGATGTTACAAGTGTGTTTTAAGAAAAAATACAATAAATTAAAAAAATATGATTTTATTTTAATCATATGAAATATGAAGAAAATGAAACCAAACAAATATTTTAACTCATTTGGGCTCAAAACACTATGAAACACCCATGAACGTTCCTAAACCAATTCATAGCCTCCAAAATACACTTAAAAGGCCCCCAAAACGTCTCGAACCAAAAGCTTTCAAAGCTTGAATCTTTTTTAGTTGTTTCCAAGAGAGAGAAAACTAATATGAAACCTCTTCTCATATGAAACTATTTGATACAAAAATTGATTGTTTTGATGATTGAAATCATTGTTAAATTCCTCTTTTTGCATTGGAATTTGGCAAGTCTCTACTCCTGCACAGAAAAAAGATTGAAAAATAAAGTCTGGCACCATATATAAGTTAATACAAAAATTGAAAGGACCAATTAACTAAAAGGTAAATAAAAATTGAGGACTAAAATGAACTTATCAGACAAATTTCAAAGTCGCCACCTATGTTGCCAACTTTTTTTACTTAATGCGAGACGGTCTAATTGATGAGCATCAATATTTACTATTTTTATGATTCAACAATATTTTTTATATTTTTTGATTTTTTTAATTTTAATTTTTTAATATACTAATATAAAAAATAAATTTAAAAAAGAAAAAAAAAATATTATTTTAATATATTTTAAAATAAAAAACATTTTAAAAAATAAAATACTATCGCGGCACTAAACATCATAGAAAAACCCCTCACACACGGGACGGTCGCTTTTAGGCTTCGGCTTCCTATAACGCTTGGTCTCGGCGAAAATGGATAAGATATGCACCCCAGGCACGCGTGTTTACACTGTCTCCTTTCCTTTTGTTTATTTTTAACAGTACTGTAGGAGGTAGAGTCAATTTCTTTTTTAACTGAAAATTATTTAAATATTATTAATATTTTTCTTAGTAAAAGAACTTAAAATGATAGAAGAATTAATTAGATATAATATGGTTGACCGCGGTTTTACATTCAAAACAATCAATGTAAAAATATAGCTTGTAAAATGACAATTTGATAAAATAAAATAAAATAAAATAAAATATTATATCTCTTAAAATTGAAAAAATAACAGATTGATTTGAATTAATTTTAGGTAATATGTTAAATTTATGATTAGTAATATAAAATTACGATAGGCTCCTGAAAAAATAAATTATAAAATTCAGTTGTAATCAATCTAATATTGACATTTTAAATAAATAAATAAATAAAAAAACCACATATATAATCAAACGCTCAACAAATGATGAAAACAGCTAGAAATATCTTTCAGTGGTATTTTATAGAATAGATCAACTAAAATTTATACACCCCTTATCTCGCGGGCACCATGCTGGCACCGCGCAATCATTGCCTTTTGCCGCGCTAATTATTACGGGCTTCGTGCACTAAAGCAAAGTGTTATTAATAAAAAAACATTATTATATGTATATTTAAATTGTTTTATTATATTAATGTTAGTAATAGTAATAATAATAATATAACATGTCTATAATTATAATATTCTGCCCCCGGTTTCAAACAGCCAGCAACTTGTAACACATTGCAAATCAGTGACCTTGAAGGCCGCATGATAATTATTTAAGGAGGGAAGGATTCCAATTACATCACTGGTACGAAATTTCTCGGCCGCAGTGCACTTGCGCGTGGTAAGAAAATATAATTTTACAGACTATTCATGACAAATCAGCTCTGATTTATTTAACAGAAGTAGGATTATAAGATGAGAAATCAAAGTGAAAGTTGGAAAAAACCGGTGTCATCTTCAAAGTTATCCTGGGATATGTCTATTTATATTGTCATTTGATTAAATAAAGAATTATTTTAATGAAAAACTCTTTAAACACAGCTAGTTAAATAACTCGTACGTGAGATTATTATTTTTATACAATATTGTTTTGAATTTTAATTCAGCCCGCAGCAAAACACAGCCTATACTAATTTCTAACAGCAATTATATAATAGAGCATGCCCAATTAAATAATTTTTGCTTACCCGTTTAACATTTTAGCAGCGCGTCCACAAGCTATGCACATCCCTTTCATCACACCACTCCACAAATTGGAATTTCACGATGAAAGTTTCTTCAGCAAACCCACGACTTCACTCATGGCAGGCCTGCCTCTAAACTCCTCTGTACACAGGGAAGCAATTCTGAAATACTCCTTGACTTCGTCTTCACTCAACCCCTCCTTGGGTGTATTAGAATCCAACATTTCCATGTGACGATTTTGACCCAGCATTTTCCTGGCCCATTCGATCAGCCACACCTCTTTCCCCTCCATCACTTTGGGCAAATTCGGCCTCTCCGCCGTCGCGACCTCAAACATCAAAATCCCAAAACTGTAAACATCAACCCTCACCGTTGCCGCGGCACCTTCCTTGTATTCCGGCGGCATGTATCCCATGGTCCCGGCTACCTGCGTGGACACGTGGGACTGCGACGCCGCGATTCTGCGGGCGAGCCCAAAATCAGCAATATGGGCCTCAAATTCCGGGTCCAGTAAGACATTGCTGGCCTTGATGTCTCTATGAATAATGGGAGTATCAAGCCCATGCAAATAAGCAAGCCCAGTGGCCACTCCTCGAAGTATCTTGACCCTCGTCTCCCAAGGTAACGGGGACTTCACTGACTGCTCGTTATTCGTTGATGATGTGTCATGAATCCACTGGTCAAGACTTCCTCTTTCAACGAACTCAAGAATTAGAACCCGTTCCAAACCCGAAACACAATACCCGAGAATTTTAACTATATTCTGGTGGCGTAACTTGCCTAAAGTCTCCATCTCGGCGCGAAACTCACGAAAACCTTGGAAGGCATCCGGGTCAAGCTTTTTAATGGCGACCGTGGAGCCGTTAAAGAGTTTAGCTTTATAAACCAAGCCGAAACTGCCGTCGCCGATGATCAAATCGGTGGAGAAATTCTTGGTGGACATTTTGAGCTCTTCCATGGAGATCCGGTTCATAGACGGGTCAAAAGTGGCGCTTTCGTCGATTGTTATGGAGGAGTGTTCCGGATTTGGTACGGTTCTTGTCTGATGGTGGCGTCGTTGTCGTCGTTGGTAGTCTTGGTTTTTGGTGGATTTGCAGACGAGGGCGATGAAAGCGAAGACCAGTGTTATGAGGAAGAAGGTGGCAGCTGCGGCGAGGACTGCTTGGACAAACTGGGCCATTTAGTGAAAGAAAGGGGGGTGTTTATTTTTTTTGTGTGTGTTTTGGCGATAAAGTTTTGAGGGATTTTGATCGAGGAGCTGCCATTAGAGAAATTTCCCAAGGTTTTTAAGTCGACGAGTCAACGAAGGAAGGTCGAGGGGTGGGTGCGGGAAAGGACTGTGTGGAGTGGTGTGGACATCGGGGTTTGAATATGGCCGTATATTGTCAGACGGGGTCCCACTTTGAATGCCCTTTATATACGTGTGTGCGTGTGCGTGTGTGTGTTGCTGATTATTATCAATCATTTTATTGTATTTAAGGATGGAGAGCTATTTTGAATATATAAATATAAATATACCTGTTAAAACAAATGTGGTTGCGAAAAATGATAAACAATATCTTTATTTATTTATTCTTTTATATCTCGTCGTGTTTATCATTTTATATAAAATAAATATGAATAGTTATTTTCGTTTGAACAGAAGCCTTTTGATGATTAATTAACAAAATAATATAGTGTTCGATGATCAATACGAGGCTTATACCAACCCCACCATGAATACAAATCACCTGCACCTGCCATGACCAGTCTTTGGATTTTAGTTGGAATTGTTTATGTTGGTAGTTATTAATCAACCGAGCTGTTTCTGCCATTTATCCTGGATTGAATTTTACCTGATGATATTATGATTCTCCTATACTATCCTAACCACACCATGGTCAACCTCCTTTTATTGAATTTTTTCCTTACATGTTAATTTTGTTAAGGAATCATCTCACCTAAAAGCTTAAGCTGATAGGTGAGGTCCCAAAATATGATTATATTATACTCTAACACACCCCCTCAAGTGAAAGCCCTTTGGGCTTGAAACTTGCACAGGCCCACATTACATTGTGCTTGGTTTTTTTTTATCAAATAGAATGGGGTGGTAAGATTCGAACTCGTGACCGCTGGGTCAACAAGCCTCTGATACCATGTTAAGGAACCATCTCACCTAAAAGCTTAAGCTGATAGGTGAGGTCCCAGAATATGATTATATTATACTCTAACAAATTTCATGTATCAATTAGTTTATTAAAATTGATAAATTATCTGAAATTAATATTTAAAGAATAATTATTTTTGTATATATTAACCTTGAACTTTTCAAACCAAACACTAATCATAAGTTTTCATTCATGATTCTATGAAAATTGACTTAATTTAGACAAAGGCATTTCCATCGATGATTGCATTAAAAACATCCTCCACATTTTGAAAACCTAAATTTCAATTCAATTATTATGATTAATCATGTAAACTTTATCCATTGTTGTTTGATTTTCTAATCAAGAGATGAGGCCTAAAGGACCTCGCCATGATAGGTATCTAGCAGCACTGCCTACTCAAGCTCTTTAAAAGTGTTGTTAGCTAGCATTGTCTATGTATTAAAAGTGTTGTTAGAAAGAGCTAGCATTGTCTATGTTTGGTAGCCTACTCTAAAATTTAAAACCTACAAAATAGATATTAATAACTCACCACTTGACTTTATCAAATGATGGTTCAGTAGCATTGTAGCGTAGTTGATGTTATTTTTAAAGTTTTTTTTATTTAAAAATGTATAAAAATAATATTTTTTATTTTTATAAATTATTTTTGATATTTGTATATAAAAACACAAAAAATCCATTTTAAGTAAAAAAAAAAAATCAAAAATATTTTTGAAACAGTGTAAAACACTTAACTAAGACAACCCATTAGTTAGAGCTTCATTTTGGACCAGATTCTTGTAATTAAAGTTATAAATCAAGATTATACATCAAACAGTACAATGCCAATGCCGTTGTCAGCTTGGTTAATAATTAGGAAAAAAAACATATATAAAGTCTTGCAAATGAACACTTACAGTTTGTTCGATGTTAGTAATTTAGACTTACCATAATCCTTATCATTTGTATCTTATCATCCCATGACAAAACGAAAGAATGCACTGTTAGTTTAAACATTTAATAGAGAATTAAATTATATTTTACTATATGACGAGGGATTTTTTCTTAAGAAGTCAAATATTGTTACAAACCCCACTATATTTTCTTTAATGATAGCTCCATATAATTTAAAACCATGAATGGAGAATGAGATTTCTTTCTATAATCCAACAGTGAAACATAATATTTTCTAGACCTGAAAAAAAAAGTTTTATTTGTGTTTGACGAACTAGTTTTTAGGAGTATGATTGAAGTTGTTTTTGAAAATATTTTTGGTTCAGAAACACATTAAAATGATATTTTTTTGTTTTTAAATTTTTTTTTGACATCAACATATCAAAATAATCTAAAAATACTAAATTATTTTAACTTAAAATAAATAAATAAAATTATTTTTTAAAAAAATATACATTTTTCGAAACGCATTACCTAACCGACCATAACCATAGCTTGAAAAGGGTGGATTAACCACATGCCAACACGCGGTATGCGGCAGCGAAAATTAGAACGGTCAACGAGGATGGTAACACAGACTCGTCACCCATCAGTGCATTTGCAGAGGACTTGCATGGATCCGTGGAAACCATCCAGATAGAGCGCCGCACAAGGCGAAGAAGCAAGAGCAATTGCGTGCATATATTCCCTTTTCAGGGCCCACACGGAGTCGAGTTCCGCGTACCCTTCTATTCTTGCCCGAGAGTTTTGAGTTTCATAGCAAACACTTACGTTTTGTTTTTTCATTATTTGATATTGTAATAACCATTTTGTGTTATTTCTAAATATTGTTTGAAAAAAATAAAAAAGTTTATGATCCTAATTTGAGTTAAATTGAGATTTTCAAAGATCAAATTTAATTTTTACCAAGTCAATTGGTGAAATTGAGGGTAAAATTACAATAAATCAGAATTTTGGGGTCAATTAGGAACAAAATTGAAGAAATTCGAGACCCAAAACCAAAGTGAAATGTGAGTAAATTTAGGGGGTTCCATTGAAGTTTGACAGAGATTCAAATGAACAAAAGTAACAATTTTAGGTCAATTAGTAATAAAATCAGAGCAATAATAAGATAAAAGTGCCAAAATAAACTTTGGTAAAGCAAAATGAGAGAACCAGGCGACCACATGTCATTTGAATATTTTGTTTCTAGACGATACTCCGTTTGATCAATATTCATTTTCTTCCCTAAATTTTCGCTGAAAATCTTGTTTTTATACCACATTTGTAGGTGCATTTGATGTCTTTATATTTCATCAAATTTGACAACAACATGCACAAAAATGATCCCTCAATTCTTGACTATATCAAGGTATGATCAGTTCAAGTTGATTGATACTACATATACGGTGGTTTGATCCTAAAAATGACAACTCAGAAAACCTAATTTAGCTGTTAAATTTAACAATTCATGATATCTATTTTAAGCCAACGATTGAGATGATTCTCTGGACCATTGACTAAAATTTTACTCCAGTATAGATTAAATTATCCTCTTCCACTAACTATAAATAGAGAAGAAATCCATGCCCCAATGGGAGGAGATATCAAAAATCAAGGTTGGGGAGAAACCATTCAAGAACTTCGATTTTCCCTTCTGCCATCCATTTCAGCTCCTTATCTGCATCACCTCCGATAATGTCAACAACTTTGCCAATCATCCAAAAAATTCCTTGCAATGCTGTAAACAATTTCGGTCACCGCTTGCTTATGGAAAGTTAAGATAAGACCTTTATTTTTTTTTAATTTAAAATCACCAACTCATCAACTTTGTGAATTAATTAATTTTAAGATAACAAAGCTATGCAAAGAGGTAAGCCGACACTTAAATGGGCACGGATATGTTTACCAGAGATCCGAGGCTGGTCAAGATGAGAATTTAAGCTGCGTTTCTTTTTTCTCTGGATTTTGAAGCATTGGATAGCAGGATAAACCATGCTGGATTTCTAACTCATTCTCTTGTCCTAACAAAAAAATATTTTGAAATATGGGATAGAAAATACAATTGATTTCAGGGAAGGATTGGGATTTCTAAACAAGAATGGTACCTGTGTGACGCAAGAAAGCACTCGAGTAAATACATCTCAATAGTAACATATGAGTCTGGTTAGGGAAGTCAATGTATATCAATTATTAAATGATTATAGTAATTATTAGGGATTTATTGTATCTTAATTAATTCTGTTCATGGGTGTAAGAATTATTATTAATACACTCCAGTACCAAAAATATTACATTGTTATCTTAATTCTTGTTAAATTATGATATTTTTATTCTTGTTATTTTTTTTCCAAGTGAAAAACAATTTAATATGAACAAATTTGTTATTTTTTTAGCTGGAAAAATGTTAAAAACTTTTAAGAAATGAAAAGGTTTTTTGAATTCCATGATTGTTTGCTTAAAAATCACGGTATTTATAATTTAATTCAGACACAAACCAGAGTTTCTAAAAAAATAAAACTATAAAGTAGAGAGCTTCGTCAGTTGATGAAAATAAACAAATAACGACCAAGAGTCGGTGTGAGAAAGCAGGCGTCGAGCAAACTAACGAAGGCAAGGCGGCAGACGGGGGCTCATTCCACACATTTAACAACAAGGGGCATCCACGAGGAAGAAAAACGACTAGTCAATGTGACAGCGGATAAATTCTTCTACATATTGGAGGCAATTAATTGAATGCCCCCACCTTTTACATGATGTGTTTATTTGCTTGAGACTGATCTACATCTTCTTTTATAAAGTTATCATGTTTTTATTTGATTTATTAAAGATTAATTTAATTTATTTTTTATATTTTTATTTATGAGATTATCTTGATCTTATTTTAATGGTCACGAAGTTACGAGTTACCTCGATTAAACTATTTTTTTTTAAATCTTTGTTAATGACATTCCTTAACAGTAAGTTATTTAATAATTTAGGTTGACCGATGTTAGTTTATTTTATCTTTTTTTATTGTTATTATTTTCTGTTTATTTATTGTTATTATATTTTTCAATCATATATTTAATTATCAATTTGTTTTCCTCCCCATTCCTTTTTTTACATTAATTTGCGCGCGTGTATGACAACAAATAAGGTAAATAAACTAAAAGGGATAAAAAAAGAAGCTGAAGAGAGAGGTCAGGGATTACCCCCTTCAAAGTTCAAACACGAATGGCGTTGATTAATCAAAATCGGATTGAATCATGAGCCCCCGGGTCTATAACTTTTAGCCTTTCAGGGACCTCGAAGAATCTTTCTCACTCCTAGCCAGGCTGTTTACCAATCCATAATCTCGTGTTATAACATCATTAAATATTATGTTCTTATCTGTCTCTTTTACCCCTCCCCCCCTTTCCAATTAAAAATCTTCAGAGACTCCCCCGCCAGCACAATTAATCAACCGTGAACGGTCCATTCATCACCATTGATATCTTGCCACGTTGTCTCTGACATCCCATTTGAAAACGAGTAAAGCCAGTGGCAGATTAGTACTTCCACACACAGAAACGACGACGGCTAGCACGTTTACAATTATAAAAAATCCAATTTGATTGCCTGGCAAGGGCAGGTTGGTAATTGAATCATCCGATCAGAAAAAGGTAGCGTTAGATTAATGAGTATACTTTCTTATCCCAGTATGTACAGTTACTATATCCTCCTCCTTCTCTCCCATTGATAATTCTACTTATTTTTTAATCAATTCCAAATAATTACCAGCACAAAATAATAATAATAATAGAAAACCGCAGAGAGAGAGAGAGAGAAGGGCGCAAAGCAAAAAACCTAAAAGCAAATATTTAAAATTCAACAACTGAGTCTATTGTACTTTACTGCGATGACGAGTCTAAAGAGATTGATTTAGTTTGGTGTATTTCCTTTCCTTTTTGAATTGGTTTTGAAATGTTTAAAGTAGAAGAGGAAGCAAGAACGAGTTCGAAGTGTTCGATTCTTTCCCTGTGTAGTTCTGATACTAGCAGTAGTTGAATAAAAGAGGAGGATAAGCGTGTGGATTAGGGTCATGGCAAAACGCGTGTTCGAAGTGTGGAAAGGAAGTAATGTAAGGCTTTATTTAATTTGTATATTCTTCTGATTATTGTTTTTGGTGTAAATTAGTGGTTTTTAGCATCTGGGTTTGGTTTTATTTTCTGTGAAATTTGTGGATTTTGCTTGATTTTTTCAATTTCTTTGTGGGGATTACTTTATAATTTGTTTAAAAAGCCACTGTGTCAGTGGCTCTCTGTCTGGTTAATGATAAAATGGAGGAGAAAGTAGGGAAAATCTGAGACTTTCAGTAACTTTAAACTTTTGTTTTATTTCCGCGTTGAGTTTTAATTTTTTTTCTCTAGTATAGGCGACTGAAAGCTGTGTAAGGAAAGAGTAAAAACTGATTTTTTTTGTTATCTTGAACTAAATCAAGCACTGGGCACTGTATTTCTGATTATTTGGGAATGGCTTCAAAGGCTATGAATGGAACCATAGAGTCTGTTGTTAGTCCTTTCAAGATTCTGGACTTAGTGTTCCCTTGAGTTAGAGTGGTACACCTATTCATGCAGTACACTGCTGGGTGGTTTGGTTAAGTTAGAAACAAAACGTGGCGACTTTGTTGTATAATGATCAAATTATGGGTTTGTGGTTATGTTTAGCGGTGCTTGTGCTCTGTCGGTGACAATGTTACTGGTGCTGACATTAATGGTTTCCTTGGGAGGTTTTGCAGGTGCCTTTGAGGTTTTGATTAGGATTGATAGCTCCACTAACTACTAAGTTAGGGATTTCTCGTGCTGTAATTTTAGCTGTTTGATAATTATCAATAATCAGGGAGCTAACATAAGTTGATGAAATTGATGAAATTTTTCTCAATAATCAGGGAGCTAACATAAGTTGCAAATGCTTAGTAAGAATAAACGAGAGGGCCTGTAGATTCATCAAAGCATTGAGCACAGTGTTCGGATGTCCTTGAGCAGTGAAATGATCTTGCTTGACATGAGTTGGACATGTAAATGTGCATCCAAGCTGGATGATCTTGCTATTCTTTGGGAGGAGGGCTAGGACCTCCAATCTGTGCACAACTTTCTGGCTTGAAAGAGGAGAGCTTTGGATTACTTTGTGGAATTATTCATTTTTCTCTTAAAACAA
The DNA here is from genome assembly GCA_964035475.1 of Salix caprea. Taxonomy (NCBI): domain Eukaryota; kingdom Viridiplantae; phylum Streptophyta; class Magnoliopsida; order Malpighiales; family Salicaceae; genus Salix; species Salix caprea. Next base: position 13,545,381 of record OZ037755.1, on the reverse strand, counting down.
TCACTCAAGATTCTCAAACTTCATGCTAACCTTATATTTTTGACATGCTATTCTCAAATATTGGAAGCATGAAAAATGGCTCTTTGCTATGTAGAGTTTCATTCTTCTTGTCAAAGTTAAGACTTATCATGGTGTGAGATTTTCAGTATCTATTGTTTTTTGTTTTCTACAGAAATTCATCCTTGATGGGAGATTGATATTTGGACCTGATGCGAGGTCACTGATTGTCACTTTATTGCTGGTCATTGTTCCTGTAATAATCTTTTGTGTGTTTGTTGCGAGGCATCTTCGCCATGAATTTTCACCGGATAATGTAGGGTATGCGATTCTGGTGATGGCAATTATCTTTACTATCTATGTAAGTTTGCTTAACCTCTTGGCACTTGATATAATTGCTCTTGTTATATGAATTTTATAGAACTGAATGTGTTATTTCTTTGATTCGGAATTTCATATGCTCAAGCATGCCTGCTTTAAGTTAGATGGTAAGCTGCTATGTTCTTCTTTTGTTGTACAAATTTTTATAACTTAAAGAAAGTGATTTGCATGTGATTCTAAAGGGCATGGTATGGATATTGTAGCGCAACAACTGGACATGATTCATTTATTTGATAGTGCCAAGCTCAAAATGACCAATATGGGAGGCTGTAATTTGTGAAAGCGGCGTCAAATTATCCCAATGACATTTTCACAAGAACACCGACTTAAAAATATGTTTTGACCTTGTTCTAGAATTTGATGGTAGAAACTAGGAAGGTGTAAAGTTTTCTAGACTTTTGTGAGTGGATAATATTTGCAGTTCAATGCACTTGAAGCTGCTGCTTCTGGGTTTTGAGAACTTCATCTCAAAAGGTGTATATAATCGAAAGGGGTATTTTTGGAAGTATGCTTTCTTGGATCAAAGACAGTGAAGCACAAACCTGAAATCATTTCTCCCCCAAATGTTTATTCTGTAGTATCCTTTGTCTTATTTAATCTGATGGCTAACCTTGACAGGTGCTGGTTCTTCTTTCCCTCACATCAGCCAGGGACCCAGGCATTATTCCACGTAATTCACATCCACCAGAAGAGGTGTATCAATATGATTCCTCTGTGTCTGTTGAGGTTAGGGGAATACAAACACCGAGCCTCCAGTTTCCACGGACAAAAGAAGTTATGGTTAATGGCATTCCTGTTCGGGTTAAGTATTGTGACACATGCATGCTTTATCGTCCTCCCCGCTGCTCCCATTGCTCCATTTGCAACAATTGTGTGGAGAGATTTGATCATCATTGCCCTTGGGTGGGCCAGTGCATTGGATTGGTATGCTATTTAACCTGCATTATAACTTCTCTCTTTCTTGTGTGCCTTGTTAACATTACTTTTCCTTTTTTGGTATTCGTCTAAGTGTTCTTGTTGAAAAGCTAATTATGCTCTGTATGGGCAGCGCAACTACCGTTACTTCTTTATGTTCGTTTCTTCATCGACACTTCTCTGCATCTATGTGTTTTCCATGTCAGCCTTGTACATTAAGGTTTTGATGGATGATTACCAAGGCACAGTCTGGAAGGCAATGAAAGAATCTCCTGCATCTGTCATTCTAATGGTCTATAGTTTTATTTCCCTGTGGTTTGTTGGTGGACTTACTGGCTTCCATTTGTACCTCATAGGCACAAACCAGGTAAGTTTTTTCCTTAAGTCTCATGTTATGATTAATTGAATTAAATCTGAATGAACCAAATCTCTTTTCTTAATAAATGTGTGGCATAACTATGGTCTATATGCCCGAGTAGAGTTTTTTAGTGGCCTTTCATCATTAGTTGCTTGATTATGATATCACAACTGTCTGATTAGTTGAAATATGTAAGCAATCTTTAACATGTCACCATTCAGAATGCATGGGCATCAAATGATAAACCTGGAGAAACTCAAGCATCAAATGAAAGCAATAGTAGTTTGCCTCCATGAATCATTGTGTACTGCGTATTTTCATCATCTTTTTATAATAAATGGTATTAAGTACTGAAATATTAGAAGCATAATTAGTTCTGCAATGACTACCTGCATCTCTGTGGAGAAAAAAAGCAAACTTTTCCCCTGAAATAATAGAAGGGGACAGTTTCTTTTCAAAGGAATTATATTTATTTACTTGTTTTTTTCTGTATGTATGAGATGGGATGCTTGCGTTTGATAAAACATCCTTACATCATCTGAAGACTATTATTTTTCTAGTATGTGGTGGTTATTCAATATGTTTTCCACTCTTGTATTTGCTAAAACTATTATTAATTTATTCTATACAGACCACATATGAAAATTTCCGGTGCAGAGCTGACAACAGGATCAATGTCTATGACCTTGGTTGTTTTGATAATTTTCTTGAAGTCTTTTGCACAAAAGTGAACCCTTCAAAGAACAACTTCAGGACTTTTGTTCAAGAGGAATTACAACAAAAGCCCACGTTGCCAAGCACCCAGGAAACAGATGTGGAAGATTCTGGTGGGGATCCACGTTCAAAGGTTGAAGATGACCTAGATATTGGTGAAGATTTATTGAAGATCTCCCAGCGTCATAATATTGAAGAAATTGATGAGGACATATGCATCAAAGGGAGTAATGGGACACCTCATAATCCATCAGAGATGGAGTCTGTATTGAGTTCAGTATTGAGTTCAGATCATCGTGCTACCACGATTCGATCAGACACTAGACATTCAAGCCGGGGAAGGAGAAGTGGGAGCTGGGACATTGCAGCCGATGTCCTTGCCAACTCTAAAGTCACTGAAAGCAGAACCTACACCACTCCTAAGGAGCCACCCCAATGATGATCGGACAACTCATTTATCTGCCGATCCCTCCACTTCATCATGATGGTTTACTGAAAATTCTTGAATGTTGAGTTCATCACGTTGAGGGAAGTTTTCTTTGATTAGGAACTTACAATCGAGTTGCAATTCTGCTCTCCCTTTAGGCACGATGGATGGTGTGTTGTCCTTTTTGTGGGGGTGAGGTTATGGCTCCTTTTGATTATTTTCTTTGGGAAAGCAGTCAATAGGAATGTGTTTGTAATTGTGCGAGAAGACGAAGAGGATCTCTGCCTTTTTTTCCCTCTTGGTTCTCTCTTTATATTCTTAATCATCGTGGTCGAACACTTAAAAGTAGTAATTCTGGCTCTATTCTTTGTGTAAATAGTTACTTCCAAGACACGGTACAGGTCTCCCCTTTTACGTGTGGTGAACACTCTCTCTCACTCTCTCCTTTATACTGTGTGGATGTTTAACCCTTTTTTCTAATTTCTATTTTTCTTTCTTATCAATTATACTTTGTGTCATTATTGCACGTGTCTTGCTACGGGCACTTGCATAATATTCTTCGTGCTATTTTTTTTGTTTTTTGTTAATGGCTCCCTTCTTTATTTCTTTTTTTTTTTTTTTTTTAACACGGAGCTCTGTTTCTTATAACCAAGTGAGAATATGCAGAGGACTGTTTTCTTTTCGTGGATGGGGTGATCTTTGAACCGTGTATAATTTTCCTATCGGAGTCTACTCTCTAATAAGAAAAATGGATTTGGAAAATGTTGACAGGTAGAGGGTGGACGGATAGAAAAACTAGTTTATGGGGTTGATTGATTAACTAGGTACAGTTACTAGGAAGAAAATTCAGGTTTACCCTAAGAATAAAATAGTCTTGAAAAATTGATATTCCATGCCACACTGCGGGTGATTAAGTTTTTTTTATTATATATAAAAAAATATGCAGGTACTGTTAGTGTGCCTTTTAGTACAATTGTTTTTATAGCTATATAAGTATTGATCTTATATTTAACTTGACAATTTCAAACACAGACTAATATTATCGGTAAAAATATAGTTTGAATTAAAAAAAACAAGATATTTTTTTAATGATTGAAAGAAGAACATATTAAATTGATTTGGGTTAATTTGTTAAATTTGTTATTTAGACCATAAGACCATGATAACCCTATAATTTTTTAGTGCCTTATAGACTCGCTTACATTTCTACCAAAAATAGGCCTGGTATTTTCGGGCTTAATTGGGTTCTGGTTTGATTAAACCGAACGGACAATGCTCCTCATCGAGTCCTTTTCGTCCACACCCTGTTACCCGTAAAAGCAAAAATTGCTGGGTACGAAGTCTTCTATAAACAGTAGAGGTTTTGTCCATTAAAGTGTAACTACATTTCTCATTACCAGAAATTGTCATACAAGGCACTCTATCAGAGCTCACAATTTCAACACCCTTTCTAAGACAAGATAGTCGGCCCCACATACTGTAACGTCAACCATTTCAAACTCCCATAACTACAGGTTCGGTCCCTCACATTGAGGAGAAGACCCGAGGCTCAGTTCGGAGCCATTCATTTTCACTCGAGACAGTGATTAGAGCAATGGAAAGAGAACTTCTCTTCATCACTACTAAACAACCTCATTTAGTTAATCAACCAAAGTTTGGCTTCGGTCATTTCCATTAGGAAGAAATTCATTCATGGCCTCATCTTCGTTCCACTCATCTGTAAACTCATTCGGGTTGCTGTCGGTTTCTTAAACAAAGCACACACCTAACTTATTGTTTGGACTCCTACTTCTTGTCCATTTCCCCCTTGGTTGCTGACCGAATGTCCATTAATATGGCTTCAACCAAACCCTTAAACTACAAGATTGCGACTTGTTAATTGATTTCAAGATCATAGTGTCAGCATACATTTGTATTTTCCGAAAATAAATTCTGGAATACAGCCATGACAGTGATAACTGGAATTCCTTTTCATTGTTACGCTACATTCCATGAGGGTTGCTCGAGATAAAAGTTGTAATTTCGTCAAACCAACTTTCTGGTAAAGATAGGTCATAGTTTTTCTTATTAATCTAAACCAAGACTTTGTTAAGATATTCGACATGTTCCATATAAAGGTACGCAGATAGTTTCTTCCAAGTTAGGAACATATCAAAATCCGACCCGGAAACTATTGCTCGGGATTTTATTTATTTACCTTGCTATTTTGGATTCTGTTTAAAAACTTTTATTTCAACTTAAATTAGAATTTTACTCGTTAGAAAGTTAAGTTTTTTATTTATTTAAATAGTGTTATGAGCTAGAATATATTTAATGAAATAAAAGCTTCTCAGAAATGATCAAGAATCCTACAATTTTCTCTACCGTTAAGAGTAAAAATATTTGTAATTATGATGGTGACGCACTTGCAATAACTTTGAGCTATCATAGCACGTGGCAGTGTCATGGCCTCACAGGGAGAGTCGATTTGAATTTCGGGTGTCTAATAATTTGCACGCGAAAGGATTGAATCTATAGCAACCCTTGGTCTCTGCCATGGAAGTTTCATATTTTAACTCTGTCATCCGAGTTTTCCACCGAGTTGGCTGGGCTTTTTTTTTTTTTCCTCGGCTGATCCTCTCCTTCGGAATCTTCGCAAGTACATGTTGTAATTATTTATTGGACCGCGGATTCGATTAATTGCATCCGGATCGTCCTTAGAAGAAAAAGAAAAAAAACTTCTGGATCCTCTGCTTTGTAATTGAGCTCAGCCCATGTCACTTCCCCTTTTAAGAGAGAAAAACTTTAATGGCTGTAAACCAACATTGTACAAAGATTTTTTTTTAATTCCTTACTTTTAAGAGTATTTTTTATTTAAAGGTATATTAATTTTTTTAACATAAATACATGGTAGTGATTTAAAAGCATTAATTTAATGATTTAAAATTAAAAGCTACCGTATTCTATAATAGTCATTTGAATGTAAAAATCAACTCCAAAACAAGGTTCAAAACTTGGGTTATGAGCTAAATAAGTTAATTTACTTCGACACTTTTAAAAAAATAAAATGATAATTCTTTGTTAAAAAAACATATTTTTTATTTAATTATACCGAAATAAATAAAATCATAGATAGAACCTCCACGCATATCTATTCTTGTTACGGATAATTGTCGTTAGGTAAACAACCATTCACCCCTAAAAAATTATGGTAAGTATACTTCTTGTGGGTCGAAGATTGTTTTTTTTTTTTTTTTACCTCAATTAGATTTTCTCGACGAGAAAAGACCAAATCGAGCACGTGTCCAAATTGGGTTGTTAGTAAGGAAGATTCATGGTCGCCAAGCTGCACACGTCTACTCCTCTCCTTCACACCATCACTATGTGAGTTTGATGGCTATCTTCCTTTTTTATCTTGCACAATCGTTATTATCATCACGTCACTTTCTATGATCTTTGTTTTGCACGTGGCTTCTGGGGCCCGCCTCGAGTTTTTGACCTGATCCCTTCATCGGTCGACCTCCTGTCACGTGTACAGCCATGTACTGCAAAGTCTGCAATGATCTCATCCGCTTCAAAAAGGGCACACATTCTAGAGAAAAGAAAACGACGGTCTAAAAATAAAAAGCTTGAAACGTAATCTTTAAAAACAAGTAATTTCTGATTTGTATTTTAGTAGTTATTATTTTTTAATTTAGAAATATATTAAATTAATATTTTTTAAAAAAACTATTGTAACGCTGACCCATCAGATGTTTTTTTTAATCTTCTTGAAAATACTTTTAAAATGTAAGAACAAATTCCAAGAAACCAACTATATAAATTATTGAAATATCATCCTAATTTATGACTGCTTGTTATTTAGATTAAAATAGTGCTATACAAACAAATCGATATCCTTCGCCAAGTTTCACTAAAACTGCTTATTGTGGGTATGCAAATTGCCAAATCGTTGAAAGCGACAGCTGGTTCATCGAACATTGCTTTTATAAATACAATTAAATAAGACAAAGTCCCTTTTTATGCTCTCTTACTTGTTTATCAATTAAATTAACTGTTAATTTATTTTAAGACTTTTTTTAAAACAATCTAAAAATATAGTTTAAAATAAAAACTAATAATATATTTAAAAAAAAAACATATTCCACGACACGAACAAAATAGAGACATAGTGCGGTTCCTGTAAACTCTATCTAGATATTAAAAATATTGGTATCGGATTAGCTCAATCCCATCCATCTAGTTGAACTAGAAACAACCACCAATTGGTACGTAGTTCGTACTACTTTTCTATGATTGACGTCAGCAGTAAAATAAATACAAAAATGGCTAGGTGTTATGTCTTTTATACCCTCGTGCTGTGAAGATACCGAGACGAGGGGTGGCAGTGGGATTCGGAGATGGTATACGATGAACATTCTTTCAAGGAGCAACAGCCAACAAGTGAATAAGTTCGAACAGACGAATCAGCACGTGTTTTTTGTCTTCCAAAAAGACACTGGTTTCCGGCAGACCAATGAGTTGAGTTTGGCCGGGCATTTTCGAAGCTCATGGAGTTCATGGATTCTGATTTCTTATGATGGTGTAAGAAAAAAGTAATTTATAAATATTGTTTTGCTTTTCTTACAATGTTAAGAAACTAGGGTAATTTTGTATTATTTAAGTTTTTTAAGAAACTAATTCATGGATTCTTGTTTTTTAATGATATAAATATTGGTAATTACAACTCGAGCATTATAACTTTTTTTCAATAAAAGATATGATATTTTTTAATCTCTTATTAAAACAAAAAAACCCATCATAATTTTAGCGTTTGGTTCTGCAGAAAATTCAAACATGACTCTCTTCCCTTAACAATTTTCCAGAAAAAAAAAAACAAAAAAATGAAAAGCAATAGGATACAAAATCAAATCAAATCTCAAGAAAATGACCCAAAACTCTGGATTATCTTAAGAGCGGAACTCATCATGACCGAATTGAATCATCATCACGAAAATATGCACGCGCTCGCTCTCATGCCATTCATATTCCATTCGGAATTGAGACTCGATTGTGAATTTAAAATAATTTAAGATATTTATCAATATGAAATAGTTGAAAAATATAGTATAATAACAAATTCTACCACGGAAAAAACACCAATGGATAAATAAAACCTAATTTACCAGATCTTATTTGTCTTTGATCGAATTAAATCTCTGACTTGAACAATCAAAAGCAACAAACAGGGAGTTTGAATATTATCCGTACTCGAAAAAACAGTTCCCATGGTTTTCCGCCCAGAGAAATTAGTGGCAGGATTTTTGACCGAAATGGGTTAAAAGTTAAAGCAACTTCTTTTCTACGGAAATGAGAGACAACCTCGTCAATAATAATATTTTGACCGATCCACAAAATTCCACTTCCAATTATGAAAAAATTCCACGTCCGAAAATTATAGAAGAAAACAGAAAATTCAAATGCAAACACCTTCGAATATGGTGGTGGGTTTACATCTCACTCACCGTCTCATCAGCGAGGGAGACCACAGCATTGTAGTGCCCACTGGAACTGGGCATAATGGTAAATAACATAAAAAAGAAGAGGAATAGATTAAAGCTGGTAAGCATAATCATCAAGACATAGCATTAGAATCAATTAAGAGAAATTAAAGAAAGGCCTTTCTTTAATTAAAGATTTGGTTGTAAAGCATGTAGCAGACAGCTCTGTTCAATTTCCACATCACTCGCACTGGACAAATGTAAACATCAAATCTTTGAGAACAAACTATGCCTAAATTCCTACACCGCCACTTTTCTCTTCTTTTCTTTTTTTTTCCCCTCAACTTCTTTCCCTGCACCAATTATACTAAAAAAAAAATCAACATGCAAATACAAAATGAAACATAAACTCGTAGCAAAATAAAATATTTCTAGATTTTCCAAAAAACAGGAACAATATAAATTGTGAAATCGATTTTAACCATTAGAGGAAGGATTGTGACTAGAATCTGTCCATGGGGGCACCGGAAAATCAGAACCACTAGATTGGTTCTGGTTTTGTGGTGGCCGAAAATAACCCAACTGTTGACCGGCAAAAAGCAGAGGGAAGGAAGAAGCGGCAGAGGGAGAAAATGTTGATGGTAATGAACCGGAAGATATCGCTGCAAGTGAAGAAGATGAAGACAATGAAGACAAAGCTGGTGATTGTAGAGAAGCCACCTGGGGATTATAAAACATATGTTGTATCAAACTTGAAGGTGGCGGCTGCTGTCGTAGTCGTTGTTGTCCATGAAAGTCCCCAGAACCCTGCAACAACTGGGAGTACTCCCAGTAGTCCCTCATAATATCAGCCTGAGACTGAAACAATGCAGGTGCCGCCGCCTGCGGCGGCCGCTGTGCTTGTTGCCTTGGAGATGAGATCGGCTGTAACTGGCTATGAGAAGATAACTGTGATTGAGAGATGGGAACTTGAGAAGCGGTAGCGTTTTGCATTTGAGATGGCAATAATCTAACATTTTCAGGGAAGTTAAGTTTAGCTCTATTCCCTCTGAATCTTAAAGCAGCCTCGTCATAGGCTCTAGCTGCAGCCTCTGCAGTATCGAATGTGCCCAGCCAGACTCTTGCTGCTTTGTGTGGATCACGTATCTCGGCTGCCCATTTCCCCCATGGTCTCTGCCTAACTCCTCTGTATCTTCTTCTTTGTTCTCCAGTTTCTTCCAGCGATGCAGTTTCACTTGATGGTGTTGCTGTGGTGGAGGTTGTAGTTGTGGTGGGGATTACTGTAGTTGGAGCAGACACTTCTTCGGTTGCTGCAAATGGTAAAAGAAGAGAGAGTATAGACTAAGAAAGCAAACTCCTTTTTTTTATATATATATAGAATTTGCGTGTGTGATATTATTTTGCTTTAAAGCTAAGTGATTGAGATGCTAAATTCTATACCAAGGCTATGACGCATTCTTATTGTTATTCCATGTGCTGATCATTTCTAGATGACTGCAAAATAAGTTTTTTTTAAAAAATAAAAGCGGACAAACTCAAGGATTTTGAGGGAAGTTGACAATATTACCTTCAAATACATGCAATAATAGATATATTCAATAATATTTAGATATTTGGTAATATAAATTGTCATAAGAAGTTGATCAATCAACACTACACAAAATCAAAAACATTTAAAATGAATTTTTGACCGAGTAATCTAGGTGGACAATAGCAAAATTCAAGTAAAATAATAGAGCTTTGACAAAGAATTGAGAGAAGAATAGCAGGGGAGAAACTTTGAGGGTAAAATCAATGATCTTGATGATTCAATTTACCAGTTGCAGCGGATGATGATGAATCTCCCTGTGAACTTCTTAAATCACTAAACCCTCTATAAACCCTCGGCAAAGGCTCCATCAGCTGCGCTGCTGCACCAGCCTCTTCTTCTCTCCCTCTCTTTTGGCCAATCCACAAACCAGAACCAGAACCAGAAGTAGAAGAATAGGCGGATAGAGGTGGAGAAGCTGGAGTGCTCGGGTTAGAACCAGGCGGTGCCTGACCAAAACTTGATGTTATCGTTGCACCTCCGAGACCTAAACCCCCATATGATCCCCAATCACCAGCACTTCCTCTCTGGCCTGACACCACATGTGTAAGCTCGGATACCATTGGAGACATCCCCGCCGTCGAACTGCTGTACCCCATGAACATGTGCGGTGGTTGTGTGACCTCCACCTGCTGCTCTACCGGTTGATTCGACTGAGAAAATACTTGCGGTGCTGTGTATGATCTCTCTCCCTGGCTGTCATAGCTACCTGTCGCAGGGTACCTGGTGTACTCCCCCGGGTCTCCTCTCTGGTTCGCCACCTTCAATATGCACATGTAACTCGAACGAAAAAGCTGGGTACAGATATCAGGCCCAGTTTTATCTCCCCTCTTTGGATTTTTTCTTTTTTTGTCAGATTGTATGAGAACCTTTTATTTTTAGTTTTCGAAGTTATAGTGAAGGCAGGGGGGTATATATGAAGCGGGGAATTCAGACTTATTCAGCCTTCGCTGAAATAGTGCTAGAATCTTTCTGCGCCATTCACTGAACCAAGAGCCAACACCACCTTTCTGATCAATACGGGGATATGTATTTTCTGTGAGGTTTTTTGTAAAAAGTTCTTGGCTTGTGAATTTTGTAGCTTTATTTCGTCCCCTTTAAGAGGTGGGATACATTAAAAATGAAGTACAGAGCCCCTAATTTAATATCCGTTCACACATAGATTTGACTGGTAAATTTAAGGTTCTATGAAAGCCCTCTCAAGTTAGAACATCAAGTTGGAGTTTAGATAAGAGACAGGGAGCGTGTCTAAATTGAGTTCCTATAAGCATAAAACGACAAGGTACTTAAACGATCGGGCTTTCAGATTACTGTAAGATTAGCCCATAATTATTAGCTAGGTGGGCTATGGAAAGGTTTTCAGTTACTTGGGCTAGAAGATTACTGTTATTAAGCTGCTTAAGTAGTTGAGTTTGTTTTTTAGAGTATTTTTAATTTAAAAATATATCAAAAAAAATATTGTTTTATTTTTAAAAAATTATTTTTGATATCAATATATGAAAACAATTTAAAAATACCAATTTTTTTAATTTAAAATGAAAAATAAAAATAAGAAATTCTCTTGTTTTTTTCAAAAATATTTTTGAAATGCAGTGTCAAACACAAATAGAAGCTGTCAAAGTGGAGAGATGTGCCCTTGTGAACGTGGTTGAAGTTATGGGCGGGATAGTGTGCTTGAGTTTTATAATGGTAATTTGTTCTGACTTTTCATTTTGTTCGACACAAAAGCATACACCGAGTAAAATGAGGTCATTGGATTGAAGACAAATTCTACTCTTCTATCAGTTCCATTGGACCACAACCTTCGATGATGTGTTTCTATGGGGTCGACGCTCAATATTAAAACCCCTTGCTTGTACAGTTCGGTAACCCTGAACTTCATGGATAAGAAGTTTTGAATTTTAACTCTTGCGAAGCGGATGAGATGGAGTGAAATATCGAGTCATTATTAAATTAGTTTACTTAGTGGACAAGTGTTTACATGTTTGTTTGTACATGAAATGTAAGGTCAAAACACGTCTCTCGGTTGACCTCCAATTATTATCTATTAATATTTTCTCATTATTCATTGAATAGAAAATTTAAATATTTATCCATCGGATATGACTTAAAGAAATATATATATATCTCATCTCATCCTCGATGTAGTGGAGTTTTATAATATTAATAATTTACTTATTTATAAATGAAATAATTATCTAAAACTTTACCTCTTCAGATCAAATCAATGATCAGATGAGTGCTTCAGAATTGACAGGAAGAGTGACAAGTAGTTTCGCTCGATGGTTTCGGTTTCCCTTTTTATTATTCGGCGAAGATAGCTTGTATTAAGACAGTGAATATGGTCGAGAAGGTTTATCCTTCGATGAAGGTTGGTATAAATAATTGAGATTTATCTCTGGTGTAAACAGAGACGGGTAAAGATTAGAAGATAATTGTAAAAGGTGATTCATCTATCTATTGTTATCCATGACTGTTTAGGATTATAATTGAGATTGTTTTTAAAATACAATGTTAAACACTCTATAAATCATATGAGACTATTTAATATTACAACTTGAATTTTAATCCATCTTTTGTATCTATAGTTGTTGTGCTTGCAACTCGTCTCGTGTCAAGTATTTTTTAAATGATAAGATTTAGATTGTTTAATCGGAAAAATTTAAAATTGATATTTTTGTTTTGTTTTCAGTCGTATTTAATATTGATATTTAATGGATCTTAAACTATAAGATAATAGTTTATAAAAAATATATAAGTTTTAGAAAATTCTCTGGTATTGTTATTAAACTTGAAAACACAACTAATTCTGAATTATTAGCATGTCTCTTGTTTATTTTAGTTGATGCAATGCATGTTTTCAAGTGGAATCGTTGTTTTTATTTAAAGGGAACCATTTTATGATTGTTAAAGTAGATTAATAAACAAATCTTAAAATAGTATGAGTGAAAGCTAAAAAAGTTATAAATATTATAAAATTATGCTTGATCTATTTAGAAAATCTAAAAAAAATAATTTCAATCAAATTTTATTATTGGTATTATTATTTTAAAAATCAATTATTAAATTTTAGTTAAAAAATAAATGAATCAGGGTTGCATGCATGGCTCCGCTTTAATTATATAAATAATTTAGCATATATACACATCCCAACTGGATTTGAACCACGACCTCATCATTTTCTCTTTCTTTTTATGCAAGGAAATTTCAACATCTGGAAAGTGTATTTTATGGGCTTAGATGAACGAGTAAAATTCTGATTGTTCTAGATCTTTATAAGAGGTGCATCCCCTAACTCAAACTTGAGATTTGTTGTGTTGATCACAAGTCTTTTATCATCACGTCCTCGTCCTTTTCTTGCATGCATTGGTATAAGAAAATCAAATATATATATATATATATATATATATATATATATATATATATATATATATAATCTTTCTTCTAGCGAACAACATTAATCCATAAAAATCTAAACTAAATCGGCTAAGCTAATTGAAAAACAAGCGAGTTAGGGACGAGTCCTATCATTCTGGTTTGTGAGTAAGATCAATAATTTGATGTACTCCGTCCACTGCCATGCTTGATGCTCCTACATCATTACTCGATGGCAGCGCAATAATTTAATGTCATTATAATTCATTCAAATAATTGGATTTTTTAATAGGATAAATCATGCAAATTATTTAGGATTAGGGTTAGCTGTAGTTTCTACCTTGCTCGTAATATAGGGCTCCTAGAACCACCCTAAGGTCTTGTTGGAGGGTCCATTTAACCACCCTATGTCTGCTTATTGGCACCACAGAGAGCGCACCTACCCTAAGTTCTTATTGGAGGGTCCATTTAATTTTTTATATTTTTAAATTGTTTTGATGTGGTAATGTTAAATATAGTTTTTAAAAAATAAAAATATATATACAGAAAAACATTTTTTTTCGGTGAGACATGCCTTAATAATTAGCTTTCCAGATTTACCTCAACTCGTTGTATTATTTTGACAGATTCGTTTTTTTGTCCGGTCTTATACAGCTATTTCTTACTTTTTTTAAAAAAGAAAAAAAAATCATGGACGACAAAAATTAATTTATTGAAAGTTTGCGTCACCGGAAGATTTTATATATATATATATATTTAATCCACCTCGTGTTCTCCAAAATATATATTTTTCACCCTTCATGTCGGCTGGTCTAATAATGGGATAAAACGGGGAAAAAATTAGGCATCTGACGTGAATGGTTTTCCAATTAGATATATCGTACACGTGGAAAGTTTTTGGAAATCATCGAATGTTTGTTTTTTAAATGGCATAAAATAGTGGATGTTTACAAAATTTAATTAGGTTCAATAATAATAATAATAAAAAACAATTAGGTCATCATCCACTGAAATGTTTAAAATTGTTTTTTCCTACCAGACAGTACGTGGATGCTTTGAAATTAAAATGTTAAATGTTCGAAAGTTGGAGTTTTTTTTTTTTTAATTATTGCTGATCATCAATGTTGGGAATGTAACTTGAAATGTTAAACATTTTTTTTTTGTTTTTAAATTGCATACAGCGATAGCAATAATATTTAAAAAAAAAATGGTATTTTAATATATTTTCAAGAAAGTTGTTTTAAAAATCAAACACTACCATATTTTTAATAATCATAAATTATTAAAATTGAAAAAAGATAAAGTAGAAATTCCACTTTTTTTTGGGTTGAGAAAAATCCCATTTCTAATTATCCTGTTCATAGAAAATATTTGTCGCGGGGTGGAGTAAGGTCTCCCCTGAAATCACTTTTCAGACATCATCGCCTGTTTATTCAAACGATCAATTGATAATATAACTGAAATTTAATTGCACCCTTTACTTGAACTTTGAAATTGTTGAACGATGGAGCAGCCTTGTTTGATCGGATCAGTCTTTAGCAATCTATTTTTTTTCATGTAGTTGAATTCTGTGTTATAATAATAAAATAAAACAATTTTATATAAAAAATGACAAAAAAAACTAATTTTTTGACTTTGATTAAAAGCCATCCATCTTTTTTTCCTTTTCACAGGAAGTTTGATTTTGAGAATTAGCACCACTGAGAATTATATGGGTATAAATTGATTTGAAAGAAACGGGAATCTTTGCCCTTATATATATATATATATATATATATATATATATATATATATATATATATATATATATATATATATATATATCAATTGTTATGGCACCCCCATTTCATTGCTGATATGAACTCGGATTTCAATTATATTTTTTTTTTAAATCATAAAAAAATATTGATTAATTTTTTTAAAAATAAAATCAGCGACATTGTTTTACTCAACATAAAAAGAAGAAGAGACAACCTTGAAGAATTTCTAGACAATGTCATTAAATTTAGTCGGGTTAGATGATGTTGAAACTTCAAGCTTTAATTTATCATTTAGATCAAGCATTTAATTAAAAAAAAACACATGAGAATTGTCATGATGTGATCTAATCAACTTGATGAGTATAATGCAAATGTTTAGTGAAATCCGGTTTGGCTTTAAAAAAATTCTCGGACAACATTATTTTTTTAATGTTACAACAACAACATCTTAGATTTATCCCAATCAACTCAAGTTAATCATAAAATTCATAACTTTGGTCATAGAGATGATCAGGCTTGGATGGGATGACATTGGGGAATAAATCAAAGAATTATTACATAATATTCAGCATAAATATTAATAATAATAATAATAAATAACTACGAGTAGATGCAGCAATTGCAATAACGAACTGCCGGGTTCATAGCAAAGTGAGACTCCCAGTACTTTACCTTATAATTGTAGTGCTCAAATGCAAGTGAAATAAGAATTTTCATGATAGGAATGTCGATTGCTTTGAATAAAAGGAACACTATCTTCTTTCGCAGTGTGAATTGCGAGAAGGATGCTCCTTCAAATCCGCATATAAAGCAACGACTTCGATCCGTGAACTTGCTCTGTCAAATCAATGAATTATTTTTTTATGAAAAGTAAAGATTCACGTGGAATTTCTAAGCACACAAGTATCCCTCCTGTATTTGCATACGTTCAACAAATAACTGAATAAGGCCCTGCGAAGTTTTTGGTCTGCATTTCTCTTGTATCTACAAAATTTAGTCAATTCAATATTACTGAACACAATTAAGAGTATGAAAAATGATTAAGGAACAAGAAACACTTAAGAGTGTAGGCTTTATGAGGTATTTGACACTGCATTTCAAAAATACTTTTGAAAAAAATAAAATTATTTTAGATTAAATATTTTTGATATTTTTAGATTATTTTCATGTAATCTATTTATTTTAGATTATTTTTAGATTATTTTTTGGTATTTTTTTTTTTTTTTTAGATTATACACTACCAGATAGGCACTAATGACGACTTTTACATTTTTCTTTCTTTTATAAGAGGAGGACCGCATGTTATTCACCTTGTATTTTATAGAAAAAAATATAACAGATTTTTTTTTAATATACTAGGAAATTCTACTACCTGGAAAGCCTATTTTATGGGTCCAGGTAAATGAGTAAAATCCCGATTATTCCAGATTTTTTATAGAATACACATCCTAACTCAAATTCAAGATATACAGATCAGAAATTATTTGTCATTAGAACAGTCAATTTGGAACTAACGGGTTGCATGCTCTACCGAAATTTTAGTGATCAGAAGATAGTAAAAAAAATAGGTCTATAGGTTTCTTACATTTAAAAATTCAGTTTATCATTATTTGATGTAAACATATTCTGGAGATGTAAATAAATTCATTCAAGGCTTTAAAATACCTAGAAGCTATCGACTCGTAATCCATTAATTTTTTGAGATCAAATCTACTTTCTCAAAAAAACAAATCCTTGGATACATTTCACTTGATTGCTCTGTCAAGAGACGCATCAGTTTTACTTAAAGTCCTGCCAGATTCATGCAAATCTTTTTTTTGTATCTTACTTGAATGTTTGGATACATTTCACGTGCTTGAAAGAATTCCTTTTCGAGATTTCAAAGGTATGGGTTAGGAGCAAAGATGTTGAATTTGGCCACAGATAGTCCATCCTGTGCTTCTTTTTTCCAGACTTCTTTATTTTAGGGCATTTTTGGACCAATTAATGGAGACGTGATCAATTAAATTCTTCTTTATTTTTCCTTTTTGATAGCGGGAATTATGCTCTCGAACCAGGAATAATAGTACCTTCTTCTTCTTCTTCTTCTTCTTATTATTATTATTATTATAAATGCTAATTGATGCAATAGTATCCTTGATAAGGAACATGGATGCATAAATGTTTTGTTTCAAATCTAGTTCTTGATGTTTTTTTGTTATCTTTGGCATTATTATTTTATAAAAAAATTTAACTCTTCTCACGGTGGAGCGCAGTTCACCACTCTAAATTTTTTTTAATGATAATAGATTTAGAGATGAACATTTTTTTTAACTTAGTTTTTGAAAAAAAAAACAATAATATATTTTAATTTCAACAACCAAAAACTCTGGTATTTAAAAAATCTCCCAATTAATATTCTTTGATAAACAGTGAATCTAGACATCAAACACCACTGTCGTCCCCCTTTGAAACATCGCAAACCTCAATGAACGCACGGAAAACATCACAGTGAGCACAAAAACCTAAATAAAATGTAGAATAAAATTAAAACATGTCAGATCAACAACACTAGATCTGGGACTATTTTTTTATATATATAAATAATGATACCATCGTTTGTGAAAAATCACTGGTAATCAATCACTAATATGACGAACAGATATAGTAATGTGAAAATTAATCAGAGAGAGGAGAAATTGGGAAGCTAACTTTTAAAAAGTTTGATTTTTATACACACACATGTAATGGCAAAGAGAAGCTGTTAAACTTCATGACAGTACTTACACTTTAAAGCTTTATCATACCTTGACATTTCGGCTAATGTGATTTGTTTATTCTTTTATTAAATAAATAATTGGTTTTATTTCCATGGATAAAAAAAATAACTACATGGTATTTCACTCCTAGCGTACACGTGCTGAATAATAAAATAATAATAGACATATATTGGTTTGGAAAGATGAACTGGAGCTTCAGAGTTAACTGTTAATTTTGGAAAAGCTTGTCGTAATCATGATCAAATCACATGAGGAAAGGTATTGTTTTCCTGTTCGGATGGTGCCCGAAGCACGGCAGGTACAATGTCCAGATTATTATTATTATTATTATTATTATTTTTATTTTTAAAATGGAAGTACATGCCAGCTCATTGATTGATATTTAAGACAAGCGTGTCCGCGGCATCATCTATTGCAGCTGTTGGATTATAAGAAATATGAAAGAAAGCGATTCAATAATAATAATAATAAATAAATAAATAAAATAATCTGAAAGCATATGTTTTTTGTTTTAAAAAGAAGCTTAATCCTTCCCATACCAGAAAAAAAGAGAAGGTTTAATAAGCAAAAATATTGTAAATGTGAAATATAAATTTATAACTTTATTATTTAAGAGTAAGGTATTTTATGGTTATCATCCAAAAAAATTACAAGATTCTAAATATATTAGAAAATAGTGTCTATTTTAAAATAACTATAAATCCAAAAACATAAAGGGAACAAATAAATAAAATCCAAATTAAAACATAGAATTAGAAAAAAATAGAAAAAAAATAAAACTTGCTTAATCAGAACATTTGAACCTAAAATTTTATTTCAAAAGATCCGACGATCTAATTAGTGACCCTATCCCTTCTTGAAAGAAAATTATCCGTAAATTTGCTTAGAAAAAATCAAACTCAATCTATTAACAATCAAACCTTTTTATTATTATATTTTAACATGATAATGTGGTCCGACGCACCTAAGCCTTCTATAGAATCAGATTTGTTCTACCAAGCTATAAAAATACATGTTAAATTCTCACATGAATACCCTCCATTTCTATAATTCTAGAGACATCAAGTTCAATGTTTCTTTTCCTGTACAAATGAGAAAATAAGTCTATACAAAAACGTGTTTCAAGCATCGGGTAAGAATCAATAAAAATACTGTAAATATTTATTAGGTGAGATGGATTTTTAATATAATATTAGAGTTTTGTTGACCCAGCAGTCACAAATTCAAATCTCATTACCTCTATTCTATTTGATAAAAATCAATCATAAAATAATATAAATTTATACAAGTTTTAAGTCTAAAGAGCTTTCACTTAAGAGATTATATTAGAGAACAATATAAATCATATTATGGAGCCTCACCTATACACTTAAGTTTTTAGATAATATAATTCTTTAACAATATTAATTATCCGTGAATTAACAAAAAAAATAAAATATAGATGAACAATTCCAAGCCTTTCATTAATTGATAACGGTCACATGGAATGTGAAACGACGAAGATTCGTCGAGCAAATCGTGCACGCAACATGAAATTTCGAATTGATATATTAGCAATTACTTTGAAAAGTAACTACAATGCGTCCTCGAGCTCCTCAAAACATGGATATAAAGTTTTGGGATTTGATGTCTGAAGATGAACTTCTTTCAACCGGGCCCTTGCTCAGACCTGCTGCTCGTCAATTTGCATCCTTTCCGGGTCCCAGTTTATTTGGAACCAAGTAGATATTTTTAACTGACGAGTGCTATGGCACTAGCTGTACTTTTATCCTGTTGCTCGGGCTAGTCATTTTTATTAAAATAAAAAAATAAAAAAAACCAGAGGCAGCCTCTGCCTGTAAAAAATCTTAGATGGAAGAAATTATTTACATGCAGAGAAGCCCATTTTCAAGCATTTCTAAGTATAAGCCCACCACCCTCGCTATCGTAAAGAAAGAATACCCACTAAACTTTAGCGAGTGCTGATTGCAATGTATTTCTTGTAATTTTTTATGGCAGTGCAAAATGTAGGCTTTCGTGGGGGAAAAAAGAGTGAAACAAGACATCATGCTAGCTCGAATCATATTGATTCTTTGTCTTCTGTTTTAGACATCACTATGTCTTTGTTTTTCTATATTCAAAACATAAACGAGTAGTTAATTAGCACATCAGTTTTGTTGTCCATGATCATAAAATCGATCCATCAAATGCCTAATTTGATCTGTATAGGTAGACTATCTTGGCATTTTAACGAGCTAGATTGTGCTTGATATATTACACAAAAGTCTTTTTTTTTTTCTGGCAGGAAAAAAGGGGCGTTAAAGCCCAAAGAATACTACAAGATGCTTCTCATGCTATGTAAAATAACCCCAGTACATCAGCAACAATCTAAAATCTAAATTGTCAGGAGACTTGGGAGTTTTCTATTTGAAAGAATGGTTGAAGTTGTTTATAAAAATATTTTTTATTTATAAATACATCAAAATAATTTTTTTTATAAACAAATAGCTTTGACATCCGCACATGAAAATAATTTAAAAATATATATAAAAAATTAATTTCAAGAAAAAAATAAAAATATATTTTTTTAATTTTTTTTCTCAAAAATACTTTTAAAACATAGTGTCAAACACTCTATTAAATTGCAAGGATCTCATCCAAAAGTAATCTCAAACATAAATGACCTAAAACAAGTCATTGACAGAAAGAATTCGAATTCGATTTTGAAGTTCCAATTAATCTGAGCCATTCCAGATAGTACCAAGCACGATGATCCATGTGTTTCCAATTTTTAGCATGTGCCACCGCCCCACGAGTCCAGGACCAATCGGAGAAATTTCCGTCCACAAATTTTACTTGTTCAAAGACAGTTTTTCATAGTACGAGTGCAATGCACTTGGACCAAGGATAATGAAGGGGAGAAAAAAAAACAATCCGCATCATTTTTCCATGTGACGAGGTTGCAAGAAATTCCTTGGAGAAAGATTAGGGATAATTTTCATGGACTAGTAAAATTGGATCCAATATTTTTGTGTGCCAGCAATATCTATAAGAAAAATAATTTGATGTATTGGTTAGTAGAGTGTTCGTAGAGGTTACAGAAAGAGTGAGTATTCTTTCCTGTATTAGATGTACATTGAGTACTGTATTATCTAGAGACATGAAGTCAAAAGAAATGAGCTCTCAAAACCTATAAGCTCTGGAGAGATGAACTCTTTTTTACACTAATAATAAAGAGATCTATTCATATAGACTTTGTTAAAATAAACTTTTAAAAAATATTTTTAAGTTTTAATATTTATATAAATATTTCATAAATATCTAAGCTATAAGATATATAATATAAATATCTTATAGATATTTATGGAGATGTATAAATTGAGAATAATAGAGAAAGAGGATAAGTCAACTAGGCGAAGATGAAGTTTTTCCGTGCTAATGAGCTTTTGCTGGGACACGGGTATCCAATATGGACTAGACGGAGCGACCGGAGCCTGATTAAACTCCGATCAAAAATCAACACTACCATGTAGTTTTTCATGTATAATAAGAGCATCGGCAAGAACATGGATAAATGCCTCCGGTAATGGCAAGTGTCGCAATTACTGAGTATAAGAATTCAACTCGTAATTAGAAATAGTCATTTTATCCACGTAATTTAAGACGGATCGTCAACATTGAGAATTATTTGTGGAAAGTATTTCGCTCCGAATACCCTCAGCTTTACGTGCCATGCGAACTAGAGAAGCACGTGTGAAGAGTGCTTTAAGAGATCCTGAATGGCCTGAAATAAAAATAAAAAAAAACCTGAGTTTGGAAAAGTAAACGAAGATAATAGATCTCCCACTCCTTTTCCTTTCTCTTGACAGCAACCAGATAAAACTCGAAGAAGATAATCCTACTTCGGAAAGTCCGATTCGAAGAATGTTCTTGGTGGGTCGGAGTCAAAGATATAAAATCCAATTTGAGCGCGACATTAGTATGCAGATAAGCATAAAATTACTATCAATCTGCAGGAGCTGAAGCCACAAGATCCTACATCAATTCCAGCATTGAAAATGGCCATATCCCTCGTACAGTTATCAAGCAGCTTGCTAGAATATTCCAACCTAAAATTCAACCTTCGACATCTCGATTAGTTTATCATTATATACGAAGAAAGAACATTAGATGAGTCTTCTGACTAGCATACATCTACCTTAAATTCAACCTTAATTTAGTGTCAATATTTGTTGTTTTGTGAGAATAACTGGTCCTTAACTACCTTATTGAGTGGATCGCAGTCCTGAAATTATTTTTTATCAACTCATCCTCGCTGAAATTTCAGCCTGAACGTTAGCTTGTCATTACATGAGTAAATTCCAACTGTCCCAACCACCAAAAGGCAACAACGTGCATCATCACCTTTACAAAATATCCCTTCCTGCAGATATCAGAAATTCGCATCTCTCAAAAACGATCTTCATATCATTTTTGACAAATGTATATAGAATGGCCCTACAGAGCATAATCTATCAGATTTTCATCCCGCAAAAGCTCTGTAACCTGTTTAGAAATGCGGCGCATTTCGTTTCTACTCGACCACTCTCTGCTATCACCATCATCGAAACCATTCTCACCATTTCATCAGTCCCACTCAATTAGATACGCACGCTCGGGGGAGCAATATCATGCAATCCAATCATTAGCATGGCTAGCTAGTAGCATGCTTTAATGCAGTCGATTGCCGACCAGAAATGTGAAAAAAGAATGAACTGTATTTATTCACTTGTCATGGAAGGCTCAGGCAGAATTGTTCAGATTTGTCCATATCAGGGGGGGGAACAGGTTTCTTCCGGTCTTTGCTGGCCCATCACGAGCAAATTCTTATCCAGACTATTATTATCTGACTTGTTGTTTATTTTCTTAAAAATACACTTAAAACACATCAGCCATTAACTAGTCATGATCGGGGGATCTTTTTTATTGAAGCCATCTTGGTCGTTGGCTTGCATTCCACTAAAATCAAAGATACTTGAATAGTATATTCGTTGTATCTGAATGCGAATACTAACATCTGAACCTAGTTTTCCTCGAACTAAGTTTTCAAATTTGGCGGCGTTCTTATGCTTAGCCACGTGCTTTGAAAAGTCATTGTCAGGCAATAAAAGTGAATCGACATTTCACGAGTCCTGAAAACCTGTGAAACACAGTGTTAGTATTTAGTAAAATCACCGAAAGAACTGCTCATGAAAAAATCTTATGAACCAAGAGATGGGTGGGTTAGGAATACGATACCAGTTCAGTCCACTCCAGGTGGCAAAAGTTAGAATTGGGTGTCTCGATGCCAGCCCTCCTCCAGAAAGTCTACCAGCCACTCTGCTTAAAACAGCACGGCCCACTAGCTCGCTTATCCGGCCCAGAAATATGAAAAGATCCAAGGCCCATCAATCGGCATTCAGGAACATAGCAAACTCGGATATAACATGAGTGAACCAGCGTTGAGCCGTTAAGTGGTACGAGTTTTGGTGGCAAATTCAATGCCATTGTTGTGGATCCCAACAGCAACTCTCATCAGCATGTGCTGCGGTCTTTCTACAATCTCTCCGTCAACCTTCGAAAGGGAGGATCTCAAGAATTTTGAAGTAAAATATTCTGTCAAGATCTCTCTCGTAGAGGATCTCACTGTCCAGACATGCAGCATTCTGGTACCAGTAAGGGAATTGGTTAATATACATCAAACAGCTTTTTTTTATATAAAAAAACCCCTCAGTTTACAAATTAATAGCCAGTGGGAAAAATCGGCATGCATGGTTTGCATGTTCTAGACGCCTCTGTTAACAAAACTGCAACTTGAGAAATAACAAAACAAAATTCTAGCAGAAATTCTAGACATATTCGAGACAGAAATTCTAGCATTCAGCTGCACCACTTTATCAAACAAAAACAATCAATTCAAGCCAAATTCATCAATAATCGACTGACCAAACACACTTCAAACAACAGAAATACTCCGGGTTTTTTTTTATTCGAATAAACCTCATTCTCTTTATGTATTTTTTAGGATCGGGATTAAACGAGTAAAATCTTGAATATCTCAAATATTTATAAGATAAACACTTTGACCTAAACTCGAAATCTACAAGTTAAATCTCAAACTTCTATGGGGTATATTTATGTTAATACTCTCTTGATACATGTTCATACTCAACTTGCACTGAAAATTTTTCCACGGATTATTTCTACTTTGCTCAAATACTGAGGTTTGGAATATTTTATATTAAACAAATAATAAAGAAAGTTAAATCATTGTGCACTGCAAAGACTTATTGGTAGAAGACATGTACTACCATTCCATAAATATTCCATCGAAGTTGAATATCTTATTTCTTTGTTATTTTAATAAAATAGATAACATGACATTTTCTAATTCTGACTATTTATAATGATCAAGAAGTTAGCATTCGAGTTTTTAAACTTAAAAAACACAATTTCAACTTGTTTTATATTAAAACACCATAAAAATATCATAATACTCTTTATAAAGCCATTAACAAGCTTAAAAAACCATTTAATGAGCCTAAGAACTATAAATCAAACAAATTATGGCTATCTTATTGAATGAAAAATTGAGGTTCAAGTTTCTTAACCCAGAAGGCCTAAAATTTGACTTGTTTTAATTTAAAAACACCTTAAAAATATTATAATAACAAATTCATGTATAACTTCACAATACCATTTAATGAGCCTTAAAACTATAAATCAAACCAAATCAATCACAAGATTCATTGACCTCATCTAGTATTTACAACATGTTTTAAGGCCAAAACCAATTTTATTGAACTCCTCTGTCTAAAATGAATCAATTGACACTAAGATCATATATTTTTATAGTCAAAATATGGTCAGCTAAACAATCTCTCTCTTATGTTTTTTCAAAAAAAATTATCTTATATCTCATTAAAGAACTCAAATGTGATAAAATAAAGTTTTGAGTTAAAATATAGAAATTGTCATGGCGTGCACGAGATTGGTTAATGAGTTTTTTCCATGGATTGATGGGGTTTTAAATGTATTGAGATTAATTATGAAATTATAATTTGGAGGATTCAATAGTCATCACGTAACATTATAGTTACTATAAAATCTATTGGTCTACAAGAGTATGAGTAAGGGGATTATTTATGTATATATAAAACACATCATCTCCATTGCACCTTATCTACAATGAGTTGCATTATTGATTGTTTTTTTTTAAAGTTATGTTTTTTATCTATTGGTTTGTATAAGATTCAAGAAAGGTTTTCCTCGGTAAAAATGTTCATATCTTATGGATTTTAGATAAATCCTCCTCAATAAAAAAGATCTCAATCTGCATGGGCTTAAAATATACCCCTCTCAATAAGAAGGTATTTACCTTATTGGACTAGAGCTTAATCATTTTAAAACTTAAATTTTAATGGTGTATTTATTTCTATTTTGTATCTTTACACTTGAGGATATACTTGACAATGTTATTCTATACCGATTTAAAGTTGTTTTGAGATTTTATATGAATTTATGATGTGTTTTCTAGTATTTTTCACCCAACAAAAAATGGTTTAAAACTTTTTGGGGTCTAAATAGTCAAGACTCAACTCTTGAACTACTCCAGGAGTTAATACATAATGAATAAACGACGAATCACTTGTTTTTTTTTTTTAAATGGTAACATGCAAGGCCAGCATTCTTTTAAAGGCTAAGTTTTGGCCTACCGAGCATATTTTTGGCAAATATGTTATATGTTTCTTTGAACTTAATTAAAATAAATTAAGGGTTTAATGAGGGACCAATCATTAGCCTACCTAAGCCTTTTTTTTAGGAAATATATTACATGTTTATTTAATTTTAATTAAAAAAATTAATTAAAAATATATTTGGGATGTATTTTATTAAATATCATTCAAATTTACTTTGTTTTGTTTTAAATGAGGTCATAGTAATTTATTTATTTTATTAGAAAGCACTCTTTTTATATAACTCTTCATGATAGTTTTTTTTATTAAATTTTACTTGATGACTTTTTTATGCATGTCTAGTTCTACTATCATATAATTAAATATAAAATAGATTCTAAAATACAAAGTTATTAAATCCAATTAAGTCTATGGCTAAGGACGTGATATAAACGAGTAAACCCTGGTTAATTCAAATCATGAGCATCTTGACATTTAAGAAAATCAAAATATTGTGTCGAAAGAAGTTATAAGTCAAACTAGGTTTTGAATTGATCATTTGATTGTGTTTAGATTCATCAGGTCAGTCAAGTTATATGGGGTCAATTCTTATCCCATTTAATTTGAGATTTGGACTAGAAAAGCAATCGGGTAGGGGGTGTAAAGTTGTAAAATGGTGTTGGGTTTAATAACATTGTTAAAGAGTCCCATGTGGCAATACGCGAAAAATACAATATTCTTATATGTCTTAATATATTTATGTCAAAATTATCAAAATAGTATTATTTTTTCATTAAAACTTTTTTCAACATGGATATTTTAATATAAAAAAATGTTAAAAAAAAGAATGTTAATAAGATGGACATGTTTTAATTTGAGAGATTTGTTTTTTTTATTTCAAATCTTCGAGAATTATTCTAAAATTTATTCTGATTTTTTTTTAATAAATACAGAACATAGAAAAAATATATTTTATTTTGAAAAATATATATTAATAAAAAATGATATTTTAAAAAAAAGAAAATAGAATAAAAATTATATCATATTTTTTTTAACTTAAAAGAACTTTTGGTGTGATCCATTAGCCCAAACGTGGGCTAACTAGCTAGATTTATTCAAATACGAAAAGAAAAAAGCAAAAGAAATCCTTATGACCATTTACCCTCACAGGCTCATCTAATAATAACGCGAGCTTTTCGTGATGTTAGACTTTAACCAAGTTAAAATGGATCAGGACAATCCAATTCCAGAACAATAATATGCATCCAGCTGCCAAACAGACTGGATTTCTAAAATTCAACTCCTAGTCCCAGCGAAACAAGCTAAACCAAGCGAAGCCGACGAAGAAGAAAGGAAAATAACAAAAACAAAAAAGAGAGAGTTCCGGAGCTGATTTGACTACCGGTAGAAGAAGATTGAGATGGAAGAGGCTAAAGAATTGACGTCGAGCTCACTGAGTCAAGGTCTGACTCACCATGGTCCAGACCCTGATGACGTCCCCAAGTCCCCTCCTGAGTCCCCCAATTCCTCTACTCGCAAGGTAACTCTTAACACTAACACAGCAACACTTTTATACACATTCCCATCGCATCAATCCCCAAACACTGAACTAAATAGATAGATCGTCAAGTTTTGCTTGTGGGTTTTGGTTTTCAAGTTATGTTTAATTATATTTGATTATTTTAATTAATCACACTCAAGTATGCCATTAAAGGGTGTTTTGTTTGCTTGATAAATCAGGCTTGCTATGCTGTTCTTCAAAGTTGGGCCTCTAAGAAGTTCATGACTGGATGGTATGGTAAATAAACAAGATTTTTTTTTTTTTTATGAATGGCGCATCACCATAACATTGTGAAATTGCTTGCAGTGTTGTTTTGTTTCCAGTGGCAGTTACATTTTTAGTGACATGGTGGTTTATTCAGTTTGTTGATGGTTTCTTCAGTCCGATTTACGCCCATCTTGGCATTGACATATTCGGTGAGATTTCGTAGCATCTCTTAATTATGGCTATTGACTTAATTATTACTAAAGCCTGGTGCACTCACCATCGACTGCAAGTATGAGTGTTTAATTATATATGTATATCATAGGGTGCTTGGATCGACTGCAAGTATGAGTGTTCATTACAATAATTATATTTGTATGTCGTGGGTGATTGGAATTTCACATTTAAATATCGCAGTCCTAGTTTAATTTATCTATTTATATTGTATTTAGTAATTCTGCTTTCTTAATTTTTGTTGTCATGATGGGGTTCTTCACTGATGATGTCTTGTATGGTGTTTGAACCAGGTCTTGGGTTTGTCACGTCAATCATTTTTATACTTTTCATTGGGATATTTGCTTCTTCGTGGCTAGGTGCCACTGTTTTCTTGGTCGGGGAATGGTTTATTAAGAGAATGCCATTTGTGAAGCACTTGTACTCAGCATCTAAACAAATTAGTTCTGCTATTTCTCCAGGTAATTTGTTTTATAATTTTTTTTATGCCATCAGACCTACACTAAAAGATGTCTTTATTTAAAGTTGCTATTATGAGAAAAGAAACTATATCATATTTTCAGTTATTTTTGCCCATACATACTGAAATTTTGTTTTGTTGCGATAAAATGACTAAAATTGTCCAAGAGAGGTCCACAGAAGGAAATTTTAACACTTTAATAGAAAGAAAGAAAGAAATAATCAAATACTATGCTTTGCTTTAATCTTGTTATTTTATACATAATGACATCATGGAGCTTCTTCCTAAAGACTTAGCCTTGGAAAGGGAAGATGCAACAAATAATGTTTTGCAGAATTTTGCACATCAGGAACTTATGTCACAGAGTGGGAAGATTGTGTGGAAATATGCTCATGAAAATCAAAAACCTTTCACCAGGAAGCAACGCCTTCAATTTCCAATGGTAGTTTAAGAGGGGGCTTCACAAATCACAAGTCTTCTCAAAGGGAGCTTATAAATGGAAAAAAAATATATTCAACTGTCGAAAAATTTATCTTAGCACCTGTATCTTCCAAACAAACAGGAACTTAGTCTTGTTTTGACACAATTTTTGCCGTCAAGGATTGATTATTCTAAGTTTTAAATGTCTTATATTTATTGGTCTTTGGACATAATGGATTTTTCAATAGGCACTGACGGCAAGAGCCCATAGAGTTCTTTTGGACCTTGGTTGGGTTTGCATGTGAATTATCTTTTAGCTAAAGTTTTATTGAGTGATTTCGTTGGTGTGGTGAAAACCTGGTTTCTGATGGTCCAATTCCTGCAATTGTGTATAGCGTATATTGGTTTTCCACCTGAGTTAATAATATGGAATGAAGCTCCAAGTTAATTTATTTACTTTGTATGCTTCTACTAGCTCTAAAATCATCCTCTTTTTCTCCTGCAGACCAAAATACCACTGCTTTTAAAGAGGTCGCAATTATTCGACATCCCCGTCATGGTGAATATGCATTTGGTTTCATCACGTCATCTTTAGTCCTTCAGGTAATCCAATCTAAAGAGGTGGACTGTTCATCACTTTGATATTTTGCATAAGCTTGCGGACATAACAATCTTAGATGCAGCCAAAACTTTTTGTTTGTATCTGCAAGACAATGAAAAGTAGGAACTTGAAATGGAATAATTATGAAAAGTAGTAATTTGGAAGGGAATAATTAATGGAACATTGTTCGCACTGTTCTGTACTCCTTTTCTTTTTTCCTGGTCAAAGAACTTAGCATCAGTAGAGGCACCTTCTTAAAGGCAGAAAGCTGCCTTTGTTACTGATCTGGTAATTAGAAAAGGTGGAGGCTTAATCTAGTCTTTGAGGAATTATGCATTTATAAGAAAATTTTGAAAATTGATATCATGCAATTGCTAGACTTTTCTTGGAGAATAATTCTCCACACGCCTAACAGGTACAGAAAAGGATAGAATTATTATCGATTTCTTGCTTTTGCCAAATGACATCAGGTTTCTTGTGTTGCTACTTTAACTCGATTAACTGCAACAGCTACGTAACCATCATCAGTCAGTATAATTGGGCAGTTCCTGGAGAGAAAAAAATTCTCTTTCTGAAATTTGGTTTAATTGACACCCCTTAAAAATGTAAATTGCGAGGTGCTTTTGAAATGTTTGCTAAAATTTGAAGGTGTGGGACATTCACTGATTTTTTGTTGCATCAAATATTTCCCTTGAGCTTCTTGCTGATTTTTGTTGCTGGTTGGTTTTATTGAGCTTCTTGCTGATTTTTGTTGCTGGTTGGTTTTAGAGAGAAAACGGGGATGAAGAGTTATGCAGTGTTTATGTCCCAACCAACCATTTGTACATTGGTGATGTATTTCTGGTCAATTCAGAGGAGATCATAAGACCAAATCTATCTGTTCGAGAGGGCATAGGTATGATTTTACTGCACAACTCCTGTTTTATTGATGAGACTGTTTTAGCTATGCTGCTAATCAAGAATTGCAGCAATACTTTCTGCTTTCTCTTTTTTCCGGGTCTGCGATATTAGAATGTTCCCAGTTTTTAGGATATTTTCTTAACCCTTGTTCTTTGAAAACTTTCTGCTACCTCCATGCTGAGGGCGTGGTTCACTTTTGAAGTCTTTTTGGTATAATTTGCATAATCCTTTCACGCATTCTTGCTCTACTGACATTTTCTCCTTCCGTGATTCAGAGATCATTGTTTCAATTGGTATGACAATGCCTCAAGTGTTATCTCCTATAGAGAGGATTCCTCATCCGAGCAACAGGATTCCTCTTAATAGAGTTTGATATAGGCACTGAAGATAGATGATTCTACAACTCAATGTACTGTGTTTTCTTCCCTTTATCTCACACAGTGAAACTGTTATTGTCTGACAACATGATAATCAGAAAGGAGGCAGCGAGGTTTTTTTTTTTATGGGGGGAGGGGAAGGAGATCTCAGTACTCTATATATGTACATTTCTTCTTTAAAATGTGCTATAGTGTAAAGCAACTGTCAAACACACTTCAGTTTTACTCTTCATAATTAGTAGGAAATAATGCCAGAGAATTTGTTTTCCGCACTAGGACTCTGCTTGTGTTATATGGTGAGTATTGAATTACTCTGGTCGCTAAATCACTTATTCCCCACCATAATTTTATCAAGATCAGATTGTTTGTATCTCAACTGGATATGAAGCTCCTTTTTTCTTGACAAATTGCTTCTAGATTCACTAGAAAGCTCAAGTAGAAACCAGCAGTATTTGTTGTGTGCGAGCTCCTGTTTTCGGGTCAACAGAGACAAAGAGTGACAATCAGATCAATCTTGATCTTCTCATCCAATCCAATAGGCCTTCCATACAGAGTCGCATGCCTCATTGATGGTACTAGGGTTTTAACATAATGAGATTCGAGCACAGAGAAAAGGACAGTTCTCAAACGGGGTTGAGGAGTTAACAGTTTCTTTCCACCTGCAAACCCTACCAGGAGGCAGAAGTAGCTTACTCATAACCTGTAAGGCATGCTTACAAGGTTACCCAGACTCAAGTATGGCGTAGGGCTTCAGTATGATTAAAGACTAACCAGAAATGTGACTTATTTTTAGGTGAATCCAGTTATACCTTCACAGAACCTGCATCACGAAACACCTTCAACCCACTCAATTTCCATTACCAGACGCCATTAACAACTCATTCTTTTACTAAAAAATAAACAAAACACGCATTCAAATGGAGGAGAGTGAAAAACATGGTCGAGTCTTATTTTTTTATCCGCGGCAGAACGCGCCAATGAAATTCGGGATCTGGTGGTAGCAGGTCTGGGGTTCTGAGCAATGTTGCGAGCTTCCCATCAAATCCCAAACTCTCTTTCAGATGACCCATTTCCATGCTTCCGGGTCATCTTTGTACCCATCTCCATCTCTCTTTTAGAAGTCTCAGTCATGAGTCTAATCGTCTTGACATCTCAGCCTCGAAAGTTTTCTCACCTAAAACGACATTCTCGGTCTGGGAATTTCGTTTGGAGCTTTCCAGCTAGCAATTTGAATTGAACAATCTCACTTGCTATGAATTCTCGACGAGAAACAAATTAAAGATGGAGCGCAGGGGTTGCTGAATAGAAGAGTGTGATTGAGCGAAAATGGAGCTGCTATTCGGGTCAGAGTTGACTCCATGAGCAGGGACCACAAATTCGGGCTGTTTAATGAAATATGTGCTTTGCGTGGGATTTTGAGAAAGAAGCGATAGGGCATCAATGGCTATCAATCTAAGATGATCTACTTCAAAACCATCAATCTTGTTAAGCATCTTGCAAGTGGAATAATGGACAATGAGTTTATTCCACCACTCTAGTGACCTTGATGGGGAATTTTCCTGTACTAATTTTTGTTGCTGGTACTAATTTTTGTTGCTGTACTAATTTTCCATGCTCTTTTCCTTTTCCTTTCATCAATTTTGTTGCATATACAGCCATTTATATCCAAGAAATGAGGAATTCCCTGTAAGACAACACGCGGCTATTACATAAACCCAACATAAAAGCATAGCTAAACGCTGCGTAGCGAGCAAAAACACTGCGTATCCACTGCCCCCATCTCACTTAAACATGAACTTCCCTCTTCTTTCCAATAGACTTCCCCCCCCAATTGCATCTTTAAATCCTTCATCTGGTGTCACCTCTGACATTTTTATTCTTTCATGTTAAATACAGTCTTTCATCTTGAGAGTTCTTATGTTGGGGCTCGGGGAGGACTAAGCTTGCAATGCCCCTGAAAATGCAATTTTGCTGGAGCGATTATAAAATTCAAAACTGACCAGATCCGCAAACAAGAACTCTACTCCTGAATATTAAATAAACGTTCCCAGGAAATAATGCGGGCGAAAAAGGCAATAAATAAAAAAGAGAATGAACATCCACCAGTTCGAAAGCAGTGAACCATTACAAGAGAAGAGAGTAGGAGCTGTCTCCAGCATGTGAGTATCCTTGCCTAGCATGAATCCTCAAGAATTATTATTTCCATATCAAATCCTTAACACTGCTATACTTTTATTGGTTTTCTCAGATGGATTGTAGCTGGGAGAACGAGATCCGGATTATGGACCCGGCAAGTGAGGCGGCATGCTTGCACACTAGGGCTTCAGTAGCCTCCTCCTCAGTTTCAAATAGAACAAGGGCTTGGTTCTTCCCATTCATCTCAAAGAGCTTGGTGTTCACAATGGTCCCATGTTCCTCTAAAAGACTCCCAATCTCCTCCTCAGTGATGTACTGAGGTAAAGTGGAAAGATGAATCATCTTTGTTGGTGAGCAGCAGTATCGGTAGTTCTTCGCAGCATTACGGTTGAAGCGATTCAGATTAGAGTTCATGTACTCACGCGTGTCAGCACCTTGAGTTATGTTTGGATGCTTCGAAAAATTCACCTCCAATCTCTTTCCAAAAAGCATGGCACCCTGGTCCACATATGAAAGAACATAAATACTGTTCATTCTTCATTGAGACATGAAAATGTTATATGGAGGGAGAAGAACTTGGATCCTACAAAAAATAATAAGTAATGAATTCTGCGAAAGCTTCATGGAGTGAACCTTCAAAAAATGTACTGCCAACTCGGATTGGAAACCATCCCCCATCTGAACAAGTGCATGATCAGGCTTGTTGCGAAGAAGTTTAATCCGCACTATGTTTCCATAAAGAGAAAACAGGTTGAACAGCTTATCCTCATCTATTCTCTGGGCACACAAACATTTTTCTTGAATGAATATCAGGACTATTAAAAAAAAATTCAAACAGAATAAAGATATCAGAATAGACTCACGTCAGGATTTAAATTGGAGGCAAGAACTGTGCACCTATCATTTGTCCCACTAATTCCAGGAGGCAAACCCCCACCAAAGGCGGCAGCAATTGCAGCCGCATTAGGCATCTAGATTTTTTTTCATAAGAGATCAAATGTGTCAAACCATATCACATCTGAGAACATTTTAGCATATACAAAATGAAACCAATTTTAGGCAAAAAAGGCTTGCATGTTTAAGATATTTCAGCATTCAAAGAAGTTGACGTCTTATTGAGGCTATACCATGGATGACATGTTATGTTATGAAAAATCTTACAGAAATGAAGTAAATTTGGTCACAAATAATTGTTGTTATATAAACCAGGGGAAATGGTAAACTTACTACCCAGTAATACCTTATATTCCACATGCACAGAGAATAAACTTCAGAAAATAGCAAAGATAAACAAGAAGATTTACAAGATGGAGATCTTTAAAATGTTGTTCATGCCTTACCATTTCCTTTCTACCAGTTCTCATTTTCCAGGAAAAAAGGTGTGGAAGAAGGGTCACATTGGAAAACAGCATACATAGTGATGTGTTTCCAGTTACAAATTAAGAGGATAACATAAAACTACCAACAGTGGGGAATGTACCAAGGCAAAAAGGTAAGATTGATGTCCCAGTTCAAGTTCCCAGTTACTTTACTCTATTGTTTTCAGATTTCAACCCTAGCTGTTATTTCTGGAAAACAATTTGCAAAACAACCAACGGCAACCTAGGAAAGGTTGAAATCAATTGGGCAGGCCACTGCTATAAATACAAAAACAAATGAAGAACAATAAATGATTGTGTTCTATAGTCCGCAGACATCCTGAATATTACTAGTGGATGATAAATAGTCCTTATGGTGTGACCATAGCAATACCCACCTGAGGAGGATATCCAACTGCATGGAAAAAGGGGGGGAAAGAGGAGTTAATTCTCAAAGAAAACAAAGAGTGACAATCATTGTAACCTCCAAAGTCAGCACATCCCCCAACCCCAGTAACTTTAAGAGCATACATACCTACATCGCCATATGCTGGCTGCTGCAAAAAGAAACAGGAATGAATATAATAATTCAAAACACCTATCACCAACCAACATGCTAATTCAAGCAAAATACAACGAGACCAGTACATACTTGGGAAGATTTGCCTTTCTGCTCTGAAGGCAGGTTAGGATTTGTGAAATCCCTGTTCAGAGGAAGATGTAGTGTTCAGCAACACTGAGAGGAAAAACATTGAAAATATAGAAGTCAAACAAAGAAGACATAAGGCAACCCACTCACCTTGAGCGGTCATTGTTGTAGTTCACTTGCAGCTCGTCCAGGCTAGATGACAAATATGGAAAGTACATTATTAACACCAGAAGAGAAAGTAGAAGAAAAAACCCCAAACACCCACGCACACCACCACGGCGACTAGTATATGACCATTACATACTTCGAAAACTGAATGTCCAGATGACAGCAACCATCATAGATATTGCGTCCCTACCATAACAGCCAAGTTTCAAAAAATCTTAATAAAATTCAAGCCGAATGATCCACTTTGAAAACAAGCTTGCAGGTGAAAGTAACATCTGGAATGACAAATTGAATAGAACCTGAAGAGAAGTCCTAGCCTGAACAGCACACTGGCGTGACTGATACTGGATAAGGGCTTGAAAACCTAAAAATATGCAAAACATTCATGCATGACACTTTAAAATCATACTCCTCTGTGTCTTCGATAAAAAGCACAAGACAAATCCACAGAGCACTCAGAGTGGACAGTTAAGAAACAGAAAACACAGATGATACTCAACTATAAAACTATTCGGTGGTTCGATAGGAATGCAAAAAAGCAAATACCAAAGTTAATACATGTATGAACTAAAATTCTTAACAGAAAATGGAGAGATAGGGGAAAGAATTTGGGGGGGAGGGACTTGAAGAAGCTGACCAGCCGACTTCTGAAATGTGACGATCTTCTCCACAAATCCATGGGGAGAAAAAACTTGATGCAGCACTTCCACTGTAATAGGATATAGCATGTGATGTATTGTAACTAACAGAATTCGATTTGGCTGCGCATCCAGAGTGCCCGACATCAGACCATCATAGAGACAGAAGAGAGAGAAGAGAATAAATAGAGAAGCACAGATAGCAAGAAGAGATATAAAGAAAAATAGTTAGAAGAAAGATCAAACAAAAAAGATCACTTGTAGTTGATTGTTCAACATGCAGGAAGCATTAAATCAACAGCATTTAAGGAAAAACATGAAAAATGCCAAAGCAAAGTTTGAGATATGAAAAGTTCAAAAGGGAAAAAATTAGTTTCAGTTTATAATAGATATATAAATAACTTGCAATGCTCCTGTGCAACTGCATCAAATCATTTGATAAAGAAACGCATACAACTTGGTAGAGGTACCAGGGCTATTTTATCTCATTTTATCTCTACATTTTACGTCAAATTAAGCAGATATAGTGGATGATCTACATTAAACACAGGAAAGGAAAAATCAAGGTGAAAAAAAAATCCACAGTGATTACAGCGTCGGTTTCATATCGGTGATCGAAGAAACTAATGATGATTCTCCCCTTCTATTGTGCTTTCTGGTTATGAGCATTTTCCATTAACTTGAAACACCTCACTCCAACTTAATGCCACCATTACCCTTAACCAATGATAAAAAAAAACAGTGCAACTCTCCAGTCAGCCACCATTTGATAATAAAGAATCCTTTTCATCCATTAGCACAACCCCCCTGGTTGCTCTTTTCTCTCCCTGCAGTTTCAAAAGAAGGGAAAGGAGCCATGCATAATTCTAGTCTCTATGATGATACACTCAATCAGAAGAACGGGTGTCTCTTTGCTTCCCAGTCAATGAATCAAGCACCTAGCCAATGAAGCCTGAATAATACAAGGCCATATCATGTTGACCATGTATAGCAACTGGATCAGAGTATCATCTAAACAACTAAACATCTAAGTAATGATTAGTTTCTGCATGATACATTTCTGTATTGGCAGCAACTAAACCATTTTAGTATGAACAGAGTGAAATAACCCACTGTGGCACTCTTAAGGTTCTACATGGGACAATGGAAGCCTCTAGCCTCCACATATATGGATTGCAAAGTATTGCTATCAACAATGTAACAACATTTGGTTTAGTATGTTAGAATACAAAGTACCCACCTCGTCTCCTCGCCCTTGAGTATTTTGATCCATCGTGGTAAGTTCTTGATGCGATGAGAATTGAACATAAACATTCCTTCCCCTGGAAGAAGCAGAAATTCAAAATACATATTACAGCAATCTGCTTGGACCGTTTGGTAGAGGTTATTACACAACATGGTGGTTGTGGTGGTGGTGGTGAAACATCCTTGCAGAATGTTCTGAGACAGAACCAAAAACTAAATTTTGGTTACCTTATGGATGGCTGAGAACCTGTATAGAATTGGAGAGCATTGATAGCTGAAGGAACATCTTGCATTTGGAGGAGAGCCTGCAAGCATGGCAAACATATCAGACCACGTCACATTCCAGGTTCTGCAAAGATCTGATGTGTTAAATATCACCACCATTCAATAAGCATTAGAGAAACCTGATTTTTAGCACGAAGCATAACAAGCTTTGTTATAACCCCGAATGGCTGGAACAGCTGAAGCAAGTCATTCTGAGAGAACAACAAAAGATCATCAGTGATGCATGTAAACCAGTACAAAAAGACTGTTCCATCAATCAGCATTGCTATTCAGCTGTTTCCAGTTATCGCTGTGTTTTGAGACATGCAAAGCTAACCAAAACATTTAGGATGAATTTTATTAATGCTAAGATTTTATCAAGTAAGATAATTAAGCACGCTCTGTTTATAATAAAGTCAGCCTGAGCTTTATCCCATATGGTAAATTAAGCTAAGGTTAGACTTTGCTAGCTCATCCTAAGCACTAACAGCTGAAAGCTTGTGCTGTGCATCTTTGTCATGCCACTAGGGTAACTCCAGGTATTCTAGAGGGATGAGATAACACATAATACACAGATTGCAGATTTCTCTGTTGCTTTTCTGTGGTCTGATAGAATGCATGCCTTCTCATCTGTCACGTTTAGGAAGTATAACACCTCCTGATTCTTTTCAGTAATTTTTTTATCTTTTTCGAGTTCATTAAATACTAACACATGCCGAAATTGAAGGGGTCATAACTCATGTATTTTCAATTTTCTCAACAAATCCTCATCGCCCCATTAAGAATAGCTGGATTTTTTTTGTTCACATTTTTCAAGGTGTTTCTCCTCTGTCCAAAATAGCACAAGGAAATATAAAACTTTCCTTCCTATGCCACTAATGGGATGCTAATCACCACATATTTACAAAAAATTGACTCGGAATCCATCCGATTCAGCATTAGCAAAAGGAAAGTTAATATCTCTAACTATTAATATAAGTGCAATCTGTCTTTAAAGATCAACTTCAAAAAAAAGTGTCACTCTTCTTGATACATTTCAACACGCATAAAGACATTGGGATATATACACTAATTACTTCAAACCCTTAAATTACAACTTCTGATCATTTGTGTGCGAGCACGCGAGAGAGAGAGAGAGTATACTTCAGAAATCTCATGCCCCACGTTGCGAACATGTATAACTTTGGAAGGTTCGGTCATTTTTTAACAACCCTGCAAAACCTACACCAAAGTTAATCCATGGTCCATAATTTTCTCACAAAAAAAATATTCAAGAGTTTCTCGCATGAAATAAAAGCAACTAAAAAAACCCATTCACATGCAAAATGCTCACAGTATGATCGATCAACATGAATTATCTTCTACTGTTTTTTTATTTGAAGCCACCAAAGCTGTACCAAATCATGAATTACAAAAAAGCTTCTCCAGAAACACGAAACTTGTTAAGTGATAACAAATTTTCCACTCCAATCCATGAGCCAATCTTAATAAATGTATTTATTTAAGAACCTAATTATCCAAATGCAATAAAAACATTTAAACCCTGTGCACTAAAGGAGTAACATGGCTGCAGGCAAAAGTAGCGAAATTCGAAACCCTACCTACCGGTCTTTTTGGAAGCTGAGAAATAACAGAGAGTGAAACCAAAAAATCGAATCTAAAAACAGTAGCTAAAACAAACTCGTCGATCGCTATCAGCTATTTCAGATTTTCTCAGTTACCAAACAGACCCGTGCACATTCATCGAGTGCGATCGAAAAATAAAAGAAGGAGAAATAGAGAACTTGCCTGAGAGAGAAGGAGAGAGAAATTCTGTTCTGTAGAGAAAGAAGAGGTGAAGGAGAGGGAGCAGAAGTGCTATGTAGATCGACTGCTACGCAGGCACGTTTTCCTGTCTTTGGTGTTAGTGGCTATTTTGCCCTATCTCCGCCTGTTGAAATGCTTGTACTTTGGACTTTGGAGTGACAGTAACGGTGGACCCCCCGAGTTCCGTATGGGACCCATATTATCTTCTTCTGTTTTTGTTATTTAACGTGTATGGGTTCCCTCTATATAAGAAAAAAATACAGTATTTTTTTTTTATTACACAGTTATTTTTTAATATATTTAAATAATATCCGGATAGCCAGTCATCGTTGCCGAAAGTGAACTTATCTTTACCTTCTCGTTCACCCCCTCCCCCATCCATCTATTCATTTCTCTTTTATTTCTATATTCATGGGGTATCTAGCACTGTCTCTTAGAAATATTTAAAAAAAATGAATTTTTTATTTTTTATTTGAAATAAAAAAATAATATTTTTAGATCATTTTTATGTTTTAATATAAAAAATAATTTTTAAAAAATAAAAAAATATTATTTTGATGTAATTATGAATGAAAAATATTTTTAAAATCAATCGCAATCATATTCTCAGATAGACACTCAATGAAGATTCATCAAAACTTTTTTTCAAGTATATCAAAATAATCTATAAATATTAAAAATAATAATTTAAAACAATTTTTTTTCAGAAACATGATTGAAACTCGAAAAATAAACACTATCATTAAAGTTTTTTTTTTGGTTGTCGTTCAAACCTCTATCCATGTGGCATGAAAGAAATTCTCACGGATCTCTCACTTGATCCCAGTATTGATAGATTATTTTCATCCACACTAGATACGTGAACTTAGGGGGTGTTTGGGAGAGCTTTTTAAAAGTGTTTTTGAAAAAAAATAAATTTTAT
Source organism: Salix caprea (assembly GCA_964035475.1). NCBI lineage: Eukaryota > Viridiplantae > Streptophyta > Magnoliopsida > Malpighiales > Salicaceae > Salix > Salix caprea. Next base: position 13,506,032 of record OZ037755.1, on the reverse strand, counting down.
TTATTTTTATTTTTATTTTAAATTAATTTTTTGGTGTTTGGGAGAGCTTTTCAAAAGTGTTTTTGAAAAAAAATAAATTTTATTTATTTTTATTTTTATTTTAAATTAATTTTTTGGTGTTTTTAGATATTTTTTGATGTGCTGATATCAAAAATGATTTTTTAAAAATAAAAAATATATAATTTTGATACATTTCTAAACAAAAAACACTTTAAAAAACAACTACAACCATACTCCCAAACAGGCACTTAATATAAATATACAAAAGCCGAATTGATATGAGGTTGATAAATATACAAAAACATCGGCATGGATAGATGAACACGATCCATTATGGCGCAAAAGAGCGGAAAATTAGATTTTATTATCATGATTGAAATTATAGTTAAAGTTGTTTTTTAAAATATTTTTCATTCAGAAATATATTAAATGATATTTTTATATTTTTTAAAAATATTTTTGACATTAGTACATCAACATGATTGAAATTATAGTTAAAGTTGTTTTTTAAAATATTTTTCATTCAGAAATACATTAAATGATATTTTTATATTTTTAAAAAATATTTTTGACATTAGTACATCAAAATGATTAAAAAATACTAATTTTTTTAATTTAAAATAAATAATAATAATAATATTTTTTTCTTAAACGTTTTCCAAATGGACTCCCAAACACCTCATATATGTTTGCCCTGTATTTCAAAAATATTCTTGAAAAAATTTAAAAAGAAATTATTTTTATTTTTTACTTTAAATTAAAAAATAGTATTTTTATACTATTTTCATATATTAATATCAAAAAATATTATTTTAATACTATTCTAAATTAAAAAACACAAACTCAATCATATCCAAACACCTTAGGCTTTGCAAGACATTGAAGCCTGTCTTTCTTTTTTTCTTTCGCCCACCCCCGCTCGAAGTGGACATATGAGTCGTTTATCTAAAACCAGCAACCTCCTCTCATCTTCGTCCATCTTCGTTTTGGACGCTAACCAACCAAGCTATAATATGAAATTATTATATAAAATAAAAAAAATATATTTACACTACTTACGTGTTTGTTAATATGATTGAGATTGTTTTTTAAAGTGTTTTTCATTCATAAATACATCAAAATAGTATTTTTTATTTTTTAAAAATTATTTTTAACATCAGCATATGAAAATAATTTAAAAAACTAAAAATATTTTCAAAAACACATCACAAACGCATTTCCAAACACCCCTTCAATATTGAAACTCTATAGAAAACTCTGTCGTTTCATAGTACGCAAAATTTGACCAGATGTAAGGTTAATAGAGGTTAATAGATGTACAGAAAAATCAACTTGGATGGATGAACATGATTCGAGGTGTAAGAAAGTAGGTGAGGTATTATACTTGAAGTTTCAAGTGAGCGCGTGGTACGGGGATAAAAAAACGAGATTTACGGCTTGAATATTTTTTTATTGTATTTTAAAAATATTTTTGAAAAAAAAATTATTATTATATTTTATTTTAAATTAAATATTTTTAGTATTTTTATATATTGTTATTGAAAATATTTTTGAAAAAATAATAAAAAAATATTATTTTGATATACTTTTTAACTAAAAATATTTTTAAAAACAACTCTAACTATATTGTCAAACAAGCACATCGGTCAATGGACTAATTTATATATTATATAATTTATACTATTTTATATTTATTAATTTATGAAGATGAAATCCTAAAAAAAATACAAAGTTCTACCTCCAATATATTTAATATTTAATGTTAAAAGTTAAAACTAAAAAATAAAAACTAAATCTATAATATTGGTGTATAACCCAAAAAAATATTTTAAAAAAGTACAAAACACAATTTACATAATAAATTAAAAACTAAAAAAAAAAAGGGCTATTCAATGGTTAATTTGACAAAAAACAATTACAATGAAAAATATTTTATAATTGCGGTGACAATAAAATAGTGTGTATTTAATGTTCAAGTATAGATTGTTTTTATAAAATAATATACTTAAAAGCATATTTTTTCAAAAGCTACTGCACTTTTAGTTTTAAGTACCTGCTTAGTCATATATTTAGTGTTTTTTAATTAATATTAACCATATAAACGCTCTATTTTTTTAAAATACAAAATTCTTTATCTCTAGAAAAGATATTTTATAGGCTTAAATGAGCCGATAAAATTCTATCTATCTTAAATTCTTATAAAAAATACACATTATTAATCGAACTTAAAAAAACTTGCTATGCAAATCTCAAAAACTCTATCTTCACATCACTGCTTTGGTACCATATAGAGCATGTTTGGGAGGGCAATTGCGGTTATTTTTAAAAGTGATTTTCGTTTAGAAATATATTAAAATAATTTTTTATTTATTTTTAAAAAATTATTTTTGACATCAGCACATCAAAATGATCTAAATACACCAAAAATAATTTCATTTAAAATGAAAAAAAAGAAGGCCAAACGCGGGTTTGAACGCAGTCCCAAACAGCTTATAGACGCTCTACGCTACGCCACAGAACAGGCCAAAATAGAAAGTGAAAAAAGAAAGCGTGAATATCAACTCCCAGTAAATTAAACTTGAAATATGAGAATAGAAAAATAAATTTAATAAAAAACCTAAAAAAGACTCCACCAGCGCCTCCAGAAGCAGTAGCAGCGACTCCACCAGAAACAACAACTAGTAAGCTATTACGTTGTAGAATTAGATTTGATCCTGAACACGCTTGTTTTGATTTGATATAATTTCTTCTGATTTCTTACCTGTAGCGAAACGTGGATAATAAATTTATTCTTTAAGATGATACTCTTCTTTTTGCAAGCATCATGAAAACAAATTATGGGCAATGAATTCCACGTGTGCTGTTACGAAAACAAATAATATGTACTCAAGATTAACTGTGATCAAGTTCTTTCTCTTCTTTTATTATCTGGACTATAAAGTGAAATGGGTTGGCTTGTTGGATGTTGAAACCTGATGGGATGGCATTGGATTACGGTTTTAGATACCAGTCAAGCTAATACAGAGCACGCCCTCCTTTGGGAAGAGATGATGGGTCAACTAAATATTAAAAGGTGTGGTTTACTTCAAAAGGCTTAACTAGTCAGGAAAGCATTGGCAAGGCATGCGTGTAATTGGAGAAAATGGATGGCATTCTACTGCATAATTCTGGGTCCTGTTTGCTTCAAATATTTTGGCAGCTTATCCAGGGTATGCATTTTAATCTCTAAGTCCCCTTTGAAGTGTCCTCGTTATAAATTTTGATTCTTTGAGCAAAAAAATTCAAAACTTTATTATTGATAAGAATTGGGGTTAGAGGACGTGGTAATGTTCATCAGGAAAACTCAATAACGGCATTCTTATGTTTGATGTCTTTTTCTTGTTGGGTTTTTATAGACTGCCCAGTTCGATGAACAGGCTATGCTGTTAGCTTTTGAGCAGGTATTGTAAGAGGTTCTTGGCGTGATGGCAAAGAGCTTGTGATTTACACAGCAAGTCTCGAGTTCTAGTTAGGATGTACACCTCTTGTAAAAGTTTGAGACAACCAGAGTCTTACTCGCTCAACTGGTGCTTTCCGAGGGGAGGGTTTCCTCGAGAGAGAGAGAAAAAGGTATTGTGAGAGCAAGCTGACAATGATTTCTAGGCCTTAGTTACCTGTGTCTAGTGTTTGTGTTCTCAATTCGCCCCCAGTTTAAGTGGATCAACAAAACAAGATGTCCTCTGGCTAGGATACATTGCAAACCCAACTAAATCTAAACACAAGATGTACCAGTATTTACTGTGGGTTGCATCTCTGTGATCTCTCCTTTTGCTTTACTCTGTTGAAAAACATGCTCTATGTTATGAGCTTCAAAATCATGTAGTGGTTTTTCTATTTTCAAGAAAAATATAAGAATCTATAAGAAGTATTTCAGATATATATTTCTGCCCGGTGGTTGCAATCTTTGTAACTTGGAAGGTTGCTAGCTCTTGTAGCTGCATAAATGGTTCATTGTGAGCAAAATATCGACTTCGTGTATGTTATTTTGTAGTGTGAGTAATCCTAGAGCCCTCAATTGTCTTCTCTTTTCAGAGGGGTTAGCTTTTTAACAGACAACCCGAGGAATGATTTGCCAATTCTACTGCACTGTGTAATATTGATTGAAAGATGTGTGCACAGGAATTTCATATGCATATGCTTGTGCCTTTGTCAGTCCATTTCGATGTATTCTACTTGAAAATGGGTAGGTGGGTAGCTTCGTGTTTGTATGGCAGGCGTCTTAAAATCATTTTTATTTTTTATTTTAAATTAGTTTTTTTTTTTTATGTTTTTGAATAATCTTGATGTCTGAAAAATAATTTTTAAAAAATAAAATAAAAATTATTTTAATTCATTTGTAAATAATTTTTTTTTTGAAAATCAATCTTAACACACTCCCTTTAGTCAAATATTTATTTTTATTTGTATGACATGGAAGATACAACCGATTGATTATTTGTAGAATATTATGGAGAAGGATTGGAATTTTTAAACCAGCATGGACTGGCATGGTGCAAGAAGGCATTGGATGTCTCATCTGGCTAGGAAGCCATTACAGATCAATTGTAGAATCATTAGAAATTTATTGTATCTTAATTAATATTGTTTACGGCTGTAAAACTTTATTATTGATAGTCTCACAGCGAAAAATATTATATATTTATTTTTGTATCTCATTCAATTTAATTAGGTAAAGTTGTTCTCTCGGAATAATAGTGAATAATGATAAAAGATATTTAATTTGTGTTAAATTATAAAGAATATCATAGAAATCATGTTTAATTTGAATATGATTTTTATTTTGTTATTTTTCTTCAAATAAAAAAAAATAACATGAACATATTATTTAGTTTTATGGGTTAGAGAAATATCCTGAAACTTTACAAAATGAACATATTTTCTACTGAAAAAGATAAACTGGGAAAAAAAAAACTTTAATAACTGCTTGGATTGAACAAAAAGTGAAAAACGCAGGCGTGTATGATGTATCCAAAATCTCCAAATAGATCCAAAACGACAGCGCTTGGCAGATACGCTTCTTTCCGTGTCAACAAAACAAGGGAGGAACGTACAATTACAAATTTACAATCATATCCAAAGGAGCCACGTCATGATAAAAAATCAGTTTAATAACGCGGTCTCGTTGCCGAAGCGACCGCCCTTCTTTTCAAAAAACAAAAGAAGAAACCCTACCCCCCTCTTCTTATCTCCCTAATCTCCTGGCAACTGAAAAATAACACACAAGAGGAGCTTGCGCTGCTACTGAAAACGGTACCGTAGAAACTAACAAAAAAACCCTAGCCTTTTCAAATTATCGTTGTTTTTAGTGATTTCAGATCTATGTGCGTGATTTGTTGAAGCGAAAACTGAAAACAGTTTGTATTTTTGTTGTCATAGAGAATGGATCGGTACCAGAGGGTAGAGAAGCCAAGAAATGAAACGCCGATTAATGAGAATGAGATTCGCATTACCACTCAAGGCAGAATGAGGAACTACATTACTTATGCCACTACGCTCTTCCAGGTTCTTCCCTCTCTGTTTCGATAAATTATTTTTAATTTTACAATGTTGATTAATAAATTGACCTCACAACTAGAGTGCCTACGCGCGTGCTTGATATTTTTTCTTACTTTTTCAAAATGTTTTTTTGGCTAATTTAATTTTTTGTGTATATATATATATATATATTTGTTTGTTATTATTTTTGCAATTAAAACTGAAATAACATAGCATAATAATTCCGTTTCCTTGCTTCAGTGATTTGTTAAGTTTTTTTTGGATACCTGTGTAGTGCTGTAAGTGAAATTAGCAGGTGGTGCTGTAGACAGCTTTGTTTCACTTTGTTGTGTCCGTGCTAAATGAGATTCACGGTCGTAATTGATCTTATCTGCTTTAAACTGCATATTTCTAAGCAGTCATCAGTGTTTGCAAATTGACCTTATCGAAGAATTGTTGGCGTATCTATAAGTGAGCTATTCATTTACGTGTGGCATAACTTTGATTTTGAAGGTGATATCTTGTTTTTTGTTGGGCTTTAACAGGAGAAAGGATCTGATGAAATCTCTCTCAAGGCCATGGGCAGAGCCATAAACAAGACTGTGATGATTGCTGAATTGATCAAGGTAATGTGATGATGTTTTGCTGCTTTCCCTGTTTAATTTGAATTTCTCAATTCTTCCGCACCTTTTCATTCACATAAACATGGAGGCATAAGAATATGGATGCAACCTATCATCAGAACCCTGTTATACTGAGAATTTCCTCTCTGTTTCAGAGAAGGATTGCTGATCTTCATCAGAACACATCTATTGGCTCTACTGATATAACTGACACGTGGGAGCCACTAGAGGAGGGTCTTCTCCCGTAAGATTTCTCATGAACTTTCTCTGTTCTCCTCTATGGTGCGTTGAGTTGTCTTAATGACAATGGTTGATTTGTTTCTTGGTAATGCAGCCTGGAAACCACTCGTCATGTATCAGTGATAACAATTACTCTATCCAAGAAGGAACTGAATACATCCTCCACAGGGTGAGTTGAAACTTGCTGTGTGCTTAAACCCACACTTTGGTTTCATTGAGTCAGATTTTAATCAATACCATCTCACTTCAGTCTCTATTGTACTTATGTGTGCATCTGCACACATGGTCAAATGTGTAAGCATGCATTATATTAAACTTTTAGTCGTTATTTTTAATGCCATTGAATTACTTCACCTCTAGCTATCAATCGCCTATTCCAGCTGATCAAGTGAAACCTTTGGCTGAATATGATTACGAAGGAGGTAATGCAAAATCTCACTTTTCTTATTGACGGAAATCCCTTTGCGGTGTGTCAATTGACATTTTTCTATGTTTTTGTTGATATAGAAGGTGGCTCTCCTCGGAGGCACGGGAGAGGGCGTGGTGGTCGAGGGATTGCTAGAGGTAGAGGTAATTTATGATGTAACCTTAACATTGCTTAATATGTTAATTCTTATTATATTGATTGGGGGTGGGGCAAGTGTTTTTTGTTTCAAACTATTTATTTTCAAATGGCTTCTAGAGTGAATGTCTGTATATTGCATGCCATGTTACTTTTAATGAGTAGATATTTTATATTAGGCAATGGATTTTTGAAGCAATACTGGCTGGGATTTGGGAACAAAGTAAATCAGCCAAATCATGCTATATATGAGCTGTTGCTGAGCAAGTTATTTTTTTTAAATTGGATTCTGAGATACCAAGCACTCATTACCTCATCTGAACTGCTTCACTTTTTGTTGGCTAAATGAGTCTACAGATAAGCTATCAGGTGTCACCATTTCCGGCAGGGAACATTGTGAAATTAACATCTCTGGCAAGGCTATTAGATATATCTGCTAGATACCCTAAACAGAGAGAAACTGTTTTCGTTTGATCTCTGTAATATTTTTCTGCTTATGTAAATAATATATAAACAGAAACTTTATGTGGTATGCTGATGTCAAAATAGCTGAATAATTTTCATAAAATAGTATATCAACATACATTTCCAGTTCTATTGTTAGAACTGGCTTATGAATCTTTTCCGCCATGGATTAATTTTTTGCTTGCCATTTGCGTATCACTTTCATTCTATCTGCTTTTATTTTGGGAAAGTAATAATAAATTTATTTCTATTCTGTACACAGGAAATAATAGCAATGGAATGGTGGAGCACAATGGAGATGGTGACTGGGTTGGTGGACGTGGATATGGCGGCAGGGACGGTGGGCGTGGATATGGTGGCAGGGACGGTGGACGTGGATATCGCGGCAGGGACGGTGGGCGTGGATATGGCGGGAGGGATGGTGGGCGTGGATATGGTGACAGGGATGGTGGGCGTGGATTTGGCAGCATGGATGGTGGGCGTGGATATGGTGACAGGGATGGTGGGCGTGGATTTGGCGGCATGGATGGTGGGCGTGGATATGGTGACAGGGATGGTGGGCGTGGGTTTGGCGGCATGGATGGTGGGCGTGGATTTGGCAGCAGGGGCAGAGGTCGTGGAAGAGGACAGGGTTATCGTGGCCGTGGAAGAGGTTATGGTGGTGGATATATGCAACAACAGTCAGGTGGTTATAATGACTATGGTGGTGGAGCATTTGCTGGCCAAGGAAGTGGTAATATTTCTAATTATGTTATTGTAACTTCAACTCTTGCTCAATAGATTTTTGAGATGTTATGAATAAAATGTGAAACAGGTACAGAATAATATTAGAAAACCTCTTTTCTTGCTGATGATTGGCGAGCTTTGCATTAAAGAAAGCTTCTAATTGTCTCCCTTGTACAGTTGTACATCTTTCTCTCATTTGCATTGAATCACAGAATTCTTCCACAGTTTTGCTACATGGTACTACTCTATTCATTTTATATGCTGGCATGATTTTTTGTTTGTTGATTTAACAATCCAAATCAAGCATTTTTATTTTTTTATAACCAGATCTTTGAATATATTTTTACTTCCATCTTTGGAAGTATCCAGAAACCAGTATAGCCTTTTGTTTCACATTTTAACTTTTGCCTTCTGTTTTGCTCCTTGCTTCTCACTCTTTTCATAAATGCTTTCTGGGTTTAGCATTTTAAAATAATGCACCTAGTAAAATCATGTTCTATTTCAGTGTAATCATGTATAACAAAACTTGTTTACCATCACAGAAATGCCAGTTTTTAAGAATTTGAAAAAATAAAAGGGGAGAGGAAACAATGAACAATGAGTTATTTCTTGGATGACTCTGTGACGAGTTCATTGTGTCAAATAAGTGATTCTGGAGTGCACAATAGTGTGCACTGTGAAATGCTAAAATAGTGTGAAAATGATATATTCTCTCCAGGTTATTATCACCATCTGAAATTAAAACTAATTGATAATGCAGGTCGAGGACGAGGCAGAGGCAGAGGCAGGGGTCGTGGGCGTGGCTGGGGTATCAGAGTGGACGGTCCAGCCCCTTCAGCTGAGTGAGCCCTAGACTCAGTTATAGAATTTGGTTAGAAATGAATGCCTGCTCTGTTGATTTTGCCTTATCCTAAGTGAAACAGAAATTAAACAGTGGATTTCACTAGTTAATTTCCAGGCATACTAGTTATAGTAAGCTCCTGCACGTTGTGTGGTGGCCTTGTTTTTGTAGTTTTGAAGGTAGATTATTCTTGTTTACTGCTGACAAAACTTGAAAAGTTGTATACTTTATTCTCGTGTAGGGAATAATAGAGCAGAACATTCTTCCAGTTCTATTCCAGCGCATTATGTTTTTTCATAAGCGGGGCATCACATTTAATGTTTTTTCTTGTTATGAATGCAATGCCTTTTTCCCGTGTTTTACCCATGCAAATTCATTGCAATGGTTGTTCAATTCCGTACACTTGTTGTGCCTGCAGAGACAGGCGAATTTCATAAACTCATGTCTGGAGAATGGAACTCTCAGGTTTGTCATAACACCTTTGTCAAGTCGTGTTGTTAGTTCGAAGTAGTGTAGGCTGTTCTGAAGTTAACTTGGACCTGCTAATCAAGTAAATCGATGCATGCACAAGCCAGCCTTCATAGAGAGAAACTAGAAAACCTTCTTGTTCTAAAAATAAAGTAATTTAAGCTATATAGGGTTAGTTTTTATTTTATATATCTACATTTGATTTAATTATTAGAAGCACCCTTAAATAAATCAAAGAAGAAATACTTTATTGGCGAAGACGTAATCGCTTAGGCCTTGGTTAAAAAATGATTTATTAAAGGTTAAGGAGTGTCAGAATTAGAAAGCATGTTCAATTAGCTCACAAGAATCGTTAATGCTTTTGAGTTTTCGTAACCTGAACCTCTTGCTTCTCAACCGAAGCACTTCATTGTTAACTTAGTTCATTTCCTCCCTCGATTCTCAGGCTCGACATTGTTGGCTTGCTTGTCGAGCGCTTGAGTTTTTTAATGACAAAACGTCTTAATGGAACCCAAAAATGAAGAATCGCTGGTAACTTAACAGCCACTTTTAGATCCTTATGACGCTTTAGAAGTTCAGTGTTTTTCTCCTCGCCGCCTGGTCAACTGTCTGCCCGATACATGGAGAGCTAGGATTATGAAGCAAGTAACCAGCAATTTCACCATATCCATAATATGTTTACTACGATTTAGCCCGAACATTTAGTGTTTATTTGTGTTTAGTTGAGGTTGTTTTTTAATTATTATTTTTTAGAAATATATTAAAATGATATTTTTTTATTAATTTTTAAAAATAATTTTTGACATGAAAATAATCTAAAAATACTATTTTTTTTAATTTAAAATAAAATAAAAAACAATTTTTTTCAAAAATATTTTGAAACTCAGTGCTAAAAATACTGGTTTTAAGATATCTTCAATATAAATACTTCATTGTTTTTAGTTTAAAATAAATACTAAAAAGAAAGTCAATTAAAAGTTTTTTATTTTTCTTGATACATCCAAATATTAAAGAAAAAAAATCATTTTCTTCAATAAATATTTTTCACAAAACAAATCCACCTTCCATGTCTAAAAATTATCAGTCATGTAACCTGCGTAAACCTCAAATAAGATTTTAAGTTAGTTTCTAATATATAATAAAAAAATAAGAAAGTATCCATGCTATGAATGTGTTTTGTTTATCATCCAATAGACACGACTCCAGTGAGTAGCTATTGAGTGCTCATAAACTTGGCCATGTTAAGCCACTCTGTCAGAGTTCCTTGTCTATGTTAGTGTGGTATCAGAGCCTAATCTGGTTTGGGGTTGATCATGACTTCTTCTTCTCCATCTTCACCTCTTTCTTCTTCTCCTCAGACTTCTACTTCCTCTTTCCATCTTCCCCCTTCCCCTTCTCTACGTCAGTCTACCTCGACTAAGCTTGCTTATCTATATGAAGTTAATCTTTTAGATGATACACAAAAAAATTTTGAAACAGACCTTCCTCTGGTCAATCCTTATCATGTTTTTGCCAAAAAAATCTCCTTGGTTGAGAAACTAAAAGATGTTTTTTTTTATTTACTAATAAAAATCATAAAACATATGGACTGATATATAAAAAGGAGTTAATGCTATTATCAAGAAAGAGGATATTAATTAAATTTTAAAGAAACAATTAGTTATGTTTTTTTTTTAAAAAAAAAAAAAAACGAGGCTCACGATCATGTCAAGAATGAAAAAGCTTATGTGGCACACCTAGTTTATTGTTTTTTATTTTTTGGAAAACCAAATTTCCTTTGCTTTTTTAATGGATGAAATTTTGTTTGCTGAATAATTTTTTGATCACGATCTAAAAAAACTTGTTTTTCAATATGTTTTTACTTGAAGATATTTAAAAATCTCAAATTCATTTTCAATCCCAAACAGCAAACACCATCTTATCACTCAAAAAAAAAAATGAAAAATAAAAAAAGGAGGCAAACAACAGGTTATATGATTTTCTCTAGATTGTAGTCATTGTAATGACAAAAAATAAAACAATGTTGGATTGGTTTTTACTCAAAAACTCATTTTCAAGCTATTTTAACCAAAAATACCTTGATAAACTCGTGTGATGACATCAAATGACCATTAAAAAACCTGAAATCAACCCGAAATAAAAACAATTATCGAGTGCAATTATATCTTTTTGGAAATTTGAAAAGAAAAAAAAAACTAAGTGAAACTATCCTAATCAAATAAAACTGGTTGATAATAAGATTGAGTATTTTTGTGACTAAAACCAGTTTCAATGTGATTGTTTATCTTCATCAATTGGAATACAATAATTTTCTATCATCTCTCAAATCAAGGACTGAAAAATAAAAATAAAAATCAAAGTTTTAGAAATTAAAGGACCTTATAAGTTATAATCCATAACGCATGAAGAATAAATTGAATATTGCGCTAAAACCTCAAAAACACCACCCATTTCTTCTGACTTTCTTATAATTTCCTTCGCAGTTTTAGCTAAATTAATTTTTTATTAGATCCTTAGGGCAAAATTAAAAGAAGGAAAAGGAATGAAGAAAAAACCCTCATGAAACAGTGAATTCACGGTTCCCATGAAAGTGTGTGGCCAGCCCGTGGAGAAACAGTGTTGCCTCGATGCGTTTTAGTGTTTTACTTAATTAATAATAATAATTGGCGGTAGCACAAGGAGTTCGGTTAATGATGAAGAAAGTGTGCTTCTTAATTACCATGTTTTAAACCTCAAGCAATGCTGCAAGTAATTGAAGACCGAAGAGTATTGCCAATCCAACCAGAACTCCCTTATTTCTTGAGAAGATTTTGCTGGAACCAAACAATCTCAGTTGACGTAGAAAAAAGGGTTCGGTTAAGCAAAAATACAGAATGACAAAAGCAAAAGCATGCTAGTTCATAATGCAAATTAAATCCATTTGAAACAAATTTGTTCGGACTTGAGCAAACATAAAAAAACAACACCACTGTCTCGAGCCGAAGCCTCAGAAGCAAAATCGACTAAATTTACTAAAATAACTAAAAATTCCAGATAGCGTAATTATGCCTTCAGGCGTCCAAAATACTTCTGTTTCTCCTGTGTTGTCTGGAAACGACCATGGCCGAACTTTGAGGATGTGTCGACAAACTTGAGTTTGATTTCCTCATGAGCAACCCGAGTTGTCTGTTTAAGCAGTGTTTGACGGAGTGTAACCACCCTCTTCTTAGGTCCAACGCAGCATCCCTTGATCATCAAATAGTCATCCTTCACAATACCATAGTGAGGGAAACCACCGATTGGAGTGATGTCTTTTTCAGTCCTGTTACAGAAAAAAAAATCAAATTTGTTGTCAAGCAAATATTCTAGAAGCAACCAAGTGTCAACTCATAACAAATAATTAAATGGCTGAATATCATGAGTTAGGCATTGCACACAGTTCATAGAGAATGTGTTGAAGTTCAAGGAGCATATCAATTACCTGTCATACTCAGTTATGGCAGTGTGGGACTCCTGGCCAGTCTTGCCAAGCTTGTAAATCTTCTTGTTCAATTCAGTACGGTGGTGGTATCCATTCTGACCAGCCCTGGCAACAGTGAATGAGACTCTTGCAGGGTGCCAGGCACCAATACAAGCCACCTTCCGGAGACCCCTGTGGGTTTTTCGAGGCAGGCGAGTGACACCCCAACGAGTGACAACACCTTCATAACCCTTACCCTTTGTGACACCAATAATATCAATCATCTCATCCTTCTGGAAGACGGCGTCAATTGGGACTTGCTTCTCAAAGAAACCATACGCAAAATCCACCTTCTGGGCAATTGTCCCACCATTAACCTGGATCTCCATCAAGTGAGCTTTCTTCTGCTTCAATCCTTTCATCTTTCTGATCTGTAAAATGTTAAGCGGTAAGAAGCAATTATCACACCAGAAGAAATTAAAAAAAAAGGAAGAGAAGCTGGAACATGAAAGTCTGGACAAATGAATTCCATGCAAATCTGAACATAAAAAATAAGTGAATTGTTAACTGTAGAGATAATACCTGAGTGTGAGCCAAAACTCGAATAACAGTTGCATATTTCTTCAACTTCTCAAGCTGTGTCTGGATGCTCTTCTTCCCTGCATCTGTCTCAAACTGCTTTGAGTATTTTGTGAAAGCCTTCTTCTTTGACTTGCACCAGTTCTTGTAGAACCTTCGCCTGAGCTCCTCACTCAAATGCTGAGCCCAGACAGTGTTCAGAGTCCGGAGGCCAGATGGTGTCTTCACGTAACCCACAACTCCAACAATCACCATTGGAGGTGTCTCAATGATGGTCACGGCCTCACAGGTCTCCTTCTTGTGGAGCTCTACAAAACAATAAGCAAAGTACATAAGTTAAATGAAAAACAACTTGTCCATTTATGTTACGATGAGACAAAGAAAAAGGTTGAGCGAAACCAAATATTTAATATCGTAACATCATATCACTATTGACTTAAAATTGGAAACATACAGCAAAATAAAATGAGCATATTTCAGGGTTGCAAAATCTTAACTTATCAAAGATTATATCTTCAAAAAGAACATTTATAAAACTTCAATTCACAACATTAACAAACTTAAAATGGGTTAATGAATATCTGGCTTACTGGATCCAGGTTTTTCCACCTCTCTGACAATGTGCGTCATGCCAGCCTTGTAACCCAAAAAGGCAGTAAGCTTGCAAGGCTTGTTAGGGTCATCCTTGGGGAAGGACTTCACTGAGCAGAGACAACAAAAATCAAAAGTTCAATTGTCAGAACACAATGAGTGTAATGATATTAAAAACTTAAAAACACATCGTTTAAGGATAACGATTCTACTAACCTTTTCCTCTGTGACGGGCAGCTCTCTTCCTTGGAAGAAATCCAAGGGAACCATGTCTTGGGTGCTCGAACTTCCTGTGAGACATCTTTCTTCTTCTTCACCACACAATCAAACACGATGATTAACAACTAGAAATTTAATTAAAAGCAAATAAACATAAATATTTAAAATTGACCCTCAAGCATTAGAATAACAAGTTCTTTTCTATTTATTTTATTTATTTTGTAACCAAACTTGAAGAAGCATGACAACAAACTACATATAATACTGGATCTTTCAACCGAAAAAGTATACCTAAGAAAATCTTCTAGCCCTAGAAACTATCCGAGAAACAGAAAACGTAGCAAGTGTTACAGAATAAAAAGCAGGAAACTCGAAGTCGAAAAACAATAAAACTCATCCATATACAAGAAGCGAAACGATTTTCATGCTTTTACACTGATGATATGCTAATTACTAGAAAAACAAAAAAAAAGTCAATCCTAGATTGTAATAAGAAAGAAAAAGAAACAAAGCACGACAACTCTTGGTTTAAATCATTTCAACAGAGGGAGAGACAGTTGAAAGTTGTAGCTGCACAGCAATGAGATCCGAAAACCTCAGTTTTATTATGTTCTTCAAGACAGTCGAAAAGTTTTGCAAGATTTTTTGGAAACCAAGCAGGAAAAGAGGCTAAAATCTGAGAGAGAGGGAGATGAGGTACACACCTCCTGCTGCGGCGACACACAATATCTAGCTCTAGAGCTGACAGAGGGTGTCAATAAACCCTAGTTGGTCTTTATATAATACTTCTGCTCGCATAAAACCCACCTCATTTTTTCGGGTTTTTTTATGTCATTGAAATAATGAATTCTACATAATTTCTAATTATCATCTATAAATTAAACTTATTATGATGGGTTAAAGTTACTGGTTTAAATTATGTTAAAAAATAATTACAAAGTTTAAATAATTAAATCATTTTTAATTTAAAGGTGAATAATTTATTTATTTTAATTTAAAGAATTTATAGTGTTTCAAAATAAAATTTTAAGATTTTAGATGAAGAATGCAAAATTTATAGTTTAATTAAAGCTAGGGTAATATACTTGAAATTAACCCATCATGTTTTATTTAAGTTTCACTCACTCAATTATATTTGACTAGTTAAATTTTAATTTAATTTAAAATAAAACCTGAAAAGGCTGAAATTAGGTCATGTTTTGTTACAATATTAGAACACCCATGTTTCTTTTTCAAACGGCCCATAATTGGAGTGAAGCATGCCCTAAATTTCTAATTGGGCCGTAATGGCCGACATACCCCTTTGAGAACGTGCTCGTCAGCTTGGCCCATAAAAAAGTAATTGCAGCTTGAAAATGCACGACGTGTAGTTTAGCCATTCCCGTTCCATTAGTAATTAGGGCAACCATCGCTGCCGCTATAAATAAACCTCCATCCATCGCCGTCTTCAAATGGTCTCAGCTCAATCACAGGGACATTGGATGCCGGATTTCAAAATGGGTTTTTGCTTTCGTAGTTTTTAGGGTTTGCTATTGTTGAAGAAAGAGAGTGATGAAATTATCTATGCAAACGCAGCACCAGTCTTTGTAATCTGATTGGTTGCCATGAGCGGCATCTTCCACACGAGATTTCTGACTCTTCATCGCGTTTCTTATTTTATTTTTTAAAATTTTCTTTGAAATTATAATTCTCGATGTCTGATTGTCCAGAAAACCGAATTTCTTTATTTAAAAAACATTTTTTCGCCAGCACTCAAATTCAAGTTCTCTCCCTGGTTCAATTTAATTGCCGGTGTAGCCTGTTTAATTATTAGTCTTTGGAGAAGAAAATCTTCTGCCATTATTTTTTCTCAAAGCTCCAAAGTCAGGCTTGCTCACTGGTCGGAATTAAGTTGCTGGTGGTGGGATCCGTTTTGGATCTAAAAAACATGTTTTTTTCAAAGCAAACTGAACCAGAGACCAAACACCTACAAGCAGCTGAGACTTGCGCAGTCCGCTGCTACGAATCATACGTAGAACTTGTCTTGCCTTGCTTCCAAATACCAAAGATGGTTGTGTTCCATCCCACTTTCCCGATAATATCTTGAATAATATCATCCCGAGAAACCACCGCCTTTATCCCTACCGAGTTACTTCAGCTACTAACGACTGATTTGGACTATGAAATTAGCTTCCACTTCAATAGTGATTCAAATTAAGCCAGCCTATCACCTCGTGCTTCAGGATTATCTTTTGAAGGTGCACATATCATGATTATTATCCAAGAATGATTTTTTATATAAAAATTATGGATTAGTTAGAATACTCTCTGAGAAAATTAAGTACATACAAAATAATTAAAAAAGATAATTGTTATATAAAAAATGTTAATTAAATAATTTAAAAGTTAAGAAGTAATATTAATTAAATATAAAATTTAACACTGATCGATTTGAAAAAGGTCAATGGGGCTTATTTTGTTATGTGGTAATGTCAACCATCCCACTTTCCATGAAAAAAAAAAAGCAAAAACATGCGACGTTACATGTTATTCTCTATATTTAGGCTTGAAAAACGAGTGTTACTGAATTTTTTTTATTTAAAAACACAGACCTTAATAAATTCATATATGGCCTTAGACAACCAAAAACTAAAATCATAATGAAATAAAGAAACTTCTTAAAATAAGATTAATAATCTCATGCAAAGTGAAGGGTAAGTAATGCACAAGGTAAACTTTTATTCATGACTGAAATTGATGTAAATTGAGATTTTTCTCTCTAGCATTAGAACTCAATCGATTTCTCTCGTTTCTTGAGCCAAAGAGTGAAAGAATAAAAAGATAAAATTTTAGACCGAATTTAGATTTTTGAAAAACAAATGGACTAAAACTAGTTATTATTGTGTTTTTTAAAAATCAAATAAAAAGTCTACCTATGGCAAAGTGTGAGTTATAAATTGGTTTTTATCATTGACATGGATTGACATAAGAGTAAAAATAATTATTATTGTTATAGTTTTAAAAGATAACCTAAACAAGATTACATGTTGAGCTAATCAATAACCTAGTTAGTATAGGAATAAAAATGATTATTATGACAATTTTAAAAACTTGATTAAGAGGTTGTCCCGATGAAAGACTTAGATCATAGGTCAAATTGACCATTAACTCAAGTCTATGTGGAAATACAAATGTTTATTATTGTAGTTTTCAGCTCGGTGGTCCGGGGCAAAGTCACAAGTCACGTTGATCACTATCAAAATCAATGTAAAGATAAAAATAATTATTATAATGGTTTTAAAACTTGACCTGGTTGACTCAAGGTTAGGCTTAGGTCACAGGTCGGGTTTACCATTAATCAGAGTCAATGCAATGATAAAAATAATTATTATTGTAGTTTTAGAGCTTGACTTAGAGATCGATCCACGACAAGACCCAAATCAGAGGTTAGACTGACTATTAACCTAGGTTAACATGAATATAAAAAATGATCACTATCATAGTTTCAAAACCTGATTGAGGTTGACTTGAGGTCTAGTTCGGGTTGCCTATTGACCCGAGTCAATACAATGATAAAAATAATTATCATCATAGTTTTAAAACTCAATTAGGGGATTATTTCGGTGCAAGACCCATGTCACTAACCACGATGATTAACCAGGGTTGACCTGAGGCAATACATGAATAAAAATAGTTATTATTGTACTTTTAAAATATGGCTCGATAGTTGGTCCAAAGTAAGATCCAAGTCACATGTTATGAAAGTCAATATAGGTCAGTCCATATCAACATAAAAATAAAAATGATTATTATCATAATTTTAAAATTCAATTTGAAGATCGACTCAGACAAGGCCAGAGTTATGGATCACCAGGTGTTGTGAATCCTATATTAATAACGATGCATATTTCGCGAGAGAGAACATGAGAAAAAAATACAAATTTAACATGGTTTGTTGATGTTACTACATCCATTGGAGTAAATAACTTTATTTCACCAACTGTCTAATTAGGGTTACTCAATGTGTATTTATAATAATCCTTAGCTGTGCAATAGATATTATTAATTTTTCAATCATTACGTTTCACTTCTCTCAGTGCACTCCACTTCATTTTGATATTTGCTTGTGAGCCATATACTATAATATAAAGCTTGACCCAAGTTTATCCAAATCAATACTCGAGTTACAGGTGAAGAGAATCAACTTAAATTGACTTTTTTTTTTAAAAAAAAATCAAAGTAATTTTTTCTTGATAGAAAAATAAAAATAAATAAATTTTTTTGACTTTTGTTTTATCTCAGGGTGACTAATAGGTCAACCTAGATGTTTTACTTGATCAGTCGATAAATTCTTCAATTTTTTTTAAAACCCATACCAGTCCAGGCTATTGGTTTGTTGAGTCCATCTATCAAATACAAAACATGAAAAGTTATCCAAATGAATTAAATTCAAAGTACATCAAGATAATTATCTAATTATCCGAGTTCGTTGATATACTAAATACCACCTTGATGAGGTGTTTGCCATAGATGCATAGGTGCAGGGGAGGGAAAAATAAAATAAAAATGCTGGCTATGTTTTGACGACTATTTTTATTTTTGAAATTCACGCATAGATATGTAATTTTATTCGCGTGTCTCTGAGTGATATCCCATCACCTTTTATTTATACTATAAATCTTCAATTCAAGGTCCTCTTATATTTTAAATAAAAAATGATATATTGTAATCTCCGTTGAGACTGTGGAAATAAATACACGGGAAAGGCCTTGACAGCTATCTATTATTACTAGATAATTTTGGTTAGCTATAAGAGCAACTCCAATGTAAAAGAATATTTTACAAAGTTAAATTGATAAAATGATTTTTTGAATAGTATAAATATAGTTTTTATTTATTTATGTGTATTTCAATAATAAAAACCATTTAGAAGAACTATTTTTTTATATATCATTTAAATATAGTGTAATTATTTTGCATATAATATAATTATACAATTAATATGAGTAATTTCTATAATTAAATAATTGCTTTTAAAAAACCCTCCAATATTATAATTATTAATTTTTTAAATTTATATAAATAAAAAAATCAAATTTGAAATAAACTATCATAGTTAACACAATAAACAATATGTTAAGTAGTGGAATTAAAAGGGAAGTTTAACTAATATGTATCTTACCCTTTCATTATCGGCTCATGTAGTAGTATTATATCCAATGAATAATATTATGGTTTTTCTATTTAAAGTTGCTACAAATAACAATTTATATAAAGAAAAACTATTTTGATTATTAAAAATAACTTTTTCATTGAAAAAAAAATTAAAAATATATATTTTTATCTGATTAGCACAACCGTTGGAGTCGAGCTACTAAACGCATCTTCAATTCTGCAATGCTAGTTTTAAAATGGAACTCCTTCCTATTTTTTTCCACATGGAATTCCATATTTACCCCGTTATATAAATTTAAACCAACACCTTGGATTTATAGCATAATCAATCAAACATGGGCCACAACCCAAATTACAAGAAAGAGGAAGCTGATTGCCGAGAGCTGAAGTCCATATTGGAAAAGACCAGATCCACGCAACTATATATATATATATATATATATATATATATATATATATAATATCCATTTTGAATATGTCCTCAGTGTTAACGCGAGAACCGTCCGATTGTGGCCTCAAATAATCGGACGACAGTCAAATACAATTTTCCAAAAATTTGACTCGGAATAAAGAGGCTCCTGCACGTGGCAGTACCAAAAGCGTCTTATCCACTCTACAGATATTCATACTAGGCGCGTTAATCCAACATCAGCAAAAAACAATTATACTCGCTATGTCTTCCATTCCAACCTAAACTCAGTTACTATTTTGCCCTTATCACTTGTCACATGGAGGCGAGTTATATCATTGATCAGAGTCGCGGGTGGGAAAATAAAGTCGTTTCAAAGAGCGGGAGAAAAGAAAAATCAGCCGTTTTGAATTCAAACTTTTTAACACATAAACTTGCAAAAGAAGTCTCACTGTTTTCCCATCTTCTCTGATAAAAAAGGAAAAGGAAAGGAAAGTTGGCAAGTAGAGAGTATTTGATGAGTGGTTTCTGAAGGAAGAAAAATGGAAGAGGCAGAAATGGATTTTCATGGCATGAAGAGGAAACGACTGCAAGCGCTTTGTAAAAAGCATGGAATTCTTGCTAATAAATCCAATGCAGAAATGGCTGATTTGTTGACGATGACTCTCAAGGTGTGTTTTCTGTTAGATATTTCTAATTTATTTTAATCCTTGTTTAATTACAGGCCTGAATGGTTTCTGGTGATTTCATTTTTTTTTTGTTTGAAATTGGAATCTCCAATCGATCTGACGTAATTGTTAATTATTGTGTAAATTTAATAAGAATTTGAATTAAATACGGAAAAACTTGATTAGTTTAAATTTATTGTTTTTTTTTTATTAATAGGGTTTAGGAGGTGTTTGAGAATGCATTTAGAAAATGCTTTTAAAAAAAATTTAGAGAATATTTTTGAAAAAAAATTGATTTTTATTTTTTTATTTTTTATTTTAAATTATTTTTTTGATATTTTTATATTATTTTGATATGCTAATATCAAAAATAATTTTAAAAATATATTATTTTGATCTATTTTTGAAGCAAAAATACTTTTAAAATCAATCTCAACCGCACTCCAAAACAGTCCATTAAACATTTAAAGAATTATTTTTTCTTATTTATTTTTTATTTTTGTGAACTTTAAACAGGGAATTGAAAATCCAAAACAGCAAGGTCAAGGAGAAGTACAGAAGGAGAGTGATTCTATGAAAGTCACTAAAATATCGAAGAATGTTGTTACATTCAGGCCTGATGTTGAAATACGTGAATACGAGCCTTCGGTGTGTAAAGGAAGGAAGAGGAAGAGTATGGTTAATTACGGTAAAGTTAGCGGTTCTCCGCCGAAAAGTAGGAATAGAGAGCAGAGAACAGTTGAAAGAAATGTAGATGAAGTTGTTGGGAAGAAGAGAGGAAGAGGAGGAGAAAAGAAAGGGAGCGTTGGGGTGGAAAATGTTGATGTTAGTGATAACTCACGACCTCCTGTAATTACTAAGGAGGGAGATGTTCAACTCGTGAAGGGTGGAGACAAATCGAGTAGGAGGCGATTGAGAAGTAGAGAGGTGGTGATTGAGGAGAACGTTGAAGGGGGTGAAGGGGATTTGGCTGTTTCAAGAAAGAGTTCAAAACTGGGAGAGTCTAGGAAGAGAGGGAATAGTTATGGGATTCGTTCGTCGGATGAAATTTCTGAAGAGAATGCAAGTGCAAAAGACGATGCTAAACCTGCAAGTGCCCCATCGGGATCAAGAAGAAATGATAGGAAGAATGAAAGCACTTCATTATCAAGTGTGGAATTCGGAAAAACTGAAAGTTTTGGAAGGATTACTCGATTACGGGCTAAGCTAGCGGAGAATACTTCTGTAACTGCTAATAAAGCTGAAACTGCCAAGGCCCAGGATGAATATGAAAAGGTTCCCCGGACTGAAGAGGGTTCAGGTAGATCTGCTTTGGGAAGAAAATCTTTTGTGCCTCGGAAGGAGTCGGTGGTAGAAATCCTATCTGAAGAAGGTGATGAATCAGCGAAGGGTGGCGGGCGATCAAGAAGAAATAATAGGAAGAAGGTAGGCACTTCATTATCGAGAGGATATTTTTGTACAACTGAAATTGTTGGCAGGACTACTCGGTCACGCTCTATGTTGGAGGAGAATGCATCATCTGTGACTGCAAACAAAGCTGAAACCATCGAGGATGAAAGTCAAAAGGTGTTGAAACCATCATCTGCTCTGGGAAGACAATCTTTTGTGCCTCGGAAGGAGTCGGTGGCAGAAATCCTATCCGAAGAAGGTGTTGAATCAGCGAAGGGTGGCGGGCGATCAAGAAGAAATAATAGGAAGAAGGAAGGCACTTCATTATCGAGAGGATATTTTTGTAAAACTGAAATTGTTGGCAGGACTACTCGGTCACGCTCTATGTTGGAGGAGAATGCATCATCTGTGACTGCAAACAAAGCTGAAACCATTGAGGATGAAAGTCAAAAGGTGATGAAACCATCATCTGCTTTGGGAAGAAAATCTTTTGTGCCTCGGAAGGAGTCGGTGGCAGAAATCCTATCTGAAGAAGGTGATGAATCAGCGAAGGGTGGCAGGCGATCAAGAAGAAATAATAGGAAGATGGAAGGCACTTCATTATCGAGAGGATATTTTTGTAAAACTGAAATTGTTGGCAGGACTACTCGGTCACGCTCTAAGTTGGAGGAGAATGCATCATCTGTGACTGCAAACAAAGCTGAAACCATTGAGGATGAATGTCAAAAGGTTCTTCATCTTGAAGAACCGTTGAAGGATTTCGGTAGGTATGCTTTGAGACGTAAATCTGTTGTGCCTCAGAAGGGAGTCGCAGTAGAAACCGTGTCCGAAGAAGGTCTTGAATCTGTAAAGGATGCAAGGCGATCAAAAAGAAACATGGTAGAGGCTACAGATTCCAAACATGCTGTGCAAGTTGTTACTAGGAGGAGGACAAGATTTGGAGCTCAGGTTACGGTTGAAAGTGCAGACGAAATTACTGAAGTTAACAAGGAGCATAAAAAGGCTGTTCAACTCGAGGAATCTTGTAACGCTCAAGATAGAAATGCTTCAAGACAGAAGAAGTCTCAAAAGGGCCAGGTTGAAAGCGAAGGATCAGATGCGAAAACTGAGACCATAAAACAATCTAGGAGTGCGGATTTGAAGTTTGTTAACAAGGTTGAAGCTTCTGGACAATTTAGCGGTGAGATTGAGAAGGCTCCAGTACCCATTGGCCACCTGGCGGGGTCCAGAAGCAACACTTTAGTATTAAGCCCTACCTTTTCCACTGTCGAGTTAGGAATTGGTGAAGCTGATGGTATGGTTGGGAGTCTGAAACGAAAGCGTAGCCCAACGCTGGAGAATGGCTCTTCTTCTGTGGGTGAATGTTTGGCCGGTAAACCTTCAAGAGAATTGACACAGCGTGCTTGTAGAGGTAACTTGGTTGGATCTACCGTCCCTGGAATAGTTCAAAAGAAGCAACATGGCATATCTGCATTTCAAGTTATGGTAGAGGAAGCTATAAATGAAGAAACACAAATTGAGGACATTGGATTGACCATGCCAGAAGCTAATGGGGAAAAACCTAATTTCAGTTTGAGCTGCTCCAAGGAAGTCTTTAAAAATTCTGACATGAAGGGATCTGAGAGCAAAACAAGTGAAATGAGAACCAATATCTCTGAAGTCGTTGCGGTATGCTCTAACATTCAGGAAGGAGTAGATACTAAAACAAATTTGCAGGACACTCCGTCTCCAACATCAACATCACTGGTGTTATCTGCTTTTGCAAGCCAAGAAACAACAGAGAATGCTAGTCAGCCCATAGTTCTTAATGAGGAGGCTGATAATGTCGCAGGTGACATGGAAAAACTTGCTGTAGATGCTATCCTTGAGGTTGGTGTGGATTATCCATGTAGCAGATCTATGGAAGGTGAGGCAGATCTGGGTAATGATAATTCAGATGAACACGGACAAACAGAACTTCAGGCTAATGCTTCTGATATGTTTCCCCTGGCTAATCGTTTCTCATCTGCAAAGCAATCAGATTTTCCAGGTAATTGAGTTATCTAGAATGAAGATACGCTGTTTTCTTTTCAGTATTTACCTACGATGTTATAAATATTATGTTGACGAACCTTCCAATTTCTCAGGGTTGGAGAATGGACTTGAAAGGAAAGAACTGGGAAAAGACATGCACGTAGAAAGTGTTGATGTCAATGATTGTTCAACTAAAGTTGTGGACAAAACATCTGCTCTGGAGAGTGATTTCTGTGATCTAGAAAATACTGGACAGAAAATTGGAACAAATAAAAATGAGCATGAAGAGGCATCTTGTGATGATAGACCATCACCAGCTGCTGGTGAAAAGATGGTTAGTTTTATCACTGAAACAAACCTACAGGAGGATGGTGATATCCTCCTTACCCAAGCTGCCGAGGAGAACCAAAATTTCTTTTCAGAGGTAAACTCTGGCAATGTTTTTCTTGTCTCTAGAGGAACATGCACACATGAGCTTCTACATGGAGAGGAAACCTGTCTGAGTGCCCCAGAAAAGGACACCGATGAAGGTGAAAATGGTTCTGCGGCCATTGTACCTATACAATGTAAGGGCGCCTTACCAACTCTTGCAATTTTTTTATTTCGTCCTCCTGACAGTATTTTCCTTTTTATGTTGTCGTCCTGAATTAATTTTAATGCAATCTGTTTCTCTCGGCAGTCACTGGTATTGGCAAGCAAAGATCGCCCTTTTATGCATCTGATTTCTCTGAGGGAAGGAAAATACAACATCATGGTGAGTTTGTTTTTATGCGACAACATTTGGGGAATATACTCTAGTTTATGCATAAGCCACTGCTATTCTAAGTAAAATTATACTGGAGATCAATAACTATCATCAACATTCATGTCACTGAAAGTAATAATGCTTAGTTTATTGACCTGAAAATCTCCTTTCATATATTGTTGATGCTTCAGATGAGAAATCAACAGCAAATATTAATTCAAGTTGTAAGGATGAAAAGCATGTTCTGGAGGAGGAGAACGAAGCTGCTGCAGATGCTTTGCCCCAATCTTCGTTGCAAGATAGAAAGGAGGTTACTTTTGCAACAACAACTGATATTTGCGTTGTCGAGACAACAGGGGAAAATGAAGTTACTACTCACAGTCACAATGGTAAAGTATCAACTGGAGTGAATAGTTCACCAATGCCTTTTGAGAAGCTTGGTGGTTATAAAGAAATGAATGCAACGAGAAACTGCAGCATTGATGCTTCCATTGATGTTCCTGTTAGCAAGTACCATGAAGCTGTTATGGACATGGAGAGCGCCCGAAACATGGATGGGGAGTCGGATGCTGAACAATGTGAAATTAAGGAAGAAGAATCAGGATGCGCTGTAGAAATTGTACATGGTGATGGCAATGTTTGCCAGAAGGCGTGTTCAGAGGTAGCCTCCGGTTTAACTCAGTTAATTTCTAAAGAAATGGAAGGTTTTGAAGGGAAAACATTTGAGATGATCATGGGTCGTTCTAGTGACTTCCATATATCAAGTAACGAGTTGGCCAGTGGTAAGAATACTGCTACATACCAGTGTGATCAGGTTGTCAGGAAGGAAACTGTAGCAGGTGCTCTCCTGTTTGAGCTTTGTGACCACAGCAGTGGCGATGAGGTGGATGGCAATGCTGATGCAAGTTTGACTCCAACCATTTATAAAAAACTCGAAAATTTTGGGGAAAAGAAAGCTGGATCAGGGGGAAACACTTCTAAGAGCATAGAAGGAAATGATACGTGGGCAGACCAAGAGACCAAATCTGGAGGCAGCGATTCCAACGCTGACACTTTTACACAAGGTATGGATGATCGATTAGATGAAGAGAAAACTGCAGAAGTGAGCGATGGTGATCTTGATGATCATATCAGTGAATATGGTGAAGCAGATGTCAAAGAATCACTAAACATGACAGCCGAAAAATTGGACACGTCGGACACACAAAATGAAGGAACTGCACAGCCAAATTGTACTGAGGGGCTTGGTAACCTATTTTCAGATTATGGTGGTGAGTTTTTGAAAATTAATGATGCTGGCCTCAACACTTCCGCTGAAATTGCTTCTGCAGATCGTGAGGGAATTGATGAAACATCAGATGGAGTTATGGGTTCTGAGCTTGAACCTGGAGTCGAGGCAGGTAAATTTGATGATCTCAAAGACGTGAATCCTTTAGAGTTAGAAAGAAGTGCTTCCGTTGTTCTAGAAAACCGTATCTCTATGGATGTCAGAGCTGCATTTAACGTTGAAAAGGTGAAGGATGATTCGAAGCTCAACCAGAGCAACATTGATGATGAGAAGGAATATAGCATTGTAGCTCCCCCAGAGGTAACCCCTAAGGGCATTGGAGAGCACCCAGTTGAGGAGGGACTTCTTCATGCGAGTAACGATGATTGTAGTGCTGCATCAAATGATGCCATCAAGAACATTAAAGCAGATAGAGCTGGGTCAGTGTCCGTAATTGCAATGAAAAAAAATTGTTTTGAGAAAACAGAAGGCTACACCAAGTGGAATGAAAGAACACCGATTTCTCCACAGAATCCTAAAAGTAGCGGGAAAAAGGCCAAGAAATCTTCACTGGAACAAAAATTATTTGCTGAGTCGTCTTCTGGAATATGCGGAATGGGTTCAAGTACTGATGCTGTTTCAGAGCTGAATGTTTTATCATCTCATGGTACGTATCTGAAGCCTGAAAGTGTTAAATCACTACCGAACCTTATCTGATAAAATAATTCCTGTGGAAGATTGCATATTTGAAAAATGACATATCCAAGTGATCGTAGCATCTGTTTGTTTATAGTGGGGGAAGCTGGAAGTTAATTTTCGTTTTGTTCGTTGCAGGAGAAAAATTTAAATCTCATCCAGGTAGCAAGTCAATCGGAAATGAGGCAGGAGTAAAGGTTATGGCTTCTAATGACAGAGGTGTGTCTATAAATAATTTTTTCATATCATCTGAAGTATTAGTAAGAATTCTTTAGTATCAAATCAGAGTCGCAAACTCTTACAGGGTATGAAACAACTAATGATTGTAGGCGTTTGTAAAAAATCGTCCAGAATAAAATGTTGTTTTATTTCTTTTACGCTTATCCGACACTAGCTTAGCTATATATTAAAACTAAAAAAAATCTCCGATTGTTTGTCTCTCTCCATCACCATTCTTGTCCTGGGTTACAAGTTCCAAAAGGTACGCTTTTTGACACCATGGGATAGGATCTATTAAGGATTCATCGTAGAGTGCCAAAGGAAAAAGAATATCCTGTTCTCAAATGATATAATTGTCGATTAAACAAGTAGACACTTCTTTACAGTCATTTTCTAAAAGCATTATTTCTTATATTTAACAACCCGTATCTCTTGTAGTAACAAATCAAGTATCCCCAGAGCTTCTGACTGGATCTGATGCGTCTGCCTTGTTCACCAACTGGGAAGTGAATTTAATCCAAGGAAATGGAGAACAAGATCAAGTTGAAGAATCTAATGGGGAAGCCTTGAAGGATAATTTGACAAGCAAAGATTCTGAGCATACTGTATGGGTGAAAAGAAATGTCGAAGTCTTGTTCACCAGCCGGGAAGTGAATTTAATCCTAGGGAATGGAGAACAAGATCAAGTTGAAGAATCTGATGGAGTAGCCTCGGAAGACAATTTGATAAGCAATGATCCTTTAATTGAGCATGCAGCAAACACAAGCATAAGCAACAACACTTTAGATGACGCTCCTCGTGACTTAAAACTACACAAAATCTATTATTCTGAAATCCAAGATACCTGTGAAATAGGATCGGGTGCAATAGACAAAGTTAGCTCAGGAGCCGCTGCAAAGATGGACATCCTAGAGGAAGTGGGTATTGGAGGGACTTCACAAACAGTTATTCTAGCTGAGGCATCACAAGAAATGGCTGAAAGTCCGCTACAAGAAAGATTTTTAAGCTGCAGCAAATCGGAAGAAAACCTGTCTCCAGATACCTCTTGTGGCTTACCTGAAATCAACTCAGGTGCTTCTGTGGTACAGCAAAACGGTCCAGAGTCTTATGGTGAGTGTTTCCACCTTACAATCCTGAAATCTTATGTTGAATTTTGATGTATACCAGAAGTCTTTCTATATTGATAGGCAAGAGATCTGATATGAGATCCATTGACTTTTGATTACTTCATGACATGTTCTTCGATTCAAACCAAACCAAAGATCCCCCCCCCCCCATCCTGGATTGTTCTATAGAATTAGCTTCACACCCGTCAAGCTCATAGGCATTCCAGTTTGCGTTGCTAGTGTCGTATTATTCTCCAAGTAAAGCGAATAACTTCTTGATTTTTCATTTTTTTTACGTTGTTGTGGGACAGAAGGTGAATTTGTGCCACAATTATACTGTAAGGATATGAGTAGTCATGGAGGAGAAGAAACAACTTGCGATTACAGAGGTATGATTGCTGATTATGTCCTTATTGAACTTATTATCTAATGTACGTAGCGCCTTGCTTCATCATGATTGTTTTGTAGGGAACAACCCCACAGAGCAGGGTGAATTCCACGAAGGGGACTTCGAAGTTTTGATAGCACAAAATGTCGGGGCTGAGGAAGTTAGAGAAGCTTTAGCCACAGATGATACCAGCCTAGAAACTAATCCCAGTGATCCTCAGGAAGTTGCTATAGAGCAATCTAATGAGCAACCAGACGCATTAAACGAATCAGTTATCATGGCTGGCCTTGATTTTCCGTCTCAAAATCAGCAGTCATGTGGGTGTCATCTCCGAGGAGATTGTATACACGCTTTAAAAGAGAGAGAGAGCCACTTCATTGAGACCGAGGCAACAAATTGCTTGCATCAGCTTGATGATGGTGTTTTCTCCGAGGAGATTGTAGACTTTGGAAATGGCTTTGTTACCTCTCCATTCAAACGTCAGCGAGATGTCGATTCTTCCACTGGTACTTCAGTCAGTGCATCTCAGCATCATATAGCAGAAAATGATGCCTGGGAGCTGAATTTATTTTTCGAAGAGAACGAACAAGATGAGAATCAAACGTCAGGTGCACGGTTCTTGCACACCAATTTGAGAAACGAGGGTGATTGGAAGGCGGAAGAAAATATAGCTGTTACTGAGCAAGCCGCTATTCAAGTTGATGAAAAGCAACATTGTGAACTACGGCGAGTAATGGACGAGCAAATTGAAGAGGAAAAACACACACACTTTTCTGTTTCAGATGTCGAAGGTTCAAAGAAGCAAGATTGTGCTCCTCTCGAGATTGATAGCATTCAAGAACGTGTTAGCTGTGAGAATCGTCAGAATAAATATGTGACTGGGCATTCTTACGATTCCAAAGAAAAAGAAATCTTGATAGATGTTAACGAGGTAAATGGCTATCATGATGTTGTTTCATCGGAGCAAATGGGGGAACGCAATTCCAGCTACTTAAAACAGTATAATAGTGAAAGCCTCAGTGTTGAAGATAATGGAGTAGTAGAGAACTTGAGCCCGAATGTTTCGTCCAAACCAAATACATCTATATTGGATCAATCTAGTGAAATTATCAATTCAAATAGCAGTCAAGGTATGAATAAAAAAAATTTATCTTGCGATTTCATATTTTCTTCGTTTGGACAGTGTTTTTAGACCTGATCTCACGAGAAGACGTCCAAACACCTGACTAAGATCTTTGTGTGATTTGTTTTGCAGACATTGCTGTTAGGGATGATCAAATGCCTCAAAAAACAGTTTCATGTGACAAAGAGGAAGAAACCCATAGTTCAGATGCTACACAGTTGACTACGTCATTGGTTCGAAGGAAGACCAGTAAAACTGGTTTTGTTCAAGCAACTCCTCAGAAGATGGTCACTTACACCGACATGAAAGAAAACCAGGCAAGTACGAAGAGGGAGCACCGTGGTAACATGACAGCACCGAACCCAATATCAAAGAGGCGGGCTCTGGAGAATCTCCGAAACAATTAGATTTCAAGTGGGCCCTTGTAGTTTTCGGCTGGTGGTTTTAGGTTTCTGCGGTCAGATATGAGCATATCTCATGCATCTCTTACTGGAATATGAATACTATGTCTTGGTTGTTCAGCAGAATTTAGATGAACGCCTCCGATTTCTAGAGCAACGAAATACTTGCTTATATTATTATATTCCCCAAGTTCGTATTTGGTGGAAATCTCACTGTACCATAACAGTATATTATTTTTTCATACTATTGCAGAACTGGTTGATGATGTTGATGTGAAATTATGGACAGAAGCTCTTTCGCATGAGTCTGGTAGGGTTTATATATAGCACTTCAACCGAACGAGAACAGGTGAACAACCAGTCCCCTGCTTCAAAAGATACCTCTGCAACAATTATGATTACTGTAATGGTGGCGTATCGTTTATTTATTTATTCCTTTGAGCTATAATATAAAGCTCATGTCACGCAAACCACCAGGCACCGATAATCTCAATTTTTGCGAGGTTTTCCTGCACAAGACTCGTTTGAAAAAAGTAAAAAGCCTGCACGGAAAAGCTTGCAAGAACTTGCGTTGGAGGCATTTTGAACAGTGATGGATGCTCATAGCAACAACTTCAATTGAAGACGCAGCAGAATACAAGCTGGAGCAACACATCCCAGTCCAATTCTGAAGAGAAAATTCAGGTAGAGTTCTCACAACAAAGGGGGAGTTCGAATTCCAACACTGAAAGGGTGCATAAAATATATAAAAAACATTGCATGTTCTCTCATATTACAAACAGATCTTATAATCGAACAGAAAAATAAGAATAAAAATACACATATCAAATGAATAAATGAAAACTAAAAAAAACAAATGACAATGTCAGTCCTGTGTATCTACACACACCCCCACCACAATTTTATTCCAAACTTATTGAGAGGAATCATGCTTGGTCAAGGGGTGTCTTTTATCTTTCCATAAAAATCACAGCTCGCTTACGCACTCCTAAGATGACCTTCCTACATTTAACCCGAACTTCTACGTCATGAGTCTTAACTGCAATCCAACCCGCAAACTTCTAAGACAATGCCACCTTTCGACACAAATGGGTTGATGCGAACCCATAGAAGTGTTAAAACAGAAGCTAGAAGTATCGACCAAACAACAATGATGGTGGGAAGCCTGTCTTGTTTCCCTAACCACCCCTTGAGGAAGGGGTAAAGGTGAACTATAACCCACAATGCAAAGAATAGCCTGCCAAAGAGTGGACCCCAAGTCTCGTAACCATTGTTGATGGCATCAGAAATTCCAACTACGACCCCGATAATGTTTATGATAAGCAAGGTCATTGGTGGGATCAACAGAGATGTCCATTTAAATAGGTAGAGATCTGAAAATTCTCCATCGTCTGCTGCTTTGGAGGTGACAGTGAAATTGGTGTTAACTCCAGCCAGTACCTTCAGAAGACCCTGGAAAAGAGCAAATAGATGCGCTGAGGCACCACCAATGACCCAGAACTGCTCATTTCTCCACCAGTCATGTATGCCAACATGTCCCCACTGCATTTCGAGGATACCAGTAGCAGCTATGGATATGAAGAGAGCCATGAAAATGATACTGGCATAGTTACTAATCTGTACATCACATGAAAACAAGATTTAGAATAAAGCCTGGAAACTCACAATATCAATCAATTTATTTGAGAAAGATATGGGTAAGGACATCACCTCAGGAACAATGAATTTCCCAGTAAGTAGACAGACAGCAGGTAAGGTACAGTAGGCAATCAAGGGGATCGATGTCAGGGGATAAACAATGGAGTTTATGTAAGAGAAGCGCTCCAGCCATTTCAATCCACACCCATATCCATACCATATTGGACAATGTCTACTCAATAAAATCTCTACAGATCCCAGAGCCCATCGGAGAACCTGGTGTAGACGATCTGAAAGGTTTATTGGAGCTGAACCTTTAAATGCAGGTCTTTTCGGCATGCAATACACTGATCGCCAGCCATGGCAGTGCATCTTGAAGCCGGTTAATATATCCTCAGTGACAGAGCCATAAATCCACCCAATCTGGAACATCATGACAATAAGACAACAGGAAAGTCAAATGTCAATTCTCTTTGAAATGAAGCACCATTAGCTAATTGTAAAGACTGGAATATTCATGGCATGAATACCTCTTTCCCCCATTCAGTTTTATCTTCGTAACCACAACTGATGACATGAATGGCTTCTTTCAAAAGTGATGCAGAACTTGCTCTTTTTGGCACTCCACCATCTTCCATCAGCGTAGAGGCTATGAAAACCGACGACTGTCCAAATTTTTTCTCAAATTTTATTTGAGGCATCAAGGCTGATTTTTCATTATCTATTCCTGTAATCAAAGTTTGATAATCACAGCAACAGTCAGGATTTTGCACAGTCTAATGCAAGCAAAGAGCAACATTGTCCATGATTTAAAAAAAGATGAGGGGCTAATTTGACTGGCTATGAGAAATCAAGAAAGATTGATATCCATTTCAAGACACGTATCGGAGTGGAGATTATTTAATCCTTTTACATGAAACTATTGATATTTTCAAATCTGTGAAACTGCTAAGTGGTAGTCATACCTTCAATTCCTTCCTCAATATTTTCTAATGCATGTATCTGCTTAGAAGCATCCTTGCTCTTCTTTTTTTCATTTGATTTTGATTTCTTATTCTTCTTTTTAGATCGGCAGCAGCAGCAGCACCATTTTGGCAAGCAATTGCATGTCCTCCCTGGGGGTTTCTTCTTCGTAGGGGCATCGTACCCATAAAGTGCTTGCCTCCTGAAGACACATCCAGTACCAACATATATAGGTCCTTGTATGCCATCCAATCCTTTCATATTGATCTGCATTGAGAAAAATGGATGAGCTTATTGAGAAAAAGAACGCCCATGTGTGTATGAAACCAACTTCATTATGACGACTTTCACTTACATCAAAAAATACAACATTACGATTTGAGTATCTATCATGGCGATCAATCCCATCAAATCTTTGTGGAAATTGCACATAACAGATTTTCTTTCCAGATGTTGGGTCCATCATGAAGCACATGGCTTCTCGAAGTGCCTTACTGTTGTTTATGTAGTGATCACAATCAACATTCAGCATATAAGGAGCATTTGTTATGATTGCAGAGACCCTCACCTTCATTAACAGGCAAACACAATGTTAGAGATTGGGAAGACAATGATAAAATGCCAGAAAAGTTTGTTTGTGGGAGAGTTTTACCAAAGAATTCATAGCCCCAGCTTTCTTGTGGTGATCAAATCCTGGTCTCTTCTCACGAGACACGTAAACTAGACGAGGCAATTCATTTCCCTCAACGTCGTGAACTCCATTATGACCAAGGAAAACCTGAAGGAGGATAGTAAGCATTAGATTTACTTGAAACCTCACAAACTATAATGCAAGCAGGATGTGTCCCCCCTGACACCACTCTCATAAAGGCATTCAAACAAAATATTTCACCTGAATCATTCCCGGATGATCTCTGACATTATTCCCTGGCCATGGAGTTCCATCCTGCATTGTCCAACCGTCCTCAGGAACCTTCTGTGCTGTAGCAACTAACCCATTTATTCGAACTTTGAACTCTTCATACTCTCTCTGAAATCAACAAATCACAACAAAAAGCCATAATGTCAAATGTTATAATGAACCCAAACTAATTTATTGATTTACGATGTGAATATCATTCTTGTGGTTACAATGATTTCAATAGAACAAATCAATTTTCATTTTATTAATTGAATGCAAAGGCAAGCTTCTTTTCCTGTCACAGTTTATGAATTCAGTGCCACTATTTCTTTCATGTACAAGAATGAGGAGGATGAAATAACATCATAAGCAAAAAAAAAGGATAAGCCACAAACCTTCATGGCACGACGTTCCCTGATAAATGCTGGATCTACTTTGTCTTTCAAATAGTCAACCCTCTGAGAAAAATACCATTCTGGAGCTCGAGGTTCAATGCTGAACCTCTTGCAGAAAGGGACCCACTTCCTTGCAAATTCAGATGTCTCAGAGAGAGCTTCAAAGGTAAGCATGGCAGCACCATCATCTGAGACATAGCATGCAACTTTTTCGATTGGATAATCTACAGCAAGGATGGACAAGACTGTGTTTGCAGTGATAAGTGGAGGTTCTTTCATAGGATCAACTGTGCTGACAAATATGTCCACACTCGCTAACTCAGATGGCTTCCCCTCTTTCTCATACCTACAAGAAAATTAAAAGCTGAAGCTGAGATTTCTGACAATAATTACCACAGTGTGTTACTGTGTGTGTGTGTGTGAGAGAGAGAGAGAGAGAGAGAGACCTCAATGATAATCTATCTAGATATGTTTCTCGCTCAATTGGGTACCACTTTGGAAACTGATCTAATATCCAAGATGCGGCAAACCATATTTCACAAATTACTGATGTAAGCCACAATCCATAGGCATCGTTGACTGGATGAAGAATTCTATAGTGAAAAAAGAGGCCAAGAATCACAAGTCTGAGTATGATGACCAATCTGTATGGACTAATCTTGCTTGAAGAAATTGGTAACTTCCTCGAAAGAGGCTGCCTGCCTTCATCCATCCTACCAAATCATAGTTGAGAATTAGTTTTTCTAATCAAAACTTTAGATACAGCAACTAATAGAATAAACAGGACTGAATGGACCTTCTCTTGCTAAATTTGTTTAAAAGCTAAAGTCTCTATGTACTATACTTGAACAGCAACACATAAAATACAGTACATAAAAACCTGAATAATGAAATGTGCCTGGTTATATAGTTTTTAGAAACATACAGTATCTATTTTCATAAGCTTAGCAAATGCATAGGGGCATCCATGCTAGGAGTATATTGAGTATTTTTATGAAGCTGAAATGCTAGCGCATGAAGGTGTAAAAATTATACATATGACTAATTCAAAACCATAAAACAGCAACGTCTTGCAGCAACAGATTTTTGCAAGGACATATCAGTGATCAAATGATTGTCTCAGTTCTCGAAAACGATAAATCAAGTAATTAGAACTGCATTCAGACATTATGACAACATCATTGGTTGTAGTTTCAAATGGAGAATAACTTGGAATATACTAGATGTTGAAAGCACTTCTTGGCCTTTTTGTCATTAACAACGGCCACTTTTAGAATGTAATTAAACTAAATGTTTCCCTAAGGCAATAGAAATTCCAATCAATAACTTCTGTTCATATTTAATATAAGATCACAACAACAATGCAATTATATTACAGCACAAACCTAGTTCTTCTCTTAGCTGGAAAATGCTATGTAATTGCACATAAAGACAATTAAACAGTTGCTTGTATTCTTATTTGGTTCAGGAAAAAAGAAGAAAGGAAGTTGCTAGTACAGTTGTGAGTGCTTAGCATAACTACTACTATATTAAAATGACTAGTTTTCAGACTAGCTTTCCTGTCCAGATGTTTTTCAACATCAAGCTAATGATGAATGAAGAAATTTATCAGAAAAGGTATAATAATAATAATCTTCATGACTGAGATTGCTGATGGGTCAGACTATCAGAAGCAGCCAAGTCTGAAACAAATCAAAAGGAACAGTATACTTACTCAAAGATAAAAGCAAAGGGGATTGAAAGGCTAAATACTAAGTAGTCAAGCTCTTGACAGTAAACGATAAGGTAAGACTCTGCAGAGCAATAATTTGTCATTAAAAGCACTTACATAGGCAAATCAGGATCGTCCAATTCATCTCCACCATTGTTTTCACCACCCTTGCCTCGTTGGTGCTTGACCACCTGAAGATTATCACTCTGCTTTTTCTTCCACTCCTCCATTCTTTCCTTCCATGCAACAGTTCCGTACCCATAAACTGCCAAGTCTTTCTTAGGATCCATAGGCCTTGGTGGCACTGTAGCATCAACACAAGTAAACGCACGCTAAGCTAAGATGAGGCAAAAATCTAAGCAGCTGAAAAAGCCATGATGGTTTTCAGAAAGCTTCACACGACAATTTGAAGAACTTACTAGACATTGAAGAATCAGAAAACAGCATTGGGTGTATCCGCTTTCCATGAAATGGGGGTAAGATAAGGGCATGCTTATCAGAAGAGATTCCGACATCCTGCACCAGAAAACCCAGTCTTATCACATGAACACAAAATTAGTAAAAACTATAGCTATAACAAAAAGATGTATATTAAGTAGTACAATCAGAACAATAAAATCCACCTCTTCACCATAGGTCAGGAGAGGAATTTCAGGAGCAACGGAAGCAGAATCAAACTCAGATGGTGTAGCGGACCCAGAAACATGGGCTTGTGAACCACGACCAGTGTTGAGGCGAGCAGAGAGCAAGGCTTCAGCAACATGGTGAGGGTCTCTCCTGTCATGGACACCAATATCGAATTCGTTCTCCAAATCATCCGTACCCTCCTCTTCCTCATCCCCGTCAACTCTAGGACTCCCTGCAATAGGTCGCATTTTTCAGTTGTTCTTGAACTAATATCAAAATGTCACGATGGGTTTTCAATGAATAAAACATAAAATTCTCAATATAACAAAGACAGTGAGAGGCTGACCTTTGATACGCTTGTATCTGGTTCGGCATTGAGGGCAGGCTTGATTGCCTTCTCTTCTTTCGTACTCATAGCAAGGTCTACACACGGGGAACGCACATTCATTGCAAGCAACAAATGGCTCCCCGTCCACTGTAACCTCTATCTCATCCCCACAGATCTTGCAAATCTGCCCACTTAATTCTTTAACAGAGGTGACCTGGAATTGATAACAGCCATAAAACCAAATCTATAATCAGATGAAGTGAAGACTGCGGAAAATTTATGAAATTTTACTATTCATTTCACTAAAACAAATCAGTAAAATACAGTGATGGGAAATCAAAGTTGCAGACTTTCATGCAACGGTTTCATTGACTGGCTCAGAAATCTAGAGCTAAAAGGGGAAAAAACAGGAACTAATTAATGAAAACTGTTTATAATACATTACAGCAGTGCACAAGGAGATAAAAAAAAGACAACACGTCTTTGCAATGCTATGAGAGTCTATCTACTTTAAGAAAATCAATAAATTAAGCATGACTGGGATGCTTAAAATCTTCTACCAAAAGAAACAGAGTTTTCCATACTCGAACTGTTTAAATCCGCAAAACAATAATAATAGAAAAAAGAAACGGAAGAAGACGAAGACGAAGAAGAAGAAGAAGAAGAAATCCAAGTAACACTTACTCTTGCAATTTCATCAGCATTGATAAGAACAAACTCGTTTCTATTGTGAGAACCTGCAATGAGTCTCCCTTTGGTGTCCATTTACAGTTCACCACAGACAGCTAAGAAAAAAAAAAACTTAAATCTCAACTCCAACCCGCAACTCGCAATATCACTCTCTCTCCCTCTCCTTGTCTCTCATCACTTAAAAACGCAAAAAACTCAAATCTTTATCTCTCTCACTTCCTCTCCCCTTGCTTTCAGGTCACACTCTGATGCTAAACACACACTCGGCCTCCGGTACAAGAATGAAAACACGTACTGCTGCGTGTGAGAGTCAATACATAAAGAGAGAGAGAAATTCACAACTACAATAAAATAAAATACTACAGAGAAATTACAAGATGCATTAAAAAAAGATTTGTTTTTTTTTTGTTTCGTTATGCTGCTGGTTGATTCTTTTCTTCACGGACCACCCAGCTGGGTTCTCTCTGTGTATCTGGTTGGCCCTGATCTGTGACGCCACTCTGCTTGCCAAAAATAATTATATACTCAAAACGTAATTAATCTAGAGAGAGATAAAATATTTTATTGATTGATAGAAAAAGAAAAAGGAAATAAAATCCAACGCTGAACACACAAGAGAAGGGACAATGCCATTTGAGAGGATCAGGTTTACCGTATTATCTACATGTGTGTGCCCGTCGGTTTGTCTACCTCTACCGTATACGTATACGTGTATTTTTTGCTTTACCTTTTTGCATATGTGGGTTTTATGTATTGAATAGAATGCGTTAAAGGGGATTTGGGTGGAGACCGTAATTTTGATGGTGGACTGGTGGCAGAGAGTGGTTGGTGGTGGTGGGGCCAAGGGAGGTGCCCACCGGAGCTGGAGTGGTAAAAAGGGTGTTTTTAGTAATCTCGCATGCCTCTTGCTTTGCGTGAAGCGCTGATGATGGTGATGTGATGTGTCCGTCCTCGGTTCTCTCACACAGTTTATGTTGTGGTTTTCAGTGGGTATTGTGTCAAATGAGAGAGAAGCTTTTTTATTTTTTGCTCTTTTTGAGTGTAGCAAATAAATGTATTTCTTATAATTATAATTATTTATCTATGACCCCCAATAAATTAGTTCAAGTGCTAAAATTAAATAAAAAATAAAAAACAGAGGGAGAGCGATTCATTACCATTTTTACTTATTCAAAATACATCAGTTCAATTACTACCGTGGGTAATTTTATTTTGTCTAAAATATTTAACTTGTAAAATATTTTTCAATAATAAAAATAATAATAATAATAAAACAAATAATGAAATATTTGACACAAAACAAACATAGCCACGTGTTAATTTCAAAAATAAATCAATGAACTTGATTTTGTTATCAGGTTTGAAAATCTGAACATATATAGTCAAGTGATTATCTTCAAGATTTTATATTGGACAAGTAATTCAAAAAGAAATCATAAAAAGATTATGTTTTAGTAAACATATTAATATTAATTTATGTTGAGATAATTTAATTAGATGCCAATAAAAAAAGATTTAGTCTTGACATGCAAAGGTCAGATACACTTTTCTGTTAAATTAAAAGAAAATGATCCCAATAAAACCGAGTGCGCTCTCTAAATTTTGAAAACAATCTAATTCAAACTTTAGATTTTGAGTTATAAGAAATACACCAAAAAAATTTCAACACAGTTATAATTATGTAATTTAGAATTAAAAAATCACCCTTGTCAATCCACTGCCATTTTAAAAAAAGCTACTACATTGTTGATTATTTATTTTCCCATGAATTTCTATTTTTTTTTAAATACAAATTACCTACACCCCACTAAATAAAAAAATAAAAATCCAACCACCATGTATCCAAACACAAAATTGAACGCCACATAGTTGTTGACTGTTACAAAACGACAATTTTCATATTAAAATCAAATTAAAAATTAAAAACAAAAACAGTAGTGTTAGTAAGTGGCCTGTTTCGGTAATTGGATTGACTGTCAGTGAGAAAGCGTCCCGAGTGGGTCATGAGCCGAGGAGGTTAATATTTTTATTTATTTATAATAATATATGTGCAAGCGGGTCGTCGACCGAGAAGGTAAAATACATGCCCATTTGCCTCATTGTTTAAACCCCATCCAGATAGATATATTTTCAGCCTCCTCAACAGCTCCTCTACGCTTGTTGACCTTCCTCCATTTCTTCCTCGAAGCGTACAAGGAATTTATTTGATGCTATACCTCTGTGAAACTTCGGTCTAGAAGTATGATATTTATCCGCGTGCTCAATTAATTGTCTAATTTATCCTTCAAGGGGAGCTTTAATTACCGAAATACCTTTACAATTTTCATGTTTCAGTTGCTGTGTAGCACTGTAGCTGTAGCGTCCGTTTTTATTTTATTTTTTCTTTAAAACGGAAAGAAGGACGGTCTTCTATTTTTCTGACCTAACTGCAGATTAAAGAGGTGCCTTTAATTAAATAACAATAACGATGGATAAAAGAGGTTGCATTACATGTCCACCCTCTCTCTTTTGTAGCATCCTGCGTCTTGGGTGTGTTACCTTGGCGACGAAGAAAAGTGAACGTGGCCCTTTGTGTGTTGGTATGTACATTCAAGGTTCTATAATATTGATACTATATTTATTATTCATTAAATAAATTAATTATTAAAAAAAACTCATCTTAATTCGGATTAATATCAAGATAATTGTAATCTCAAAATGTATTTTTTAGTGGGCTTTAAAGTTAGTTAGGTTCGGTAGCTAGGTTATCCCTTTCATCGTCTCCGAGTATATCATTTCTTCTTCCAGAAATGGACTCGATCGGAGCCGTCTAAATATTTGCATAAATTAAGTGTGTTTCGGTAGGCATTATTTGACATACCTTTATTTATTTATTTATCCAATTACCTAATCCTCAGCACGCGAATTGAGATGCCAGAATTGATATCCCAACAGAACACAAAATAACAAATGTAATTATCTAGAAACTTTGGACCAAAATAGATTCTCAGCCTTTTCTTCCTG
Source organism: Salix caprea (assembly GCA_964035475.1). Classification (NCBI taxonomy): domain Eukaryota; kingdom Viridiplantae; phylum Streptophyta; class Magnoliopsida; order Malpighiales; family Salicaceae; genus Salix; species Salix caprea. The sequence goes on along the minus strand of OZ037755.1, from coordinate 13,465,931 downwards.
TGAACTTAGTGCCGGTCATGATAAACAATTCATCCCAACCAATCAATTAGAACACGTCATACAATTCCCTTTTTTTTCGACCATCAGAAAGTGACCGAGCAACTGTTGCTCGGACAAAACTAACCCAGCACAAAATATATTCAAGACTGGAAATTTAATCCATTTTTAAAAATATATTGCACGTTTATAAGAATCCGAGAGGAATTTTAGGGATATTTATAATTGACGAGCACTGGGTGCTTCACATGCGTATAGTTTTTCTTTCGAGGAGATCGTGAAAAAAAAATTAAAAGAATTCCGGCAAAGCTTTGCAAGTGGGTCATGTAAGCATGAATGCTTCTTCAACAGGTATCCTGACAATTTCGGATGCTGTATTAATCGCGTGGACCAAACATGCCTGAGACCATCCCTGTAGTAAATAAATAGTTCTGCAGAATCTCCTGCTCGTGTGTTGAAGTTGCACAGATCAAAATTATTTCAAGGCCATGAATTGCTTCATCACAGAATCCTGATTCATAGCATATTATATGGGGCCAACTTGTCCAGATCAAAAATATTTGTTAATACTAAAATTGAAATGAAAAACAATAAGGTACCAAAATTCTAAAACTTGTGTAATTTATAAAGTTAAAGAACCAAAATACACGTGTCTTTCTCAAAACTTTCAACACATCATCTATATTTAATGTATTTTTTATTCTAGTTTTTTTTCTTTCAATTTAAACCATGTCTAGGAAATCATAAACAAAATTTAACCTTGCAAGCAGAGGCCGGTGAAGTGCCTGTGGCTGTACTTACTATCAGTTTTACTACTCGCTCATTAGAAATAAATTTTAGAGCGACACAGGAATAATTACTAATATTTATTCCACAAAAGAGAAATAAATATAAGAATACGAGGAAAACAATCGAGAAACAAAAAAAAAAAAATTGGCCTAAAAAGAAATATTGTTGTTATTTTTTTATGAATTCAGATATACTTTTTTTTTCTTTTTGTTATTTGTCTAAAATAGACCCATGAAATAAGTACTGTTAATTAATTAAACTTCTTCGGACACTCAAACAGCAGCACTCGTTAATAAAATATATAACTTTTATTACACAATTATTTCTTGACAGGTTAATCTACCCTAATATTCTTATTTCGTGGTCTGTATTAGGTGTGAAGTTTGATAAAAATCACACGGACAATATATCTAAATAAATATATATATGGTCCTCGATGCAGATGAGATTTCCTTATCAGGATGTCAATTGGCTTTGGCAGTGACATGGGTCGTGGAAGAAAACCTTCGGAAATATGGACAGAATTTTTAGTCGATAATTATGTCTCTCATGTATTCTCATGGATGTCCAAGTGCGAACACGAGTGAGCCCCAGCTAACACTACTGTTTTTCCACGTTGCACCGACAAATTCCTCTGTATTTTGGATCCCGAGCAATGCCAATTACCTATTTTCCTTTTCTTTTTCCAATCTTTGACAGCAAATTTCAACAAATTCCTCAAAGACACCGTGACGTGGATCCTTCAACATGTCTTGATGCAGACACGGTAAAAAACATCACAGGAGAAATATTAAAAACACGTGTTTAGTGGACGTGTTTTCAATTCGGAGAAAGAAAGGAGAGCTTGGAAAAGAAACCTCAATTTTTTTTAATTTCCATTAAACTAGCTAATAACATTCTACGTATATCTCCGTGCTCTACATTAGCTATTTATTAGGTCCTTTTTGAGTTTCTCGTAGGTCCACTTCAGACAAACTATCTGCTTTTTATCATGCACAGAGCAAATCTTATTCTTTCTTTTTTTCTTAAAAGAAATGCCACAGTTCATCAGTGGAAGACCCACCTAGAGTACCCTTGTGGTAATAATTAATTAAAAATCCTGATCGAGAACAGTTATCATTATGAGACTTTTTACATACATATATATAATAATAGCAATCGAATTTTTATTTACCGCTTAAAATACTATCAAGTCAATGAGATTTCTCATATAGAATACAGAGATAGAACCCATCAATGTATTAAAATTAGAAATGATTAAATAATCAGGTGTTAGGTCATTTTTAGATTCCACAAGATCTTCTGAGTAGATTCCCCCGAAGTCTTCAATCAAAGAGATTGCTTAATCTCGAGGATTTCTTGCCAGCTTATGATCAATCAACCAATAACAGGGAAACTTGAATGCGTTGTCAAGAATCACAAATAATGTGCACCAAAAGGAAAGCATATGCATATAAACTGGACAAACAAAATGGAATCAAGCTTTCTTTTGGATTCATGTGGCCGATCCTAGGACATCATGTACATCCAAGCTATTATGACCCGTCGTGTCAGATTCAGTAGAAATTCGTGTTGTTCATGGATGGCCCAGCAAGGTCTACAAGTTTCCTTTTCATGGCCGTGAGTTTTTGCAGTGAAACACTTTGGAAAAAAGAAAAGGTGATGCAAAAGTAGAAAAGCAAGGAGGAATCAATAATTGTGGAGAATGTGGAATGTTCAACGGGACACTGGGACTGTGGATTGGCTTTTTAGATTTCTTCGGTGTATAAAAACATGATGGGATGATAAAAAAAATTATAATTTATATTTTTTATAAAAATCTAAAATAATTAAGATTTTATTCGTTCACCTGGATTCATAATGTTTTCTAGAAGACAAGATTTTCTCGTATCAAAAAAAGAAAAGAAAACCCAACCCGGTCCCCTTCTTGTCCAGTTGCCCCACTCTTCTTTTATGGAACTTTTGAAGGATATGAACAGATCAGTGCTCTATGGGGTAGTTTCTACTTCAAGGGAACAATATTCCCTAAGCATGGCAGAAGCTGGTCTTCTCTTAATTACCGCCATTAATCGTCAAGTGATTGGATATATAAATTTGATTTTCAAAGAATTTCCTTCTGGGAAATGTAATTAATTAATTATTGGCAATCAGCACGAGCAATATTGATGAACAAAACCAATTAATTACACGTGACAGAGATAGACTAATATATAACAAATACCGATTATAAAGTCAAGGGCTCCATCGTTAAATTAACTCTTATCGTTTCCTTTTTTTAACATATATTTTTTATACACACACGACACCAGGCAATTACTTTCGATTAGTTTTTGTGCTAACATGGTCGATTAATAATATTATTTTTCAAAATAAGTTATTTTACGCTAAACAGATATATTTATTTTTTTAATTTATCCAAAAATAAGTTATCTTAAATACATTAAAATTGAGATTTTTTTTTAAAAAAATATATCACTGATTTTGCGAGTTGGGCCTTGAATAACAAGGTTCAGTTGAAAAGATGTATAAAATGGTAGCAGAAAATGATAAAATTCAAAATAAATATCGTTGGTAAAAATATTCGAAATTGTAATAGTAATTATTTTTTAATTAAAATTATTTTGAAAATATAATTGAAATGCAAATATAAACACCGTCTATTAATTTTCTTAAAAAAATTACTAGAGTTAAATCAGTATAAGTTTTGAAAAACTTTTAAACTCAAATTCCATCCTCATAACACACAATAACTCATTTAGGGATCCAGTTTAGGTTTGATGGTACCCTTAAAAGCTGAGAGCTTCTGTGAGGTTTGTCCAAATTAGTACTTCCTGGGTGCCCACGAAGTGTTTTCTTCCATCCATGACAATACCACCACCTGTTCGAACTTCGAAGTGCTGGTCGAATAATCCACAGATTTTATGCTGGCTGCTGAAACCAAGAACTTCATGTGTTTAGTCTTCGAGTGGGAAATAGACTTTTCCTTCGGCTTTGGATGCTAAAATCCTCGTGGACTGGCTTTTAATATTCTCCTGTCCCCCTCTCTAATCATGAGCCAATTTGAAAGTGGCAGTTCAGGGTAGAAATGCACACGTGGAAATCATTTTATGGAACCCTTCTACCTGTCGGTGGACAGCTGTGTAAAAGAGCAATCTGCAATGCCGCTCAAATGTCTTCAAAGCCGCCGGTCAGTCCATCGATTTTATAAACAAGCTAAAATTAACTCTGTTTTTTTTTTTTTTCTCTTCTTATTTCAGCGAGCATTCGTTTGCATGTCCGAGACTATGGTTAAATTTATTTTAAAAAAATTATTTTTATTCAAAAATATATTAAATTAATATTAATTTTTTATTTTTTAAAAATTATTTTTGATAATAGGATATAAAAATATCTAAAAATATTCAATAAAAAATAATTTTAAAAAAGTAAAAAAAAATTAAACGCAATGACATAGAAGACCAGCCAAATCTATTAAAAATATTTTTAGATGTAATTAAGATTGTTTTTAAATTTTTTTTATTTAAAAATATATTAAAATATTTATTTTTTAAAAATTATTTTTGATATTAGTATATTAAAATAATATAAAACACTATTTTTATAATTTAAAGCAAAAAAATATTTTTAAAAATAACGAGACTTAAATCTAGCATGTCGTAACTTAAAATATGATTTATTCTTCTAAGTTTTGATTCAATATAATTTCTATATTAATTTGGTCAAACGTGTATAATATAGAATAAATTTCATCAAATTAAAATGAAACTGCACTTTAATGTAAGAGCATAATCTAAATTTATTAAATGACTTATAAATCAAAACGACGACTCAATAGTGGATCGAATACAATAAAAACTCCATTGCCCATCAAGCAACCACCACCATCCGGGTCAATCTCAATAAATTGAAGAATATGACGCAGAAACTGTTTATCTGTCATGTCAAATTTAATATGAAAGTCTCTTCACGTCGTTTTATGTATTTAGTAGAGATCTGTTTTCATGGCAAATCTCCATTTAAAAACACAATTCTTCTGACCGCAGATGTGCCCGTCAGCGATCAGAATTCATTGCTCGCACGGTAATTTTAGAGTGACGTGGACTAGCCTGGATGGTAGCCGCCATCTTTCCTGTAGCCAGGCCACCGTGTACTTCAACCTTTCTTCATTTCTGCGAGTGCTATTCGCTCTGCTCTGCTGGACAGAAAAAAAAAAAGAATCGTCGAAGTTTCCATAAATTCGAGAAAGACACAGTTGTTCCCGAAATTTTAATGTTTTCTGTTCGAACCACCTAGCTATTTCAAGCATCAGATTCAGAGGTTAATAAAAAGGTGCCTGAATAGCAGACAGGCCCCGTGCTTATCCCTGCCTTTTGGGTGTTTGGAAACCAGTTTAAAAATGATTTGTTTATATTAAAGATAATTTATTTTTAGAAAATTTAAATTTAAATGTTTTTAGATTAATTTGACGTATTAATATAAAAATTAATTTTAAAAAATAAAAACATATTATTTTGTATATTTTTAAACCAAAAATACTTTTAAAAAATAATTCCAACTACAATTCCAAAAAATTAAGGTTTGACTGTTTGAAATATAATAATAATATTTTTATTCTCGATTTCGGAAAGCAATGTGTAGTTCTACTGCATGGTCGGCAGGATTTGGTTTTACACTTACAAATGGCGGGAGAATGTAGCGGGTAAATTTATTTATTTTAATTTTTTTAATCAAATTGGTAATGGGTGACTCCAGGTTTTGTGCTCTTAAAATTACAGTTCAATAAGCATTCAATTCATTCCTTGATATACATTACCATTTTTTTTCTTTCGACCGGTATTGTGATTAAGGTTTTGTGTAGTTGAATTTTATATATTGATTTAAATTATTTTTAACTTTTAATCTATAAGAAAGTAGTTAAAAATAATTTTTTACTTGAATTAAAAGCTTATTACAAAATTAAAACAAAATCTTATTTTAATTAAAAGCTAGAATTCTAACTTGTATTAAGTTCATTCTAAAAAAAATACATGTATAATACTTTCTTGAAAGATCATCAATCATGATCCTATTTTATTAGAAGTTTTTTAGGGACAATTACAAATTTACAATCTAATTTAGTGGTCTTTCAATGTATAGTTAGAATCATTTCATTGAAATATTTTGAATGATACCAAATGTAAAAACAACCCCTAATGTATCCCTAGTGACCCTTTTTTCTTTTCATATTTCTCATTTCTGCCATATCATTTTATCATTTTAGTTTTTTAGTAATTGAATATTGAATCTTATCTTTTAGTAATTGAAGCCAATGTTGCCATGCACTCCATTTTCTCCCTGCAAATCAATATTCACAAAAATAAACATATATATAAATATTATAGCAAACAAAAGAAATGAAACTGACATTTCAGTTTAGTGGGCCTTTCTATTTTAAGATGGAAATCACTGTGACATTACTTTGGTGTGAGCAGGAAGAATTCGTAGCCTAGATTCATCCCTAAACGGTGGCGCATTATCGAGACATTGTCTTAAATAAGTGGGACAACTACACACTGTCTTGAATGCTCAGGACTTCACTCTTTCTGGTCCGGCCCAATGTTTAGGTCAAAACGTCTGCCACCTGGTGTCCATAAATATTGCCGTCAGCAAGCCAGGTTTTGTAGAAGCAAGCAGCAGACCTGTCAGCTTCTTTGCAATGCAATCTTTATGTTATTGTCCCCCCTCTTGATTGTGAGCTTTCTTGTGTACAATATTTGTGGGTTTCTCCTGCTTGATTTATTGGATTAATTAAACATTTTAATGGGAAAAGATGGATAAAGAAACATGTTACAATTAAAAAGTTGCATGCATCTAATTTTCCCGTATCACTTTCCTCGTCAGAAGGTCCCAAAACGTGGAAGCTGGGGCCTTAAATACGATCAATATCCTGTTGATTGGCATCTATTCGTTCACAGCCTGGTAATCGTTTTTATCGCTTCCCATCAAAATTACAAAACAGATGCAAATCATTAGCAAAGCTTCTAAAGTTAAAACAATATTATATCACAATTTCACATGATCAACACATTCCGGAACCTAACCTAAACAATATCTGTCACCACTACGTACACGAGTTTCGAACATGGGGAGATTAAAAAGGGGGGAAAGAAGAAGATGAAGGGAGTGATGGGATAAGCAAGGTGATCGCCAGTAAAGAATCCAAGTATAATAGCTTCATATTGTATTGACCTTGGAACTGCGAGCCAAATAACATAAATGAGCACGGGAGTGTGAATAATTCGACTGCAGTTTCATGATCTGTATATATATCATGGAAAGAACATAAAATGGATACAAACAAGCTGGGCGTTGCTATTGCTTGACGTTCAGTGAATTTTCAACGCGTTGGATGAGCTGATCTTTAGTCAAAGCACCCTCCTGCAAAAAATAGAACCAAGATTGCTATAAAACTCAAACCGGCAAACGGTTAACAGTAAGTGGCTATGGAAAAAGAAGCAAAGATCTAGGAAAGCTGAAAACAATGAACATTATAGAGTCGAGGGATGTGAATCCCTCTCCTCTGATGGACGCAGGCCTTGTGGTCAACATGCAGATCTTTATCTTCTCTTTAGTTTTTGTTGTGCATTTAAAATTGTAAGGAACAACCTAAAGATCACAATTGACTTAATAATTCAAAACCAAATTATTAAACAGATGTATGTTCCCAGGCACATGAGTGTAAGGGGCCTGACTTCCTTGATAGTCTGACAAACAGGTTTTATGCATTTCAGTAGCATCCATGCAGAAAAAAATGTTTTCCAAAATCTAGGATAAACCTGAACAATTTGAAAACGTTCACTGTAGTTTTCTATTTGGAAAACACCACGCTTCAACATAAAATCCATTTTCACTAGTTCAAAAATAAAATAAAAATAAAATCCATTTGTCCCCTCTGGCAAATATTTAATGGACATAATTCAACAACTGAATAGGTCACGGGATATAAAGCTACTTTAACTTGAGAACAAACAGAAATTAATTCAACTTACAAAACGATCACAAGGCTTTCCATCCTTGAATATGATAAGGGTAGGCAAGGCCTCTATCCTGTATTTATCAGCAATGCTGGGATATTTCTCAGTGTCGATTTTCACAACCTGGACCGTGTCTTCCAGGACAGCACTGACTTCATTTAGAATTGGAGCCATAAATTGACAGGGACCGCACCTGCACACCACAGGTTAGCATCACTTCTATCAACTGAGATTTCAAATCATTCCAAATTGGTAAGCATCTGCTAATCTTAAAAGATCCGCACCTGCACACCACAGGTTAGCATCACTTCTATCAACTGAGATTTCAAATCATTCCAAATTGGTAAGCATCTGCTAATCTTAAAAGATCCGTATCCATCACCAAGCTACTCAGTAGCCTAAAATTCATAACCTTGTCAATCAGCAGGTTAATCTCAGCCAAAAATACATGCAAAAAAACTTCTCCTAAGACTAGCTTATTTACTCCACTTGCGTGATTCTATATGCATAAATAAAATGGTGAATCCGCAAAGTATCAGTTTTGGGGTTTAGATAATCACACAGAACCTACACTCATGGCAACATTTTCCAATAATGTAAGGGAAGGATTCAACGAGAAAGCTACAAAGAAAAGAAAAGAAAGTAATTACCAGGTTGCATAAAAGTCAACCAAAACAGGCTTGTCAGACTTTTCTACCAACTCATCTAAGGTGGAAAAAGTTTGCTTTGCTGCGACCTGCGATAATCATTTGAAAAAAAAAATCATTACATAACGAATAAATAGAAATTTCAGACTTGATAGCTCAGCCACACAACAAAAGCATCACATAAAGCCTGTTTCAACAATTCAATCAAAGTCAGAATGACTGTTCTTGTCCATTGCTTAGTTTATTTATAACAAACACAATTAAATAGTAAAAAATACAGACAGATAATGGGGAGAACAAAAATATGAGAAAGGATTGAATCTTGTGTTTGTTGATGAAACCTACAGCCATAGCATAATCACATGCATCTGAGTAATGCTTACCACAGTTACCCCATAATGAACATGCATCAAGTACCTTACCAGTTTCTCGCAAACATCCGCGCAATTTGCATATGAGCAACTCTATCACCCACAGTATGTGTAACTCAAAATGACCCTAGTTAGTCTCTGTTAGAAATCATGTTTAAAGGATAATGGGAATGACAGCTAAACCATTGTAGATAGCAACTAAAACAGAGATAGTTATCACTGCTACAATCATCAGGAGATAACTAACCATTAGAGAATTTCATAACAATGACTACCAAACTATCTGTAACAATAGAAACAGAGAATCATATCAGTTCCACATCATGGAAATAAACAACCAGACGGGACACGATTTCAGCCACCATAGCAACATCATCCAAATCTCATTCATTCTGTTTTTTCACAGAAGCTAAATATTTAAGGATAATTTCTAAAATTTCAAGAAATCAAAGGGCAAATTTCTATCTCTTCAAATCAACCTAATCCAACAAGAAAACTTAAAGAGAGGGGTTTTCTAAAAAAAATGCCAACCTATGGAAGGATACTAGTATCACCCAACCATTTGGATGCAGCTAGTTCAAACAAATTCCGTACAATATGAACATGTTATTCACAAAACCAGTCAAGGGTAACGTATAACCACACCTAAACATGGACATAGACACTTTAATTTCTGACTCGCCACATCTCCTACTACAGGTAATTTTGCTTATCTTCTCCTCATAATGAGGTGCTCTTGCCTCATAACCTGTTCCTAATATAACTTAATTTTTTTATCTATCATTCGTTGTGTGATTACACTTAGCCAAATATCTTTTTATTACAGGGGAAATTTGATGGAGTTATGTTGGAATAAGTACTTCTGAGGGAATTCAGGTCACCTATTAAGGTTCTCCGCCACCAAGCAGGAACATAAGACACTGTACGGGTGGAAAGCAAAGTAAAGTAAAGCAAGATAAACATCAACCTAAGTGGAAAACAGAGATGACGACTTGCCCTCCAAATGTACAAGAAGAATGGGAGGGAGTATGCTAATAAATGAGGTGAAGGAAAGGAAAAGGTAGCCATGGTTGGGATAATTTTTTTGTGAAGAAAAATCTTCTGGAAAAATTTGAGTTTCCTGAAAATGTGAGAATGTTATGACTAAAATGATTTTGAGTTTGCTTAGACGTGTGGCTAGAATAATTCGTGTGCCTATTTATACTGATGATGTTACATTTAAACTTTGATTTCTGAATCGTGGAGGGCATTGCATTTGAAATTTGAAGGGGAACATACACGCTCCTCCCACTTATCAACTCGAGTGAAGTGAGCTTCACTCATGTAAGCCTCCATTTCTTCCACTGTCATTTTATCTCCATGTCTTCTTCATTTCTCTCATATATATATTCAGGCCTTCCAAATGGGTGGGAAGCTGAGAAAGAGAATATACATATGCATATATCCCTTACTAAGAAGAAACTTAAGGAGTCTAGAAAGGTTTGTGTAGAATTGCAAAACGGGCTTCATGAACTTCAATTATCATACCACGCTGTAGTAAATGACAAAGGTAGTGCTGAAGAAATGATCGGGGTTAGAAAAGAACTTGCATATATTAAAAGGAAGGCCATGGAAGACCAAACTCTCTAATGTTTAAGTCAATTTTTTAATTTGATTATTTTGAGCGATAAGCAGGTAAAAGGTTCAAGAAAATAAAAGGGGTGTTTTGTTGTTTCACGGAGAAATCAGTGTTCTGACCTGTTAGTTTCGATTGAAGTCTTACAAAAACTTGATCCATGCTTACCTTCCCCAAGGTGAAGAGCATGCATAGGGATGACAATGCCATTCGTAACTCACCCTCCATGGGTGGTTACGTTGATGAAGGTAATATAATTGATCGTGTTGTTATCCAATAAAAGTGTTGGTTTGAGAATACTTTATTGGACCTTTGAACATGTATTATAAAAATCATAGGATTGCGTGAAAGGTAAAGGGAGAAAAAAAATCAGAGAGAAAGAATGAATTGTTTTGCCCAGGCCAGCCCGAAGGGTTTCTGGCCTAGAGCGAGCTAGCCCCCAGCTCGCTTGGGACAGGGCGGGGGCGAGTTGAAGGTCACAACGAACTCACCCTTAGTAGCCTAGGGCGAGTTCCATGCTTACCTTGAAAAAATTAAACATAAACAAGTTTTTATATACTTCAATAGAAATCAGTATCTCTCCACTACACATAACAATTTTACTTATTTATTTTTTAAAACCTTTTACTTGCTCATCGGCCGAATAGTTAAAGTTTATCATGAACTAGTGTAACTCAATCCAATATCAAACGTGGATAAAAAATGGAGATCCATTGAAGCTTTTCTCTAACCTCGTCACACGCTCTACACAATTTAGCTATTATGATAACAAGATTTCATTTCTATCTATTGAGCCACCCAGACCTAACAACTTCCAAGATTTCATCATCATCATCATCATTATTATTATTTAAAATAAAAAATAAAATAGACCAGTCAGTAATCAGAATAGCAGTCCCAAATGTAGACTACTAAGTCTCACCGATTCCAAGAAAATACGTTAAACAAATTGCAGAGTTGAGTGAGAAATAGTTACCAGAGGCAAAATTCGGGGCCTGGAAGGAGAGGAAATCCATCTCTTTCGAAACTGGAGTCTACAAAGCTGTGCTGGAAACTGGAGAGAAGAAAATGAAGATATTGTGGATGAGTATTTAGAAGTGGAGCTGGGAGTGTTCAAAGAAGGAATCGTCGATGCCGAGAGAGAAGAAATCGCCATTTTTCTATATAATATAATCGGAGATGCAAGAATATCTGTTCGGTAAAAGGCAGATGTTCTGTTTCTGTCCGGCCTGCCTTCGCTGGGAGACGGAGATCAGAGGCTTGTAGAATCATCTATACATCACTTTCTTTCGAAAGGGAATTATATCGTACTGCATATTTTCAAGGCTCAGTGGATTCTGATTCGTTGGATGGTGGGGATGTATGGTTCCAACTTCCAATTTATTGGGTCCCATCTTTTGGGCAAAGAGTGTATTTTTTCCAATTAGATCCATAAAAGCTTACAAGCTTCATGTGGGCAATGCAAGAGACTGAGGCTCTGATAAAAAAAATCAAAACACAACGTTAACGACAGCAAACAAACACTTCAATTCATGTTCCACGCAGAACATACCATAAGCTATATCCTGATTTATTATCTGACGAATAGCATCAGCATCTGAAGCATAAGGAACATAATATCTTTGAGCCCAGTGGTAAGGGTATGCAGGAACTCTAAACCAGAGTTCATTCTGATTATTCACTACAGTAATTACCATGCACCCGGGCCAATGGCTGATCAGATTAGAAAGAAATAACAAAAACGTCCCAGCCCAGAACACCTGAATCAAAATATAGATCCTTTCACCTATCAGAATCTACTGAAGTAGCAACCTTCGTTAATATAGATTCAGTAACTTCATTAATTAGATCATTCGGTATTCAAAGTCAAACCCAGATCAGACCCAGTGCAGAGGAATTGACCCAGAAGAGAGACTGCTACTTCCAACCTGACAATATCCTAGCCAAGTTAAGATGGAACGAATTTTTATGATACGGTCAGCCGGGCTCATTCACTCGTTAAGGGATTATTGTAGACACCACTGACTGACTGCAGGGGTAATGCTAAGGTGAAATTGAGACATGACCCTAGTAGTCACACCCAATCAAATTGCATTTCATGTGTATTTTGTATGCAATATATACAACTGATAAAAAAAATGTTGTTGAAATTGCTTAAAACAATATAGGACTGGGAGATGAGTACATGTGCTACTGAGACATGTTTCATTTTCCAGCTGTTTTTGCTTCTTTCTTTTTTTGATTTACATGGGTGTCTAAGCCAGCTTATATATATCTTGATTAATCATAAGAATCCTGAAGTTAACAATCATGTGATCATTATATTAGTAATCATAATACTCAAACTTGAGACCATAAAAAGAACAAATTTCTTGGTTTCTCAAATTTTTACTACTGCGCTAACTACTTGATGGTTTGCTGTTTTTGCTTTGTTAATATGTTGGGTCTTGACTATTCATCAGGGGTTAGGCAATTTGAAGGCTATGGATTTGTGCCGAATGGAACATCAGGTGTGACAGTAGAGCGGGTACATGGTGCATCTCATATAGCAACCACTTTGATAGGATTTGCGCCTCGTAACGCAAGCTATTTCATGGAATCAAGATGGAGAGACATCAAAACATATAAGAATTGGAGAATGATTATAAAGAGCAATTACATTTATGGACAGAATGAAAATTCGGTGTAAAATATAAGAAAATATAAAGCTACTTTCCCTAAAATCTATCATGGATGAGGGTGTTTATAAGCTACAACACGAGGTTGTGTCTCTAAAATCTGTCATTGAATTGGATGTTTCGGAATATCCAGTTTAATACCACTGTTAACTTAAGGCCTTGCCTTTGCTTTCAAACACAAAGCTCCCAGAGAAGCCATCACTTTGCTTCGATTTGCTCCATTATACAGCAATAAATTCGAACAAAACGCAGCAACCAAAGCCTCGTTCTTAATTGGCAGCTCATCAATTAACAAAGTATTTGCTAATTAACTAAACGTTCCATGCTCGTTCGTATCATATAACAATTGAAAAGTGATCCGTGAATTCAACTACTTTCGACGATTAATCATCCAATACGTACCTTGAAATGCTTCAAACTGCCTAATTAATCACTTGATATGTTAAATGGTCCCACCAAGAACAAGATATAATCATGGAATTTCACTACAGTTTCCCAAGGCAAAGGCATTGAGTAATGCAAGGCGTCAAATGGACCGGATTTCTGGGGTTCCTTCAAGCTTCAACACCTCCATATATTGGATTTCTAATGATAGCTTAGAAATTTCCACAGTTCAAAGAAACAAAAGGAAAAGAAAAAAGGGAAGAGAAAAAAGAAAACTATCCTTTTTAACTTCTTTTTTAGCCAAAAATGAAAAAAAATAAAATGCAGAGTTCATTTGGTTCAGACATCCATCGTATGCCTTCATGCAACCTAGAAAACAAAAGGAAGTGGTGGTGTTTGATTCATATGGTTCCCAGTCGTGGTATGGTAACAAAGACCCAGGACAACAATAGAGTTTCACCAGCAAATCAAACCAGAACAGATCAATGGATAACAAACACTAAACTGGTTTGAGATGTATCATTCCCTAATTTTCATATTTCTATTACAAATGTAAAGAGACTCACGACCAGAATAAATGTAACAAAAAGCCTCATGCTGTTACACAACCAGTGAAATTTTTTTTTAAAAAACCTGATACAGCCTTTTACTATCCCTCAATACTATACCAGCCACGAATGGAATGAATGAAATGTGAAAACAAATCATAAGATATCTAAGATCAAAAGAAATGAAAACAAAGAAAGCATATCTATACAACAAGAAAAGACACCGAGAGAAGCTTACGAACAAGGTAGGCAGCACCACTTTTCAATTTGAATAAAGATCAATTGCAGGGGGTTTGGCTGGTCATTGTCCTCTGAAGATGAAGTAGGCAAGGGCAGCTCAGGAGGTAAATGCCGGTGAAATGCATCAACTGCAGCTGCAACGCCATCTTCATTTTCTATCAACTTAGCCAATTCCATAGCTCGAGATTTAACCTGACCATGTTAGAAGTCCCATTAGGAATTGAAAAGGCATCCTTATAAAAGTTGTGCACAGGAAAGATTGACCATGCGACTTCCCATTTCATGCTGCATTTTGGTGTTAAGCTAACATGATGGTTAATCACGTTAAATTACGCTCAGATTAGAAACTAAATTCAGCAAAGTTTCCATAAACATTTTGTCTTTCAGAGAGCATTAAATCGTTCTGCAACTTCAAAACACCTTTGATGTGGATTTTTATAGCAGACAGAGGTGCCACCCGATTCAGAGAAACCAAGACAGGAGTAAGCCATAGCAAAAAATTGTAGTTTCCAAATATACTTTCATCATTAAAAATATATTTTCTTGCTTGAAAACAAAATTTGAGAAATATTATGAAAATAGAGTGAATGGGTCTATGACTTCTCTGTTTATAATTCTTCTTTGCAAGTTCATGTTTTTTCCTGAAAATATAAAGGTGTTTCTTTCATACTTATGTTCAATAAAACATCAAAATTTCCCTTGCATTTGTTTTGATCTGTATTTTAACTCTGTCACGGAGTAAAGAGAAAATCTGAAGTTCCTTACAAACTCCAGAGAGGTGTGAGGAAGTTAAAGTGGCAGAAACACATTGTTGCAGCTTAATTGATCGATTCCAATATCTTAAAAGATGACTGAAATGATCAGCTTATAAGAAACTATCCAAGAGAGGAATTAGCAAGATTTTCTGATCTAAAAAATTTACTATCGCAACCACTAAGAAACACTAATGAGACAATAAAATCATATCAGTGAAATCTAACATATGTGTGATATTCTATGAAATGACTCTTCCAAGAATTGGGAGGCCATGTACAACATATTGCTTACCTCAGGCTCTAGCATGAACCTTATTGCACTGGAAAGACTCTCAACACTGAGCTTAGCTATTGGTATAGGTGCAGGCCCCAGCTCTTTTTTATGCAATCGATCACCCCAGAAGAACTGATCGCCAAAGAATGGCACTATAGTTGTCGGGCACTGTAATTAACAATTTTAAAGGAGACAAGGTCAACATGTAAAAAGTGAAGTTGGTTCTAAACTTCTAATAAACAATTGAGTTGCATAACTTGAATAGATTACAAGCTCTCTCAATACCATTTCCAAACATGAAACTGATTTAAAAGATGAGACATTCTCCAATGAATTCAAGAGAATATTAAGCTATCTAAAAGGAGAATTTACCCCAGCTCTTAGCCCAGTAGCCGTGGTTCCAGCACCACCATGATGAACCTACATGTTGTTGTAAAAAGCTTCCAATCAATCATCCAGTTTACAAAGGTAACCAATATACTTGAGTAACAAAACGTTCTAGTGGAGGTGTGTATTGATAATAGCAAGTCATTACGGGTATTCATCCATATCAATAAATCTAGGCAATAGCAGAGATCCCAGTATTGTTTATGATTGTCTAATAGGGTGGGTAAAAGGAGAAGGAAAAGGCAAAGGCCATACTTGCCAACTGTGCAAAGGTTTATTTAGCAACAGAATCACAATCTTAGATATCACTCACCACGGCAGCACATTGAGGAAACAGCCAATCATGAGGGCAATCCTTCAAAAGGAAGACGCTGTCAGGCACTTCCATGACTGCAACAACCGTTTCCATCAGAAGAGAAACTATACATGTTTCACAATTTAGTAGTGGTTTCATTTAAAAATCAAAAGCCATAAAATGGAAAGAAATTTCAAACTATTATAATGACTGATGACAAATCAGCAACAATACATGAGGAATTCAACAACGTATCATCAAACATGTTATGGTGGTTTATGGATGCAATGGAAGAAAAATATATTACTAAAAGATAAAAGGGAACAGGAAAGTAAAATTCAAGCTGAGAAGGCAATCCGATCCCACTAAATATCACCCAGGGAAGTAATAACATATGGACATTAGTGAATTTATTTTGTATCTAGGAAAGTGCCACACTCTAGGTGAGTAGATATCTGTACAGCTAATATAAGCATATTCATTTAGAAGCTTCAGTTATGCCTCTGTGAAGCATTTCTTTCAACTATTGTTGAGCAAATTGCAAAATCCAAATTGCCCACCAAAAAATGATAGAGATTCACCAGTCAACAAAGCCCTATGTGGACAGATATTAATTTCTACACTGACGCAACTCAGAACTCCACTATGATGTCACTTTCTGAGCAAGTGATCGGAATCTGTAAGCAGGCATGGAAAAAAAAACGAAAATGCTTACAATTTCCAAGATCTCCCCAACCTCGATCAACTATTCCTCTTTGTCCAGTTTCTTTCAAAGCCTCCAATATTATGTCCATTGTATTCTTGGGATCTTCAAGAGGCTTCACGAGCAACAAATAATTGTTTCAATTATAGCTCTAAAAAAACTAAATGAAGAAAACAAGATTATATTGGCCAACTATATGAATTTAAAATAAAATGGAACAAGGACAGAAGGGCCGTTTGACATTTCATTTTCAGTTATATTTAAAAAAATAGAGAAAAATAATATGCCATAACAGCACAAGCCCACTGATGCATACTTAGAATCTTCATTGGAGTTTAGACCATGCAAAAATGCAATATTCAAATATAAGCACAGGGAACAATATACCACAAGTACTAACAATATTTCATAAGAGAATATGAATTTAACAGAGGACTCGGCTGTAATTGAGAAGATTTGGTCAAAAATATCGAAACACTATTTTACTCAAGTTAATTAATTCATCCTTCATTGCTTCAAACATAAAATAGATCAATCTACAAAATCAGTAAGTACATGGATTTGGTTTTCTCAAAGAGGCCTTTTCAGAGAAGCGCAATTTTAAAAGTGAACTTTGTGATCCCACGAGTTACTATGTGCGTATATCATTGGTCATTTTATCACTGATGCTGAGAAATCATAGGCAAATAATTTAAATTACAACCAAGCTTCAAAATATACAATCCCCAAATCTCCCTGCCCTCATTCATTCATCAATAGTAAAGGCTGTTCTCGTTCACAATCTAGCATACACCCAGGAGATTCATAGTAAAAATCACAGTATGCACATATCAAAAGGACAGCTGCTATATAAAACCTAGAGAGATAAATGTAGCAATGCGAGGTACATCAGACAACAAACAAAACTCCATGAAAATACAACTATAACAGCTCAAGGGAAATCACCGTACCATGCTCCCAAATCCAATATATATGGGTTCTTTTCCTTTCTGAATCCATTGCACGAACTCTTCTTTAGGTTCATATTTTGATCCAAGGTTTAAGAAACAATAACCAACAACATCAACTAAGGGTCCCCAGTCTGCAGATTAGTTACAAAGTTGATTATACATATGAAGCACAACATTTGAACTCGACTATTTAGAAAGATTATAACAAAGATTGTACAGAAAAACAAAGAAAACACCTAAATGTCGCTAAAGAAACCTCCAGAGAGGGGGGGTTCAAAGTTGATAAAGAGTTCAAAATAGCATTTGTGGTTGAGAGCAAATAAAAAGATTGGTCTGGCTAACTCTCCCTCCTAGAGGAGAAAAACAGTAGCATTGACAAGTACAAGAAAACACAATGAACAAACTAGATTAAACTGGCTCTCTGCAGATTTCCAGCTTTTAGTGATCAACCTAGAATAAATGATGAGTTGGTGGCTCTTTTAACCATGCAAATAACTAAGCTGTTCTTTGGCAATAGAAACATGAAAAGTGTTTAGAGAAGGAATAACCTCAAAAGTATTTTCATCACAGTAAGTAAAAAATCAATCCTAGGTTCATGCCAGTAATTAAAAACATAAATATTTTTCTACGAACCTTGCTGTGGAATAAGTTTTTGACATCCAATAATTTCTTTTTACCATATTCAACAGTTGCCTCTTCCGAGGGGATGGACAAAAGAATGGATTTTGTTCGAAAAATAGAGGAATATAATTTGGAGAAAGTAGCATCTTAGAAAACTCTAACAAAGAGTTACCGATTAATGGTGCTATAAGGAAGATAGCAACATTGACGTCTGCGCTTGAGAATGATTAACAACAGTATAACTAATGAAACTCTTACCGCTTGGCTTTGGCACAAGATGGGGGCTCCACATATAACCTGTTGGCAGATGAGATATTGATCCATGATACATACTTAAGTAGGCAATTGGTGGAAGCTTCAACTTTCTTTTCCTGAATTCATTAATATATCCTCTTATTCCCCACCATATCAGTAAATCCACAACTATGTATGAAAGCTGGGTCCATGGAAACAGTTTGTGGTGAAATTAGTCCAATGATTCACAGGTAAAAAGAAATCATAGTGAGATGTGGCACCAAGAAAGAACATACCCAATAACCAGCACTTTGAGGTACACGTGCTAAAGGATGAGGAAATTCATATGTTGGCCTGCCTATTGAAGATGGAAGTGAGAAGGCAGAGCCTCAAATAAAAAATTAACAGATAAGCAAATAAACAATAAATAAAGTATCATTCACTAAATATAACATGGTTTAAAATTCAATAACAAACTTCTCCTCTAATTTCCATTTCAATTAGCACCAGTCTCTTAACCTTCTATTTCCTGTTTTATTAACCGTGACCAAAACACTAGGAGTTGTGTAGGCTTGACACTTTTGGTATCCCCTTCCCCCATGCAGACACCATTGATTTGCAGGATCCATCTAATTCTCCTTAACTCAGAAATCCATGTTCACTTGTGAAGAATGCATGAAAATTTTCCAGGTCACGTATGAGTGCATCGAAATAACTAGCACTAAACTCAAGCACTCATGTGAAATACTTCGAGTTAAATTAGTGTGGCTGTTAAAAAAGCATGTCCATTAAATTTGAAAACAAGTAAGAAAAAAAATGCTGTCCTCTATTCTTTTTTTTTCTAGAAAGCATAAGAAAAACCATAATTTTCCAGAGTAACAGAGGATTTACATAAAAAAATGTTATGCAAATTGATGATTCAAGTGTTGCTAGTAATGTTAGTGTCAGATTTACAAGTAAGTGATCACTTGATACTCACGTCCAAGGCATTGTGAAGAAAATGTGAATTGGAACACCGAGAGCTTCAGCTACATGTGCATGTCCTGCAACACAGGGGCAAGTTAGAGTTTGATGTGTTCCATTATATATTTATTATATCCTAGAGAAAGTGACTCTCATGTGGAAATTTCAAATTCTGCTTGTTCACCATATGCAGGAGGGTTGGCAATAATTGCCTGGGCTTTGAAAGGCACGCCAGTTTCCATATCTGGTTCTGTGCATGCTGCAAGAAGAGACTCAATAATGGCCTTCAGTTGTTTCCTCTGTATGGATATTTCTCCAGGCGCGGATGGGATGAAACCTTTGTTTCTGGCCATATCTGAAATTAAGTTCTCACATTTAGTGTAACACAAACAAATCAAGGAAACAGCAAAATTGGAGAAAACAATCTTGACCATGTAGGACAATAAAAACAGGTCAAGTATCTAAGGGGAGTTTCAAGGACCATATCTTAAATTGCGGCAAATAGTAAATTGTATTGCTTTAATAGCTTGAAAAGATTAAGGAGCTCTTACATCCTGCCAATACCCGAGGATCACCGCCCAAAGGATAAAAATCTACACCGGCTGATCTTACAAAGTCGCGGAAGTTAGCATGAGTGGCTAGCCTAACACGATGACCAAATTCCTGCTAGAAAAAAATTGTATATTATATTTGCTGCAAATAAGATTATAAAACACATAATGATAGAATAGAGATTAGGGAACCCTTGACACTGACAATGGGGTTTAACTGGTGAATCATAGGCAAAATTGCCATTGATTTTTGCAAATACAAGGATACAATACAAAATACCTGACTCTTTCTTAAGTAAAGGAAAACAAAAACATGAATATTATAATAAATGGAATGCACATGCAAGACATACAAGAGGCTGGAACTGGGATATAGAACATAAATGTCATTGCAAAAACAGCAAAGCAAGTAAGCAGTAAATTACTATGAACATGCCTGAAGTCTTTTTGCAATGGCTAGAAAGGGCTGTACATCTCCTCTTGTTCCAACCACAAGCATGGCAACTTTCAATCTTGGGACTGATTTATTGCAACCAGAAATGCTTTCATTGGCATAAAACGATGCCCCTTCAACAGAGTGAAGCTCTAACAACTCCGAAGCAACACGAGCATTTTCATCTATATCAACTTCAACTGTTCCGTCGTTTTGTATCTTGACTAGTTCTATGATTAGTTTCTTCTGAAAAACAGTACAAAAAGATTCATAAACAATAGAAAGAAATGGTACTCAATCATGAAAAGGTTAGTGGTTGAGAGCAAGGTGAATGAGATAAACATCCCGCTCGATAACTGATCATCAGATTGCCACAATAAACTTGCAATACATGTCATAGAGTGAATAAAACTTTCATATCAGAAACCTTGCTAATAGGATACTCCAGCAGTCATAGATGTTGGTTTATGTGTTGTAACACAAATAATATATCATTTGAGTTAAAATAAAACAGGGGAATTCTCGAATGACATACAAAATCAGAGGGGAGAGTATTCTAGGTGGAGATGCAGCATGAGGTGCAAATCATATATAATCAGACAAGTATATGTATAATGCACAGAAAGCATTTATGGCCTTTTTGCATAGGTTCTAAACAATACATATGATCACGCATGAAGAAACTTGCAGTTAGACCCATGTATTAGATCATGCAAACCACCTTTTCACTCTCTGACAGTCTGTCCAATTTTCGCTCATGCCTCGAAGCCCTGTTCTCCGTCAAGGATCTATGGAATGTAATATTATCATCATCATCGAACAGTGGATGTCTACGAGTTTCAGCAGGTGAGGTGATCCAGCGATTCAAGCCTTCAAGATCAGATGCTTTGACATCAGAAAACACTTCGAATAAACTCTATAACAATACAAACAGGAAAACAATCCTGACCATGTAGTATTACATGTAACATAATTTTAGAACAGAAAATTGGTATTCAGTTATCAATATGCAAATTATGAGAGAACACCACAGAAATACTTCGTGCAACGAGTTTTGCAAAAACAGAACCGGATTAGGATTATTGCTTTCTCAAGTATAGAAAAATAATCAAGATGAAGACTCTTAGGACTAAATTCAGCACGTGTAGTGAAGTTTCATTCAGATATGTTGTATAAAGCAAAAGAAATGATGAGTTATTAGGCTGCCAAGTAACTAAATACTAACCTTTTCGAGGTGAAGGAGAAAAATTCAATTCTTTTGATTTGAAAATCTCTAGAGTTGATGACTGCTTCTCTACTTCCTGAAGAGGACCTCCTTCAGACTGCTCCTCTGAGGACACATAATCAACTGTTACCGATTCACTACCCTCACTGATCTGATCAATACCCATTTTCAGCTTAGAGTTGCTTTTAAGACCTTCCTTTTCTGAATTTTTTAATGGATGATCAAATGCATTACTGCCCATTTCATCTAATTAGCAGCCTCAACCACTGAACCTCACCTAATCAGCAACTCCAACAATCTCTTATTTCAGTTGCCAACAGCCACGTCAGTCTCAAAATGCGAAAGAGCTGAAGCAGCAAGTAAATCTTCACTCCACCCAACTCCACAACAGTAAAAACCTTAAAGCAATTTTTCTGGTTTCCAACTCTAAAACCCTTCAGCAACTATTCACAATTTCTCAAATTTCAAACTCCCCCGAGAATAGTACATGAAGGTATTATAAAACCAGACTCATCAAGTCGATCTTACAATACCCCCAAATCTTAAACCCTTCACCAACAGTTCCCACTAAGCAAACCCTCGCTTCTACTCGAGAATTTGAGCTTAAAACTAAACGCGTCAACAACAAATCCCAATCGCCCAACCACGCAAACCACTCCGAAACTACAGCCAACCACCCAACCAGGAAGCACAGCTAACAGTAACCAGAAGTCCAATAGCCTTCAAACACATGACACAATTTTTATATTCTTGAGACTACAAACAGAAACTAAAAGTGAACACGGAAGAAAGACAAGGTGGGTATGCGCCGAAAATCCCAAGACAGGCTAATATTTAGGCCTTTGAAATGCTATTATAGGAAATTCACTAAAGCAAGAAAACAAACAGACTACACCAACCAGTCAATTGGAAAAACAAAGAAGGTTAAGTAAGGCAGTTGCGGGGGTTTTAAAACTTTAAACCGCCATAAAAGGCAATAATTATGCTCAAAAGGATTCACCTTAAACACAAGATATGGAGATTAAAACATTTAAAAGAATAAAAAAAACTTGAAGACACAGCCCTACAGAAACATGAATTATACATATCCAAGACTATAACTTTTCCATCCAAGCAGAGATGATGAGGGATGTTTCTACACTCATTGATAGTTCAGCGATCACATACTTCACCGATACGATCACTTGATTGGGAGGGGGGGGGGGGGTATCGGGTTTTTTCCTGCGAGATGGAGGAGCTCGAGATATTTTAGACTAAGCGGCAAGTTAAGGAGGTGGACATCAGGAAGGGTGATTATACGTGAGCAAGTCTACTTCGATTCACTGTGTCCGAGAGTGAGGACAAGGACGCCGCAATAGGAAGTGCTCTTTTCGAGGGCGGACTGTGGAAAATGTCGTGGCCAGTGGTAATAAAATGGGTCGATTTTGACGAACGAGAAAAAAGGTTGAATTTAGATTTTAAAACAAAAGGAAAAAAAAAAAAAAAGAGGTGAAATTAAAATATAGACATTAAATTATAGATAATAACAAGATTTTCTACTCTTTGAGGTTTGGCAGGAACCCGGATGGTGGCTATACAGAAATTAGGCAAATTAATTAAATCTCAATTAAAATCGAAGATGGAAATTAATTTTGATATAAAAGAAGTATATGTGCTGAGAATTAAAATAAGAGATAGCAAAATTGCTTTTAAAAGAAAAAAAATATTTTTTTCCTTTTAAAACAGCCTGAATCACTCCCAAATCTTCTCATCAAGAAACCTATAATTTATTAACGTGTGATATCTTATAAAAAAAATAATTGAATTTCGTTTGTTACAATATATAAAATGAGAAGAGCCCGTCTATAATAATTTGGTGAAATTAAACAGAATATTCACCAGGCAAATAGGGAGTGTTTAAAATTCTGACCGTACATGTTTTTTTTAATTTTAGTAATTTGAAGCTCCGTTTTATAGGATCAAATGTTGATTTTAAGCAAGATAAAAGTAAAGTATGAGCATTTTTTATATTATTTTAGTATTAAAACTATATTATTATTTTAGGCTTGTTGAAATGGGGGGGTTGGCAAGTTTAGGGAGAGAAAATTGTCCATTTGAAGAAACTAAAATTCCTTTTTCATAATAAAAATATTGTACCATTAATTCATTGTTGAGCTTATATGAAAATAGTTATGTTTTTGAGAACTATTAAATAAAATAAAGTTGATTAAAAATGATCAGTTAAATATTTTTAGATAATTGGATTTTTAATTAATCTAATAAGGTGTGAATCTTTAATATATAAAAATTAAAAAATCATTGTTATTTTAGTAATGAGCTAAAATAGAAATATCAAAAGTTAAAGAATGTCAAAAGACATTAATACCATAAGGTAGCTTATTACCTATATATACATATAGTCATGGTCCATAAATTACACGTTATGTTTTATTCTCATTATGACAATTCATCATTAGAGATAAAATATTTTAAAAAAGAGGATGTGTTAATCTGGAAAGATTATTCGCATGATTGTAAAGAATGACTTTTGGATATGAATGCAAATATATTTTTGTTTAATTCAATTTAAATAATTTTATATATTATGAAATTACAGTCCTAACCGTGAATACTATTTAAAGACCCACCGTGAATGATATTTAAAGACCCGAACTCATCGACAAGAAGTAAACTTCTTGAAGCAAGCCGAGGTTACAGGGGGGAGGTGTGAAGGAAAAGGAAACTCCTTGATACACCTCACGAAGCGACGAAAATAAAATTTATGTCGTTTGTACAAGTAAACACGGAAACAGACCTTCGATTCGCTGGCTAAACTGATGGGACTGCCCGGGCATCGACTAGCCGAGGCCACCTTTTATTAGTGAAATCTTATAATCTAATTATGTACTTGTGATTATAAAATTATTCTGAACTTTCTGTCGAGTATATTCACTAGTATCTTGGTTATTTCAAGAGGTGATTAAGTATTTTAAAAAAATAAAATTTATATATTTTTAGATTTTTTAATGATAAAAAAGTGTATATTTTTCAGACAACTGAGAAGTCTGAACTGAAAACCCTCTAGGAGGAGGAAAACACCGAGTCAGTCGAGCTGCCACCACCGTGAAAGCAAGTATCTTGTAAGAAACTGATAAACAGGGAAGAACTCCCGTTAACTTTGCCAAACCTGTCCCGAGCAATCACCGTGACCTTAATCTCCGGCCGAAAAACAATCTTCCATTCTCTCTCTAGGCGGCAAACACGAATTCAATTCTCAAACAGGAGAAGAACACGCTGCCTTGCTCCACGGAAATTAATTCACCCGCTTAAATTTTTTCTCTTCAAGGATACGTCTGAAGCAACGAGCTTGTGACTTGTCAGGAGTGCGCCGCACTCTTTGCAGAATCTCGTTTTCTTCTAGCGTGATTAGCAATCCGGCCAGCATGTTATTTGTCTAGAATTTATTTTTTTATTTAAAATTAATTTCATTTTTTATTTTGATGTGCTAACGCTTTAATATTAAAAATAAAAAAATATTTTAATACATGCACTTTTAAGTATCCAACCCACCTTCAACGAAAATCGTATCATGTTTATATAAAACTTGCGGTAAATCACTTGGCCATTGCTTGCACCGTCTCATGCTTTGCGAGTTTCTATGAATTAATTAATTAATTCCCTTTTTCGTGCCGTTGACTTGGAAAAGCGATAATCTTCCGGCGTGAAATACAGGAAAGAATCTTAGTTTAGTCCTCGCCGCTCTTCCGGCACATGGCTGATACCCTGTCAAAACTTGAATATCATCGTCATGGTCGTGCAAATGAATATACCTATCTTGTTAACTTTGATTCTCTTAATTAAAACCCTTTTTATTCTTTGATGACTGGTCTCTGGTAATACTACTTGTTCCTGTATTTTATTTTCTGGTGGAGTGGTGTATTTTTCAAACTCATGTTTAAAATGATCAACGACATAGTGATAACTTAGTGTATATAGATCTAGGCAAAATATCAATATCAGCCCCAAATATCAAGAGTCTTGTTTATTTCCTCACTTAACATCCTATTATTCAAATAAATATTAAGCGTAAGTATATATTGTTCCGCAAGGTTTAGCGAGACTATGGGGTTCAAATACTTGGTAAACTTGGGTATATATAGATTTAGCAAGCTGTCATATATAACATCCTTTGGGTGAACAACATGTTGAACTTA
This sequence comes from Salix caprea, assembly GCA_964035475.1. Classification (NCBI taxonomy): domain Eukaryota; kingdom Viridiplantae; phylum Streptophyta; class Magnoliopsida; order Malpighiales; family Salicaceae; genus Salix; species Salix caprea. The sequence goes on along the minus strand of OZ037755.1, from coordinate 13,440,065 downwards.
GGTACATGTAGTTTTTGAGAGTTGTTAGACTCAATATCTTCAGGGTTAGTTACGTACTAAACTCAAATACATATTGAACTGACGAGTACCCGAGATCATTGATACGGGGTTCAATCATGCTCTGAACCCAACACAAACATAGGCTTGATGGGCTTCTAAATCTAATATTTCTGGGTCCAACTACGTGTTAAGTCTAAGTAAATGTGGATCTAACAAGCTGTCAGACCCGATATATTTATATTCAGCTTCACGTTAAGCCAAGATAAATATAGGTATGATTAGTTGTCGAACCTATTGCCCAAATATTTATGTGTTTAGTATTACGGTATAATTTATTTTAAAAAAAAATTATCTTGAAATACATCCAAATATTTTTTTATTTTTAATATTAATATATTAAAATTATTACAAAAGACAAAAACATAATTTAATATTTTTTCCAAAACAAAAACGTTTTTAAAAAACACTTAAACACATATAAAAATGCAATACCAAGTATTTCACACTATTATAAGTTTCTCAATTTTTACTCTCTTAGTTCTAACATTAAATTATTCCCAATACTTGCGGTTCATAATCTCCAGAAATTTGATGATCTCATCCGTCGTAATCAGATCAACATCCCTCTCGGTGATGTCAGGACCAGCGACCAAATGTTTAAGCGGCCAGGTTTTTTTTTTTAACTTCTCATTGGGTGACCGATAATAATTTTATTATTTTTGTATTTATTTATCATTGTCTTGTGATATGACATGTTTATCTGGCATGCTTGATAAGATTAACCTTTTTCACATTTTGTTTAACTAAAATCTTAATTAGATCAATTTGTTTTTCAAGTTCCTTGTTCTTTTTTCTTGATTGGGTTTATGCCCTTGATCTAATTTTTCAAAAAAAACGTTTAGTTGTGTTGGGCATGCAATATAGCATCAACTACAAATCTAGTTAGCCATCTACATTTCAACCTACCTAATTTTAATTCATTAATGGAGGGGACCTTTGACAACATAATGTGCGGGGACACGGGGCTTGCTGTGCATGGATGACGATGAGTCCCGGCATAACAGCCTCAACCCTAGCTCATCAAACCTGGACCATTTGTGTAATTGATAAGGTAAAATGGTCTAAACCAAACCGAACTTGGCTAAGAGTTGGTTTGAACTAAATTGAACCGATTAAGAACCAAACTGTATCAGTTATATAGTTGAATCCGTTACGTGTAACATGATAAAAATCTTCAAAGAATACTTGTTCTATATATCGAACTGGAACCGATTGAAAACAATGAACCGATGCATTCAAACTATTCAAGCTCCGGTTCGATACCAATAACACTATCTTTGAGTTTCTTTTCAGCCTATAAAGTGTCAAATCGATACTAATATCCGATGCATTCAAACGATTTAAGCACCGGTTCGATACTAATAACATTAAATTTGAGTTTCTCTTCGACCCGTGAAGTGTCAAATCGATATTAATACCCGAAGCATTCAAACGATTCAAGCTCCGATTCGATACTAATAACATTAAATTCGAGTTTCTCTTCAACAGAGCAAAATTATCCGTCTGGAAAATTTAAACAAACCCTCCCTTGAAAAAGAAAAGCTTCCGAGAATCTGATATGTTAATAGGAATTAAATAAGAAATTACTATCAAATCAATCTCTCTGTACAATTAATTTTTTCACAGATTAAGAACTTAAACTACCAGACGAATGAAAAAAGAAGCTCATTTTAAAAAGGATTGGCCTTGCCCCTTTCCCGACGTGTGACCAAGTAACTTCATCGCTCAGTAGTCGTTCAGTCAACAGCAACCTCGGTTTATAAATAAAAAAACTGGTTAGGTTGCCACGATATGCTGCGGGGTAGGTAATGAAATTAGAAATAAAAAAGGGAAGAGAATAATTGAATGCAAGCGCAGCAGGAATTTGAAAGAACAATATACAATAATAGAACAAAGTTCAAGAACTGATCTATGCTATATATATATATATATTAAAATAATGTAAAAAATATATATTTTTAACATCAATATATCAAAATAATCTAAAATATTAAAATAAATTTAATTCAAAATAATAATAATAATAAATGTTTTTACACTATAAAATACGAAGGTGCTTTAATTTGATACCTTTCGTAACGTCCTAAACATGGAGGAGCTCGGAATGCAGCTGAATGGCTTGCTACAAGTGTAACACTGAGTGGGCCTCCTGTGCTTGCTCAGGAAGCCCAACTTGATGCTATACTGTGGACTCGGAAATTGTTCAACTGCATACTGGACCTCTGGCCCTGAGCTTGGGGCGGTACAAATGGTATTAGAGCCAGCCTTTGGCCCAATGTGGAGGCAGACTACCTTGTTAAAAAAATGTTTCCTTTAGCTGAGAGAGTAATCAGTACGTAACAACGTTTTGTTGATTGTCATATGGGCTCAAGCTGTTAAATTCCAACGCCGTGACGAAGGCGCAGCGTAGAATGCGTGGACCCGACCGGGCATCAATGCAAACTACAACAAGCCCATATTGATCCAGCTCAACAATCCACGGTGTAGGATAAGAGAACAGTGATCCTAGCGTCATCCAGCCAATCACTAAAAATCATCAAATCCAGAGCAACGGTGTCCAGATTCCAGAGTCCCTGATAACCATCACGGCCGTCTATCACCGCAGAGGGAAAAAAAAGAAAAAAGAGTAATACAAAACCCAGTCAAAACAACCCACCAAGGCACCAACCCCACCAGCTAAATCGGCAACCCCACCTGTGCCGTCAAAATCTCACGCGCCTTCAATCTCTCCGAGTGAGTTTCCCTGATCCCAACAGAATAACAAACCCAAAACCCCAAAACCCACCTCAAACCAAACCAAATCAAATCCCCATACTCAAAATATAAATAAAACTATAGCTTAAAATCGGAGGGAGAAAAACATAAAAGTCTCATCCTGAAATGGCGTCGTCGAAGGTGTTGACGTCGTCGAAACCTAGAAATTCGGATCTATCTTCGACAACTTCATCTCGATCGAGGCGCGCTACTTCTTCTTCCGCTACTAATACTACAGCAAAACCAGCCTATCAATCTTCTGACCGATTATTTCAAAAAGAATCAACAATGACAGTAGACGGCATCCTACGTAACGTGTACGCGTCTCCATCAACCGAATCGACTCTTCTCGACGCACAAATAACCCTAATGGAATCCCCTGATCTTCTCCCTCATCCACAAATTGAAACAGATGATACCGATGATCAAGATATGAGTGATGTGATTCCACAAGAGAATAAGACTGCGGATGATATTTGGAGAGAAATTGTTGTGGGGAGAAAGGAAATGAAGGATGAGCCGGACGAGATGATGACTTTGGAGGATTTTTTAGCGAAGGCAGGGGCGGTGGATGTGGTTGGAGAGGATGGGGATGAGGTCAAGATGCCGCCGCCTGAGAGGATGAGTGGAGGATTGTATGCGTTTGATTCTCTTCCACCGAGTTCATTTCAGGTGTTGGATAAGTTGGAAGGGTCGATTGTTGGCTTCGGGGATGGAATGGAGGTGGAGCTTGTTGCTGGTAGTGGCAGTGGTGGAGGAAGAGGGAAGAGAGGAAGGGGTGTGGTAATGGAACCCTTGGATAAGGCGGCGCAGCAGAGGCAGAAGAGGATGATTAAGAACCGGGAGTCTGCTGCTCGCTCCAGAGAGAGGAAGCAGGTTAGATTTTTTTTCTCACTTTGTTTTGATAGATTGATGATATTGGATTCAAGAATTGTGAGTGTTTATTTGTTTGATATAAATTGTGGGCGTTTTATTTGTGTTCTAGGCTTATCAAGTGGAATTGGAGTCCTTGGCAGTGAGGTTAGAGGAGGAGAATGAGCAGCTGCTAAAAGCGAAGGTATTTCATTTTATGCTATTTTCAACTTAATTTTGGAATTATGAATTTAGTATTTGGTTTCTATATATATCTTCCCTTGCGAGTATAACCTTGTTAATCCTTTGCCTTGCTGTTCAGGACTCTTTGTACAATCAATTAGTCTGTGATCTTAGCTTTGTGGTCATGGAGATAGTAGTTAGTAGTTACTGCATTATATCCTTGCCGATCCATTATTATCTTCATCCCATTCTTGGTCTTACTAAGCCGTGTGAGTTACAAATAGCAAAACAGAAACTTATGGTGGTGACCTATTATTTTCTCATGTAGCCAAGAAATGAATTGAATTTCGACTATCCAAATCTCAGTAGCAACGGGAAGAAAAATGGTATCAACAATGCAAAAACCAAATAGCTATTTAAACCCAGTGACATAGGTCTGGCTGCAGGGATTAATCTTTCTTTACTCCCTAAACAAATTAGTGTTACGCATGTAATGTAGGTATATTGCCTCTTGTCCCTTGATTATTTGTTTCCATGTCTGATGGATCCCATCTTGAGAGCGTGTTTCAAAACCTTTCAGAATGGCTTAAGACAAACGATAAGGATAGAAATAAAAATCCTTAGGCATCGTTTTACATTTCAGATCTTTTGCCCTTTATTATGCAGGATGTCTCTGCAGCAACTAAACATGTGAATTCAGACTTGTAGATTTAGATAGTATAAAACAAGTTTGACAATATGCAACCTAGTTCCGCATTATGGTTTCATTGGCTTGCTTCTGTTTTTTTCATGAGCTTGATGTAATGGAAGATCTTTGCTCCCCTTTTCTTTTATTATATTTCTTATGATCTTAATATTTGACAAGAAATCCTTAAATGAAAGCAAAATCGTGGATCCAAAAATCCGTTATCTTCTCGTGCTATTTACATGCCCATCTGTGCTCATTGCATAGTCTGTAGTTGTTTTGATCATTCCTTACTGTGACCTTTTCATTTCTTCTACCCAGTCTCAAACACATGAACATCTCATAATGCATTTGCCAGGCTCTATTACAAAAAAAAAAATGCTACCTTGTTCCTTCCTAGTGCAGTGCTGTTGAGTTATGCATTCCCCCCTATAAAATGGACACGCGATGGCACATTTAGAGTTTTTATCAGCTTTCTTTGCTTAAACAATTAATGGTTAGCATTGATTTTAACCGTAACAATCATTCTTATGCTTTGAAGTTACATGCAGCAAGTATAAATTGCTGTGCATTTTTAGTTTCTCCTCGGGTCTGTGTGTCTAGTATGCCAGCATGTATGTGGTAGTTTTTTTTCTTTTTAATTATAAAATATGTCAATGTCCTTGTTTTTCTCAGAGACATATTGATGATCTGCTTGTGCTGCATGCCCAAAATTTATCAATGTGTTTTCTCTGGTCTAACAAAAGCTGTTCATTGTGCAGGAAGAGATGACCAAGGAAAGGTTTAAGCAGGTACTGATTCTATTCCTTTACTATTTGTCTTCTGACACACCAAAAACATTAAACCCTGGTTTAATACTCTATGATGTTTGCAAGTGAAATGAATTGAGCATATAAAAAATCAAGTGATCCAATAGAGGAAGAGACTATGAAATGTAACTACTAAAAGACACTGTTTTCACTTGGATTTCCTTCTGTGGTGATAGGAGCTTTAGATGCATGTTCTTTAAAGGTGTGCTTGTCTTTGGTTTTGAAAAACCATCCAGAGCAGAAAAACAAGTACTTGGTTTCAGGTGTGCTTGGTTCTGAAATTAATGTTAAAAAGGCAGCTACCACACACTTTTGAGTTGAAAATTATCCCCTTGTGATGGTATGGAGCAGAGTGGAACCTGTGTGGCTTTGCTTAGGACTTCAGTGGTGTGGGTGTAAGTTTGTGCATGTATTTTAGCAAGCTATACTTGAACTGAAAGGAAAAACTAGATCTGGTTGACACAGCAATCCTCATTATCTTTCGGAGATTGGTCTCATTCCACTGATTAGGTTCTTAGAGGGAATTTATTATATAAATGGATACTAGGTTTGAAGCAAGCCTATGTTCAGAGGTTTTGTAGCATTACAGGCTTTGAGAACTCCTTAAGATTCTGAAGCCTAAAAGGCCTGGAACTTTTACAACCGAGGAAAGTGGAAAACAACCGCATCCAATTTTTTTAACGGGGAAAACTGAAAATTGTTGAGAACTGGCTATCAAATTGTTGCGGAGCCATATTACCCTTTGGACTACAAAACTATAATGCTGGCTGCATTACAAGATTCTCTGTAAATGCATGAAATGAAGAAGATAAAGTAATTCATGGATATGAAAGTAAAATTTTGAATTAGAGGTCTCAATTCTTTAATTATTCTTACACATCCATTTTGGAATTGCTGTAAACAGCCTATTTTAAGTGTTTTTGAAAGACAACATTGAAATGGGTTACAAGTAGTATGCATTCCACTTATTTTTAATTGTTAACACTTACCCTTTGAGATAGAGGGCATAACGAAGATATGTGATTGAGGGTTTTCAGGTCTTAGAGTACTGTTATATCAATTGTCTGAGACCACAATTGTGAAATTTTATTTGAGCACTCAATATAGTCTACTCTCTATATAATAGCCAAGTAGACTGTCTATCTAGCAGCACAAGCATTGCTAATAGAGGCATTTATTCTTATTTAATTCATAGTTTTGAGGATTGAGGGCTTCATTAACTATATATGTAGCCGTTGATTCTTGTTTGGAGCCTTACAGTGTGAATTCACTTACGAAGACCATTCAATATCAGCTGAGATGCTGAGGATGCCAGGGAGATACTGGACAAGTACAGTCTAGCAATCACTGAGCTGTTGACTTATTTATTTCCTTTTGCTTCTACAGCTTATGGAAAAAGTAGTTCCTGTTGTTGAGAAGCGAAGGCCACGACGTGCACTTCGGAGAGTCAACTCCTTGCAGTGGTAGATTGTCTGTGCTCGATTTGATAATTCATGCGGTTCTCTTACATAGCGGAAAAAGAAAAGCAGCATCCTTTTGCAAATTCATTTTCTAGTGAATTAGATTTTGAACCTGATCATCATTTAGAGCAGTCGTGGGTTTTATGTGAATGAGAGACAAAAAAAGAAGGTATGACAACCTGAATCATTAAAGTAATTTCCTTAAAAGTGAACTAGGAGGCTTCAATCCAGTGTAGATAGATGGTAAAAGGTTTTAGCTATTTGTGTGGCTGGGTTTGATGCTGTGCAATGCCGTGCTTTGTCACCCCTGATTGTGGTATGGCGGTGCAGAAGTGCTGGATTAGTATACTGTATTTATGTGTTGGTGATGGTTGGCAGAATATAGAGTGGTGGTGGTATCTATTTGTAGCAGACCTTATTGTGATTGTTTTGCTGCGAAATATTTTCCTTCATGTTTAAAATTCACTACTTGGAGCGCTGACCATAATGATGCAGGTCCTCGAGGGCATTCGGAAGTTCTGCTTTCTTTCTAGTTCTGACATTTCTGATGCATGGCCTCCGAGGAATGAAACGTTATCATTTTAGAAATACAAGGGTCAGTTGTGACTTTCAGCAAACTTTTGGTCTTTGGATGTTAAACGGACATAAAACATCGGACGATGCTAGCAAGGAAAGGCAATGATGAATAAATGAAAGGTGGTGGTGCTTAAACACTTTATTAATGATGAATTTACTCTCTTCTTTCTCAGAGGAAATGATGAATTACTTTTAGTTGCTTCTTTTTATATCGATAAGGTCTGGGGGCGTAACTCCGTGCGCTTTCCCATTGATTCCATATAATTGTGCTGCAAAACAACATCAGTACAAGCTAGGTTAATTTTGGAAGTACGGAGGAATCATACGCAGATATGATGTCGAATTCATAAAAAGCATAAGCAGGAAGAGAGAGCAGAGCATGCACGGGGAGAACTAACCACCTGCGTGATTGTGGATTTGTTTCAATTGGGCTTGGCATTAGAGTAACCGGGTCCTCTTCTCGTCCAAGGTCAAGAAGGAGAAAGTTTGAATTCTCTGCCACTTTTTTCGTCTTCGAGGAGTGAGCTTTTGGGAATTCAAACTGCTTTTGCTACTGCTCGTTTTGTCTTTTAGCTCTTGTCATTGCATATTCCAGTCCTTTTGTTGTTGATGGAACTTGGGCTGCATCGAAAATTACAATAATTAACGAGTGTCTGCGAGCGGCTGTGCATTTAATGGCCTCGATTCACAAGATTTTGAGATGCTTCCTTTAAATTTTTGTTATTTCTCTATTTTGAATTGTTTTTTATACACGTTTAAAAATATTTGTTTTTTAAAACAGCCGATACTTTCAAAAACAACCATTATTATATGACCAAACAGAATTTTAAATTCTTAAAACAGCTCTCTCAACCTAGCGTCTTCTCTTTTTCGGCCTCAGCTGTTTTATCGTCATCTATCTAACCAGTAGTCGTCTTCTCTTTTTCGGCCTGCTAGTAACTCCCTATGTGAAAATTACTTAATTGGTGAAAAGGATAAAACCTACAGTTGCAAAGTACCTTGGACTTGGGATCCAAGGAAGCAAGGTTCTCGCTACAGACAAGAGACTCAGTTGTCGCTATGCTTGCATGTTTGTACAGACCCTGGCTGTTTGTACATGTCTGGAGAAGAACAAAAGAAATGGGCCCCCGTGTTGTCACCGAGCCTGCATGCCAAAATATTACACCGAGCAGGGAGCCTGCATTTTGACAGATTTGTAAGGCGTGCGTGCCTTAACAGCACCATCTTTTGCACTTCTTTTTTCCTACCTTCTCTTGTTGAATATAGCCGAGATGTCTTGCAACATTTCGAAAATAACGAAAGTTAATTGGGGAAGGGAAAGCATTGTATCAGAGGATTTATTTTTCATTCAAACAATATAATGATGAATTTATCTATACTTATTAAAAAAGATTGATAGATGAGCTAGTATAAATAATATTATCTTTTTATAACATTCATTAGTTATTATCAGGTTGATTATAGATAAATAAATAAAAAATGCATTTGAAAAGCACAATGTAGTGACTAGATTAGCCTTGATAGCAAAAGTTATTTAAATGATGTTCAAATTTTATTATTATTATTATTATTATTTCCATCCTAAATGTTCTAGTATTACAAAGTTGACTAAGTAAACAATTTAATATTTCAATGCGTATGAAAACCACAGTTGGTCACTTGGTTGTGTGTGTTGCACGTGCCAACTTATAGTAGTGCATGTTGTGTCTCTCGTCAAGAGGTTTTCTTATGCGTGGGGCACTGTGTTGTTATTTATGCAACAATGTGTTAATGATGACTTTTTTTTCTCTCCTCTTCTTTAAAAATCACATTAACCATTTAAAATCTCAGAGTTGTCATCTCATTTACTATAATTTCATTTTGGTTATTATTTTTTTATTTATAATTTCAGGCTTTTTTGTTAAATTTTGATTTGTTTTCAATTTCATCATTAAATATATTATTTGTGTTTTTTTTTTTAAAAATAATTTCGACCCTCATTCTTTTAAATTTTGTTTTTGGGATCATTTTGTGAATTTGTTTTTTTTTTCCAGATTCTCTTTCTATTCAAAATTATAGGTTGTTGTCTTATTGATTTCTATTTCAAATTTGGTTTCGATTCTCGTAATTAGTATTTTGTGAATATTTTTGTATATTTTATTTTAATTTCATCATTTGAAATTTGAATTTTTAGGAATCAAACTTCATGTTTTTTTCAAATGGGATGTTTCTAATTTTGTGACTTGAATCATGAACTTTAAAAGTTAACGCATTGATATTTTTTCTACACTTTTCTTTTTATTTCATTAATCAACGTTGTTTATTTTGAAAATGGCCTTCACAATTCTTTTTTGGTTTTCTTTCAATGGGGTTATCTTGATGTCATGATCCGAGTAACAAGTTTGACCAGTTTACTTAGGGATTTTTCAGGCTTGTATATATATATATTGGTCATGTCCTTTACAAAATGATTTTTTTTTAAATTAAGCTTCTTAATTTTTCATGTTTTGTCTTCTACCAGGTTATTTTCATCTGCATGTTTCTAGTCGGATGGTTTGACAACCTTGCTCTCGAGTTTTTAAAATTTTCATTTTTTAGGCATTTTTTTGTCAATTGGTTTTATTTTTCATTTTCACCCTTGTACATCTGGATTGTTGTTGGGAATTAACCACCATTAGTTAATTTTTTTTTATTAGTTTTTCTTTTCTTTTCACGAGGTTAACCTAGTTTTATGACTAAGTTGCAAGCTTTTTATACTAACTCGAGTTGACTTGATATATTTTATCTTGTCATTGTTTTTAATCCCCCGTAATTTTATTGTCTAATATCTTGGGATTTAACTTTGTAGTTTTTTTTTTCCTTTTAACAAGTGTTCCTCGTCTTCTAGTTACAGTAATTATTTTTTCTTTTGAAATTTAAATTATTTATTATCATTATTTATTCTATCATATAATTAAATATCACCATCTTACTCGACCTTCTATCGTATAATATAACCATCTTACCGGACCTAGTAAATTTATGACTCCGAGTCATATATTTTTTCCCTTTTCAAAATATATTAATAATGCCTGGACAATATTTTTCCTTGTTATAAAAAAAAAAAAAATCAGTTTAACCCAAGGTAAAACATGACCATCTATCTAGCGATTTACTACAAATTCAGAGTCTTCAAGGCAGTGGAACATTTCTTGATTTCATTTTTTATTAAAGTATTTTGATTCAACATAAGTTATGAAATATGATCTCTAATTTTGAATTGGAATTTAATTTTTTTAATAAATAATTCATGTCATAAATGATTAAATTCAGAAGTATATTTGACACAAAAAAACTCAAAATTAACATTTTATAAAGAAAGTGGCACAAGTTAAAATCAATAATTTATTTTTATTTTAAATTATTTTTTTAATGTTTTAAAATTATTTTTATATATTAATATCAAAAATAATTTTTTTAAAATAAAAATATATCATTTTAATACATCTTTAAATAAAAAATACATTTAAAAACAACCCAAACAAATTAAATGCAATAAATAAAAAAAAGGCGGAAGGTTTTATAAAAGAAAGTAAATTAGATTCCTCACCACCCAAGAAAGAAAATACGTCTACTTTGATGAAGTGATTATAGGTACTGAGTGCAGTGGAGAGGGTAATCATCACAGAGCTAATCATTTTAGAATAATAATCTCCATCATTTTCTATCAGATCACCAACGTTCCTCTCTCCTAATACTATATTATTCACTCCCTCTACTTTTCTTTCTACACAGTTTCGAGGCAATTTTTTCAACGAACAAAATCATTCGACCTTTTACTGTATAAAGTAGTGGTAATAAAAAAACACCATCTCCAGCATCTCTGTCCGTCGTCCATTCAGAAAACTCCCCCACAGCAAAAGCCAAACTTCCCCTCTCTCTCTGGCAGACAGCCGCACATTTTTCCAAAATCTCTCTTTTGTTGTTTCATGAACCAGAGGGTTAGAGAGGTGCTTAAAACCCTTGAGATTTCTAATCATCTTCTGATAATTGCCCCCAGAAGAACAAGAGTCGCAGGCTGATGAAGATTCCCTCCATGCTTCTCCTTCTGTTATCTCTTCTCTCTCTACTCGCGCAACCTTCTTGCTCCACAACAATACTTGTGGATGGCGTTTCAGAGTGGAAAGACCCCGGTGTTTATATAGGAGATTCCATCAGTATGTGCTTGAAAACCCATCGTTTTTTACTTGCATTTCTTTTCTTTTTTAATGTTTTGGGCTAATGGATTACATTTTTTTGTGTTTTTTTTGGCTTTTTGCAGTTTTCAAACACAAGTATGACTACAATTTGTACATTTTCCAGAACCAAAGAGCTTTTAATCTCTGCAACTTCACTCAGGCTACGCTTCTCACCAAGTCCAACTCCACCTCCTACACGGTATCTCTTCTCCTTCTCTCTCTTCTGGGATTTCATGTTTCTCTCTCCATGTTTACATGCTTAATAGGCTGCAACAAAAAATGTCAAAATTTTGGCTCACAATTCTTAGGTCCCGATAACAATAATTATCAATTTGTTTGTACAATGCCAAGGATAGCTCAAAAAGTTTGGATTTTTGTTCCTTTTTTTTTCTCTTGCTCCTTCGAGGTCTTGGCTAGAAGATGTGCTCTAACAATTTTTCTATGTTTAAATTGCAAATAACTAAAGTGGCACCCATCACGCCCTGGTTTCTTCTACTTCACATTCAACAATGGCTCTCTAAAATCCTGCAATCAAGACTCACAAAAACTCTCCATAAAAGTCTCTCCAGCACCCCCACCACCACCGGCACAACTCCCTCCAACGGCATCACCTCCAGTTCCAACACCAATTCCAGGCGGCATTGTGTCATCATCTCCTGCGTACCAGTGGCCATCCCGTCCTCGTGATGAAACAGCCTTTTCCCCTGCTCCTGCACCTGGTGGTAGTGCGGCAAGCACACCAATGGTGACAGTGCCAACATTGATGCCAGATAAAGGTGGTGGTAGCGGTATTCCTTTCATTAACAGCAATCCTGCTGTTCCGCTGCCTACTGGTGAAATCGATTCTGCCACTATCAGGCCCTTGCCCACCTCCAGCTATCGTGAACTGGTATGTCTACTTGTTATGTCTACTTCTTACCATGTTTTGATGAAATGAACAAAAAAATTAAGAGTTTTTCTTCTCAGATTAAGAAAAAAGAGAGCACAGTTTCTGAATTAAAAGCCATGGCCCATGTGTCTATATACTGAACCAGTAAAGTGTATTTCAATCTATCAGAGAAATGTAGAAAGAATATTGCGTGTTGTCTATTATGCTGGAATGGTCTTGATAGGGTTGTTTGACCGTGGGGTGTTCTTTTTGGTTTTGGGTGGAATTGCAGGTGGCAGTGGGGTTGCTCGGAATCCACATGCCTCTATTTTGTGTGATTTTGCTGCTGCTGCTGTAAAATAGAGGAGAAAGACAAAGCAATTCGCTGCAAATCTGTGTAAAAAACTCGGTTTTAATATGCACCCAGCACTGTAGTTGAAGAGTCTAAAGTAGCTTTGGCCGTGATAATGATGGTGGTGGTTATGTAATGCCATCACCCTCTCCAAGAGGACCCTACTTTGGAATCATTTCCATTTTTGTTCCTGTTTTTTTGACATGCCAATCGATTGCTACTCCCTTTTCTTTTCCTCTTTAGCTCTCCTTTATTCCCTCAATTCTTTATTTGAACAGAGCTCGAAGTTCGGACGCCAACAGGCTTTTGGGTAAAGAAAAAAATGATCCATATATGTTCTTCATGATATGTGCCAATCTTACAATACCCTGTTTGGGAGATGGGAGATGAAAATAATTTGAAAATATCAATTAATCTTGGGAGAGAAAAGAGAAAGTCAAGTGATAACAAATTGACCGAATATTTTATGAATGAAGCCTTACAAAATTAAATAGCGGCTGCTTTTACTATACGAATTCTGTAGCAATCTTTATTTAAGAACCCTAACGAAAGCATGGCTTAATCTCAACCCTGTCCACTTTATCCGTGATGACATTCCCCCCCAATTCTCTTAGCTTCATCACAGCTTCAAATGGATCCTTCTTCTCGATAACGGAGGCCACAGTGAAAAATGTCCTAAAACATACAGCAAACAAATAAGGATCATTGCTCCGATTCATTGGAGGGGAAAATAAGAAAAGGCAACGCAGATAAAATAAATAAAACCCTGTAATGTGCGTTCAATTCCAGGCCAGTGAGCAGAATAAATTTCTTATCATGTAATATTAAGATCTGGGAATAAGCTAGAATGAATCAAGAGAGAGCATATTCTTACCATGTAATATCCAGTTTTTCTGTCCATGATAATTCACAGGAGAGAGGAACTGCTTGGCTGAAATATTCGAATATTTATATGATCATAAATAACCCTTATACATAGAGCACTCATAAAGATCATCAAAACTGCTGGCATTCCTTTTTTTATTCATGAGGAAAATGAAGTAACCAGGAACATGCTCTAGAATTAGTCTTCAATGCCCATAATATAATTTAATTTCTTTGCCCCGCTCCATTATGGTTTTATTAAAAACAATTTATGAGAAATTGTTGTCTAATTTTTTTTTTTTTAAATATAAGGGATATTCTTTTCTAAATGTAAAATAATGTGCATGCCATTAAAAACTCGATGTTAAGGCTTCGATATCCTTGTTGATATAATAGAGTATATTGATGTGTTTTATTATATCAAACCTTGCATATATATATATATATTATATTTTATTTGATTTTTTCAATTTTTTTATTTGATTGAAATTGATAATATATTTGATTTTTGTTTCGGTCTTTATACTTTTAATTTTTTATTTTAATTCCTTTAATTTTTTATAGTTCTTAAATAGTCCCTATTTTTATCCATGTCTGTATATATGTACCTTTAGTTTTGGTTTTGAATTTTTATTATTTTCTCTTTCATTGAGATAACATTTTTTTTCAAAAAAATTATTCTTAAATTTTAGTTTGTGCTTATGATCATTTGAAAATTGATATTTCTTATTTTTTTTCCTTTGTTTTTTTTTTCTTTTGGTTTTTTTATTAGTTTTTTTTTTTATTTTCACTTCAAATGATTGTTTTTAGATAAAAAAAAATTCTTTTTTTCCGTTGTTTTGTTAAAGTTTTTGGGTTTTTTTATTCTTTTATTGAATTTATTTTCTTATTATTCACGCTATAATAATAATAATAATAATAATAATAATAATAATAATAATAATAATTTTAGTTTTTTTCCTTGCTTCATCTTTTATTAATGTTTTTGAGTTTTTTTCTCCTCTGAATAATTTAATAATTATTGTTTTAGCAATAATAATAATGATATTTTTAGATGTTAAGCCTTCGATGTTGTTATTATAATATAATGTGTTGATGTGTTTTATTATATCAAACATTGCATGTATATATATTATATTTTATTTTTGAACTAACAAAATCTATTAATTATTTCAATCCTAATAATTATAAAAAATATTTGCTCGATCCGCAACGTAGTGCGGGCAATTAACTAGTTAGATACTAAACTAAAAACATTTTTAAAAAACTTATTTTTTTAATTGCAAGCACAAAAATTACTATAATACCACACACACTCAGACATGCTAGATTTCGAGATTTCTTACTTGTCAACCTACATGCATTTATGACAAGATAAAAGATATAATGAACGTTTTCTTTGAGTGCGCGCGCTTATTTTTCCTTAATCTTAATCGAAATTGGAGTCCAAGTCTGCAAGTTGCTATCAAAACATTTTAATTATCTTTTTTTAATTTTTTTTTTGAAAAGTGATGATATGCATGCTAAATGAATAGATAACACATATTCTGTCAAACATCTAGATGAATTAATTATAAAACTCAGTTCATAAAAAAAAGGGAACATGGACCAACAATCGGGCCACACCATATTCAAATTACGTTTATTTATTCGATCTCGTTTGTAAAGAAAGTTGCGATAAATAGCAAGGAGCCTACGCCGGAAAACATGCCTGAAACTTTTTTCCCGACGCCATACCCCATTAAAGCCAAGCCAGTTTACCAAAAAGAGCCGTTAGCTTCCCGCCAAGGTGAAAACATACATCAGAAGCGACCGACTTTTTACCCGTTTATAAACTGTTTATAACAGCTCAATATTGAGAAGCAATAATGGATATGTGCTTTTCTTATGTGCAAACATCAAAGCCACCATGTCTTTTCTTCCTTTGCTTCGTTAAAATGCATCCATGTTTCATCCTTAGCTAATAAATCCATCTCAATTTTTCATTTTTTTTTATATTTTTATATAAAAAATTGTAATAAATGTACCTTGGATATCTCAAAGGTAATAATTAATGTTCACACATCAAGTTCCTGTTGTTCTTATTGTTGCAGTGATCACGCTGGATATCATGAAAAAAGTGCAGGTTTTAGAAAGGAGAATACTGACATCAAGATTAACGAAGATGGAAATCGGATCTCAATTAGTGGGAAGAGGCCAGTTTTTGTGATTTCCAGTTTTCATTTCCCGAATTCCTGCTCTCCATCGTATCCTCCAGTGGCTGGAGTCTTTTTCTGGGGTGAATTGATACAGTGTTCATAGCAGATGATCAATAAAAGTTCACTATTATTTGTCACTAGATGGTAATATATGGCTAAATAATGAACAGCCATGTTATATACAGATTAGTCAGCTGAAGAAATGATATTAAAATTCAACTCCACAGAAACAATCCACCAAGGGCCAAGTTCTCGAAATTTCTTGTGTGGTGTCTGTGTATTTCTGGGAATTGGGTCAATGTAGAGCCAGGACACGTGCATCACAACGTGCCATGTTTTAACCTGCTTAAGATTTAAAGAGGGGGCAGTATTAGTTGAATGATTTGAAAAAAAAATGCCACCCTTCTGTGCTGTAACGAGGGCCCCATCTTTCTTGAAGCCTTGCAAGCCAGAGAGTTGTTGAAAGCTGAACGCGATAGCTCAGGTAAGATAACCCAGTGGCGTGTTTTGAATTGACATGTAATACAGAAATCTCACCGAGAACTAGACTGAGTGAAGTAGACTGATCACACAGAAACCAAAGCTGTTTACAACCGCAGAAAATGGATTTCAGCTCCACCAAGGAAGGACAAAAATAGCTTTTAGAAATAAAAACTCAAGAGTTATGACAGCCACCAACTTGTAAGGAGGACCAGTGTCGTGGCTGGCCACTGCTATCTTCTCCAGCTGGTAGTCCAGCCTGTTCTATTCAAGATGTAAGATTTCACCAACCATGCCTGTGCTACATGTATAGATTGTGAGGTAGTGATGGGTTGTTAAAGAAATTTATTGGAGAGGAGGAATGACAGAATTTGAGGTTATACATTGGCTAACCAGACTGGTAGATCAATTATTTTGCCCACAAATAGCTAAAACCTGGTAGGCAAAGGGACGCGTGACTAGAAATTCAAGTGTTTGACGCAGTGAGAGCAAGTCTTGAATGCCGCTAAAATTTGAGCCCATTGGCTAGTCTGATCATTGTCAAAAAAGAAAGAAAATAGAGCACACAACTGAACCAGAGAGCGAGTATAGAAGGCAAGTAGGGATAGGGGGTGGGGGCAGGAAACAATGAGAGGTGTGATGGAAGCTTTCGTTTCGCAGTACAAAGATTTAGGAAGTCTTAACGATGAAGCGAGGTATCAACATTTTTTTTTTATTCCTGGAAATCTTATCCTTAGAAAACACTGTAAACTAGATGAACGAGTAAAATACTGGTTATTTTAAGCTTTTACAAGAAATACACGTCTTAACTCGAACTCGAGATCTGCTGTGTAAATCCCAAGCCCTGTAAGCCCGTAAGGCATCAACAAGCTAATGGTTATAACATAGATACGGTTTTTTAAGGAGAGGTGAAGTACAGTCTTGCAGCTATGAAACAAGGCATTAGATTGCATTTGCTGTCGCAATTCAGTACTGGTTTCTGCACATAAGAAACCGACTCCATGTCTAATTGTATATCCATTAGTAAGCAATATATTCTTATTGATTGTTCATGTGGTGAGATCAAGAAGGTAATATTTCTCTGTTTCCTAGTTCAAGTAGGGTTAACAGTGAAATGTTAATTATGAAACAGCAACAAGTATATAGATTTCACCCAGAAGCATATCTTGGAACTTGGCTGATGTGGTCTTTGTTCCTGACACTCAGAATAAAAATACAAAGAATATACTGTCCTCATCATAAGAATATGCCTTGTATTCTAGAGAAACAAATTGCTGAAATTCTATTCTAGATGCAAAATGTTCATGGGTCAAAATGCCAGAACTTTCAAGGACTACAAATAAGACTTAATCAAAGTCAACGACAGCAGCGGATGCCACCAATTAAATCGCTCCTAGTTATCACACCAAGATATTAAACTATTTTTGCAAATTGCAAGAACAACATTATACAATTAGCCTAAGTAGGGGGTCATATGGAAGCAAATCAAAGTCGACTGAACCTCTTAACTAATAGAAAACTTGGAGCTTGACCTGTTATACGCAAGACCCACCTCTGTGATAATGCAAGCAGAAACTCGAGTTCCAGCAGCAATTTATTGGCAGAAATTAACTAGGTCAAAAGAAAAATTCAAAGTGGAATTCTCTAGTCTTTATTTGCTAAAAAATAAGAGTTTATAGAACTATGAAAGAGATAAAGATACAGAAAACCGAGGATAAACAAGATCTATCCCCTTCCTCGTCCACGGAGACAATAGCTGCAAATTGAGATGTGAGCAAATGCTGACATATTTGATGAATGTTCAACCAGGTCATCAATAGATGCAGCATTCCCCAGCTGAAACCCTGATAGAAAGTCGGGTGAGGAACAAGCAAGATATCAAGTGAAGCCAACTCCCCATAATACTACTCAGGTTACGAGATCACCAATTTTGTGGGGGGGGGGGGGGGGGGGGATATGAAGGAGAAGATATCATAATACTTATAAACACAAGTGCAATATTTGTTTATATATAAACCCAGCAACATACATTCTCCAAAGATATGACTGAGATAAAAACAAATATTGTTAGCTTGGAAGAGCATCGAAAGTCACCAGACGTAAAAACCAAAAAGACCATAGAGCAATTAATTCTATTCTTTTCCAACACACAAAAGAGTAGATGTTATGCCATTAACAGAAAGAAGATCAAAGCAAGAGCACAATCAGCAAAACAGCAAGATGCAATTTTTACTCGAGAAAATTTCGATTATACAATAGCAAGAAAAGCTGGAGATCTGCAGCCATGTAATGCAAACACCCCCCCAATTTCCATATCCTACATTTCTTTACACGACATATATTTTCCGAAAAATTTCCTTACTTGCCCGTTTATTTTCAAACCATGACTTCAATCAGAATCTCCATATTTTCATCTCCCAGAACACAAATGGCCTATCACTTAAAACATCACACATGATTAGGCCTTCCCAAAGAATCAAGCCCTTCAGTCCGGCTATGAACAATTCTATGGAACACCTCTCTAACTTGCCTTTCCAAAGGATCCAGCCCCTCCTTTAAAACCTCACAAACATTTGCCAATTCCTCCACTCTTTGCCTCGCCTCACCTTCCTTTTCCTCTGTTAACGGAAACTGAACACAATCCGTCAAATCGCTCATTACCCTTGCACACTTGTCCATCTGATAAAGCTCTCTCAATAAGCCAGATGCATTCTTCCTATCCCTTTTCCGCGACTCCTCCAAAATCCTCTCGTGCAAAAAATACACCGACTGCGCCCATGGAAACTGCCTAGGAATCGAGAAATGGACCTGCAACCCTCTGTCCTGGCATGGAATCGCAGCAACAAGTGCCCACATGACGAGAAGCAAAATCGTATTCATAGTATATACTGCCACCGCAATTCCATTAGTGGCCGCAACTTCATTCCCTCGCGGCGGGACCAAATTATTCCCAATCGCCTGGAGCTGCCTAGCAGCAGACCACGACCGCGACACGCTCCACGACAACGATCTAAAATGCCCAAGATTCCTCTGATGCTGGTCTTTTGAAGAACCTTGTTGTCTTCCAAAAGATCGATTTCTATGGGCCAAAACCGATGATGCATTCGAATCCTTCTCATCTAACATAGAAATCGACAAATCAATCAAAGCTTTTCTAGCTCGGCGAAACTGACCCTCGCCAAACATTCTTTGATTATCCAAAGCACACAAAACAATCTCCAAAAGCTTCTTCCACTCTCTGATCTGCTCAATCCCATCACGAATCGCGTTACAAACATCCAGCCCCTTGACAGTCCTTTCAAAGTAATCCTGAACAAACCGGTCCAAAGGCGGTCTTTGGACCAACGACTTATGATTGAACAAAATGACTCTAAACTCCTCCTGACAACACAGGAATGAATCGAGAAGTTTCCGGATCCAAGCTAACGAAAGCAAGTGATCAGGTCCGGCCGATGATAACTCATGAAATCGGTCGGTGACTTGTCTCTGAAAATTTTCGAGTTCGAGCTCGAGAGTTGAGGTGCTGTGAGGGGAGTCCATCGAATGGACGGGGTCGCGTCGGAGACTTAAAATAGAATGTCTAAGGGATGCCGGCGAACCTTGATAGTCCGTGGCAGGCATTATCGCATTAAACAGATATATGATGGAGAGAGAGAGAGAGGTGGAGAGTGATTTTAGAGATAGAGGAAATTGGTCTGAGAGGCTGGGAGAAATAGGGTTTTATTAGGGGCGAAATGGTGGTGGTGGTTGGTTTCAATTGGAAAGGTCTAATTAAAACAATTATTTTTTTCTTAATTACAATCAACAATTAAAAATGCTCTAAACTTAGGATTTTTTCTCGATTTTATTTTCTTATCAAGTAGCATCGAAAATTCTCAGTAATTATTGGATATTTAATAGAATAATAAATATGAGAAAAATATATTTTATCTCATTATAAGATTTCATCTTCTATTAAAAAACTATTTGTTTTCTTTATCGGATAATTACAGGGTCAATAGCGTAAACTCCCTCACTGGCATGTCAAGTATCGGCGAGGACTTTCTCACACGAACCATACACGCATTGGGCACGCCTTGGCTAGCTTGGTAAAGTGCCTAGCTAGTGGATGGATATTCTTTTTGTACGGGTGGAATTAGGACCGTTGGATTATATTTGTTTTGCTTGTGATCTGGCAGGGTTATTTGTGTTACGTGGTTGTGATTTAAGAAGGGTTTAATGTCTGCCACGTAGTGGGTGTGCGAGTGGGGTAGACAGGGTCATTTGAGAGAGAGAGAGAGAGAGGATTGTGCACGTGGACGGTACAGCTGGGTCTTCGGTGGATCGTAAAAGAGGAGAGCAAGAGAGGGGGGGCTAGGTCCCCAGTCCTTCTTTCTAGAAGGGAGTGACTGACGTGTACAGTTTCTGTACCTATTTGTCGAAACTACCCTTGTTTAAATACTATCATTACCATCAGCAAGTTTTGCCTTTGTTTAAATAGAATTTCGTCAAGGTATTGTAAGAAAATTAGCAAATAGATCCATCCATCGATCATATGGTATGACAGTGAATAGTATAAATAAATAATGTAAGTGTTTATGTTGGTAAGAAAATGAATAAATATATAAAGTGAGGTGATGGAGACTGGTCCCTAATATATATATATATATATATATATATATATATGGATGTGAAAGATGATTGGGAAAGGGAGTGAACGAGGCTTCAATGGAAATAAACAATAATATATGCTGCTTGTATGAGAAGGAAGGATGATGTGATAAAGGGTAAGGTATATTAAATAAATAAATACAAGCAAGTTTTAGATGTGTTAAGTATAGTGAGATAAAAAAAAAATGTTTTTTTTTTAAATAGTATTTTTTATATTTTAAAGTTTTTGATATCACTAATATATTTTTTCAATATTTAAAGAATTTAATGTAAAAATAATTCAAGACTTGTAGTACCAAACACAGAATTCCTTGTTTTGTACTTGCATTCATTGTTTCTTTATTCGTACCCGGTACAAAATGGTATCCTGTTGGGAGGCTGTCAAGGCGTTCAGTAATGTGCTTTATTATTTCAAGCGTAAGATAATAAATAGAAGAAAAAAAAGATATTTATGTAAAATATTATGGTTTTTATGTGTTAATATCAAAAATAAAATTTTAAAAATAAAAAATATTATTTTAATTTAATTTCTTGTTATAAACTATCAACTTCAAATTTTATCAAGTTAAAAATATATCTTTAATTATTTAAATTATCTTAAACTTATCAAATTAACCCCAATATAAAATAGCACCGGTTGCGCATACATGCGCGCCAATTAACATGTTCATCTTATCTTCACCAACACAGCACATAAATGAAGATAACGAAGCCTTTGATTATTACAGAGATACCATACACCGGCTTGCTTCGATTATAAAATGTCCTCTTCGACAACCAAACCACTCTGCCTCACGTGTGGATTGCTCTGTTTTCAGGTTTGTTGGAATTGCGGTTAAGATTATTTATTAAAATATTATATTAAAACATTTAAAAACAAAAAAAATATTATTTTTACAGCGATAATAGCATTGCATTGATGCGTGGACATGGCCAAGAGAGCATAAGAATTTGATTTTCTAAGACAGAGAAGGAGACAAGAACAGAACATGCAGAGCCATAATATAATAAAACACAAAGCCATAGATAATAGAGAAACACGGGATTTATCTGTTAGAAATAAATAAAGTTGATTAATTTGCCTTTTTAACAAACCTTTTATTGAAATAAATTATTTTTATCATCTGGACACATTCAAACTTATAAACCCTAAATCCGCTACAAGTGCAGGCCCTTTTTAATTATATTTTGAATGATATTTCTTTTGGAGGTTTGTAATTATTTTGGTAGCTGCACAGTCGTTTTCAATAGTCATCCTTGACCATACACGCCTTCTTGCCCAGCCGAAAATCTTGACCGGGAGATGAAAGCTCCACACATACATGCATGCACATTATACATACATGCACGCACGCACACGCATATACATACATCTCTCTCAAATCTAACAGGCCGCATGCCTACACTGTGGAGTATCAGCACTCGAACATTTGACGGCTGGCTTTTCCCCTTCCCTCGAACATTTTCTGGGCAGCCGCGTCTCAATATTTGCAAGATTCGAACGCTGATCAATTTGACGGATCATTAATGGTGATTTTGATATTGTATTTTAAAAGTATTTAAAAAATATATATATTTTTATTTTTTATTTTAAATTAAAAAAATGATATTTCTAGATATTTTCATGTGCTAATATTAAAAATAATTTTTAAAAAATAAAAAAATATCATTTTAATGTATATTTAATTGAAAAACATCTTAAAAACACAATAGTTCTGAAAAAAAAAAACTATCAGCATCAACGCATGAAGAACTTCACATACATAAACGGGGGTGAAGTTCTGACCCAGATATATTTTATTGCTGGGCCTCTCAAGTTGTGGTCCTTAAAAGGCTTAAAATATAAAATATAAGGACCCATACATGTCTTATGCCTATCGATGTGTGGATGGCATAGTGAAATGCACCGTTTTGGCTCTTTCTGCACGACTCTCTATTAATTATGCAGCGAGACGAGAGATATGTAGCCAGCCTAAGAAACAAGAACCAGCATTCAATCACTGACAACTTCATTATTTATATGACAAGTTGCTGATATCGATTTCTCAGGGCACATGTTGATAATAGGAGACAGTGACTGCCTTGTTTGTGTGAATTTCTTGATTCTTGATCGCGAAATGAGACTTAACGGCAAAGATTTTACCTCCCATCAAATATATTATTTAAAAAAAAAAAAAACCCAGGTGCCATTATTTTTAATGACCCCAAACAAGACGGTGGTGGTGGTTGAGTTTGAGCTGGTAAGATAAGTAGCCTATCTTAATCCTTCGGTTATTTTAAAGTTTAAACTCGTGCATAGACTAAGGTTTAGATCATAAAATATCCCGATAGATTATGACCTATCCATGTCTTGATATGAGGTGGGTTATTAATAATTAATTATTGGAGAGAGAGATAGCCTTTCATAGCGGTTGTTCAGCTGGTGGTTGAACTGGCGATGTCAGACGACGGGGCCCTATTTCCTGGCCTCCCTGACACGACCCCGCCGCCGCTAAAAGCCCCCCAACAGGACAGCCGTCTAGATCCATGATCTCTTGATTATGTATGTTGACCTTGACCTTTGAAAAACTCGTAAGATTGTAGCCCTAAGAAAGATAAGAGACGACCACGATGCTTAGCCAGAAGTCTCTATTTAACTGCGCAATGTCAACTGCTTCAAGTCCAGGAATGTTCAATGTCGTGGATAGCTCTTTATTTTTATGGTTAGATGGTGTAGATTGTTAAATGACAGAAAAAGAGAAAATCTTAGAATTCAAAAACAGGACATGTGCAATGAATTTAGCCGGCTGACCTGTCTGAAGCCGAGGTAAAGCTGCGATTTTCTTTATTTTAAAAAATAAAAATAGGACAGTTAAATTGAATTTGTACGTAATAACACCATTTTATTTTATTTTATTAGTAAAATACCATATTTTTATCTTGTCATGCTTTAAATTATAATATTTATTAAATATTGTTTTTCACAAAAACAAGATAATTGTTTGATTGATATCCAGAGATGGGTAAGAGGCTGATGAAATTTAATTAATATGACTGTTCAAAACAGCGATATTTAATTGTTGTAACTACAAAATTCGAAAGCAGCTACTAATCACAGTTCAAAATTGCAGTATGAATTACATGATTAGCTTTTAAACCATAATGTAAATTAAATGTTGTGGTCATGAGTTGTGATATACTATTATGCCATGTTAATTAGCCTATTCTTTTACTTTATATGCTAAGTGACCATTGTGCCCTGCAGCACTTGCATTCTGTCAGGATCAAACTGCAAAAATGTAAATTAGGCAGTAAATAAGTTACAGGTAATATCCGATGCACCAGCTCCTACTCTAGCATACACAGTCTCCAACATGGAAGGTCAAACCTAAAATCGAGGTGGATGCCGAGTTCGAGAAATCAATTTCTTGAAGAAGTTTAATGGTGGCTTGACTGGATTATCAAATGGCTGCTTGAAGAACTGGTAGCAAGTGTTGCCCTGATGCCACCTAAGCAGCAGTATCCAACCCCACAGATGAGAAGACATCTGAACCACCTAAAAGAACATCCATTTTCAAGGATTTATCACCATGTTTATTTCACTCTCTTTAACTCCAACGTCAGCCATGAAGATGCTACCGGAATCACACCAACCGCCTACTACATCCCTATTGCAACACTGCAGCAATGAGAGGAACAGCATCAATCTGGTGTTGTTAATTATAGCTAGAAACGCACCTTAATTCAATGCAAGCCCAGCTCACAACAACAGAGATGGAATTACTTGGCTCAGGCAGAAAGTTACACTATTTATGAGTCCTCTATAAATTATCATTCAGCTTAGTTCACACTAATTTTATAACATTAGAGGTGTGCGACTGTGAACATTAGAAGAGTAAGACTTCCCAGATATTTCTTCTAGTGCACTGCTTTGGTGGAGCTACAAATGGGTTATGAGTTTTTATTACAAGTTAATGAGTTATCAGACTCCCGTTTTCTTTCCTTCCTTCATCTAAGACATCAGGGTCATATTCATGTGTTACAAACCCAAATTCTAAAATTTGCTACTGTTATTTGAGACTTCCAACAGCATAAACAATGGGATATTGTTTTAATCACTCAATTTAATTGATTCCAGCTTTGGCGGGGAGAGAGACACAAGTTTGAACCAAAAACTAATCCAAATTTGAGTAGTTATCATTAGCACATAATTCTTCGAAATGCGAGTAATGCATGCTGTGCGCACCCTGAAACCATGAGCAATCATGAAAAAAATAGAACATTATACCTTACTGAAACCAAGCCAGTTTGAATCTCCTCTAAATGAAAAGACCTTTTCGCATTCTTTCCACTGCCCACAAAGGACCTGCGGACATGTTCATTATCACACGGGGTTTAGAGGGCATAAAAAAAAATCTTATAAAGGAAAACAATTTAGAAAGACGTTCCCATTTTATGCAGAGAATCTAGAGCACCGCAGAAACTAAAAAACTCTAGCAATCCCTCTGATAGATGAAGGACTACTTTGGTTAACAATTAAAAGGCACTCTTCATGCCTAGATAACTGGCACCAAATTGTACGCAAAATTATTCATGTGTCCGCACCAAATCCTGTCTCATTTTTTGGTCTATACTTGAAAGCTTTCTACCTACCATTTTCTATCCCTGAAAATTTCTGACAAAGCCTTTAAAGCTCTCTACTTAAAACAAGTTTATTTCATGTACTAGCAATTTACAGATGACCATACAAGGTGTTTCTCTAGAAGATGTTCAGAGAGAATGCGGTGCTTCAGAGTTTTCAGCCTTATAACTTGCATTGTTTTTGTTTTGTGTTCACGAGAAATTCCCATCCTCTGTATATTTTCTCCTTGTTCCAACACAATTTCCTTCTCTAAGCAGAAAAGGATCACATATTTAGCGGTATACAAGCACCTTTCTTACCCTCTGATACAAAGCACAAGCAATTTTAGTTTCAGTTCTATTATATTTTATTGTCTTTATGAAGGAAGTGAAAATGCCCCCAGTAGGTGAGGGTGATCAAACTACAACTTTGTAAAGGCAACTGAAATGTGAACTTAATGTCCGTCTAGTCAATCTGGGACTAAAAAATGCCAAGCAAGAAAAAGCAGTAAAACAAGAGAGAAGCTGTCACGGCTTCATATGCAATCACCTCATAATCAACCCCTTGGATATAGATGTAATCAGGGTCAAGCGATGAGAATGCAAGTCCGGTTATCTGGAATTGTAGCAAAAGAAAAATGATTTAAGATGCAGCATTAAAACCCAGAAGGCAGAAAACTTCAGTAAAAAAATTGTACAAAGTTTGCATGTGTAACCAGAAAGCCCCTCACTTAATCTTGAAAGTCATTAGATTTTCTTGTGTTCAGGAAAAACAATAGACCTCATGAGTAATCTAGCGACAAATTTGAACAAGAGAGATCTCTTTAAATGCAGGAAAGTGAGAGAAGATGATATGTGAGGAGTAGAATTGCAGTAGACACTCATATCAAGAGTTTATATTTTGCTATCCCCCCTTACTATTTCAGCTTTTGTCTAATCTCCAGTGAAACAATCAAATCATGCACACAATTTTTAATAAAAATACTAGATATGCAAAATATCAATAAACAAGTACAAGAACAATGGATTTTGTTCTTCCTTCCCTTGCCAGTACAATAAATAAAATTATCCTCCGATGTCAAAAGATGGAGAAGAGCCTGAAAAGACAAGAATTTGAGGGGAGAAATTGATCAAATAAAAACAGACCTCATATTTTGAGCAATGCACCCATCTGGAAATTGGCGACCATCTACATTCAAGATGTGAACATTAATTACATCTCATTCTGTTGAAGGGAAGAGTAGCTATCCCCTATTGTCTCTTATTCATATTGAGTACAACCAGAAATTTGTAGGACATTATAAATAACATGCAGATTAGAAGAACAAACATGCAACCATTGATACTAAGCCACCATCTAACCTAAATAACATGCTGATTAGAAGAACAAATCATAAGTCACAAAAGAGACCTCCCTCATTAGAAATGAAAATCCCAAGCTATTATAAATGAAACCTCTATCCCCATACATTGTTCCAAACAACCCAATAGTGATAACCAACCTGCGAGGATCATATATGGTCACAGTACGATCAGCCCCACCAACTGCAACATTACCCGTTGGGGAACTGCACACAGCATAGAAAATATCACCAAGAGAACCAGAAATTCGTTGTAGACAACCACCATTTTCTTTCATTCTCAAGTCCCATAGTGTGAGCTGCAGTAATTCCAATAGATGAAGCAGAGAAGCACAACATGTAAACAAACAGGGAAAAGAGCAAATATGAAAACACACAATAGTACCTGGCAGCCCTCAGCGACAGCTAATATAGAATTTTCACTTCCATGGCCTGAATTCTCCAAAAAGTTCAATGAGGATGGGTACCAGAGTCTGCAACATAGTCAAATAAAAGGTATAAATGAATTAAAGATAGCCCAACATCCAGGACAAAGAAGTTCCTTGAAGTAGAAAAACAACTCAGGTATTCTTAGGGATTGACAAATCTTAAAGGATAAGATGTTTTTTGCTGGACATTGATGTATTTCAGATTGAAGGCTTTTCCTTGGTCTGTTCAAGAATCACAAGATATTTAGATGACTTCTACCTTCTGAGAGAACAACTATCAAATGAACTCCAGCCAACACCCTCTTCTTAAAACTATGAAAATTACAAATCCAATTTTTTTTCTAACCATAAATATAACATGGTCCACATGGCTTTCTAAGTAAGATAATCAAAAGGCACTATTTTACAAGCAGAAACTATACTTACGTATGTAGAGAGCGCACATGGATGTCTTGGTCATAAACATCAATGCTTTTGCAAAAGCTACGAGCTACAGCTGCCTGGAACCAGAGATGATAAAGGCACAAAAAGTTTAGGCGGCAAATAAAGACTACCATTCATGTTAAAAGGAGCTTGGTGTAAGAAAAGCAACAGGGATAAAGTTGGTATTTTCATCTAGTAAAATTCTATTCTAATGATGTTCAGAAACAATGTTGTTACGTCCCAGTTATTGCTTATCAGTACATTTGCAAATAATCAACATCACTAAAGAACTTCCAGTCAAGCTCACACACCAACTGTAGTTGTGTCTAAAATTCAAAGTTCCTAATTCCTTTCAACAAAAACTATAACGTGTGAAGTAAAAACAAATGATAGTATTATAACTGCATAATTAATATTCCACAGCATCAAGTTCTGAAAGTTTGTTTACAATGTTATATTCTGAAATATAAAGAGATATTACTTATAATGATATGACATACAGTGGCATAGAAGCTTTCGTACCAGACACACTCACTCCTTATTTAGAGAAGTGATGCTAGCAGAAAAGATAAAAGTTCTAACTGAACAAAAAGGTAATCATAAATTTATTGACGGGATAAAGCACAAAGCAACTAGTAAAGAAAATTTGGTGAGTTTTAAATGGGAATCCGGCATAGTTCAATGATTTCACTATCAGGATTAGGTATGCTCATCCACTTGATTATGGAGAAAACACCGTACTTGATAATCTATACACTTAGCCATCTGCTGCCAAATCTCTTGCCAGCTCAATAAATATTGAAATGACATTCACTGTGGCCAGAGTGTATATCAACAAGTTTAAAATTAGTGCAACAAAGAAATTAGTCACCATGGACCATTGACTCCGACTGAAGCAAAGGCCTGCCCAACTGCCTTCTCCAACACCAGAATCTCGAGGTAATACTGAATAAGTAAGCTGATCAATATCTGAAGAATACATAAATATGCATTGATAAAGCATTTCTATCAACCCCAAACCAGTAGCAGAGATAAAAACAGAAACCAACAGTGCAAACAAGATATGTGTGGTTTTAATTATCAAGCTGTATTTTAAACAAGCAAGTGACGTGTATGCCCCTCAAACCAGAAAACCATCTATTGGTTAGATGAGCCATTGGTACAGCAATTTTTTCAAGGCCTGAAAAATTGAAGTGTGACTGCTGGGCATCATTATAGGTTAGCAATGGAATAAACCCAAAATGACAAGCTTTGAAGAAACCCAAGGAATATTTTATGGCTGCTTAATGAGGTTGGGAACCAACAGAAACAGGGAAAATTAAAAAAAAAAAAGTCAGATTAGTTCCAATTAAACACTCGACTTGTCATTCATGCACTGTTGGCAATTTGTTTTTTTAAAAAAATATCAAATAAATAAATTTTCATCAAGTCAAAATGTACTCTTGTGATCAGAGAGCATACAGAAGTGGCTAGTTTAACTTCAAAAATAAGAGTGGCGGTCAATATATTTACAGTCTAAAAGCTTAGTCTGATTTTATCCATCAGTTTTTGGCTGTTCTGTGATTGTATTTATTAAGTGCCACTATGAAAAGCTCCTCCAAGCCTGAATAGACTAACACTGGTGATCACCATCAACAGCCTATCAACTTAGCAGCAAAAGAGCCAAACTGCATTTTCCTTTTCTGAATCATGGTATAGTCAACCTCTAAGTGCTAAATCCCCGACTTCAAAGTAGATTGAAGTAAAGGAATAGCAATGATCATAAAATGCCTAATTAATCCATCTCATAAGCTCATGCAGGAGTAGGAAGAAATATAAAGTTTCAAAGTAGAATACAAACATGCTACCAATCATCATCATAAGTTTTGCTGAAATTATGAGAGCTAAAATAAAGAGAACTATACCTTTACCACTGGTATCTAGTTTGGACACCATAAGGTGTCCATAATCATCCACACTTCCCAGCACCAAGTAACCAGGACCTGCAAATAATTTGAGAAGTCATCAACTCCATCAATAGGGTAGGCTAGATAAGGTACAGACCATATGTCATCTGTTAATGTCAATGAAAAGTCGCCTACTTTCAGTTTCGGAGAGCACTATACTCTGAATTTCTGACCGATGAGGGCAGCGATTAACTAATGAAGAGTTCATGACCTTCAGAGAGACATGATGAGAAATTAAATTGATGCATCATTAGTGAAATTATACAATGAACTAAGCTGATAGGCAAAATTGAGACCTGCTTCTGCAAATTTGCAACAGCCACATACTTAGAATGTAATGAAATACCTGTGTCTGTACAGGAATGAGGAGGCTTTCCTTCCCTTTTCTGACAGAGGAATTGTCCATAGGAATCTATCAAAAAGATGAGACAGTGAACCGCTCCTTAATTTTCTTAAATTGATATAACATAGGCATCTGAAATAAACACTAAAGACATGGATGATGGGACCTTGCTAGTTTTTTCACTTCTAATCAGATTCCACATAACTTCACTAGTCACTACTCTTGTGAGTTTCAAAAACCACATCGCTGGAGTAATCATAGCATAGCAAAGGCACTGTTTCCATACTTGGGAGTATTAAAAAACAAGAGTCGGAAAGAAACTATTTATAACCCACAAAATAATCACTCCCCTGAATGGCAATTCCTAAACCAAACAGGATAAATCAAAGAAGAGGGCAATAGAGTACTGGCTCCTATTGAATCTTAAACAAGGAATTTATAATCCACAATAAATATTAAACAAGAAGATTATTAAGGAAAAATCAAGGCAAAATGCAAGTTATTAACTATCTCTACCAGGAGTTTGTACACGTGACAGCCAGAGGCAATGTAGACCAAACAAGAGGAGCCATCCTCATTAACCTGAACGTAAGACCATAAACAAAAAGGGCAGACACATTTAATATCATTACAATACTGCATAAATATAGAGAATTGAAGAGAGACGAGTCGAGAAGAGAAAATACATGGAGAGCAAGGCGGGTGGACTGGAGATTTCCAGGTGAAGGATTCTCAATTAGAGTAGAAGGTACAGCTGCCTTTCTCAGGCTCCTAGCCTCCAGCACCATACTGCTCTCTTTAGGCGTCGCCGCCGGCAAGCAAGTGTCTAATACTTTGTCTATATCGAAGTTCCAATTTCAAACTATTAAACCCCACAGCATATTGATATTCATCGTCAGAGGAAATTACCTGCAGAGAGCTTAGCAAGGCGAGGCTGCTAGAAAAGAACGGGTTCTGTACACTTCCTTTTGGGCCGGACCAGTCATTATTATTATAATTAGTTTATCTCGGTCCATAACCCGAAAATAGAGTAATGAGTTAACTCAAGTTTCCCTGACTCATATTCTGTATAATTTTTTTAATTTAAATTTTTTAAAACTTCATCATTCAATATTTGGTTAAACAAGGGGAATCATAAATTAAGTTTCATAATTTATTTTAATTTTTTATTTATGAGGTTTATTTCGATCTCATGATTAAAATTATAAATTTAATGGATTAATTCGAGTTATATCATATTATTTTTTATGAAGCTTTCTCAATTTGATAACTCGGGTTATGAGTTTGGTGGATTAACTAGTATTATTTTTTAAAATTATTTTTTTGTAAACAATTTGTTTTTTGTGGGATTATCTTGGTCTTGTGAACTAGGTTGCAGGTTTTACTGCTTAACTTGAGTGACCTTTGAAGTTATTTTTTAATTGATTTTTTTAGTTACACCCTTCAACATTAGTTTGATTGAGAATTAAGTTTCGTGACTATTTTTTACATTTTTTATGAGTTTATCATAGTCTCATAACTTGGATTGTAGATTTGATATTTTAAAATGACTCAAGTCAGTCCAATATGTTATTATTCTAAATTTTTTTTAAAAATATCATCTTAATTTTCTATGCTTTACCAGTTATCCAGATTATCTTTAGACTTGCCAAAACAATCAAGTCACATGCAATCAATTCTCATACATTTTAAATTAAAAAAAAATATCAATAAAGACCAAATACTTTTTTATATATAAGAAATTGATCTAGCCTGCAAGCATATTAAAACAATGATCTATTCAACTCATTTTGAAATTGTCAATCCTTGTGCTATATATTCTATCTAAACGTATTCAATTTTCATGTAATGAAACCGGGGTTGCAAATAATTGACCGTCCAAAGCATTGACAATTTCAAATACATTGAGTCTGCAGAGCTGTGTGTGAAGAGAGAGTGTGAATTGGAAGAAGAAAATTGCCCCAATAGGAGGAGGCCCCGGTGCTGCCTCTGCAGGTGTGTTATCTTATAAAAAGTGGCACTAGTGCCGTGACCACTATGCAGCTCCAATTGCAATCTTAATCTTTGCTTCACCCGTGAAGAGAATTCAATTTTTTGTTCAACTCAGTCTCAATCTTATTATATTAGAATTTATTATAAAGTTTTAATTTTCTAATACAAAATTAAAAGCCTACTAAGTTTAAGTACTTCAACATAGAAAATATTATCTTTTTTAAGATGAAAATCTTTTAAAATAATATATCATTTACAAAAGGGACTTGATGTTCGAAATCTCAGCAAAAAATTCTGTGAGGACAATGACAAAACAGGTTAATGATTAGGTAATGATGCGTAGTATTAGCATCTCCATACCTGCTTCAGAAAATGGAGAGGGCAGAAACTCCTATAAAGCTTAAATCCATGGAAATTATGTCAATAAAAAAATAACAAGAAGACAAATTTAATGATTGGCAGCCCGTTCTCATGAGAATTTTCTATGGTGGGGTGCCGTTTTATTATGGATATTATACAGAAATTTCTCAAGATCATAAAAATCAACGAGCTCTGGTTCCAGCAAAGTAGACTGATCGATGAGGTGAGACATGTCAAAAACCATGAACAAAAATAGCTGATCGCAGGATTGCGTGGAGAAGTGGAATATCTAGTGGTGAAATACAATTCTCAAAAACTAAAAAGATTCCATCGCACCCTTTTCCCTGTGTCCTATATATGATGAGTACGCTCACCCTATATGATATATAAAACCAGCAGCATGCGTATTGCGTGGCATGGGCCTGCACATATATTTATGTGTTCATTTATTCTCAGAAACCGCAACAGGGATAGAGAGGGAGGGAGAGAGAGACAGGCAGAGATCTTTCAGTTCAGATCGATCCTTATCTCTGATGTCTGACCCATCAATGGTCACGGGTGGCCGAAGAACAGGTCATCATCAATGGTACCACCAGGAGAGTTTGATCAGTATATATATGCCTCCTTAGCGGAGACCCAAAATTATAAATACTGCTGAAGTGCAGCTAATTATTGGCACTTCAGTTTAGA
The DNA here is from genome assembly GCA_964035475.1 of Salix caprea. Classification (NCBI taxonomy): domain Eukaryota; kingdom Viridiplantae; phylum Streptophyta; class Magnoliopsida; order Malpighiales; family Salicaceae; genus Salix; species Salix caprea. The sequence goes on along the minus strand of OZ037755.1, from coordinate 13,406,936 downwards.
TATGATGGTGGAAAGTAGTGCTCACTTCTCAGAATCTGTCAATTTGGTCGAGCCCGCCTGAGATTGTCTTGCATGGCGAGCTGTCTGGCTTGTCGTCTTGCTTCTGGGCATCAATCAGGCGAGACCTCAAGTGTGTTCGCCTGCCTGATGATCAAGTCATGATCCGGTGTGTTTCTGCAAGGGGGGCTTGCCTTCTTTCTTCTTTCAAGAATTAACACAGGGCAGTACTGTGTCTTTGAATTAATTTCTGTATACTTTGAGTAGCTAGTTCCAGTAGTTGTGAATTGTGGTAGAATTAATGATCTTCTGTATATTGTATATGATGAATGCAAGATCTTCTCACCCATGTAACCGTACAAATTTCTGCCATCTCGTGTTTGACGAACCGAGTTGAGAAAGAAGAGAAAAAACCTTTTCGTTTGTTAATTTCTTCTTTCTTTCTTGTTATTTTCTTCTATATATCTACTTGTTAATAAATAGTTAGCAGTGATCACAGGTCTGTTACCTTTCGCCTTTTCCCCTTTCCTTTCTTTCACTCTGATTTTGCTCAGCTTATGATGATAAAAGATTCATAGAACGAGATTGAATATATGATTTTGTTTGCTGAAACAAAAGTTCATGGTGTTCAAGGAGCTAATTCTCAGAATCTACTACACAATCGATGCATGTATGATTATCTCGCCCCAGGTCACTGGTGGGAATAGGTTTTGGCCTTTCTGTTAGGGGGGGAGCTGAAATTTGGCTTAATAAACAAAACATAAAAAAAAAGATGTTGAATTATGCATAAATGAAGTGGACAAAGCAGGCCAGGACCACTTTCGTTTACCGTTCATGAGTCTTATCTGCTCGCTTTCAATATTAGATGAGATAGGGTTTCAGTGAGAGAGAAATGATGGTAACCAAGAGAGAAGCGAACAAGATGAAGACAAGAATAGAACCATCGGCAACAAAATCTCTGAGTTCGACCGGAGCAGAGGTAGAGGTCGGCCACCCGCCGCAGAACAGGGGAATGAAAGAGCCTGCACTTCAATTTTGAGCCAATAGTCAATCGCTTAGAAGTAGAACCTATAGTGTTATGTCTGGGAATTTGAGCAGGTCCAGAATAATTAGGACAGGTGTCAGCTGTCGAAGGTCAGTTAAGGCTCACTGTCATGTCTTTTTTTATCCCGCTTCATGACATGGAAAACATGTATAGTGTTTGAATCAACTGGCATGATAAAGCGAACAGAAAAATAAAAACCATTAACCCTAGCAAAACCCATCCATCTGCTTTCTACCTTTTCATTTTGGTCTTAAAATTTTTAAACCTTTTTAATTAGATCATTCAAATTAAGACACAGATGAAGAACACACCTTATTCTCTCTCTCTCTCTATCTCTCTCTCTCTCTCTGTTAGTTCACAAAGAAAATAAATCAAAGTTGACTTTTTATATCTAATCCCTAATTAAAAACAAACTAAAAAAGGTTGGCAAAACATCATGAAAACAAACTAAAAAAGGTTGGCAAAACATCATGCATGTCGACACTTGTTACTGTAGACGATAATAGTGTTTTTCCATCTTTGACCTCAAATAAAAACTTGGCTAGGTTTTAAGGGTATAATTGTCTTTGTATAGGAACAATTTAATGTTCTAAAATTGAGTGAGGTCATCACGAATAATTTTATTTTTGTGATTTTAAATTGCAATACTCCTATTAAAAAAATCTTTATCATTAGGGTTAGTTTTGTAATTTAATATCTCTAGTGCACATTAACAAATACATAATTGTCCTTTGAAGCAAATAACTTTTTACCCAATTTAATTCTTCAATCTTTAATTCGTTTGGATTTGACCTTCAGTGAATTTGTGTTTAAGATTCCATGGGTTGCGGGTTTTGAAAATTAACTTGGTTTTATGAGGTTTCTTTGTGATTGTTTTTTATAAATCATTTAGATGCTCATGTTTTTTTATTTCATCCTTCGAAATTTATTTAATTGGAGAATGAGCTTTCTTTTTAAGCTTTTTATTGAGAAAGACCCTCACTTCGTTTTATTTTGTTGAATTTCATGTACAAATAGAGTGGTGTCTATAATGGAGTCATTGCTCTAGCAACTGATACAACTTCTTATATCATAATCTATAATTTTGTAGTTGAGTTTGAACCATCTCAATAAGGTTTTTTTTTGTGACGAGTGATGTCTATAATGGAGTGATGATGGATTTCTAGCTATTATTTCCCTTTGCTTCTAGGTGCAATATTGGTGACTTATTTGTTTTGATTGATTATTGTCATGTGGTTTTTTCCAGTTCATTTACTATCATTATATATAGCTTGAATGAGATTATTAGATTATCTGATTTTATTGGATTCATTTGAGTTAATGACTTAAATATTATGTTTTCTTGTGTTTTTATATTTTTTTTTTCCCAAAAACATTTTAATAGTACATGAATATATTTTTTATGTCTGATAAAATAATTCATTTGACCCGCACCATGGCACGAATAATTATCTAGCGTTACCTAAAAGGATTTAAGCCCTTGTCCTTTTTTTTTCCTAGTTTACAAAAGGGTTATGGCCTATAAAACGAGGTACCAAACCCGATATAGTTTATGCCTTGAAAGTGTTAAACATGTGTCGATCATGTTGATTCTAAGAAGTTCATGTCAGGAACTTAAGAACCTTCGCATCAGGATAAGTTTTATGACAATCAAGATTGCAACAATATATTATATCATTCACCACAAAGACTGAATACATTGTTCTTGCTAAAAAGGAAAAGAGTTGTCATGGATGAAGAAGATCTTATGTGAATTTGTCCTCGAACCAGAAAATATTGTATTGCTTTATGACAATTATATTGTAATCCATCTCGGTAAACGTTCTTTTTTTTATTCTAGATCAAAACATATTAAAGTTAGATATTAATGAATTCAAGATGTTATGAAGATGATTTTTTTTATTGAGTCGGTCCATACCTTTTATATTATATTGGATATGAGAATCAAGCTTTTGTAAAAATCTGAGTTCTGTAGAAGGGAAGTAAGCTTGGTGGAGCTCTCCAATTGAATCGAAAGGGACAGAATTATTGGGTTTGATCCCAACTCTTTTAAGGCCATAATCCATATAAATTAAAATAAATAAATAAGAGCAGGCCTTTTAGATTATATTGGCCGACTAGTCGTCACCCTTGGGCTCATTGGCTTGTGATCAATGCTTCTTTTTTTTCTGTACAACTGTGCAAACATACACTGCTATCGAACGTGCTCGTAATTAATAAATTAATTATTTAGTAGCCAAAGTGGTGTTCATATGACAGGGATGAACAAAAAGAGATCCCGGTCTGTCAGTCGTGGATGTTTGAGGATTTGGCTGATCACATCTCGATAATAAAATACATGCCGCAGCAAAAGGAGTCCATATGTAGTGCTCGCTGTTATCTTATAAAAAGTAGTGACCACTTTCTCATCCCGGTTGCAACCACTCGATCCATCCATGACCAGAAAATAAATTGAAACCAATCTACTACTAATTAATTAATTAATTCTAGCCAGCTTTTCAGATCAGTGCTCTACCTACCTCGCTCTCTCATCATCCTCATCTCATACATACATACATACATACATACATACATACATGTGTGTGTGTGTGATGATGAAGGCACAAAAATCTTCCCTCAATCATCTCATATTTGATATTTTACAACATACATTTTATAATCTATTAATCTGGCAGCTGAAATAAAACGTTCATAATTACATGGGTTGGCAAATCCAGTTGAGCTTCAAGCACCCCACTTAGGAAATTAAATCCTTTATATCAGATTAATGGGATGCTAACTCAATTATTTTCATAATTATAGGAGCTAGGCTAAGTGATTTATTTAGCTCCTTGTAACATGACGATACTCAACCTTTTTTTTCATGAGAGTAAATCACATATTCTGAGCGTACTTTGTGAGTCTAGATGAGCGAGTGAAATCTCGATCGTTTCAAGCTATTACAAGAGATGTACATCTTAACTCGAACTCGAAACTTTTTATACAGGTCTTAAACTCTCTGCTATCAGATCACGTTTCGTAGGGGCAACTCAACCCAAATATGTACACGTCACACATATAACACGTCTTATATATTGAAAATCCATGGGAATTGTTTCTTAAATTATTGATACTCTCCATTTTTTATTAGATTTAAAAAAAAAAAACCGAAAGACTGTGCCAACTTTGAGAAATGATGATTGATTGAAAAGAGAAAGCGATGGTTGTTGCTTTCTAACTCGGATTATTTTCTTTAAAAAGAATGGGATAGCTTTGAAATTAAAAGTTTTTTAAGAGGTGTTTTAAGAATAATAAATAATTATTGTTTTTAGAAACATATTCTTACCTCTCCAATTAAATATATTTTTATTTCTCTTGTGGCTGTCCTCTTTATCGTCACACGTTAATCACACAATTAAATATACTTAGGCCCCGTTTGTTTCCCGGAATTCGAATTCCGGGAAACCACTTTCCCCCTTTTCCAATGTTTGTTTGGCATAGGAAAATTAGTCAAATGGAAACAACTTTCCGGTCAACTTTTATTAAACACTTTCACCCAAGGAAAGTGTATTCCTTTCCTTATCAAAAGGAAAACACTTTCCTTCAGACATAAAACACATCTCCGAAAACACAAAACATACAAAACATCACAAAACAAAACACAACACAAAACACAAAAGAAAAAGAAAGGCCGATAACCTCTCTGCGTCCGAAAATCAAAGAAGAGAAAGGACCAACGGCGTCGCCAGCGTGAAGAAGAAGAAAGAGAACGGATCAAGATTGACCCCTGCCACCCTCGTCTACAAAGGCATCGTCAAAGAATTCGTAAGCCTTCCTCCTTTTCTTGTTTCTTATGTGATTTTTGAAGTGGGTTTTCATTTTTTCTTGGGTTTTTTCTTGATTTAGTTTCGATCTGGTTGAGTATTTGTAGATTGGTTTTTTTGGGGTTTTGTTTTGAAGTTGGAGTTTTTGAGAGCATCCAAGGCGTGTGCGTAGCACGTCGTCTTCCACACCCTCTCTGACTTCTCTTAACAATTCTCTCTTTTTTGGGGGTTTTGTTTTGAAGTTAGATTCCTTTTTTTTCCTCTTCAATCCCTCAAAAAATCTGTTCTTTTCTCGTTTTGCTATTTTGATTCATGAGTTTTTTGAGTTGTTTGTGTTGCTTCGAAGTTTTCTTCTCGAAATTTATATTTTGGGTTGATTTTTGCCTTCTGGAAATTAGACTACCATGTGATGTGTTTGCTGTGATGTAGAACAGAGCTAGCAAAAAGAGAGCAAAATGTTAGCTACGAATTAGTTGATTTTGGAAGAATTTAATGCATTCTGCATTTTGGAAGAATTTAATGCCTTAGTTGATTTTTAGTTGTTGGAAGAATTCAGTAGATGCTTTGAGAAGTACTTATCATGGCTGCAATATGTGTGATCAAAGTGAAATTTGCCTGATAATATGCTGCAATATGCTGGAAATTTTTTGATTCTATAGAAAGTTGTGCTTAAAGTGAAATTTGCCTGATAACCTTTGAACATTTGATACTTAAAATGTTAAGATTATTCCCTACCAAGTCTGCTAATATGCCTAGATTCTGAAGCTTCACGTGAAACAATTAAAAGATGAGAAAAGCCATCAACTTAGTGAATCTCAGATAATGTGCCTGGATGAAACTTCTTGCATAGTGATTCTACATTGAAAATCTCAGATAATGTGCCATGTAGTACACAGAGTTTGGTCTTATTACTATCAAACTAAACTGAAATGTCGAGATTTCTTGTCCAGGCCGAGTCATCTTTTCATTTTGCATGCTGGTCTTATACTAGACTTCTTTCTATTCAAGCTAGCTAGTATGAGTTCAAAGAAAGCTTCACTATTTAAAAACCTATATGCAGTTCATAAAAGATAGTGGAATTGAGAAAGATAATCAAGAAAGATCAGTTGGATACAGAAAAACTGTATCTAAGAAATTATGATAGGCTTGATAGCTATCCTTCTTAGAACAGTTCATTAATGATATGCCAAGGTACATCGAAATCTGAACATTCTGATTTTGGAGACAGTTAAGACTCTAAATTTTTATTTTGAGGTATTAGGTTCAATTCTTGTGGAGGGGTTTATGGTTGGGGGATGGCAACTCTCCTGGCTGTAGCTCACGGCTCCACTAAATTCTGATGAACCAAAAAATAATCCGATACATTCTAGTATTAAATACAAAGATTATAACCGCTCCCACATAAATGGTAGGTGTTTCTTAGTTCATATGCTTGCTGGTGTAATTCAACCTGATGCTACCAAGAAATCATATACCAGGTATGGATGAGTGAAAATTCCCAAAATCTAGTCAACCAACCTTCAAGAAAATTAATCAAAGATGAGCATCTTGACAATACCGTCGGAGTAGTAATTTTGTAGGAGTGCCAATAAGTTCACATTTTGAAAAATATATTGGATGCAATGGTATCCATACATGAATTTGGATATCATTGTTTGCCTTCATTCAATTTAAAACATCTCTTTGGTTATTAAACCACCCACCCTCCTCTACTTCCTCTACACAAGAAGAGAAATTTGGTGGAGAAAATTAATTTGTAGAAAGATTTTGTTTCACTTGCTCAAAGTTGCCGCATATGAGGTGATTTTCGAAACTTATGTTTATTTAATTATTCAATAATGACATTATTTTTAAGAATTAAAATGATTGATCTTATTGATCATTGTGAACTTATGAATTGTATATTGTCAGCTTCTTTGAACATAATTCATTGTATTGATTGTGTAAATATTTGATATGCTTTTCTTAATATTTATTTCCCTATATTTTTAGGTATTGTTATCAGAAAACTACACTTTCATGTTATGGATAGTGAAATAATTAATGCAGTATGCATGGGAGCAGCTGTTACTGTGATAGCTGCAGGGGTATATATTATTGAAGAACATAGAAATAGAATGTATATACCAAGAGAACCACGTATAAATGCAATTGCTCAACGAGAATTCTATATTGACAGCATTTTGAATCGAGGTGATCGACATTGCGTAGAACAAATTCGTATGAAACCTATTGTATTATATAGATTGTGTAATGTTCTCACAAGTCATAACCTATTACGATCAACTCAAAATGTGTCTATTAGGGAGCAAGTAATTGTGTTCTTACAAATTGTAGGCCAAAACCAAAGATTTAGGGTTATTAGTGGTATATATTATAGGTCTGTTGAAACTATCCATCGTTACTTTAGAATTGTCTTAAAAGCAATTCTAAAGTTATACAAACACCTTATTAAAGATCCAGAGGATACAATTCCAGCAGAGATAATGAATAATAGAAGATTCTATCCTTATTTTAAGGTATGAACACAATACCTATATTTTAATGAATTAATTAATTTCATTAAGAAGAAAAGGTTATAATTTATTTTGTCATGTTTATATAGGATTGTGTGGGAGCAATTGATGGTACCCATGTTCCTGCAAATGTTCCTGTTGAGATTCAAGGAAAGTTTCGAGGACGAAAAGAAGGAACAACACAAAATGTTTTAGCAGCTATAACTTTTGATTTGAAGTTTATATATGTTTTAGCTGGCTGGGAAGGAAGTGCCCATGATTCACGGGTTTTAGCTGATGCATTATCAAGACCTAATGGTTTTAAAATTCCAGAAGGTATATAATAAAGTATGTATTATATGCATAAACATATATGTCTTACTACATAAAGATAGTAATAGGTTTTTATTTTTAATTTGTAGGGAAATATTATCTTGGTGATGCTGGTTATGGTATTCGAAAAGGAATCATTTCTCCTTTTCGTGGAGTTCGATATCACTTGAATGAGTTTACACAACGTGCACCAGAAAATGAAAAGGAGCTATTTAATCTTCGACACTCTTCATTGAGAACCGTGATTGAGCGAGGGTTTGGTATTTTGAAGAGTCGTTTTAGATCAATTGATGGAAAAACTTTTTGGTCTTATGAAACACAAGTAGATGTTGTGCTTGCATGTTGTATTATTCATAATCACATAATGGGGGTTGATCCTTGTGACTTTCTTATGGAAGAAATATGTCCGGATAGTGAACCAATTAGACGAACAATCTACTTCAGTCAACGGGAGGAAAGGGAAGAGAATAGGGAGTGGATAGCGAAAAGAGAAATGATTGCCTCAACCATGTGGAATGATTATAACACTCAAAGAAACTTGTAATTGAGTGTTAATTATATGTGTTTGTTTTTCTAATGTCTTGCTTCAGTGTTTATATGAAATGTATTAAATCGAAATATTGTATGATTTTGTATAAATTTCTAATTTTATTTTTGTAGAAATGAGTTTCACACAGAATGAAAAATGCAAGGGCAAGCACTTCAAATGGTCTAAGCCTATGTCTTACATGTTGCTTGAGATATTAGCTGAGGAGGCACTTAAAGGAAACAAACCTTCTTCCACCTTTCATGCAGAATCTTTTGTTAAGGTGGCTACAGAAATCAGTCAGAAGTTCAATGTGCAATGCGAGCCTAAATATGTGGAAAATCATCTCAAGACTGTGAAAAAAGAATGGGGAATAATAACCACGCTTAAAAATAAAAGTGGTTTTGGCTGGGATGATTGTTTGAAGATGATTACAGTTTCGAAAGATGTATATGATGAAGAAGTAAAGGTATGATAAATATTATACTCTTTGTAATTTTTATATTTACTTTTGTTTCTAAAATGTTATACAATGAACTAAAAAAATTGCATATTTTATACTTTATGAACAGGCACATCCCAATCATGACAAGTATCTGAACAAAAAACTTGATTTGTATGAGTTAATGACACTTGTTGTTGGAAAAGACATGGCAACCGGAAATTATGCCAAATCATATGCTGATGTCAACTTGGAAGAGAACACTGAAGAGCAATCAATTCCTATTGAAATTGAAGGGGAATATGAAGAAACTTCACAGGGAAAAGGGACATCTTCCTCTAGTACACAAAAGAGGCAACATAGAAAGAGAAACCGTATGTATGAAGATGATGGTGTTGAAAAGTTGTCTAAACAGATGGGAGATGTAGCATGTGCAATTCAAAGTCTCAAACTTGATGTTAATGCGTTGTATGCGGAAGTGATGAAAGTTGAAGGCTTTGATGAGATAACTCTTGGGGATGCATTTGATCATTTGGTCCAAAATGAAATGTTGGCAAAAGCATTTATGGCAAAAAGTGCTAATTTGAGGAAGATTTGGGTTCAAAACTTTGTCACCCAACACTACAACAGGCCTGCTTGCTAAGATGATTTGAATATGTTCAAAATTTGGGTTCAGACTATGTTTGTTATTTGACAAGTATGTTTACTTGTTTAATTTGGTCTACCATATTTATGTTTGTAATTTGAACTAATATGTATGTCAATGACATTGAAACGTAATATTTATGCATGACTATTTATTTCTTGATGTTAGGTATAAATATTTATTTCTTGATGTTTATTTGATAGATATTAAAGGGATAATTGTCTTTACCCATAAAAAAAAATATTTATCTAAAATACCCATCAAAATATTTTTGTATCTATTTGTCTTTTAAAAAATACTTCATACCAAAAAAAAAAAACCAAAATATATAACTCTTAACATAAACTAATTTGGCTCTCTTAATATGAAAAAAATAATTATTTTAAGCTTTTAAAATTGAATAATTTTTACTTACAAAATATTTCACAAGCTTATTTCTCTATAATATGATATGACATATATTGTTATATTTTATAAATTAAGCTATGTATGAATATAGGATATAATAAAAAAATTCATCATTATACTTTCTAGATTTCATTTTTTTTTAAGTGATTAAATATTTTATATTTAATATTTTATATATATTAGATAAACTTGAAAAAAAAATTAATTTATTAATAAATTATTTTCCAGTTCATTTTCCATAACACAAACAAACACTGGAAAGTGTTTTCCAGTTCATTTTCCATAACACTGCCAAACATCGGAATTCACTTTCCAGGAATTCACTTTCCAGGAATTCACTTTCCAGGAAACTACTTTCCAGCAAACAAACGGGGCCTTAAAGTACCTTTAAAATTATATAAAAATTCTTTTATTACTATTCATTTTTTTTCCTTGGTGTTATTACTTCACTACTCTTAAAATTATATTTTCTTTAACTTGCATCAAATGATGTTTTGGTCATTTCATTATGTTTTTTATATATAATTATCAAATAAATTTAAAGACAATTAAATATTTTTAAAATATATTCTAAAGAAAAAGGTTGTGAGCTCAAATGAGTGGGAGAAGCCTACACGTTTCAGACAACACATGTAAGCTCCTTTAACAGTCAAACATTACCTTCCATGATGATGTCAAACTTGATCTTTGTTTTTGTAATTGTTATTTATTTATTTTTATCCTTTTTCTAATTTATTTTTCTTCAATTTCATCTCCTTTTTTTTTATCATTTTTCTAATTGAATTTGTTTTTAATTTTATCCCCGAACATTTAATTTCAATTTATTTTACTGTTATTTGCTTTGTTTTTTTTTTATCCTTTTTCATCATGTTTTTTCAATCTCATCCCTTGTTATTATGTGATTAAGAGTTTTACCTCTTTAATTTTTAGAGTTTACTTTTTATAAGGTTAGTATTAAGCTCATGGTCAAGGGAAATGAGTTGACTTTGTTTTCTTAGGTTTTTTATTAGATTTTTTTTTCTAATGTTATCCTTTAACATTTGATTTATTAAGAATTGATCACACAATTTTCTTTTTTGTTTTTCTTTCAATAGGATTGTCTTAGTTTTATATTCATGGTTGAGAGCAAGGTAGTCAAACTCGCGAGCCAACTCGCAAACTCGTACGAGTTTGCGAGTTGGCTCAGCAAACCTGGTTAAACCGGAAAGAAAAATCGAAACCGGTCAAACTCGGTCAAACCCGGTCAAAATCGGATTGACTCGTAAAATCAAACCGGATCGGTCCGATTTTACGATCCAGGTTTTATATTATTTTAAAACCAAATTTTGCACTGATTTATTTAATTAACTCTTATACTTATACTTATACACTTCTTAATTAACTCTCGGCTTCTCCCCTATATTTAAAAGGAGAGGAATTGAGACAACCTTGCATTTGTCCGATGTGGGACAAATGCAAGTTGTCCACTCTACAGCCGAGAGTCTCTCGGCTGTATTTAAAGTTCTCTCAATTGAGAGAACTTTGTGGTTGTCCGATGTGGGACAAATGAATTTGTCCCACATCGGACAAATTATATATATATATATATATATATATATAATGTTTTTAATATATATATTAAAAAAATTATAAAAAATATATATTATAAAAAAATAAAATTGTTGTGTTGATTTTATAAAAAATAAAAATTATATATATATCATGGAATCACTCTTGAAAATCAGTAATATTAACTTTAAAATTTATACTTAAATTTTTTAATTTTTACTTTAAATTAAAAAAAATTGATGTTTTACATCATTTTCATATCCTGATGTCAAAATAATTTGTTGGAGTTGGAGCTAGTACTAGTAATATTGATGTTGACTGTTGATACCAGTATTAGGAATTTAGTACTGATAATCCTTTCAATAATAATACTTTTGATAAATATATTAAAAATAACGAGGAAAATGACGGACATAAGACTGATTTTAATTTATATAGCATATCATTAAAATATTTATTTTAAATATTTTTGTTTTTACCTAATGAAATTCTATTGACATAATTGTTTTGTAATGTGTTTTGAAGTTATTTTACATCATGTATGAACCTAAACTAATTAAGTTTTATGTCCATAATTATGCTATTTTGTATTCAGAAATATTTTACAAACGATTTTTCTTCTCACACGATTTTACGATTTTTGTACGGACATTTCGGGTACGATCTTTCTACGATTTTACGATCCGATCTTACGATCCGATTTTTCGGAGCCCTTTCCGATCCGTGTCAAAATCTCGATTTTGACTGCCATGGTTGAGAGGTTTATGGTTAATCCGAATCTACTCATATATTTTTTTTCGTTACCTTTTAAAAAAAATATTTTTTAAAGTTTTATCATTCATTGTCTTATAATTGATTTTTACTAGTTTATTTAAATTTTTTTATGAAATTACTTAGATATCACATTCAAGTTATAAATTTGACATGCTAACCGAATAGGCAAGGTTGATTTTTTCCCATTGCTTTTGGTCAATTTTGTTCAGTACCATTATATTTCCTTATTCATTCTATTCAAATTATACAAGCTTATTAAATTAAGTCAAGTGAAAGACCGAATCTGGAAAACAATTTCCTTTTTATTTTCTTTAGGAATACTTCATCACCATATCATATTTTTATATATAAAAAATAGATGGGCCCGCATCGAATAGCGGGCCAACTATCCAGTGGTAACTACATATAACAGCATGCGTGAGATGGGCATGTATTTATTATAAATGGGCGGGTCCATTTAATCAGTGAACTAGATATAGCTGGACAGCGAGCGAGCGAGAGAGAGAGAGAGCGAGAGAGAGCGAGAGAGAGAGAGCGAGAGAGAGGGAGGAGAGAGAGAGAGAGGGAGAGAGAGAGGGAGAGCGAGAGAGGAGAGGGAGGAGAGAGAGAGAGAGGGAGGAGAGAGAGGGGGGGGGGGGGAGAGAGAGAGATCCTTCAGATCGATCCTTATCTCTGGCTAGCAATTTGATGCCCGAGTCAATAACAGTCACGGGTGGCCTTAACTTGGGCCATCCATGGGAGCACAAACAGAGTTTGATGAGAAGGAATCTGCCACCGTAAGAATCCAGTTGCAAAAGCTGAAGTGCAGAGATAGCTATTAATTTTCGCGCTTCAGTTTAAATGTATATAGGATGGCAAGTTATGCGTGCTCACTTCCCAGAATCTGTCAATCAATCAGTTGAAGTATCGAGCTCTTACTTTGAAGTAAGTGGATGTTTATAGAATCAAGGATGTCTTTTTTGTTGTGTCCTGGATTATCTGCCTGCGTTGCTGGCTCAGGGCTTGCTGGCTCTGTTTTGAAGATCAATCAGGTGAGCCGATCGATTTCAAAGCACTTCATGTTCCCGAGTCCTGATGATCTATGCGGTTCTGTACTTGCAAGGGAAATATTGTGTCTTTTGATTAGCTGCGATGAGAATCTCTGTGCTATATGTGATTTTCTTTTTCTTTTTTGTTTTCAACCATGTATGACATGCAATGACACATAATTAAAAGTCCTTGAGTCATTCTTGTTGTTATTGCAACGGATCCTCTGTTTCTTTGTTTCAGTTCTTCCTTTTCCTTTTTCATTAGTTTCTTAATCACTTTTAGCTCCCTCCCTCTATTCCCTTTTCATTTTTGCTATAATTAATCATAATTCACATGCAAATAAATAAATAAAATATAGATATAGATAGATAGAGAGAGAGAGAATAATGATGGTATCTTTTTTTCCTGAAAGAAAAGATAGTATGATATTTGAAAGAATGAAATCTTCCATAAAATGGGAACGTGAATGATTACAAAGCAAAGGGTACTTGGAGGTTAAGTTTTCTGTCGCAGTCAATGCTGTGATTGCTCCTTTTCCTTTTCCTTTTCGTTTTTCATACAAGTCGATGCCGCAAGTGGCTGGAGTTATGCATGCACGATTAAGCCAGGGTCGCTAGGAGACCGAATCCTCGTGGATCATGCATATATTTATCTACATCACAATTTAATCATGAGGATATCATAATAGAGAGGGAGCACACGAGATTAAAAGCAAACCCCAATAAAAAAATACTTTTGAATTTTTTCTTAAAAAAAATCTTCTTATTTTCTACTTTAAATTAGATTTTTTAGTATTTTTAAATCATTTTCATGGGCTTATATAAAAATAATTTTTAAAAAATTAAAAAAATATTATTTTAATATATTTTTAAATTAAAAATACTTTAAAAAATAACCACAACCACACTTATAAATAATTACCAAGTCACTCACACCCAGAAGGGCATGTAATGTCCAGGAATGGAAAGCATCTCAATACCTTCAGCTTATTATAGCCACTTGTTAATTGCCAAATGGCTAAAGGTGTGTAAGCCAGTGAGCCTAATCATGCCGATGGTGGTCCAGCTTTAGATTAATGTCAAGATACGGCTACCGTATATAAATGTATTTTTTTTCCAATCCTCCATCTAACATTAAAATTTAAATGGTTAGATAAGTTTTCAAAATATAAATTATATTATGTTTGAATATATTTTTTCAAGTGAAAATTTCTTGATTTTGAAATTTATATAAGTCTATATTATTTTATATTTAATTTTTATCAAATAATATCAAAAAATCATCTCTCATAAAAATCTAATCTTTTAGTTAAAATTCCAAAATATAATTTATATTATTTTTTATCACCTTCTATATTACAAGTTTTTGAATAATTCGCACAGAATAAATGACTACTAACAGGATAATATTTTATTTCGATCTTCATATTTTTACCAATTTATTTGCAAACCTTAACCAACAATTTCAGTATGCCAATGTCTTGAATCAGGAAGCCTATTGGAACGGCGGTCCAATTAAGGTTGGTTTAAAAATATAATTGTAAACATAGTTTGTAAGATTCAGTTTAGAAACTGAAGAGCGGTTTACCCGCGCGATGCGGCGGGTTTTTTTTTATTTATGTAGAAAATTGATTGTTTTTTTATGTATTGTATTTTATTATTTTAATATTTAGTTAGTATAATTATATTTAAGAATACTAATATGAATTTTTGTCTTTGAAAAAATCCAAAGTCATTTTTCCTCTCTCTCAATATATTTTTAGGCGATAATATTCAATAAATATCAGACATATTAGAAATAAAAATATTGCAATTTGTTTTTAGAACATAAACTTAATTTTTTTTTTGTGCTAAAATTATTTATTTGCCATCTAAAAAGAATAGTCTAATGGAAACGGGAAGTGACTTGTATATTTTTTAATTTGACTTGTAGATAATGCAGGTAAATTTGTCAACAATTTTTTTTTTTGATATGTTTTTTTTCCAGTAATATTAGATCTAAAATATTAAAAATAAAAACATTGGAAATTCTTGTAAAGAAATAAACTTAAATAAAAGAGCACAAAATTAATTTTTGAAGCCAATCTTTTTTTTTATATAAGATTTATTAATCATATTATTATATTAAATATATTTAAGAAAACATGATATGAATTTATGTCCTTCAAAAAATCTTAGGTAATTTTTCCTCTCTCTTAATATATTTTTAGGTGATAATATTCAATAAATATTCAAACATATAATTAGTTTTACATATTTTAATTTGACATAAATATACAAATATTTTTGATAAGATTTATTAATTATATTATTACATTAAATGTATTTAAGAATATTGATATTAATTTTTTTTAAGGAAAAAATCCAAGGTCATTTTTTTCCTCTCTTTATATATCTATAGGCGATAATATTCAATAAAAATTTTTTTATGTTATTCGATTAATCCATTATATTATTATATAAAATATATGTAAGAATACTGATATTAATTGTTTTTATTTAAAAAATGCTAGGTCATGTTTTCTTCTCCCTATATATATTCCTATGCGATAATATTCAATAAATATTAGAACATATAATTAATGATAGAGTAAAAATATTTAAGAAACTTTAACAAAAGATAAAACAAAAAAATAAAATAAAAATAAAAATTAGCATTGCTATTACTGTCAAAACAATAAAAAAAATTAAATTATCCGGAGGGGAAAAAATATTAACAGAAGAGTAAGCAAGAAAAACAATTAAATTATTATTATAATAATATTAATTATTATTATTATTATTATTATTATTATTATTATTATTATTATTATTGTGTTAAATACAAAATTAAAATGCGAAAACAAATTTTTTCTATGTTATTCGATTTATTCATTATATCATTATATTAAATGTATTTAAAAATCGTAGGTCATGTTTTCTTCTCCTTATATACATTCCTATGAGATAATATTCAATAAATATTAGAACATATAATTAATGAAAGACTAAAAATATCCTAGAAACTTTAAGAAAAGAAAAAAAAAATATCATTGTCATTACTGTCAAAACAATAAAAATTATTAAATTATACGGAGAAAAAAAAATATTAACAAAAGAGTAAGCAAGAAAAACAATTAAATTATTATTATTATTATTATTATTATTATTATTATTATTATTATTATTATTATTATTATTATTATTATTATTATTATGTTAAGTACAAAATTAAAATTTGAAGACAAATTTTTTTTTATGTCATCCGATTTATTCATTATATGATTATATTAAATGTATTTAAGAATACTGATATTAAATTTTTTTTATTCAAAAAATCTTAGGTCATGTTTTCTTCTCCTTATATATATTCCTATGAGATAATATTCAATAAATATTAGAACATATAATTAATGAAAGATTAAAAATATCATAGAAACTTTAACAAAAGAAAAAAAAATATCATTGTCATTACTGTCAAAACAATAAAAATTATTAAATTATACGGAGAAAAAAAATATTAACAAAAGAGCAAGCAAGAAAAACAATTAAAATATTATTATTATTATTATTATTATTATTATTATTATTATTGTTGTTGTTGTTGTTGTTGTTGTTGTGTTAAATACAAAATTAAAATTCGAAGACAAATTTTTTTTATGTTATTCGATTTATTCATTATATGATTATATTAAATGTATTTAAGAATACTGATATTAATTTTTTTTATTCAAAAAATCCTAGGTCATGTTTTCTTCTCCCTATATATATTCATATGAGATAATATTCAATAAATATTAGAACATATAATTAATAAAAGACTAAAAATACCCTAAAAGTTTTAACAAAAAAATAAAAATAAATATCATTGCCATTACTGTAAAAACAATAAAAATTAATAAATTATACGAAGAAAAAAAAAACATTAACAAAAGAGTAAGCAAGAAAAACAATTAAATTATTATTATTATTATTATTATTGTTGTTGTTGTTGTTGTTGTTGTTGTTGTTGTGTTAAGTACAAATTTACAATTCGAAGACAAATTTTTTTTATGTTATCCGATTTATTCATTATATGATTATATTAAATGTATTTAAGAATACTAATATTGATTTTTTTTATTCAAAAAATCCTAGGTCATGTTTTCTTCTCCCTATATATATTCCTATGAGATAATATTCAATAAATATTAGAACATATAATTAATGAAAGACTAAAAATATCCTAAAAACTTTAACAAAAGAAAAAAAAATATCATTGCCATTATTGCCAAAAGAATAAAATTTATTAAATTATACAGAGAAAAAAAAACATTAACAAAAGAGTAAGCAAGAAAAACAATTAAATTATTATTATTATTATTATTATTATTATTATTATTATTATTATTATTATTATTATTATTATTATTATTATTATTATTATTATTATTGTGTTAAGTACAAAATTAAAATTCGAAGACAATTTTTATTTTATTTTATCCGATTTATTCATTATATAATTATATTACATGTATTTAAGAATACCGATATTAATTTTTTTTATTCAAAAAATCTTAGGTCATGTTTTCTTCGCCCTATATATATTCCTATGAGATAATATTCAATAAATATTAGAACATATAATTAATGAAAGACTAAAAATATTCTAGAAACTTTAACAAAAGGAAAAAAAAAAAACATTGCCATTACTGTCAAAACAATAAAAATTATTAAATTATACGGAGGAAAAAAAAACATTAACAAAAGAGGAAGCAAGAAAAACAATTAAATTATTATTATTATTATTATTATTATTATTATTATTATTATTATTATTATTATTATTATTATTATTATTTTTATTTTTATTATTATTATTGTGTTAAACACACTTATATATACATGGACAAAAGTAGGGGTTATATTAGAAATTAAAAAAAATAAAAGTATAAGAGCTGAAATGAAAATAAAATATAAAGGGATTAAAATCAAAAATTAAAAGTTTAAGGGCTGAAATGAAAATCAGATTTATTAATATTTTCAATTAAAGGACAAATTTGCAAAAATGAAAACTTCTGTACCGAATATATTAAGCCTTTTCAACCCAATCCGGAAGTTTTAAAATATAATCATAAGAATAATAATAAAAAAATAAAATAAAAGGGAAAGCAAATTTTCCAGACAATCATTTTCAAAATCAGGATTGTAGAAGAAAAAAACAAAAACACAGTAGTCTAAAAAAAATAATAATAGAAAAAAAAAAAAGCAACTTGAAAGTTGCTTAAAAAAAAAAAGGAATTTCGAAAAAAAAAATAAAGGAAAGCAAATAGAAAAACAGAAGCAACTTTCCAGTTGCTAAAACAAAAAATGGAATTTAGGAAAAAAAAAAAGAGAAAGCAACTGGAAAGTTGCTTAAAAAAACAAAAGGAATTTGGAAAAAAAAAAGGGAATTTCGAAAAAAAAAAGGAAAGCAAATAGAAAAAACGGAATTTAGGAAAAAAAAAAAAAAAAAGTCAAAAATTTTGGCTGAGGATCGAACCCTGCGCGCTGGATCCAGCACGCAGGCGAACCGCTCGGCCACAACTATTTATCTGTCAATATCACCATAAAAAATACAAAAAGAAGACCTGTGTAAAAAAAAAAAAAAAAAAAAAAAAGTGCACAAACTCTCGCGCAGCACCGGAGCAAACTGCACGTCCACAGTGACTATGAGTCATAATGAACAGTAACCGGCACTATTCATTTCTCCGTTTTGTTTTAGTTATTAGTTAATTAATTTGAAAACGGGTTGGAATCACTGGGTTACTATATCTACTCAACTCGCCAATTAATTATTTTTATTAAAATAATAATATTATTTTAAATAAATTTCTTGATGTTAATCTAACCCAGTCAATCAAATCACACATCAAGTCAAGTTCACTAAATCAAACAAATTTTATTAAATTAATATTTTTTTATTCAACATAATCTCATCACTCACCGGCCACGCTTCATGTCTGATTTTTTTATTAGCAATTATATTTGTAAATTTTCACCTATAATTGTCCCATACGGATCGATTCAACTGCAAGATACTCGTCGTTGTGAACAGCCAAATGGATGTCCGTGAAGCAACGGTAGCAGAAAAGCTGACAAGCTCTCCGTTTCCGGGACAAAATCCAAGGTTGTTAATTCCATTTTATTCCATCCGGATTGGCCAATATATTTCATTCCAATAAAAAAAAAACAGAATAAATTGATTGCCTCATCAATCTAACCTGAGTTTTCAAGAGGAATACCAGTTGCCGCCGCAGAGTATGGCCACCGCAGAGTATGGGAAGAAAGGCTGGCAGGCAGCCAAAGGATGTGGTTCTTGTGAACCCTGGACCGGCAAGGGACACCGGCAAGGGTCGGATTACAATCATTTACTAGCCGCAGTTTGCGGCGTAGCAGTCAGCCCTTGGAAAAGCAGCGGTTGCTCAAAGATGGCACACCACGCCACCACCTGGCTGGTGGCCTGGCCGTGTTAGCCTAACCCTAACTGCTCGTTTCATTTGGCGGAGAACATAGTCCAGTGTCAAGTACTAAGCATTGAAGAGCTTTCATTCATGGAACTTCATTTAATTCCATTATAAATGCAGTTACATAAATTTGAGCTGCCATGATACCCTGGCATGCCATCCAGAATGCAGGCCCTTGACAGTCGAATTGCTTGGTGATAGACATGTTCAAACATATTTGTCATATTACAACAGTTCAATAATAGAGATAGAAACAAGATGGAATCATTCAAAGCAGACTAATCCAACTGAAACAATGAGAAGGGTGACAAAGGAAAGGACCTCTCCAATGAGGGCAGACGTTCTGCACTTTCCCAGTCGACTATGACACGTGTACAGTAACTGCATATAACAACTGCGACCACCATCCTAGAAAGCCCTTAGAGACACCTTACCAATTAAATGTTCTATAGTTGATACCATTCTCTCTTCTTTTTTCTTTATTCACAAGCCAGTTTAGTGTCAAAGCTGCTCAAGCAGATTGCGAATGCCTGAAATGCAGACAAAGGATACCGGTAATCCATGGTGAACATATCCTTGCCAACCTTACCAAACTGAAGAATGATCTTATCATGATCAGACTGTGCAGGCTGTGATGGCGTTGGTGCACCAGCAGCAGGTTGTGTTGCGGCAATAAGCTGGAAATTCTTGACTGAGGCAACTGTCACTCTCCCACGGAAATTCAGGCACCAACACTGCAACTGTTCGTGCCATCTTGGTGCCTTGTTTCGGAGAACAAGTGGTCTCTCCTTTCCCTCTTCATCTCCTTCTCGAGGGCCGACAATGTCAGAAAAACGTGAACTGCTAAACTCAGTTGAATTGTCAATTGATTTAGAGAAGGAAATGCTCCTAAATGAGTCTTCAAGGCAGCGTGGGAGGAGCTCAGGCTGGCCTGGGACAGAACCACCTGGCTCAAGGGACAATGCAGGGATCGAGTGCATGGTGCAGTGCATCCTCCGTGGACCCCTGGTTCCAAGCACATTCAGCTCATATGTAACCTGAGCGACGTTATAGCTGCCTGTAGGGACCTTTGGAGAAACTTTCTTTGAGTTGAATCTGCGGCTTCGACCAGGTGGTGCAAGCTGGGCATTGTTGTATGGAGGCTGTGTGTCATATATTATGAACTTCGTACCCAAAAAATTTGACCTGAATCGAAAACAGTTAGCATCTCAAACACATCTTCTGACACAACAAAAAATTGCAAACCAACTATCTCATTTAAGTTAATCTGACATCGTTCCAACAGTGCTGTCATTGCAAAACCTGCCATAAAGATATCCATAGAATGGAAGCATTAAAAACACCATCTTGAATGCCTAACAAACCCTTGCATATGACTCACATCACACAGTTAATATCAACCATCGAAACAAACTACCATGACCTCCTAAGAACAGTACAAGTTCACAACTCTCCATCTTTAAAATCATTTGACCAAGCTATAGTAGTAAATGACACATGAAAAACCATCATCAGTGCAATTGCATCCTTCTTGCACATCAGAAGAGAAAACAAGCATCGCACCTTCAAATGAAGAAACAGTATAATATATTTCAATTAAAATAATGAAAAATTGAAGTTCAGATTTACAAAAAGATATATGGATCACATGATTGGGCAACAAGTACTACTTGTCATAGTGAAAGGTAGTTGTTAATGCTATACTATATCAGCTCTTGAGGGATTGCTATGCTTCAATGAAGAGAGCTTGGAACCCACATGACATGTTTTTTTTAATTGCAAAGGAGAGGTTCAAACTCTAGATCTCCCAAGGTAGGGGGACAATTGCGGGATTGATATGCTTGAATGAAGAGAGGCTTGGGACCCATATGAAATGTATTTTTAGTTGCAAAGGAGAGGTTTGAACTCTAGATCTCCCAAGGTAGGGGGGACAGTTGTGCCGCCAATTGGGCTACAGCTCATTGGCACCCATATGAAATGTTTAGGTATATTCAATCTTCATGTCAGAAAAGGAAATTGCCCCAAGTTCATGACCTCAGCAAGTAAATATTGGTCATGAAATCACCTCTTACCTCAGTTTTCCAATATACGTGCTACTTGATCTTGATATGTTATCTGCATCCATTGAGATAACATACTCTGTGCATGTAGTTCTCCGAGTGCGTTTTGCAGACAGAAGAAATTTCCCATTTTCAACAAGCAAAGCTGCATAGGCATGTCACTAATCACCAACATATTCATATAGTATAGAGCAATATAGAAAATTGCGAAAACTTTTAAAAAAAATTATCATCGTTAGGAACTGATAACTTGGATTGAATATGAAATAACAGGTAAAAGAGAAAAGAAAAAAGAAATTATGGGATCCAAGAAAGTTCAAGGGGATGTTTACAACAGCATTCACAGTGTACATAGCTTCCAAAAATATATGAGATTCACAAGAAGATTGTTAAACAGCTGTTTCAAGGAACAAGCTCATTCATATCCATTTAGATAGACATTTGCTTCCCAGGTAGACCTAACTGCATCTTTTGGCAATAAGAAACTTCCTTTTCAAAACATCAAAGTGTGAGTTACATGCACAAACTCATCGAAACTAATAGCAACTGGCCAGTCCATAAAAACATTCTGAGGATGTGAGATACGTTTAACAGTCAGAAAAGTCACCAGATAATACAAAATAATATTACTGTCACAGACATTCAATCAAGAGGATTTACGATGCGCTTGAACACATATATTACAGTGTGCTCTGGACATGTGTATATGAGCGTGTCAGTGTGTGTGTGAGAGAGAGAGAGAAGGGAGGGAGAGGAAATCAAATGCACATCATAAGACATTTGGATTGCAGATAAAACTTGCAGCAACCATGCTGGTTTCTTTCCAATATAGAAACAAAATTACTAAGAACCAGAATGAACCATCCTTCTATCTGGTCAATTTGGAAAACAGCACGTAACATCATATTCATTCTCAGGGAGAATAAACAGTAGAGCTATGCATTGCAGCAGAGAAATGCTTTGATGAAAAGAAACCGGAGACAGTAAACTGTCCATTTACATTGGTATAAGACAGTGGTTTACAAAATAAAGCAGGTCCTACAAAAACAAGTGATAATCAGCAAAAATGTCAGAAACTCACCAGGGCTAAGGCAAAGGAAAAGATGGTAAGTTAAGTTTGACTTGTCCCTCTTTATGAAGCACTGGATAGGTCCATCCCTGGAACCTGGCTGTAAATGGATAATGAACGAAATTTTTATCTATCATCATTTTGAAACATACAAAATCCTTTCTTGATGCCATTAAATATTTATATCCACGAGTTAATGCTCAGGTGAACATCTTGCAGATATGGAAACCTATTACATGCACTGAACAGTATAAAAATCTCTTCAAATATTGATAAGAGATAAAGATAATGGAATGGAAGTTCAGCCCAAAAGGTATTATAGACAACAAAAAAAATGCAAGGGATCTCACCTGCTTTAGGGAAACTGGGAAAGTGATCTTCCCAGAGAGCTCTGGACTTCTAACTATTTCTTTACACATTTCCCTCCAAGTCCTGCACACGGCAGCACATGCAACAACATGCTTGCGAGATGGCCATGTGCCCTCGCTAGCCTCCAACCTCTTGATCACGTCCCGTAGTAACTCAGGAGGAAGACAAGCCCAGCGACTATTCTGGATGACCACAGGCTGGTCTTGCAACTCATAAGCTGAGCCATGAGATTTCCCTCTGTGATGACCTGGCAGCCTCACCTCAAAACTCCGCCTTGACAAGCTCCCAAACCCATCCCTCATGTCACGAACTATACTTCGGAATGACATTTTATCTCATACACTTGCAGACTTAAAGTTAATATTCACTTCAATGTGGTTGCGTCAAATATATTTACACTAAAGTCTATGGATGATCACAAACCATAGCATGCGTGCACAGCTGCAAAGCAACAAAAAAAAAAGTTTTACATTCCAGCTATAACTGCAATGCATATCACCAAAAAAGGAAAGAGAAAGAAGACAGACAAGGGAAAAGCACAAAGCAAGTTAAGCAGATTCCTATCAAAGAAAAGACTCACCGGAAGCACTTAAACTACCAGACATCTTTTCCGGGTTTTAAACTAATCTTTAAATCAAAAATGCAATCGGTTCGAATTTTACTTACTATTTATAACACTCTTGCTCAAATTAAGAATCTTCATAAAAGGAAGCAAACCCATTTGCCAATTAATTCATATTCTAACCTTCTGCATAATGAAGTTTTATTCAAATAAAGAATCTTATAAGAAAAGAGTGAACCATAACTCCAACAATATATATATATATAAAACACCTTCAGCTGGGTCTTAAGCTTAGTTCAACCAACAATTTTTGGATAAGTTCTTCTATATATTATTATCTACAACAAGAACCAAGCCTCAACCCAAGCTTCTAAAGCTTATTTGCTGAAAAAAAGAAAAAAAAGAGAATTTTTTCTTAATAAACAGATGATAGGAAAAAACATACTAGAGTTTCTCAGTTTATCGAGTATTAGCAATAAGCTGAGGAATGATGTCTTTAACTTCTTAGCTTCATCCTTTTGTCTTTAATTTTTTTTTAACATATATGAAATGAATATTATAGGACTGAAATTCTAACGCGTCTGAATTGACGCTGAACATTTCAGTTGAAAAAAAGAAAAAGACTAACCTTTTAGACCACAATCAAATATCCATTCTTCCACTTCTAATCTTCACCAATCAACAAAGATCCGAACTTTCACACAAACTCTGCAACAGAAACAACCCTTTAACCTCGCCCCTTCACCAAATTTCCAAATGTTTAAATCATTAAAAAAAAGTACAGTATTTACCAGCCCACTAGGTTAAAAAATCACAACAAAAAAACAATTTGACGATCCCAGCCTTTCACCAGCTATAGAGACAGAAAGAGGAAATGGGTGTGATAATTCTTGTCAAAGACTCAGAATTTGGACTGGGAACTTCGTCAAGAAACAAACAGAAAAACCTCGGAATCTAAGAAGCAGATCTTGGAGAAGAAATACAGACAGAGAAGTACAAGTGCAGGCTTATGCAGCATAAGAGCTCACCGCTCATCCCCTTGTCAGATCCTTCGCTTGACAGCACGGTCTCTCTCCATCTATCTTGTTTCTCTCTCTAGGGCGGACTTGAAACTTGATTAAATGAACTTCAGAAAACTAGCATTAAAAAAAAGAGTTGGCTTCACTGTTCATTTTATAATGTTTCCTCTGTTGAGTGCTGAGGAGCACCTTTATTTGATTTTACTCTCTATTTGTTTAATGCTGTGCCTTTTTTTTCTCTTTTGTGAAGCTACAGTGTTGGTCCTCCATAACAGTTGACCTCTAGCTAGATTCATACCTTCGTCCCTGTATTTGCTTCAAGATGTTGATCAGATTCAAGTGTTGAAGTCTTGGTCAGTGTCGCCCAATTGAACATCGATATAATTTAGCCATGTTTATTTGAAATAAATTATTGTCTTTAAAGGTTTTAATGGTTGCAGATTTAGATGATTTGGCTCATAATCCTAGAATACACTCAATTATTTTGACATGATTATGTTAAAAATATTTTTAAAAATATAAATATAAATATAAATAAAAATTTAATTTTTATATATTTTTTAATAAAAATACTTTAAAAAATTATTATTATTATTATTATTATTACAGTCTCAAATACTACCCTATCAAAGACTACCACCGCCTGAAGCAATGCTTTCAACTTTCAAGGGCTGAACGTCTTTGGCGAGCTTTCTTTTTTCCCTAGTTTCTTTTCTTTTTTAAACAAACGTAATTAACAGTCAACACCATTCGTTATGAACCCATTCAAGGCAAACCTTTGACGTTCGTGGCTGCCTTTTTTGACTCGGAGAGTGCTGGGATTTTGGGGATGACGGGTCCGATGAAACCTAGAATCCTTTTACACGCGAAGTGCGAACACAATTTTTCCTCTTATGGTTTCGAGTCAATGTGTGATTATTTTTATTAATTTCATGAATTTTAAATTTTAAAATTATATAATTTCTGAGTATTTCTTAAAATAACTAGTTAGAATATGCAGTTTTCAGGATAACTGGAATCTAGTAACTGGTTATTTATCTAGTAACTGGTTATTCATTTTAGAGCATGTGAAATTAGTTGAGATACATATAAATTAATCCAAGCATCTATATTAAAAAAAATCTCCAAGTGCGAAAATAATTTAAAAACACTAGCAAGTTAGCGTGTGTTACTTAAACAATTTCATATAAAAAACAAATTTTATGTGATTTGTTTAAACATATGCTGTATCTTATCCGTAATAAAAGAATCTATGCTGAGAAAAAAGATTCCTCCACGAACAGCAAACTCTTACACTTGAATAATTAGCAATGTCAAAGATGGACCCCTTAAAATCGCCGGCCAATGCTGCAGATGCGTTGAGATCTTATATATATACTGGTCACTATTATAAGATCTCTTGACCTGCATTTGCAGCATTTTTTTACCCGCAACCACATCGGAAACTTGGTGGTCCATGCCGGGAAAAAAATTAAACCCGAAATTTTAATTCTGCACGCTAGCACGATCACTGGCCAGTGGGAAAACCATAGACGGCTGAGATCATATTTTATTTGCCTGTCATGTTATAAAATAAAGGAGAAAAGGTTTTATTTATTTATTTAACAGAAATAAGAATAATAAACTAGACACGAACTTGTTTTAGCGAGATGATCAATTAAGCAAATTGCTCTAAGATTTGCTAGTTGTTTTTCTTGCCAAGATGAGGGCGCGTCAACTGTATATACAATTATACAGACAGAAAAATAAAAAATAAAAAATGAAGCAGTGAATTATTTGACTTTCTAATAGATTCGAGGGGCACTTTTGTCTTTAGCAGGATCAAGGTGCTACCAATATCCGGGGACGTGGAGTAAAATAAGACACGAAAGGGATAATAGAAGAAAAGTAGTTATATAACCTGTACATCGTCACGGATTAGATATTTTTATGTTTTATATAAAAATATATATAAGTTTTTCACATAATTCTATAGTTTAAAAAATTATAAGTAAAAATATGTATATATATATATATATAAAATCAAAATAAATCAAGAACTGTGTATTAGTAAATGAAAAATAATACAAACCATAACAAAAAAATAATAATTGTGAAATCAAGAAATAAATCTAAATCTAAATATTTAATATCGCAATATATGTTTTTTACCCCATTGTGATTATTAAATAATTTTTTGTTCAGCTTAGTGATGATAAAAATAAATATACATATTAAATTAATGTAATAAAAGAAAAGAAAAGAAAAACAATATTTTGCAAGATTGCACATGTCATAAATATTATCTGAAAATAAATATTTTTTATTCAATCAAATAATAATAGAAACAAAAAATATAATAAATTGCTTAAATAAAATAAATATCATGCAAGGTCTCATGTATTAGAAATTTTATGTTAAATTATATTTTGTATTTTTAAATATAAAGTTCATAGATGAATTGGAAAAAACTCTTTAAAAATTATATTCATAGCAAAAATATGTATTTTTATTTAAAACAGACTCTCTAAACAAAATAAATGGAATTTTTTTTATTAATCTAAATATAATTAAAAAATATAAAAAACATTATTATTATTTAAAAAATATCAAGCGTTGTTGGCCTTAGAGAGCTAGCTAGCATGCCTGACCGTCCTAATTTGTATTGAAAAAACAAACAAACGACATGTTGTTTATACCGATCAATTTCCATCCACTGTGATGACTGCATAAATAAAATTTATGGCGTTTCAGACTCAAAAATTATTCTTTTTCACCCAAAACAATAATAAAAACATCATAGTCAACTTGATAAATTCATTCATTGTCTCAAAAAGCACAAAAAACCCTCACAAAGCTTGAAATCAATTTGAAACTATGCATTCCCTACGTTTTTTATTTTGGTCCCTGTCCTACACTCCCGTCCTCACTCAAGAAATTACTTTATAATTTAGTCCAATACGAGCCAAATTAAATAAATAAAAGGCATTATATCTACAGCATCACACGAGAGGAGCCGCAATGTATTTTACACCGTAAATCCTCCGAGTTTTTTTAAATTTTCAGTTAGTTTCCTGTATCTCGTGTCTGTCTGAGACCGAAGAAAATACGTCGATGATCATGGAAGCCTGTTTAATCACACAGGTTATTTATGATTCATGATCATGCTTTCGGCTGAAGGTGGAGGTGTCAAGTGGGGCCGGCCCAGCGACCCTTATAAGGCAACCTCCTCTCTGATATCACAGGAACAGTCGTGTAATCATAAATTTGGTCAGACAACAACATGGTAATGATAATAATTGACAGAGGGAATTTAATAATTGACAGAGCGGATGGTGGTGATTATAAAACTAACACCGACGACGATACGCGATGAACACGAGCAGGGCTCAGCAAGTAGATTGCAGGTTAGGTCGATTCTATCTAAACAAGACTGATACGTGGAATATGAATATTCACACTTGGCAGCAGTCAGTTCGAGAAAAGGAAATGAAACAGATGATGGGTAAACCGGTAGGTGACTTGGTAGAGGCGACGCCAAGAAAGGAAGACAAAAAATGAAAATGTTTAGAAGCAGTGTTGATTGAAGGAGTGGTTAGAAGTTTACGTAAAATTATGTTATCTTGAGATAGAAATATATGCATGAAACCGACCATTGTTCATTTCAAGGATATTGTATCTTGCCTTCGAAGGAGCTAGCGATGGCTATACAAGTGACGGTGGATGGGTTAGTTCATTATTAAACTATCATTGGAGTTAATGTAAGTGTGGCTGTCAAGATCATAGATTTCTCTATGCCTTTCTTCAATTAACGATGATGATTAAAAAAGAAAAAAACAGAAGGAGGGCAAAACCCCTTTAATCATATTTATTTCGAATGCCATGTCGATTTGTGTTTTTTCACTTGTGATTGTCTTGGTTAGGCTAATGAAAGAAAGAAACAAAGCATGCTTATCATATTTGTGTTCGAGAAATTATTTCACCTTAAAACTTAAACTGTTATGTGAGGACCCAAAATATGATTTGTTTTATTCTTTAAAATATCTTTTCAAGTGAAAGCTTTTTGGGCTTGAAACTTGTATAGGCCCAAATTACCTTATGCTTGATATTTTTATCAAATAGAATGGGGTGCTGAGATTCGAATTCGTGACCGTTTTGTCAACTAGGCTCTAATAACATATTAAGCAATCATCTCACCTAAAAGCTTAAATTGTTAAGTAAAGATTCAGAATATGATTTATATTATTTTTTAATAATTTATTTGTCAATTGCAAGTATATGTGTCTTTCGATAGTTAGGAACTGTTCAATTTAATGATGTTATTTCTTCAAACCTTGCAGCTAGCTTGATCGTCCTTGCCGTGCCACGAGAATGCAGACATGGAGTTGCGTTTCTACTTCTTAGCATGGAATTCCACCGGCATGGAACCTGCTTTATACACAAGAAGATGCGTGCCAGTAATGCTGGCTAGCAAGAAGAGTTTTCCCCTACTGAGAAAAATATCTTTTTTAAAAAAATAGGAACAAACCTGCATCTTTCGAGTTTATCATCTCCTGAAGAAGACATCGTTTTGTTACTCGAGGGACTTCAAACTCCCGAGGATGATTTATGATGGAGTGCCTCGGATTGTTAAGAGATGCCTTGACGTGTGATTGGATTCGTTTAATAGAAGATCTGAATTATTCTCATCACTATAATTTGAAAAGATTGGTTTATTGAAATGGAGCGCACAAGTGTGTTGGTGCATTGTAGCTATCGAATTGCCAAAAGTCGACGGCTCATGAATTCCTGGTGGAATTTTTGAAATTCATGCCGCTTGGGGTCTACATTGCATCGAAATGCACTGAAATAGTTATTGACCACCACTCATGACTCGACATTCTTTTCTTTTTCTGGGAAAAAAAACAAACCCTGAACAATATTTGCTATTAAATCCAATCAACTTGACAGGGAATAATACAATCAGTGAGGTTACATCTTATTAGTTTATTTATTGTTACCTGAATTTTAATATATAAAAGAGATTTCTGGGATCTCTTCTACTAAAATATTAAATTATTTCTCCTAACAGTCAAGCTTGTATCTGGATCATGAGTGCTTCAACACCCTTTTGTCTCTCATTTCCACAACCATGAATTGACAACATTTCCATTTTGCCCCGTGAAAACAGGGAATAGACAAACAAGTAATTGATATTTTAGATTTTTCTGATCTTTGGCTCCGTGGAACCTTTTTTTTATAAAAAAAATGATATGTTTTTTTAATATTTTCATTGATTTCAATGTATTAATATAATAAAAAAAACTAAATAAAATTACTTTAGTATATTTTCAAATATACAAGCAACATAGTAAACAAATTTTTAATATTATTTTACCAATAACAACTCTCCAACATAAAAATACTATTTTGGAGATATTGTTTTTGACTTTTCATTAAGCATATTAGGGCCGGCTAGTTAGCGAATAAAATGGTAAATTTGCATTTAGTTAAAAACTCTCTGGGTGCCCGTGCATGTTCTGTGGGTTTGGTGGCTAAGAAAGGGCCTCAACCAGCCCACGAAATTAATCAAGTTTATTATACTGGGCTTGGATACATGTAACCCAGCTGTTAAAAACGGGCCGAGCTGATCCATATGCATAAGTTTTGCTCCAGTCATTCCTCAAGTCTGGACTCCTGACAAATCTCGGCATTGAGATTTTATTCTTGCCTGTCAGAGATGTTGAGGTATAATTGTTTGAATTATTGGAGTTTACTGAAAGAGGCATGACCCCAATACAAATACCGGAGATTTATACGAGAAATGACTGAGGTTTTTTCAACAATAGAATAGTTATATATAAAACCCGTTAGTCGATGATTCATTGTATTCGGTTATGGTAGATTTCAACAATAAAATTATTATTTTATTTCTAGAATTGTGCGGTGAAACTAATTATTTATCTGGGGAAGCTAATAAAAAAACAAAAAGATTGATGGAGGGTATTTTATATTTTTAACATATTTGTGCACAATATAATTAGTTATATATCCTCAAAAAAGACAAAAACAAAAGTTTGTGGCGGGCTGCCCGTGCATGTTCTTGATATTTTTTTTGCTAGTATATAGGAAAATCTGTAGTGTTAGGTGTGGTGGAGAAAAAATAATAAGAAAACGGTGTCATTTGATTAGACCAGATAGAGTCAAAATACCACTGAGACATAGCTTGAGTAACAATCATAGCAGTACAAAGAGTGGATGAGTTAGACGAAACCTGAGAAAATAAAGACTAAAGATCATCTCAGGATATATAGCAGGGAAGAAAGATGATGGCCCGATAAGAGTTTCAGAAGCAGCAGCAGCAGTCCGAGTTGTAACTTTAGGAAAAACACCATAACGAGATTGAGAGTGCATATTTTGGACCGGACAAGGTGGTCTCACAGGATAATTTTTAATGCTATGCCCAGACCCATAAAAATATTCTCAACTAGAGCAAGAGGATGTCTGACAATGAAGCATCGTGTGTCCATGCTCATGGCAATGATTGCATAAAATAGTGGGGCAAATCTGAATAAGATAATCTGTAGAGTACTGAAAATAGATATGCAGAACTTCGCACAAGATAACTGGCGGCTGAAAGGTGGAAAGCGACAAGCAGCATCCATAACCATATATGTGCGCCTCGACTTAATTACCAGTTTCTTCAGAAATCAGCCCAGAAATTGCATGCTCAAGTATAGGTAAAGGATGGAGATGCAGTAGTGATGCACGAACAGGTTCAGAAAAACTGGATCATACGAGGCGATCACGATGAAGGATATATGCGTTGGCATTTGCAGAACATTGAAGAGCTGGATCGGATCGAGCCGATTGATCCTAAAAGAACTGGGTTTTGTATAAAAAAATCATGACAGAAACACCGAAATCTTGACGCAAGCGGCGAAGATCGCAAGATCAGCACCGGTTGGCAAAATGTCCTAAACTTCTTTCGATGTTTCAAAACATCCAAACTACAAATGAATGACATGATAGACGCATTACAAACCAGATGATAATCTGGTGAGTTTTACCGTCTCAGTCATCCAATAATTTTTTCACCGGTTTCCTCTTTTGACCTTTCAGAAAACTATAAAAGCCTTAAGCCCAGATGTTGTGGTTGTTGCCATCTAGCAAGGTGAAAACAGGTTGAGAGATTTTCGTAATTTTTATTTTATTTTTTTGCAAAAGAACAGCGATCATATTTTTTTTGTTGTTGGTGTGGAGAAGTAGAATACATGGCCGAGGTGGTGATGTGGTGGGTCAAATGAACTAGACTGAAAGAGAGAGGCTAGCGTGGTGGTTGTTTGACGAGGGAAGACTGGAAAGTTTAACAGTACTGGAAAAGTACAAACTTTAAAACAGGCTATACTTTTAACAAAGACAAAACTTTCGAGGAAGATGACTGTATCAGTGGAGTGACCCTGATACCATGTTAACCACCGCACAAAAGAAAGAGAGACAGCTCTGTGTGTTTTACCTGAATTATACACGATAATAGTCACATCATAGAGAAGGGCATTAACAGAAAAATATCTCAGCATGATTAAGTAATGTTTTGATGAATATTGCACATTTTATTTTATATCACAGTATTGAAATTAAAGATAAATGGAAGATAATTTGTAAAGAAGATAATTTGTGTCGGGAAAGGAGGCTTTAACGACGAAAGTTGACCGGTAAAAGAAGCTTTCATGATAAAATTTTGTCGGAGACCGGCATCAGAGATGGCCTTGTGATATTGCATCAGAAAAAGTAGCCAGCTTCCCCGACAAAAGATTTAATTTCGTTGGAAAATTTCTACGAATCCTGCCAAGACAATGAACTTTTCCCGACAAAACGTCGTCGGAAAGTTTCTCCTCCCGAAAATTAGAACGTTTCCCGACTAAAATTCTCGTCCGAAGGGCCACATTCTTAATATACATGTTAACATTTATTCCGATACCACTCCGTGAATATTCTAAAAAGTGCATCGGCGATGGATGTTACCAGCACGCACATCCGAATCCTAATCAAGGTTGGGTGGTGGACGTGGAAACCATAACCAAGGACATTCATATCTCGGAATCAGCCCAAAAAAATACTGCTGTCCCTGTCTTTTCCAACGTGATTTTCGCTGTCACCTTAATATTGGCAACTTTTTATCCGATTAAAGACAGCTTTTTCTCCGACTGCCTCTCCTCCTTTTTTGGATTGGCCATTGTATTACTTGACAAGGGAGTGGTCATTCCAGAGATTGGTGAACATTTCCTACTTAAAACCTCATTTGTTTTGGAAATTAGGCACTGATCCAATAAAACCATCGCAATTACAGACTACTTTTTCAGCAAAATAAAATATATACACATGACTGCAAGAAACAAAAAACAGAAAATGAAAAAAACTAAATTGTACAAGCCATGAACTCGGTTTTTAATTAGGGAAACTCCAATGGGATGATCTTTCTGGATTCAATGTCCCAGAATCAATAATATCTCACCGTGGGAACACGGAATCCTACGCTTGAAAGGCACTGGCAACATTAACATCCCATCACTCAGTGACATGTGATGCTCTCCATAGTGATTTTCTCTTTAGTTTCTGCATTCTGTTCATCTGCTGTCACGCATTTCCCATCTTCTCTGCTCTTGCCCCATAATACACAATAAAGCCCACCCATCAACAAAACATCTCCACCAGCACTGCCATAAAGATTAAACGAGGACCTTGTCAGTGGCCATGGCCCAATCGATATGACCTCATTGCACTCCAATAAGGGGGCACAGGAGAGAGAGAGAGGGTAAAAATCATATAATAAAAGTTAAATATTAGTGCCTGGAAAAAAGAAAAGGATTAGACCTTCCCCAGTGAAGGGTTTCTTTCCACAAGAATGCTGAGAAAATTGCTGTTATAATCAGTGCTAACGGAGTGAACATTGACGTGAAAACCGGTCCTTTCTTCTGTATCACCCAAACTTGCAGCCAGTAAGTGATCCCAGTGACAATTATACCCTGCCATTTTCACTTGATAATCAGGTTTTTGAGCGTAGTGCATTTTTACACGCGCATAAATCATCATTATGATATGATCGGGGGCAATATCTTAGTAGCCATCACACCAAATATTGCACCATGATAGGTGATTGAATGCGACATTCTATTCTCAAAAAAAAGAAAAAACAGAGAGAGAGACACAATCCGATATTGCGCAGGAGGAAACTGCATAGACATATTTTGGAGCAAAATTCTTCGACGTTACATTTTGAAATAACGTAATTGGAAATTTGCAACAGGGAAGAAAGGACTTGATTTGACAGTCTTAGACTTTTATTGAACTGGAGCAGATTGTTGAAGAAAGTTAGAATCATGTCAGGTGGGATATTTGCCACTGAGACGGCGAAAAGAAGAAGAAAAAGGATAGACAATTATTAAGAGAAAACTGTTGAAAATGTTTTTGGTAAAAATTCAGAAGACACTTCTAAAACTAGAATGAAAGCCAGAAGCCAAAAACCATAAGATGAGAAAACTTAAACATGGAAACACTTCCAGTTGCTTGAGTATTACTCGACACAAATACTTTATAGCCGTAGCTATGCCTAGCAACTCCAACCATAAATGAAATCATAGTTGTTCTGCTAATTAAGCTAGATCGACATGTCAGAGTGCATAAATTCAGGTAGAATGAGAGATTACTATGAATGATGAGAGTGTTTTTCTAGGTTTTCAAGGAAACAAAACTTAAAAATTATATCTTTACTGTGTAGAATATTGAAACATACTGACTGGAGTAGATGTTTTGTAGTGGAAGAAGTTGACAGAAATTGGACCACGGGATTTCTACAGTTCAGGGCATTTATTTTTTCCTGTTGTTTTCCCTGTTTTTAAATCTAATAATATTACTGACGACAAGATTTCAACCATATCTAAATATCAATACTCAGAACAGCATCAAACCACGAGAGCTCTAGTATGCATGCCACGAGAAGTTGAGAAAAATTGGAATGTTCATAGTCGTGGACTCATTTAAATTTATGATTCCGATCCTTTTTATTTGGCAATGCAGCGATCACGTGTCTTTTAAGTTTGGAAATGAAATGGACGTACACAGTAGGCAACCGACAGAAGATTAAGATCCCAGCCAAGCTTCCAGGCTGAAGGGTTCCTCTCTACCGCAATGGCCCACAAGGCTGACTGGATGCAGCTAAACAAGCATTGTAGAGTGATTAGGCGCAGTTTTGCTGGATATTGCTTGACGATGGGACCCTAATTCACACAGCACGAATAGTTACAGCAGAGAAGAGAAGGAAACAGAGTGAAGCATGTAAGAGAAAACAGAGAAGTAAGAGACCAGAGGAGATCATGATAAGAGAATTGACAGGTTGGATGAACAAGAATCAACCTGCAAAACAAGCCACAAAGACCAGAGCGTGTTTGCTGAGATCATGATAAGAGAACCCTTTAGCCACTCCTCTCTGGAGCAACAAGTTTTTGATGAATCTTGAATTTGCTTGTGATCATTGGATTGGTACCAATTCATAAACTTTACAGGAGGCCCCTTAACAAAAGCAAACACTAGCACACCAGAAAAGCATATAACAGAACCCAGAACCTTGGCAATTCCATGCAAATGTTTTATGGAAATGCTTTCCATCCTGAAATATTTAAAAATCACGTTATTGTTTCCATGTTTGGCTAAGTTATGCACACGAGACTAATTAAGATGTAGAAAACAGGGTACCTCAATAAGGCTGCCATGACAAACGTGATGGCAGGAATTGTGTTGGTAGTTGCAGCAGCAAATGTTGCAGTGATATAGTTGATTGCAATATAGTAGAGGTTCAAACTCAGAGTAACTCTGAAAATTTTGTGTACATGACTTAGTGGTAATCAGAAGCAGATTTTGTAAAACAGGAGTGATAAATAAGGCAATCTTCATAGCTAGAAACCAAAATACGAAGTCCATACCCACACAAGGAAACCATAAAAATCTTGAAAAGTAAGCTGCACGACAGGGGAGCACCCTCCTTTCTGCAGAATCGGCAGGAGACCATAAATAACAACAACAACAACAACAATAATAATAAAGAGAAGAATCAGTGTTTTGAATAATAAAGAGAAGAATCAGTGTTTTGACTTGTATTTTATTATAAAGTAACCGAGGGAGTGATTCAAGATTAAAGTGTTCATATGTAGACCTTTCGAGAAAGAAAGCTAATGGAGCCAGAGAAACTGTGGCGAAAGCTTGGCGATAAACGACAAACACGAGAGAATTCATCCCTTTAGAAATCGCAGCCTTGGAGAACAAAGCCATGCCTGCATACACAAACTGTACGAAGAGCATTGCTACATAAGGCTTATAGTTCTCCATGGCATTTAGACTACCACGCAAACTCTTCATGGCGCGCTATCTTTAGTCTGTTTTGGGTTAATTTAGACTGGGGAGCTCTTCAATATATAGGGAGAAGCGTTGCACTTGTGTTCCCTTTAATTTATAAATATATTATAGTGCATTGTTGGGATTGTTTTTTAAAGTGTTTATAATTTATAAATATATTAAAATGATATTTTTTTTAGTTTTTAAAAATTATTTTTGGTATGGTACTTGAGAATAATCTAAAAATATTATTTCTTTAATTTAAAATGAAAAAAAAACATTTTTTTTCAAAAATATTTTTAAAATGGGCACTAAATTGAGAGAACGTATTTTGGCTGACATATACACCATCATAACCATAAGATAGTGAAGTGGAATCAATCTTTAGTTTCATAGCTCAAAATTCCCTCTGGATAAATAAAGCAAAAACGAGGGGTTTTACATTTTTGTCCTAAATCTTTAAAATATTATCAATCATATCCTTCGAGTGAGACCTGTGCCATAGAAACCCAGATTTCGCATCCCCGTCTGTTATGTTTCATTTATTATAATTACAAATTTACCTTTTTGGTTTTTGTTTTTTTTGTTTTTGTCATATTACCACACCTGCTTATAAAATTCTAGTTCCGCCCAGGGCATAAAAAGGGGGGAAAAAGATCATCCAAAAATACTGCTGTTTTGAAATCAAAAATTTTATCACGCATTTTCTTAATTTATTGAAACTTGCTATACGAGGTCCTATTTTTGTCTTTTAATGGTCATTGATATAATTTGTTTCATAAGAAAAAAAAAGGACTAATCAATTCAATTTACAAGCCTCGATTTATATATAAAGGATAATTATGTGAATGTTTGGGAGTGTAGTTGATTTTTATTCAGAGATTAATTAAAATAATATTTTTTTATTTTTTAAAAATATATTTTTGACATTAATATATGAAAATAATATAAAAAACCAAAAAAATAATTTGAAATAAAATAAAATTTCATTTAAAAAAAATGAAACAAAATGTTAAGTTGGGTTTTAGTCTAGCTTTCCATCTTCCCTACTAATGCAGTCAAGATTGGAAAATATTCAAAGAGAAGCCTTCGTCCCGTACAAATTATATGTTTTTTGTTTATATTATTTTTCGACAGTTGGGTCATTTTCTAGTGTGGCTGCTTAATAATAGTTAAAAAAAAAAGATATGGTAGCAAAAAGAGCAGATATATATATTTTAATATCTTTTTAAATAAAAATATTTAAAAAAAAAAACAATTTATACCATAATATCAAACAATGAATAATACTGCTACTGAAGGATCTCAAACTTCCAATAAACAGTCAAAGATGTATTCAAGACTATGATTGTTTTCGGAATCACCGATTTATTTTTATTTTAAAATAAAAAATTTTGATATTTTTAAATTAGTTTTATGTGTTAATATTAAAAATAATTTTTAAAAATAAAAAATATTTTAATATATTTATAAACAAAAAATATTTTATTAAATAATGACAATCACACTTCCATACATTAATTATCAAACACGAGGTCAAAAGCTCAACCAAAATCCTTCTTTTGATTTACCGTCTCTACAAAATGAATTTTTTAAATCTCAAAAAAATTAATTTCATATTTTAGATATTTTGAAACACGCCCACAGGAAAAAACCAAAAACATTGTTATCAGTTTGGCTCTTCTACAGTTTATTAGTTTGCTAGAGATTTGTTCAAGATCTTAAAACAAAATTCTCGTTAACTATGATTTTAAAGATATAAAGTAGATTAAAATATAGAATAATAGAGTTATCTATCGTGTTGACTTTGACCACTTGCCTACTCTGTGAGCATAGTATTTTATAATAATAATAATAATAATATAAAAAATAGAATAAAGAGAACATCATTTAAACCCGAATTAACCTAATTATACTCCTGTTTCATACAATATATCTGAAAGCTAGAATCAAATTTGTAGTATGACAATGAATAGTGAAAAAATAAAAAATAATTTAAAATACATATAATGAACACATCACAAAACGATTCATCATCTAGAAAAAAACATAAAAATGATATTTAATGCTTTTTTATATAGTATGCCTTGAAGTGCCCAAGGAAGTTACTATGATGTATTTCACTCATACCAAAGTTACTTCCATCAACAATTGACAGCGATATATTCTTAACGGGAGTAGTCCCATGACTCGATCTGAATATTGATTTCAGACTAAGTGTTTTTATTTTATTTTGTTTTTGAAATTGTTTTAAAATATTAAAAAATAAATTTAATGTAAAAAATAAAATAAAATAATTCATTTTTTAAAAAATATTTTTGAAACACAAAACCTAGCAAGATTCAATAACTCATGCTTTTCAACATTATAGTTTTTTAATGGATTTTAAAAGTTATTCAAACCTCCTATCTAACTATACTATGTGCCCGTTTGGCACTGCGGCCAAACCACTGTTTTGCTGAAATTTAATTTTTTTATTTATTTTAAATTAATATATTTTGATGTTTTTAGATCATTTTGATGTACTGATGTCAAAAATAATTTTTTTAAAATAAAAAATATCATTTTGATGTATTTCGGTATGAAAAGCAATTTAAAAAGCTATCGCAACCGCTCTCCCAAACAAGCCTTATCCACCTCAAAAAAACAAAACAAAAAAACAACCCATGTTGTGCAATTAGAGGTGAGAGACATGGTGACAACTTTACTGCCCACCATTCAGTGCTCTATTATTACAGACCACAGACATTGTTTTAAGTGGATATGCACTAAAGCAACGACATCAACCCATCTAGGAGTTGCAGTGACTGTTTTGAAATACAATTAAAGTAGTTTTTAAATTTGCTTTTTTTATATAAATATATTAAAATAATTTTATTTTATTTTATTTTAAAAAATATATTTTTAATATTACCACTTGAAAATAATTTTAAAACATTAAAAAATAATTTAATATAAAAATAAAATAATTTTTTTTTATCTTTCAAGAATAATAGGAAAAAAAAGGATAAAGCATGGATATCGAAGAAGAAAAAAATAATTTTATCTTCAATGTATCCAATACACATCAAACCAATAGCTACACATATTTTCTATGATATAGTGAGATTAATAGAAACTAGTAATTGTGAGTATTTGGACATGGATATTTCATGGCTAGATGATAATTTATCTTAAATAAACTATGAGGATGGTGTAACAAATACTTTTATGGACAAATAAAACATGTCTAGGACCATAAGAAGATATAGTTACGCAAGATTAGGATGACAACTTAAGATAACGATAACAAGAAATTTGATCATTGGATCATGTTTGATTTCCTCGAGTAATTCTACATGCAATTCCTTTGTCGCTAATATCCATGTCACTTGTCAAATTGTTGGATCTCCCAAAATCAGGCTAATAAGTTGCTACTTGGACCAATTTTGTTGTTTTTTCTAGTTTTTTTATTAATTGTTTTAATTCAAATTTTGTTTTGATTTATTTTATGCTTTTATATTCTTATTTGTTCCCTAGCATATACAATTTTTTTTCTTTGTTTTTTAAAAGTTTCATAGAATTTTAAAGAGAAACTTTACCCGTCATATTTTAAGAAAAATAAATTCATATTTGTAACCTTCTCATCTCATTATTTTTTCTTAGTTGTTTTCTATATTGTTATTGTTGTTGTTGTTGTTGTTGTTGTTGTTTTTATAGCCTTGCTTCACCATGCGAAGCATATCTAAGGTTATGTTTTGCATGATATTTTATTTAAGTTAATTTTAAACTTTTAACTTATAAAAAAAATACAAATATGTTTTCTTGGAAATAGTTTTTATATTAAATCAAAAGTTTGTTACAAGAAAATGTTAAAAAAATAATTTAAGTAAAAGTTAAGATTTTTATGAATTTTAAATTATACTATTCTTGTTATTTTAAAAAATTACTTTAGAGTATTATTTTAGTCAAACATACTTTTAATTTCTAAATATTATAAACTTATTTTTCTTAAATTATGTTAAGCGAACTCCGAGGCAATTCGCTGTCTTAACCTCTGTCCCATCTCTCGTACAAGTGAGATTGTATTTGATAATATTATTTCCTACCATGACAAATAACAAACTTTGCTGACAAATTACAATGATTACCGAGGATTCACCGGTGAATATCAAGTGACGGTGATGTTGTTTTAAATTCTCTCTCTGTATATATATATATATATATTTTTTTTTTTTTTAAAACAATATTTTATAGTTTTCTTTAAATTTCGATGAAATCCCACCTCCTTTGATATTATAAAAGAATCTCTACTATATTCTTTAATTATATTCAATCATGCATTTATCTTAGTGCTCGTTGTCAAAGACCAATCTCTATTGTATTATTTGAATCCAAATGGACATTACATTAAGTACACTGTGAACTAAAATATCTACAACTTTTAATGTACAAGAATATGATATTGCGGAGGATGTTTTACGCTTTTGGCTGCGCTATTATTTGACAGTGTAGCGGAGGATGTTTTACGCTACGTTTTAAATGTATTTTAAAAAAATATATGTATTTTTTTATATTTTGAAATTATTTTTATATGATGATATTAAAAATATGTTTTTTAAATTAAAAAATATTATTTAATATATTTTTAAATACAAATCATTTTAAAAAATAATTCCAATCATAATCTCAAATAGACATTTAATAATTCAATTTGTCTTTATTTTTTTAAAGTTCAACTTGATCCTTGAGATTTTTATTGGATCCTTGTAGTTGTATGTGTTTATATATTGATCCTAAAATTTTATTTTATCATATTTCAGTAAAAATTAGACTTATTCCTTGAAGTTTTTCCAAAAGTTCAATCCGTTCCATAAAGTTCTAGATTTTCACACTTTGTCATTGTATTCTTAGGTGTCCATGTCTTGATCCTAAAAATCTATTTTTATTTTGGTCCTTGGAGTTTTTTTAAAAAGTTTAACTGAATCCATACAGTTTTTAATTTTTACATGTCTGGTCCTTGTAGATTTAGCTATTTATGTTTTGATTTTTATATTGGAATCCTTATATATCTAAGAAGAAAAGAAGAAAGTCACTGAAAAAACATAAAAGAGAGATTCGGAACATCCACATGCCAATCATTAAAAAAAATCAATTTTAGTTGCAATAAGTTTGCCTTGAACAGGAAAGTTCAAAAATACCATAAAAGGTAGGGCAGGATCTTTTTAGGTTCCCCCCCCCCCCCAAACCCAAAAAAAAAAAGCATAATAAGAAATGAAGATTCCAAAACTATTTCTTCCCTTAATTCAAAACTATTTCAAATATTATTTTAATTCTCATAGAATAAGTTTTTGATTGTTTGTAACTGAGTTCCTAAAATGTTTTTGAAAAACAAATATTCTAATTTTTATTTGCGTATCAATTTCATTACGATAACATAATATCAAAAATATTTTAATTTTTATTTGCGTACCAATTTCATTTTGATAAAATAATATCAAAAAAAATATTTTAAAAATAAAAAAAATTATTTTAATATATTTTAAACTTAAAAAAAATAAAAATTAATTTCATTCACATTACAAACACAATAAACGGCGTGGGAAAACAACTGTAGCGCCCCTCACAGTCCACTATGGACTCGAGCAGTGCAGGGGCGCTTTTGGCCCTCGGTCGCGCGGCGTGAGGGGCTGGGCAGGCGGGGACAAATTCGGCTTTTCCTCTTGATTTTCTTTTTTTTTTAATTTTCATTTGTAAACAGTGTATTGACGATTTCATCCCCGGTAATAGGACAAAAACAGGCTTCCGGCTGAGGGGCACCGGCGTAATTGCGCGCGGCCGGACCGGCCCGGTCCGGTCCGCCGCAACTTTTTCTTTTTTTATTATTTTCTGAAATGGCTAAATATGGTTTTTGCCCCTAATAAAGACAAAAACGATGAATTGGGTGCAGGGGTGGAACGGTAATTGACCCTATTTTTCGATTTTTTTAATCAGCGTCTGCCAGGGCGTGCGCCGCACGCGCCAGGCGGTTTTCCGCCTCACGCCCTGTTCAGGCGGCGCGTGCGGCATCCTCCGGTGGCCGGAAATTGTATCCCGGAGGACAGAAAGATGCGCCGCCGCGTGGTCTTCCTCCCGCGGTGGTGCGTGTAGCCACCACATGTCCGTGGACGCGGCGGAGGCTGGCTGAAGCCGGCGGCCACGTTTCTCTCTCTCCTGCACGTCAATGTGCAGGAGAGTCCCCCATATATTTTGACTTTGCACTTCGGTCCCTCGACTTTTAATTTCGTTTTTGGTCCTCATTTCTTTGATTTAACTTTTGATTTTCTTCGATTGGGTCCTCCGATTTTAATTGATTGAATGTCAAAGTTTCACTTCGGTCCTTATACTTTCAATTTCCGGGTTGGCTGTATATCACTCAATCAATTAGGTACAATAGTTTTGATTTTTGCAATTTTGTCCTCTGATTTCAATTGACAATAAATGTAACTTGCAATTCAGCCCTTTGACTTTTAATTTTTTAATTTA
Organism: Salix caprea; assembly: GCA_964035475.1. Classification (NCBI taxonomy): domain Eukaryota; kingdom Viridiplantae; phylum Streptophyta; class Magnoliopsida; order Malpighiales; family Salicaceae; genus Salix; species Salix caprea. Next base: position 13,364,498 of record OZ037755.1, on the reverse strand, counting down.
AGCCCTTTATATTTGATTTTCATTTAAGTCCTTACACTTTTATTTTTTTATATGTCTAGAATAATCCCTACTTTTGTCCATGTTTTATATAAAAGTGTATTTAACACAATAATAATAATAATAATAATAATAATAATAATAATAATAATAATAATAATAATAATAATAATAGTAGTAGTAATAGTAATAGTAATAATAATAATAGTAATAGTAATACTAATAGTAATAATAATAATAGTAATAGTGATAGTAATAATAATAATAATAATAATAATAATAATAATGACTTAATTATTTTTTGTTCTTACTCTTCTGTGTTTTTTTTCTTTCTCCCGATAATTTAATGATATTGTTTTTTCCCGGTTATAGCAATAATAATTGTTTTTGTTTTTTTTATCTTTTGTTAAAATTTCTTGCATGTTTTTACTCTTTCATTGTTTTTTCCCTTTCATTATTAACATAATAATAATAATAATAATATTAATAATAATAATAATAATAATAATAATAATAATAATAATAATAATAATAATTAAATTGTTTTGCGTGCTTGCTCTTTCTTTAATGTTCTTTTTCCCTCCGGATAATTTCATAATTTTTTTTTGACAGTAATAGCAATAATAGTTTTTTTTAATCTTTTGTTAAAGTTTATAAGATGTTTTTAGGCTTTCATTTATTTTTGTTTCTTTCATTATTAACATAATAATAATAATAATAATAATAATAATAATAATAGTGATTATTATTAATATTATAATAATAGTGATTATGTATTCTATTATTATAATAATAGTGATTATTTATTCTTTCATAATAATAATAATAATAATTTTTTAATTGGTTTTTCTTGCTTGCTGTTTTGTTCATGCTTTTTATTTTTTTCCCTCGGTATAATTTAATAATTTTAAATGTTAAGACTCTGATGTTGCTATTTCTCTATTTTTACTGTGTCTATTAATTGATTTTTTGAATTTTATTATTTGCACAATAATGATTTCAGTAATTTATTTTTTTTCTTATTCAAATATGTTGCTCTTTTTTTAAATGTTAGTGCGCGCCTTTTTGTGATCGTTTATGACGCAATACATATATTCTAAAAAATATAATCTATGCTTACGTGACAAACTCAACTCAAAATTTTAAACATTTTATCTTTTAATCTATAACTTTTATTTACTTATATCATATAAATTTATCGTTGTATATTTAATTATATTAAATTATATATAAAAAAATACCCGCGACAACGCACGGGCAATTATCTAGTACCCATAACATTCCCCGTCAGCATCTGAAGAATAGTTATGAAGCGACGATTTTCAGAAAAAGAAGAAGAAGGAAGGTTTATATATGGCTGTCGTTTTCCTGAAAAAAATCAACACGTGCTAATTGTAAAACAGCAGCGAGGAGGAATGGAAATGGAAACCGCACATTATGAACTCTACAAAGACAGGGGGCACGGCCCGCACTGAGCCACTGACTCGTGATCTGAGCACACGATGTGTAAGTTTACTGTGTCTTGTCACACGCAACAGTGATGTATATGCCCACCACTCCTCTGCGGTGTCGTCCTTCATCATGATCCAACGAGACTACAAGATTTGGCCAATTCAGCTGTATCAGCCATTCAGTTTCTATGATGGGCAGAGATTTCAATGCATTTCGTGCAAGGTATTTTTTAATTAATCGTTAAGATGATTTTTACACACTCACAAACTTAGAGGTTATAATCATTATGTTTATGTCAAATAATCATGTCCTGTAAAATTCTAATCACATAAATTACTTGCTAAATTATTTACATTACAGCAAATAAAACAAGGAAACTTGACTGTTCATTGTTGTTGATAGCTTTAAACTATTCAGCCACTAAATTAGTTTCGATGGATACAAACATAAAAATCTATAAATTTAATCCATATATATATATATATGCAAGTTGATCTAGATTTTTTAATTAAAAAAAGCTTTAGACTATCTGATCCCTTTATAAGAAAACAAATAACCATCTTTTTAAATATCTTTCAAGTACATCATAACTAGTAATTTGAAATTTTGGTAAATAATGCTTTTTATTTTTATTTTTTTATTGTTAACATTATTATATCAAAATATTAAAATAACACTAATGGAATATTGTTTATATAATAAAACACATACATACATACATACATATGGAATATTGTTTATATAATAAAACACATACATACATACATACATATGGAATATTGTTTATATAATAAAACACATACATACATACATACATACATACATATCTAAGAAAAACATAACCTGCAACTCTCCAAGAAACTCTCACTGACTTTGTTTTCTTTTGATAATTTCCTAATAAGCATGTTAAAATTACCACATGTCTGATATCTTTCTTTTGATTGCCAAATGTTAACAAGCATCCACCACAAAGAAGTAAGTAATATAAAATTACCGGATATTTTTTTCTATTTTGTAGAGGACTGCACAAAGACTAAAGGAGGTTTAAAAAGACTCCCAAAGCAACCAAAAAAAAAAATATTCGTATGATTGTAGGGGGGAAAAATTATTGAAATGTGACCATATCAGCAGAAGTTTTGTAATGCATACGTGGATAATATATAGGTATGGGTGATATAATAATATAAACTTCTTCCAAGTTGATAACATTATCTCTCTAGTAATTGAGCATGTGTGTTATAGTAGTACTGCTGTTACCTGTGATAGCAGCTTCACTCATGAGTGCTTGGCAATTGCAAGTTTGTAACCCTACCACCTCAACTATTTCTTCGACAATTGAATGAGACTGTTCGTTGTTCATTGTCTTTCGAAAATATTTTTGAAAAAAAAAAATTTATTTTTATTTTAAATTAATTTTTTTTAGTATTTTTAAATTATTTTGATGTTCTAGTATTAAAAATATTTTTTTAAATAAAAAACAATTTCAACTATAATCCGGAATATACCTATTACATGCAAGCTCATGGACATGCTTTTTCAAGGAAATTGCACTATCTGGAAAACATGTTTTGTGGATCCAGTGAGTGAATAAAATCTTTGTTGTTCCAGTTTATTACAAGAAATATACACCTTGACTCAAACTCAAAATCTATCGTATAGATCTCAATTTTTTTACTACCACGTCACATCCTTTAATGCGGTCATGAACATGTCCCTTTTCAAATAAAGTAACATTCCCTCCCTCAGCGCTGCTGTGCCTCCAGGTGCCGCCGAGGGTATCTCAAGAGAGATCAAATTGCAAGCTGAAAGTTAGACACCCGACGAGAAAAGAATTATATCAAAAGAGGTTGTTGCGTAAATTGATAAAGATGATGATATCTAATTGCAAGATGATGATGTCTAAGAATCTAACTGTAAATTGATAAAGATGATGATATTTGCAGTCTTGCAATCACGAGAATCTCTCCTCCAAATCTCTCTTGTTGACAAGTCAAAATCAGGTGGCTGAGAGTTTTTGAGATTTTTCTCGAATAAAGATAGAGAATAGAATCTTATATCCAAAGACTGCTGACACCCCAGGTCAATTGCGAGCATATAGGGACACGTTCCTTCATATCGTTAGCGCCCCTCACTCTCCACCTGACTAGGCGCCTTGTGCTTTGCAGGGGACCTCTGATGCCTTGTTTTTGTGTTAATTGTAACATTTTACATTAATTTATACACAGCGTTTCAATTATTTTGTAAAAACTTTACTTGATATATTTTTTATTTTAAATTAAAATTTTTCAATGTTATTATATTATTTAAATATGGTGATATTAAAAATAATTTTTAAAAATATTCTTGAATGAAAATAACTTTAAAAAACAATCTTAACCCACTTTCAAACAAATACTTGAAATGGTCTGTGCTTGTTCATTGAGGGTCTTTTCTATTGAGAGATGGCCCGTGCTTGTTCAGGATTTTTACGAGTATTTGACATTGTGTTTCAAAAATATTTTAGAAAAAAATTAAAATTTCTTTTATTTTTTACTTAAAATTAAAAAAAAAATGATGTTTTTAAACTATTTTCATGTACTGATATAAAAAATAATTTTTTAAAATAAAAAAAATTATTTTTATATATTTCTAAATGAAAAGCATTTTAAAAAATAAGCTCAACTATACTCCCAAAAAGTCAATATAGCTATGTGTTTGGCATAACGTTTCAAAAATGCTTTTGAAAGAATTGAATTTTTTTAATTTTTACTTTAAATTAATTTTTATGTTATTTTTAGATCATTTTGATATAACAAGTTAAAAATAAAAAAATATATTTTAAAAAACAATTGGTTGGTTTATGAATGTTGAATTTTATGTCACATAGGCCTCTTTTAGGCTATTTTCCACACGAACCTCGATGCCATCTAGACTACCCTTAGGCATCTAATGTTGAGAATCGGGCACTAATGTTGAATTTAAATTTCAATTCAATCGCTTTGAAACTGTAGCATTCTTGTTTCAGATAATAGAATAATACTGTTCTTTTGTTTTGCTTGGAGTAGAAAATGTAGTTTTTTTTCTTTTTTCTAGAAACAATACTTTTCTCTTAAAAAATATCAAACTAAAAGGGTATTTAAGACAATAGTAAATGTTATGTTTTACGTTTGAAATTTATCAAAATATTATTTTATAAATTTATGATATTATCATATTAAAATAATATAAAAACTTGGAATAAAAATTTATTTTCTTATAAAAACACAGCTGGTAGGCCTTTTTCGGCCTTCAACTAAAAAGACCTTCTCATTAATTTCAAAAGTCCAATAAGCATGCCTTACTTTTTAGCTGAGTGAGACTCGTTCGAATAAAACAAATCCTCAGCCCTCATTCTAGGCCTCGGGCCCTGAACAAAGGGCCTGTGTTTTCCATTTCTTTTTATTTTTCAGTATGAAAAAAAACATAAATAGAGTTCTTTTTTACCATAATCCTTAAATTCCAAAGACACCCTGTCAGGAAAAGCCGAAGAGACAAGCTGAATGAGTGAATAGAAAAGGAAAAGGAGAATAATTAAATCGCCAATCTCAACGATCGCTTTAAATTAAAAGAAGAAAAAGCCCAAGGCCCAATGATGCTGGTCCGCCTGAGTTTTATTTTATAAAATCATTCATTAATGATGGCGATGGAGTGGTGTGGGCCGGGATATAGGCCCACGGACAAGCAGGAGTCTAATTCTTGCTCTCGAATTATGCTACGCACAGTATCAGATCAAGGGCCCTGAGTTCGAATATCTATGATGTTGAAAGCTATGTAAATAGCGTTGACCTCTAAGGCAAGTCACTTTCTTCTTCTATAAGGAAAAATAATTTCACCTGTTTCTTCGAACTCGAATATTCACTGCAACTAAAGAAATACACACAACCTCATAAAGCTCCCATCTCTTACTTCAAAAGCTCGTTGCCTATTTAACAGTTATTTTTTAATCAACCTCACATAGCACATAATCTAATTTGATAATGAACACCTATGCAATGATAAATAATTTATTATGATTTGTGTATTCATCCTATGATAGTTCGCTAGAATCTTTCAAAAAATTAAAAAATTTGATCGCCTCTGAATTTTATTTTTCATCTATGATTGAATATTCATCTGTATAACCTTGATTCATTCTTATTATATCCATGACTATATTTCTATAAGAATTACTATTTTCATCTACAACTCAATGCATATTGCTAGAGCTAGAAGTTGACATAATCATAATTTTTTTCATGGTCTTGTAAGAAACACATGGTTCTCTATGTGCAAACTAACATAATATTTCTCTATAAATCATTTTTGTAGAAGATACATCATCACAACATATGGATTTAGAAATTTTTATTTTTACTCCTCTTAGATGGAAATCTAATACCTCTTCCACTAATATTTCTGGACAGATAAAGTGTAACTAATAAAACTTTTAATCCCATTATAATAATCTATTTTATGTGGCTCTTAAAGTGGAACTTAATACATCCAAGAGCACTAATTCATTATTTATATCAAACCTAAATGAAATATTGATGACAACATGTATTAATTAATTATATGAACTAAATAAACTAACCAGCATTGGTTTAACACAATTTATTCAATCTATCTCTTTAATCGTCATCACTTATCTATAAATGATGAAGAAGAAATAGAGGAGAAAAAGAGGGGGTCACTCACCAAATCATAACTAAAATATTAACGACAAATATATGTGACCACTTTATTTTATTGATAATACCATATTTAAGGATGACACATCTTTTTTTTTTTTCATTTTTTATATATCAAAATTAATTTTTCTTTTAAAATAAAAAAATATATTATTTTGATGTATTTTTGAACGAGAATCACTTTCAAAAGCAACCTCAACCACACTCCCAAATCCATACTTACTATATATAATAATGGCTTAAAATTGGACACATCGTTTATTAACATGCATCTTTTTGTATGATTATAAAGCCTCCCGAAATGATTTTTATGATAATCTTTACACAATTTTTAGGAAATAAAGTCGATCCTTTATGAAATCGAATTTTGCATCTCTAGAATATCTTCACATCTAGTTTAGTGTGTGTGTATAAATGTATATATATATATATATATTATCAATGAAACAATCAGGATTGTACTTCTATTCCTATTTGTGAAAGTTCTTAAATCTTTTAATATTGCATAGAGATAACAACAACAATAGAAATAAAAAGGGTTAAGCATAAAACAGAATCTATTTGGGCTCGCTTGCTAAGAGCCATGTAACTCGAAGGGTTAACCCACGTGGATGAGTGTCCATTCACGTGCCCTCCATGTTAAGAAACCTTGCTTTTGTTTCCTGCCAACTTTTCTTTCTTAGAATAAATGTACTCTTCTCATCAAAGGTAAAACAATAAAAATTTCAAAAAAAAGAGAGAGACAGAGAGAACATCAAAATACATATGCGTTGATTGAGCATCTCAAAAATGTAAGCAGCAAAAAAGTTGCTCGGATTCTTTTAAAGAGATAAGTCTTGTTACCACTTTAAAGGTGGTTTTGCTTGTGGTGCTTGCGAGATTTATCCCTTCAAAATGATATGAGCATCACCTTTACCTCATTATTTCCACCCAGACTTTAATTTAATGGTGATTTTGCCTGATGTGGCGTGGAGCCCATCGGTGGAAAAGCAAGCCATCGACTGCATGTGATACGGGTTAGGGCAAGAAAAAACTTAATTATTATCAATCCCACAAACTAAATTGATCATGAAATTGATATCACAAAAGATTCACAATAAAAATTCTAAGAAATCAAAACCTAGTTGCATTGGATCTTGCTTGCATCCAAAGTTGTCTGTATCCGACCAGAGAATCGCTGGAAGCAGAAGGCTTTCCACTCGACCAGCAAGCAACTCCCTGGTGTCTGCACCAATCATCAGCTAGCTCCTCGATCGATTCCCATGACAAATCTGAGCTGGGTTGGTTTGTACTATTAATTAGAAGGTTTATAATTGGTTCTTTTACGCCATGCATATACAGATCGAGGCTCCCACTAGATTCGCGGAGGTTCTATAACTTAATGTTAGAAAGACAAATCTAGCCAATCAAGGAGACATTCTGGATAATATTGATCTGAAAAAAATAATATATCGATAGATGAGGTCTCCTAAGCTGGCTTTTCCATTCTAAAACAAAGGAAGGTAGGGACATTAATATTTAATAAACATGATTTTTTAATAATTAACCTAGCTCCATTCATAGAACTAACCAGGAACTGGGGTGATTATAGCCTAGAAGGAGCCTCCATGTAAGGTTCAGGGAATCCAATAAAAATCAATTTTAATTACCCATGATTTATTCAACCTCAATTAATACATTTTAGTCACTATCAGTTCTACAACAATCAATTTTCTCTAAATTTTCAACTTAGCAATAAAATTGACAAAATATAATCTGTAGTCATTAAATTACCCATTAGTTTTTTAATCATAACACAACCGAGTTACTGAATCAAAATCAATTTCAGTAAATAAAAAAAAAATATTTTTTTAAAAATCTCAAACAGACTCTAACATACAAACCATGCATCAAAACAGTAAAATTATCTGGGTAAAAAGTTGTGAAACACTTAAATATACAAGTAAACAGCAAATTAATACTACAAATAAATTTTGATAAATTAACTTAAAACATAAATGGGTCACAAGAAAATGAACGAGTTTACTAATTTGGCAGTGTGAAGCTTGATGAAAAATAGAACCAGGAAATGAAAGTCGATGCTATTAGCAGATGACGTCCACGCCAGCAGATTTAGGTGACCACATTTGCAAGAGGAATGGTGCTATGTTTTTTAGCAAATGAGAAAAAGAAATGGAGGAAGAAAGAATTGTTAGGTTTTTAACTCACTTAAAATAAAAATTTCATCGTAATAGTTTTAATTTTATTTGTTCAACGTTATTATTATTAATTATATATGGACTGCTAGATAATATTGTGCCTTATGATCATATATATACATATATATATATATAATCACAGAGATAATTATATATGTGGAGGTGTGGTATACGTTTTAACAATGGTGACATAGTGTGCAAGGCATCTCTCTCCAGCTAGAGGAGTTATGGGCCAGCAAAGCAAAGGAGGGGTCGACATAAAACAAACTAATAAAAATAATGTCTTGCGTGCAATAATACAAGCAAACAAAATACATTCATAAAGAAAATGTGACCACCCAGTCTTCTCATCATCAACTACCTGTATCTTTCGTCCCCTCGTCTATTATGACATCAGCATTTGTGTCCTGTTGTTCCATTATTATTATTATTATTTGATTTTATATTATTTTATACCACACTAATATAATCATTGCCGAGGAATATTGACACGCCCAGGTGTGGGATCAAATAACTTCCATTTAACAGCTATTTAAGTTATTGATAATCTCTTAATCTACTCTTGATTAATTATTGGGTCCCATATTATTTGAATCCACAATAATTAAGCCATGCCTCTTATGTACATGGGAATATTTGATTTTTTTTTTGTATATTCTATAATGTGTGGCGCGTGTTGCCCATCCCCGTGTGGTTTCTTCGCTCAATAATTGCTCACTGAGTTGATAGCATTACGTCTCCTCAACTCCTTTTGCTAGCTTAACTTCTCTTCATGTAAAATATTTCCTCATCATTTGTGAGCGTCTTCCTTCAGGACACCACTTACTATGAATAATAAAATATAGAATTGAATCTTGCAAAGCGCTCAAACATAAGCAGAAATGTGAAAGGGAAACTATGAACTATCTTTAACCTTAGATCAAGAGTAATTCATATTTGATATTGAATTTTTATTTTATTTTTTATTTTAAATTAAATTATTTTAATATTTTTAAATTATTTTCATGTACTGATTTAAAAATAACTTTTTAAAAATAAAAAATATAATTATAATATATTTTTGAATAAAAAATATTTTAAAAAACAACTTTACATCTATCACTGATATTGATGATAATGAGCCGCAAGTGTAAAAGCTATTTCACAAGTTTGGTTCAGGGTAATTTGGTACACACAAACTGAACCGAGTCACCATATATTTTCATTCATTCATACATACATACATACATACATATGTTATTTCCCATTACGTCGTCATGCCGGAATTTGTGACGAGACATGTCAGTGACAGATAATTAATTAGAATTAACAGCTAACAGCCCAGGAAGCCACCATGCTGTATATGGTCCCCGGCCGGTTTCTAAGATATAATGCATATTGTACGAAGAATTATAGAGGGATAAATCATGCATGGTCCCTCAAATGTTGACACCGTCAAATATTTCAGTGTATGATCGATCAAATCAAATCCTCTACTGTAATCATACATACTATATCCCTCTGCCCCATTTATTTATATACGCAAACTAGTAATTTGTGGTATGGAAAACATTTGCCTCAAATAATAAATATATACGTAGATTCTCTATTGATTTTTTTTTAAATAGAGAAATATCATTTCAAGTTTGTAGATTGTTTGAATGTTATTTTAATCCTCTTCATGTGTATAGTATATAACTTGTTGGAGCATATATCACTAAAAATCATTGATAGTTCATATCAAAACTATCTTTATAAACAAATATAATTTTTTAAAATCTAAAACAAACCCTAACATGTATAAATCATACATTCACACAACAAATTTATACCTATAAAACAAGTAAGCACACAAACAAACGACATAAACCACAAAAAATACAATGAAAAATAACATTTTAAAATTGAGTTCAAATAAAAAATGGATAATGTTGCTTACGTGATATACGAAAATCTTAAAAGAAAATTGCACAAAATAGAGATGATGACATATTGAGTGTCGGAGCGGTTGAGTTTATGGTAAAAAATCAACATACCATCTGGATGAGTGGCTTTCCTATATAATTGTTACATGACTTAACGAAGAAAAGATAACATTGTCATTATATGTTTTAATGATATGATTTTTAAATTATATTGTGGATGTATTTTGTCAAATTCTCTTATCTCTTCTTACGGGATGCTCATAATATACATGCGTGAAGTTAACTCCAAACCCATGAGCTCACACAAGCTCATTCAAACTTGAGAGGTTCGGGTTGGAATTAAATGTGTAGTGATTCAAATTTGAATACTCAAAACCTAAGAGGATCCGACCCGAACCTGTCCAATTCAATATGATTACGGCAAGGTCCAACCTTATTTGTGTGGAGGGACTCAATCTATCGTTAAGACTCAAGGACTACGTGGGGTGATTTTTACCCAAGAATCCTATGATATGTTCTATCAAATTTTCCATACCATTAATTACGTTAGGTCGCAGCCTAACTAGATGGGCCACTACTTATGTGACCTCATAAAGGGGCTGCCCTAAATAACTAGCAGTTCAATTATTTTTCTCGATAGTTTAATTTAATTCAACCCTAGATCATTTCAAGAGATAAGCTTGTAACGTGGGTATCTCATTTTTAATTTTTTGGTCAGGAGTTTGGACAGGTAATCTGATGGCAAAGTTTTTCCAAACGGTAATGGTCGGCAGCAAAACTGCTTTCTTGTGCCCACGTGGCTCCACGAGTTTCACGGTTCTGTCCCCCTGTGGTTGAATTTGAAGTGCGGATGGTATTTCAGTATTTCTTCCGTCTCAATTTTAATGCTCAGCATTTCTTTAAATTTCTTTTCTATTAATCTCGTGATTTAGCACGTATTTATTATTATAGTAGATTTTATGGTTGAGGTTTTAAAATTGTACAAAATAAATATAAATTAGTATTTTCTAAGCGGGATTAATACATAATTATAATGTATATCGATTGAACAGATATTTTTAAAACTACAGTTTCAACCGTACCGCAAAAACATACATTTAACCGTGATTTGCATGATTAAAAGAGGTCAATGACAGGAACGGGATTCAGGCAAGGGAGATTTTGGTAATTTCATACCCAATATAACCAAATTGCCCACTGAATTCCAAAAATTGAACCAAAAAGCAAATGTGACCTACGTGGGCCAACTTATAATCCCCATCGTCGCCATCTACAGCTAGCTGTTGCCCCTTGCTTAGGCTGTCGACCAACTTTTTCATTTATATTTATACTATTCTATCTTGTATTATTTCTGATTTAATTTTATTTTCTCTAATTTTATTTATATGCTTCTCTCTCTATACACGCACACGCACCCATTTCACCGCTTTCCTTTTAACCTGCAAAATTCAAAGATTACTGAAGATTCCGCAGCTTAATACTTTAGGAGAGATAAAAAAAACTCCCAATATTCATATATATATATATATATATTTTAATGTAGATTGACAGAGCGATCCCACCCAATTAAAATAAACAAATTAACCGCAGAATATCTTCATAAAATCCTTGCAAGAATTCACCTTCTTCCCTATACTTTGCATACCACTTTTCTTTTATTTGCTGTAATTGACAGGAGATCACTCCATGATTGGTGATTCAAGTGTGCAGGCAACCTCTAGTGATGTTGCGGCCACAGAGGCCAGGGTCGTCACTGAAGGTGGTGAAGGTGGTGGTGGAGGTGCTTTTGGTTCAAATTCAGGTGAAGAAGATAAGAATATGGGGGTTGATCATGACGGTAGCCGGATGAATTATGGTGCAAACCGGTGGCCTAGGCAAGAGACTTCGGCCTTACTGAAGATAAGGTCCGATATGGATGCAGTGTTTCGGGTCTCAAGTCTAAAAGGTCCATTGTGGGAAGAGATTTCCAGGTGATGATTTGTTTCTCTTTTTCTCTTTTCTTTTTCAAAGTGTTTGGTTAAAGCATAAGATAAAGCTGTTAATGTTTAATCAGTTCGTGCATGGAGATCTGTGAAGTAACTTTTCGCCAAATTCTGTGCACTCTCTTGGATCCTTCGCACAATGACATCTTACAATTTTTCTTGGTATTTGGATTTAGATTGATAATGTTGGTGGGTTCACTTTGAGGGAATTCTGTATCAAAAAGAGAAAAAACTAATGTTGATAAGAAATTCTTTGCAGTTGATAATAACACACAGTTCAAGGTTTCTTTATTAGTTGATATAGGTTTTTTGTTTTTTCAACCATTCTCAGAAACCAGGAAATCGACATAATAAATCCCAACATGGTTAGTGTGATTCCCTCTCGTCCTGGTTTGTTAGAATTTCTCTCATACATGTTGGGCTTTCTCTTCTTCCTGCATCTTAATTAGCAGGTTTTGCTTCTTTGTCTATCTATAACATGCTGATTTTATGTGTCAACTCCTTTTTAGATCTTGTAATTCTATTATAAAATCAGAGATGAAGTTCTTGAAATCTTCTTAATTATCAGGAAGCTAGCAGAGCTTGGTTATCATCGGAGTGCCAAGAAATGCAAGGAGAAATTCGAGAACGTGTACAAATACCACAAGCGAACCAAAGAAGGCCGAACAGGTAAATCCGAAGGGAAATCTTACAAGTTTTTTGACGAGTTAGAAGCTTTCCAAAGTCACCCTTCACATTCAACACAACCGCCGCAGCCACCGCCAAAAGCTCAAACTGCATCCGCAACAATTACCACATTGCCATGGACTAATAATACTGCTATCGTCTCTCATGGTACTGTTCCATCAAGAACAAACCCTATGGATATGATCATGTCACCAAGCATTTCTACACCAACCAACAACCATACAATTAGTCCGATGCCAATATCTTCGAATCCCATAAATCCTTCTCAAAATGCTTACCCCTCTTTGCAAAACCTCACTACACATCTTTTGGCTAGTTCCAGTCCATCATCAACAGCATCAGATGAAGTATTGGAAGTAAGTAAGAAGAGAAAGAGAGAGAGCAATTGGAAGGACTTCTTTAAGAGGCTAACGAGGGATGTCATCAAGAAGCAGGAGGATTTGCAGGAGAAATTCTTGGAAACGGTAGAGAAATGCGAGCGTGAAAGAATGGCTCGCGAAGAGGCATGGAGAATGCAAGAGATGGCAAGAATCAATAGAGAACATGAAGCTTTAATCCAAGAACGATCCACGGCGGCAGCGAAAGATGCTGCAGTTGTTGCCTTCTTGCAAAAGATATCGGGACAGCAAGACTCAATTCAAACACCAGAAATTCCACAGCCAACAACAGCTCCAGCACCACCTCCACCACAGCCATTACAGCTTAGGGCACCACCCACCAGTCCGGCACCGGTTACAAAACTGGAGGTTCCAAAAAGGGATAATGGAGATAATTTTACTGTATCAAGCCCATCTAGATGGCCAAAAGTAGAGGTTCAAGCTCTTATTAATCTCAGAGCCAATCTTGATATTAAGTATCAAGAAAATGGAGCAAAAGGGCCTTTATGGGAGGATATTTCGGCCGGAATGAAAAAGATTGGATACAATAGGAATGCAAAGAGATGCAAAGAGAAATGGGAGAATATAAACAAGTATTTCAAGAAAGTAAAAGATAGCAACAAGAAGAGGCCTGAAGATTCAAAAACATGCCCCTACTTCGACCAGCTCGATGCTCTATACAAGGAGAAAAATAAAATGGAAATTACAGTCAGCTCAGGTTATGCTGTCAAGCCCCCCAGCACAATGGAGCCGCTGATTGGACGACCAGAACAACAATGGTATTTTCAACAAGCGGCCCGGCCCCAGACAATCATTGAAGATAGCGAAAGAAATATTAACATCGATTACAATATTGAAGATGATGATGGAGATGATGGAGATACTGATGAAGAAGAAGATGAGGGAGGTGGCTTTGAGGTAGTAGCAAATAAATCAGCTCCGTTGGTCAACGGCGATGAGTAATTCATTGTCATGGAACGTACATGCAAAAGGGGTAAAATTCTCAGATTCAAATATTTACTGGAGATGAATCAGACTTAATCAGTACATGCCAGTTAACCTGGTAGATCATTCGGAACTGAAGCTGCTGTCCGATCGATGAGAATACAGGTTCTGCAGGTTGCGATACGAATGGTTCCTACTCTTTATTTTTTACCATATATGTACACATGGATTCCATTTTATAGTGGGGAGACATTTTTTTCCCTTCCTTTTTTATTCAAGTTAATAATTAACATATGTAGATGGGCTGACTGCAAAGAATAAATATTTTAGTTGATGTTCGTCAGCATAGCTAGCTGGGTAGACAGAGAGCTTCGTGCACGAAGCAAATAAATAAAGAAACCAGTGATGATGTATCTTTCGTTCTGTTCATTGGTTGTAAATGAAAGAAATTGTACACTGTACTACTGGAGCCTGGTGCTGTTTAATTAAGGGGTTAATAATTAATTAATCTGGTGCTGTTTAATTAGGGGTTAATAATTAATTAATTAATACACGAGACCGTAATATAGAAGAGGACAATTAATTGGCTTACCTTTTGGGAATTAGGGCCCTCCCTAACATGCCAGCCAACATCACATGAAGGTCCTACCAGGAGGAATCTAAGTAATTATCTTCAATCAAGTAATTTTGTATAGTATTATTAATGTATCCACATGTATTGACTTTAATTCCACCAAGCCATCATATAATCTATTAGTTCTTGATGATCAACCAAACCTTATCATTGATCAGAAAGTTAAACATTTTTATGGTAGATGGATGTAGTAATTATTTCCAATATTTCTCATTTACCATGGTCCATTTCCTTTTTTTTCTTGTACTCGCATCATGATTTTTTTTGCCCAGTTTTCTTTGGAGATAGATAATTGCACTGCCCATTGAAGGTGAGGTCCACTAATCGAGTGGTCATGATCTATATGAATGTAGATGTTAGGGTATTTCGATTTTAAAGCTCCTGTAGCTATCATTGCATAGGAACAAGACACGAGTCTATCTTTATCCTCATGAGTGACACGGATCTTCATGAATTGGATAAGAATCTAGCTAGCTGAACCCACCACCGTTTGGTGCTGAGAAGTTGCAGCAATGGCTGGTGCTTTGCTAGTTTCCACTATTTACACCATCGAACGGACGCTTAACCTTTCCCCGATCAATAGAATATTGGTGTCAAATTGACCTAATAGGGAATCGATCGGGGTATAAACTTAAGAGTTCATGGTAAAAATATGATAATCCTTAGTGGGATTAATTCCTTGTTGTCAAGTAACAATTGTTAAAAAAGAGAGTATCTAAATGTAAAATATAAAGCTGTTAAATGAGTTTAATAAATAATTCTTTTATTTCTCTTTAACTGTAGTTACATGTGACCAGCATTTTAATGAAAAAAAAGATTTATACTTGTTTATTTTTTTAGCATATAGATTGTCTTAAAATATTATAAATCATTCAAATACAATCATACTTTGATCATATATATTAATTTATTTACACAACACAGTCTTATTTTAATGTCGATATACAACTTACTGAGTCCTGTCTGAAATGTAAACCGATTGAAGTCGTCGAGTCCATTGACCAGCTAGCTATTTATAATATAATCTCTCATAATTTTGCATGTTAATTACTAGGAAAAGGACATGTCTTAGGGAAGTCAATTGCAAGGTTTGAACACCCCCACAGATACTATTAGAATGAAATCTCTTCCTTCCCTAAAAGAAAATCCAATTCTCCCCCACTGAAATTCAAAGCTAGCATCTGCTTTCTCGAATGAAAGCACTTTAATGAATCTGGTCTAATTTAGCCTTCGTCTCGGACGATGATAGTGGCAAAAGTTCAGCTACTGATAGCAACATCAGTTCTGGCTGTCCAGCAGAAAACAGGAGAGAATATTTCAACATGAATGTTACGGAAGAAGAGAGGGGCTAGCAAGGGAGATCGAGAAAGAACACGAACGAGAAATTATGGAAGGTATAATTCTTTTTGGATCGCCGGCTAAGTACTCTCGAGGCAAAACAAATAAATAGGGGTTAAATGACTTGAGTTTGGACCAGCTCTTAAGTGAAATATGCAATTCACATTCGTGTAATGCTGACGGGGATCATGCCAGTCGATGGCATGCAAGGGTTCAATCACCAGCAAGTGAAATCTCGCATGCTGCCGACGACTTTGCCGTATAAAAAAAGTGTGAAGATGGAATCATAAATCAATGGTCAATGGCATTGGCTAGAGGATTTAGTGCTACTGGAAAGAGAAGTGTTGAAATTAAGATGATGGCATCCGGCACTTAACAGATTAGTTTTGTGCTTTTACGAGTTTCCGATTTAATCATAATTTAAATTTTAATTATCTAATAGAATTTACATGATTTCCAAGTACGGACGGTGATAGATGGAGTTAAATTGGGTTTTTTTCCCTACTCGTAAGCAAAGTACCGTAATAATATGAATTATTGGATTATTTTATCATGTGTAATGATTTTCAGTTATATATATATAATGATGGGTACTTTTTTTCCCAGCTTGCTTGATCTTCTTCTTTTTTTTACATGAAAGAAATTTATTTATCAATATATTATAGATGGTTATGAACACTTTTTTTCCCATTTGATGAAGATTTTTTAAAAGCCAATATATGTAAATTATAAAAGAGGGAATAACCACAACATGAACTAACCATACTAGGAATCAAATGAAATATGAAATAGAATTCACAAAAGGGCTAAATAAGAACCCTAAAACTCTATTTTTTTTCTCTAAATAATTTCTTTGATAAAATCTATCTTCGTCCTCAATCATAAAGAGGAAAAAAACATAAACAAAAAGAAAAAAAAAAAGAAAAGCCAAAATCCAAAATCAAATAGGAAAAAACTGAAAAAAGAAACAGTGCCTTCTAAATAGGAAGAAACGGTAAATACAGAATTAATATATATGACCGTCACGGCAGCCAAAAAGAGAAGTCCAGCTCCTCATGTTGGTAGAAATCAAAGGTCCACATGAAGCAGGCAATTTGATGATGAGACCAGTACTGATCAAGAGTAGTTGCAACACCACTTGTGCCGTGTAAACGTGGAAGATAGCGAAAATTCAGGATGCGAAGCACGAGGGCCTGTCAGAATGGAGTATACATTAGTAACGAGTGCCTCCTGAACTCAGAGAAACTACTTTTGTCTGCACTTATAAATTGATTTAGAAACTGTCCTCCCTAGCTAGACTCGTCGAGGAAAGAAAATCAGAAACTACTGGGCGCATACTGCCATGTCCGCCCGACCCCACAATCATCGATCCAGTCTTGAATTCCGACGCTGTTGGTTTTATAAAACCTCGATCATATCCGGTGATTTTCTATTTTATCATGGGCTAGTTTAATAATAAATGCAAAATGTTTAGATAACATACCAGAAGATATATGTATTTTCACGCCATCTTATGTGTTTATTGATCTAATCTATTAATTACATAATAAATTTATCTCGCGTCGCAGCCTTTAATTTGAAAGCCTGCTAAAGAGCCAATTAAAGAAGACTAAGCAACCAAGCAAATTAAGAAATTAATATATGGTAGTGCTGTGTTTCTTCCCATGCCTGATAAGCTTGTCGGGGCTGGATTAGAAAGACTAGCGTGCAATTGCTGGAGCCTTATGATGATCGAGTCTTCGTGTCACACAATATGAAGTTCTGGTCAAGACTGGGAGGTGATCAGGAATGCACTAATTAGAGGTTGACCAGTTTGGGACTTGATCAGAATCTTGGCAAGCATATACTATGATAGCCTACTTGAAATTATATTTGATTTTAGGAGTTTTAAAATAGCCTTCTGGGTTTCGGTTGCAGGCAATTCGGATGCAAAAATAGAGCCTCCAAGTTTGCATAGATTGAAACGTACGGTCAAGATGCACCATGGGCCAGTACTGCGATTAAGAGTCAGTACCCATGAAAGAATTGGAGCTTCGATTCTCTTATGCCGATGACGATATAGCACGCTCATCAGGCCACTATATATAATCTGTATTTTATACGCTCGGCAGATTTTTCAAGACTGCTACATATTATATATATATATATATATTAAGTGTTTTTAAATGGAGAATACATTGAATAATTCATAATGGATGGTTTTTCAATAATAAAAAAAAGTATTTCCAATCATATCATCTAATATACATAAAGCAATGACATGTTAATTAACAGCACTTCATGGATATATTATTGCATGGCGTACGTGTTATAAGCTAGCTAGTCTCTGCGAAACACATCATCCCGTGTACATGCATGCTGTAAAATCTGTCTGGGAGCCAAATATCATACACCGGCGTGTGATCACAATCAAAATATATACGCATGGTCGAATTTCCTTCTAAATGTCCGACAAGATTCTTCATTTACATGGACTAAACAGAGGTGGTAAGTTCAGCAGGAGGCCAGCTGATGCAGTCAATCGTATGTACCTCAGGGGAGAGGAAAAAAAAGGTGTTCTGTGGGTGTACGATGTGATGGCAATAGAAGCTTTTATTGTCCTATACTGTAACTGTATAACAGAAAACCAGCACCTATCAATAAATAAATATCCAGGCCAATCAATACGTGGGGGCGCATCTTTAATGGACAAAATTGCTGCATTTTTTTTTTAACTTTCATCTAGCTGGACAAAATTGGACGAGTCAAAAAGAAAGGAATCATCGTGCCAAGGAACAGTAATATTGCTTTGATTTAGAAAA
Organism: Salix caprea; assembly: GCA_964035475.1. NCBI lineage: Eukaryota > Viridiplantae > Streptophyta > Magnoliopsida > Malpighiales > Salicaceae > Salix > Salix caprea. The sequence goes on along the minus strand of OZ037755.1, from coordinate 13,345,495 downwards.
CAAATTAATTAAATACATGTACCCATTACTTGAGAATCAAAATAATTGCTGTGCTATCATCAGACGGCCACTCATATGATTAGCCGCTATAATGCATTTACGCCCCCTCACTTTGTTCCAAGATTTAATCTCCATAGTTAAAAAATAAAAAGGGAAAAATAACTGGTTCTCTGTGTATATCCTTTGATTGTCATATCTTTAATTAGCGTTGTAAGGTTTTTATTCAGGAGAATATATCGTGCCGACTTGTTTCCTTGGATAAAGAAGAAAAAAAGCATGGCGAATTCAAAGCTACTGCAAATTTACAATGGGCTGGCTAATCCGTCGACGGTGCTTTGAAGGATGTAAGACAAAATAAAAGAGGAAAAGAAGGATTGAAACATTTTTGAGTTTTGGATGACGTAGAAAATCACACACAACACACACACACACACTGATAAATAGATTCTGAAATTAGAGAATGATTAATTATATATATTAAAGGCCGGGGATGCTTGTTTAAAGTAAAATCATTTTATTTACAGATTATATAATATGCGATAAATGCTAATATTTTATTTACAGACATATGATTGGTAATTGCCCATCAATTAGCTAGTTTTAGTAATGGACGGCGTTTTTAGTACTCAATCATTATGTCGTATTTGACATATTTTCTCTATTTTATACTTTGTTTTAAGGCACCATATTTTAATTACTATTTGGTGATTATATTAGTAAGATTTTTTAATTAATTGGGTAATTGTATTTGTAGTTAATCAAATATATATATGTATGTTTCAATTTCTTCATAATTGATCGGGTAATATATAAAGTATCGTATTCTTTTTTTTTTAATGAATACACAATATCTTAATCGCTCTACAATCTTAGTTTATTATCAAGCCTTAAATAGAGTAATCTCTTTCACGATCGAGTATAGCACTTACTACGATCTATCTTAATACTATACGATTAATCCTTAGGCTTATAGGGAAGGCTCCTTTTGTGATTTTAGTAGCGGTGAGACCAGAAGGTAAAACATGAGTTGGGTTAATTATTATTATCATTATGGCCTGAACATAATTCTTTGATAAACATGAGTACTGTTAAAGTCATGTGTTGGTAAATTAAACACCATTCAAGGTTTATGGCTTCACCCTCTATATTTGAGCAGCTAGAATTTTAGTTTTCCCCCTCCTTGTTCTGCAGATAAAAGATGAACATTAAACAATGATTCCTGATCATTTTATCGGCACTGACTTCAATGATTTAATGGGAACCGAACATGTCGAGAGAAGTTAAAAACTGTACATTAGGTTAATTAGTTCCTTAGATTAACAGCTTCGAAGATTCCTCTTAGTGGACCATGTCGAAGGTCCACGAGCAGCATGACAGCACGTGATGCTGGCATGTCGAGGGAAGGGTCCCCAGTCGGAACACGGCTGAGTTTACTTCTCTTCCAGTTTCTCAGGTTGCTGCTTCTCCATGCATCATAGCTCAAATAACAGTCAATTGTTTTTGTCCAGGCCCTTATTTCAATCTGCCGATAAGCATATGCTCAAACAAGGATTTTTTTAATTTACAGATGTAATTAGATGGGGAATTTGTTTCCCTTCATTGGTTATGGAAGATGATTACAATATCTATTTGAGGTAGTAATAATTTTTCATATCCAAATATTTCTCTCAGTAAAAAGTCCTATATATCTTTGATAAAGTCCCTTTTGTTTTCCCCTCTCAATGATTATACACATATCTAGGTGAAAAACCTGAAAATAAATCAAACTCCTGTTACCATTTCTGACGTTTACACAACCATGATCATCAACAAAACTAGTCTCTTTATTTATTCTTTGGAAGCTGAACCTATCTCTCTTCTTCTTTCTCGCTCCCTAGCCTTATTAATTTTTCAAAAAAATAATAATTTAATTATAAAAATAATTAAACATATGATCCACGACTATATTCTACAACCCTCCCCGCCCACCATGTGTCCAATTGGTTACAAATTAATTCAGACTTCAGAGTCCGCCTTTCCGATTCAAGGATGCCAGATTAATCCGACGCTCTTGCAATTAATCCTCTGAATACTCAAAGAGTTGACTCGCTTCTGTGGCCTTGAAACTCTCACTCGGCTGTGCTCATTGATGTTTGCTTGCTTGCTACAACTTCATAGCCACTAGCTTCATCTTCATCTTCATCATCCATAAACTTTTCATCTTCGTCATCCTGATTTTGATGATCATCACTTTCCAAATCTTCCGTCACTGAGTCGGGTCCATGTTCTTGTTGAGCGGGAGGCCATTGCTGCTCAGGGAGTACCATCAAAGGCACGGAGTTATTTTGAGGTTTAATATGAGTAGTACTATTGGACGGACCATCGATCTTGTTTTTCTCCTTGTATAAAGCATCAAGTTGGTGAAAGTACGGACATGTTTTCGAATCCTCGGGCCTTTTCTTGTTACTCTCCTTCGCTTTCTTGAAGTACTTATTGATATTCTCCCACTTCTCTTTGCATCGTTTTGCATTGCGATTGTAACCGAGCTTTCTCATCCCAGCTGAGATCTCCTCCCATAGTGGTCCTTTGGGTCCATTTTCTTGGTACTTGCAATCAAGATTAGTCCTCAGCCCGATTAAAGCTTCAACTTCTACTTTAGGCCATCTTGAAGAGCTTGCTGACATAAAATTCTGATCCCCGTTATCTGATTTCGTTATGTCCAGATTAGCCACCGGTTGTGTTAGTGGCACTTGGGCCACTGGCAGTGGATGCGGTGTTTGCTGTGATATCGGAGGGAGTGCTGGTGGTGGCGTCGGCGGAAGCGGTGTTGGGGGTGGATTATTTTGTACCTGACCCGGATTTTGCTGTTGAGATAATTTTTGCAAAAATGCCATTACTGCAGCATCTTTAGTTGCAGCTATGGATCTTTCCTGGGCTAAAATTTCGTGCTCTCTATTGATTCTTGCCATTTCTTGCATTCTCCAAGACTGTTCTCTAACCATTCTTTCATTTTCGCGTTTCTCAATTGCTTCCAAGAACCTCTTCTGCGTCTCCTCTTGCCTCTGGATCACTTCCGTCATTAGCCTTTCAAAAAAGTCCTTCCATTTCCTTTTCCTCTTACGACGCCCTTGCAGTTCCACGTCCGAGGATGTTGATGAAGAAGGGGAATTGGAGATGAGATCTGAGGAAAAGTTTGGAAAAGACGATGGAATAATAGGTTGAGGATGATTTGTTGCTTGTGATGGGTGGCAGATCGTAGGGTTTGCTGAAGGAAATGGAGGAGCTGCGAGATTTATTGATGAAGTTACAGCGGCCTGGGACGTGTTTGTAGCAAGGGTTGCCGCTGCTGTTGATGGAACAGTATTGTGAGAAGTCCCAGCAACATTAGGAGAAGGATTAATCACAGACATTGCTATTGTTGTGACTGGTGGAGGATGATCAGCCTTGGTCGGTTGTGGTGGCAGCGGCAGCGGCGATGATAGTGAAGGGGGGTGGCTTTCGAAAGCTTCTAATTGATCAAAAAACCTGTAATTCCTGCCTTCTTGTTTACCACTCCGGCCATCTTTGGTTCTCTTGTGGTACTTGAACACGTTCTCGAATTTCTCTTTGCACTTCTTGGCACTTCGATTATAACCAAGCTCTGCTAGCTTCCTGGTATAAAACAACAGTTGCAACAAAAGCATATATAATTCCAATTCTTGTTTTATCCCATCTTGAATTCAGTAATTAAAAGCCAAAGATCTTGAACAATATCCACACATAAAATAAGCACGAAAATTAAAACAACAAAACAACAGCATAAATCGAACAAATTCACAAGTGTCAGAAGTTTAAATTCTGAAACACTTGATATTGTTATTGCAGTGTGCACTAAAACAAAGAGAGAGAAAATTAAGATCACAAATACAGTCTTCAAGAATTTAAATCGCTAAGAACTACTAAGAGAAAACTAACCAAAAAAAGAACACAAAAAAAAGAAAATTGAACTCTCACAGACCTCTATCAATGAACTCCAAAAAAAAAAAGTATATAGTTCCCCTCATCAGAAAAAGAAAATAAAAAAATTGTAATTATTCTAATGATCACCTGGAAACATCCTCCCATAGAGGGCCTTTAACACCAGCATCACGAAACGTGACATCCATATCGGACCGTATTTTTAAGAGTGCCAAAGTCTCTTGTCTTGGCCACCGGTTACCTCCGAAACTCCGGTGACCTTCAACAGCTCCTTTATCATCTTCACCTCCAACATCAATGTTGCTGCCTTCATGATTGCTGCCGTCTAACGGAGGAGATTCCCTGTTGCCTACTCCTCCACCACCACCACTAGCAGCAAGGGCTGTTGTTGTGGTTGCTAGCACAGTACTGCTCGAGTCCCCTAGCATGGGACTCGTTTTCTTTCCTTTCTAGCTCTCAATATTACAGCTTCTTGAAAAAATATACGGGCTAAAAAAACAGAAGAAAAAAAATATTAATCAAGGCAAAAGAGAAGGTGAATTCTCTTGAGGGTTTTATGGTAGATGGTTTGTATGGTACGGTGAATTTATTTATTATTTCTGTGGGATCTGCTTGTCAATGTCAAGAAGTTGTTATTTTTTTATTTTTTTAATACTAGTAATTAATTTTATTTTATTGCTTTTCTTCTTTTTAGCTCTGGACTGGAATCTTTGAGGTTTTCTTTTTTTAAAAATAAATAAAAAAGCTAACGTGGGGTGGTAGGGCTAGTTTGCTATAACGTACAGGAAGAGGTGTCCCTTGGTTTTCTAGCAGTAATAACGAAGATGGCACAGAAAGATATAAGAAGATAATAAAATATTATTACTGGAATTCATCAACAGCTGCCCCTCGAGACGACGGTGATAATTAGTTGGCTTCTGTCTGTCAAGCTAAATTTAGTTAAGCGCCGGCCCATGTAGGTCAGCCTTCTATCTCATTCTTTCTTTCTTTCTGTAATTAATGAATCACAGCCATGTGGGTATTTATTATTTATTTCTCTATTTTACACCTTGTTGTTCTCTGGGTGTATTGAGAAAAAAACCAGCTTTGCTTTTTGGAGGGTGTTCTGGCAATCAGTGCCTGCTGGCAAATATATGATGTGAAATTGCTAGATTACCCTTAAAATGGATCCCATTGACCTTTAATCATTGAAGGGCTAATTAACTTTTCGATTTTTTTTTTCTGATCTGAGTTTGTCTCTGCGATTCAGGGTTTTCTATACCAGGAAGTGGGATTTTTAAAATAAATAAATAAATCTTCAACTTTTGTTGGCCGAGACTGTGTGCGATACAGTGCACTGCTACTGTTAATTGTGATAATGACGAGTGAAGTTTGACAAATTTTAAGCTTCATAATTGTTAAAAGAAAATGTTGCCCCTAAACTTATCTCAAGAAAAAGGGACGTTTTGCAGTGGGATCCACTGTTGAATTAAACTAGTTGATGGAGGTCATATTACCACCAGGCCAAGCCATTTATGAATTGAAGTTAATGGTGGGCATTTCAGTTAGGTTTGCAACCAACCGTATTGATTGGGAGGCGAGAATTTTAATGATGCAAAATCAACCTTTATTCGGAAAACAATTGGCTGGGTTTCGGGACCATCTTGCCTTTTCGCTGCCTAATTCTAGTCTCTGGAATGGTGTGTCTTACAGCAATATTGCTATGAAAAAATCTGCAGAAATATTTACTTATTTATTTATTCGTTTTGTGAATCTCTTCCCAACATATTCAAATCAAAACAAATGAAAAGGGGTTTTTTTTTTATTGAATCAGTAGCCACAGATGATCTCCAGAGTCATGATCTCATGGACTTTTTTTCTTTTTTTTGTATCATATCAATGATTTCGAGGGAAGAAGTTTTTCGGAGTCAAACCCTAAAGAACTCGTGTGTGTTATAAAGCTTGTGAACAGGGTAGGATTAATCACCAAGAAGATTGGGGGAGACACGCGAGAGATTTCTTCTTCTTCTTCTTCTTCTACACATCTAACTCAGAAACTCAATTATTGAGACAAAAGACACAAGCGATGCCCAAAACATTATGCAAGAGGTGGGGTCCAGTTAATCAATTGGTCATTAAATGCAAAAAAATAATAATAATCTGAGAAAGAAAGTACTGATCCATTATCATTACGTGTGCATAAATCAAGTGACAGGGATGGGGTAATTGATAAATGGTAGCTGTAACAGTGAAGGAAACACAAGGGGGGCTGTGTGAGGTAAGAAGAAAAGAACCAGGGGGAAACGGGGTGAATTATAGGTAGGCATCGAATAGAAGCGGCACCGTTTTTATATATAATTTATATTCTAGAGATCTCGATGGTATCTAAATGACAAGTAGGGGAGTGGACAAATCTTTAAGATTTGTTTTTGCTTTCGTCTTCAATTATACCACTATATTCCTCATATACTTAGCTTCCAAGAATAGGAATTATATTCTTTACTTTGCCACATGCAAACTCAAGAAAAATGGAGAAGATTTTATACTCTTTCAATTCACAAAATCATTTTTGAATCGTTCTATAGTCTTTGAGGCTCTAATTATTTATCTTCTCGTGTAATTAATTCATCGTACTGTCCACTAAAATAAACTAGATTCATTCTATAGGGGTAAAGTCAATGTGCATGCGTTCTTGCAAAGTCTAAGTTTGAGACCCGTGCATGAGATTTTATCCGCTAATGAAGCATCATGTTTACAATGATATCAAATATAAAAATGGGCTATGGAATTAATAATTAGCTAGCGGTGGATGAGTACAAAGTAATTATAAATATCCAAATTTAATAAGCCTGAAAAACTTTCAAGAAAAGTTTGATTCAATATAATATACTTCGACACAGCGACCATAAGAGCTCGAGTTAGGAAAGAGCTCCATTTCATGGTCTTCTCTTGGAGTAATAAATACAAAATATAACCCTTCCTCTTCCTAAAAGCTTAAGCTGATAGGTGATGCCCCATAATATGATTTATATTATTCTCTAACATTCCCCTTCAAGTGATAGCTCTTTGGGCTTGAAACTTGCACAAACCCACATTACTTGTGCTTGATTTTTTATCAAATAGAATGAAGGTGATGAGATTCAAACTCGTGACCGCTGGGTCAACAAGGCTCTGATACCATGTTAAGGAACCATCTCACCTAAAAGCTTAAGCTGATAGATGAGGCCCCATAATATGATTTATATTATTCTCTAATAAAGAATTCTAATGTTTATTAAAGAAATCTTTTATAAGTATATGTTATCAACCACCATGATTTACCAGACATCACCTGATACTATCATAAGTACTAGTCATCTTGATTTGCCAGACATCACCTTCTACCTGCTGCCGTTAATTATTCGGGCTTTCCATATCAACTTGTTAGACACCTTAGCTAGGAAAAACAGTTTGGATTACTTGAACTAAGAGATTAATCAATTATTCAACGGATCAACCTAGTTTCTAAGTATCTTGAATTTTGATACACATCAATGTATATTCTTTTCATGGTGGGTGCAGATTGTGTTGTGAGTTTTTTTGCTTATCTCACAGGATAGACTTTATATTTACTGGTTTTGTTTTTTTGCAATTGCTTCGCTGGCAAGAACTTCTCTAGCTGGAATGGTATAGACTGATAGATAGACAATAAGATTTGGATGCCTTCCCTAGCTGGATAGATGCCTGGCTGCCACTATATGTTTGAGCGCCCCCTGGCTATTATTTACAGCCAAAACCCACTGTTATATATATAAAAGGTGTGGCAGGCTACCGCATCTTCTAGCTAATTGTTGGCAAAAAAAAACCACATGGTACACAAGTGGGGCTTGTGATTTAGAATTTTATGAAAATCGTGAGGGGCGACATGTAACCACTTGCGTATCTAACGTCATGCTATTAAACAAAGTGGTTTAAATTGGATTCGAGTTATATAATTGTTAAAATATTATTATTGAAAAGGTATGTAATTATCAACTTTAAAATTTATGAAATTAATTAAAATATATATAAGTTAGTCTGAATACATATATTAATTAAAAAAATTCTGATCGATAGGCGATGCGATGCGATGCGATGCGATGGATGAATGCTGTCTTGAGCAGGCTAATATGATATTTGCATATGTGTAACAAAGCTTCAATGACGTGATTATATAGTGGGATGAGTTGACTACTCAGGCGGACGTGAAATAATTGAATGCGTGTGCACGCACCCTTTTCTCCTCAATCTCTCGTTATAATTGAAAATATTCTATTTAATTATATATTGTGTTTGAGCTAATGAAATCTTGTGATTGTGATAAGAACACGCGATGACTATTTATTTTGTTCGGTATTGTAGTATTTTTTAAATATTTATCCTCATTATTTTCATTTCCAAATAATAATTAAACACTTGAAAATTCTACTAAACAAGCTATAATCAAGGCACAATTATCTTCAAAAAACTCACTCAAATTTAATTTGGGGGGGGGGGGGGGGGAGGAAAAACACTTGCCCCACACGAACATATGGAAAAAGTTACGACAAAGAAGGTTGAGTTCACATGGGGAGGCATGTGATGTGAATGTAAACTCACATCTTGTGTCTGTATACCACGTGGATTACCCTCTCCATTTATCTGGAACCAGCTAAGCAGCCACCAAGTTGATTCTCCTGTGGCTCTCTTTTTCTCCTTAAATGCAATTAGTAACGTCACATATTCTCTCACAGGGATACAGCTTTTCACATTCACCACCTTTTCCTTTTTTATTTTATTTTTATTTATTTCCCCTGTGAATGACACCCGACAAAGCTCTAAAATAATGCTACAACATGACTCCCATTCTTTTCCATGGCAATTGTCACTTTCCCTCCTTTTTTGCTCACTTGTGTTAAAAAAAATACAATGATTATGTTCATTCGCTATTTAACTTCACCAACATGGTGATTATTGATATTAAATCTAGCATTATATGAGAACCTTCCATACATGGTTCATCTACCTCTTTCCATTATTATTCTTGTTGTTATTGTTATTTTCCCCTCTTATTCCAAGAAAACCTGGCAAGGGTAAAGATGAGTGGAGGAGTAGAATACAAGCAATATTCACAGCCATGTGCAAAGATTTTCATCATGGTTAACAATGATACTTGCTAAGTAGAATCATTGGAACATGAAAGCATGTGCACCTGCTGGTAAAACCTAAACGATCCCTAGGATATAAATAAATAGCATGGTTATTAATTAATAAATAAATAAATAACTTAACCAGAAAAGTAGACATTTGTTTTGTAAAAGAAGTCACTGTGGATGGACCCCAGCCATGAAAGCAAAGGAAAGCACTGAGAAAAAACTTACAAATGGGAGGAAGAAGGGGACGAGCAGCAGCACGAAAAACACGTTCCAAGCTCTCACGTCCACTTCTCTTTGACGTGAAGAGTGGGACACAAAACGAACTGGATAAGCCTTGGCACTGCTAAAAGGCTTTTGTGTTCCGTATTACACTGTAGGTTAACATCCGAACGGTTCACAATCAAGCCCAGATATTTTCTGGGTACTGCTCCATCGATTTCAAAAGCAAAATTCTCTAACCTCTTTTTGCCGATGTGATGGAAGGCTTCGTATGAACAACATACCTCGAGAGCCTACATTTACATATATCGACCTTATTTGTTTCATGACAATATCATTACCATTATATATATATATATATATATAAATTTTAAGATTGGACCCAGTTTTTCATCCACAAACCCCATTTATCTAGATTCCAAGGGGGGGTTGTCATTCGACCAGATACTCTGTAAATAAATTTAAGATTGGAGTAAGTTCTTATGCCAATAAACAGAGGCTCAAGCTTCGTTGTAAGTTTTAATGTCAATAAGCAGAGGCTCAAGCATTTAATTCATAAACTGAGATTATAAATACTGAAGCTTCCATCAATCGCTGATACAGAAAACGTGTCATCTTAATATTGAAGTCCCGAGTTTGAGAATCAGATTAAGCCATTCAATGCTAATCATTTCGTTCAAACAAAACGACCTCCAAAACTTCGTGGGCAATTTTCAGTTCTATATTATCATTCAAACAAAAATTTACAGTAGCGAAATACAATCTACCACTGCACTTTCACTTGCATTAAGAGAGTATGGCAACACCAGTGTAGAAGATTACAGCTTTTGTTGTGATTTTTTGAATCCAGGTGGCAATTTGCATGCTTGCAGACACGCATAGATAGGAAACTATTTTTTATCAAGTCGCAGAATAGAAACACGAGGCAGCCTCCAAATCAATATGAATAAGCATTTGATCACATTGAGATGCATTAAACCACCTTTTGAGGAATAATGGTGAATTCATCATATCCAGTCAGTTACGTACATAAATATTCCTCATCAAACAAAGGATGGACAGTTCTTGATGCGGAGAGAAGTCCTTGAAGAAACCTGCAGTCGTATGGTAACAAACTCAAGACTCTTACCAGACAATGGTCCCTTGTTTAAACTTCTCACTTAGAATTCTCTAAAACCCAAGAACTTCATTTGTGTAACGAGAGTTAATAACACTGCACGTATTAAAAACTGCTGGTTCTTCTGTCCATTAAAAGATGATGTTTCTAATGCAGTAGCAAGTTTTTTAGCTTGATGATATTAAACTGAAACTTGCTAGCTGATATCTTTTTTTTTTGGATTTGAGGAAACTATACCTCCGGAAAATGTATTTTGTAGGTCCAGGTGAGTGAGTAAAACTCTGATTGTACCAGGCTCTTACAAGAGGTGCACGTCCTGACTCGAACTCAAGATCTCTTATGTAGATCCCAAGCCCTTTGCCATCACGTCACGCCTCTTGGGGGACCTTGCTAGCTGATATCCTTCAACACTATGTTAATAAACAACGTTTAAAATACCTAAATGTCTAAGAACATGAACTGAAAACAGTAACAGATCACTGGGAAAACCCAAACTGTCAAAGATCTGTCCCAGCATATCTTGCTGAACTAAAATAAAAATAATAGACACCACAATGCTGTTGTCGACAAGAAGTTAATACACCAAGATTATATACACCCATTAAACAGATCACTGGTAAAACCCAAACTGTCAAGATCTGTCCCGACAAGGTGAGAAAATACTTTTAAGAGGGGAGGCAGGGATTGACGCTTACCCAAAAGCGCGGGTCCCATCTAGTGAATGACAACTACTTGTATATCTCCCATGATGAAAGGACCTTCAAGAACTTGGCCATCATAATGAGAATCAGGGAAGAGAAGTGTAGTTGACCAGGAGGGGGGGGGGGGAAGGAAACACAGGTTATTGAAGAAAGAAACCGCTACTGCATAGCCTCTAACCCTGGGATTGTGAACAAAACACAAGGAATTTAGACTTCATTAAAAAAGGTTTGCAACAATCATTAGCCAATACTGAAAAGTAAACACTTGAAGCAAAAATATGTTGCTGGATCATCAAGCTGATACTAGATATTCAAACTTCAATAATGAAACCAAAATACATGATGGGGGGGGTGGGGGGTGGGGGGAGGGGATATATTTAACCATAGGCAATGATGATTCTCCAGAGTCAAAACAAAGCGACGGGAGACATTATTGTGACTATCCTGAGTTTACACAATATATGCAGACAGAGTACCGATTTCCCAATAGTATCCCTTCTAACACAAGCAGCTTACCATAAACAGAAAATTGATTTGCTTGCAAGTCCAGCTGTTATGATTAATGAAATCGACAGGACCAGACAATCAATTGAAACCAGCGCCCATTTCCTTGCGTTTCAACTCTAAAGCCATCTGCTCATTCTCAAGTTTCATCCTCTCATTTTCCATCCTCGACTTTTCTAGTTCACGGTCTCTTTTCTTGCTAAATCTTTGCCACTTAAATCGCTGTTTTTCCAATTCCAACATCTCTTGTTGAATCTGTAGCTTCTGCTCTTCTAACTGAAGGGTGCGGGATTCCATCCACTGCTTCTGTAACCGAACTGCTCTTGAACTTTCAGATGAGACTTGATTCATATCAACCTGGGCAGCCTGTGGATGATAATAACAAGACCCTTTATTAGGGTCCTGAGATGAATTCCCAAAACAAGCATCTTCTTGGCCCTGGCTTTGCCTGGGCCTCTTTGCAGAACCCCCTGACACCCCATGTATACCCCTGCAATCCCCATGTGAAGCATGATTCTCCTCGAATTCATCACGATCATCAGTTTCAATCTCTTGATCATCTTCATCGAGATCATCATGTGGGTGCCTCCTTGCATCATCATTATCATGATCATCTCTACTTCTTAGAGCCAACTGTAAGGAACGCTGCAAAGCTGGATCATGGGGCAGGTGCAACCTATTTCCATTGTGATAGGAACACATTTCTTCATAGAAAAGATGCTTTGAGTTCAATATCTTCCTAACATCATCTTTCTCCTTTTCTGTTAAATAATCTATAATATCCAAAAGTGCAGGGTTTTCCACAACCTGACAAGAAGTCCCCCTCCCAAGCATATCATTGAGCCTTTTATACCTTTTATTGAGGTCATTGAATTTATCCTCACACTGCTGTGGAGAAACGTGGAAGCCCCTTTCAGCCATGACTTTTGAAACTGATTTCCACTTGCCCTTTTTCTGCAAAACTGTGAATTTCCTACGCATCCCGCCACCACAATCTGAAGTCCCGTCCTCGCCTATATAAGACACGGCAGTTATCAAGAGCCTAACCATCTTATCAGTCCACTTAACACGCTGCCACGGCGTCCCCTTTTTCCCTATGATTGCATCATTGTGACCATCAGCTCCTTCTTCAGTATAGCTTGGCTCATCTTCATCACTGACTGAATTTTTTCCCCTGTCTCCTTTATTGTAATCAGTCATGGAAATGTTTTGATCAGAGTTGTGCATGAACCCCATCGTGAGTGGAAAACCATCTTCAGCTGAGGTGAGGGTTGAAGATCCTTGCCGGTGGAGAGGGTGCTGGTGGTGGTGCACAGTGTGTGGATGTTGTGCTTGATGTGGAACTCTCATCGATCCTTGCAAGTCAAGGCCTCCAAAAGAAGCCCCGCTTGGAATCATACCTCCTTGTGACAAATTCCCTTCCATGTTTTTTTCAACAACAATTTAGATCGTACCTATAAACCCATTGCCCCCTTTTGAATCGCCACATTGGCTATGCAAAAAAAAATTGATAGCAGTCTAAGGTTTTCACCTAGAGGAAGCCAAAATAAAGCAAACCCATTTCTTATTTTTGCCTTCTCTTAACTACCTAGATCATAAAGCACGCATTTTCAATTCTCAGAAGCCAAACAGAATCATAAACCCATCTCCAGAACTCAAAAACTTCAGACAAAAACTGAAATACTCATCAAGATAACCACTTCCTAAATTCAAAATAATGAAATAAAAAAGAACCGGGGCATTCAAGAACAACAGAACAAAAATGAAACGGAAGCCATTCATAAGTTTTATCTGACAAGTATCTGCAATAAGAGAAAAAAGAAGAAGAAAACCGTGAAGCAAGAGAGTATGTTGTCCTAAAATGAAGTCGAGAATCCAGGACTTTAGATCTCAGAGTCAGAAACCTTTCTCTTGTCTTGCTCGTAGTGTCCTTGTTTATGATGCCTACTACTATGCGTGCAATTTGCATACAAAAAGTTTTAAGCAGGTTCAAAGAACGGAATTATCCTTTGGGTATTATTTATTCGTGTCACACTCAGCAATGTTCCTTTTTTATATATACACAGACACACACATACTTGTCCAGTTCCCTCAAAGACATGTTTATATAATATATTTTTTTCTTATAATTAAACTCGAGATAATAAAGTAGAAACAAAATCTAAGATCATCGATGCCATAACCTACTGTCCTTTTTTTAAATTAAAAAAAAAAAAAAGAGTAGAGCCAACAAAATTGTAAGCCATGCCATATAATTGGATCCACGATATTTTAATCACAAATGGACATGCAACTTGGAGGAATTCATAGGGCACCTCAGTCTTTTTAATAGATATTTTATTATTGCAGTAATTATTTTTTAAAATATTTTTTTCTTGAAAATATATTAAAATAATAATATATTTAAAAAAACATTTTTTATACTAATATATCAAAACAGTTATAATATAAATTTAAATAAATAAATTGAAAACTGATTACACCACACCATCCCTCCTCGGTACGAAATGAAACCAGAAGTGTTGAAAAATTGATGATTACACTTTTGTCTTTACATGAACAGCCAGTAACAGGGAGGGAGGATTTGTGGGTTGCTTTATATTTTTCTTGGGAATAAGAATATAGGTATAAAATCAAAATACGCCACTTTCTCCGGGAAAAAATATAAAAAGAAGTACATAGTAGAGGTCTATTCAATGTTTTTTGTGGCAATGGAAAGAAAAATAATCAAACCATGATTGACGAGAGAAGACATCAACGAAGCGTATTTCACCGTCAAAACGACATCACATGCGTGGTTCAAGGCTGATTGACCATTCTTTTCTGTGATTTGGAAAGGCGGTGAAGGGTTGTTGCTCACTTCATGGCTTCGTTTTTCTCCGCCTCTTCTTTTTTGGATCTACTAATTCAGTTGTAAGTCGATCAATTTTAAATTTTTAAGTGAATTGATATATATATATATATATATATGTATAAACAAAACCATTTTTTAAATATATAAAAATCAAAAGAATTTATTTACTCTCTGATTTATTTTTTATTTTGATTTTAACTCATTCTTTTAATTACTGTTTTTTATTCTAGATCTTTCTGTGTAGTTAATTCTTTTTTTTCTTTGTTATGTTTTTTTATGTTTGTTGATCCTGTTCATTTTTTTGCTCCCGTCTTTTTTTTTTAATTTATAATTAATATCATCATCTTTTCTTTTACAATTTAATTAAATAAGACCAACTAACTAATCTCATTTGGTGTTATGACTCAAATTGTTAATATATATTATCTATTTAAAACACGTATAAAATACTTGGACATTGTTTTTTCATGAGAAAAATATTGAGAATTTACATCACCTTAATATTTTTTTTATTTTAATTTTAACTCTCATTCATTTAATTACTATTTTTTATTCTAGATCTTTTTGTGTAGTTAATTCTATTCTCCCATTATGTTCTCTCATGTTTGTCAACCCTGTTCAATTTTGTGATCCCGTCCATATATTTTTTTCCATTTAAAACTCATGTATTTTATAAAAACCTTGTACTTCACAAGATTTTTGTATAAATTTATTATTTTATTTAAATTTATATTATAATAAAAAAATCTTGCATAATTAATATATTTTTATGTTAAAAAAAATATAATATTGCCCACGAAGAGACAACCGAGCATTGGCTAGTATATATATATATAATGTGTTTAGGTAATTAGCCAAGCGTGCAAGTAAACAGCACTCTCCTTTTAATAACTTTTGAAAATAAAGTACACAAATGACGGGGGGGGTTGCAACATAAAACAAGCTTGCAGGTGTTAAAAGGTAAAATTTAATACATCAAAAAAGGGTAAACGGATTTCAAAGTTATTAGGGTTCCTTTTTGAATAATTATTCTTCTTGTTAATTTCCTCGTTCCAATTCAGCTTGCTATTACTCGGATGAAAATTCAACTAGCAGGCGCATTTTCCCTTTGCAGCAAGAAGTGTCAAACAAGGCATGCCAAACCCATCACGTTTGTTTCAAGCCAGCTGCCAAAGTTCAATAATTTTCCTGTCAAAATAACTTTTTCCAATACCAGTAGCATGATTCGTGCCTGTTTGTCATTGTATCGTGTTTTAAAATATTTTTGAAAAAAACTGATTTTTTTATTTTAAATTATATTTTTGATATTTTTAGATATTTTGATATGATATTTTAAAAATAATAAAAAATATTTTATAATATGTCGATGTTAAAAATAATTTTTTTTAAATATATTTTAATAAACTTCTAACAAAAACTACTTTAAAAAAATACATCAAACAGACTAAAACTCGTAATTAAAAGTAAAGTAAGAAAAACAATTATGTATGTGCAAGGAAGCTGGGCCTGATTTGCCAGGCAATAAGCCCAAAAAGGCGAATGAGAAACCTGGGAGCGTGGTGGGTGAAGGGCCGAAAGGATACCCAATGAAACCTCAAAAGAAAAGGAGGATTTAAAACCTTTCAAAGAAAAAACGGGTAGGGGCCCAAACATCAATTCGGGTCCTTTGTCCACTGCTTTGCTTGTCCTTAATTAGAGAGCTAGACCTAAATAAAAAACACAGAGCGAGCTCGAAAGAAAAGAAGGAAAAGAATGGCAAGCGAAGAAGAGAGTGCGGTAAAAGAGCCATTGGATCTCATCAGACTTAGCCTGGACGAGCGTATCTACGTCAAGCTCCGCTCTGATCGTGAACTTCGCGGCAAACTCCACGTATGTGTCTCAACTCTCGCCTACATGTACCCCAGTTTATTTATTTATTTATATACAAGGATGTCGTTTTGCAGAATTTAATTACAGGAAACCTAGATTCTTTTTAACGCCAACGGCATATTTTCAACTCTCTTTGTGTTGCTGCTGTGTGGACTTGAGTGTTTCTCTTAGGATTTTAGCTACTTGTTTTAATCTGATTTTGCAGGCGTATGATCAGCATTTGAATATGATTCTCGGGGATGTTGAAGAGATTGTTACTACAGTAGAAATCGACGATGAAACCTATGAAGAGATTGTTCGGGTATGTTATGATTTCACTTTTAAATGTTTTTTTCCCCTAAATGTTTGTTAGGTAGTAAATGCGGCACCTGCATGCCTCAGTGTCTAATGTTGAATAAGTGGAAGGGGTCTTGCTGTTGTGAGCATTGGAAACTCGAATTGTTAGCTCTAGCAATTTTATGGGAAGCAACTATTATTGCGTAAAGATGGTAGGATTCACTTAGATATGAATGGTGATGGCTTGGCTAAGTGGTGGCGACGGCTAATATTTTGAAGGCTTGCAAGCTATAGGGTGCTGTTTGTTTATCGATATCTGTCCTGCCTTTACATCAACTAATAAAGTTTTCCTGATTTGTGAGAAGGCAGATATGAAATGGATCTTATACTTACAGATTCATATTGTAGGAAGAATTGTTATTAGTATTTGGAGGTCACCTGGAAATTCTTCGCCAGAAAGCATCGCATATTCTCTGCTCTACCATGCACAGGCATTTTGATATGGCTTTATTAGCGTTTACAGCTCACTGGTACTCTTAATAGCCATCATAGAAAGCAACTTGGGTAATAGTAGAAACATTGAATCTCCATTAGGCGCACATTCCAAAGAAATGGAAAAGGTTAACTTTTGAATGAAAAATTGCAGGAACTAGGCTAAAGATTGGAATATCTTGAAGAAAACAAAAGATGTAGAAACAGGGTTGGTTTGAAGGAAACCTGTTTGGCACTGCATTGTGTTTCAAAAGCGTTTTTGAAAAAAAATGAATTTTTTTATTTTATTTTTACTGAAAATTATTTTTTTAATATTTTTAGATCATTTTGATGTGCTGATATCAAAAATGATTTTAAAAAAAATAATAAAAAAATCATTTTGATACTTTTCTAAATGACCACACTCTCAAACCAGCACTAAGCAAACCTTGGAGCTCCAAAATTAAAAATAAAAATTTCATATGAAGATTCTGTGTATAAAATAAAGTGTAACTAAGCAATAAGGGGCCACTACTTGTGACTGCAAGTAATCTATTGTGGTTTTGGATCATCAGCTTAAGGTGGAATGAGAAGGGTGTAGGAGGGATTTGGTGGAAAATCATTTGTTGTGTTAGCAATGCTAATCTAAAATCTTTATTTGCTATTATAATACTTCTTCATGTGCTTACCTTCTTTTTTTCCTGTTTCAGGCTACTAAGCGAACAGTGCCTTTCCTATTCGTTAGAGGAGATGGTGTCATATTGGTGTCCCCTCCTCTGAGGACAGCCTAACTTGGTGGATGAAGTTCAATGTGCAATCTCAAGGAAGAGAAATCTACCTTCATCTGTTGTTTACGATTACTTTAGAACTTGCCCAAACTTAGTTTGCATCATATTATTAATGTAGTTCGGGGTAAAGATTGCGGAATAGCCACTTTTCTAGATCTTTTTGTAATTGACATGACCTCTAAATATGGACCAATTTGTACGAGTTGCCAAGAGGGAAATAGAGCAACTTTGTCAGAATCTAGCTACTGTGCTTTAATTTCTTTGACTCGAAGCTGATTGGCCATCATTCAGTGGATCTGATGAGCATACCGGCCACCAAGATTTAGGAATAGAACCGCAACTATACTTCAGGTTGACTGAATGGATCAGATGCTCCCAGTTTAGTCTTCTTTCTTCTGTTCCTGATTATGGTCTTGATAATGAATCTGATGACAATAAGCTTTTTAAACCCTGATTTTAAGCCAAGGCATACCTCTACACCAATGTTGCTTCGTCCATTTATTTTCAAATGCAAGATCCTCAGGTTTTTGTTGAACGGATTTTCCAGATGCACTGCTATGACAGTGATGGTGTCGATAACAATAAGGTCTATTCAAGGAGTATTTTAGATACAAAACCAACAATCAATCCTGCCGGGACATCCATGACCAAATCCAGTTGATAACAATATCCACCCCTAATATTCGATTCTTGCAGACTCCGGGGATCATACCATATTATACACATGGTTCATGAAGGCTACGAGTTTCAGTCATTGGATAAATTTTAAAAGAATTCGATTAAGATAAGAGAATTTGACAATAGGATTATTTTACCATCTTGCAAACCAGGGAAGAAAAGACTTTCCACAATCAACAAAAAGAGAAACAGAGAAAGGAAGGGAAGGGAAGAAAGATAGGCTAGAAAAAATATTCAATTTCAGGCTTTATAGCAATCTTTCTAAACAACTCTCCTTCTCTTATTGAAATAATTTTTATTTAGAATATATTAAAATAATCTTATTTTTAATTTTTTAAATCACATCATAAAGATCCAAAAACACTTAAAAATTTATATGGAGCTAAAAAACCTAAAATTAAAACAATAAATAAAATTAAAAAGCAATCCTAAACACCCCCTAAAATCTAAAGTCAAATAGCAATAACCACGGTTTTATTTCCAATAGCAGCAAAGAATCATAATCCAAAACTTGACTAAGAGTTGCGAAATGTCAGAAAATTCACGGGACCATATAACCCCACCCCAGATATAAAGAAGAAAATAAGAGACAAGCTCATGATGAGGAACTTACGAATGGAAAGAATAAGGGTTTCTTTCTACTAAATATATTACAACTACAATACAACAATTGCCCATGCACAGAAAATTTGAAAAACAAAACTTGTAATCACCGAGCACTCCTGAGTAGGTTATCGACGTCTGTGGCGAGAGAAACCAGGGGAACCCATTGCTTGTGTGCCTCTATAGTTTCTTCCGGGGGAATCCATGTAGCTTCTGGGGGAATCCATTGATCCTCTATAGGCATAAGCAGCTTTAGCTGATTCTGGTACCGAGTCCAGGGGAATCGACTCGATAAAACATGCTGTATTAATACGAGTCCTCTCAAGCTCTGATTGAAGCAACTCAGAGCTGCACTGCTCAGCAAGAACCTAAACACCCCCCCCCCCCCCCCCCCAAAATAAATAAATAAATAGAAATAACAAGTGAAAAGAGATTAACTGAACGAGCAAAATATAATAGACTGGATGACTAGGTTTTCCCACGGTGAGGATCCTATAGTGCCAATTTCCTAGTCTGCATTTACACCTTTTCCATTGAAATGAAATATAATTACTCCATTGCTCTTCGCTCTGGAGCTTTCAGACATCAGGACATCACTTTATCAAACTAAATCAATCCCAATAAGCATAACAATGGACTCAAATGATTCAGTGTAATTTCAAAACTTCAGACTTGCAAAAAACTCTGCATAAAAGGTACAGCGAAAAATACAGTTCTTACAATGAGGTCATCTGGGGACACAGTCATTCCTTGCAGCCTATCATCTGCAAGTGCATCTTCACTCCCACGAGTTGATCTGCGTTGATGCCCTGGGTTTTCAACAGCTTCGGTGACATTCTCAGTGGCTTTCTCCAGCAACACCCCTTGCAAGGACTTAAGAGACTCCCTTGCATCGGGTGTGAGATAGGGGTTTAATATGGTCTCAAAATATTCCAGCTGCCAGAGAAACATGTCAAAGAAACAAATGTTTACCCAGTCGTGCAAGACATGACATCTAGAAGAGAAAGCTGCAGCTAGGCGTTTGTCATTGCGTTTCAAAAACATTTTTGATAAAAAATGATTTTTTTTATTTCTATTTTTTGTTTTAAATTATTGTTTTTTTATGTTTGTAGATCATTTTAATATGTTGATGTCAAAAATAATTTTAAAAAAAATCATTTTGATGCATTTCTAATGAAAAACACTTTGAAAAACCCCAACCACACTCCCAAGTACGCAAGATTTGTCTATGCTAAAACTGTCACCGAAACATTTACAGCTCTAACCATCACACATGTACCTATGCAATGTTTTAGTCCTTTTTCCCTTTCGGGGTGGGAGGCATTTGTGGGGCCAGCAAGATGATTATGATTATAAGAATTATATATTGTGTCTCCGAATTCATTAGTGGAAGAGAAGTTAAACAAATAAAAGTCACAAGGGAACTTGGAAGGAAATATCATTCATTACACAGCATAAAACTGCAACAATTATATAGTTTCAACTGGATTCAAGAATTTGCCACTAGTAGAAGAATTAGCTTTACCTCAAGCATGAGCTGACAGAAGCCATTTGCATCAAGTGACCTGAGATCTTTGCTTTTGTTTTCATGGAAAAGGCTCAGAAAAGTATCGATAAGACCTTCAACAAGAATACCAAGAGTCTTGTCCAAGAGGGGCTTAGCACCAGCAAAAACCTGAGATGAGCAAATTAACATATCTCAGGATACATTTGATTGGGCAATAACAACGAAGGTTAGTTAATGAGAAACCGTTCCTTAAACATTATCAACACAAAACAGTCCTGGGTACGAAGGACGTGATTTCTAAAGCAGTCAACTTGTCATGATTCCGTGGAAGTGTAGCCTTAACACAGATGAATTTATAGGAGCAATAAAAAAAAACAGTCAACTTGTCATGATTTCATGTAAGTGTAGCCTTAGCACAGTTGAATTTAAATGAGCAATTAAAAAAAAACATTAATTCAATTTCAAGGATCCAGCTAGAAAAATATGATCAAGATTGATGCACATAAATTGCATATATACTCCAGGGATAAAGATGATGTACCTCTGAGTGCACAGCTACTAAAGTGTGCAATAACTCCACAGCTGCATCACGTACACCCTGCAAGGGATTAAATTCCATGTATTGTCGTTACAAAATTGTTATCCCCATCTATTTTGGAAAGTAGCGAAGCAACTAACCAATTATGAAATGCGTAAATTCTTACTTTAACTGCAGGTGCTGCTCCCCATTGAACACCAGAGTTCAGCAAATAGTTCATAGCTGCTGATCTGATCAAATTTGCCTGACAGGAAGACACAAAATTACCTATTTATCGAGCCAAAACAAATGAAAGGACTTGCACTCAAATTTGGAGTCAATTCCATAAAGTACCATCAAACATGGTAGTCCCCAGTTCATATATTTCGACTGTACTAAGTACTAACCACCTAAAAGGTAACTGGTCCAGCAAAAGGCCCATGGGGATAAAAGAGTAGGAGATACCTCCTGAATCAATTTCATCACACTAGCATAGCTATAATAGGTGATTCTACTTTGTGTTTGTATACTAACCAAATAATAGGTGATTCTGGTCCAGAGAAAGACAGAGGAAGAGTAAGCTAGAGCTACCTTCTATATCAATATCCTTGCAGCTGCATGGTTACATGTTCTAATATCGTCGTGCTCATGTAGGAACAAATACTAAATTAAAAACATATTAAGTTTTACCTTTGCAAAAGTATACTGGGCAAGGACCTTCTCTTCGAGTCCAGAGAAAGACATTACAAGATCTTGAATATCACTGCCCTCTTCATCCTTTTCCCTAGATTAGAAAATAAAAGAATAGAACCTTTATAATAGTAAGCAACAGGTGACAAAAAGAATGCTTATGCACTTTCAAACATTTATGATATTTCTGGATTTTGGGGAAGAGAGAAAAGGAGGTCACTACCTGGACTGCAACCAAATGGTTTTATACTTGTTGAACAACTCATAAGAAAGTTCATCTTTGCAAAATCCAATGTTGCTCAACACTAACAGCAATTGTTGATGTGAATCAACAGCACTTCCTTGGAGATTAGATGATGATTTTTCTTCTGATTCATGAGAATATCCATTCTGTAAATGCAAACTTTCTTTGCTTGATTTGTTTTGGGCAAGCTCACTCCCAATTTGTTCCAAATGCCCTGGCCAATGAGGGGCAAAGACAAAGCATCATAAAGTAATAAATGGATTAGTCCTACTTCCAAATATAAAATCGGAATAAGTTATTCATTTACCAGCAAAATCTAGGAAACAGTTTAAGAAGGCAAGTCGAACAGATTCTTGAATTTCTTGTAGCAGTGCAAACATATCTTCTGACCTTCCAGCCTCACTCCTTAAGGATTGAATCATTCTGAAAAGAAATATTCCCAAGAGTTAAAGACAATTCAAAAGAAAAATATAAAGGGCAACATGATAGTTCAAAGAGTGGAGCATTCAAAAGTCCTAAACCCTATATATATCCATATAAAATATAAGGAAAAGCAGGAATTCAGAGAGGCAGAAGCAGTAGGTACTTAATAGCATGAAATACTTGAAATACAATTTATACGATTGATAGACAATGTGGCTCTCACACCCAAACCATGTTACCACTTTCCACAAATTACAGGATTTCAGCATTCAAGCTCTGCAAAAGGGTTAAACCATTTTTGAACTTTTGCCTAGCAAGAAAATAGCGTAAAACACATACACTAAAAATCTGACATGATCCATGAGATGTTCTTAACTTCAAACTTTACATTGAGGCTATTGGCAAGCTCCATAAGTTTCTGCTAGTCTATGAATCAATTCCAAAACAACAACTAATTCTTTGTAAAGGTAAGCTCTCACGACTTACTGGCTGATTTGATCCATTGCAGAGGCAATAACTGAGCGGAATGCTAGAGGCAAGAAAGAAATTGTGTAAGGAGATTTATTCCTTTCAAGAATAGATACTGGAATCAAAGTTTCTTCTTTTGATATCTCTTCTGTCATTGCTCGCATCCAAGAGCAAAGCCTAATTATGTAAATCTTTGTAATCTCTGCCTGAAGGGTTCTAAGTGCCATCACTGTCACAAAAAATGAAACACTCAGAATTTGGAAACTGAAGAAATGATGGTTAATGAAAGAGGTTACACACCAGCAGTAGGTGGAGCTGATTCTTTCACTTCAAAAGCTTGGCAGGCTTTAGATATTTCCTTTATAGCATCACTCATGTAAGACTGGAGAATGTTTGATTCCTCCAGATCATGAAACGTGTTATGGACCTGCAACAAAAGAAAGTCATTTGGAATGACCTGCCAAACTAAACTGTCTGAATTGACAAAATCAAGAAAAAGGTCAAAATTGCCAGATTAACACATTATCAATGCCTTGGTTGATTATCTGCCAAAGATAGTTTCTGCAGTATCATTAAGACAGGTCATAAGACTTTAAAAAATAAAGTCTTTCCTGCAAACCAAGGTTGTCAAAAAACTGAACAGACTTGCTTTAACATGACCAACCAGGAACACGTCTGGATACAGGCATACAGCCCAGAAGAGGTCAGTCACATTGAAGAACGAGTTAATCTGATAAAAAAGACACAACAGGCCGTGATCTGGTTAAAGATTGATAAGTGACCTGTTTGTGAAGTTACAGTTTCAATTAACTATGAAAAGTTTATCCACTTATACCCCTCATTGCTTGCACTTTGATCCTCAGTTACCTCGAAAACTTAGGAAGCTATCTCTGTTTTTTTCTCCTAATTTTATAGAACATTCACTATATTTATACATTTTACTTAGCAATCCTGATTTAAGTTCAGTTGATCCTTCAATCTTAATCTGCTCTCTTCTTAAATTCCATAGCTGGGACAAATTTGAACCCTTGCTTGCATCAGATTAGAAAAATATATGACTTCCATAAAATGCAAACCACTTCCATCCAAATTAAAAAGGTTTAAAGAAACAATGTTCAATCATAAATTATAGACAATTGAATGCATGATGAACACTCACCTTAGTTTCGTATGCAGATATGGTACCTCGTATCATACTAGCAACTTCATCAAGAGAATGAGCAGAGTACCTCCCATCTCCAACCTTTTCCTCACTTTTTGTTGCGGAAGCATTAACATTTGATTCAGCAGAAACTTGGGAGGACTGGACAAGTAAGATCCACAAGATCAAAACCAAGGCTGAAATTAACTTTTACAGAAGAAATGACAGATCTTCATATGATATCAGAACTGGCTTTAAAAGATAGAAAAACTAACACAATTATTTTAATGCATGACTCGGAGAAGAGGTTGTCACTGCATTTATCAAGGCCAAGAGATAACAAAATTATCATTTTGCTTTTTTGTTTAGATTTTTTAGAGCTTCAAAGCCCAGCAATTATAACAAACAATTCCAATAGGATGGGATGTTAGTGTCTGCATCTTAGCAGCAAAAACACTATTGTCATAGTAGCAGTAGAATTATTGGATTCTGCTTCATGTCTTCTCTCTTACTTTCCCTGAGCATAGGGACTCTTGTTGTGTTAGAAGGACTTGAACCCTCACAATTTATAATGTCCATGGATTTTTCTTTGCTATAAATTTCTTTGTTGTCAAATATTTGCTCGTTCTGGTGTTTATCAATGGTTCTATACAATACATGCAAACGGTCCTATACCCGTGTTTCAAAATTTCCTTACCAAGCTTGAAACAGATTTCAAGAATGAATTCTCAAATAAAACATCAAATGACGTTTGACTTTGGATTGGAGTTACGAATGGGTAAGAGAAATCAAGGTTGTCAAGGAAGAATACTATAATGGTGTGATAATCAGTGAGACTAAAATAAAGCCTATGTCATCTGATTATTACAGTTTCTTGATATAACATTGATGCTACAACATAAAGTGCTGCTATTAATGGTCACACTGAACAAGCTGAATATAAGGTTGCAAAGAGCCTAATGATACTGACAAAGGACTATATGTCATAAATCGATTCTTCATACAAATAGCTAGTAGATGATACATTAGAAGATCTAAATCGATTCTTCATGATAATGGTACCAAAAAATAAGGTACACAAAACTGAGAGATGATAAAAGTGTAGACAGTAGAATGCAAGTGTCAGCATGAAACAGATGTCATAGAAGCTGTATGTTCCATTTTTCATTAATTTTAAGAAGTATTCATCAGAGACAATAAAGTCCATGGATACAAGTAAAATCTAAGGAGGACAATATCCGAAATACCTTTGCAAATTTCCCACTGAAAACAGACAGAGCAACTTTCCAGAAGGCTGGTATGTGATGTGTAAGCACAGCAGTCAACCTTCTGATGTACTTTCCTCTAAGAGCATCAACTTCTTTGCCACTCAAATCTACTGGCTGGGAATCTACTGGTGGAGGGATGTTCCCCAGCATAAGAGAATAGTCAACATCTGACTGCCAGTAATAAGATAATACAAAGTAAAATCATTGCTCAGCACCATCCCAAGGGTTACATCATGCATAAGTGTAATAGAATAATTTGTGATGAATGCACATACAGATTGATTCAGATTTTGTTGAATTTGCGTCCACTTTGCATCAGAGATAGCTCTTTCACGCATCTCAGTATGCAAGGTTTCCATTCTTGCTTCATGATCTAAGGTGCATTTCTCAAGCAATCCACGAATTCGGTGATTCTGCCATAAGGATAAAGCTTAGAATCCATAAATTGGCCTTCCAATTATATTTAAATGAGATGTTACAAAACCTGTATATTTCTGTTCATCATACTTATGAATTCTTTATTTATTTAAAACACAGTGAATTACATGTCATATGAAGATCAGTTTATGGATTCACTGACCTGCACATTCAAATAATGCCACACGGGATCTGACTCAGGTTCCAGTTCCAACAACAGCCTCACTGTGTTTTCAAGCTAAATAAACAAGAAAAATACTTCAGTAAACACAAAATAAAATAGGAATAATTAATTTCATACAAACCAGAAGTTCAACTCAGGCACAGCATGGTCTGTTTACTGGTTATGCATAACCAGACCAGCCATACCACCCACCCACATACATGATATCCGCAGTTAAGGCAATATGTCCACTTGAACTGTTTCACTTAAATCAATTTCTATTTAAGGACATGTAGTACGGTCCATAAGCTTAGTTGTCAAGGGTGTGATCATCACTGTGTACTAGATTATAATGTGATCTTCTATTGCACAATGATTTTCCCAATATATGATTGTTTTTCTCCAACCACAGTGTGACACCAAAGCAAACAATTCAATATATAATTATATTTTTCCTCTTCTAAGAGCAAAAAGCAAACAACAAACTATGATCTTATGCATCAATGTTGATTTTGTAATTTCCTGTACAAAAGATGACTTTTCACTGCAAAGTTAGTAACCTTACATTTGTAAGATCTATTTGTGGATCTTCCATAGACTTGTAAAGTGTTCCTTTGAACTCGTTCATCACCTTTTCAACCTCTTCTAGAACACGTTTTAGTATGTTCACCTGAAATTGACATAAAACAGTAAGCATTTGCCGGGGGGGGGGGGGGGGGGGGGGGTTCAGACATTTTTTAAAGATGTTCTGACAACAAAACACATGCTATGGGAATTAGCTGTATCTAAGATCTTTAGATGATGCAAAATAGAACTATATATCTATAAGGACATATTTACATATAATGGAATAAGATACTGTTATTGATGTGAAAAATTATCAGACAGACAGGAGAAGACATTTCATGTTAAAACATGGATGTCCACAACAGTCTAGCCACATTCATTTCATTTTCTCACCAATAAGATGTTCACCCTTATAGACCCTATCCCACTAAAAGGACCTCCTGAAAATAAGGCAACAGCTGCCAGATAGCTTTTGCAGTCTATCCAGCAGATCAAATGATAAAAAGATTTAGCCCAAGAATATTCATTCATCTTTCACAAATGACCAAAACTTCCTGATTTTTCTTTGTAGTTCATAACAAAGCAAGTTTGGAATGAAATTGCAGCACGAAGACAATGGCTGGGGATGACAGCGCCCTATCATACCAAATGGAAAATACAATGACTGACAATTGCAAGGGGAATGCATGATGATCAGTGCATCAACAACTGAGATTAAGCATGTCAAATTAGATATAAATGGTAGAACATGCTCCATAACAAAAGTCTTTTAATAGTAAAGCTTTCTGCATTACCATGAATCAGGAGAACAATAAACATGTACGAGAAAGTTGAACAGTAAAACCCTTGAAGCCTAAATATTAAACTTTGATGCATCTGCCTCAACCAGAAAATATAACAGTAAATTAACTCTTGATTCTTGCATACATGAGAGGGTAGAGCAATTGACTTCGCCTTCTTGTATTCCCGAACTGCTAGGTCATATTCGCCCTTACCAATGCTTCCTCGAATTGTACTAGGCAAGTTAAACAGTGTTCGAAATCTCTGAAGCATTCCTTGCACAGATCTTATCTTCTCAGCTTGGGCCTAGTTTTAGAAACAAAACAAGCTAAATGACTTTTGATGCATCAAAAGGTATCAAGTTCAAACAAGGTATAAATGTAATTTCTCACAAACCTGTCTCTCAAATAGAGGCTCAAAAGCACGATTAGCCAGTGAGCTTACTCCTTGCATGCAATTATACAGGTGAGAAGTCCCAGAACCTTCAGGATCATCTTCAATCCGTCTCAATTTTGATTCTATATCTGTAAATGAATTAACGATTCTAACATCAAGTTCAATACATCACTCAGAATATCATTACAGGCTACAGATCCAATAACCTTGCATAGCAAAAACCATGTCCACTGAAAGCTGGGCGTGGATAAAAATCTCCAGCTCACTTGCCATGGTTAAAGAGTAAATCTAGCTAGCCATGCAACATGATGATTGCATACCATCAATTGTAGTCTTGCAAGAGACAAAGCAGTCAAAATTGTCTTTAACCAACTGCTTTCTCTGCTGAGTCCGTCCTTTGAGATCAGTTTTCAAAGCAAGTGCACCAGCCTCCAAGTCTGCTGCACTTGTATCTTGATGTATTCGGGAAAGGAATAGCTTTGCATCGAAGTTTTCAGAGAAATACAGCAACTTCTCTGCAAATATAAACATTAAAAAGATGTAGCCGGGCATAATAACCAACAAAATAAATAGGCTAAAAAATAACGTCCATTGCTTCCCTGTGAATTAAATCTATCAACTTCTCAAAAAAGCTTATGCATAATTTATAGCAAAAAATTTGTGAAAGCCAAAATGCAAGTGGCTACTACACCCATTGATTAATTTGATAGGAGTACCATTGCTGCAGGATAAATTCTATCAATGAAACTCTAAGGATCTTAACCTTGCCCCTTCTTTCATGGCTTTGAGAATGTCATTTCATTTATTGATTGCTGATGGGTGGAAAACATGAAGATCAGCGCTGAATTAACTTTCCTACACTTGCTAGTTTTGACATTCGAATAGCCCTAATTTAACAAGAATTTATGATTATCCCTTCTATCATTACACATGAGAGCACCCCATTAATATGCATACTTAATGGAAGTGCTCTAATTTAAAGAGTATTCAGCTCCTGACCATAGGACATGGTACTATAATGAGAGAACAGATTATTTGGCAATGCAGAAATGTATTTTATTGAGAGCAATGCTGGAGTTATATAGAATGATCCAAATAGGTAACTGGATTGAATAGAAGAAAAGAGAGAGAGAGAAGGAAGAGAGAAATACCACGAAGGATATTGTCCAAGTGATCTCTATCTGATTTTGATGGAGAACTTTCCAATGAATCAGTGATCAACCTTAATGATTTGTTATCTATAATCCTGTAAGTTCACAACAAACTCAGGATAACACTTAGCATAAGTGACTTTGAAAGGTAAAATATCAAGGAAACATATACTTCAGTCTCCTATAGGATAAGATTTTATAGTTCTATGTTTGAAAGGGAATCAATTAGCATTTCCACTTTTGAAATATCTTAAACTCTTGTTCTTCAAGCTTTGACAAATGTCTAGAAATTTGGAATCCTCAAAATAATGTGCAATCCATGAGCCGAAACAAGCCTCGGAAACTGAAAAGTGTTGCTTACAATGAAAATTGCACGCCAGAAGCTTACCCTAATCCAAGTGGATCAATGCATTCCATGCCACGGGGAAATGATTGCAGAGTGTTTAGCCCCTTTCTAGCCACTGCTGAAGGCTTCCGCTCAAACTTTTGAACCACTGGTACAGTTCTCGACTCTCGCATGTCACGAACCCTACGAGCAAGCTGTCATAAGAGCAAGCTTTAGCACCTTCAATAAACTAACCATTCTAAACTAAATTGCACATATTATGATTCTTCCTATGTCATCAGTAATGCCTCACATATCATTCGCCAAAACAAAGAATCAACTCAACACTGTATAATTACCAAGGGTTTCTATAACCATTCACGTCTATTATTCAAAATATAGATACATTGATAAAAATTCGAGAGATACCTCAGCTTCGTCAACTCCTTTCCAACAATTAGGCTCTTCGCCATCCCAACCTCTCTCCTCCTCCCTCCCTCCGCTGCCACGTCCACCTCTCCCTCTCGCTGCCGCACCTCCTCCACCGCCACGATCCTTACTAACCTCCTCATCACCGCTCGATATGCTCAGCATTTCCACCTCCGAATCATCATCATCCTCCACCGCTCTCCTATTCTTCGTCTGATTCGCCATGTTCGTCGTCGGCGCTGGCCTCTGGGAGGGAGGAGGTTGCCTTGGCTGCTGGACGAAATTTACAACCGGCTTGCGGTGATTCGACGGCGGGCGCTGGTAGTTGAGATCGCGTTGAGATTGTTCCTTTAATGCCATCTGGAGAAGCTCGTCTTCATCGTCACTATCGCTTGACATTTGCGTAATTTAATGGAGTTTTAGGGGCTTTTTTTTTGCTTGGGGGTAGATCTGGTCTGTTATGATTGATTATTTGGTATTAATTGAACGCTCGAGGGGAAGAGAGAAGGAGAAGAGGAGAATATATCTGGTGTAGTTTACGGCATGGTACGAGTGAATGGATTTTAAGGCAGGTGGCGCTTGTGAATGAAAGGAGCGTAGGAGGACCGTTTCTATTAGTGAGCTCTTTTCCCCTCCTTCTGTTATAATTGTGAGAATTGTTAACTAAAATTGTTTAATTTTGTAATGCATTATTTTTTCATTTTTTATTTTTCAAGTGTGGAGTTATGATGGTGGTTAAAAGTTTGTTAGTAAAGGATAGCTCTTTCGGAGGGAGTAATTACGATCATTTTTTATTTTATTTTCCTTCGTGTGCGTACAGCGTGGGGGCGTGATAAAAAGAGATTGGGAAAAATTAAAGTGCCGACAGGGAGATGGGGTAGGATTTAGGCTCTTTTTATTTTTATGGTATAATTATGTCTAAAAATATAATTTTTTCTGTATTTTAAATAAATTTTAAAAAATAATAATAATGTATAATATCATTTTAAACATGTCATTGCTATCGAGCAATTGATCAATTAAGTAAAGATTGTTTTCTTAAGTTTTTTTTAACAACATATTTAATTTTTTATTATTATTATTTTTTAAAAATTATTTTTAATATCAATACATTAATATAATTTAAAAATAATAAGAAATATTTTTTTTTTTCAAATTTGCTTAAACTCGCTTTCTCCTAGACTTCCTAACTTCTCGTTGTTGCTAGGAAAATTCAATGAAAAGGCTTGACCATTCGTCGAGCGTCTGTAACCGCGGCTTCCTTCAACAAGCTTTACGTATATTCTCAGTGATCGATTGAAAGTTAGTTTATGTTGTTTTTTAAATTATTTTTTTTTATTTAGAAATGTATTAAAATAATATTTTATTTATTTTTTTAAAATTATCACATAAAAATAAAAAAATATTTAATTTAAAAAAAATAATTTAAAAAAAAAAACATTTTTAAAATATAATGTTAATCAGGACTTTAACATAGAAAAATACGTGTGATGGTTTGCTCGACCAAATGCCAAGAAAAGGGGTTCGCAATTTTAGACATTTATTTTCTTAAGAATATGTTTGTTTTTATTTTAAGATTTTCTTTTTAAAAATGCAAAAAAAAAATATTTTAATATCATTTGAATATATTAATATCAAAAATATTTTAAAAAATTATTGTATTTATATATTTTTTATATAAAAAAAAAGAACTAAAACCAATTATAAAAACTATCTATAGATTTTAATATTTTTATACTTATTTGAAAGTGTGATTGAGATTGTTTTTAAAAAATAATTTTTATTTTTAAATATATTCAAATGATATTTTTTAACTTTTAAAAAAATATTTTTAATATCATTCCATCAAAATAATAAAAAATACATTTAAAAAACAGCACCAAACATCAATCTATCTGCAGTAATTTGGCATGAGGATTTAAAATTGGCATGATTGCAGTTTTTTTGTCATCATTGAAACGAATGTGAAACAGGTAACTTTTGCGAGATGAAATGATATATGAAAAGGACTAATCAAATGAACCATGCAGTGGCCAGCTAAGGGCCGATTGCATGATGCTCAACGCGGTATATGCAGCATAAAGTGATTGTTTGTAAAAATGATTAATGTTATTTTTTAAAATGATTTTAGTTTAGAAATTTATTAAAATTAAAATATATTTTTTTTAATTTTTTAAAAAATGTTTTTGGAAAGCGACAAACAGGGGAGAAGATTTGAACCGTTGAAATTTAAAAATGATAAGAAAACATAGAGGCACAAAACGGGAGAAAAAAAAACAAACAATTGCCCCGGAAGCGAAATTACCCCGTGCCATGATGTGTTTGTTGCTTAAACGGTGATTCGTTTGAAAAGAAAAGAAAATACTTTAATAAAAACTATATTTCTTAATCGTTTGAATTTACTAATATAAAAAATAAACTTAAAAAAACAAAAATATTATTTTAATATATTTTTAAATAAAAAAACATATGTGCACTTGCTGCCCAATATGCATGCAACGTTTTCCAGCATGGAGAAATTGATGAACCTGGCTTCCTGTGTGGTCATGATGAATTAATGGTGATTGATCACATCCTTTCTCATTTTTCCAAAATCAACCGAAAGGTTTGTTTATCCCATCAACACACATCGGAAGAAATGAAAACGCTTTGTCCAATGAAATAGATTATCAGAAACAGGTGAAATTCCCGTGGAATAATTAGTGATTATTTAAAAACTTGTTTGAATTTAATTTTGAAAATAATTTTTATTCATAAATATATTAAAAACAATGTATGGAATTTAAATATATTAACATATGAAATTAATATATTACTGATTCCATGCAGCTTCAACTATAAACTACCATGTACCAAAAAAAAAACCTAATACAGGTTCAAAAAACAATGTATCGAATTTAAAGCAATATAATTAATATAGTCTATGGTCCCTTTACATGAGGGCAGGACAAGCAAGCAAGGAAACAGCTCGATAAAATTAAATAGAAGCACATTGAATAATAAGTTTTCATAAATCTGAGTAGTGCAACAGCTCGACAACAAAAACAATGAAGTTAATACCCGTTGCCTACCAGTAAAGGCCTGCCCTCCTGCTTGTTCCAACAAAAAGGACGTCGGGAAGACTCGTCGTATAGAACACTAGCCTACACAAATATATCCGCAATGAGTTTCAAATTAGAAGACATCATAGCAGCAGCTTCATCAAACATTTTAGGAGAAATAACAGCACCGAGAGTTAGGATTGGATATAAACCATCGATTCAATATGCTAACTTTTGACGGTATCCAAACAGAATGATGAAATGGGCGATGTTCTCAGAAGTTAGAAACGAAATACAGCATAACTAAATATAATGCAGAAACAATCATTATATTTTTGTACATCACTATCAAATATCGTCTCCGTCACTTTCTTTGTCTTGTATTTTCTGTCTTCATTGTATCAGTATCTTTTATATTCTAGAAAATGTTGCATGAAAACTCAATTACCGGCAGTTCTGGTTAGGGATAAACAAGCAGTTCTTGCAATCAAAGAGGATGGATTGAATTCCTTGTAAGTGCAGCTACACGTAATCACAAAATTAAACTGATTGCAGTTCCGTAATTTACTGATGAAACACATGATTTACCTTGATGTCAGGGTGAGTAAGTATGAACTCCCCGAGGGATGGATCCAGGGTGAAACCATTAACACCAGATCCGGTGCTCAGAACAAGCTGTCAAGTCATACGATGATTAATCAGTAGATGACATAATAAAGGGCAAGCCATTGTATTTATATAACAACAAATAGCTCATTAAGAACAGAAACAGGTAAGAGAAAAACAGAACAGGATGGTGAAATAGTTTGGAGTTTGGACCCGGCCCACATTGGTCTCCACAGCAAGTCCAATAAGTTTGGCTAGACCCGCCTGCACGGGTAAAAAATTGGAGATGAATAAATCTTACTTGTAGGACCTAAAAATTCAAAGGCATGAGTTTCATTTTTTCTTCATTAATTTATTCAGCCACCACGGGTGATAGAACTTTTTTTATAAAAAATAAAAATAAAAAATTGATTCTAATTCCAAATAAAACTCAAATTCTTATTCCATTTAAAAAATTAAATCCAGTTGCAGACTGTGGGTAGTGGTAAGGACGCAGAATAAGAAGAAGAATTATCATTTCATTTCCAACTCGTCGGCGATCAAAGGTTGTGAAAGAAGAAGTCACGTTTACATGTTCGGTTAAATAGAATCGAACACGCGGAAACGGACCTACCTTGTTGACGGCAGAGCAGACGAACTTGCAGCCAATAACAATGTGATTTAACAAGATTGCTCGTTCAACACGAACCTCGTTATGGTCATGAGAGCGGGGTGGGGACGGGGCTATCTGGAGCAAGCGGAAATTCGGGTGACACGTGGAGACAGGAGAGTGAGGGGCTGAGGTGTGTGGCCGTTACTGCAGAGTGCAGATAACACCTTTCGTCGTCTATCTCTGATTTCGACGGTAATGGGGTTTTAGTTTCGGCGGTGTTTTGAGGATGGCGAGGTCGTGGTGCAATGGGAAGTCGGCCCTGTTTGCACCGCGCTTAAAAAGATTCTTGGAAAAAATTAAAAAATATATATTTTGTATTTTAAATTATTTTTTTTTGTTTTTAAATTATTTTGTGGGCTGTGATATCAAAAATAATTTTAAAAAATATAAAAAATATTATTTTGATATATTTTTAAACAAAAAACACTTTCAAAAATAACTTCAACCAAAATTCCAAATAAAAATCTAAAAATCATGGATTTTTCATTGTTAGTGCATGTACTGTTTATTCTAGTGTATTGTAAAAAAATATTTTTTAATTTAATTCTTAATTTTTTTAATAATTGCATTTTAATTAAAATAAATCATTTTTTTAAGAAATGGTAGGATTTAAAGAAAAAAGATAGAATGAACGTCAAACATAGTTAAGAAAGGTTGTTGAATTACTATAACAGAGAGAGAGAGAGAGAGAGAGAGAGATTGTTGACATTGATTTAAATCATCAAGATGAATGAAATTTGTGTCAAATTATTCAATTTAATTAAAGGAATTTATATAAAGTATTTTTTACCTTTAAAGTTCATGAAAAAACATGTTAGAGCTCGAGTTAATTTTTTTATTCCGGGTTAATTTTGCTTTTTGGAGCAGTTTCTTAAACTAATTGAGGTCAATAATAGATTTATCATGGTTCTTAAAATATTTATAGGTATTTTAAATCAAAATAGATTAAAAATAAATTTCTGACTTGAGCCATGACTTTATGGCCGCCAATTCAAATTAATCAATCATAAAAAAATATAAAATCATTTTCAGTGGCTTCTTATCAATTAAAAAACCATTAACATAACACTCAATCCTTAAAAGTGATTAGAAATCAAATATTATAGAAATCCCTTAAAAGTGATTAGAAATCAAATATTATAGAAATCTTAATTACTAAACCTTCTCGATAACCCTAATATGCCTGATAGAAAGAAAAAAAAAAACAATATTGAAAAACCTTTGTCCTACAAACAAACTAAAACAAAAGGTCTATGTACCATGAATGCACACTACACAAATAACATGTCTAAAAATAAAAACTTTGAACAGAAAGAAAAAAAAAAGACTGCACCAACTGAAAACAATGTATACTCTCAAAGTTATCACATGGTCAATAAAAGCAAAAAACAAACATAAACACGTGCATGCCACTAAAAAAATATGAAAAACAAGAAAACTAACATGAAACGCAGACAAAAAAGACACAGAAAAACAAAAAAAAAAAACACGTCAGTTTATAAATCACAAGGAACTAGCAATAAATGGATATTTATATAATTGTGAAAAAAATCATTAGAAGCTAACAAATATATCATTACAAAATTCACAAGAAAGGACACGTCGACATAAAAAAACAAAACAAAAAGAGGCTTATCATATAGCTGTGAATTTGATTTTCATAGATAACGTGGATGATGATGTGTAATCACACTTATACATGGTGGATCCTCTAATTAGATATTTTTTATTGGATCCACATGACGAATTTTGTCTTTTTAAAATGTGTTCGATAAAGATATTTGTTGTGTTTATAAACAATTAAAATCCTTGTATCTTGTACAATATAAGAATGGTGACATCATCATAAGTTAAGAGGGAAGAGCTGTAATAATGAATAATGAATGATGAATTATCATAGTTTTTAAGTTTTCTTAATATTTTATTAATGAATTGCTTTTACGTGACTGGAACACTGTACATGGGATTATTCACAACCAGAGTTTTATATTATTTTAATCTAAGTATAACAACATGGATTTTCAAAATCATTTAGCTCTTCACTCTCCGTTTCAAAAATATTTTAAAAATAAATAAATTTTTATTTATTTATTTTATATTTTAAATTAAATATTTTTAATGTTTTTAAAATATTTTTATATGCTGGAGTCAGAAATTATTTTTAAAAAATAATAAAATATTATTTTAATACATTAATGAACAAAAAAACATTTTAAAAAACAATTTTAATTACACTTCAAAATAATCACTTGTTAGTGCAAATTCACATATTTCATTGAAATAAACAAGGAGCAAGTATACATTCATAAAAAAAAAAGAAAAAAAAAAGCAGTGTCAACTCTCATTTGCATCGTCATAGAAAAATAAAGTATACCATATAGGTTTGCAATTCCTTAGTTATCAAGAATCAAACACGCCGTGCTTATTTTTCACATTGCATTGATAACATGTTAAATGCTGTCATACTTTGATTATTTTAATAATTGGAAAAAAAGTTATAACTTATTATATACTATAATCAGGTTCTATTATTAAAAATAAATTTATTAAAAATAAATTGAATTCGTATGCTTCATAGAGATACACTATCATCAAATTCAATTCATTTTTTTTTATACTATCCTTAACACAGTCATCTTATCTCAAATCGACTCCACTATTAACCACAAATAACCCTAAATCAATTTCAAATACTTTCCGTGAGGTCTTATTTCATCAAGATCATATAAATTACAAAATTAAAGATAAACAATGCAAACCTAAAATGGGATCAGAAGAGACATAAATAGTGTCTTGGTGGTGGCGTAGTTAGGTTTTCACGGTGGTGCATATTTACTATTGAAAATAGGGATAAAAGTGATAAAAAAAGGAGAGGAGTGGATGAATTTTGGGAACCTATTTTTAACATCTAGTTTAGTAAATTAGAGAAGTTAGTCTTTAATTTACTTAACATCAATTTATTATATTTATTTTAGCAAATTAGCGAAGTTAACATTTAATTTACCTTTGTACTATTTTAAAATTTAAAATTTAATTATTTATATATAAAATGATTACAAACATGGATTTTTATTAAACTCTATGAATTTAATTCAATCAGAGAGTTTGAATTAACTATCTTTCCCAAATAAATTATGTTCATGTATTTTAGTTTTTTTTCTCAATTGTCTGTGACCAAAGAGAATATATACTGATTCAAATATTTGACTGCGAAGATTTTGGCAATGCATAACGGCAATAGCAAAATCAAAACTAGATTTTTTCTTACAACAAAGACGCTCTTTCCGAGCCTGTCCTAGTGGTCGGGGCAGGGCCGGGTTGGATTACTGGATCACAAGGAAGACTGACAACAGCAGATGCATCATCCATATGCCTAGCCATGATAACGTTTCGCCTGAGAGAACGACTTGCAGCAGCATGTGAAAGACTATTGCGTGGGCTGTATAAAAATGGGCGACAACGTCAGTGCGTTCTTCCACCTTCTCAATCCTTAACGTACTTTCTTGTTTCCCTTTTAGAAAATTAAAAAAAAAACAAATTTATTTTGATAGAGATTAATTATCGATTTTCAAAGTATTTTTTACTTATAAATATACTGAAATAATATTTTTTTTTTACTTTTAAAATTTATTTTTTCATATAATACTTTAAAATAATCTAAAAACATAAAAAACAATTTAAAAAATATAAAAAAATAACAATTTTAAAACAAGAAAACAAATCTTTATAAGTTAACATCGTCCAAATCTCAATCCCATACACCAACCCATCTTACTACGCTTTGACAAGAAAAGCCAACTCTGGACTTTCTTGACTTTAAGGACTTGCAATCAGCATCAAGCGTTGGTCCTCAATACTCTAACATCCGATGGTTATAAATTCACCATGAATATAAGCCAACCTGTCCAACCATAACACTGAATCAATTCTCAGTTCCCATTCTGGCAAAGATTCTCTTCAGACAACAAAAACAAAACGCTTTGCTCTCCGAGAAAAAAAGGAATTAATCAGACAGGTCACTAAATCACACTCATTAATTAAATATAAATCAAATGTTCTAAATTTACTCAACTACCCTTATCTTTCATCCAAACACGCCCATAACCTGAGCTCTCCTCAACAAAACTACACAGTTGATAAAGCGTACGACATCGTTCAGGCACCTGCATCTTCGCTCTCAGATTAATCTTCTTTCCGTTTTTGACCCTATCAAGAATTGAGAACACCAATCCTACCATCGCTTGTCTCTTCCCAAACACAAATAAAATCCATATCCATTCACGAACCAAATAAAAATCTCAATCCCTGATTTACCAGGGGTTTTATAATTACAATATTTTTTGATATATTCTTCATCTTTAAATCAAATCTAATCCTTTTATCCACTGTAATTACTGGATTAAATCTACCTGTATATACGTATGAAACCCTAAATTCGACAAATTGCAAGCCATTTTGGATCTGCGATTCTGATTCTGATTTTTTCTTCAATGGCGGATCAAGAAGAAGATGAATTGAAAATGGCTCTAAGAATGAGCATGCAAAACTCTCCACCTGAACCTAAGCGGAGCAAGCCGAGAGACGCCGGAGCTCCCGCGGCGTCACCAGAGGACTCGAGGCGGATACAGCGAGAGCTCATGGCAGCGGCCGCTGAGAAGCGGATGCACGCGACGAGAATTGCCTCCCCTTCTCCTTCCTTGTCGCATTCTCCTTCACCTTCGAAAGCAACAATTGATAGAAGTTCTGGTAAAAGTGCGGACTTTGTTAGAAAGGAGGTGGATTTTGGCGCGAAGGAGGGAAGTTCGGGACAGGAATTATCGAGTGAGGAAGTTAATCAGTTGTTTTCGATGGTGTTTGGGAGCGGAGTTTCGAAGGACATTCTTGCTCAGTGGAGTAACCAGGGCATAAGGTATTGGATAATGTGGTGACTTCCATATTGCAAATGGTTTTACATGTTTAGTTATGACACATTTTGATGGGTCATAATAGTGAGTTTTAGCAATTTGATTCATGTTTAGCAACTTAGGTGGAGAAAAAGTGGTATCTGTGGTTCAATGTAGTGATGAAAGGGTAGAACTGTGTACTTTTAAGGGCTCTGCCCACGGGGATCGCATAGGAATTTGTATACTAAATTATTTGTGTTACAACTTGTTTGAGATCTGGTTCGTTTTCAAAATTATGATGTCGCAGAAATTTCATTGGCATTCCCATTATTGGCTAATATCATTTTGAACGTTCATATAGGTTTAGTCCTGACCCAGAAACATCTATGGGCCTAGTGCAGCATGAAGGTGGGCCCTGCGGCGTCTTAGCAACTTTACAAGTAATCCCCTTGATTTCTATGCTGTTTTTCTGTTGTTGCTAGTATCTTTAATCAAATTCTACATGATCTGTGTTATATCGAATAATTCTTGGAGTAGTTTTTTCTTTCTTTCTTTCTTTCTTGTGTTATGGGAAGAAGGTTGCAGACTTACCGTCTCATGGGCACAGCTCATGTGTCCCTCTGTTTTTGTGAAGTGGGGTGCATGTGCATTTTATGCTATTCTGCTTTTTGCCCTTGGATAAAGCTAATTAGATTTTGGATGCATTCCTTGATGGATCGTTAACCATGTTGTGATGCTGGAGAAGGGAGCTCTCTCTTGCCAGGCTACTTGAATGCCAACATGCAATTCCATCATGGATGTTTTGATGTCATCTTTTTTAAATTTTCATGCTTTAGGCAACAGTCTAGTCATTCATAGAATTGATTTTTAAATGGGTGTCTGTGCCATTCATTTTTAGTTTTTTTTATAACCATTGTTGTCAAAGGTGCTAAAAGGAGTCCAAACTTGAGCAATGCCCGAGGCGCATGCCTGAATGAACCAAGATGATATGCTATAAATTAAAATAAACAGATGTGATATTATATTATATATATCTTCCCAATCAAGATTAGATCATTAGAAAATCAGAAGAAAATATTAAATACCATAACATAGTCATATAAAGTTATAACTGATAGTGGAATTTATCAGGGCTCATAACAAGTTGAAGTCATTGCCGAGTGAAAGAATTTAGTTAACTCTCAAAGAAGCCAATGCAGGGTGAGGATGCTACAATCACTGCTGCATATGTCACAGAGATGAGAGAAAATGCTTTGAATTGAACTTGAACATGAACATATTTAATCCTGGCAGGAGCTCACTAGAAATTTTGCTGGAGTTCAATAAACAACAGGAGCCATTGCCAAGATTTTAGCTCTATCCATTGACGTTAAGTATTCTTCAACTAACATTTTCAGACTTCCTGACATGGAAGATTAACTGGATTGATCTAATAGTCAGTATTAAAAATGGAGAAAGTCTGACTAAAAGTTATCTAATTGCTGATAGTTTATAGTAAATTTGGCTTTAATAGAATTATAATATATAAGAATATTCATGTGATCGACCATAAACTATTTTGGGTTTAGCAAGTTTGAGTTTAGTTATTGTGTTGTGTATCAATCCCGTGTTTGTTGGTGATAATCTTTCAAAACACTAGCTAACACATGTGATTTTGACAATTTGTTGTAAATCAGATGATAATTTAATTAATTAAATATTTGAAATAATTGTTATATCTTTTGACTTTGTGGTTATTGCAAAAAAATTAAGGCATTAGCCCTTTTCAAAAATTGTTTTATTTTCAAATCTTTGGATTATGGGTCAGTAAGGATTTAGAGAATTTTAGGCTACCTCAAACTCAAGGTCCGGAGGCCATAAGCAACCAAAGTAAAAAACAATTCACCTTAATGGTACTGAGCCATTGGCCTGATCACTTCAGAATGCTATGGCTGTTTTTTTGAATTTCTCCAAAATGGAGTAGGGCTGGAGTTTGATTTCTTACTTGAAGTGGGTAGCCTATGTTTTTGTATGAGGTAGCAATTGAAGGCTAAAAGTTATATAATTGTATCAATGATCATTCCTTTGAACCAGGTATTGGTTGCAATTTAAGTGTTCAATTCCTAATCTCCTTATACCATTTCATCTTCTTCTTTCTTCTTCTATTTTTTTTAGTTTTCTTGGTGCTATGCTGTTTTGCAAAATTCATAGCTTCAGAATCAGTTCAAAATCCCTATTGATTTTCTTACAATATTTTGTGGGGTTGTGCAGGCATTTGTTCTCAAATACCTTCTTTTCTTTCCGAATGAAATAGGTAAAGTTACATCAAATGCACCACAAAATTTGGGCCCTGGAAGATTGTCTATAGGTCAATATGCTACATCAGATAATTTTGATTCTCTCACCGAAGACGCAAAAGCAAGGTGATTACAAACCAGCGGTTAAATATCACAATGGAAGACCTTATGCACTTAGAAATTTGCCACTCATGGATTTACATGGTTTTCCTCCTGCCTGTAGCCTACCCTTTTTTTAAGTTGCATTTAGGAGCTCCATTTTTTGATTGCTTTCATTTTGTGCTATTATTTATGATCCTTTGATTTGCAAACAACAAAATTATGGTATTCATTCCTGAGATGTGCCCAGTTGCTTTTTAAGTGCCGTGAACTTTTTTGTTTTTAAGTTGTGACTGTAAGAATAACTTCATATCTAAGTTTTTTCCATTGTTCTCAGGTGAGTTATTTTTTGCAATGATATTCTTTATCAGTGAATTCTGATTTATATGCATGGTTGAGTTATTACAAATTGGTAATTGGGTGTCATCAAGTTAATTGATACAATGTTCCAGGAGATTGTGATGGAGTTGGTTTCCTGGTGATGGATACCATATGAAATGTATAAGCTTTTTCCTGTTTATGCCACTTGATCTTTGGTAGGATAGTCAAACCTCTTTGATCTTATATGCATATGTCTTGAGCAACTCAGTTTTCTCCCTGTACTTGAGGTTTTTGAATAATTTGCCACTGCATATATCTAGGCTAGTGGGCAAGGTTTAACAGTAAGTAATGGTCTGAAAACATGCTATACCCTTGATTAATTATCAATTATGTGTAACTACTGTTCTGCGTGTTTTGGTTGGAAATGAATGTTGGGATGCATTGAAAAACTTATACGGTTCATGATCAATCTTCATTTATGTTTACTCTTCTATTTTCATTTCATATATGTAATTTTTTCCCATTCACAGAGCCCTGGTCAAAAGCATGGGAGAGATATTGTTTATGTGTGGAGATAATAAAAGAGCCGTGATTGCCACTTTGAATGTTGTTGGACTTGACACCAAGGGCTTTGCAAATAACGAGGTAAGCTGGTTTAGGTTTGATATCAATGTACTCGCAATAATAAGTTTAGACTTGATTTAATGGAAACATCATGATTGTGATGACTATTTTGCACAGCTGTTTTGGATGTTTATTTGATGACAGGGGTTGTCTTGATCATGCAGATTGTTGCAAAATCACTTGAGGGTCTTTCAATTGAATCTGCCTTTGATTTGCAAAAAATTCTAAGAATCGACACACATACATCACATTCAAGTGCATCGCAGAAGCTCCATAAGGCACTTCCTGATTTCCAATCTCGTATGGGGGCACTGCTGTTCCTTATTTCTGCATTACTGTCCCGGGGATTGGTATGCTTACAAAGCTATCTCTTCATATGTATGCCCTTTAATATTTTCCCATTTGAGAGCTTGACCTTATCCTCATCATTTTATGCTTGGTAATGGGGGTATTGCCAGTCCATTTCAAAACCTATTCCTTTTGTGGAAGAAGGTAGGAGTGGGGTGGGGTTGAGGAGTCTTTAAGATTTTAATTTCAAAGCCTTTTGAAATGGGATTTTTGAGCTTTATTTTGGGGTTATGTTGTATTAGTAGAAAAAAAAGATGGCTTTGTCTTTCTCCACTGTAATGCTGTAGATTACTAACAGCCTTTTGAAGTTTCCTTGTGAATTAGTGGTTCTCCCTTTTGAAAATTGGATGTTCATGCCACTTATGCTTGAAAAATGTCCCTTATTCAGGACTCTATTCAAGCTGACAGGGACGATCCCAGCCTTCCACTAGTCACCGCACCTTTTGGGCATGCTTCACAGGTATAATACTTACATATTGTCTAGGTTGTGTTATCCCGTCCTCCTCTGCTTTGATGGTTATCTGTCCTTTGGTGAATCTTTGAATAATGATTGGATTTTTCTGAGATGATATCATTTCTTTTGAACATTATGAAACAGGAAATTGTCAATCTTT
Source organism: Salix caprea (assembly GCA_964035475.1). Lineage (NCBI taxonomy): Eukaryota > Viridiplantae > Streptophyta > Magnoliopsida > Malpighiales > Salicaceae > Salix > Salix caprea. The sequence continues at coordinate 13,302,397 of OZ037755.1, read as the reverse complement.
TGCTATGTGGACAGGCTGTCCCTAATGTATTTGATGGTAGGATGGACTTAGGTGGAGGCATGTTTCTAAAAGGTGTATTCACGAGTGTGGAAGTTGGATTTCTCACTCTACTTGAATCCCTCAATTTTTGTAAGGTTGGCCAGCATCTAAAATGCCCTAAATGGCCAATATGGGTTGTAGGAAGTGAATCCCATTATACAGTTCTATTTGCTCTTGACACCACCGTTCAAGATGAGAATGAGCTGGAAGAAAGGGAATCACAGATCCGGAGGGCATTTGATGCACAAGATCAGAGTGGCGGCGGCGGCTTTATCAGTGTTGAAGGTTTCCATCAAGTCCTTACGGAGGCAGGAATTAGACTTCCATCCGAGAAACTTGATCACCTTTGCAGCACTGGCTTTATTGTATGGAGTGAGTTCTGGCAGGTTATTTTGAACTTGGACAAAAGTTTGGGAGGCCTCAAGGATTCAAGTGGGTTGATGGGTAAGAAGGTGTTTGATCTTTACCATTTTAACGGGATTGCAAAATCTGATTTAAATGGAAGCCACACAACCTTCGGCGGTGAAACACCGGTTCAGAGACCTAGGCTCACAAAATTGAGGGTTTCAGTTCCACCAAGGTGGACTCCCGAGGAATTCATGGCAGATGTGGTAGTGACTTCTGGGCCTGGTGGGAACGAATCAAGTGGTAAAGACACTGAGGTGACAAAACCTGAACCTGCCCAGCATGCACCACTGGTAGACTGTGTTAGAACACGCTGGTCGCGTGCTGTTTGCAATTGGGCTGGGGACCCGCCTAGTATAGTGTGAATGTCTACCTTTTTGTGACCCTTCAGTGTGTTCTTGTCGGTGGAGACACAGATTGCATATAATCCAAAAACAATCACAAAAAATTCAGCGCAAGGCATCCTCTTTTATCTTAAGCAAAAGGGGGGTTCATGGATTTATCTTTCTCAAGTATGTGTCTTAAGCAAAAGTGGGTTCATGGTTTTATCTTTCTCAAGTATGTGCAACACCATTTTCTGCTGTGGATTGTTGTAGCTTGCTCATTCTAATTCGATCTTGATAATGTTAGATACTCAGAAAGGGAGGTATACTGTCATGTTTAATGGCAACTCAACGTGTAAAATTCGTTTGTATTGCCTTTGTGTTGATTTGGAAAGCCTTTGACAAGGGAATGTAGAATGCCATTATATTCATACATGTTCTTGCGGTTTGAATATGTTGTAACAGTTAAACTCTGCCCTGGAGCAACGCAAATGGGCAAAGGAAAAGAGTTCTTATTGGAGAGTTATCAGGTCCAAGGAGGGATTATTTTGTCACTTTTTTACTGTTTTATTCGTAATATTTAACCATGAATTGCATCAGAGAAACGAATGGTTACTAATTCTACATTGTCACTATGGAACCAGCCCTGACGGATCCGGGGGGGGGGGCAGTCAGCCTCGTCTTCTTCTTTTTTTCGCCATGGCATATATGATAAAGAGTAATGACCGTGACTGCCCTCTGCATCGAAACAGGAAAAAACTAAAAAAACACACGCACGAACTTTTCTATGAATATCTAAATAATTTTTTTAGATCGAACATTACATTTTATTCGAGAATAGTTTGACAATTGTTTGAACTGTAAAAGATGTTAATTATTTCAGAGTATACCAATGTTTGGAGCAATTAAAAAACTATCTGTACTCCTTTTAAACACGAAATTAATTGACAAGTTTTGTACGATGAAATTATATCGAGTATAATTGAAAATAATTTAGTGGAAGATTAAATTCGATGTTTATCTGGAAAAGGATGAGTATCGTTATAAATTAACAAAGCAAATGATGTTTTGTGGAGGAAGAGTCTGCTAAAGAAATGCAATGACCTGTCTTCGTTGAGAGAGAAGTGATTTGACAATTTCTGCTGTTGAAGTGTCGGCTAGAAAACAGGGTTTTCCTTGCCTTCAACTGGGGTAAAATTGATGAATTGCTCTCCCGGTGGTTTTCTCCAGAGTTCGATACCCATGTTTGAAGTTTTTGATTTTGTGAAGCATTGTTCCATGCACTGTTTGAGAGAGTAACGGTTCCAAAATTTTCCTTTTGAAACTTCATATTGGCTCCATCATTTATTTATTTTAAAGTTCCAAGGAAAATATACCATAAAAAATATTGTCCTTCAATCTTGGGCACCTGTTCAATAAACCAGAGAAAGCTTTTATCAATGTTTGTATCTCAGGCAAACGCGCGTGTGCTCTAGTTCCATGCCTCGGTGGGTAGGATCAACTATCAAGTGAGAATAATCTCCTGGTTAGATGTTCATTTTGTCACAAAATGAGCTTATCCAAGTTTTCGGTGGAGAATAGGAATCTTCAGTCAAATTCTACCAGAAGTCCAAAAGTTAGACAGGGGAACTGGAGGAATGCATGGCTCAGTCTTGTCAAATTTACTCCTGCTCCTGGCTCAAGGATAGCGATCATATTTCGGTCCATGCCATGAAAAAAAAAGGAGGGGGATAGGGGTTGTAAAGCGGGGTATTGAGTTTATGCAATTCCATTCCAGTTTCTTACCTCTCAGAAGAAACACAAGGCAGTCAAAATTGTTTACAAGTAACTGGTCATATAAATTAGAGTCTCGGAAGCAATAATTTGCAGGAAAAACAAGCACCTGTTATTCTCTATTACCCAGCAAGTTAAAATAATAAAAAAAAAAACATTTTTTTTTTATTTGAGGAAACAACACTTCTCGGAAAGCGTATTTTATGAGCTCGGATGAAAGTAAAACCTTTACTATCCCAGGCTCTTACAAGAGATGCATGCCCTGATCGAACTCGAGACCTGCTGTGCAGAGCTCCGGTCTTTTATCTTCAAGTTATGTCTTCAAAAAAAACATGCACAATGTAAACTCACATGCTGTCTTCTAGTAAGCACAGAAGATAGCCACAGATACAAAAAAAGACGAAATAGTGATCAAAATAGGTTACCACACAAAGAATCCTATGTTGTAATTAAAGTATTAAGTTTTTTCTCTCCAGGTTTTCATCGCTTTTAAGTAGATCACAAATTGATCCTTACAAAATAATAAAAAAGTCAAAATCTTAAAACAAAAAAGAAAAGTAAATAAGAATTCTAACAAAAATAAAATCCAAATTTTTTTTTAAAAAAAAATAACAAGATTTGCTTACACAACATCTTCAAGTGTAATCTAGCGGTCATTCAAGTGTCTACTGATTACACTGGTCAAACCTTCTATAAAATCAAGTTTATAAAATCACCTGAAAAAGTTTGAATCCAGTTCAATTGTTATTGCTACCATATTGGTTTTGCACGGCTATATCTTTTTTTGGGTTTGATCATGTCTTGCTAGTTTATAAATATATTTGTTAGGGTATCAATAATATGATTTGATATCAATACATCAAATATTTAAAAATATTAAAACAAATTTTAATTTAAAGCAAAAAAAAAAGTTTTTTAGAAAAGTAATTTTCAAGTGCTCCCCCCAACAGGCCCAAATAAGGCGTGGAGGGCTGAGGTTGATTCTGCCGATCCAAAAAGGTATTTGTTTGGTATATTTGTCTTGGGCCACGCTTGCTCCTATTCTAAACTTTTGTTTTTAAGTTCGACAGTGAGGGTTATTTTTATCTCGGGTAATTATAAAGATAGTTTAATGCATTTAAAATAAATAATAATCTTATTAATAGAATATATATATATATATATATATATATATATATATATATATATATAGTTTTGATCAAGTGAGCCGAGTTGTTAATTAATTTTATTGAATCAATCAAGTTTAATTAGATCAATTTGTAGTTATTCAACAAGAAATTTATCCCAAACATGTGCGATAAATGATCAAATTAACCTACTTAATTAAAACAAGTTTAATATATTATCTAAAAAGTCAATACATGCTATTTTTTGTTTTCAATAAAATGATCTAAGTTGTTAAAGTCATTCAAGAGGTGTGACATGATGACTAAGAGGTTAAATTCTACACAGCGGGTCTCAAATTCGAGTTAGAGCGTGTATTTCTTGTAATAGCCCGGGATAGTCAGAGTTTTACTTGCTCATCTGAACCCACAAAGTGCGCTTTTTAGAAGAAAAAAAAATCTGAACTGTTAAAAATATATTCGAAATAAATTACACATCAACTAAGATTAATTTTCTGAAAACAATTCTACTTCCCACGATGATCTTGATATTCAAAGAAACTTTTTAATCAACGTTCATTAAGTTTCAATTTTTTACTAGAGTAGTTGATGGAGCAAGGGATTTATTTTTCTCTGGCTGCCCAAATAATGGACAAAAAATATTAAAAACAGAGAATCAGCGGGTAGCGACTACAGTAACACTACAACAACAATAATCGGAGGAGTTTTATTACAAAATATAATCGGAAACCAGGATCGTTCCATTATTCAACAACAAATACAATATTTATAAACACCTTTTCTAGGAAAATCAGCGGCTCTCTGTAACCAATCCACTAGAAATTTTTCTCCTCTCTTTTTCTCACTAAATCAACAAATCATTAGCAAACTGGATGGTTTGCAAAAGAGGTGGAAGAAGAAGAAGCTGGGAGAATACAGGAGAGTACAAAGCATCCTTTCATCTTTTTTTCCCAGTGAGGTGTCTTCTCCGTCTCCATGTCAATGCTATATGCTAGCACAAACTCATGTTTACACAGCGCCAAATTGTCTTCAGCTGCCGTGTAACTTGATTGATTTTTCTAATAATTCGCGATTGTTGCCTGTAATTTCTTTGATCCTTGATCCGTTCTTGTATATCTTGAATGATGGCAGAAATGTCACCCTCTCCGACTTTGCTAAGTAAGAGTGGTCTTCAACCTCCACCTGAAATCATCAATCCAACAATCAATTATCAAAACTTTTTGGTTTCAACTTCTACTTTTTGGTTTTGAGGGGACTCAACCTAGACAGTTGATTTCCTGCTCTACTTAATTATGGCGGGCGTGATTCATTGGCCTGCCCGAATTTATCAAGTAGCTTTCCTGGGATCTAAAAATTTGTAGTTGGCAGATAATTTACTGGGTTTCTTCTTTAATTGGATTTATTTATTTATTAAAATAAAATGCTTGCAGATAACAAACCTTGAGAAAGTTGACAGATGGGAATTTCTTGGAGGCTTGCTCCATCGTCTGCAGAATCTGCTCATCATTCTCTTTTTTACAAAAGAGTACAACAGACATCCCTGCCGATTCACGCATCAAAAAAATAGTTTCCTCGTCAAATAAAAACACCAACTATTTCTCGTCTAGTTCATATATAGCACCCGCCAGCAAATGCTTAAATTTTGTACCTACCAGGTGAAGTTACAAAGTGTCTGAAACGCTCATCACTGGAAACCACCGCTAAATTAGAACCATATTTGAGGTCCTTGGTGTCTTCACCACGTTGCTTCTTAAGCTGAACCTGCGCGTCAAACAAGGCCCGGCCCACCTCCTCATCTGCTGGGCTTTCTCTTATCAACATCTCAAAATCTTGAATTGAAGATTCCCATCTTCCCAGCTAATAATAATAATAATAATAATAATAATAATAAATAGATAAATAAATAAAATGAACCGGAATTAGAACAGTGGCTTAAATTTTAACAACCTCGGCATTGCAGTGAGCCCTTCTTAGCCTGGCCTTGCTATGATAAGGTTGCACAGCGAGAGCCGCGGTGCAGTCTTCTACAGCCTTTTCAAATTGACCAAGCTTGGACCGGCAGGCTGCTCGGTTGCAGAGCAAAATGGAGTTGTAGGAGTCATATTCCAGGCCTTCACTATATGCGATGCATGCCTCGGTGAACTTTGATGCCTTGAATAACGAGTTGCCACTCAGTCTGGCAGACGCTACTGCTCTGACACTCCTTACCGCATCGCTAACCTCCCCGTTACTGGGATCGAGTCGAGCTGCTTGCTGAGCTGTAGCCAAAGCTTCTTCAAACCTAGTAAACAACAAACATGTTTGATTTACAAAAGTTTTTTTTTTAAAAAAAAAAATTATTGATATTTTTATATTATTTTGATGTGATGATGTTAAAAATAATTTTTTAAAAATAAAAAAATATTATTTTAATATATTTAAAAAAAATTAAAAATAACATTTACCGTACTACCAAAAATCACTGAAACTGCTCAATTTTATGACAAGTACCTATTAAATTCACAATCAATACAGGATAAGTTAAAAAAAAAATGTAATCATTCTGCTGTTGTTACAAAAATTAGCTTGAAAACCAGAATACCATCATTTGGCAACTAATTTGTTATGTGATGTTAAAAAGTCCATAGAGTTAAAACTTTCTTTCGTAACTTCTCTAAATGCTAACTGAATTCATCTCTCATGCACAAACCAAACCTTCAATAATCAACAGAACGTCAAAGCTTTCATAAACTAATAATATCATTCGGAAATATTCTTAAAATATTTAATTTTTTTCTATTTGTTTTTGCCAAAAAAACAAACAATACAATCTCTTATATATAATAAATTAAAAAATCCAGTAATACTAAATAAATAAAAAAGAGTAAAAAACATCACCTTAAAATAGAAATAAATAGAAAAACATCTTAATAAAATATAAAAAAATAAAATAAAGAATATATATATTTTTCTATCACCGATATATTAAAGCAAATGATTTTACCAACCTGCCCACAGCCATGTAAACCTGTGCCCCGATCATTAAGATATAAGATGCTATGGTCAGACCAAATAACTCGGTATAAAAGTCGGCAGAAAAACCCGGTCCGTTCTGGTAGGCCGTGCAGGCTTCTTGATGCCTGTGGAGCCTCAATAGTGCCTCGGCCTGCATAGCGTAAACCTAAGTGTAAAACAGAACCAACCTGCTTGAGCATTACGAGTTCAACAACTACAGGCAGTAGATACAATTCAACTACTGCCATGGTTGAACAAAAACAAAAGGTCGAAGATTGCTCACCTGCGGAACTGAATCAGCACCAGAGGAAATTGAGAACTCGGTCTCACTCAGCAATCTACTCCATTCTTTTAGTTTCCGAGCTTCAGTGCACCTGTTCAGGTGCTTTTGAAGTGCCTGCGCTCGAGCAACTTCCTTGGAGTCAGTATTGGTGCCTGACTGTTTGTAGTGATACAGAGCTTTCTCTGTTTCTCCCAGCCTGCATTTTGAAATTCACATTACTATACAATAAAACAGGATGATCACACAGATTCAATTTGTCAGCTGTTTAGTACACAAAACTCTCTTGGCAATCAATCGAGGTTGACCTGAAATGTATTGTTGCCAAGCGGTAATGGGCTCTTTGATAAGAGTGATCGAGCCTGATAGCTTCTTTGCACTCGACAACAGCTTCTGCAAGACGGCCTAATCCTATCAGAGCTGCACTTCTATTACTTCTATATGTTGCCTTATTTGAATCGAGAGAAATTGCACGATCATACAAAACCAGGGCCTCTTCATATCTTCCCTGCTTGTACTTCTCATTTCCCTTATTCTTTAAAACCTCAGGATCCATGCTGGTTATAAGACCCAGTCCCTGCCGAAATTCACCACCAGGCTGCCTCACAATGTTCCCCATAACACTATTGCCGCCGAGTTTACCGTAGCAATTTCTGGGTCTAGACGATAAGGCTGCCTCTTGAAGGTTCTTGTGACGATGATCCACAGTCTTAACAGTAGCATTAGGACTATTATTCCCTGACTGTCTTAGGTTGCCCAGAGGGCCTAGTAACATTACATTGCCAGAAGTGGCTTGAACAAGAGCCTTGTTGTCTTTGGAATTTTGATGATCGGTTATGGCAATCCTGCTAAGCTCTCTCGAGTCATTGTTGGAGTCGCTTCTTAGATTAGTCTTACTGGTTTGTGACACTTTGATCCTGCCCGAACTTGACGAGGATGATGTTGACCTTCTTGCAGCATCCGAGGGTCTTCTGCCTTCATTGTTTTGATGAAAACTCGAAGGCCTTGAGCGATGCAAACTCTTCTGTTTCTTTTCTACCTGGGGGGGAGACTTGGGCAAATTGGAGGAATCAAGGACGACAGGGTGGGGTTTGCTTTGCTGTCTCTCCGAATTATTATCAATACTGGGAAGGCCGAGGATATGCCGGCGTAGGAAAGCTCTCCATCCTAGGCCACAGCCTAACTCATGCTCCGTCGAGTATGTTGTGATCTCTGCCATGATTCACCCCAGCTTTATACTGCCTCTTGAGATAATAGGTTTAGACGAAGGAATTAAAGTGCTACTCAACCAAAAAAAAAGGCGTTAAAAATGTTAGTGTAAGCATGGGGTGTCTGGGGCTGGAAATTTTGTAGGAAAGGAAGGTTTAAAACTCTTTCGGTAGAATCGATTGAAAGAATTGACGAAAAGAAATTGTCAAAGAGGGAGAAAGAAGAAGACGATAAATGGCTTGAATATGAAGGATTCAGTGCAATAGGCCTTAGGGCAAGTCCAATGGCAGTGCTATGTGGGGAGCTATAAATAAAAAATGAATATTTTAATAATTTTTAGTAGTTTTCGGCACTCCAATGGGAGTGCTATTTGCAAAGCGAATTTCCTGAGCTGCTATTTATAGCAGCTCAGATGCAAAGAAGCCAAAATTTTGGCTTCAAAAATCTGGAGTCACGTGTGCGTTTTATATATATATATATATCAAAAATATTTATTTTTATTTTTATTTAAAAATATCTCAACAAGAAAGTAAAAAATTAAATTAATAATTATATTGTTTCAAGGTTTTTTAGAAGCAATTATTTATTTATATAACTTACTCCTATTAATTGTATAATTAATTGCATAATTAAACTATATATAAAATAATTGAACTATATTTAAAATAATATTAAAAAAAATGGTTCTTATCATTAGAGTACACATCAACAAAAAAGCCATATAAACACTATTCAAGAGCTATTTTACAGATTTAACTCTTAAAAATAGCTCTTACAATTAAACTTGCTCTTACTCCTTTGAAGTACATGTATCTATCAAGTCCTAATTTCCTAGGGTGGCTTCCAAGAAATCTACTTGATCCGTATAGAGAATCGAAACTGGGGCCTCGACTTAAAAATGAAAAACAAAAATTGTGTATAAAATTTTATAGGAAAAAAATATTAATAAAAAAACTTGTAAAAGCAAAAACGATAGCAACAACAAAAAAAAAGAGATAAAATTTTATAGGAAAAAAATCCGAGGAGGATGAGATTGTTAAAAAATAATCTCAGAAAAACATATAGAAATAAAAAATATAAATCAAATTTAAAAGGTTACAGAATCATATTGGATGAAATTAAAAAATATATAAAGAACTTCTCCCAGTACGGGGCAACCCGGTTGCCCCATGAATGTTAAATGAAATACAATGGTAGCTACATGAAATTATCATGGCTAATATACAAACTTTAGCACATGGGATTCTTGGTTTGGAAACATATTATATTTAAAATCTATTTTTTTTATCTTATTATTAAATCTGTTCCAACACTTATACTTTTTCTTTGTGAAAAGCAAAGAGCCTGACTCGACCATTATTTCCTGCGACTACTTCATTTCATTTAAAGTCTTTCCTTGCGTATTGGACGAGAGAACATCTCTTTTCATATGATTTGGAGTCAGATACTATCTAACTCACCTACGATTGAAGGTAGCTGTGGCACACAGGCTTGTTTGCCTGGACTTGACTCCTCTACTTTTTTTTTAGGGGGTAAAGAAAACACTATAACTCTTTTCATATCAAAATATATTTTATGAACTTAAATAACTCTGATTATTTTGAATTTTTACAAGAAATATATATATTTTAACTTGAATTTAAAATTTGTTGTATAGATCTCAAGTTTTTTCCAATCATGCCACTTTTTTTTGGGATGCTCTGCTTTTCTTTTCTGAAGGAAACCAAATCAAGTTCATCAGGACTTTTTTGACCGGAAATAAACCCTCGGGTTGTTTTGAGTGGTCTGATTACAGCGAAAGCACGCATTCTTTTTTCTCTCATTATTTTGCTTAGCTTGCAATAGCTGTATTTTTTTTTTCATACGCGGATAGAAAGCTACTGATTTGGTCTTGATTGCGAAAGATGTATCAATAGCTGGCCTAATTGAACCTATATCATTATCTTAGAATTTTGTGAACCCAAAAAAGATATTCGGTGATTGCAATCGGTGCCATGGAAGACACTGCACTGTTACAGTGGATGGTGAAATGAATTGTCTCTATAACTATTTTCTGGTTCATATTATAGAGTTGTTATTTTCTAAAGTGTTTTTTATATAGAAATAATATTCTTTTTTTTTTGTTTTTTAAATTTATTTTTAACATCTACGTATTAAAACAACCTAAAATGCTATAAAAATCTTAATTTAAAACAAAAATAGATATTTTTTTGTACAGAATACTTTTCAACGCAAAAATAAACGGATCCACATCAAATGCCGACCAGCTGTCTATTTGCCTTTAATTCTTCTTTCGGAGACCCCCTGTCTTCTTTTCATCGTATGTATTTTCATTGGCAGCAGTTTCTGGTGTCGTTTTGTGTTGATAGTAAAAGGGGTGTTCAAATTTCATGCAAACGGGGTTTAAAGAAAGGAGTCGATGTGTGTATGACTCCACCTACACGAATTCTGCTCATAACCACTCGGTGCCGGCTTCTAGCCAACCCTTTTATTGTTTTCACCGTGTTTTAAAAATATATTCAGAAAAAAATGAATTTTTATATTTTAAATTAATCTTTTTGTATTTTTAGATTATTTTGATGTACTAAAATTATTTTAAAAAATAAAAATATTATTTCGATGTATTTCTGAAGAAAAAAAATTCAAAATGTATTTTTATATTTTCTTATAATTATGATATTCGTAATGTTTAGAAGTTTTTAAGTTATAATACATTGCATTATTTTTCACTTTTAAAAATGATTGAAATATAAAGTACGTGAGAGAAATAACCCACAATCCAAGTTTAAATTGTAAGGGTTGAAAGTCTTAAAAAAAAACTGATTATTTAACAAAATAAAAATACTACCTAAAACAAGTAATTAGTCGAAAAATCGAAGCAAAATCCAAAATCACCATAGAATCAAATTCTGAAAAGATACAAAAAAGAAATAAAATAAAACGAAACATAAATTTCTGCCTCAATAAAACGAAAAGATACTCACACTCTTTTTTTGAGACGAGAAGAGAGATTTCTCTGAATATTCCTTTCTGCCTTAAGTTTCTTCTAAATAAGTCCTCGTTGTCCTTTTTTTTATATATATAAAAATAAAATCACTGAAAACTTAACAGAATATTTAGAGGGTATGATCGACAACTGTTCATTTTTTCAATTGGTCATTAGCTTTTTTTGTTATCATTTGTTTCTTTTAATCATGTTAGTAAATTAATCAACATTATTGAATCAATTTGAATCAATAACTCGAGTCCTAGCAGAAGTCGACTGTCTAGTTATTTACTACACCTAAAAAAGCTATGTGTCAACTCAGCTCATTCACTATTCATCTAAACAAAAAAGGAGGTAGTCTATTTTCTTTTCTTCTTCTTTTTTCATTCTTTGTCCTCCTTTTTCTCAATTTTGTCCTTTAAGATTTTATTTTATTTTAAAATTATCTTTGCAAATTGTTTCAATTTAATTTTTATGTGATCATTATAGTCCCAAACAAACACGTTGATATTTAGTTTGGTTTATACTCGATTTTAAACATATATATTTTTGTTATTGTAAAATTAAGTAAAAAATAGTTTAGAAAACAAAGTTTTAAACGCAATATAGTCTATAACCCGGATCATAAATTTTGAAAGTTAAGTTGACTAGCCTAGATCAATATAATACATCGCAATCTTAATATTAAAAAAAATCATTTTTTTTTAAGTTAGATTATGCTTTCTATTGATCATCTAGTTTACCTTAAGACTTGTTGAGATGACCAAAACATATCAGGACAACTCTTAAATGATTTAGATTTAAACTAAGATTAAATAATGAGTCGGTCAACAGATTTTAAAATTGATGATATAAAAAAAAGTTTAACAATAATAACAGAAAGTTTTCTTGATCCAGGGATATTTTTTACGTTGATTTTTGTTTTATTTGAGACCTGTAAACTAATAGGTTCTAAACACTTTTACATTTTGGCATCTCATGTTCCGCTTGCAGCTGTTACTGAACACTTCAGCACAAGGTTTTAGCCCTCATTTCACGCACTAGAGACAAGAAACATAACTTGCAAGTGAAGCTGGTGAAGGAGTTACCAGGGTGTTTACCACTTCATTTTAAAAATATTTTTAAAAAAATTAATTTTATTTTATTTTATTTTAAATCAACAAATTTTATTATTTTTAAATTATTTTTATATATTGATATAAAAAAATACTTTTTTTAAAAAAATAAACAGATATTATTTTAATATATTTATAAATAAAAAATATTTTAAAAATAATCTTAACTAGAATTACAAATAGGTTGACTTAACTGGCACGGGGACTGCCCCGAGGCCCTGGCCTGGCCGTTCATATCCGGGGGGCAAAAGAGCAACCAATGACTTCACTTTTGGACATCCATTTCGCGTTGCTATTTTCCAACATGATTTCCCTTGTTTATTTTTTTCCATGGATTCGCAATTTTTAGGGGTAAATATAAATACTTCTGGCGATAAAAGCAACTATGTCCCATCATTTATTATAATTATTAACAGAGAAGGCAAATTCATTATTCACTACAAAGCGCTTTGTTCTTTTCTTTTTTTTAAAAAAAAAAAACATTATTTAAAAATAAGTTTCTAGATATTATGATTCTTTTATTTTATTTTTCTTATTTTAAATTATCTTGATTTTATAATTAGGGTCAATGGTTTTGTAGATTAACTCTGATTTTTTTTTATTCTTAAACATTAATTTAATAGAGAATAGAAATTCACAATTTATATCAATTTGTTTATATAAAATAATCATAATCTTATTATTTGGATTGCTTGTTGACTAGGTTAACTGGAGTCTTTTTTTTAAATGATTTTCTTTTCAATTTCATACTTTTATATCTATTTGGTTAAAAATTGAACTTTACAATTTATTTTGATTTTTTTTTCTTTTATAAAGTTATCTTTGTATCATGTTCTGAATCACAAATATTACAGGTTAACTAAATGTTTTTTTTTATATTATCTTTTAATTTATTTGTTTTAGTCTCATCTTTAAACGTAAAGAACTATTTATTTCAAGCAATTGATAGAACAATTCTTGATACTATTCTCAAGAAAAACACTGCCAAAAATATATGGGATGCAATGAAGAAGAAATTCGAAGGGAGTGCAAGGGTTAAGAGATCTCACCTTCAAGCTCTCCGCAGAGAGTTTGAGACATTGGAGATGAGGTCCGGAGAAGGAGTGACTGAGTATTTCTCCAAGGTCATGACTGTGGCCAATAAAATGAGAACCTATGGAGAAGACATGCAGGATGTTAAGGTAGTAGAGAAAATACTAAGTTCTTTGACTGAGAAATTCAACTATGTTGTTTGTTCTATAGAGGAGTCAAAGGATATTGATATGCTTACTGTTGATGAACTGCAAAGTTCATTAATAGTCCATGAGCAGAAATTTTCCAGCCATAAGAGTGATGAACAAGCTTTAAAGGTGACATATGAGGGAAACAGAGGTCGTGGTGGTCGTTTCTCATTCCGAGGAAGAGGAAGAGGTAGAGGACGAGCAGACTTCAATAAAGCAACAGTTCAATGTTACAGATGCCATCGACTTGGCCATTTCCAGTATGAGTGTCCCACTTGGAATAAGGAGTCACTGTATGCAGAGCTTGATGAGGAGGAGGAGATGCTTTTAATGGCTTATATGGAGAAACATCAAGCAAGAAGAGAAGATGCTTGGTTTCTCGATTCAGGGTGTTCTAACCACATGTGTGGTTATGAAGACATGTTCAGTGATCTCAACAATGAATTTCGGCATTCTGTGAAGGTGGGGAATAACACAAGGATGAATGTAATGGGTAAGGGGAGTGTGAAGGTAGTGTTGTCTGGAATTTCACATGTTATTGCTGAGGTATATTTAGTTCCCGATTTAAGAAATAATCTTCTAAGTGTTGGCCAGTTGCAAGAGAGAGGGTTAGACATTTTATTCAAAGGTGGAACATGCAAAAATTTTCATCCAAGACGGGGACTAATCATTCAAACCACAATGAGCATAAATCGAATGTTCATTCTACTGCCTGATGCTCAGTCCCCAGCACAACAAACTGCTCAATGTTTCCACACAGACACACAAAATTTGTGCCATCTTTGGCATAGAATATACGGTCACCTAAGATACAAAGGTTTAAAAACCTTATCACACAAAAACATGGTGCGTGGTCTTCCACAAATTTCAAACTCAGATGTTACCTGCACTGACTGCTTGAAAGGGAAGCAGCACCGTGACCCCATTCCAAGGAAGAGCAACTGGAGAGCATCTCAGAAACTGGAGCTCGTTCACTCTGACATTTGCGGGCCAATTACTCCTACATCAAATAGCAACAAGAGGTATATCCTGTTATTTATCGATGACTATAGTAGGAAAACATGGGTATATTTTTTGGTAGAAAAGTCAGAAGCCTTTGAGTCATTTAAATGCTTTAAATCCATGGTTGAAAAACAAGTAGACTTGCCTGTGAAATGCCTTCGCACTGACAGAGGAGGGGAATTCGTTTCCAACGAGTTCAATGACTACTGCAAACAACACGGCATCAAACGGCAAATGACAACAGCTTATACCCCTCAACAGAATGGCATCTCGGAGAGGAAGAACAGGACCGTGATGAACATGGTTCGGTCCATGTTGTGTGACAAAAACATGCCCAAATTCTTCTGGGCAGGGGCTGTGAACTGGGCTGTTTACGTTCTAAACAGGTGCCCTACTTTAGCAGTTCGGGATGTTACGCCGGAGGAGGCCTGGAGTGAGATGAAGCCGTCGGTGGAGCATTATAGGGTTTTCGGCTGCTTAGCCCATGCTCATGTCCCCAAAGAGAGAAGATCAAAACTTGACCACAGAAGCATTACTTGTGTATTATTGGGGGTTAGCGAAGAATCCAAAGGGTATAGACTATTTGACCCAGTTGCAAGGAAAATTATCGTGAGCAGGGACGTAATTTTTTAGGAAGAGAAGCTGTGGAAATGGGGTAAGAGCTGTGACCAACAAATTGATGATTTGCATTGGGGTGATGATGATGACGAAGGAGAGAAGGAGAGGAACAATGGAGATGAAGAAATTGAAAGAGATGGAGAAATTGCAACTGGAAACAACGATGACAGCCACGGAGAAGGAGATGTCGAAGAAGAAATTTGTGAAAATGAGAGAGTAAGGAACAGTGTGACTTTGCCGACAATTGAAGAAGAAAGGGAAAGTGAGCTGCGTGAGTTGCGTGGCAGCCAGCCCTCCACGTGGCGAACCAATGACGCCAGCTCAAGAGGATTGCATGGCAGACAGCCTCCCACGTGGATGGCTGACTATGTAAGTGGGGATGAGTTGTTTGAAGATGAGACCAATTGGGCTGTTGAGGTGTCAGCCGATCCTGCCGTGTATGAGGAAGCTGTGAAGAGCACTGAATGGAGGATGGCCATGAACAGTGAAATTGAGTCCATAGAGAAAAATAAAACATGGACACTTACTGCATTACCAGCCGGATCAAAAAAGATAGGGGTGAAGTGGGTTTATAAAACCAAATATGATGAGAATGGGAAAATTGATAAATACAAGGCGCGTTTGGTGGCGAAAGGGTATGCTAAAAAATATGGGGTGGATTATACAGAAGTGTTTGCCCCGGTAGCAAGAATGGATACAGTACGGATGATCATCGCGTTAGCCGCGCACAAAAATTGGATGATTTCTCAGCTGGACGTCAAATCAGCTTTTCTTCATGGTGAATTGAGTGAAGATGTTTATGTAGAGCAGCCGAGAGGATATGAAAAGAAAGGGAGTGAGCACCTGGTTTACAAACTGCATAAGGCACTGTATGGATTAAAACAAGCTCCACGAACTTGGTTTAGTCGAATTGAAGCACATGTCATTGGTGAGGGATTTCGGAGATGCGAAAGTGAGCAGACTTTATTCACAAAAAGAACCCAACAAGGAGGAATCATCATTGTGAGTATTTATGTCGATGATTTGATTTTTACGGGTAATGATGAAGTAATGCTATCTGATTTTAAAAACTCTATGCTAAGGGAGTTTGATATGACTGACTTGGGAAAAATGAGGTTTTTCCTTGGAATTGAAGTATTACAAAAATCCGATGGGATTTATATTTGTCAAAGGAAATATGCTTTGGAATTGTTGAAAAGATTTGGTATGATGGAGAGTAATTCGGTAGGGAGTCCGATAGTTCCAGGATTCAAGATAAGTAGAAATGAAGATGGAAATACAGTAGATGAAACCTACTACAAACAGTTAGTGGGGAGTTTGATGTACCTTACTGCTACAAGACCCGATATGATGTTTGTTGTTTGTCTGATAAGCAGGTATATGACAAGGCCTATGGAAATTCATCTGCAAGCAGCTAAGAGAGCACTTCGGTATCTAAAAGGAACGGTGAACTATGGGATTCATTATAAAAGAGGAGGAGAAGGAGAGCTGTTAGCATTTACGGATAGTGATTATGCTGCCGACATGGAAGATAGGAAAAGTACCTCTGGGTATGTTTTCTTGATGGGTTCAAGCGCTGTCTCATGGTGTTCGAAAAAACAACCGATTGTGACTTTGTCAACTACGGAAGCTGAATTTATGGCGGCAGCAGTATGTGCTTGTCAAGGAGTATGGATGAAGAGAATTTTAGGAGAACTGGGACACTCAGATGAAAGTTGTACGATCATAATGTGCGACAATAGTTCCACTATCAAGTTGTCCAAGAATCCCGTAATGCATGGTCGCAGTAAACATATTGACGTGAGGTTTCATTTCTTAAGGAACCTTACTAAGGAAGGAACAGTTGAGTTGATTCATTGTGGGAGTGAGGATCAGATCGCAGATATAATGACTAAGCCATTAAAGCTCGAAGCATTTCAGAAGCTTCGGAAGTTACTTGGAGTATGTGAGATAAACTAATTGCTTCATAAGCATTTAGTTTAAGGGATGGAATGAAGGGGTCTTCTAGAATTGTTTCAGTTATTAGAATTAGTTAGAATAATTAACACACAAAAGAGAGAGCCCTAGTTTGTTAGGGCATGCATTTTCCTGTTAGCAACCTCTCTGCGAAAGTTGTTTATTTCCTGCTTTTTCTGTTTCATGTACTAAATGGCTATATATGCCAGGAGCTATTGCTAATCAATATAATTTCCATTCATCCCATTTCACATGTTATTTCTCAAAGTCTAACAGATCAAGGATTTATTGAACTATAAGTTTAGAAAATTAACTTGAGTTTAAGAGATTCATTCGTTTTTTTTTTTCTTCCCATATCTTTAAGCACGTGTTTTTTTAAGTTTTATACTTTAATGTTTATTTAATTAAGGGTCGAGCGATGTTATCTTTTTATTTGCTTACTGATAGACTTTTTGAGTAAACAACTTAAACTCTTAAGATTTATTTCTTCATAATCTGCTCACCCTTTTGAGATATAATCTTGATGTATCGGAGCTAGAATTTTTAAAAATTCCTTTAACTTTTCCGAATCCCTTCTCATTCTTAAACTAATTGGAAAGATGAGAAATTATCCTGCATGCTAAACAAACATCGCGAAAATAGAAAGGAAAAGGGAAACCTTCTGCAGTCTATCCCTTCCTTGGAGACATAACATGCTTGGCCAGATAAACAAACAAAATTTCTTAACATCCGCCGAGGTTTCTACTTTATAAAATGCAACGAGGCTGAGTCGGCTTAAAGAGCCCCCGCACATAATTAATCGCACTCCATTGATGGCTTACAAATTCTAGGTGAGCTAATCACCACATTCTCACAAAGTAAAATCAACACATTTCAATTCCCCATATTCATAGGTAGCTAGGGCAACTCCGACACATAACAAGATTCAAGAATTTAGCTGAACCACCATATCCTTGAAAGCACGTGCATGTGTTATACCATATGTTGGCTCGAATCATAAAAGGAGGCTAGAAAAGCGAAAATGAGAATTTTTATTGAAAATGGTTGCCTAGCCTGCACGTACGAGATCCTCAGTTAGGTTAAATATATACGTGGGTGCTCAAAATTTTGATGAGCAGTTTAATTTTTCCCCTCAAGTAGTATTCTGTCCCGAATATATTCCACTGATGGATAGTTGACGTAGAAGCTTGAAACCCTTGTCTTCAAGCAAGCCATTTTTTGGACAGAAGCACGAAGCCAAGCTGTGGAACGGTGGATGTGAAAGGCAGCGCAATCAAATTGTACATGGAGATCACCTGATTTTTTTTTTTTAAAAAGTGCCGTGAAGCCGAACATGAACAGAATTCAATTTGGCTTATTATACGTAGCGCACATGTAGGGCAATAAGCAACGCGGAGAGAATAAGATATAACACGTGCGTTTGACAAAGACACTTGCCTCACACAATTGTATTTCTGATTTTTTATCATCGTTTTCCATTGAATTAAGAATGGTTTTACTCCTAAATTAAAGTGCTATGTAGGCATTTGTTTAAAGTAGATAGCAGAGTGTTAAAGGAAGTGGGAATTTATTGATCGCTTTTTAGCTCTGATGGTTGCAGCGAACCTGGATGTGGGTGAACCGACGTATCCAAGCTAAATCATATACTTTCTAAAAGTTTCTTCTTTCTTTTTATTCTTCTAAGTTTCGAAAGAATAAAATAAAACCAAGCATCAGCCCCCCCCAGAAAAAATACTGTACAAGGGTATCAAAGATTGAGTGGAGATTGCAACCATTATATCGAGACCTCTATTTTTCAGCATTTTTTCCATAATTCACCAACAAAAGAAAAGGAAAGAATATCATTACATGAAACGAAGTTTTTATTTTTAAAAGTCTTGAATTAATACAAAAATAGAATTGAAAAGTTAAAAGGTGAGGGAAAAATATTATCCTTTGAACTCAGATGGCAAAAGATTCTCTGATCTTCCTCGATTATAACTTGGATTTTGTTCCTGAGCTCTGACTCGGTCAAAGGCTGAGCTAGATTTGGTTTCAAGTCCTCGGTGTATCATCATCAAGCCATGCTTACGAATTTCACAAGAAATAGAGGTAGGAATTGATTGGTATTTGCCAAGTTGAAGTTGTTTAATTAGTTTTCTCTACCGACCAAAGATATTAGCTAGTTATAGGTCGAGAAATAACGAGGAGGGGGAAACCTCTTCCCTGAAAGCGATATATCCTCGTTAAAAAAATAGATCCCTTTTGATTTTTTTGTAATAAAAGAAGTGTCGTTAATTCCCATTGGAGAGGAAAGAACAAATTCAATGGTGTTAGTATACGCTAATGCAGAGAATGAACATAAGAATAGTGATTAATTGGGGCGGTGGAGTGCATTTCTGCTCACTTTAATTATCCATGTATTTTAGCGAGGCAAAGAACCAAGTATTTGTTCCCTTTTCCATCTTCTCCTGTATTTCCAGACTTAATTAATTCAGTATTCACATCGCTTTCTTGCTTTCACATTCATTGCCGAGTAGCCCACCCTCCCTCTCTCTTTCTCATTCACTTTGATCTTGACCGGTTGCCAGCCACCGGCAACCCTTTCTCTACTCCAAAGGGACCCCACCCTGCACTCTCTAAAGGATCTTCTTAGTGGAGACATTAATGTCCTGCAAGTCTTTTTGTTTTTTTTAGAGTAAAAAAGTTTCAATAAATAACCTTCTTCTCTCTTTCTTTTCTCTTTTCCTTCTCCAGAAACCCTAATCCCAAAGCATACCCTGAAGTAGAAGAAGCGAGACGAGAGCCAGTCTTGTGTGTCCCACCTCTTAGCCTTCACCCTTTCGTTCCTGTTTCTTTTTCCGTTCCTGTTTCTCTCTGGCCATCATATTTAAGAAGATCTGTGCGCATTTTCTCTTCTTTTCGCGGAAACCTTCGCTGTTAGTGCAAGACAAGGAAGAGATTGCCTCCATTTCAGATCGGGCTTTAAAAGATACGGAAACTTTCTCAAGGGCTGATTTTTATATATATTCGTTTACTTGATGGGTTCTTTTGAAGAATCCTCAT
The DNA here is from genome assembly GCA_964035475.1 of Salix caprea. Lineage (NCBI taxonomy): Eukaryota > Viridiplantae > Streptophyta > Magnoliopsida > Malpighiales > Salicaceae > Salix > Salix caprea. The sequence goes on along the minus strand of OZ037755.1, from coordinate 13,282,308 downwards.
AACTTCTTTTTTAGATCACCTTTTCTCCTCTGCTACCTGGCAACTATCACTGTCTTCTACCCTTTCTGCTGTTTCAACTTTTGCAAGTTATGGATTCTGGTAATAGCGGTAGTATGCAATCTTCTAGTGGTGGTGGTGAAGAGTATGACTCGAGGCCAGAGTCACTCCCAGCTTTCTTGAATCCTTCTACCCACCACAACTTTGGTCCTTCTCTGCTTTCTCACCACCAACCGGTCACTATGTTTGACCCTGCACCAAGTCTCTTCCACGCTTTCTCTCAATCTCAACCAAACCCAATTATGGTTCAGTCACGAGGCCTGGGATCCGATCCGAACTGCAATGATCTTGGCATGAACTTACCAGACTCATTATCATCAAGTCAATCAGCGGTTTCGGGTGTTCAAGGATCAAGACAAGCTCTACCTTCCTCTAAGCAATTGCGATCGGTTCATGATGATGGAGTGCGCTCTTCTTCACCGTCTGACCAGACACATGGGATAGCAAGAAACCCAAAGAAGAGAACAAGGGCATCGAGAAGGGCACCCACTACAGTTCTCACGACAGACACGTCCAATTTCAGACAAATGGTGCAAGAGTTCACCGGGATCCCAGCACCGCCATTTTCAGGCTCACCGTTTACTCGAAGGCTCGATCTTTTTGGCCCTGGCTCGGGTTTGAGGTCTGGTCATTTTGAAACAATGGGGTCACTTTACCCTCCACGTCCCACAGCTCAAAAGGTTCATCATCAGCAAACCCCGTTTTTATCTTCTTCCTTTCCTTCACTTTTTAACAATAATATTGTTGATGCCACTAATATTGCTAGCACTAGTACCGCCGCTAACAATAACAATACTATTTCCACAGCCGCAACTAGTACTTTCAATCCCAGTTCAGTTAACTATCAACTGCCTGCTGATATAGGCCTACACAAACAAACTCAGAATCTGCTGAACATGCAAAATCATATGCTTTCAATTCACCCCCTTCTACACCCCCCTCCTCCTCTTCAACCATTACCTAATGTGCCTGGTTTGGGTGCAAATTCTAGAGCAAGTTTTCCTTTACCTTCCCTTGAGGAACTGGGTGTGGGCCATGGATATGTTAATGGGCTAACAGGTCATGTAACAACAGAAGAGATGAGATTATCGAATGATGGGAGTCAAGATCATAGCCTGAGGTCATTGAATGGGAATTATGGTAATATGCAACGTGGTAATAGCTGTAAGTTGAATTACTCCTCAGCTACACCAGATTTTCACCATGAAAAGGGTTTGGAGAATGTTTCTTCAAGAGCTACAGAAGGTACAGTTGATTCATGGATCTGTCCTTCAGAGTTCAGAGTAGGAGATCATTAATCAAGATTCACCCCATAATTAAGGGGTTACAAAGTAGATTATGAAGAAGGTTTGCTGCGGGCAGCTGATTGTCGTGTGTGGATGATGGTGGTACTGTTGACTGTGATTTTGGTAGTGAGGATGTAATTCTGTTATTGACCTCGGTTCCCGACACTTTGGCTAGATTGCAGCATCATATCATTTTTTTCTTCTCTTTTTTCAAGAAATAATCTATAATTTTAGGAGTATTGATTTACTAGATATTACACTTTAAATTATGTGTAGATATGTTTATATGTTACTTCTTTATATTTGTCATTATCTATATCTATATATATATATATATATATATATATATATATATATATACCATTTCTAACTGTTGCTTTTCTTCTTCGAGCTAGCTAGTTCGAAGTAATCCAGTTATAGTTGATTGCTTTGCCCTTTAAATCTTCATCTTGTACTTTACTGGATACCATTATGGAGTCCCATAACACCGTACAGAAAATTGTCCTCCTCCTACATAATTCACCGGAAGAAAATGAACAGTTCTGTGGTGCCGCGTTATGTAGAAGATCGATCTTGTCTGCTGAGAAAGATTTGCTGCTAATGGGTGGTCCAATTCTTGTTTTTCTTCAACACTACATCCTGCGATGTCCCAGTACCATTGAGTTGCAGGACAAAGAAACAATTTTTATTATGGCATGCGAACAAGCCTATCATTTTTCACTTGTTATCTTCTTCAACAACTCCATATTTGTGCATGAAATGCCCTTTTTAACTGCCCGTGTTTATATGATTTTCCAGCTTAATATTGCGGTACGATCTCTTACATGTTTCGTCGTATAATTCATGGTATACATGTACGTCTCTTTTAGGATAATAGTTCATTTTACTTTTGGATATGGTTACTATAGGGGATAATACAATACAATATATAGAGTGATTGGTGGCGAAGATTAGGGGAATCCTTACCTGCCGCCATCATAAACTAGAAGTTAAAAATTCCATCCTCATTACATCCTTGTCCATGATATTATGATTCTTAAGTTCTAATTCATTTATAGTCTTTTAAGTAAAACAAAAAAGGTTTTACTTCATGTGTGCTCATTAATAGATATAGATGCCCATTAAGAACGCAAGAGATCAAACTAGTTTATCTGGTCAGTTAGCTAGCTTCATTGGATTTGGTGACGTGTTAAAACTTGAAGTTTTTTATTTTTTTTAAAAAGAAAAATTAATTTTAAAATTGGGAACAGCCCGCTTCAAACATGCGCACACAATGCTTTTCTTGCTCGCACTGCCTGAGACCATCTTCATTATCAGCCTTATTTAAACAACCTTTTTTTATTAAGGGAGTAGCCCAATAGCCCTGCAAATTCATAAATGCACTGAGCATGAGAATATATAAGCCGCAGCTTCCATAAGTTTTGTGACGATATAGGAAATCCAGACAGCGCACACATTATATGGCGGACGCATTATTAAAATATGGTGGGCTCGTGATCCACACCTTCCATATTGATTTTTGAAAAAAAAAATTGATTTTTCATGTGGGGGTGTGGAGGATTAGATGATGCTCGGGTATAAATCTCATATAGCTTTGCATTTACGACTTTTATGCGGCCACTGGTTTTACTTGCTCAAGTAGTTTGTGGTATATTGATGAAAGTCTGTGGAAATCAGATGGGTGCAGTTTGTGGTATAATTGATGACTTAATAACAAGATAGGGTTCCTACCATTAAAGTCAATGATAATTCCAGTCCTCGCTTTCGTTGATTGGTTGTCCTAGATTTCCTTCTTTTTTTCTTGGTACATCCCCTAGATTTTCTTAAGCTGTAGATGTTCATGGGAGAGATCATCACGGGGGATTTATAGCTGAAATAATAAATGTATGATTATACAATTAGCCATTTGGGCGTAAGCAGAAGCGGGAGAAGAGAGATATTTTGTTGGGAAAAAAAGAAGGAAAAGAAAATCTATAGTGAATCATTCTGATAGATAGAGGAATGATTAACCTCATGAATCAGGGAAAGTAATAGCAAAAGGGTAAGAAAAATATCAAAGCAGTGCAGAAACATAATTATGATAGAATTTTTGGGAAACAAATTGGCAGAGAGATGTTACTTGATTAGCTACGATATGAACAAGCAATTTGCAAGATGAGGACATGTTTTGAGAGGGAAGGAGTGGTGACATGTGACATTTTCTCTTTCGGAATCATGGTGGCCCAGGCCAGAGAATAATATGGATTTTAGCAATGATGATTGTTTCTCTCTCATCCGTCTACCTCAGGGTCATTCGAAAGAGAAAGATCTCTGCGTTTTGAACAGAAATGGTCAGTGCCAGCTCTCTCAATTTCGAGCCATCTCCAGAAATCTGAAACCTTTCTTTCTTATTTCCATCATCAACGCGCGAGAGCATGCATCCATGGAGCCTGCGCGATAAATCACGAATGCTATGTGTGCATGTATTATTTTGTTGTTGGGTAGTGTAGTCTGAACTGATGCTGTAAAAAAATTAGTGTTTTAATATTTGATTAAGGTTAAAAACTGAAAATTTTGCATGGATCCCACATGAGAAAAACAATCAAACCAGTGTTTTACAAGAAAGAGTTATTAGCTGTTTCTCGTGACTTGTTACCTGCGTTTTTATTAGTGCTTTGTATATAGTTGTAAGCATAATAAAAGATAAAGATACACGGTTGCAAATGTCTATGCTAGAACTCTCAATTTCCATCCTCATATTACTGCAAATTCTCCACAATTCAATGAAAATATTATTATTATTATTATTATTATTATTATTATTATTGTGCTTCCAAGCAAGCTGTGCATACAAAAGCATATGAGACGAGCATATTCTTACCACTAACATTGTGAGGTCGCCCTATAATATTTTCTTAATAAAATAAAATATTTTTGAGTTGAGGAATAAAATATGCTAATATTCCTGCAAGTGAATATCTTCTTATTTTTTTAAAATAAAAAATAAAAGTAAAATTAATTTTTATGAAAAACATGGTAACAAAACACATAAAATTATTTTTTATTAAACCTTAACCTCAATCACAATTTTAACCAAACACTTTAATTTCAGTTATGAATCGCAGGTAAAAATATTTTTTATAAAAATATTTTTTTAAAATTTCAACCACAACAACAATCGAAATACCAAAAATACCCTAAATCTCTCGCCTCGCGCCGAGCCTTGATATAAAAACATACTAAATTAGGAACTGGGTAACTTGTTTCCAGTATAATAATCCAAGCTAATGTCAAAACCAAGCATAACGGGGAAGAGAGATTGTCATTCTGTGTGACGCTTATTTTTCTATCTTAACTTATCACAGAAAATTTAATGGTTTGCTGGTTTTATCAATAAATATCTCAATTATTAAAAAAAAAAAAACACTTTTCTGAGAAAATGTATGTTTTGTACATTTCGAATAATATGAAACATGTTTTTAAAGCGGTCAGGAAGTTGTTTTAATAGAAGCTAAAACCGACCTCGTTTAAAGATTTAAAAGTAACGGAAAAATATTTATGAATAATTATGAAAATTAAAGAAATAAAAAAAATAGCATCTTCAACACGACCAGAATTTTTTCATTTCCTGAAGGATTAATCTAGGCACTGAGTTCGTCAGTGTAATTTTTCCGTATAGGCTTCCTGACAGCATGATTTCAGTCAAAGTTTAAAGTGTATTGTTGTTTTTTAATTCATTCCTTTGATTTTTATTATTTTCTTAATGTATTTATTCTTTTCCATTTAACTCTCAGATTGAGATTTTTTTTTATGATTTTACCCCTATTTTCTATTGTACTCTTCATTTTACATTTTTGTCTTAATATTTTTTAATAAATTCATCATTAATTTGAGTATAGAAAGCTCTGACAAAAAAAAGTTTGAGAATAAAAAAAATGGTTTTGTGGATTGTTCAGTGTTTTATCCAGGTGTGTTTAATATGTGCATGTTTAGAAGAATAACTGTGGTTGTTTTTAAAATGATTTTCATTAAAAAAATATATTAAAATAATTTTTTTTAAAAAAAATATTTTTGATATCAATATATTAGAATAATCTTAAAACACTAAAAAATTTAATTAAAAATTTAATATAAAAATAAAAAATTATACTTAAAAAAAAAAAACGGTTTACAAACGTTTTCACAGACAACCCCTACCCCTTATAGGCTTGTTAGTTCTTGAAGAGTCGGAAAAAAAAGAGGCTACATTAACTATGTAGATTTTTTGACGTTTACTCTAAATAGATCATTTATTATTATGGTGATTTTTGTGATGTAATATATGATCAACTGTCCTATACCTTGTATGTCATGCAATGGTTCAATAAATTTTTATGCTTGGCTTTACAACTTTTAAAATTATAATATAATAGATTATTACAATTATATTTTTTTAAAATAAAAAATATATATATTATTTTGATGTATTTTACAAAGTAATTTGAACTACACTTAATTGTGGAAAGAAACTATAGAACTGAAATGTAATTCTTATAAAATATAAGGATGAAAGATTTTTTAAATGAATATGAATTTGAAAATAGGTATACGTTTTTCCATATGTGTCTAAACACATCGCTTTAAATATATACTCATAGAAATACAGTATGTTAAAGGGTTTTGACGCTCTTTGCATTAATGTCATGGAGATTTTGGGAGGAGGTGCTTCTTTTCCGAATTTTTGATGATTTTGCTCCCCTCTCCCCACTGTGCTTAAAATTGCACGGAAATTCACGTGGTTCTTGCAGACATGGAGACATTGTATTGTCTGCCTCGGCAGGTCTTATGTGATTTTCATCAACCCCACGTGTCCTCCACTACTCCCTCTCTCTCTCTCGTGTTAGTTTCTTAACCACACTTTTTAGATTTTTAATTATTTTTAACCTAATTAATTTAGTGTGCTTCTAGATTGTTTATTTTAAAAATATATAAAAAAAATATTTAATATAAAATATCTTTTATCACAATCCTAAATAATTCTAAACTTGCATGTGTTTAGGTTTAAAAATACATCAAAATAATTATTTTTAATTTTTTTATTTCTAATAATAACATGTTAAAATTATCAGCAAGATGCTTATAAAACATTATCCTAATATGCTTTTAAAAAAACAAAAAGTTGAAAAACATTAAAAAAACAATAGCAAAAACAGTCCGAAACACACTCATGAATTGGAGAGAACAAAACCAATATTAACAGCGAGGCAAGAATATTGACTGTAGAAGAATCTATACGTAGCTATGAATGCAATGAATGCTTAGCTAGCCTTTTTGTTCGGGCAAAAACCTTTTTCTCTTATCCTCAAAACAATGGGTTATACGACAAGAACAGAATCAAATCCATGGCAAAATCGCATTTCCATTCATGTTTGTAGTTTTTACTGTGCTTCTTAGAAATATATATTTTAAGTCTCACGTGAAATATAATGTTATGAATGGACAGCATTCAGTCCACCTAAAAACGTAAAATTCCTGAGGACATAAATTTTTTTTTTTTTTTTAATTATTCACTCTGAAAGTGGATGCCCTCCAAATTTCGTTTCAAAATTATTCTTGCCCGTATCACAATAATTCAACATTAAGTTTTTAGACTAGTCACTGATATCATACACGATCCATCCATCTACCATGTATTTTACTGTGTAAAATATGTCGTTTGAATTAAATAAGAAAAGCAGATGAATTAACACAATGATCCGGTGACTCGAGCCTATTAAGTTGTTTTAATGAAAGACTAATGTGATATTATTTTAGTTTTTTTGTAAATATTTTTATATTTATCATATTTGACTTATCAGATCTAAACGAAGTTAAATTAGATCAACCAAGCATTAATAAGATATAATTTAGTTAATTATCTGGTTAATTTAATTTTAAATTTAGCTAAAATTTATTTAGTTACAAAACCTATTTTTAATGAAAAATTAAGAAGATTGTTGAAAATTGCACAACCTTCACGAGATGAATGTTCCAGACCAGGACATTCATTTGAACAAGTGAATCGATAATGCATTGTTTCTAATAAGATAGATTTACAACGCAGCTTAAAAGACCTCTGTCACTACACACACACACACGCATGTATAAAGCTTGTAAAAAAGAAGAACTGTGCAGTTCTATTTTCAGAAAAAAAGGCCGGTAAATCATCAATATAGATTTTTGAAGGATAAGGTGACGGGACATTTTCTGACAGTCAGTGACGCAAAAGACAACGTCAGCGCCAGCTCATGCCTACGCAGAAGACTCACACGGGCTCCGGGGACCCGCGAGAGGCGAAAATCAAGGATAACGATACACGTGTAGGATTTGATAGGAATCCCTCGTGGGCCATTGGATTTCGATCTGCTCATTGTGACGTGGGCTCCACTGGGCCAAGTGGTGGCTATGTTTTGCATAAAAGCTGTACGAAGGAAAATGATATTCTCTTTTTTCATATCTAGTCCCTAAAAAGATCATATGATTTGATCGTGACATCTATTAAGCGTGGGTCCCTTCCTCCTCTGCTTTAGCATTACGCTCTTTATTTATTTGCAGAAATATTATCTCAATTTATCAGTATATCTTAACAGATAATAAGAATTGTGTTATCTTTGTTTTTATTTCTAAAAACAATATATATTAAAATACTATATATATATTAAAATTTATTTTTAATCTCAGCGTATTAAAATAATTTAAAATTGTAACAAAATTATTAATATAAATAAAAAATACTTTTTAAAATTGTATTTCAAAAATGTTTTAAAACAAAAAAACAAACCAGCTTTAGTTTTTATTTACGTGGTTACCCAATTTCTTTTAAATTGGATGAAAAAAATATCAATAATAAATTTGATAATGATTAAAATATAAGGATAAATAAATAAAAATTAGACTTGTAAATTATTTACAAAGATTGAATCTAATTTATATATAGTTTACGCAATTCTCCTTATTTATATAAGCTGCTACTGTCATCTATCTTTTCAAGACCCGGGCTGTAGCCACAGGCAAGCGGTTGATCTTGCTAGGTCGTGCCTGGGAAAATCTTCTTTCGGTAGGCATCTGTGTACACGGAATAGCCTGCGATAAACACCGAAAAAACCGGTCTGGAAAATTCGTGGACTGTGGTCAGAACTATTTTTATTAATTTTATTCTATGATTGGGAGTTTTTAAATCAATGCATTGATAAAACCATTTTGCTTCCTCTTAGTTTAATTGTAGAATTCATTTGAGGCTGCACGTGTTTGATCTGCCTTTTCTTCTCATCACCAGCATAACTTTCTGGAGGAGAAGGTTCCTGTAAATCCTGATCGGAGAGCTAGCATTCAAGATCCAAGTAAACCCTGATGATCAGAGGTGCAGGACGTGTTGCATTAAGCCACGTGAGCTATTAAGATTCCATCTTTCCAGATCATGTGTCTCAGCGTGTCACTGATTTCTTCCCTTGCTCAGCTTTAGCATCCACCTATGTTGTTAGAGCTTGTTGGTTTCTCTCATGAGAAAACTCTTTCCTCGTAGCCTTGTTTGTCTTTGCTGGTTTCCTTGGGGGCTTGTTTGGAAGAAAAATGGGGGATTTCCTCAGATTCAAGGTTCAGTGTGCCAGCCAAGAAAAGCGGGGGATTTCTCAGAAAAATGGGGGCTTGTTTGGAACTCCTACTTTTCTTCCAAACAAGCCCAAGAAACCTGTAGGAGTTCCAGTGGCTCTGTTGTCTCATCTGTTCATTCCTCTACCGTACCAATCCATGACAGAGAGCAGGATCTGATTGAAGCATTGATAGAGTTAGACATGCCGCAGTTGATGTCTGATAATGATTCAGCCAGAGTTGGAGATTATTCTTTAAGTTAGATTTCTTATTTTCGTCATTGAGTGGAAAGTTTATTGCACTTCCTCCTAATGAAAGGCCCATGTAAAGGCCCAATATTGTTAAACGACGCAAGATTAACGAAACGAATATTCATCGATTTGGCTGCCAATTGAAAAAAATAAAATTGTCGATCATTTAAAATCAGAATAGCATGAATAATTTTTGAGAACGGAAAATATTATTTCATTAACACCAAATTTAGTTAGATGACACGGCTGTTTTCACATTACAATCATGAAAAATACAATAACACCCACGACAACCTGGAACTGTATGTTTTTTTACAAGGATGATTTTGTCAAAAAATAGTGAACGGGTACTAAAGCATCATGAAGAATCACACAGATATAAGAAAAGAATTTTCAAAAGTGTCAATTTTTTTTTACAAAACACAAATCTTAAAGTTTAAAAACACTGTTCAGGTTCTCACAAATACTCATTATTCAGTTCTTTTTAGTTTCTTTCATTTTAATCCCTGTATTCTGTAAGGTATGCAACCCAGTAAATGAGCTTTATTTCTTTTCAAATTCATTCTGTAAGATTATTTTTTCAAAGCTTTATGCGCTTAAATATGCTTTGCAATTAAATACCTTTCTATTTCTTTCTTTCTTGTGCGATAATAGCATACTAAAAGTATTTACAATACGTATCTCCATACACTTTCTCAAGGTAAAATAATGTCACATTGGTATACAATGGTATTACAAGAGAAACAAACTAATCAAACAAGTATAGAAGGAAAGCGCTGCTCTTTAGATACCAAACTTTGAGAGGAACAGATGAGAATAGCCCGAAAAACTTAGATGGGTTTTGTTGCACAAAACATTATGAATCGGCTATTTCTTGTGCATGTAAAATTAACTAGTCCACAGGCTCTACAGACGTCTTCTAGTTCACGTTCAGATAGGAAGATTTTGCTGCCTGATGCTTGTGTGAATCTCTACAATGGAAGACAAATTGATAAACTTGTATGATCTTGGGTATAAGATTATTCCCATGTCTCTGAATACAGAAGATATCATTAATCTAATTAAGCATGCTGAGCCAAAGTCTTCAAGCATTGATAGTCAAGTTCCTGTTCGATTCCCTTTTTTTTTTTTTTTTTCTGTGCTTTATTTTACTACGACATAGTCCAATCCGCAATATGATACATCGCAGAAAAGGGATGAATAAACACTATTGTGACAAATTGATTTGTATTGATCTTGTCAGCAATAGCTCTACTTTTTCTATCGTATTTGTCCACAAAAGCATGTTGTCTAAAGTCCCCAAGTACAGCAGTTCAAGTTGGAAGTGAACCACATACCTGGCTTATAGGCTTCAAAAATGGGATGAAACTGAAAGGCCCATCAAGTATGTAGGTGGTAGCAACAAACACTCCTCCCGGCCTCAAAACTCGACTTACTTCGGCTACCTGCAAATTAAAGAATAGCTACCACATCATGAAGATCTTATGCTGGTAGACTTGAGTGATGTGGGATAATTTATAAGCACACTTGTAACAGAAGCAAGTAGCGAATGTAAGTGGAATCATTATTAAAGCACACTTTCCATGAGAAGAATACTATATTTTTATATGTGATGGAAAGTGAAAACATATGATATCTGGCTACATGCCAAATATATAGCCACCATTCATTGTCTCAAGCCCTTCAGGGTGTTTATTATCACCATAGAACCATGAGAAAAAATAGGTGGCGGCCAAAAATGAAAATGAGATAGGGGTTTAGCAGAGGAGAATGTCCATCAAGGCTTTTCACATGGGCAAGGCGTAGAACAGTAACTTGTAACCAACAAGGCCAGCACTTGAGAAATCGGGCAATAGGTAGCCAAATTTTTGACAAAAAGAGAGCAAACAACTGTTATGCAGGCATCAAAGCGTGGAAGCTTGAGCTTCACAACTGCCTGATTCCTTTGAGCAGTAAGACTCATGGCTTTCCCCTCCAGTCTCGTCTTTACTTGTCAGTCAAAACCGTGGTTACTGATCTCCAATATACAGTAATATGATAATATAACGTCTAAAGATAAATAGGTTTAAAATACTACTAGTGAGGAATAACTTACAGCCGATGATGGTGAAGGCCAGCAGTGTATAGCAGCACCAGCATGGACAGCGTCAAGGGAACCAGAAACGAAAGGAAGTCTAGCTATATCAGCTCTGACCAATATTAAGTTCCTATAGAGATCAAATACAATCATTGTCCCTGATCAATATTAGTTTAAAAAATAAATCAAACCAATTAGAAATAGAGTCTCAACTCAAGCAAGCTTTAAGCCAAAACTAGTTGAGCAGCAGAGTTTCAAATTGTTTTATTAACAGAAACTCCAAATATATTACATCAGAAATTGCAGCTGGTATATCAATTATCAATTTCACTGATCTGTTGTGATGAGCTCAGATCATCAAACAAAAATTAGTAGAAAGTTTTGGTTCATACTCTTTTGGAAAGTTTTCCTCCTGCTTGATGAATTCGTAGCACTGTCGCAGCATGTTTTCTGAGTAGTCCAGAGCCGTAACAAGAGAAAACAACCCACTCTTGGCAAACAATCTTGAAAATAAACCACTACCGCAACTAGCATCTAGAATATTGCCACCTAAAACTGGCTTGAGGTAATCCTTCATCATTTCAAACTGCAGTCCAGATCACTGTGAGTCTAGGTTGCCAAGCAAATAAGATCTCCAACTCAATAAACAAATTTCCTGGGAAAGCTTTCAAAAAGAGATGTCTTGTTACCTCCTCCTCTGCGCCTGGAAAACCACCCCATACAAAATTTTGACGCCAACCTCTTTCATAAAGGAATGATATGAGTGGTGTTCTGATTCAGAAAAAAACAATAAAAGGACATAACCAAAATTTTAATGTCAGGCACTCAAACTGATAGTGTGTGGTAGCATGAAATGCATCGGTGCGATGACTATATATTCCAACTGTGATTATTATCCACACAACACCATTGAAGTCAAACTAAACCACAAAAATTGAAGCTGTCTCTAGGCAAAAAATGCCAAAAGAACTATTTTTTCTCAATGAAGAAGTTCCAGCATAGGTTGTCTGGATCTTCAAATGCAATCAACACAATCGCTTATCTAGCCAAGATAACCAAGTTCAGACTGGTTGTGGTACTCAACAAACGCCAATCCCTTCAAAATGAAATTTACAATCACTGAATTGAAGCTCCGCATCTAGAGAATGCAATAGAGTCCAACGTAAAAGGCTCAAAGTTTAGTTAAAAGTAACTTGACCCTTGTTCTGCTTGACAGGATAGATGGTTTAAAAGACTAACTAGTAGCCATCATCAGTAAAGCATGATGGGTCGGAATTAATCCAATAGAAATTAGTCGCTGTAGTTAATAATCGACCATTACCCCATGATGGACAAATCTTCTTACATGTACTTTTTGCAAAAGTCCTAGTGTGAACATGAAATTATCCATGTCCCAAACTTACTATAAGCACCATGTCCACAAACTCTATCTTAATCATAAAGATTGCAATAGCTATTTCATCATCACCTGAAAAGTTCTGTGGCCATAGGCATAGCATCATCATATTCCTTAGCCCCGCTTGCGACCGTCAATTCAAGATGTGTTTCCTTGCCTGAGTAAGTCTTCTTACAGGTGCTGCACTGCAAACTAGATCCCCGTGCAGAATCTCTGCGCCATACCCAACCATTACAAACATAAATCTAAAGAGCCTCACTGATTCCATGCCAAAGGCAATAACGGTTTCTGCATACGTTTCTAAAATAACTTACACAGATAAGACGTTAGCGCCGATCAAATTTAAGGGGTCGTAACACACGGGACAGGCTAGGATGTTCTTGCTGCTACTGACATCCTTTTCAATCACCACGGGATCCTAAATCAAATAAGAAAGGAGGATATTTCAATTTAAGAACAATCAGTGACTATAATCTCAATTCTCAACTATTCATCAAAGAACACACAAAAAAAGGTACAATGCTTGCAACATTTGCTTTCGCTTCAATTCCCTCTGATTTTTATCATCAACCAAACAAGGAAATCAAGGGAGTTCTTGTAATCACAATAAACACAGATTCAAAAGCGCGATTATGAGTTAGAAAATAAAACTCTGGACTTAATTATTTGAGAAAAAAATGATAAATTTGAAATCTAAAAAGGAAAGGCTGACCGTTGCCCTGGTCTCAGCAAAAGCAGTAGAAGAGGCACTAATTTTTGCCGCGAAACTAGTGCGTATAAAGGTAGGGGTACAGTACGGTGTGAAAAGACCTCGACTCGAGCTGCTGAGTTGACTCGGGCGAAACGCAGATGAGAGGTTGCTAAGGATTGAGGAGGCCATGGCTTCTTCCAGCGTCTCTCTGAGCAGAGCGAGTGGGAGTTGATGAACTATACGAGATTATTGACGGGGAAAAAAAGAAGAAAAAAAAGGGAATAATTATATGGGACACACAAGTTCAAATGAAAGAGAACAGCTATCTTAAATTATGCTGTTAATTTATCGTTTGTTTTTATACTTTAATTATTTTAATATATTAAAACTAAAATTAATTTAATATTTTAAAAAACAACCATGATAAAAATACTTAAATCAAAACATGATAACATGGGCTCCCCTCGTATAAGACACCACCTACAAAGCAAGTGTTTTTAAAATATTTGCTTATTAAAAAACGAGTGTTTTATGGTGGAAAAAAAGGACTGTGTGTTTTGGGTGTTAGCTGATCTAACTAAGTGTGTCCTGAGGCACGAATTTAATTTGTCTGGATGGATTGATGTGAAAACTCCAAGGTTTTGAACCATTCATGCTGTATCTTAGTTTGAATTAAAAAATTATTAAATAAGTCAAAATTAATTAATTTATAATTCTAATGAGCTGGTCATGTCCTATTTAAATTTAACCAAATTAATATAAAAAATATTTAAAATAAAAGTACAGAATTTAAAAAAAATAGTTTTAACATGAATGAACTTTATAACTAAATTATCTCAACATTTTTTACCATGTGCCAAGTGGGAAGGGCTAAACACGAGAAGATCATTACATATTGGGCCATAAGGCTTCATGGACTTATTTTTACAGCATAAAATGTTAATAAAAGAGATATTAGTCTACACGTGTAGGTGTATAAAAATCTTACAAGGACTTATTATATTTTCATCTTATTAATATTATGTAAGGAGTATTTGTCCCTTATTAATGTGTCGTAAAGATTATATATTTCTCATTAATACATTCAAAAGAAAATAAATATTCAACTCTTTTAATTCGGTAAAATACTAAGGTTTAAAAGTTATAAACACCTTATGAACCACTTAAGTAAGAAAAATATGATCTCTATTCTCGACATATATGTTTTATTAATTTTAAAGCATTAATCATATCAAAACTAATAACAAACACTCGTGTTCATAGCAATAAATGTTTACTGTTATTTATTTTAACCATTTACTAGAAAATCATTAACTCTATAATTTGAGGGTCATCAAGTCCTGCCACAAGCTATAAGTTTCATAAACAATATAGAATATATCATATCAATGGAATTTGTGATTGACCCAAAATCTTATTCCAAAAAAAAAGTTCCAAAGCGCTTTAGATTTTGAAACATGATTTGATGAAGGCTATGCTTTTCAAATATTTATGCTTCACATTTTATGAATCATATATATCAAGAAAGGATATTCTTTAATTTTTAATTCTCTCATTCTAAAAAAAAAATCAAAGATCACTATTCTTCCTCTATAAAAAATATTGACTCTTTGTTTAAAAATCCACATTGAAGCCTTTAGCTAATCACGAGGGTGATGTATGGAAAAGAAACTGGGAAATAAATGGAGCATATGCAAAGTACAGGGACTAAGATATAGTTTGCCCACCGAAGTTTAACTCGTTGATGCTTGATTCACTCATGAGTCATATATGTATATATTATTATTATGTCATTATTTTACATCAGCAAGCCCGTCTAGCTCAGTTGGTAGAGCGCAAGGCTCTTAACCTTGTGGTCGTGGGTTCGAGCCCCACGGTGGGCGATGATGTGTGTTTTCCTAATTGCTCTCCGTTTTACACGACAGTGGTAGTGATGCAAATCATGCAAGGCAATCAAAGCCTGTAATGAATATCCATTTTATTTTTGCTTTTGAACTAGGGTGGAAGACTACTTATTAAGGACAAGAGCTGGACATTTGCTAAAGAAATTAATTTCATTTTAACATTAACTATTTTTATTTTTCGTCGAATGAATTTGTTTCTTGCCTGTTGTAGGTGATAGAAAGTTAAGCTCCGAGTATTAATATAATGCAGTAGAAGAAGCCGAGTATATTTCTGACTAACACAAGCTTACACACAGCAGCACAAGTATAGGATATGTTATCATAGGTCTTCTTCTTGCTTAACCTTGCTGACTCCGAACAAGAACAAAGCTAAAACCCTCCTCTTTATATAATAAATTTTGATTATTTAATTGGTAATTAAATTTTGATTTGAAGTTAGAGCTCATTTATATTTCCTCTGGCCGTTGGTATTCAATCAACTGAGAACTTGCACAGATTCAGTGATGGCCACACGATAGTATCCGTTCGTGTTTGTGGTCTCGGACAGAACCCAAGATTCAAGCTTCATCGAGTTTAATGGGGATGACAACAATGGTAAGCATAAAGCATTTTAGCTCCTAATATTTTTAATTATCGTCCTCTTAATTCCCTGCCGACATAGCCGACGTGGCGTGGCACTTACAGAAAAGTGTTCCACTTTTCCTAGCCCATAAAAATGATCGTTAGTTGATGATATTGACGTTCCGTAAAGTGACATCATTCCTCACCTGGAAATTAAAAATCTTGCTTCTACCTTTAATGATTTGTTCTGAATTCATTTTTTAATCACACGAGGCGGTACTTTTAAGGTTTTACCGGGTTTTTGCCGCTGTGCTTTCCGAGCGTCGAGGTTTTAAAAAATAAACAATCGTAATTAAAATGGAGGAATAAAACCATTCCCGTTGAGAGATTGACAGGCCGGGTATGCTCTTAGCAGAAAGGAATTTACAGTTTTCTCGAAGTAGAGAGCCATTCCCGTTCAGAGATCCGTGGCCAACCGCTGTTGGAAGAGTTCAATTGATTCATGAAAGAAACCTTGACGATAGGCATGCTATGAATTTGTACATATATGTTTTATTGCATGGAAAATAAACAGGCACATGTGATGATGATGCAAGAAAAAGGTATGGAGAAATTCTGGGGAAAAAAAATTCAATGACTAGCCGAAATTCATACTTTATTCTTGTATCATCATCAAATGTGTTTGTTATTTTCCACTCAATAAAAAATATATGTAAAAATTCATAAATAGCTGGGATTTTCAACCAAAGATTTACCCCACTCGGTGTTATCCTGGTCTGACTACCAATCCTCTTCGACATCCTCTCTTTTTTTGTATTTATTTTCCTGCAAGCCGCTCATACAGATTTTCCATGCACTCATGACTTTTCCTAAGTAGAGGAGCTACTCTTTTTTGTTTTAAAAAGACATGATATGATGATAAAAAATTTACACAGTAAGTTTTAAGTTCGAGTCCGGGTTTGTGATCTTAATAGCAGGTCTACAATTCGAGTCAGAACTTGCAATTTGGATAACAAGTCTCAAGTTCAAGTAAAAGCATATATTTCTTATAAAAACCTGAAATAACCAAAGTTTTATTCAGTTACTTAATACAAAATATATTTTTTCGATAAATAAGGTTTCTAATATTCAAAAACAAAAAGGAGTTACCTATTTCTGGCCACCGGCTCACCATCACTAATATTTTTTATTAATAACATGAACGCACAGCAGTCTTCATGACATGAGACATCAACTAAAAACTACCAAGATGAGCTAAGCCAGTGCAACACTAATTTTTTAACCAATGATACAATCACTTCCATATTAAGAAATCTCGAGTTTCAATATAAATACACTCGGTCATGAAGGTCCCAACACTAGCAATTTATTAAAAAAAAAAAAAAAAAAAGAGTAGCCGAACTCATTCAAAAGCCATGAAAGTCAATTGAAACCACTGAAAGTCAGCCCAAACCAAGCAAATCCATGCAATTTCTAGGCCGTATGTGCATTCTATAACTTCATGTATATTTTTTCTTTAGATATAATATTACTCGTGGAACTAATTATTTCAGGACCCGTCAAGCCTATAAATCCAGCCATGAAAATTACAGTTCATGTGTGAAGTTTTTTTTGTGACATTATCAACGTGTTATATATATATATCGTGGTACTAAATGAACACTTTGAAATTAAGGTAGTTTTTCGCATGGATAACAATTGATTTTTTAAAATAAAAATGTTTAAAAATATATGAAAGTATTTTTAAAAAAAATATTTTTGATATCAACACATTAAAACAATTCAAAAATAAAAAAATAATCAAAAACATGATTTGAACTTAAAACCCTAACAAGGACAATATTAAAAATTACTTCGATTTATCATCAAAGCGCGTTAAAAAGGGAATTTCCAGGGAGATGTTAGACTTGATCGTGTAGATGCGAGAGTTTTTTTTTTTTTTTTTTAATAGAGCATGAAAATCCCCGTTAATATGTGAAGGCGAAATTGTCTATTTTTATAAGTTTGGATGACTATATTGGAGGCCCTAACCGGTAACATCAACACTACTTGAATACGAAATTAATTATCTTTCACCCTTATTTATCAATAATCAAATCATATTCTTTATTTTTATTAATATTTAAACTTTCAATTTATAGATACATAAAACATTTAACAACTTTAGTAATTAGCTAAAATTTAATTTTATAATAATCACTAATGTAATAATTTCTCACTTTTTAAAGCTCTTATCCTACCCATGAAAATCCACCGAAGATTTAACTCACCGAGACCATAAATTCCAGGCCTGTGGAACTTGTAATGAAGCTTTCGGGTTCTAATTTGGTTACGGATGTGGCTGTTTTGATGGTTGCTTTTTCATTGCAGGATGTTAGAAAGAGTGGGATATTTCTCGAGGAGAGGGCGAGGGGAAGAGAAGAGAAATACGTGATTGTTTTTGTTATTTTTCTTGCTTTTTTTTTAAATTTACAAAACTGTATCTAAAATATATAGGTGAGGGTGGTTCGATCATTAGGAATTCATTCAAGAGACACGTGCAATTCACGTGATAAATTTGAAACAAAGGATGGAGAATTTTGATTTTTTTCACCAGAAAAAAATATTTAAAGATTAAACTAATACGATTAATTATAAATATAAATCAAAGAAAGATTCAATTATACAAAATACATTTAGTCATCTTCCAGAATTATAAACATATAACAAATATTAAGTAATTATTTGAGAGGCCGATGAAATATAAATAGTACAAAACCTGGCAGGTCTCTGTAAAGAATCTCTAATTTTGTTCGTTGGGAAGGCTCAAGCGAGGTTACATTGGACAGCAGCGTGTGGGACACATAATTATTTTGCACACTTTCGCTCTTCGTGTCCACAGTTCCTTTTATAAAATTAGATTTATTTTATTGTTTTTCTAAGTGTGTATTTAATAATATAGTTAGTAAATATTTTTATACCAATATTAAAAATTAATTTTCGAGTATGAAACATTAAGAAAATAAAAATTTAAGACTATTCCAAACACCTCCGTGGTCCAAAAGAGCCGAACTTGACCACTGCCAATTAAAAAGTTGAGAAACCCAATAACCGAACATGGGCTACACGTGTAGCCCAAGCTAAAGTTATTTGGCACATAGGTCCTTATAAACATATATATTTCATTCTGCCAGCTGCTACATATTTGTCAACCAATTACAATTTTTTTTTAAAATTAAAATAAAAAAGTCAAAAGAACAGATCATTCTCGGTTTTTTAAGCTGGAAATTCTTGAGCCAGAGTATCTTTAGCTAATTCACCATCGACGAGCCAAACCAAGTGTATATACAGCTCAAGAATCCTCCTCGTCTTCTCATTACCACTAGCCGAATTTTTCTTAGTTTTGAGTAAAAAAGTCAACTCCATATTTTGGCCAATGCTACCTTGATTGCTTAACTGGATGGGGAAAAACATTTATTCATTATTAATATTTCTACTTTCTTTCTTTCATTGCTTTCACTGAGCTTAATTAAATCTTGTCATGTTGCTAGGCAGAGTAGCGATCGGCTGTACGCACGGGGAGCTGTACGCACGTGTTACAGATTATATTATAAAAAGTATTAAAAAAAACATCGGAATGGCAGTGTCCGTTTGGTTGAAATGACAAAAATATAAAAATAAATATAAATGTATCTTTTAGATAATTTCAACTAAATTTATGTTTTTTCGTATAAGATGACATGTCTTTAAATATATATATATATATATATATATATATATATGTATGTATGTATGTATTTTATCTATAGAATATTCATGTAAATAACTTTTAATTTAAAAATTATCCAATAAAAACATGTAATGATAAAATAAGTTATCTATAGAATCACCTTGAGATAAGAGTACGGTTAAAAATACAAAGAGTTAACTTGAGTTGATTATATACACACACACTAGGTTGTTTGACCACAAATATTATTAAAAAAATAAATAAATGATTTTTTTATCTTAATTTTAACAAAATTTATATCTGATCACTCAGGTCGTGTGTTGACACAATTTTTATCATATTAGTTTGAGTTACTATTTTCTCTATCTTTCTTGAATTTGAATTGGTCCAGACTCTGGGTATGACTTGCCAACCTGATCTAAGTTTTAAAACTATTACATTATTATTAATAACACTTGATATAAACTAAAATAAAAATAATATATTTAATTATTTTTAAAATATATAAATTTTATAATAATACATGTCAATGATAAAATATATTCTATTATATTATGTTTACCATCAAACAAACATAATATAAAAACTCTTCCTTTATCTATCTAAGATATTACTTTTAAATACAATTTTGTTTTTCTATGTCTTTTCTATTGTCATTGTTTTTTTTCTTTCTATTCCACGAAACAAACGGTACCCTAGTACCAGACGAACATGCAGGATTGATCAACAATTTATTTATAATTTTATCTCTTCTGAGGTTTTCAAGTCTTTGTTATTTTCTTTTTATGCTGTAATTATTAACGATAAGGATATGATAAATTTGTTTGAAATACAAGCCGATCAAAAGATATCTCGGTCGATAAAATAAAAATTCAAAGGATGAAAAAGCTCAACAGTTTCACATAAAAAAAAAGAAAGGTGGGTGCCTTCTAGGAATTTCAAAGGGGTCTTGAGATGCGATTTAGAATTTAAAACGACCAAATCCCCGTATTGCATGCCTGGATGCCACCAGGGACGCTAATATCCTGCCCAACGGATACCTTCCATTCTGGTATAAAAGACACGACGTTCAAAATACGTAGTTTACATTGGCGAAAATAGCCCTCAAACCGTCCGCTCTGGCAATGTCCATTTCTGTCCATTCTCATCCATATTGCAGGACGGATATTACCCGAAGAAGTAAAAAAAGAGAAGTTAATTCACAGGGAGATCAGAGACAGTCACGCTATTGGTGGGGCTGCCTTGCTCGCCGCACGTGAAATATACTCTGGCTCATGACCCACGAAATGATTTGATATCAAGTGTTGAGCGGGCGGTCACAGATTTTGATTGCTCACATGGGCTGGGTTGTGGAGTGTAGTAGAAACTAGAAACGATGAGCAAGCAATCTTGTCCTCCGAAAATATCTCTCGACCCCCTCTTTTTGGGTATTAATCAGCTCGTGTGTCTGTTTTTTAAATTTCTCTTAATTTTGTATTCTTCTCCTCCCTAGGAAAATACCGGGGGCAGTTTCGGAATTGCAAAGCAATCTCAATCACCGGCTCTCCAAACTGCCGTCACCTGGGAGTAACGGAAACGCACATGCCAAGCACACAAGAGGGAAAATCCCAGGGCGGTACGGAATTCAAATTCAGCACCGGAGAAAGAATTAAATAAAAAAACAAAAACAGCCTCATTTTCGACTCCTTTTTCTTTGCTTTTAAAACAGAGCAAGAGAGAAGGAGTAGCTACTACACTACTCCCTCTCTCTCTCTCTCTCTCTAAAAGTGAAAAAAAAACCCTTCTCTCAAAAGCGAAGTCAAGCCAACAATAAAAACAGAAAGTTCTAGTAGATCAGGACATCGTAGTCATTTCACCCAGATCCACCCATATTCTCTCCCCTGAAAGACACTCAAAACCAGAGCGAACACTCTTATATACTCTCTCTCAGTCTGAAACCAAACAAGAAGCTCTCCTCTCTTTGCTTCTTTCTGGCCCAAGCACTATTACATATTTATTTTCCTTGATTTAATGGAGAGGAGCACTCCGGTCAGGAAACCACACGCTTCCACGGCAGATCTGCTCACGTGGTCCGAGACTCCGCCTCCTGATTCTCCCGC
Source organism: Salix caprea (assembly GCA_964035475.1). Classification (NCBI taxonomy): domain Eukaryota; kingdom Viridiplantae; phylum Streptophyta; class Magnoliopsida; order Malpighiales; family Salicaceae; genus Salix; species Salix caprea. Next base: position 13,260,693 of record OZ037755.1, on the reverse strand, counting down.
CGTTGGCTCTGCTTCTCGCTCCACTCGGTCCCACCAGGTAGCTTACTTTTTTCAATTTCTTTTTTTCTTATTCCTTTTCATTCTCTTAGTCTTTTATTTTTTAATTTAGTAGCTGATTGATCGTTTGCTGATTGATTTATAGCCGTCAGACGGGATCAGTAAGGTGGTGTTTGGAGGTCAAGTTACCGAGGAGGAGTTCGAGAGCTTAAATAAACGGTGAGATCTGTGGATCTTAATAGCTGATTATATACCCTCTAAATTTGGCTTCGATAAGAATTGATGATGGTTTCGATTGTCTAAATTTGGAAAACTTAAATCTCTTTGTTTCGCACAATGGGGTTACTGTTGGTTTGATTCTGGACATTTTGTGCCTAATTAATCCATCCAGTTGTCCTTAGATCTGTGAAACAAACATTTTCATCAGATTATTACAAAGCTAAAAAATTTTGTGTGTACTCGTAAGTTTTATTTGACATTGTCTCGCTACTCGTACTTGATCTTTAACTCATAATTCTCTGTGATTTTACCCTGCTCGTGACAATATCCTAATAAAGGAAGTACAGTTTCTACAGATTTTTTTTATAAAAAAAGTCAATGATATGGCTTTTAAACCATGTTTTCTTGGCGTAGAACATGACTGTTGCTGGGTCAGTTTTTACTTATTTGAAACAACCATTTTCAAGATTGTTTTCTCAGTAAAAAATTGAGTGAAGACGAGCTTTTGATTTCTGTGGGATTACCAAAATCTTTGTTTTTTTCTGATACTAGAAACCACATTGTTTATGGTAACTAAATCATTTGGCGTTTGGTTATTTAGCAACATGTTCATTTTCTTTTGAGGTTTCCATGTATGGTCGTTGACCGGATTAAGTTTGAAATTTTAAGGAAACCTTGCTCTGGGTATAAAATGAAGGAGATGACTGGCAGTGGCATTTTTGCAGCAAATGGAGAGAATGATTTGGCTGAATCTGACAGTGCCAACCCCACTTCTAATAGCAAAACTGGACTAAGAATGTACCAGGTATCTACTACATCGTTCTTGATTAAATTTGTTTGACCTCACACACAATGTTTTGCCCACATTAGTGTAATTTGGCCCCAAGGATACATCTGATATGGTAACCTATTTTTCTGTATTTTGATTTTGGGAATTGCCAGCAAGCAATTGCTGGAATCAGTCACATTTCATTTGCAGAGGAAGAGAGTGTTTCTCCCAAAAAGCCTACTACCCTGCCTGAGGTGGCAAAGCAGCGTGAGCTAAGTGGAACCTTAGAAAGCGAGTCCGATGCCATGTTGAAGAAGCAGATCTCCAGTGCCAAGTCCAAGGAGCTAAGTGGACACGACATCTTTGCACCCCCTCCTGAAATTTTACCACGGCCAACAACTGTGCGTGCTTTGGCTTTGCAAGAAAGCATCCAATTGGGTGAACCTTCTCCACGAAATGTAAGCACTTCTGTCAAACTTTCTAAAATAAGTTTGTGTGGGTGCATAAACAAAGTGTTTTGCTCTCTCCGTGTTCCTTTAACTCTCTTGCTTTGCAATGGAATTTAACCCTTCACATGAACTGGTTGGGAGGCATGGTAATGGTTGTCATACATGTAGGACAAAGATAATTCACTGAACAGCTGTTTCTACAAGTAATCCATACTTTGTTTTTCTTAATTCTTAGCATATATTGTGATAACTGTTTAAATAAATGGACTTTAGGGTAGGCCATAGATAATTCACTGAACAGCTGTTTCTACAAGTAATCCATACTTTGTTTCTCTAATTCTTAGGATATATGATAACATAATATTGTGATAACTGTTTAAATAGATGGATTTTAGGGGTGTCTGGGAAGCACTCAAAAAGTGCTTTTCAAAAAAAATTGAACTGTTTTTTTTCCTGCTCTAAATGAATTTATTTTTAGTGTTTTTAGATTATTTTGATGTGGTGTTGTTAAAAATGATTTTAAAAAAATAAAAAAAATATTATTTGAATGTATTTCTAAGTAAAAATCACTTCGAAAAGCAGCCACAACCACACTCCCGAATACCAGTACATGCCACATCAGCACATCACTAGGGGAAGTATATAATTTCCCTTCCAATAGCACTGACCTGCTCTTATGTGATTTGTGTTCTAAGATATAAGCTGCCTGTTCTGATAACTTTTTTTGCTGGTTTTAATTTGAATCAAAGCCTGACTGGTTCTGTGTTTTGCATGAATTTTATAGCCTGCTGGAGGTCAAATGTCTAGCGAAGAATCAGCAGTGAAGACAGCAAAGAAAATTTATAACCAGAAATTCAATGAACTTTCAGGAAATAACGTATTCAAAGGTGATGCTCCTCCATCTACTGCAGAGAAACCGCTGAGCGTGGCGAAATTGCGAGAGATGAGCGGCAGTGATATATTTGCTGATGGGAAGGCAGAGTCTCGAGACTACCTCGGTGGCGTACGCAAGCCCCCTGGCGGCGAGAGCAGCATTGCCTTGGTTTAATTTATTAGGTCTAACCCTGTTATTTTATCACTTTGCCTGGTTTTGTTTATTGCTAGCGAGGATGTGTTACTACATTATTTGACCTTTCACTGTGGGTTTTGGGAATATGTTTTAGGTCTTAACACGCCAACCAGTGTTGTGGACTGTCTGCTAATTGGATTGAATGTCCATATTATCGTGTTTTTCAGTGCTTGTTTTAGTGAAGTACTTGGCTGATCACCAGAATTGATTTTGTTAGCATTATATTGCCACCATTACTGTTTGTGATTAATTCCTATGAAATGTTTTCTTTCTTCTTTCGATCCATTGTCGAACAATTTTCTTGCTCCCACTGCTTTCATTGATAGCTCTGCAGAGGATTCTTCTGTTTGTCGAACCTCTTAAATTCTTGGCCTTTTGTGTTGTCATTTAATTATTTTCCACGACCTTTAAAAGTGGTCCAGGACAAGGATAGTCCATCAAGGCACTGTCTAGAATGTCTGTAATATCATATCTTTGGAGTCTCCAGATTGTCATATTTCTTCTCTGCACTTTAGTCCAGCGCTTCTCCAGATTGTCATATTTCTTCTCTGCACAAATTCCACCGTTATGGTGGAGGGCGAGGCCATGCTTATTTGAAAGGGGGTTCTTGGCAACCACAAGCTCGACACGTGTGCGCGTTTGATGTAGAAACCAGCACTGATTCGAGTCAGGGAAATTTTCAGTTGTTATACGCAAAACACAGGAGCTGTAGCAGGCCAGAAAAAAATGGCAGAGATAATTAATGCATCTCCTCAGCAACTGTCCCCGAAGTTCTCGTGTAATTTGTTGCCCAATCCCCTACGTCTCTGCCGCTTTTGTCCTGTTGAGCCAGGAGAGCAGAGTTCTCCATCAGAAAAAGAAGACAAAATGGCGAAAATTGGCAGGTATACTAAAATAAAATTAAAAGAGCCTATTAAGGATAGGAGCAAACCCTACAAAGTGTCTTCTTCATATTGGGATATGGCATATGGAGCTGTTTCATAATTACTTGTATGGGTTTCTGTATTATGAAACAGCTTGGGGAAAATTGTCCTATGGTTATAGAAATCAAGCGCATGACTGAGAAGGTATCGGTGTTGAATATTAGAGTAAGTTTGGTGAATAAAAATAAATAAAAAAACCTAAAACTCAATTGGCTCGGCCGAAAACGGATGGAAGTTTTTCTTGGGCAACAAGTCGAGAAACTCTCTCACTGGAAACTTTATCTATTTTATTTGATTTTCTCTCTACATACATTATTTTAATTAATTCTTAAAAGTCAAATCAGAGTTGTAAAATAAACTAAACAGCTTCGAAGGTAAGGACTCTAAAAAGGTGGACGAATTTGTTTTCAAAAATCAATAAACTTCTAGACGAAGTTATAATATATATTTTGAAAAGAAGTTAATATAGAAACCAAGTCAATAACCTCAAGTGAGAAAATCAAGGAAATCAGTTGCGCCAAAGATACCATTAACAAACACACAGTAAAAAAATCATATATATATATATATTTTATTTATATATAAAAGAGAGAGTCCTCGGCAGAGATACTCTCATTCTATTAGCAGTAGCTGTGGTATATGTGAGAGAGTAGTGCCGACTCAACTTCATTGTAATGGTGTGAGCGTGAACAGTCAGTAACAGATCGTACTACACACCCAACCCTCGCTCTCGAAAAAACCCTTTTGAAACAAATACAAAACCCATCCCCACTTTTCTTTCACAAAACCCAAAATCCCAACAATATGAACAGCAAACGAGATTAAAAAATATGCAACCTTAAATTCTTCATCGCCCAAAAAACATACCTTGAGTACTGTGTGATTTGTTTTTTTACAGAAGTTTGTCTTTGTAAGAGTAGCTAGACAGATATATTGCTTATATATATACACACACACACACATATTGGTTGCAGGTGTATATTGTGTCTGTGTACATTTGATGATGATGATGATGTATAAACAACAATCTGAGAGGGAAAAGAAGGTTATGGAGATGATGAGGAGGAGAGAGGAAGAGCTGTTGAATGGAGGAGGACTGGATGGGTCATATTTGAGGCTTCTTCATAAGAAGTCACTTTTCAGTGGTTCTCCTTTGAGTGATACTAGTTTATCATGGCAATCATCACCCGAGTTTTCTCCTTCGAGCTCTTTCTCAAATGGGTTTTGCTCTTCTGAGGATGCTTCAGGCTCACCATATGCAACAGCACCTCCTCTTTCTCCTCATTTATTTGAGGAGGCTAAGTGTCATCAATCACCGGGTTACCTTTACTTTAATGGACTGAGTATGGATGATTCTAAATCACCTCGTAATATCAATGATTTGTCTCAAGATTTTGTTAGAATGAATATTAGAGAGGAACAGAATGGTGGTGCTAAAATGAAGGGATTTGAGATGGACCCACGCGGTGATGGTTTTGGTTTTGGTGATGTAGGTGTTGATGGTTCTCTGGGTGCGGGTATTGTACCATATAATGTTAAAAGGCATGGCTCTTATGGTGGTTTAAACAATCGGGATTATACCAATGGCGGTCTTGATTTGGAAAGCTTTCAGTCATCTACTCATGGAGTTTCTTTGAGCTGTAATGATGCTATGAGATGTCGTTTTAATGGATTTGAAAAGGGTGGTTTTGATTCAGCGGAGTCTTTTGTTGCTCATAATCACCAGTCCGATGATTTGTGTTCTGGCTCTAGTTGGTTTAATAACCAGAGCGATTATTTTCTGGAGCAGAGCAAAAAACAGGGGAAATGGAGTAATGAGGGGGCTCATCAATCGCAGAACCCATTTAGCACTACACCTTTCATTAATGACGCTCTTGTTGGCCCTCAGCGATATAAAATGGATTCTAATGGAGGCAGGGTTGTCATGGATTCATTGAGTTACTCTTTGTTGAATGGTCCTGATCGATTGGGTAAAAGTCTACTGGTAAAAGGAAGGACTATATCAAGCACTCGCAACGGGGTTCCTCAGTCTCTCATGTCTATGAAAGGTGCAGGGGATATGGAAAGTCTTAGCTGTGAGGATAGTTTCATTTTACAAGGAAGAGGTCTCAATCACGCCGGCCATAGAGAACATGAATCTTTGAGAGATCACAAAAAGAATCACTTCAATGAGATTGCTGTGCAGAACATGCAGGGGAGAAGCATTAAACCAGATGATTGTTCTCTTCATGAAGGAATACGTGAAAATGGTCGGAGACTAGGCAGTTATACCCCATTGCCAATGGCTCCAAGTCTTACTTCCTTGAATGAGTTCCGGGGTTATGTATACTTATTGGCACAAGATCAGAATGGTTGCCTTTTCTTACAAAAGATTTTTGAAGAGGGAACAAGCCAAGATATTGAACTAATATTTGGTGAAATTATTAACCATATTGTTGAGCTTATGTTGAATCCATTTGGCAATTATGTCGTCCAGAAGCTATTGGATGTGTGCGATGAAAAACATCGATTGCTGATAGTGCGCATGGTCACCAATGAGCCCGGAATGCTTGTTAGAGTTTGCTTAAACACATATGGGTATTTTCTATACCTCAGATTTGCCGTTTAAATTTTTAGTTTGTTGATAGTCTCCGAAAAAAATTATCGTATTCTCATTTATTTTTATGGTTCTTGTGGTACCAGCACACGAGTAGTGCAGAGGTTGATCGAGACACTCACAACCAGGCAGCAGATTTCTTCAGTAATATTGGCCCTGAAACCTGGTGTGCTTGATCTTGTCAAGGATCAGAATGGAAATCATGTTATCCAGCGTTGTTTGAACCTCCTGAGCAATGAAGATAACAAGGTAGAACCTATACTTCCTGAGTTGAGTTTTTAAAATTGAATGTTCGCTGCTAGGATCTGTCATGATTTCTAGAATGTAATTTCACATCCATGAGTTACCTCCTTGATGCTATTGTAACTCAAGAACGCAAGTAATTCTAGGATGAAAAAAACATCATGCATAATAGTCTAGTTTTGTTTAAGCGTCTCATTATTATCGATTTTATACCAAGGCATGCATCTCTCTTTTCTTTTTTCAAATTTATAGTAACATATAAACCAAAGAACTACATGATATCTCTCCAACATTCAATCATATGTTGAAACTCAATCGTTGACCGTATGTTTCGTTATAATTACGATGTCTACATATCAGTTTGATTTGAATCTTTGTGCAGCTGTGGAATAGTGGTGGCTAGTCCTAGCTAACTGGGCTAGCTGCTAAAAACATATTTTGAATTCCAGACCTTTCCTGTTGTGCCAGGGATAGATTTCCATTTCATGTGAAACTCACCTCGTGCTAAACTTAATCCTACCTATTGTCCGTTGAGAAACAGTATGAAGCATGTCCAAAATTAACATCATAAGCCAAGCACAAGCCTCTATCAGAAAAGAGGGAAAATGCCAAAGAATCTAAGCATTGGAAACAGGAAGAAATATCCAAAGAAGGGTCACATAATCTAAATTTTAACATTGCCACATTCACACAATCTTAAAGCCATCGTAAGCACCAACCTTCATAATGGGAATTCTTATCATTATAACATGTCAATAGCATGCATCACTAAAATGGGATTTCCGGAAGTTCAGAGATCTTTTGACATACAATCTGCTTATATGCCACTAGCTGTATTGGTGTAGACTTTTCAATTCAAATTATCATTCCAGGACCTGTACGTTCACCTTATAAAAAAAAATCTCTTTTTCCTGGCCAGTCTGCATCAGATCTCTGCTATATATATCCTAACAGATTCTGCTACTTGCTCTGTCCTCGTTTATGTTGGTCATGCTTTGCAGTTTATTTTTGATGCTGCAACAAAGTTTTGTGTTGAGATTGCAACTCATCGTCATGGATGCTGTGTAATGCAACGATGCATTGCACATGCCAGTGGCAAACATTGGGATAAGTTAATGACTGCAATTTCTAGAAACGGACTTCTTCTCGCACAAGATCCTTTCGGGTAAATCACTGCAAGTGTTTTGAACTGTATGATTTTGTTATTTTTTCCTTTTATGTGTTGATCACACATATGTACTACCTGGAAATTCAAATTACCATAAGGTTTTATTCCCTTTTATTGCATACTATCAATTAAACAGTTCCAATGAGCATCAAGATGTATGGTAGTGTAGCTTAATGAAGGTGCTTTATATAATAATAAATGATATCTATACTACTTTGTCATTGCATTTGCGGTAAGTAATTGTTAAGTATCATAGAATAGTTCACATTGACTTTATTGTCAAAGTTATTTGAGTCATTAATCAGTTGATCTCAACATCCTTTGGCATCACTCTTCACCCTTAGCTTATTTCTGTCCACGAGAATGAAAATCAATTAGATATATTAAATCCTGAGAGGGGCAACACACTAGCATGGTGTGTAATGATTGACAAATGTTTGAGATAGTTCCTGGATGTCTTTAGGTTATGATACTAGAGTACAATTAGATTTAGATAAATTGTTTGAGTATAGTATGGGACTTATAATCTCCAATAATTGGACCACCTATATCAAATTGAATGTTTCTATTTAAGAATTTTTGCCTGCTCTGTCCTTTCCTCCTAACTGGACTACCATTTTTCGCGAGCATTTCAGATCTCACAAGTTTCTTTTTACATCCTGTTGTCTTTGATGGTCATTCTCCTATCTTTCAATTTTTCTTGGGTTCATTTTTCTCATTTATTGATCCTGACATTTGCAACATTATACCATACCTTCTTGTTGTTTTGGCTGCTCAAGGAATAGCGATTTAGTTATTGTCAATATCCATAATCTGTGAGTGTGGCACGACAAACTTCTATATATGACCCTTGATGGGAGCGTCGGACTTGATTATATGAAGGGCATGGAAACATATGCTTATCTATATAAATGCTTTAATTTTATGTCATTCGCCATCAGTTTTATGCATGTTCTTAATTGTTTTTTGCATTTTATTAAAATTAACTTTAACACTCTGCTTTGATTTAGAAAATTGTTGTTTCTATTTGGTATTTGGGATATAGCTCTCTCACTCTGAAGGTGCTTTGTATGTCAGAAATTATGTTGTTCAATGCATCATGGATCTAAAGAACCCATGTAGCATTGCCATCTTGCTTTCTCAATTCAAAGGGAACTATGAGCACCTCTCCATGCAAAAATTTGGCAGCCATGTGGTTGAGAAGTGCCTTAGGCATTTTGAAGAGAGCCGGTCACAAATTGTTCTTGAACTGCTCTCGGTGCCTCACTTTGAACAGCTGCTGCAGGATCCATTTGCCAACTACGTAATTCAATGTGCTTTAGCAGTTACCAAGGTTTAGAAACCTAGACCCTTAACTTTATGAGCATACTACTGCATTAGCTCATTTGTAAATAACAAATCTCTCTCATGTTCTCTTTGTCGCATTTTCTTCTGAATAGCAGGGTTTTCTTCATTCTTCACTGGTCGAAGCAGTCCGACCACACTCGACGTTACGCACCAGCCCGTATTGTAAGAGAATTTTCTCACGCAACCTGTTGAAGAAATGATGTATATCTATCTGTAGAAAGAAGTGTGGTTCATTCAGAGCTACAACCTTGTTCACCACCAGCAAGTTTTGTTAGGACTGCAAAATGTTGAATGCCAATCACGATTTAGGCTCTTTGGAAGTGCATGGCCTCCTTCAGAGAGTGCAAACGGAAAGTTGCCTTCCTAAGTTTATGATGCAGATGAAACCATGTATTAATTTGTTGTCCAGTTGCTGTCTAGTTCATTCAAACATAGATTGTAATATTTCATATGGTAAAGAACCTGGGGTTTCAATTTCCAAAGTTTTGTGACATGGGGATGGCCGGGTTCTCTTCCTGTTGCCTGTCATCTTTGTTTGTTAGGTCAGATACGTTGATGCGCTCCATCGTTGTATTCTGTTTTGCACGACAGTTTGGAATGCACGGATGAAAAACGCTGTTATTATTAATGTTGATTTTTGAATATGAAAACGAGGTGGCCGGGAGCTTTTTGTGGTTACATTGCCTATTGGTTATAATGACAGCATATCAAAATTAAATTAGGGAGCATCCGACAGCATATCTGACAACCAATATGAACTTTAGGTTGCCTGTTGCCCTAAGATAATGTGCGCCACTGGCGCAAGTCTTACAACGATTTGAAATATGTACTTAATGGATGAGGGGGGGAGAGGGGAGCGTTAATTACAAGTGAACATTGTCAGGAAATCTTTAAAAGGGAAAGCACTTTATTAATTGACTACGTGTCAATTTTCAAAAACCAGCATACAGACACGCACAAGACTGACAACAGACAACATTACAATGATAACAACCGAACGTAGCAAGGCAAAACATGAAAACCAGGCTGATAGTCCAATTCCACTGTAGCGGAATCATATTTTAAAATAGATTGCAGCTTAGGCATCTTCATGTCCCACTAATTCCAGAAGTAGTTTGAGTTAAATTATATTTTTACTTATAGTTTTCAAGTTATTTTTAAACCTCTTGAACTACATTAAATAATCTTTTAAGAAACATTGTATAGAAAAAATGGTACCAACATTTAATCAAATATATTTTTAACATTCAGAATTTTTTTTGATTCAAGCTCCAACCAATAATCTAGTCTTATCTAGAACTATCAGGTTCATTTTTTAATACATTATCTGAAAGTTTGTGTGCGCTTTTAGCTCAAGGCAATAGGGGAGCTTTTGAGAAGGAAAAGGCCCAAGCCCAGTGTTGAATAGGCCTACCAGTGCAGCCCAATGGTCCATGAATCTCCTATTTAAAATGGTTAGCTGTCAGCCCGGAACAATTGAAGGCAAAAAAGAAAAAAATATTCCTCTTGCTTGCTGCTTGATGGGCTCTTAAGTCTTGACTCGTGAGCCCAGGAACAGACGACCCCCCCAAAAAAACAAAGTATGGAGGGTAAGGATGTCATTAAAAGTTGCGAGGGCTGGATTAGGGTTTCATTCAGTCACTATATATACCCAATCGTTGTTAGCCTATGATTCTCGGTACAGGGCACAAAAGCTTTTCTTTTCCGCTGGTTCAGTTCAGTGAATGGGCATCCGCTCCCCTTTACTCGAGACCTCTCTCTACTATTCTGTGTTTTGATTTTTATTTTTAAAGGCGGGATTTCTTTGAGGGGGCAGTGATGAGGATTTTGAGAAAGTCATGCACCACTCTGATGTTTTCTGTGCTGAGAAATTTCTCTTACCCATATATTTCTGAGCCCTCCTCTCCTTGTCTTATGGATCTACTCTGCTAAAAACATTTATTAGTGTTTTTAATTATTGTTTTTCGTATATAAAAATGTGTTTTTCGTATAGATGGAACCGTGTGATGCGGGTTTTTCTTAAATCAGATTAACCCAAAGCCATGATGCGGACAGCACAGCAATTTTTGTTGCTTCTGGTGATAAATTTCGGTTTCTGATGGTTCCTTTTTGCTTCTTTTCCTGTCCTTGTAAGAATATTTTTAGAATATTAATGATTTTTATAAAATAAAAATTTTGACTCAATTTTATGGTTTTATACCATTTGATTTCAGTTTTTGTCCCAAATAAATATTCATTTTTTCAGGTCGAAGAAGCAGCTGCCCGTCTTGTAAGCTGCGAAGTTTCCGATGTTCAATATTCATTATTTCCTTGGCATCACTCGGGTTCTCGCCTGGCATCCGTGGGATCTTTAGCCCATTCATTCTCATCGAGTGGAAACAGCAACGAGAGTGGATTGCTATTCTACGGCATTGCTAGGCTGTTTTGTAATCTGTGCTGCAGTTTTATTGATTTGTGCCATTAAATATTGGGTTCATTGTGAATTACTATTTGTATATTTTCTTATATAATAAAATAAATAAATAATTTAACCTCAAGACCAAGTTGCAATTTGGTGATTTAACAGAGGGATTCGCTGAGCTATCAATCGCATCTAACTATCCAGAGCAATAGGGTATGAACTTAATGCCTAAAGTAATCCAACCAGTATATTCCACAACAAAAGTTATGGAAAATAAAAGTTCGAATTCCAGATTTACACATCTCGGTGAGTGTAACATTTGAAAGGAAATTATTTACCCTGGCAAATGTAATTATATTAAAGAAAATACTTGGATTTTTTTCTTTATTACATTTATAATACTCAAATCATGACAAAGTTAAGTGAACATGTTATTTTTTTCTAGGAGAAAGCAATGTAAACTTTAACCTCAAGGAACAATTAAACCATCTCAATTTTATAATTTTATTAATCTGTTCATAAAAACGTTATTCCAGGGCCCTTGCCAATTTTCGATACTGCATGAAAGTCTGGCCATAATATTTTTGAAGCCCTGGTAACCAAATGACATACACGTACTGGATTGAGGGCATTCATGACCATAATATCACTAGTTTCCTACCCAAGCTAGCCAACAAGGTAAGCAAGGCTTATTCAGGCAGCAAGCTGCTACCATGGTTTTCTTGAACTCATATTCTTTAATTACATGAAAGGAACTGATTATGCGTGGAACTCAATGTTGATACAACGGGGAAACCTAATAGAATGCTTTGTCGAAGTAAAGTATATTTCGAACTTGGTTCTGTAGTTAAACATCCTCCACCCATAAAGTACAAAGCGAAAGGCTGCCCATCCAATACATACAAATTGTCCAAGCTCTAGTTGATTTTATCACCCAAGAACAACATGAAATGCATGGGAGGATATCTTATTGAGCCACTTGTCCACGGCCAATGTGTCAACAAAATTTGAAAGCAGCAAAAAGTCTGTCTAATTGTCTTTCTATAGTTTCTAGCAAATAAAATTAACAAGGTATACTGCCAAGTCAAGCATCTGTTCTGTGATTGTTCTGCTCATGTATCATATATTATGGACTAAGACAACATATTACGGTTGAAATGATTAATATTTTCTACGCCCAAGGGAGGTAACCTGGATAAGGAGCTTCTCCACAGTATCTGAATAGATCTTTAATTTCAGGACAGCCATTTGGATAAGGAATCGACCGGTGGAAGGGATCGCGCCCTCGTTTTTTACGCCAGAGTGAACCTTTGCAGCCATAAGGATCTTCTTGAAATTGAGACCTCACCAATGATTCGCCCTTCATAGCAGCCTCATGGGAAGATGGTGAGGCTGGGGTGCCTGAATAAAAGAACCTGGACTCTGGAAAACTAATTGCAGTGCGATGCAAGTTTGCAAATCTCTCCTCTTTGAAATCATAACTAACGACCTAGACCACAAATGTGATAAAAATTAGAATTGATAATCCACTTCAAAAGCAAAAGGAATTAAACTTCTATATTCTTATTGCTTTTTTTCTTTTTGATGGTACAGAAAGAAGAAGCTGGGAAGATCTGGATGTAGATTTAAAATAAACTTCATTTACTTCTTATTTTTGACCTAGTTAAAGGATTTGAACTCATTATCCTCCTTTCTCAATCAGGGCCATTCACATAGCACAAAAAGAAGAAACCTTTGGAAACCATGTACTTACAGTTATGTTTTGAGGATATTTTCCAGTAAGTTCTCGGAATCTACACACACTAAAGAGAAGATTCTCAAAGCTATCTCTGGCATGTTCTTCAGTTAATGCCCTCCATCTCACACTTTCCTCGTTACCTGACAATCACACATTGTAATGACAGTAAAATCAAGATCAGATGGTTTGGTGCCTTTAAATAGTTGCACGCTCCCTGTGTGCTATTCACAACATTTATGAGCTGTGGATTCCTAAGACTCTTAGGTTCAGACAATGAGTGCATCGGGCAGTAGCAAGAAAATGTCAAATTCCAAGGATGATATCAGATCTCTTTACAAACACGGCCATCCGGATGTAAAATCTATGTCAAAAACCAAATCAGATAAATCATTCACGAAACACAAATTTGTTTTTCATTGTTTGCAATTGAGTTGCCTAGGAGTTCCCATAGGAGGACACATCAACAACAACAAATTCAAAGATCAGCCTAGGCAAAAATTGTTCGCTTTTATGCAAATCGCAGACACAAAGGTAATGGCATATTAAATCCAAGTTTACGAGGCATTATAATCGAATAAAAAATTATAAAAACAGCATATGAACTTGGAGAAGCAGAAGAACTCACTGAACCATCCTTTTAATTCAGCAACAGCCCAATAACTCTGTGCTTCACTACGAGGACCAGCATGTTTACGAGTCTCACCACCACTAAACAAAAGCAAAGCCCCGTCATCCTTCGAAACAATTTCAACTCCCTCTTGAATATGAGCCACAAAAGTAGCAGCCTGTCCGGGATGCTTCTGATAAGCCTCCAAAACCCAAGAATCCTCCTTATCAACTTTCCCACAACTACTACTAGTATAGACCGAATGTCCAGCAACCATTACAAGATTACTAAGATTAGCAAATGGATAATCATTCGACCCCATATCGAGTTTTCCAAAATCATTCATTGTTTGGTGCCGTCTCTCATATAGAGATAAAACAATGAGGATTGTGATCCCAAAAGACAATGAAATGATGAATAAAAGACATGGATGCACCTTTTTATTGTAATTAAGGCGGTTAGCAAAAGATTTTATCATTTTGAAAGGGTGCAAGGAGGAGTTTTTCGATTTTCGGGACCTTCTAAGGGTTCCTGACTCTAAATCAAAATCACCTCTTGGATATGCATTGAAAGACTTAGTATTATTTGCAAATATGTTCATGATACTTCAAAATCAAGCATACCCAGATGGGGATTTGGACATGTGAAGCTTAAGTAATGGGATCATCAACTTTTTAAGCACAATAAAATAAAAAGAGAGAGAAAAAGATTATAAATTGACCAAAAAAGTTAGGCAAAGCGAAATCTAGCAAACCCAGATGAGAACTTGACGGTATTAAACAATAGAATCACGAATTCTGATTCAATTCAACAAGTCAAGCTCTAAGTCAAGAGGTAGATTTTCCAATTTGGATTGGAAATCAAACATTACCCAGATAGAAGTCTTGACAGCAGAAAACCACCGAGAGACTCTGAGAATGTTTTGCCGTGTTTACTGTGGAGGAAATCCAACACAGTTGCTCTGCTTGAAATAACTTTAATTGTGTTGTTAAATGATACTAAACTAAGATTCAGATTTTGAACATTATGTTTTGAAAGATGGTAAGAGGGGAAGAAGATCAAATCACCAACTAGGCCATTGATAGACTGGATTTGATTCCTTCGAAGTTCAAATAGCCCATTTAAAACTCAAAGGCCCAACAGGTCTGGAACAATTTGCTCGTTGATTCTTACCAACGAATTCTTTCTTATCAAATTTTGATAATCAGCAGGAACATCGGATCTACGTTTCAATCTTGGTCTAAATTATGTGATTGAAAAAAAAAATGATAAAAACAAACTAAAGAGAATTATAAAATCCTTTTTAATAATAAAAAACTACAATTATTTTTTAAACTCATGACTTGAGTTATTAGACCCAAATTGCCCAATCTAGAAAAACTATAAAATTTAATTCTTAATCAATTATATATTGAAAGATAAAATTGAAAAACAAATCTAGTTATATAAAAGGATTGTAAAAAATAAAATTTAAATTAAAAAATAATTTTATATTTAATTGAATGGTTAAATTGAAGAAGAAAAATAAATTTAGTAAAAGGATTTTTTTTTTAAAAAAATAACAAAATTGATATAAGAAAATAAAAACAATGTTATAATCAAATGGTGAAATTGAAAAGAATAATAATTTTTATAAAAAGACCAAGAAAAATTTAGAAATCAAATAATGAGGATGACATTGAAAAATATAATACTATTAATTTGAATTAAATGATGAAATTAAAAACCAAAAAACTTTTTACAAAACAACCAATGCAAAAAACTAGAAACCCAAAAAATGAGAACAAATTGGAGAAAACAATATTTTATAAATTGGGATTTAAGCATGAAATTGAAAACAGATAAATTTCTACAATATTGCCAAGACCAAAAATAAGAAATAAAAACTGATAAAGATTAAAGTTGAAATACTAATAATCAAAAGGGTCAAATTATAATTTTTAAGGGAGAAGAGATAAAAGAAAAGAAAAGATTAACCAATGATATAGATAACCATTAGAAATATGCGATACACCAACTAAAAAAAAATGACAAAAAAATATTTTTGAACAAAAGGAGGCGACCCACGAGCACATCCTTTTTTTTATTGCTAAATACTAAAGTGTACACGAACTATCTTCTTAATTACAAAAAGAACATTGTAAAAAATCACAAGCACCTTTTGACCACGAGCTTTTTTATAATTATTTAAATAGTATTTTTTTTTTTTTATTATATTGTGCATTTTAACTGTTTATTGTTTTTGATATCTAGTAAAATAAAAAATTGCTCCTCAACTTAATTGTAATATTTTTTATGAAAATACCTAAATACCCTTTAACATCATGTTTAAGTTTTTTTTTTATTATTATTTCTAAGAGTATTTTTGTTGTTTTATTGTGTGATAAAGACAAGAAAACTATTTATTTATCTCTGTTAAATTTAAAAATAACAAATAACCAGATTTCAATACTCTTAGAAATCGGTGAAATTTGGATGAAGAATAAAAACATCTTTATATTATTCGAATGAACAATACCATAGTTGTGTAGTAATTTTTCAAGTACAATTAAGTTTTGCTAATACTGGAAGCCTAGAATGCATAATCTTTGAAATGTTAGCAGATATAAGTTTGAACTTCGGGGAGCTACTATACACAGTTGATACTAGAGCATAAAATTGAAAAGACGACAATTTCTTTGATTGCTTTCTGAACTACGACAGGACGACATTAAAGGGAGAGGGTTCCTCTGTCTCTGTATGTTACCCCAGCTACCACCAGAGACAGACCATGCATTCAAATGAGCGTTAAACAGGCTTCATTCGGTGCTTCTAGTCTTGCCAACTGCATATTTACCCTTCTCATTCTTTCACCTTGTTCTAAAGTGACTGATGAGCTCATGAAAATTTAACTTGCGCAGATGGATTTTACATGGCTAGAAACTTATTAATCGTGTAGTGAATTCACCTAAAATGTATGGAAGGAGGGGGAGTTTATCAAAAGAAAACGATGGTTTCTGTAATTGGCAGCAAGGTAATCGGGTACTGTGTTGTCATAAACCTGTGAGGTTTGCTCATACAATTTCTGAGGCAGGCAGGCTTCCGCCTTCAACAAGCCAATGGAACTCAATTGAAGTTAACTTTCATCTTTGCTCGTCAAAAATAACTGGCTATGGTACATTTCCCTCTCAATACTCTAAATGCTTCGACTATGAACTTACTGTAACATAAAAGAAATACTTCAAGCGCTTTGTCTACGTTTCCATCTTCATAGATTTCGTTATCCTAGATATTGTTCTACTACTGCAGTTTCACCATGGAGATTCAAAGAATATCACACTCGCATTGAACCAAGCTTTGATGCGTTTCGATGCTCAAAAGTGTAATATTTTGTTTCTTTTTTGTCAGACCAAGATATTTTATGCCAGTGATTATGTACTACTGTCATTACTTGTATAATTCATTGAAGATTTTCCTTTTGCATCTGGTAATTATCCAAGCAACTGGCCGGTCGAATCACGAGGAAGATCAGAGTTGTAAAATGGGAATACCAGCAATCCACCTGCAGACCTCGTGGACGGCTTTTATGATTCCGGAAAAAAATGCAGGTCAAATTTTTCTACAGATTACACCATTACCTTCTTGAGCTAGACTGTCACTAAATTTCATGTTAAATATGACAGCATTGGTGAGCTTGATCATTTCAAGGACATTATCAAATGGGGCAGCGACCACTTGCTAAAAATTTTTGATCCTCCAAAGTCAAATACAGTTCCCATCACCCTATATTTTCAGGAAAGGTATTCTATAAAATTTGCAACATAATCCATGTTCCCAGTTTGAAAGATTTTTTTTTTCTTTCCTGATTTTAGGTTGGATGTAATCATACAAATGGTTATAATTATTCTACCTGCTGGCAAAGACCTGAAGACATGAACTATCTGAGACCTGTTTCAACTTGCGATGAAAGAGCTGCTGATCTAGCAGGAGAAACCGTGGCAGCAAAATTGGAAGCATCAATAGTATTCAAAGAAGATACTCAGAAAAACTAATCCAATCAGCAGAGAAGCCATTTGAGGCAGCTACTAAGAAGACACAGGTCTCCAGCAAGGAACTTACACTGCGGTTGAAGCTTATGGAGGAGAGGCAAGATTGCATTATAATTCATCTGGCTACATATACGAATTGATTTGGGGAGGAACTTGGTCGTTGTTTTCCACTGGAAATACTTCTTATCTTGGATATGTTACTGATAATTTTAGGGCAGCAGAGGCAGAGGAAGCGATGTCAGAGCAAGGGGTTTTCTGTTGGAACAACAAGCTTACTGCTAGTGCGGTAATTTTGATCAGACTTGTGAGCTTGACTTGTGGTTGTTATAATAACTTTCAAGTTATGCTGTCAGGTTTTGCTGACAAGCCTTCGATACTTTCATGAACTTGGCTACCCCTATGACGTTGTTTCAGGATCTTCTTCAAATAAGATTGATCTGCTCATAGTTCTTATCTTTCCAATGAAAGTAAAAAATTACTATTATGCATTTGATAATACACGCATGTTCTTGTTTATTCAAACTCATTATCATGGGGATTGATAATGTGGATCAATTGATTGATAACGGGGATCAATTGTCTAATTTTCTCTATGATGGGAGGAGAATATTAGCTAACAAATTGATGAGAGGGGTCTCTGATCTACTTATAAATAATAGTTTGTGTACTCCATCTATGGCTACTGATAGATATATAGATCAGAAGGTTTCTTTCAGAGAATTTTTCTATTATTTTGAAGTGGTGTTGCTGCTGCATTGAGTATTTTTCGGAGCTTCAACAAAAATAACTGCAAATATTTATAATCTTATGTAAATTTAGCATTCATTATATAAAGTGTATAACAATGAAACCTACAACAGGACACCAGGTAAAGTCATGATCAAACACAGTTTCCAGCATGCATGTGCTTTTCAGTGGATAGATGTGCAAATGCCTAACAATCTCATTTATCATTATATCCCTGACCTATTTGTTGATATAGGTGGGTCGATCCTCAAGGCCACATCATGGTGAACCATTCCAGCTTGCTGCTACAGCATCTTTCCTCGGCAGATTATACAGCAACGACCTTAACTTCTGCGCAGATCAGGTGTCAGTCGCAGCAGTGAGTTCTACTCTGGAAATGTTGCGAAGATTGTCCTTGTCCCAGGCAAGCATTTATAGCGCCAGAATGTTGAATTTTGCAGGTCGGGCCTTTCAAATTGTCTCATTATTTATTATTTTCTCAGGTATATTACATCCTAGGAGATAATCCAATGAAGATGAGCTACATGGTTGGGAAACAAATATCCAACCCAACCACACCATAGGGCTGCATCAATCCGTCGGGATGATCAAAACTACTCTTGTCCAGATAGAGATTAGTTATGGAGCCATGGTCGCGGGGCCAGACAAGTTCGACAGTTTTTTAGATGAAAGGAAAGTCATTGTTCACCGAGCAACCATAGCGAGTAATGCAGGTTTAGTTGTAGCGCTGGTGGTGCTTCATGATCTACCACACCGAGTTAGTGTTACAGCATATTTCCCACATAACTCGTTCAGCTATTCACAAAACTCATAGCTACACGATAGAAACTAAGAAAACTAGAAGTTATGTAAAAGACAAACACTGTACATTTTCTTTCCTTTCTTTTGTGTTTTTTTCCGCCCATCTGTGTGTTTTCACCTCAAATGGACTTCAACCTATCCAACCCGTACAATATCTCCAACATGAAAGAAAAGAAATGATCTAAGTAACCAGAAAAGTAGCAGAGACACTTTATATAAAGGTCAGGAAACATTAATTTGATGGCGTACCAGAACAGAGTGGATTTCTTCTAAAAAAGGCACAAGTAGTGAGTTCAACGTTTGCACATCCTCTTTAAGGGTGTCGTAGGTTTCGTCTTTTGGCATGAGCAGATTAGTTAAGGTTTTGCTATCAGGTACTAATTTAAGAGATACCTGCAAAACATTATTAATTTGAAAGTTCAAGATTGGTTTCAGGTAGTTTACATGACACATGTATCCCATATGTCACAGCAGCAGCAATGTTTAAGTTCTGTGAAACAAGGAATGAAAGTAACAAGGCTCGTATAAGTACTTTATAAGCAGCTGCTGAAATCCAACCATGCCATGGCTTTAAAGTGATTTTGTAAGATTCTTCCACGAGTTGCTCAATCTTCTGATCAGGATCCGCCACTAATCTTTGTAACAAAGCAGCAGTAAAATCCAGGGATCTGGGGAGGAAAATGAGCTTCATTGTTATCTAAATTAATACTGAGGATGCATCTGATAAATATGCCTAGGCTATGATGTTAGACGTCCAACTTCCAGGTTTATAAATGTAAATGAACAAAACCTAGATCAGAACTTTCTATTTTGACCTAAAATTAACACAGCATGGATGGAATCAAGCATGCCAATCCAGATTATGGTGGGGCAGGTGCTAAGCTGTGTCGAGTACTTTTCAGTTTTGGAAGGTCTAAAGTTACCAAACAAGAAGTGTAGCAGCATGTGTCTGCATTTTGCAGAAACACAGAAATTAACGTTGTAGTGAACCGGCATTTAAAAAGGTTTCTTGACTTCGATTTGTCGGCCATGAGGGTAGCTAAATACTGAGAATAATGTTCGAGAGTTGCCAAGTTGAACTAATTAAATATACTGCTGATATCAGTATTGCTGACACAGTCCACTAGGTTGCAAGCTGTAATTGTTGATTAAACAAGCATTTAACTACTGCGTGCCTCTGATTTAAAAACAAACAAACGTTCCGCTGCAGGTATTAGATTTGTATCACTTTATAACTGACAAGTGTCTATACCTGGCAAGCCAAACAGAGGCTTTACTGCAGCTGGCACCCTTTTTTGCATTGCCTTCATCGGCCTCTTTCTTTAAAATCTCAACCAAATTGGAGTACGTTGAAGGATCAGAATCACATAGCATCTTCAATCTCTACAAATGAAACTAAGGGAAAAAATTAAAAAAAAAAACACACAAAGAATAGAGCGCCACTGTTCTGTTAGCATTCGGATAGGAAAATGACAGCTGTTGGACATGGACAGGAATAACCTAGTCTGGCTAAACAATAAGGCCTCAGAAAGCACGTTTGTTGAAATGTCAAGATCAGGGGTGTTTGTCACGTTAGTAATTGAAAAGAAAACACATAAACTGGGCTGCGATTTTCTTTCCTTACCTGAATATTCTGATCAATATCTTGTCTCAAAACTGCCATTGTTGGGCCTATCTTATCTTCACAGATACAAACACAGAACAACACAGAGAGAGAGTCAAGGTGATTGCACGTCTTGAATGAACAGGTAGATAGAGATAGAATTAAGAGAAACTAATTACCAAGAACCTGAATAACGAGGTTGCAGACATGTATAAAAGGCCTTGTGGGTATATGAACAGTAGTCCTATCATGATTGTCACCTGCAGGCTTGAGTTTGATCAGCACCGAAAGTTCTTCAATTGCAGACTTTATCTCTGATCCCTTCTCTATTTCTCTGGCCCTTTTCATTTTTTAAGCTGATTCTTGGCTCTTCTTTCACAACTAGGTCTCAGGCAACAAAAGGGTTTCTTCAATGTCGAAGCTTGCACCTGCAACTAGAGAATTGTAACCGAGATATGGAAGCTTTTAGAGTGAGATTTTTGAAAGACTACCATATTGTGGCTTGGTTCGAAAGGTTCTGACTGGGCGAGTGAGATATATAGGAGTAATTGCTTGTCAGGGTTGAACTCTGGTTTTTTTACGGTGCCTCGGATAAGTTTTACGAACAGATTCAAGAATTCTTTAAGACATCGATGGTGACATTGTATTTGACCTTGGCGTTATCTGTCAGCTTATCCTATTTACTATTTCAAATTAATATAATCTTGCGTCTGTATATCTCATCCCAATCGTCAGTTCAGTTCTACCACATCATGATCTGTCGATGTTTATGCTGATGTGGGTCCTTGGCATCACAGAAAACTATAATTTCCCTGTACCAGATGTGGCAAATCAGAATTTTTCTATGGTGCACATGCAGCAAGGAGGAGCTGATTTTCAACTTAAGTTTTGGAATTTTCAATAAAGTCCTAGTAGTGTTTGCGACTTGCAATTTGGGCTGGCTGAATGATTTTTTTGTCCCTTCCCTTTCCGATCCATCTCACGCTAGGAATTTCTTCATGATGAGCGAATGTTAAAATCATTTTTCGGAGACGTGGCATCTCTTATTATTCTGATTGTTTTCATCTGCTTTTATTATTTTCATGATGTCATTCTTTGTTATGTTTAAACAAATTCATCCACACACACAAACACACACACATATATATATATAGTATGATAAAATTGTTAAATAAGTTATCATTATGTTGCTAACAAAGTTATTTTTCTATTAATTTATGTCTCGTCTCATAGTATGAAAAAAGAAAAGATAAATAGCATGATGCACCGTATAGTAAACAAAACAAAAATGAGGTTTGCTATACTTACAGCCCTTAAAAATAAATACAATAATGAATATATAAAAAAGACTTATACGTTTGAATATTTCTTAATTAATAAATGAGTTTCAAAAATCAAAGCATGGAGTTTAAATAGCATCCTCTAATTGTGGGCTAAACATGAAAAATAGTATAGAATCTCAAATTAATATTGATTTTTTTTACAGTGGAATAGATAGAAATAGAGTTACGAAATTCTTGAGAAAGAGTATCTCATTGAATCCACCAAAAGCAAATGACTTGCTCATCAACGAGGAGACTCTTAGATTATTAATTCAGAAGAATAATGTTTTATGTTAGATTTAAGAGATCCGTCATACGACCTGATTAAACTACCAAATCTAACTTTACTTGAATTGTTTAAATAGCTTTAATCCACATCCAATCTCACATTATCCTCCCATGGTAGCATAAGCTTCTCTTCACTGCTGCTTATATCTATCAATGGGATTTTGACGGGACATTTTAAATTTGTTTATTTTTCAACGGTAACCAATATGTGGCTGTATGGTTATTTTGGTAAGCCAGTGATCTAACATTGGATATATTTCACAATTTAAATATCTATACTCACACCACCACGGCACCACCATCCAGCATGATGGAGGCTTTTTTTCTGCCGGGGGTTGACTGCAAGAGCTGCAAGAAAGAGGTGATTAAATATTTCTCAAAAAAATTAATAAATAATAAACAAATTGTCATTAATCAGATTCTCGAATAAGAAGAGGCCGTTCCATTGAAATCATCGAATCTTTTGACGCTCTGGGCTTATGCTAATCATGACCGACTTGACGCCCTCTGCTTAAGCTAATCATGACCGCCAAACAGTAATCAGTCGCTTTTACACTATATTTCAAAAACTCTTTCAATTTTTTTTAATTTTAAATTAAATATTTTTAATATTTGTAAATCATGATATAAAAAAATTAAAAAAAAATTATTTTAATAAATTTCTGAATAAAAATCTCTTTTAAAATCAACAACAAAACTACTGTGACGGTATTCTGTAAAACTAGCTGTCAGCATATTCCCCCACAATTTCACGTAACACGTATTAAACTTGTGTTTTATTTATTTATTTATGAGAATGGCTTTCCGGATACCTAATGGAAGGAATATTTATAAATGAGATCAATCGTACAAAAATAAAGGATTTGGTAAACTGTAACAAGATTGTATGTCTGTTCTTCTTACCATGCAAATCAATTTCAAGAAAGCTATAGTTTAACATGCCGCATATTAATTTGCAGAAGAATTACTGTGCCGTTTTTATGAGAGAAATAAATTTGTTTTAATATTTATTTATGGGAATTATTAATTAATATGTGATCACCAGCTCGTCACCTCTTCAAAATCACCTTAGCATTCCAAGCAAATATTGACATGCCTCGTATTAATTAAGGCCTAGGTAAATCATGTCACTGGTGTTGGTAAAACCTTAAAAAATTGGGGCCAAAAACTATATTTTTATTACTTCTGCCGCTTCTTCTTCTTCTTTCTATGTAGATCCTTATAGCAAGCACTGCTCCAATTCACATGCCAAGTACGTTTATGCTGGTAGATAAAGTTATATGTATCATTGTCGGACTTGGCACAACTTAATCTTCGGAGATTTGATAAATTAGGGTTTTGACTGGTCATGTTTAAAGTATAACAAAAAAAAAACTCACGATAAAGTCAAAAGTAAATTTGACAAAAAAAGAAGAAACTAAACAGATGAGTAGAAATTAAATATTTATAATCATCTTTCTACGACGATAATGGAAGGATATATTTAGGAATGTGATTGATGTTGTTTTTTAGATTATTTTTTTGTTTAGAAATATATTAAAATAATATTTTTAGTATTTTTTAAAAATTATTTTTAACATCAGCATATCAAAATAATTTAAAACACTATTTTTTTAATTTAAAACAAAAAATAAAAAAAATGAAATTGTCTTAAAAGTATTTTAAATATTTTTGAAATACAATATCAAACATGCACCGAATCATTTGAACAAATATGAAATATTGTAGCACATGACCATGCACACTATAAATTAAAAAAGTAAAATTATAATTTTACACCTCGCGGCTAGAAAGCCTAGAATGGAGTATTTTTTATTTTCCATGAACAGTATAAATATTAAAATGTAAGTATATTTGTTATCCAGAGGTAGTTTTGTTCTCTCATTTTGGTATGAACAGTTAGAATATTTAAATACCTTTAAAAAAACAAAAAAGAAACCTTCAATCAAGGGTTAATTCTGTCTTCTTAAGTTGATTTTTTATTTAGTTTTGGTATTATAATTTTTTAAAGATTTGGCGGATGCCATGAATAAAAGAGATTTATTCATGTTTTATTTTAGAGCACTAAAAGGGCTTGTGGGTTCAATTAGCCAACACTTGGGAGGTGTCACACAATTGTTTAATGATTAAAGATATTTCCTTCATTAACCAATCCAACAAAAAAGGTTTCCCGTCATGAGCCTATTCATTTTTTCACTCTCTTCAAAATGACAACGAATCCTTAATTCCTGCTGTCTCGGGGCATGCATCTGATTACAACCTCACGCTGGAGACATTCTCTACATTAACCAACAAAGCTAATTTCCACGTCACAGCTATGCATGCTCTCTCTTCGAACCAAACCGAACAGAGAAACTAGTTCCTGTTAACCGTTCGGAGGAGGCGGCTGCATAGCATTATCAAATTGATAGGGGTGGATCTGTCTTTTCATATCTTTTTATACAAAGTAAAATCATTTGAGCTTTTTATTATTGATATATTATAGACCATCTCGTCTTACTTGTAGCTATTTTTCCTTTTATTCCTTGATTTTTTTAATTATAATTTGGTTATTGAATTTTATTTGTCTTTAATTTCATCCTCACAAGATATGTTTATATGATCTCATGTGTCTGAATCGATTTGGATTTGCATGCTCCCATGTATTCCATATGTCATAAAATATTTCAAAATTAAATTAAAAATCAGTATTATGAAATAGAATTTTATGTCATGGTTGAAAAAATTTGAAAGGACCGACATTATCTAATATACTAAAAAAGGTCAGAGTCGGTACTATAGCATGTGAGGAAAATCACTGTGGATTGTAATAGTGTATCTCAGTTTTCGGGTTGGTTCGGTTCGGTTCGGTTCGCTATTTTAGAATAATATTTTGATATTCTGGCACAATTGGTTACGAAGATGAGCATGTAGCTCAGTGGAGGTAACGCTCTTTCACTGACAAAGAAGTCATGCGTTCGACCCGTGACTGGCGCATTATGTCGTTCTTTCCCTTCCCCACTTTTTTTTTCTTCGTTTTTTCCCTTGCTTTTTTTCTCTTTTTTTATTCCTCTAAATGATTTTTTCCCTGTTTATATATTCTTTTTTTAATTTTTTTTCTTTTTCCATTTTATATTTTTTTTGTTCTTCTTTTGGCTGTTTCTTATTAGTTTTTTTTTATATTTTCACATCTAATGATTTTTTTTGCTAATATTTTATTTATTTTTCATTTTTTGTTTGTTTTTTTGTTAAAGTTATTGGTTTTTTTTTCTTGGATTGAATTTTTTCCCATCATTAACACAATAATAATAATAATTTTAGTTTTTTTTTCTTACTTCCTCTTTTGTTAATATTTTTAATTTTTTTTCCTCGAGATAAATTATTAAATTTTATTGTTTTAGCAGTAATAGTAATGATATTTTTAGATGTTAAGGTTTCGATGTTCATGTTGTTATAGTAAAGTGTGTTAACATGTTTTATTATATCAAACCTTACATGTATAAATGTTATATGTTATTTGATTTTTTCAATTTTTTCAGTTAATTGAAATTGATAATATATTTGATTTTCGTTTCGGCCCTTATACTTCTAATTTTTTACTTTAATTTTTTATAGTTTTTAAATAGTTTCTATTTTTGTCCATGTTTATGTATATATACTTTTAGTTTTGATTTTTAGTTTTTATTATTTTCTCTTTTGTTGAGATAATATTTTTTTCAAAAATTTTGTTCTTAAATTTTAGTTTGTGTTTATGATCATTTGAAAATTAATATTTTTTTTTCGTTTGTTTTTTCTTTTGTTTTTTCTTTTATTATTTTATATTTCACGTCAAATGATTTTTTTAGGTAATAATTTTTTATTCATTTTTTCTTTGCTTTTTTGTTAAAGTTCTTGGTTTTTTTTATTCTTTCACTAAATTTTTTTCCTTTTATTCACCCAATAATAATAATAATAATAATAATAATAATAATAATAATTGTAGTTTTTTTTCTTGCTTCCTCTTTTATTAATATTTTTGAGTTTTTTCTTCTCGAAATAATTTAATATTTTTTATTGTCTTAGCAATAATAGTAATGATATTTTTAGATGTTAAACCTTCGTTGTTATTGTTGTTATAATAAAGTATGTTGATGTGTTTCATTACATCAAACCTTGCATGTATAAATATTATATTTTATTTTTGAACTAACAAAATCTATTAATTATTTTAATTCTAATAATTATAAAAAATATTTGTTCGGCCTAAAGTATGTTGATGTTAAACCTTGCACGTAGTGCTGACAATTAACTAGTTAGTACCTAAAAAAATGATCCTTTTTTTATTGTTCAAAAGACATGAAAAATTATTATTCGGTCTCTAAAGTTTTAATTTATGCATATTTATCCTCCATTATTTAAGGTTTCTATCCTCGATTATGGACTTCATTCCAGTTCCTAAATTTTGAGAGAAGAGCAAGAAAAACATTTTAAAAGGGAGAGGAGAGAAATAACAGAACCAACGGAACCAAGGGAGTGGACTTGACCTTTCATGCTAAGGCATGCTTTTTTCAATGACTTTTTTAATCTATTTTTTAATTAATATCTTTTCTCTCTCTCTCTTTTTTTTTCTTAGTTAGTGTTTATTGGTATGTAGTAAATATTGTTTCTATACATACTTTCACAATACATCACAGAGACTACTATTATTTATTTTTAATTTTTATTTATTATATTTTAGATAAATAAGTTCTTTCTATATGAATAAGAGGGTGTTGGGAGTGAGGTGTGATTGGTGGTGTAAAACATATGGATGTTTTAAGTGTTTGGTTAATGTAGAGTCTTGAAAAAAGTATGTGGATCCCACTCAAAAATATGTTAAAACTGCTATTCATGAAAAGCAACAAATTATTGTTTTCCATGCGTTTCGTCTTGCTCCTTTTCACTTTTCAATGTACAAATATTTTTTTCAATGAGTTTTTTTTTCTTGTTGTTAAAAGGTGCAGTTAAGTTTGTGTCTGTGACTAGGAGTAATGTATGCTTGTTTGACTTTTTTTTACTATTTTGAAGAGCTAGTGTGTGCTTTATTAAATATTATAACTATTATATAAAAAATAATATAATTATTAAATATTAAATATTTTTATAATTATTAAATATTTTTTTAAATAATATATATATATATATATATATTATTTAAAGTAATTTCACATGTTGAAAGCAATATGAAAAGTTTGGTAACCAAACACTTGAAACTGTTTTTCATTAATCTCAAACTCAACTACAGTTTTAACCAGACACTTCAAAAATTATTTTGAATCGCAGCTAAAGTGTTTTTCATGAAACTGTTTTTTTTTAAGCCTCAACCATAAAAACAAAACACAATACCAAACACACCCTAAGAATCACATGTAATTGGCAACTAAAATCAACCACTAAGATAAATAAATGAAAGCGTGTAAATATCTTTATATTTTGCTTTTTACAAAGAAGATTAAACTTTTAACTATTTATTAATTTGTATATTTTCAGTTTATTCTATTAAGAATAAACATTTTTTTTCCATTCACTAATTTAAAATTTTTATGACACCAGGAAACACATTCATAACATCAATAATTTGTTGTTTTATATTAATAAGTGACGGTGTCACATGAACTCCCAAATACTAAATGGATTAAACAACTTCTTAAGACCATTAGCATATATAATACATGTTTAATAAACAAACGACAGTACGGATTCCTTGTTAAACACAATTAAAAATTAGCTAACGTAGGGTTTGGACATTGGACCGCTCAAGCTCTTCTTGTAAGAAAAGAACTTCTAGCAAGTAACATATGGACAACATTTTTGGCATCAAACGTCAAGGAATTAAAGTAATTAGTAATTAGTAATTATAGTATGACGACACTGTACAAGGTGTGAATGCACTGGATTCTCCCGCACTGTACAAGGTGTGAATGCACTGGATTCTCCCAGGAACTTTATTTATCCACATGAAAAGAGACCTCCAGTTCCATAGAGATAGATAATATCCATTTAAGTTTAAAATAAAAGGTTTATTTAATCCATATTAGCTTTCAAATTGCAATTTGATAGTTACATTAGAATTTCATATTCTCTCTCCTAGTATCCATAATAAATAAACTTGGGTTAATTTGTGAAACTTTCAGGAATAATTTTGAATTAAAATAATACAAAACAAATTATTGAACACAATTAACTATTTAGATAGTAGGCTGAACAAGTTAATGTTGTGGATTAATACGCTAAACCTACTATCTAAATAATAAATTAATTTTGTTCGATGATTTATTTTATATTTTTGAAATTAAAAAAAAAATAGTGCCGGCTTATACATTAAAAACTTAGAAAAAAAGAAGATAAATAGAGTTACAAATTGATAAAAAAAAAACCAAACAACTTTCTATTTGGACCTAGTTATGGATCTTTACTAGAAACTCGGCCTTGATTAAAGCCCATACTTTCTATCCAATTATTCAAAGGATAAAAAATAATGACCCTTTCGTGATTGACTTGAAAATTACAATCACACCCTTTTACAAGATAAAATGACTGTTTTACTCTTTCCAGAGAAAATAGAAACGCCATTATAAACGGTCGAGATAGAAAAGAAGAAGAAAAACCACCACCATCAATCTCAATCATCAGTGACACCCAGCCATGGCTGCGGCTACCACTTGTACTGCTCTCAGTGTGGCGTCCACGGCAGGAGGCGCATGCGCATGCTTATTTTCTCATCTCCCCCGCACGCTAGCAAAAACCAATATGAGCACCACAAGTATTGTTTCCTCAAAATGGATACATTCCTCGAAAACGGGTCTAACTCCTCTGCAACGCGAGTGCGCGATAAAAAAAACTGTACCAACAAGGAAGCTTCAAGTTCGTGCTGCTAGAACCGAGTCACAAGGTGTCTCCTTAGGGTTTAGAGCTCCCAGTTTCGAGGTATAATCCATGTTTATAAATTTGATTTATCGTAGGAATGTCAAATAATTACGGGGCTGTTTGTTGTTAATGACCTGTTCTTTTTATTTATATAAATATATATAGTTGCCAGAGCCTCTAACTGGGAAAACTTGGAAACTTGAAGATTTTGAGCCATATCCTGCTTTACTGGTAAGTAGTTTCTCCAATATCTTGAGCAAACCACAACGTTTTGCTTTGTGATGAATACATGTAGAATAGGTGTGCAATTTGTAATGTGTAAGATTGAGAGAAAGGAAAACAAAGTTTAAGATATGGAATTTTTGTTTTCTTGATGTTGTGGTTTCTATTGGAAAAGATAGCTTAATTGCTTTATCTTAGTAATGGTTTCTGGAGCGAACTATAAAAGTGCAATTTAAAGTTATTCGGTGGTCTTAAGTGGTGAGAATTTGCCAAAATTCTTTCTTCTTTATTTTCTTTTAATATTTTATTCACTCCTGTATTTGAGTTTTGTATTTAATTGTAGATTGATGGTTTGGGGTGTTCTAGACGAAATATTTTAGTTTTTCGATTTTAATGATCAAAAGTGGTGATTGCAGCCATGAATAAACTAGTTAAGTTTGGTTCGCTGGGCTATAGAATAGAATCTTGATCATTGTGAAGCATAGCTGGGAATTGTACGCTGCTTAGTCTAAAAAAATGCAAGATGTTTGTGTTTGATGTTGGAATTGTATGAGTTTAATACAATGCAGAAGAGAATGAATTTGACCGTAATATATTGGGACCTTTCTACCGTTAGGGTTTTGGGTGTGAAACACTTGGCCTGTTAGCTTTAGTTGATTGTTCCAACTTGGAAAATGAATTTTCAGTAACCTGCCATTCGTTAGTTAGGATATTCCAAAGTGGCTTCCCTTTGAAAGAGAAATTATGATATTGTTTCATCTCACTTAAAATACATGCAGTTATTTTATGCGTGATAAGGATTTGGTGGCACAGGTTATGTTTATCTGCAATCACTGCCCATTCGTTAAACACTTGAAGAAGGATATAGTGAAGCTCACAAATTTTTATATGAAGGTAGTTGAATCCATTTCCTTCTCCTGTGTTTCCTTCATTTCAAATTTAACATGCCATAACTTAACATATGATTATAGAAATACCATATTGAAATCCATGTGTTCTGCTACAGAAAGGACTTGCAGTTGCAGCTATATCTTCAAACTCAGTAGCTACTCACCCACAGGTCCTAATAAACCCCATTCTTTCAGATCAGATCTGTGTTGAAGTTGTAGTATGATTTACCCAAAATGGAATTGTTCTTCACAGGATGGACCGGAATTGATGGCAGAGGATGCCAAAATACTTAATTACCCTTTCCCTTATTTATTTGACGAGGTATGCCAATGCTTGTCTCAACCTGATTCACACTATTGAGGTTTTCTATTCCACTTCTGGGCATGTTTTTTTCCTGTTTGTTTCAAAGGAGTGAGATTAAAATGGATGAAAGGTAAAGCAATTTTTCATGATATTATTTTATGCCTTCGCGTAGCCAGCAGCAACTATGAATGCTATTGTTTCATATTATTTTCATAGGCAGCTCTTGTTTCTACCATGAGAGAAAAAAGAAGAAATGAACGCACAATTACATGAGGTGAATTAGAAATTTGTGTCAAAGCTTTTCTTTTTGTTTATTTATCAAAATTAATTGGATGATGACGATGATGAAAGCCAGTCCATAGGAAATGGTATTTCATAGTATTTTTTTTGGTTTTCTTTGATTGAGTTCCAAAGCTCCTATGTTCTGTCAATAGTTGAATAGAGTTAGTCATTACTAAGTGTTGAAATCCCCCCGAGTATTAAACTGCTGGCTCTGTTTTTTTTAAGAAAAAGAAAAAAAAGAGATAAAAAAACAAGTCCATGAATATTACAAATGCAAGAATGTACATTCTTACAAAAGAGAATGCAGCGGATCAAAATTCTAATATTCACACATGCAATAATATTATGTCATAAATTTAATGTTTAACTTATTTTATTGTTTTGGAACAATATATTAATTAACTGGTTGAAATTGCTTGGCTGAAGTTGCAAGAAGTAGCTCAGGACTTTGGAGCAGTTTGCACGCCAGAGTTTTTCCTTTTTAAAAAGGTACTCACAACGTCCAGTAATTCTCTACTTGGGCCTTTCAAGCATGTCGCATGATTACTGACCTTGGTTGAAGGAAGCAGTTACATGCTCTTGTTTTTCTCTCCCACTCAACACCCCAAAACGTAACTTTCTATCCAGGAATGTCGTATCATTATGAATTGAGCCATAAGCATCCAACATCACAATGCACATAAGAGTGGTAATAAATGAATTTAATTCCATAGGATGGGCGGAGACCATTTGAGCTGGTGTATCATGGGCAATATGATGATTCCAGACCCAGTAATAATGTGCCTATCACTGGAAGGTTGGCTTCTTTTGCTACAAATTTCATTTGAACTGATATTATCTAATCTTGCAATTTCAAAGAAGATAAGTTATTTATGTTTTGAATCACTTGTTAATAATTTGGTTTAGGGACTTAAGTCTTGCAATTGACTGTGTTCTTAGTGGCCAACCAGTATCACAAGTTCAGAAACCCAGGTATATGGTATCTTGTTTTTCTTCTTTCTTAGATGTCTTCAAGTGTTATTTCTGTTATAGGATGCCCAAAGTGATTGATTCTTGTTGCCAAACAGTGTTGGATGCAGTATAAAATGGCATCCTGGGGCGAAGTAACCTATCATCGATTATTCTACAGCATCATGAATTTTTTCTGTCACCGCTGCTGTTTCTTTGTTATGCCTCCAGTGTTCTAATTCATCTCTCTGGAGTCTTCGAAGAGCAGAACGCAAGGTTTGGTTTAACATGAGCAATTGTATTGACATATGTATGTAATATGATATCATGACTTATGTAGGTTAACTTTCTTATAACTTTGTTGTTTAAAAATAGAAATGAATAAAAAAGAGAATGGAAATACTTTGAAGAGAAATAGATATAGTGAGCTTTCCTTCATCTTATAAAAAAGTTGCTTTCTTATAACTTTCTTCTGTCATCTCGTGTATTATATAAACACTTTGAAGAGAATGGAAATAGAGAGCTTTCCTTCTGTTTTCTGTCAAAGTCCTATCAAGGTGATTGGATGGTTAAAATGCTCCTATCATGGTTTAAAGTATTTAGATACAAATAACATAAAATGGGCGGTATTCTTCATCGGACATTTTTGAAAGCCTGAAATGGGACTGTCTTGCATCACAAGATTAATTTGCATGTTCTAATATTATTGTGTTGGGAAATTTCTGTTGTGAGCATACAGCCAGATTCTTTCTCCACTGTTGATTCCTGTTGCCAAGTTGCTGTCGAAGGGCAAAATTCTGTTCTGCTACTACGCGTCTTGATTCTTTGAATTGTTTTCATGCAGCAGGCATTCAATGTTTTTATTTAAGGATTCATTCACTTGCGTTAAAATTAGTTGCCCTTTTTAATCAATAACTGGGCTATAATTAACAAATATTGCAGCAGGTTAAAACAGTACTTACTCATGATTGCTGGAAACGCGTAAAACAGACGATAAATATGCTTTAACAGTAGTGTAGTAGTTGATATGTGCCGAACTACATCTTTCATTTGATTTATTAATGTTACCAAGTGTGCTGTGTAAGCCGTTTGCCTACCAGAAGCAGCAACCATAATTTATCATTATTTTTTCTTTTTTAAATTGCTGGTTCGTACTTACAAGAAAACAATTAAAATGAAATTAGTGAAATAGCACTGTTATTATTGAGGTTCGAATTGCGTGCATGAAAAGCTCCATGGAACTAATGACTGATATTGCTGGTTACTTGCATTCTTAGCCATTAGAGCTTGATAGGGTTCTTACAACTATCTGTGGGCCTGATTGGTTTGCGATCACATGATTAGAAAGCAATGCATCCTTTCCGGAACATGGAGCACATGAGAGATGAAATCTCTTTTGGATGGTCTTAGGGAACGGTGGTCCTTCCGCATACCCATAATTCCAAGCTTCATTTTGAAATATGCCAACCAAGATTGTCGCTAACATGGCTGTTTCGTGGCCTGGAACAAGGTTGTCGATATCGTTCCGGTCATCGTTTCAGTTTTTTTATTGGAACGGAACATTCAGGTTTCGGAACGTTTCGGCGTGCCGTTTCGGGGTTGTACTGTTCATATATAATTAATTATATATATATATATATATATATATATAAATTAAAATATTAATTTAACAAGTATAATTAAAATTCAAGATAAATTAACTTTAAATTATACAATATAAACACAAAGTCAAACAAACATAATCTCAAAATTAGAAAAAAAAATCATAAGTTAATCAAAATAAAGAGGATTTTAAGGCCGGAACGGTACCGAGATGTTCCGGCCGGAATTTGACCGGAATTTCCGGAACGGGCCGGAATTAAAACCGAGACGAAAACGACGCCGTTTCGTCTCGTTTTTTTTAACGGCACGGAACGTTCTGACCGAAACAGAACGGAATTGACAAGTCTGGCCCGGATCCCTATAGACATCCCCATAGGATCAAAAGCTAAATTTCCTTTTTACGTTGGTCCCAATCTGAAAACTTCATTTGACAACAAGGCCATGCGAATTGAAATATTTGTACTGTAGCACTTTCGATCATTGTTTGCTTTCTGTGACCCTGCTGTCGATGGAAGTAGCTTTCTGGAGCTCCGATGACAGTCTGGGGGGCATTTCGTTTTAAAGTGCATGTCTGAAAATTTTGAACTTGTTGAGAGGTTCTTTCATTTTTAACTACTGGATGGCGGAACTTTAAAACTGGGAAGTAGATCGACTATCTTTTTACTCAGAGCAGTCTTCTCTTCAGAGAGATGACAAAAAGAACAGGGAGCGCCCAAGCTTGAATTATTTAAAATAAACGGAACCTGAGACCTGGTGGGACTGCATACATCAATCAATACAAATTATTCTGTTGTTTGAAAAATAATCAATGAGCTAAATGCAAGATTTATTAGAACTACGGATTTATGAAGGAGATCTTATTAGAGGTTCAGATGATTTGGAGAAACTAGAAGAGTGAACTGCGGCTCTTGGATTGGAAGTCGCTTCCATGCCACGATACTTTGGTTTTTCAAAATCCTCGTTTACATGTCTGATCTCCTTCAACATTGCTGTCACATCTTTCATGGTGGGTCGTTCTTCTGGTGAAGGGTTCACACACAAGAGGGCCACCCCAAGAACCTGAAGCATTTCTTGGAGTTGTGTACCTGATCGCAGAAGAAGTTGCGGGTCTAGGATTGTTGTCAATTCTGTTCTTCTTTCTCGGAGCGCCTTGCTAACCCATGTGACGATGTGGACACCTTCAGGAATCCGGTTATCGGTAGGTTCTTTCCCTGTTAAAACCTCTAGGAGCACCACGCCATAGCTGTACACATCACTTTTCTCTGTGATTCTCAAACAGTATCCATATTCTGCATTCACACATGGAAGGATGATGATGAGTTTCGGAGTGCAAATTCAGAACTTCCTTTTAAATGTAAATCATTTAACATATGAGCCCTGGCAAAGATGAGGTGAGCATCGGATGGATCCAATTATGTTTTTCCAGGGATGATTTGAGTTCAAAAGAAAACCATTCGGGAAACTGATTCTAGAATTCTTATGTAAAAGAAACCGAAAAAATAATATGAAGGTCGGGGGCGTTACCAACGGGCGTTTGAATTACATTGTCCTGTGAAAAAATGTTGATAAACTAAACTACTGAAAACGAAAGTGCTTGTTATATTCACCTGGGGCAATGTACCCGTAAGAACCTGCTACTACATTAGAAACTCTTGAACATTCTTCAGAATCAACAAGCTTTGCCAGCCCAAAATCTGCAAGAAAAGCTTCAAACTGTGGTCCAACCAAGATGTTATTAGTCTTGATGTCACGATGTACGATTGGAGGAATACAATCATGGTGAAGATAAGCCAAGCCATGAGCTGCCCCCAGTATTATGTTGTATCTTGCATCCCAGTCCAAGAATACCTTCTCATGGAGTAATCCAGCCAAACTCCCCTTGCTGATGTAGTCAAACAAGAGCAACCTGGTTTTTCCATTGTTACAGCATCCTAGAAGCCTCACTATATTCTTATGTCGTATTGATCCAAGAGCTCTAACCTCGGCAGAAAACAAGTCTCTCTCTGGAATCTCGCCATTCTTCAGCGGCCACAACTTTTTCACAGCAATGACCTGTTTCATTGGAGTCTCGACACGATAAACCATGCCTGAAACACCCTTCCCAACAACGTTTGAATCCGAGAGCTTTGTCACAATATCATTTACCGAGAAGTTAAGCTTTTGAAATGGGGTGATATCCCACTCCAAATTGTCTTCTTCATCTTTCCTCCCAGAAGCAGCTCCACGAATTCTTATAAAAAGAAGTCCTCCAAGAAGCACAATCAACAAGGTAACTGTCACGCTGAGAAGAGTGCACACAACAAGGTTTCTGGTGGAGTTGTTGCCATGGCCACTTCCATCCATGCGGCACTTGTTTCTGTTAATGCAGAGCTCTTGATTGCCAGCATATGCGGAGGCAGGGAGATCATGGAAGAGCTTGGTATCAGGAAGCAAACCTGAAAAGTTGTTGTGAGAGACATTGAGAGAAACAAGATTGTCAAGACTGCCCAACACTGTCAGCGCTCCTGTGAGCATGTTGTGGGAGAGATCCAGGTTGGCAAGATTTGATAGATTTGCGAAGCTTTCAGGAATAGAGCCCGTTAGAGAATTCCTGCTCAAGTTCAAGAGGATGTCTAGCCCTTGCAATCGACCTATCTCATCTGGGATCGAGCCAGTGAGTCTGTTGCTGCTCATTTCTAACAGCTGCAGATCCCTACACAGGCCAAGTGACTTCGGGATAGAACCAGTGATGTAGTTTTCACTGATTACCAGTTTGTTTAAGGACGTGAGCATGCCTAAATTCTCAGGTACGGAACCTGCTATAGAGTTCTTGGAAAGGTCTAATACGTTTAGACTAACAAGAAACTCGACAGATGTGGGAATAATTCCATGGAGCCTATTGCTGTGCAAATCAACCATTTCTAGCTGAGTGCAGTTACCAATCTCTGGAGGGATTTCTCCTGTAAATTGATTATCTGACAATTCGAGGAAGCTCAATCTGTGTAAGAGACCTATTTCTGGGGGAAGTTGACCAGTAAAGTTGTTTGATCCTAATCGTAAACGGATCAAACCAATGCAATTACCAATATCTGGTGGGATTTCACCTGAAAATCCATTTGATATCAGAAGCAATTGACTTAAGTTCTTGAGATGGAACAGAGAATGTGGAATTGATCCGGTAAGGAAATTGTGTGAAAGATCCAATGCTTGAAGTTTCTCACATTTGGCTAGTTCAGCAGGTATGCTTCCTTCGAGCTGGTTCTGCCATGCAAAAAAAATTAAAAGCTCCTTCAGCTGGCCAATGGCAGGTGGAATCTCGCCAGTGAATCTGTTGTTATCCAGTTCAAGCTGCTTCAGGCCAAAAAAGTTGCCAACAAAAGGCGGGATTTCTCCGGTAAGGTAATTGTCTGACAAAAGAACCTCCTTCAATGCAACCAAATTGGCAAGAGACTCAGGAATCTGACCACTTAGAGAATTCATCGAGAGATCAATAACTTCCAAAGCTAAACAATTCCCTAGAGCATCTGGAATGCTCCCTGTTAGATTGTTCTGCCATAACAACAACCTCTTGAGATTTGTCAAGAAAGTCAGTTCATCAGGAATCCTGCCTGAAATTTGGTTTCCGTACAGGTAGAGATTCTCCATCGCTGAGCAGTTGCCAATATCTGCTGGAATGCTGCCTGTAAGTTTAGATGTGTAGACCGAAAGAGTCTCAAGATGCTTCAATTCTCCTAAAACACTTGGAATCTGTCCTGAAATCCCAGTATCCGCAAGACCCAAAAAGATTAGTTCTTTGCAGTTGGATATCTGCATTGGGATTTCGCCATAAATTCCCGGGTTACCACCTGCTCGGAAGGTCTCCAAAGCTAACAATTGGCCTATTTCTGCAGGAATCTTTCCGGAGAGCTGGTTATCAAACAGTTCCAGCTGTCTAAGCCTTGAACAGTTCCCTATTTCTCTTGGAATCTCACCATGTAATGAATTTGTATTCAGAGCCAGCAGCTTCAACTGAGATAGTCTCCCAATTTCAGCCGGGATGTCTCCAGTCAAAGAATTGAAACTGAGGTCTAGGGTGCTCAGTGAGGACAGGTTTCCTATCGACCGTGGAATTTCTCCGGTGAGATTTGCATTTGAAAGGACGAGAGTTGTGAGATGGTTAAAGGAGAGTAGCTGGGTAGGGAAGCTGGTAGGAAGGTTAATGGAGGTGATTGTTATCCCCGAGACAAAACCATTCCTCGAACATATAACATAATCCCATTTGCATGGACTTTTGTGGCTTGAATCCCATGTGGAGAAGAAAGTAGCTGAAAGAGATGAATTAAAGGTTGAAAGCCATGAAAGTAGACAATGACCTTCTTGGTTCAGGGCAGAGATGGCTGGAAAGATGGAGATGTTAAGAAACAAGAGAAAAATTGTGATTGCATTGCTTGACATCATGAAGTTAGTACTCTTTGCTACTGTGCAACCTCATTTAATTATATGCACACCAGTCTCTCAAGTTTTTATTTGTGTTCTATTATGACCGTGGAATATTAAAATGCCCTTGCTTTTTTCCACATTTACTCCCTAGAAACCCTCCACTGCTCTAATGATAACTCGATCTGTTTGTAATTTTGTATCGGAGCAGATGGGTACAGGGGCAATACAGTCCAGATCATGTTTTGTGCTTTCATGCCTGTCTTTCTCCAAAAATTTATCGTGTTAGTTAGACCTCCTAGAAATTAAATAATTTTTTATTTTTTTTAGATTCTTTATTATCCATCTACCTCATTCTAATTAATAGAATTAAACATAAACGATTTCAACTCTAAAAAACAATAGAAATCACACCGTAAAACATCATTTTAAACAGCAATTATGAAATGTGTGGAAAACTTGGTGCAGGATAGGTTTTGAGACTGTTCATATGAGATTTCGTTCCATGTTGCTACGTGACAGCAAGATGCTGAATGGAATCTTTATCGAAACATGCTCAACAGATACATTTCAGGAGCGAAAATGATATTATTGTATTATATATGCACTCGTATTCTTTATGGTGAAAATAACTTTAAAAAGGTAAACAAGAAATTTTGTGATTGAGACTACGCAAGTGGATCATTTCGCTTACACGTACCAAAATGTTATTTCATAGGAAATATTGATTCTTAGATAGGCGAAGGGATCGGTGAAGTTCATATATATCTAAAAAAATAAAATAAAAACATATGTTAATATTTCTTTATATGTGTAGTATAAGGGTGTAATATCAAATTAATTTTCATTTTCAGTGGTTCTCGTACAATGATTGTTCATCCTTTTTGAGTTAAGATGCACTTACAATACAGATTGTGAAACGGACAAGCAGCAAAGAGGAGGTGGACAGCACAACCTCTTCTGAAATATAATTATGGTAAGCTCTCCAGATCAGTTTTTATGGGGATTAAAAAAGAAAAGGTGTTTCGATAAATAACACAAGAAAGGTAGCTTAACTCCGGTGCCTTCTCCGTGCACCCTCCCTCCTTTGTTAACTAGCTCTTCATTTTAATTAAATTATGGTCTTAATGACATTGTTTTTCTGTTTAAATTTACATTAATCTTGGGTATAAAGGTTGCCTTACGTTTTCTTTATTTCCCATCTCTTAAAGCTTTAGGCGTTATGGTTATAGCATTACTATCCTTAAGAGACATGGTGTAATAATAAAGAGTTTATAATTTGTACAATAGGTCTTGAGTTCGAGTCAGGACGTGCATCTTTTATTAGAGTCTGGAATAACTAGAGTTTTATTCGTTCACCTGAGCCCATAAAATATATTTTTAGAAGATGAGTTTACTTGAATTCAATTTATTTCTATGGGAATACTGCAATGGGTATGAATAAAAATCCCAGTTTGGGCTGGTATTCTTTTTAATTGGAGAGTCAATTCATGCCATCGTCTCACTCATAAAGTTTGCTATGGTGTTCCACTTGAATTTGAACATCTTATAATTATTGGTTGTCTCATCATAATTATGTAATTATAGCGTGGATCTGTGTGGAAACATACCATAATCTGGAGATTATCTCTTTTTTTGGATCACTTAAAGCAAATAAATTGCTTCATGGCCTTTTATATATGAGTCAATCCATTGTTTGCCCGACAATGAGAGTGTTCATATGAAAAATAGTAGCAGGTGCTCAACTAGATTGTTATTCAGTGGAGTGTGTGTAGAATTAGTCTTGAATTCTAGGATATATTTATTTATTTATTTATTTTAAATATATATTTAGGATTAATTAAAATCAAAATTATGACAAACTCTAAGGGTGTTACGATACCCTAGTTACGCAGTAATTTCTGCCATGTTAGAATAAAGTTTACATGATCTTGAGATTTCTTTTTTATACGTTCAAGTCTCACTCTTTCTTTTAGAACAATATGAACAACTCATCTTTCATATCAATCACCATTCATGTGTACCGGGTGGGGAATAGATTCAAGTAAATAGTAAATGAAATAATTTTGGAGTTCCGAATAAGTTCATCATGAAATCCCGATGATAACACCTCCTCGTCAAAAGGGAATTCTTCATTTTAAAATTTCAGGATACTAAGGAACAGCAGTCTGGTTATTTAAAGTAATGTGCTTCTCATAACCTTTAAAGATGGCGACGAAGACAAGGACTTGTTCCTATTACAAATTTACAAGAATGTTGCTTTAGCCATTCAATATTTGTTTACATCCAACAGAAGAGAAGTTATTGAATAGCTTTTTTGAATTAGTGGATGCTCATATAATTATTATTATTATTTCAAAAAGTTGTCAATTAAAAAAATACAGGGGAATGCTTTATAAAAAGTAGATCTTTTTTTTAATTAATGTTGGTGTACGGTTCAGTTTACATGTATCTTAACTAATCTCAGACTCTGAAGTTAATGACCATGTAAGTCTTCAATAGCTATTATATATCATATTAGTAATTACAAGTCTTAAATCTGAGATCATAGGAAAAAGTCAGTTTGCACGTATCCAACTAATCTCACAAACTATGAAGTTAACGATTATGAAAGTCTTCAATAGCTATTATATATCATATTAATAACTACAAGACTTAAGTCTAAGATCATGGAAAAAACAAATTTTTTAATCTTAATTTTGTATCACTAAATCACCTTCTAGATAATTGAAAGTGGGTCTTTCACTTGTCGGGATATTGCTATGTGGCCTTTATTTGTAAAATAACCTAAGCAAATCTTTGCTGCTATCATCAATTTATGGATAAGTTTGTAAGGGAAACCAAACCACAATAAACGCCTCAACTTTCAACTACCAAATCTTTGTTAGATATGTGTCACATAATTTAGCTCCACAATCAAGCGATGGCCCAGCAAGAAGACATGAAGGGAAATAACTTGGAAATATAAGAACAAACAAATAAAAAAAGGAGGAAGAAAATGAACTTTCATTCATGTGGGTCTTGCATAGGTGTCTAGTGACCTGATTTGAAGAAGGAAAGCAAGCTATATCAATTCATTGTGAAGGGATAATTTGGCCCATGGCCGGAATAAGTTTTCTGTTCAAAAAAATGGCCGGAATAAGTTGTGGAAGGTGGGGCTAGAGTGATTCCTCCCAACCATCGCTAGTGGTCTAACTATTTTTTCCGTATTTTATTATGTGGATGGATGCTTTGACACGACCCGTCATTCTTTTCCAGCGAAATAGATTGCTATTCAGTTTTATTGTATTATAAATTAATTATTCCAGATCCTGTATAAAGCAATTATACTATTTTTAAATGGTTTTCTAATTGACATGTAACGACACTTGGAAGAGGGCAGTGACAATTTGTTATTTATTTAAGAAAAAACAGCAATTTAATTTATAAATGAAAATAAAAAAACAACAACAATAATTGGTGAGCAATTTGAACTCCGGGTCACCTCTAAAGAAGAGCTACGATTGAACCACAATACAACTACCACTTCTAAATTGCACGTGAAAAAAGTAAGAAATTAGAGGACAATAATTGAGCAGCCCGAAGTAAGAAATATCTGTGAACGAAGATCAAATCATTAGGCAACTCGAGAGCATAATGGTTGCTCTTCTTCAAACACATTCATTACAGTGTTGCAACTAGTTAGTGTGTTCTTGACAGTGACAAACTTCTGTGATTTTAGTTTAAATAATATTCCTAGCTGCAATTATATGTGTATTTGTTTAGTTAAAATTATTACAAGATGGATTTTTACATGTAAAATAATAAATAAATAAAAACAGGTCACCAACAAAATTAGGGC
Source organism: Salix caprea (assembly GCA_964035475.1). Taxonomy (NCBI): domain Eukaryota; kingdom Viridiplantae; phylum Streptophyta; class Magnoliopsida; order Malpighiales; family Salicaceae; genus Salix; species Salix caprea. The sequence goes on along the minus strand of OZ037755.1, from coordinate 13,219,030 downwards.
AGAATCCACAGCTTGAATATATCAAATATCAAAGATAAGATTAGAGGGCAGAACGGACCAAGTCTATCACAGGATCACCAAAACAAAGTGCCATTTTACTTGAGACCTAGCCCAGACTGAACTTTCTAGCTGATAGCCCAACCCACCTAAATAAGTGGACTCGTAGAATCTTCTTGCACCTTTTTTTTTTTTAAATTTAAAGGACATAAATATTTCAACAACGTTGTAGACTTGTGGCCTGTAGGGCAGGATGATAAAATCCTAGAAAAAAGGAAAGAAAAATCCTCACTGCTCAGCTTTTACAAAATCATAGTGACTCCTCTGTACAGGAAACCGGCCGGAAGCTCTGCGTAATCATGTTCGACATATCTAGAGAATGTACGAGAATATGTTTGTAAGGCGTTTTTTTTTTAAAAAAAAAAAATTATTTTATATTTTAAATTAAATTTTTTGATGTTCTTAAATTATTTTGATGTGCTATATTAAAATAATTTTTAAAAAATAAAAATATTATTTTAATATATTTTTGAATAAAAAATAATCGATTAATCGGTGAAAGACAAGCTACTCAGAGTGAAAACAAAGCCCAGAAACTAAATCCTTATGGGCTTGACAGCTCCTATACCTGTTTAAACCAAATTAACCGTGGCTTCTTTTTCTAGTACGAGATTCAGGCCTTGGGGCCCCGGGCTGTTCTTACAGAAGCCACTCCTCCGGTTTATAAAATCACTTCATCACTGTTTTTTGATTTCATTACCCTCACAAAGCTTATAATAGAAAATGGTGGCAACATCATTTCCCTTTTGTTTGGACGTTGGAGTACGCATGGAATATTATATATAAAAAGCAATTCTGATATTTGTCTAAGTTATTATAGTCTAATTGAGATTATTTTTAAAGTGATTTTCATTTAGAAATGAATCAAAATAATATTTTTTTTAAAAAAACAAAATCATTTCGATACTGGTATATAAAAATAATCTAAAAATATTAAAATTTTTAATTTAAAATAAAATTAAAAAATTTCTTTTTTTCAAAAACTTAAAAAACATACTAAGTTTATGCTCCACCTCCGTCAATATGAACTCACCAAACGCACCCTAATAGTACAATCATGATATTGACTTTCTCTGTTTGCGTTACTATTACACCTATTTTCTCATGTCAAAAAAGGAGAGGAATAGCATCTGCTTTGCCTCACTAACAATCTTGGAATGCCGCAAGCTACATTCCAAGACCCTGTATCAAGCGATTAAATAAATGACATCTACTACCCTTTCCCGCTATATATATCTCTATCTATCCGAGGTTGTCGTCCATCTTCAGCTCTTACACTGCGCCGGCCATGGCGTCTATGGCTCATTACAATTTAGCTGCCGGCATTAGTTTTCGACAAACCCTGACCAGCAAATTGTCTGCAGTTCAGACAAGTAGTATTGCTAATTCAAGGCAATTGAGCAACCTGGTAGTCACCAATAATGTCCATTCTCCTATCCCCAAGTTCACGTTTCCTCAACTATCATTAGCAACAAAAAGACAACCAAGTGTTGCGGCAAAGAACAAAGAGGATCGATGGAAACTGCGGTGCGGTGGTAATGCACCTTTTTGCACATCGGATACTGAAATCCTGATCCGCAGGTTCTTCTGTGCCATCAATTCGAGAGACGAACAATTACTGGAGGATGTTCTCTCATACGACTGCGAATTGAAGGACTTCATTTTTCAGATTGCATTCGATGGAGAACAGGTTAGAAAATTTTAGTACAAACCCCATCTTTTCTCCAAGTTGTTCATTTTCTTCGATGTGATAATGTACTAGATCTGAACCTCAAATACTCAGTCAAGATTTATTTATTGTGAAATTTAATGCAATACCGACGGTACAATATTTTTCTATGTAGAGGATTTTCACTATGTTGTAAATATTCTGCTGTATTTACTCTGCAATATTTCTTTCCTTCTTTAGCTCTTGATGACGGGCACTAATTAAGCTTGTATTTTTGTATTTGTAGACCTAAATGAATAGATGAGTGAAAACAAGTCTTGCAATCTATTTTATTTGACTTCCAATGTATCACAACATTCCTGAATGTTAACAGTTTACGTTGGCCATGTACAGAGTATCATGCAATTTCTTCGGAAGGCAATGAAGGCAATGGGGGATACTATTCGTTTCAAGTTTGATGATGTGCAGAGTACGGATGAATTGGACGCTGCAACTGCTTCTTTGCATCTAGGTGAACGCCACGGCCACAGAAGCTCTTTTCAATCACTCGAATTCATTACCTAGATTTTACCATTATTAATCAGATGCAATTTCACCATAAGAAATAAAAGTAGATGCAATATAGATAGATAGATAGATAGATGTGCGTGCGCATGCGTTGTATGTGGTTATGTAACAAGCTAAGTTAAACTGTTAAAACTATTTTGTTCCTTTTCAGAGTGGGAAAATCAAGAGATACCTTTCACCAGATTTTGCACTGACTTTCAATTCGAGGACGATGGCGAAAAACTCCTGATCAGGTGCAATAATTTGATTGAAATATTATATTTTTTCTACTCCATGTTTTAGTATAATGGTAATTTGCACCAATTGTTTTGCAAGGATCTTGTTGTTTGAATTGAATTTTTCGATGGTCTCAAGTAACAGCAGATCGATTTGTAAACTGATCAGAACTAGTTTTCGTGATTGAGTTCATAAGCACGGTTACGCAGTGTAGTTTTAAGATGGGTCGGAAAGAAAGCCGAGAAATGGAGGAGATCCATTTGTTCTCCAATGGCCAGGATAAAATGGGCCGTACAATCAAACAAGAGAGCAAATGAAATAATCCCAACATCTCTATTTGCAATTTTTTCCCCTCTCTAAATTCTAAGGTTTTTTTTAAAAAACAGGTAATTAAGAACTTTTACGCATTAATTTAAGGTTTTCGACTGACCAAGGAAGACTATGAACATGTGTAGGAGAATTACAAGAGTGACAAAACCCAACGACGTCGACTTCATGCTGGTATGAGTAATCGATCTCTTTTTTTTACTTCCTCGTAATTTCTCAATCATCTTTACATATGTATAACCCACATGCATATATGGTTGCGTTTATAATCTTGTTTCTGATGTCAATTTGCAGACACTTTTGAAGGCAGCAAGAACCACATTTGACATGTTCCCAGATCAAGCCAGGAGTAAGCTAGTTCTTTTTCTTCTTCTTCTTTCATTCCATGAATGAGAAATGGAAAGAAGTTAGTAGAGAATATTTCTATAGATTAGAAAAAAAATGGAAAAAGACGGTGAGTAATTTCTCGTAATTGCTTTTGCAGACTTGCTGTCCAAATTGAACTTATAATGATGATGGTTTTGGAGATGTTTGGAGGATATTCAAAGTAATTTAACTCGCATGGATCCATTACCTTGCCGTGATCTATATGCAGCGGCAGATTCAAGATATCTATATTGGATTGCCGGTTAGAGGATAATTTTCTGGTTGCTTGTAAAATTTTATTTGATTGTCAAGTGCAAGTGGGATAATTATGTTCTTCAGATTAGTTTAATTATTCCATAAATTTCAATCTTGTTCATGCTATTTTTAAAATGAAAAATAGATACTTGTTCCAGAAAATAGGTTACTATATATACGCTAGATTAAACGACGAACCATTTTTTTATTTACTTTTACAATATTTATGTTACAAATCGCATAGCATATGCTATACAATAATGTATTTTTGTAAAAATTTTGACATGTACCGTCTGAAAATAGGAAGATTTTTAATAGCAAACATCTGAAAAAACAAATATTATAAGAACAACACAAATTGGTGAAAAGAAAACACAGCAGGCTGCGGAAAAAGACAGCAGCACTAGAACAGAAGGGTGAGCATAAATCAAGAGAACAGGGGACTCGAAAACACAAACCCCACCACCAAGATACCATGGAATCAAAGAGAAAACAGAAAACCAGCACACAATATGAACAAACTAGCATCATCTCTCAATACACCACCAATTCCAGCAGACCTGGTTTACCTAGGAGGAGCCATTACAGTTCCACTTCAACAACTTTACACCCTGAGCACACCAGGTTTTAGTAAGACGATGTTAAAGAATAATATAAATTATATCTTGAATTTTATCTAATAGCTTAAATTTTTAGGTAAGATACTTACTTAATATGGTATTAAAGCCTTGTTGATCCAGTGATCATGAGTTTAAATCTCACCACCCTCATTTTATTTGATAAAAATCAAGCTCAAAGTAGTGTGATTCCGTGTACAAGTTTCAAGCCCAAAATTTTTTCTCTTGAAGGGATGTATTAGAGAATAATATAAATCATATATTGAAGTCTCACTTAACAGCTTAAACTTTTAGATGAGATGGTTCCTTGATGGTCAATACATACCTTTTGATTAGTCCATTTAATTATATCATCAGGAGAACCACACAAGATCTGAAACCCACCATTCACAGAACTGAACCAGATCTTCCAAGTCGAATGGGGAGCACAAGATGATGATCAACGGATCCCTCCAATTTTGCACAAAAAAGGCAACAACAAACTCGAGAAATAAGAAAGAATGCCTCTATGAAGAAGATATATACACGGCTATATCTTCCCAAAAACCAATGAACTTCTAACTCGTTCATACGGTTCAATTCCTAATAAATACAAGTGATGTGGACCAGCCAAGAAACACCAATAAGGACTCATTACATGTTCCAAATGATCTAATGGTGCGGTCTAAGACAAAGGTATTGAAAGAGACAATGAATGCATTGGTTTTGAAGGTTTCAACCAGGTTAGAATTGCAAGGATCATTGGAGTATCAAGAGGAGACCCTAATACATCTTATCCATGAAGTGGGGATAACAAAGGAGCCAAAAAAATCCTACTACAACATGAGATTAATGGGCTTAATGGAAGACTATAAAAAAAAGAGCCTTGTGGGCTTTATTTAATTTTGTTAGCTACAACCCAATGTTTGTTTGAGCTTAATTAAAACTTTATTTTCAACTAGGGTCCAAGGCTTATTTGAATTAAGTCATGGACTTTCCAACTTAGAGTTTTGAGTCAATTTTAAGTGGACCTCATTTAAGTCCACATAAGGGGTCCATTAGGGTTAATTTTTAAAAGACTATTTAAACTCATGTTAGCTAAATTTTGGGGCCATTGATTAATTTTAATTATGAACTTTTCAGTGAATCTTGCATTTTTTAGTTCTTGAACGAACTGAATCCAACTTATCAAAGGTTAACTGGTTTCGCGGCGTCATTCTACTCATTCCAATAGTGCTGGTGTCTTGGGGGAAGTTTTCATTGTGTCACACTCTTATCAAACCTATTTCGGCTTTTCCGAGATCAGATCTCCTTCTTGGTTGTGGGTTACGTGACCACGTTATTACAAGGTTCGTATCAACAAGAACCGAACTAGTTTATATTTCAGGTAAGAGATAGACTTGTTTAATATTTGTCAAGGTTGATCTCTCAATTTTACTGTGATAGTCTGATTCAATCCGACTTTTCCTTCCTTCTAACGTTAATAACTAAGCACCAATGTAAAAAACTGAGAATCAAAAAAGAATGTTGATTGACTCGGGGGAAAATGATTGCTGCAAAATAATATACATATGAAGCTTTTCACACGTATGGTATGTACATTAATTTATTCGGAAAAAAAAAATGTTTGAAATCAATACTAAATCTATCAATAATATGTAAAAATTAGAAATTCAAGCTATGGAGAGCAGTTTTTGTATGAAATTTTTTATTTTTATTATTCTATTTTATTTATCTATTTAATGTTAAATGATTACTTTTAATTTGGATTTGTCCAGACATAATAAACATTGTTTAAGAGATCATTTTATTATTGAATTTATTTTAGTTGATTGCTCATTTAGATTAATTAGCTTATAACTCAAAAAAAGTCCATTAGAACTTGTTATGATGGCAAGAACCAAGTTGTCACCAGGTTCTTGCATATTTTTTACTACTCGGTGATATCCCAAGCAATGAGAAGTTTTATTATAATATATTTTACTTCTTCATATCATTAATTTTTTTAATTCTTGCGATATATTTATCTTATTTTATTTATATCACTTATTGATTATAAGATTATTGATTTTTTTAATTAAATTTTAATGTAATTTAATTTTTTGATTGAAATTGTCAATATATAACTAGTGAAAGTTTTACTTGTGATTTTACTATACGAGTTTACATTGTATTATATGTGTTATGTCAAAAACAATATTTTTGACAACCTTGTTATCAAGTTAACATGTAAATATCAATTTATATATTTTCTCAAAAAAATATCTTGGTTTTTCAACCAGGTTTAATCGGATAAAAAAGTCAAGGATCAACTTGTGAAATTATATGAATTTGGTAAGGTTAATATTAAAATAAAACCTAATCTAAATATATTTCAGGTTAACCGGTCACAATCATCAAGCTTTAGGATGTGTGTTGGTATTGTTTTTGCTTTGTGGTTGAGGTTTTAAAAAAACACTTTTATAAAAAACACTTTTAGCCACAGTTCAAAATAATTATTTAAGTGTTTGGTTAAAACTGTGGTTGAGTTTGAGGTTAATTAAAAGCAGTTTCATATATTTGGTTACCAAGCTTTTCATATTGCTATCAACATGTGAAGTTAATTTAAAATGTGTGTGTGTGTATTGTTTTTTTAAATATTATAGATTTAATAATTATAATAATAAAATATAATTAATAATTCAAGTAAATTAGACATTTATTTTTATTTTTTCATCAAACTCCTTGTAATTTCATCACGAACTAAATTCATACGTGAAGGTCTCTACGATCCCTAACTATTTGATCAAAGAACAACACCTAATAAAATATCATCTGAAACAAAATTAGAATTGCGAGGTAAAAATTATATTGTGATTTCCTTTTAATATACTTATTTATATTTTAATTAAAATTTTAAATTATTTTAATATTAAAAATATATTTTTTATATAAAAAAAACTCCCTGTAACCACCCCTCCTGTGGTTTGCTAGATGGGTAGATGGGTGATGGGACGGGAGGGGAAACACATGAAAAGTAGCTCTTTGTTGCTTTTCATGAAAGAGAGGTTGAGTGATTTTATCAGGTGGGATTCACACCAATTTTTCAGCTTTTTTACCTTGGTCAAACACCCAAAACAACAACTTTTTTTCTTACCCCCGATCACACCTCACTCCCAAACACTTTCTTAGAGTTGGTTTATTTTTATGTTTCAAAAGCATTTTTAAGGTTTTTTTTACTTTAAATTAAAAAAAATAGTGTGTTTTAAATTATTTTAATATAAATAAGTTTTAAAATATAAAAAGTCATAACTATGCATGTACAGTTTTATTTTAAGCCACAAATAAATAATTCCTCTGGGTAGGATCCGATGCTGGTTTAATTATTAGAGAATTCTACCACTGCAACTCTCATTTCAACACTACATAATTTTTGTCTCCATCCATTACAGCCAAATCAATAGCAAAGTAAAAACACCAGTATCTTTTCATTTCATTCGAAGTCCTTGTGCAATGATAATGTTTCATTTTCATGGGTATTTAACCTTGAAATTTTACTTCTTAAGAAGAGCAAAACAAGTGGCTAAATTATAAAATAAAAAATCGAAAAAAGTTAATATATATTAAAGTATATATCAAGGTCTTGGAAAAACCTCAAACCCCGAGAGATCAAAAGAACTCCAATTATTGTCGCTGATAAAATTGGCTGAAATCTTGAGTCGATCATCCACTGAAAATGAATCAAAACCTCGCAACTGTACCATAGGTTGCCAATTCGGAACATCAGGCAAGTTTGCCTCGTCAGACCACCAAGCATCTTGCACAATCTCATCGATCAGTAAATTTTGCAACCCAAATGCATTCATGTCTTGACTTTCCATGAGTTCTTGAATTCTCTCTTCTTCAAATCGTGGCTTCTCTCCTACAAGCAACTGGGATCTCCCTTCGAGTAAATTGGATTCTTGGCTCAGATCAGACCGCTTCAGGCTTTCCATCATCGGATCATTTTGGTAGCTGTCTGATATTGGGGTTGAAGAGCTCGATATATTAACCAATTCACTGCCCTCATTACGCAATTCTCCATCAATGGACTCGGGCCCGTGACTCAGGTTTTGACTCAAGAACTTGGAGAAAACAGCAGCCAGATCAATATCAGACCCATTATTGGCTCCACCTTGTTGAGCCATTGAGTCTTTATCCGAGGAACAAGCTGATGTCTCATCCGCCCCACCACAGCCACGTTCATTCTGCGAGATCTTAGAGGACTTCGCCCGGCGATACTTGCGACAACCACCGCCGACAGGAACATTTCTCAGCGACCCTCCTTTAGTCCAATATCTTCTACAGCCCTTGCAAAAATACCTGGGCTGTGACAAGCTATAGTTGTTGTAGTAGCAGAACTTCGTGTTCGGAGAAGCACAGCGAGGGCAATTCGGAGCAACATCGACGTTGGATTTCCATTTCCTCTCCATCGTCGACGGCCGGGGAGGGCACTGAATCATCATGTGGTCACCGGCAGAGTACATGTTCGTGAACAGCTCTATCTATCTCTCTCTTTTTTGTTCGAACAGTGGGCGATATGGAAAGAAAGAGAAAGATTTGGGGTCATATAAGAGGATGTGTATTGGTGTGAGAGTTGGTGCAAGGCCATGTGTGTGGGGACTAGAAATATGGGATATAGGGATTGTAGCTTGATTGTGATTGATATAAACGTGGTCGGTTGCGAGCCGTTTGGGTTAAGAAAGGTAGGGCTCATTGTGTGGCCATGATTACAGTGAGTTGAGTCTCAATGCAGCTCCATTGCTTCACGTGGCGGGTCTTTATTGGCCACATCAAGATGGTGATTGAGATCGACAAGTCAAAGCTTCTTGTAATTTAACTTTTTGTTTTTCTGACTCTGACTCTCACTCTGAGAGCTTAAATGACCCGTATGTCCTTGTGTGTCGTGGAAGATATATTTTTTTGGATTAAAGTGTTTGATAATATGACTTTGTTTCTTTAATTAATTTTTTTATACCAACGCAGTAAAATTATTAAGAAATATTTAAAAAAAGAGAGAGAAGATGTATTCGATTAAATATAAAAAATAATTTTGAAAAAAATAGAGAAAAAAGAATTAATTTTAAAAAATAAAAGAAAAAATTAAATGTTAATGAGCCTATAAATCAGGTCAACCAGCCTAACACATTTCATTAGGGCTCGCATGCTTGGGTTCTTGTTTTTTTATTGCAGTTGCAATAAGCAACATGTAATCTACCCTGAATTTCCTTAAAAAATAAAAACAAGTCATGCATTATTAGATTTCGCCCATGTTTCGGCTATTGTGGTAATTAAAAAAATCATGGCTTAAGGTTTTTAGCCAAAAAAAAAAAAAACTCAATTTTGACCACAAACACCTAAGAATTTTGAGAAACTTATTCATCACCTTACAAAAACACAATGAAAATAACTCGAAATAAAAAAAAAAGTCCTCTCAAGCTCAATTTTGTTTCTTAGACACTTTTAAAATAAAATAAAAAAACACATAATATAAACTTTTCTTATCAAATTGAACTATTTAACACATGCCAGTGTAATTTTTTAATTGTTTTTTATTTATTAAAATACTTAGATGAACACACCACACGTCATTAATTACAAAACAACAACAAAAGGATACAAATACCATTTTAACTTAGGGTTAAATCATTTGACATCAAAGACGCTAATGTCTGTTTACTCTACAGCAAAATTTTAAATTACAAAAAGATCCCATTGTTAGTTAGTTAGTTTTTTCAATCATAGATGAATTATCTTACTATGCATTTTTCTATAAAAATAGAGAAGTAATGCTTGGTAGAAGCTAATTTTTTTATTAATATAAATGTTCAGGCTAATTTACATGTATCTCGACTAATTTTATGAGACTTGAAATTAATAATCATATAAGCCTTCAATAACTATTATATTAATCTTCATAAGACTCTAACCTAAAATCACTATTAAAATTAAAAAAAAATATTATTTTTAAGAGTGATGGACTCGACAGAGTGTACCCTTTCATGGGATTTAACAAAAAAAAACTAATAACAAGGGAATGAATGAATGAATTAAACTAGATTGAGAGGCAGCGTCAAGGTCACGCTTGTCGGCATGCCACTGCACGTGCATAATCCTGTTACGTGGCATGCCGACCTCCCCTTCAATTCCTCGGTTAAGGTTTTAACTTTGAATTTTTGTTATCGTAAACAACCAGATTAATCGATAATCATGGTCCACATCTCAGGTTGCGGATCATGAAAGCCACTCGTCAATTCTCGGTTCTCGTTAATAAATCCCCTAATTTCGAGTTCAATGTATCTCTTGGGTTTAACGCCAAGAACAAGCGATCAAGTGCGATGCCTCCTCTTTTGCACGGTGAACTGATACAGAATTCCTAGAGATAATCCATATTCACTTTTAGAATTTTGTGAAGATATTCAACCAGCTTTTATTTTAATTAAATATTTTTAATATATTAAAATTATTTTTATGTATTAATATCAAAAATGATTTTAAATTGTGATTTTTGAGTGATTGTACTTTTTTTTTTCTTCAAAACTATCTACTTGTTGAGGGAAAAGTAGCGGACGGACGTCAGTTTCATGCACGATACGCAGATCTCCAATATAATTTGGTCATAACTATATATGGAAGGTGATGGTGATAGCATTTTAGTTGTAAGAGTTACTCGATCTTCATTCTTTTAATCCAGCTATTTGAACGAAGAAAACACAATAGCAAGATTTTATGACTTGTATCATAATTCCATATCGAAGGAGATCGAGATGTGTGTGGTTTAGCTTCACCGAGATGTCATTTTCCAGAAACACAGCAAGGTCTCGTTTCTCCCTCTATCCACGCAGGGATTCACCACCCAACAATATTTTCCACTCGCATTGAAACAAATTAATTAGACTAGTATAATTAGTACAAATTAAATTACCACCACCAACAACAGCCAGAAAACGCCATCCCTAATCGAGAAACAAATTAAAGCAGCATGCATCGGTCAGGTTCGGGTAATTATCAATCGGGATACTCCCCGTAGGACCTGATATCGAGTGAGGAATGGGATCATGTGGGAGGGTTTGCATCACTTTCATGATCCATATGAGATTAAATTCGCAGAAATAATTAAGGGTCAACAAATTCATTTGCAGCTAGCTTCCACGACTCTTTTTCTTCTGATTTTTGGTGTTCATAGTAACATGTTCAGTGTGTGGCTCTATAACCCTAAACACTGAACATTGATGAGCATCATGTTCAATGTGTCCCAGTAACAAGGTCTAGGAAAATCAAAGACACGTGCATGGTGCTCGCCTGATACAATATATGGTTTATACGTATCGGTTTATGAGGGTTTATTGGGTATATCGAAGATTTGCCATAGACCGCAGATCGTTGCTCTTTTCTGGTTTCCGTTTGAGGAAATTAAAGGATATTGGTGGGATTGGCAGTTTCGTCGTTCTATCATGTAATCGCACAATAGGTTTTTTTTTTTTTTAAAAAAAAAGAAAAAACTAAGAAAGAAAAGAAAACGAAGAAAAATGGTCGATATTTAATCTCAGGAAAGGTGGGGTGGGATTATGTCCTGTGGTGTGGTCCATGAGCATTCAGATGAAGTGATGAACCAAGAAAAAAATTGGATTTTTATCTCATATATTTTTTAAGAGAGAGATTAATTTGTATTCCATCTCGATCAAGAAAGACTCGAGAGCTTAATTATCGAGTCCGAACATAGAGCCCAATCCTGGGTCCTCGCCGAGTTGGTGCTCTAGCCATGGTGGGCAGGCTCGGAAAAAGAGAGAGTTGGGTTTGAGTTTCGCTTTTAAGTTGACATCATAGATATTTTGAAGCCATGTCCATTTGCTTATCACAAATGTTCCGTGGTCGGATCGATAGCTTATTGCCAGATTATTTTTGGTAAATATGATTCTTTTGGGCTTTTCACTGTGGCTTTTTTGGGTCTCTGACGACAAGAGTTTTTAAATCAAGTGGTTTAACTTTTCAGATTGAAAATTGATTTTAATAAAAACAAATTAAAGATATATTATATCTTAGTTTAAAAAGCCAAGCAACTTAGATTTTCAATCAACAAAATAAAAAGGATCCCAATCATAATATCAACTTAGATGGTGAATTATGGAAAGCATGATATGGGATTACATGGTGTTATATGATTGTTATTATATGCAACCCTACACATATAAACACAAAAGAAGAGCTGCTATATATCTATTGTACAACCTCCTAATATTTTCAGAAACCTTTTCTTCTCTTGTTTCTAACTAGACGTCGAGACACCATGGTGCCGAGCTCACAACATTAGCAAGACAATATACAGTAACCCTAGGAAAATCATATTGTTCGTCTATCCTGCATGTGAAGTTAATAGGTTAAAAGGAACATTTTGATCCCCACCCCCGGCGAAAACTACCTAACTCCTGGATTTGCTCACATGGAAATGCACATCCGACGTCACTCTGCGGCCTGGTCTCACTTGCCAAATGACTCCTTCCACTTCTGACATCCCTCCCAGGAAAAACTTGGACATGTTCAAACATTAATAACACCACGAAACCGGCCACTTGAAAATCACTTTAAGAAGTAGCCAATCTTTATTCATCTTCCAATGGTATTTAATTAATATATCCCATTATTTCCTTTGACCAGCTCTCCTTCAAGTATTCCAGTGTCCTTCCCCCTGTGTTTCCCTTATAATAATTTACAACACAGCAATAATGCTTTTATCCTCCTCCTCCTCCTTACCATCGTCTCCATCTCCTTTTGTTCCTTCTTGTTCACCATTCAGGATTCAGCATGGATTCATCAGACTTCCCTGCCAGTAGATCACCAAGAAAAGAATTGCAAGGTCCTAGACCACCAGCTTTGAAAATCCGCAAAGATTCACACAAGATCAGAAAACCACCAGTAGCACCGCGACCATTCCAACAGCAACTACAGAATCAACCACCAACACAGCCACGCCCTCCCGTGATAATCTATACAGTGTCGCCTAAGGTGATCCATACAAACCCTAACGACTTCATGACCCTAGTTCAACGTCTTACAGGTTCATCATCAACTTCCACGAGTTCATCAGCATCAGCCTCCTCCAATCCGTTTAATGATGATTGTGGTGCAATATCGCCTGCGGCAAGGTATGCTACAATTGAGAAGGCCAAGTCACCCAAAGATCTGCAAAAGCAGCAGCAGCAGCAGCTAGACGGAGATTTGGGTTACGTTGAAGGGATCATGGAGATTGATCAAATAATGGAGAGACCAAGTTTGGGTCCTGGAATTCTGTCTCCTGGGCCAGCTTCACTTCCTCCAATACCACCAAACTTCTTCTCTCCTGATCCAAACTCGGTTAGCTTCTTCCATGATCTGAGTCCTGTTCTTCATGGAAACAGGAATTTTATGGAGGGTAGTTACATGACTAGTCCTTCAACCTTTTTTTCGCCACGCATAAATTCTCCAAGCACTCCATCTATAGACCTTTTCAATAATTTCAATGCTTACAACAATTTCTTTGACCTTTGATCGTTTCAAGGTAGGGACAAAGGGAAAAGGTTTTACTCTCTTTTTTTTTCTAAAGCTTATTTTGCTTTGATGATAGAAAAATGGGGCGCGCAATAGTGAAAATCTGATCTTTCTTTTGGTTGGCCAGCCAGTTGGAGACTTCTTGCAGGCTTTATCTATTCACATTTTTTATTTGATTGGACATTTGATTGGGGGAAACTTAGCTCAGTATCTTGTGATCAGACTCGTCCCTTTTTTGATACCATTTTTTGTCATGTACTCTGTGGCATTTAATTTGAAACAATAATTGAAATTTCAGTTCTCATTTGTTTAATTACACGTTCTATGGTCTTATTTTATACTCCATCCAATCATAATGTTTGGATATTTCAATGCCACAGTTTGTCGAGTTCGGTTCTGTTTGATGCATTTCGTGGGAAATGTGGCAATATTTTATACATATGCAGCTTGTCCGTATACAAAATATTCATGAATCGAGAGATTATTTTCATGCAAGGAACCTCGGATGGCATGAAGTTGTAACCGCCATTAGATAAAATATCATGTAATAAAATCAAGTTGCAACATGCAGCAACCTTTTATTGTTTTCTGTCTGGTAATTTTCCAGTTGATGCTTGCTGACCATTTAAAAGTGTGATCATTTAAAAGTATGGTTGAAGTTATTTTAAAGTATTTTTTTTAAAAAATACATTAAAATAATTTTTTGATTTTTTAAAAAATATTTTTGACATCAGCACATCAAAATGACCTAAAAATATCAAAAAAATTAAATAAAAAAAATTTAATTAATTTTTTTTAATTTTTTTCAAAAACACTTTCCACACATATTCTCGTACATCCCTTGAGCTAAAGAGCGCTAGATGGATAAAACCATAAAAATGCATCATGCAATGCAGCACCGGTACCCTTGAAATAGGGGTTAACATCAGATCCAAACACTGATTAATTATAGATCAAGAGAGTATCATTGAAATGGATCTTCATTGATTACCATCAAATTACTCTTATGTATGATGTTCAGGGGAACAAACGGGAAGACAAGATAAAGATTACTCCATAAATATACGGGGATAACTACTATATATTTATTTTCTTCGAGAAACTGGCAGCAGGCTAGCGTAGGTAAATATTTAAGATGTCTTTTGTTTCTGTTTCTGTTTCTTTTTTCTTTCTTGTGGCTGATAAATAGATAACAAGGAACACCAATAGTGTTTTGTTTTAAATGATGAGGAAGATAAACGGGTCCCTATAGATGTTTCACTGAAGCGCGGCTTGAAATAGGGTTGATTTTCAGTCCTTTATTTCATCGATCAAAGTCAGGTCAAGCTCCTCGATCTGCTAAATTCAACTTCATCCTCTGTGACAATGTCATTCTGAACCTTTATTACATGAATCAAAGTCAAGTCAAGCTCCTCTACTGAATCCTATACCTTCCTTTTTGACCAAGTCATTTTGAATCTTTCTCTCCTCTTCATGGAAACCCTTAATAAATTTTAATCTCCTTGTCTATCTTAGAGTTTGAATTAAGGCGATCCTCAAGCGAGTTTCAAATTCTAACTCTATGTGTCTATACCTACTGCTTTTCTCTCTTTAGTTTATGATTTACCCTTCCAGTAATTTGCTCAAGGAGTTGCTATCTTGAAGCTCAAAAACCCCACACAATGCAACCGACTTAAGGAAGCCGTCTGTTTTTCTTCATGGGGTGGGCATTATTTTTTTTAATAAAAAAAAACATCTTCTGTTACTCAACAGACGTCAAA
This sequence comes from Salix caprea, assembly GCA_964035475.1. Lineage (NCBI taxonomy): Eukaryota > Viridiplantae > Streptophyta > Magnoliopsida > Malpighiales > Salicaceae > Salix > Salix caprea. Next base: position 13,203,674 of record OZ037755.1, on the reverse strand, counting down.
GTTTTGAGCTGGATACCTACAGATCAGTCAATTAGACCCATGTGAACAAGTTCTAAACTCGGCCAAATTAGATAAATTGATAATAATTTCCAAGCTGAGCTACCATGGCTAAAATATTGATTCAACCGAACCCAACTTGGACAGAGGCCTGGCGTACACCCTTCGAAGAGTTGACCTTGACCTTCATATGTGACCTTAATTAGGTCGTGGCTGGAATGCACTGGAGCTGATAAAAATACAAAATTACTAGTATAGCTGAAGCGGTTTGGAAATAAATTTTTAAATATATAGTAATATGCTATTGTTAAATACCTGGAATCAAGTGCTTCAGCTTGTGGCCTACACCGCGCGAGTCAACTATTAATAGAAGCATATGTGGTATGCCATCCTCTCGATCCCCTACTTGCCAAACCAAGTGAATGTGAAGGCACTTGACATCCATCATGTATTTTCTGATGCATAAATCCACTGTCTATCTATGTGAAACAAATACAAGGATCAGTGCTCTAAACCTGGAGTTTTTATCTCATACACTACTCGAAAATAGTAATAAATAAAAACATTACGGAGTATTTCATTGGTATTTATATAAAATTTCATTGGAAATAACATTGTCAATGGAAAATATCTCATTGGGGCTTTCTATTCCTCAACAATTCTGTCAGAAATCACAGTTTTTGTTTTGTTTTTGCATAGACATATTCAATATTTCAAGTGCAAATGCATGCTTCAACAATGCTATTGACATAGAAAAGATGAAAAGTTTTGACAAGAAGAAGAAGAAGAAAGCATGCCAATATAGAAAGTTGACTTTTAGAACCAGTTGTGTCATCTTTATAAACTGAAAATATTAAGAAACTTACCTAACTCAAAAAGATATGTTGGCTTGGTCAAGTGGGAGAGGTTCAGCTTCCTTGTTGTTAAGTTGGCTGGCCCTGCTAGATTGGCTAAAATAAAAGCGGTGAGTTTTGGATCGCTTAATGTGTTTACCAAACATAAAGTCCATTAGAAATAATATAAAAGCAGCATCACCTTAATTTGTCTAATAATCAAACAAAAAATTGATATTTATCTTCCAATAATTTTAAAATATTATACATGAAATCCTCACACAGCCTAGGAAATCCAAAGAACCCAAATTTCCAACTTAATCATATAATTTACAAAAAATAAAATAAAATGGTACTCATTAAATTACCCATTATTTTTTCAATTCTAACACACATAAATTACAAAGTCACAAATTAGATTCATTTTATCCAAATCCCAGACAAATCCTAAAATACAAACCATACATCAATACAATAAAATTATCATTATATATCAGGTAAAGCGCTTAGATTTACATGCAAACTACAAATCCAACAAACAAATTTTAAATAAATTAAATTTAAACATAAATGGTTGTCACGACAAAATTAGTTGAGTTTTTCTACTTAGTGCCCATTTGGAATTGAGGTTGAATCCTTTTTCATCAAAACTTGAAATATAAGTTTGCTTCAAATTAATTTTTTTAGTGTTTTTGGATTGTTTTTATATGTTCATGTTAAAAATAAATTTTAAAAAAATAAATATTATTTTAATATATTTTCAAGTGCAAAACACTTCTAAACAAACCTTCAATAGAGTGAAGTTTGACAGCAAATGAAACAAAAAGAAGAAGGTTGCATTGGGCGACACGTTGGGTGGCTGGGGGGGCTAGGAATTTAAAGAAATTAGGGTTAAGGTTTGAATTGAAGAAGAAGAAGAAGAAGAAGAAGGGAAGAGGGATAGAAGATTGTCGGGCTTTGATTCATTTTAAAATTGCTGATGAAACCATTGACAATATTTTATTTTATTTTATTCTATCATAATTTTTATCAGAAATTACTATCATAATGTTTTCATCAAATTATTTTCTTTGACAATTGCATTGTTTTTTTTATTAATATCTTTCGGGACCACGAAGTCAAGAAAAATCAATATTAATTATGCTCTACCACTTGGTTAGAGTTCGAAACTTTTAGGTATATATCTTATATAATTAGCCAAGTTATGCGGGAGTGGTTAAACAAGAACAGTAGTTAAGGAGAAAAAACAGCCAATGAAGGTTCATATTAGCATCATTATACCAATCAATATGGGAAAGTTGTGGTTAGTGAAAGCGAAAGCTGGTTAGCATGCCTTTAACAGGCTGCACTAATTTTAAATTCATAAACGTGGAGACCTTTTGTCGGCACGGCAGAAATGGAAACCTCAAGGTAAAATTAAAACTTGGAGATTAATTGAATTCCAAGCTAAGCACTGTTACAAAGGAGAGTCTGTCAATTCTGATATATGTTTTTCACTTGTTTATACCATCATTTATACGGCTTGTTCGTAGACATAATCAATACGTACGACTAATGGAATCGTCTAGCTAGTAGATCAGTCGTCACCAACATCCCTGGCGTTCCCATTGAGTTCTCTGACTCTTCTTCCAGACAAGTGCATGCCTCGACCATTTCCAGGTTAACGCGCGTTTCCATTCATGATGATTAGCAGTAGCTCGTTTTCAAACTCAATGATGACTCAAGAGGGAAAGGTCTTCTTTGATTTTTACTTTTGGAGTAGGAGTGTGCGAAAAGTAACCGAGTTGGCTGTTTAAATATATAAAATGGCATGATGCACGTCTTCCATTTTAGCAAAAGCCTCGTTAAATGCTTCGTATAGATGTTTTATTAATTGAAACCGATTTTATTTTTAGTAAAATGACAGAAGAGACTGCAAAAAGAATTGTGTTCATAAGTATATCAATTTAGATGTGGATTATTAATACTTAAGATTTAAAATAATGAAAATTCACTCCTCTTAATACGTAACAACTTGTCAAAAGAAAAATTATCTACAAATACCCTTATAACATTATGAGAATGTGTTAATAGGTCATTAAATATTTTTAAAAGGGTTATTTTCAATTTATCCTTTTAAAGTTTCAATTATGTCAATATCCCTTCTGAAATTTCAATCATTCAGCCTTCACGTTATTAAAACTAATAGATTTTTTTTAATCCATAAACTTTCGAGATATGATCAAATACAACTCTTTTAAAGTAATTCGATGAGATCAAATCTTCTGTTTTAATTAAAAAGTTCAAATAATACTGGATACATAGTTTATTTTTTAAAAAAAAATGCACAATCTTTTAATTCTTTTTTTCAATATGATTTAAATAAAAAATAAATAAAAACATAAAATAACTTAAAAACAAACAAAAAGTTAAATAAGAAACAAAGCAACAATATATTTAATAAAACCAATTAATGTTGACACTCAAATATGATGCAACGCTTAGCTCATAAAAAAACATGTGAGTAATTTATTTATTTTTATTTTTAATGAGCTCTATAGTTTGATTTTCCATATAATTTTTAAAGTTTTTTTATTGGTTGATTCAATAAAAAACTTTCGAGGGAGCACTGGAATTGTTCCTCTTACAATTATGAGCAGCTCATGATGTGGCGTGTGAAAATTGACAGCCTACTATGGGAACTCAGTTCTTAAATAACATCATTAATTACTCAGTAGCACATGTAAAATCTGAAACATAAAATTAAGGATAATCCTTGAAAACTCCAAAATGGTGTGAAACTATCATCTTGGTATTTCCATCCTCCTTTTCATCAGCAAAAAACCGGGCACGGTTCTATTATTACAGTAATAAAGCAAAAAAGATTGAAGGCAGTGCTATGTATTTCCTTCATCAAGGGTCAAATTCATGTCCCGTGTGTCAATTTATTTTTCCTACCTCAGCGAGTTTAGAAGTCCTATCAAACCACGCTTCTAAGAATTTTTATTTTTATGGGTTAATATTAAATATAAAACACTAAAAATGAGGTGAAAGATTGTGTAAAATCCAAAAAGTTCAACTTAAAACTCTTCCTTAAACTCCTTTTCGTAACGAGCTAAATAACAAAAAAAAAAATGATATTTTTCATCAACTTAGAAAAATATGAACTTGAAACCTAGTCATCACGGAGTGCAATCGGATTATCCCTTGACTATTTCTTCATGAAAGGTAGTTCTATGATGAATAATCTAATGTTGCAATCCATAATTAAAAATAAAGAAGGTGAGAAACATGTTATTCACAAGCAAATATTACTGCAACAAACTTGTTCTTCAACAAGCAATGCTTGGTTGGGAAAGGGAAAAAAAAGAGGCGAAAATGCACAAAAAAAAACACCAGCAATACACGAACAAATTTCGGACATGATAGCTCTCCACCGTGAACAACTCATCTAGCATGTCCAGGCGTTTCCAAACACCTTGAAATCATTCATCACTGTATAGAATTTTTAGGTAATCATGATTGAGTTCTGCCATAGCACCCGTAAGAGGCTGGCCAATACATGTCTATCTCTGCATCAAGGATCTTTATTCTCAGGGAAATCAAGTCCATGTAGCATCTATATATTTTACCTTCCGTGTTTTACCAGGATCCTAGAACATAATATAGAGCCCTTAGTTAATAATCAAGGAAAAATCTTTGCGAATACCTGTCCGACCAAATAATTCTTAACGGGAAGTGAATATTCTGTGCGTCTACTCTTGGGAAAATGGGACCAAATGGCTTTTGTAATCTTCCTCTGTTAGTCAAGAATCTCAACTACTCGATTGCTCTGTCTGCAAACGAAGACATTTAATACATGAAGTTGCAGGTAAATAAAAGCCATAATATTTGCTTGATCCTCCATTTTGTAAAAGAGGAAACACTCAATCCATTCATCAAGCAATTGAATGACGAATGATTTGAGTGTGTAGAATTGGCAAACTTCAACCTGTATGAAGCTGTACCGGAGGCAAATCGGCATGTACCTACGTTAAAAGCATATTGCCCCTTGATAGGTCGTTCGTGGATCTCTTGCAAAAATCGTCATTCGTGGCCTTAAACTTTTAGGTGAGATGGTTCCTTAACATGGTATCAGAGCCTTGTTGACTCAGCAGTCACTAGTTCGAATCTCACCACCCCCATTCTATTTGATAAAAAAAACAAGCATAGGATAATATGGGCCTGTGTAAGTTTCAAGCCCAAAAGCTTTCACTTGAGGGGAGTATTAGAGTATAATATAATCGCCATTCGTGGCCTTACATGTATAATTAATGAAGTATTTCATTTTCTCCTTTTCTTTTCATCAGCCGCGCCTCAATTACTTTCTTAGATCTGCTGCTGTGATACCCTGGCATGGTTGACATCAAGAGGGCCTCGAAAACATCGAAGTCTCATTTTTCTCAGGGGAAACTTCATAGGACGTCCAAATGCCCGCGTTTGCTGTCAGCACACGGAGAAATGGTTCTGTTAACATAAAATGGGAAACTACAACCCAGTGGGCTTCAACGACCATGGGCTTTAACGGGTTCTAGCCTATCCACACGGCCTTTCGGGCCCAATGGTACGCCTACAAAAATTTGTAGCCTCGTTTTACTCTACCATGGGCTGAAACTGTAATGCATGTACCCAAAACTGTAATGCATGTACCCACATACACACAGCAGAAATGATAAATATATATAAAAAAACATGAAATGCAATATTCAACCAATCTAATATTAAATGATAAAATTAAAAAGAAATACAAAAAATCTTCAATTAGAAAAACAATTAGAAAATAACGATCGAAATTGAAATAAAAATAAAATAAATTAGAGGAAAGTGAACAATGTTTTCCCTCCCAAATTAGCTTTAGGTTACAGCCTCGTACTACATTGGGTCACATAAACAATGCAAAAAAAAGACAAATGAAAAAAAATAAGATAGCAAAAAAAAAATCAAGAAACCAAAAGATATCTTTGACGACTAATAAGAACTTGGTTTGAATTAACATATCACTATAATAACCTTGTAAAAAATAAATTAATCTTATAAAAATTAAAATTGTGAAGATCATTTCAAAATAGATGAAATATTTTTTAAAAAAAATCAAGATGATTTTTTTCAAAAAAAAAAACAATAATATATTAAATCAATTTTGGTATATTAAATCAATTTTGGTTTCGCGGCTTAAACTGCAAGCCTGTAACTTTGTATATTATTTTTGAGGTGGATATGAAACTTAGCTAGAGTTTCAATAAATTAATTTAGACAAACCAATTCTAAACAATTATTACCACTCAATTTTTAAGTTTTGATGATGTCTTTGATGGTCCTTCAACTGGTTTCTCAGCTTTTCCATTATTACCATCTTGTTCTAATTAGACTTCCATAATTCACATAGACAATAACATAATTACGTTGTACCATCCTGAGTTTTTTGCTTGAATTCCGCCGAGTTTTTTAGAAGAAAAGGGGGGAGATATGGAGAGGAGAGTTGTGGTGATGATGATGTGCGCTATGGATGGAGGTGTATATGTGTCTGATTACTAGTAGTCCCACAGGGAACTTGAAATTTAGTATTTTATTTATTTAAGAGACATTTAAGCTGAATCAATTTCAATGTGTAAAATAACATACCAACTTGGCCAAGCTCATTCATTCAGTCCAACTCCATAAAGGAGGACTTTTGAGATTACTTATTAGCCAAGCAAGTCAGGATTTTATTTTAAAAATATATATATATATATTTTAAAAGATCTATGAAGTGGTTTCTTTCATGTTTGATCAATTATTTAATACTCCTTAAGATCTATAATTCACATGCAGCATCTGTTTATGTAGATTTTCATTAGACTGGAAGCTGAGCTGCAAATTCAAAGAAGAGTAGAACAATGGAGTATTTTGTTTTTCATGCGGTCGTTAATTATTATAATTTAAAATATAAAAAAAAAACTAATTTCACACCATCCACGAGATGGTCGTCGTCGTCGTCGTCGTCGTATTCGGCGTCTCCGATAATTTAACAAGGCATGATATGAGTAGTTTTGGTCTCGTAACTCACCATCCCACCATGCCCACCACCATTTTTACACCCAAGTCTTAAGACCTTGATCAAGTCACCGCACATCATCCTTACATTCCCTTCCCCTACTTCACTTTGCATAACCAGCAAGACTTTCGCCACTCCATTGCTCCTCGCCACTTTCTCCTGCGCCTTCTCATCCCTGAACAGACAGCACATACTCCACAGCACCACTACGGCGTCCTCCGTTGCCGTTTTTGAGAGCTTCATTAATCTCTCCACTATCGCTCCTGCGCATATCGGGTCAACGCTTATCGCTGACCGCCCATCCGCGCACGTACAAATAATTGACAATACCTTCAGTGACTTTTCCACGACAGAAACGGCAGCGTTTTGGCTCAACAGCATGTTCGATAGAGCTCCAACCAGTCCGAGCTGAGCTAGCCGAGTCTTGATTGACCGAGTAATAGACACCGAAATAAAAAACGACATGACTGCTTCGTTTAAATCCTGATGGTCGTTTTCAGTTTTGAGAAGCTGTACTAGAACCGGCAAGACGTCTTGTGTACCTGCAACGAACTGTTTTGACTGGTTATTCATTGTAATTGACTCCAAAACGGTGACGCATGCGATGCTGTACTCCAAACTCCCATTTCGCAGAACAGAAATAAAGGAAGGCAAGCAATTCGAATTTGATATGAAGACTAATTTGTGCAATTTCTCCCTGACTCCATTTTCAAGCAAAATTGAACTTAAAACCCTGATAACCGACTCCAGAACACGAATTTGCACGCAATTTGTGTTCAAAACACCCACGATCGCTTCCAAAAAATCATCAAAACTGACCAGAAACCTTCGGCTCACTTCTCCACAGTTAACAAACTCTACAATCGAGTCCAGACACATCTCTATCTTTCCATTCTTAATTTCTTCAATCCAGACCCTAACTTTCTCTTCGGAAACCGCAGGAGCGAGAGCAGGGGACTTGGTGATGGCTTGGGAGGCCCAGAGGTTGATGAGGCGGTGGAGAGTGAGGTTAGGAACAAAGTCCTTGGAGGAGAGGACTTGCATGGTGGCTGGACAGGTGACGTGACCGGAGTCGAGCCAATTTTGAATACTGGAGCGATCGTATGTGACGCCGGTGCAGAGACTGACGGGAGATTTCATCAACTCGAGAGAGATCGGACAGCGAAAAAGGCTGGGTACAGTTATGCAGAGCACGTCTCTCCCCATTCTTCTGAGAGAGAGAGAGAGAGAGAGAGGCAAAGGTTGAGGAAGGGAGAAACAGGGGTTTTGTAGGAGAAGGAAAGAATCAAAGTTTAACGTCGGTTTTGTTTTGTTTTTTTTTGCTTAGTCAAATTTTCAAGTAAATAAACAGTATATCTTTAATAAAAAGAATGAACTGGAAATGAAGAAGAAGATACGGGAGCAGGTTGAAGACCCGTGCCAGTTTGCACCGCGTAACTGGTGGAACTCTTCTCCTTTTGGTGGTCCTCTACCCCTCCTGAAAGTATTTTTCTACCCTTTTTCCTTTATTTATCTTAATTCATAAGTATCTTCAATGATTGAACATCATCTTAAAGATGTTACGTGCCCGTTTGGTAACGCAATTCCACCGGCGTTTCAAACCATAAGTAGATTCACAGTGTTTGGTAAGTGCAAAATCAGTTTAATTTATTGTGGCACCCATCACAAAAATTGAGTGAAATTGCTTATTTTCAGAAGTAGTTTCCTCATGTTTTTCAATCGATCGAAACTGCGATTCTAAGCATTAACTTAAAACCACATGTTTTTTTTATTATTTATAACTTGAAAAATTATTAAATCAGTATTTTTATTGTTTTTATGTATTGATATTAAAAATTAAAAATAATAATATATTTTCAAAAAGTGAAACGGCCTCTATGATGAACAGCTCCAGATGATGTAATCTGTAAACATCGTTTGTTTTCTTTTCCAGGAAAGAGTCAATAACTTTGTGAGTGTGGTGATTTGAACTCAATAGCTGAGTTCCACATTTTGTCATTCTAGTGACCTGGTTGTGATTTCGCTAGCTTTTCCCCTTCTTTCTTTCTTTTTTACTTGTTTCTTATTTACATTTTAGCCCTTTTAATTTGAATAAATTGAATGCAATACTCTCGATATTCTAGGAAAGCTCTTGCATCAATGTTTAGGTTATTTCATATTTAAAAAAAAAAAAAATAGACAATATAGTCTCGTGTGAAAAAATAAAATTAAAGATTATAAATAAGCCACTACATCATACTTTTTTTTTAATCGGTGATTTTGTTTTAAGATATAAATCAAATCCTGTGATGGAAAACGTTTTATGAGATATGGAATAAAAAGCTGAAAAATCAAGGCTTTCGGTTTGGACCATGTTCATCCTCTCCAAAAATCCAATCAATGGAGTGCCAATGTGGTTATTCTGGGCCATACTCATCCTCTCAAAAAATCCAAGCTCTCAACCTCCTAAAAGCCCAAGTCTAAAACTTCCTTAAGCATAGGCCCAATATGCTTTAAGGTCATTTGCCTCCCTCCTGGACGTCATTCCAGCAATAAATGGTGGGCGATGTAAATAATATTTTTTTATTATTTTTTAAATTTTATTTCAGTATCACCCCCACCAAAACAATTCAAAAATAATATTTAAAAAAAAAAAAGTATTTTGGAACAATGTCAAACTCCATCGTAGAAAGCTCGATTGCCCACGTTGCATACGAAAACAAGGAGAAGAGCTAGTTTGCCCACGCCGCACATGGCAATGCAGTCGAAATGGATACGATATGACAATGAATGACGACCTATCCATCTCCTGAACGTGGTGTTATTTTGTATCGAAATATCACAAGTCAATGAAGTAAAGACGAGAAGAAATTATCAAATTATATGTATCTTGTTAATCCTCGAGCTGCAGGTGTTGTCAAACACATTAAAGGCAGGTGGGACTGCGAGACTATGGATTTAGACATCCGTGAAATCGATAAAAGCACATATCAACTGAGAAAAGCTTCGATTCTGATCACATATTATTAGTAAAGGGATGTTCGCCTTCCTAGCCTGCTCTTTCCACTGAAACCCTCGAGAATTTTCAGTAATGATTAGAAAAAAAACGAAAATGATCTGCTTTGATTGATCGAGGAAAGATCCCAGCCTTGGCTGGTGTTCAGAAACGACTCCGCATGCAGAGACTAGTCACATGAACTTTCAATCCAATGAAAACTCACTCCCGGTGAAAACCCGCAAGCTTGGCCCTCATCTTTCACAAGAACGCCGAGCACTTTTTTGTCCCTCGGATCTTACAATCGGCCTCTCTCTTTTTAGCGCACCCATCTATGAACCCTATTTACTGAGCATCCGTACTCTCCCTTGCTCAGCAACTAGATAAAAAGAACAATCCAATAGAGTCACTAAAAGAAGTGGAACATCAATGAAAGAAAACTAAAGATTTGGTTTCACAGACTGCGGCGAGTTGTGGGAGATGAGATGACACCATGTACTCAAAAGGGTTCGTTAAAGGGTCTAGACGGATTGGCAACAGGACAAATCTCCCTGTTGTTTGCTGAGGAACCTGACACAACAGTTGAAGACTGGAGTCGGCCATTAAGTATGGAATGGCCCCATGCAGACACCTAACCATGCTACACGGCCCCTCTTTTTCTCCAAATCTTTTCTTCTTTTTCTTCCATTTTGTAAATACACTTTTGGCCTCGACGTTTCATGAGTGCAGATTCACTCGGGACACCCTTCCTGAAGACCCGCTCAATCCAAGGGTCTCTCGGTGCAAATTTGAATGCGCAGGCTATGTGTTAGGACAATTTATTAATTTCACTTGGTCTTCTACATCAGCCATCACATGATATTTCCAAACACAATAAACAGAACACAACCCAATGGGTCAATGTGATTGCACATGCTGTTCCAGCATTTACTTTCAAGTTTCAACATTTCCTCCTTGTTCGAATTTTGTTCTACTCTTCATCCAAACGTTTCCTTTGCAAACAAGCCACCTCCAATACCACCAGCAAACCAAACGCAGTATTTATTACTGGTGTGTGTGTGTGCGTAAACCTTTTAGCTTCCACACCTGGCCCTCTCCTTCCGGACTCTCTCTCTCTCTCTCTCTCTCTCTATACACTCTTCATTTGTTTGTGGGCTAACTGCTAATATGGGTAGGAGTCATCTGGTTCTAGTTCTATGTTTAGTACTCTTGCTTGCACCATTTGTAAGTACTACTTATGGCTCGAGGAAGACTAAAAGTTTCAAGATTATGGAGCCCAACTCTCAGAATTCTTCACGGAGTACTTTTACGGGGTTCTTCCCAAAAGGAATGCCGATCCCCCCATCTGCTCCTTCGAAGAAGCACAATGACATCGGTTTACAAAGTACCGAGCCATTGCCGTGAATAAGAATCCACGACTCGAGTGGCTACTTGTGCCTTTCAATTGTTTCACCACTCATAGAAGCATGGTATGTATATCACTAGATGGGGACTGGCTACTAGGTTACTTGCTCAACTTCTTGGCATTTCTCTTTTGTTTGCTCCATCTCATGGGAGAACTTCTTTTTATTTTTGTCAAAGATCTCATGATCATGAGAAAGCAAAGATTAATTACCAAGCTTACATAGAGGCATCGTCTAGTGTGAACTTTCCTTCCCTTGAAGGATATTTTAAGATAGCTTCAGCATTAATTTGCATATCTCGTTCCTCGTTGGAATAGAGTCACAGAGACAAAACGGACAGGATTTTTTTTTTTTTGTAAACATATGCTATAAATATTTGGAACAAACTTGCAGTATTCTTTTCTTCCGGCCTACCTTCCTATATAGCTTCTTATCTTTCTAAGTCTAGAATTGCTGAGGCATTCTCGAATTATATACCTTGTTGAATTTCAGTATTTTGTTACTCCATCATTCGTTACAGGTAATTGTTCTTCCATTATATATGATCCACCCCACTCTACAAAGTCGATGCTGCTGTTATTCTGCTCGTACAGTATAATTAATTGGCTCGTCGGATTCTCATAATTAATTTTAGCATTACTGACCTGAACTGTGAATGCGTGCAAGAAATAAACGGTTGATCACACACACCCATGATTTATGCAAAGGGGACTTAGGCGGTACCATGTTCCTTTCCTTGTGATTGATCTGAGATAACATTTAATTGATGGAAAGGATGAGATGCTGACGTCGTACGTCTAGCTACCCTCCTGCTCTGGTCTACAGAAGAGCACTACTACTATACCTCAATTTTCGAAGGAGGGTTATATGGATTTATATGTACCTGCCTTCATTACATTTCTATACCTCAATCAGACCACAGAGATGTACTTTTTAGACAATGTAACCCTATTTTACAAAACGTCAGAGGAGGAGGAGGATTTTTTTCATATGAACTGAAGAAGTTCACGAGGTAAAATGGAACACAGCACCAGTTTCTTTTTTCTTTTTTAATGATTATCCAGTTTGAAGTTGACATAATAGACCAGGCTCTCTATCAATGGTGATGACATTTGTAGAAGAAATTGTCAAAATGGATTAGATTTGATGACCGTGTAATTATGACCTAATCTAAACCATATAATTGGAGGGACCGGGTGAAACAAGTGAGGCTTTCATCATCATAGAAAGCCTAAAGTCAATGGTCGTTAAACAATAAAAAGAAAAAGGAAACTTTGGGCACGGGGGAGGGGATTCAAGTTCAAGTGTGTTTCAAGCGAGGAAGACCCGTGCAAAGGCTTCTGAATCTTTCAACTTGTAATGTCAACATAATAAGAAACGGTTGCTTACTTTTATTACTATAATGCCATGGTCTCTATTTGTAAGTTATGGTGATTAAACGACCACGTTATAGCTCTATCTAAACCTCTACCATACACATTTTACTGCATAAATTTCTGCTGTCTCTCATGGCCGGCTGCTACTGTTACAGCTGATAGGTAGACATGAAGCTACAAGCAAAGACTTGAAAGTAAGTAACCTTGTTACAGTAATGACAGAACCGCCAGCCTAGCAAGTACCAAGGTGCTGCTCCGAGAATTTATGATACTGGTTCAGTGCACGTAACTCTTTTCAATTGGTTTTCTGCAGTACCCGACGATTCCGCAAGCTTCGATCCGAGACCATAACTCTACAGTCATGTGAGATCGTGCAAGATGCGCGATGTGGTAAAGACAACAGATCCAGAATTTAAAGTACAGTAGGGTGATGCAAGATGTTTTCTTTAAAACTAAAAAGAAGAGGAAATGGAAGAATATTTACTTAAACTACCAAATGCTCAGTATTTCTCGGCCAAAGCCACACAATTTGAAGCCCTTGTACGGCCTAGCTACAACCGAAAGGCATTTTCTGTGTTGTCTATGATCTGATTTAAACTTGTCTGAAACAATGAAATGCGGACAACGTATTGAGGGGAAATCCTGCAAATAAACCCAACCATAACAACGATGCATGATATATATATATAGGGGACCCAAAAACTCAGTATGGATGGCTGGAAAGCCAGGAACAAAAACTTTCTTGCCTGGATTGTCCTTTTATATACACTACAATACAATAGATATAAAAGGGTTAGATACCCGAGCGTAAATTAAATGGAAGAAAGAAATAAATTGAGGGGAAGCGAGGAGGAGAGCATCAATCAAAAGAAAAGAGAACAGAGCGAGGAGGAGAGCATTAATCAAAAGAAAAGAGGACAGAGCGAGGGCTATTGGCTTTCCTTCATAACCTTAAAATCTTTTGTTTTCGAAGGTGCAATAAGTGCTAACAAGCTCCCCTCCAGCATTCAGTTGCTAAGGTAGAGAAGCAGAGGACATGCCTCCCTCTGATCTGCGTGCTGCCTGGCCACTAACTGATGATTTGTCTGAAGCTCTGACATTGTACCTCTCGTACACTTTTTCACGATTATCTGACCACCAAGTTTCTGCTTGGTGCTCCCCAAATCTTCTCCGACTGCAGATAAATTAATAGTAATAGACATAAATGAAACGATTACCGTGTTGGGATATTCTAATCATTTTGCTGTTTATTACAGATCAAATCAGCTCTGATTAAGATGATATCAAACCTTTGTTAGGTGAAATGTTGATGTACTACCATCAACGCTCATGTTCAGAATGGTCTGTGATTGTTTATAAAAATGCAATCTTGAGTTTATAAAAATGCCCATCAGCAACATCATTTTAGCCAAATGTTTATATTTCTTCTGCCTCTAAGCCATCCAAAATAAGTGAGTCATTAATGTCTAAAATAAAATGAAATAAAGAAGTACCTGAAGCGCACTCTTTTGAGATCTCTAGTTCCATCACGCAAGGAAACAAGAGTGATATACACTCCAGGCTCATACTGTTCTATCCACTCAGCCTCAACATGATTACCATTAGCAACCATTGATGACTCCCTCAATTTCATACCATTCTCAACATCTTGAGGAGACCGAGCTTCTTTCCCAGCAATTGCCTCTGACACACTATTACAGCTTGGCTGAACCCCTCTACCATTGGACAGTCTCACATCCGGATGGTCATCCCTCCCATTGGTTCCAGGTGAATCCCGGAGTGACTGAGTGATGCCTAGAGTTCCATTTATTGAAATGGAGTCAATCCTCGTAGGGGAAGCCAGGGAAGTTCCACTGATAGAATCAGATCTTGAATGCCGTTCTCCATTTGCATCAGGGGAATGAATGCCATTTGTCTCCAAACCATTTGGTAGGTAAGCTGATCTCATGCTCTCAGTGTCATAGACCCCAGGCGGCAGCCTCTCAGCCATATCCTTGAGCTGGAATTGATAGTGTAGAAATCATTAGTACAAAACAAGAGCAAGTCAAGAAAAAGATTAAGAAAGTTTCTAGCAACAAATATAAAAGACAAGGATATTCTCCAATGGCTACAAATGGGAATGTTAGCTACCTAAATTAATGCAGCCAGTGTTTCGTTCCTTCAGAAATTTGTTCTATCAAATGCATATAGATTTGATTGGGTGGATGCATATTGTTGCATGCACCATATGGTGCAGAGGAGATCAAACAAAAAATTCCAAAATTCATTAACAAGGAACCAATGATCAGTTGGTAAAGATACCTGTGCAGTAAGTGACTTTATAACATCTTTTGCAGCTTTTGACTTAGCTGATTCCTCGGCAGCTACTGCCATAGCTTCTTGTACCTTCTTAGCCGATTTATGAATCTCTGATTCTTGGAATTCACATCTCTGTCTTAGGCTCTCAACCTAAACAAGATCCATACCCATCAAGATTAAAGTCCATCCAAAGCCAATCAATGATCAAACCCAACCCAAAACAAAAAACCCGACTTAATTCATTCAGAAACATGTGATTACTTATTGTGGAAAATTCAGCCAGAATACCTGTGTACGCAGCTTAAGCACTTCTTGATTCAAAAGTTCATTTGTTTTCTTCAAACTATCAGCTATACTTTTGGAAAAGGAAAGTCCTGAAGTTGTTGGAACAGGCGTTGCAGAACGTGGGGGGCTAGGTCTCCTTGAGAAGGGCGACACAGATCTGGAACTTACTCCAGATGGTGTAAGAACAGGTTTGGGAACCTTTGGTCGCATATCGATAGGGGCAGACAAAACAACATCTTTCAGCTGTAACAAAGAAGGTGCTTGAGAAGACCGCACAAGAGAAAATGTATCAGCTTTCTTTCCTTGTTTGGCTGCTTTGCTATCTAATTGCTTAATCAAGTCCAGATTTGAAGGCAGTGTTAATTTCGACAACTTTAAATCAGCCTTGTCCAACCTGTCCTTGTTTTCACCTGAAAGGCGAGGTCCAGCATTTCTCCTGTTAGTGTTACTAGCGTCCGACACCTTATTTAGTTTGGTAAAACAAGAATCACAGACACGATATGGTTTGCTGGGATTGGGAGCTAAGGCTGCTCTTGCTGCTTTTCTGGAGCTGCATGAATGGCAATGAACAAGTCCACAATTATAGCAGTTATGCCTTTTACGTGTGAATCCAAAAGCCTGCCTGCAGGACGAACACTGAGATTGCTCAGAACCAGATACCCATTTATGGAGGCATATAGCTGCAGAATAGTTTGCACCGCAAGCAATATATTTGACATGTCTATCCTTCAAAGCTTCAACTAGAGTAGGTGTTTTTCGATCTTCACCATCTCCATGGCCCAACCTGCCATTGGCACCCTTTCCCCAGGTATAAACCTCATTTCTTGATGTCAATACCGCTACATGATATGCACCACAAGCAATTTCCTCAACAGATTCTCCAGAAAGCTTATCTTCTACCAAGCAGGGTACCTTTCCATCAGCATAAGGATTTCCAAGTTGACCATAAACAGTACTGCCCATTGTGAATATGTGTCCTGATGTGGTCAAACCAACAGTTAAACTATGTCCACAAGCAATTTTGTGAAAATTGTAATCAATTAATGCTGGCACACAAGTGGGTTCAAGCCGAGGTTCTTTGTCTCCTTGTCCTAGACGATTTTTGTCTCCGTCACCCCAGGTAAATAATTTTCCAGATGACGCACTGGAAGTTGACTGTGTGACAATAACATCCACCACAGCAGCAGTATGCCACACTCCACATGCAACAGCAATAGTCCTCAATCCAGCAAGTGATTTTACTTCTCTAGGAGAGGCAAGATTTTCTCTGTTTCCGTGGCCCAAGACACCAAACGTTCCATCACCGAATGTAAAAAGCTGCCCTGTTGATGTCACCAAGGCTGTATGCCACGGACCACAGGTTACAGAAGCAACTTGAAGACCCTCAAGAGGACCAGAGATTCTCTTGGGTATCCAGTGACTAATATCAGTGCCAT
Organism: Salix caprea; assembly: GCA_964035475.1. Lineage (NCBI taxonomy): Eukaryota > Viridiplantae > Streptophyta > Magnoliopsida > Malpighiales > Salicaceae > Salix > Salix caprea. Next base: position 13,187,020 of record OZ037755.1, on the reverse strand, counting down.
GACCAAGAAGCCCGGCATAGTGCATCCCATCTCCCCATGTATAGATTTCCCCAGCCATTGTAACAGCACAGGTATGGAATTCTCCACATGCTACAAAGTCAACAGTCGTCATTGCCAAAGACTCAATCATGTGAGGTTGAATAACATCTTTCCCAACGCCATGGCCAAGCCTTCCACCAGATTCTTCACCCCATGTAAAAACTTCACCCTGCCTTGTGACCATTGCAGCATGTCTGAATCCACAGGCAATATGATGTACATCTAAAACTACATTAGATTCTAAGGGCCTGGGAAGAAGCACATCAGCTCTAGGGCTCAAATATGTGGCATTCTTATCGGCCCCAACCTTGACAGCATTATCGCATATCACCTCACCCCATATGTATACATCACCTAAGGCATCACAATCATCTGGTGCAGAACCATGACTGGAAGTGCTGGGAGCACTGGAAACACTAACTCTAAAAGCATCTGAACCAGAACCTTTGACTTGCATATTTGTGTTTTCTGATGCTACATGTGACCGATCAGAATGTGGAGAACTCTCAAACTGAAAATTCTTCGGAGAAGTGTTTGGGTTTAAACTGAGAGAAACCTCTGGAGAGCTAATATCCCGTGAAATACTAACAGAACTGTCACTGGCACTGTTTGATGTTAAATCTCTGCCGTCCTGAATTCAGAAATTTTCATGACAAACAATACTCAGCAGCATAATTAGGAAACAACATTGTACTTTGCATTGATACAACAATACAGCATCACTAATGTAATGAACAAAGGGAAATAAGACAACTCCAGAGTCCAGATAGGGTACAGGGAAGGAAAAGAGGAATAGGAGGAAATATAGAGGAGAAAATTAGCTAAAGTTTCATTAGTTAGTGGAATTACATCAAGATAGAGGCCACCATCACTCCATCCATCGATTTTGGAGCGCCCACCTTGACCAGAGATTATTAATGCCTTTAAGCCTGCAATCCACACCTCCGCCTCAACTCTGTCCTTGCAAATCTGAAAACATGACATATAAGATTCACAATTTAAGCAGATAAAGAAGAAGCAAAACACAACTTCACAAGTTCATCCTATACCAGATCGAGGGACCGCTTCCCGTTGTTGTATACAAGAGAAAATGATAAATAGTCCTTTTCAGGGCGGAGATATCGTTGAAAAACAGCCTGGTAGCACATTAAGAGAAAACAAATAGAGCGAATTTATCTCCTATAACAGGAACAGAATCATTAAATACACTATACTATGCTAAAAACATAAAACAGGTATAAGAGTGATGGAAAATCTCACAGTTCTTTGTCCAGGAATAATTTTAGAGACCAAGGCTAACTTCAAACTTCTTTCACCACTGCTTGAAATCCAGATCAAAGTTGTTTCATCCTGTGATTTTTATACATAAGAAAGTAAAGTGTTAAAAAGGGAAGGAGGGGAGAGAAAAGAGAGGAGCAGGCAATCTGTGTGCTGAATGGCAAGGCCACAGATTACAACATATTTACCTAGAAAGAAACATTCAAATAGTAGAAGACAACACACTAGATGAGCACATGTAGAACAAATAAGACGACTTGTATTAAAGACAGCATGTGATTCTTCACGAGGCATGCTGACCAGTTCATTAAGTTATTCTAAAGGCAATATCGATTCTCACTGAAACACCATGCAGATAATCAACTGACCGATAACAAACTGCGTGGAAACGGTACACGGGACTTGGGCAAAAAAACAACGAGCAACTTGGTGGACATAAAAAATCCCCATAAATGATATGTTGTATATATTTCTCATTGTTTATAACACATGCATGCCTTCGTATGACCATATCTATACAGCCTCATATTGTTATAATAATCATTATAAACAACAGTTAAACTGCAATACTGCAATGAAATCTCCTAATCAACAGTTGTGGTTCAAATATGTAGAAAAAGAGTTCAGAGTAATGAGAGAAGTTTTGGTGTTCTTGTTGCTGTTTTTAGTGTTGAAAACATGATCAAAACATAAAGAATGCTATCCACCTATCTCCAACTGTGCCTGTATAATTGCACTAACACTGAGGAGGATCATTTGTTATGCGAAAAATCCATCACCCTAAACATTTAAAACTGAAAATGAGTGCAGTAACTGAAAGTATCCTTGGTCAAATGCTCAAGAATCAAACTTACATTAGAAAGTCTAAATGGACAAAACTTAGGCTTTCCCTTACGACCATATTTCAGAAGTTGAGAACCCTTCTTCAGAGCAATTAATGCCTGCAAAAAGCAGAAAGATGATTTACAACCATTGGGATGATACCTTTGGCAAGTGGACTTAATATTATTCAGTAAATCAAAAAAGAAAAAGGTGCCAGCTTTGAATTTAGTTAATTGTTTTAAACATGTTTTGGCACAGCATGCTTGTTAAATGTTAATATTACCAAGACAGAAAAGATTTCTAATGCGTAGAATTATCAGAGGCTTGTTATTGCTCGTTGTAATCATAACTCGTTATTGGATGTGCTTGAAAGAGATACCATCCCACACCCCATCTTATAAATTGATCTTATCCTTTACAAGTTTGCAAAAAAAAAGAAAAGAGAATCAACCGGCAAGTAATGGCATTGGAAGCATGCCAGATTTGGGTCATTACATGTGATGAAAGCTATTGTTGAGTAATCCCATCATAAGTCCAAAAATAATGGTCAGTGTTGTTCTTGGCATACAATGTAGTGTTCTGGTATTAAGTAGCGACATATGCACTTGTTCCCTCTAAAATGCACCTTTAAGCCCCACTTCAATAGCTAAAAATAGCCATAGCCAACTAAAAGTCTCAAGAAGAAAAATGGACGAAAATGATAGTGAACCTTAAGGCATTTTATAGACCATTAGGACTATACTCCAAACATAACCAAAAAGAAAAAAAGATGAAGAAAAATGATGTATCCTATTTTCACTCAGAGAATGGATAACTAAAAGCAAGAAGCAATTTCCTTCAATTTCTCCTCCTTTCAAATAGGTCAACCTGATTCCATGCAACTTTTTAAATTGAATTCAAAATCATTAAAAAAAAAAACCTCAAATTAAGCACTTTTTTTCTGTCCAAATTTGTCGAGGTGATAAAATTTCTCGAAAGAGAAAATTGCAAAAATAGATTTCACGCAACATTCAAAGGCATCTCCCACCTGAATAAATAGATTAAAAAAATGGGAAGCAACAAAAATTAAACCCGGAGAATTTTTAAAAAAAAATCCCACGTTTGACACTAATTAAACGCACGCGTGGGTAGAGGGAGAGGATGGTACCTGCTCGATGTCACGTTCGGCATTACCGTAGCTAACAAGATCTGCCATTCCATGTGAAGATATTTACGAAAACACCACCTCCCTCTCCGATCGCTCACCGGAGCTCCGTTCATCATATACCATCTACTTCCTCTTCACATCTATTCCCCTCACTCTCTCTATCTATCTATCTCTAACAAAAAAATCAGCTCTTTGCAGATCTATAATTCTCTCAAAAACCACCAAAAAAATCAAGTCAAAGCCGGTGATCGTTACTGTTGACTAAGAAGGTTAAGGAATGAAGAGCTGTTTCCACGGTGAAAGAAGTCGTTTAGTGGCGGATTGAGAGGATTCCAGCGAGAGAAAGGGGTGGTGTTGGGGAGAGAAACGGAAGGGGGGAGAGACTTCGGTTGTTCCTTGTAAGAAAAAAATACAAGCACGGACAGAGTCGAAGCCGAGAAAACAAAAGGGGACTTATGTTAAAAACTAAATTAAAATTAATATTAAATTAAAATGGGGGAAGTAGCCTGTTTGGGACCTCTGGGTTGCAATGCAATCTATTTTTTACTGCATTTTAAAAACAATATTTAATATATTTTTTTTTTCGAAATTAGTTAATTATATTAATATTAAAAATGATTTTTAATATATAAAAAAATATTATTTTAAAAATATAACATTGTCAAACACCCGTGACAAGAAATTAAAGCTAAGCACCATTCATGCCCTTCTTTAAGCTAAGCACCATTCATGCCCTTCTTTGTTTTTTTTACTTGGTTATTAGAAAAAGTTTGTGATAGTATTACCGTTTGTGATAGTCTATTTTATTTTACTTCATTTTTTTCATTTTTCGTTTTGGTTCATCATTTGAATTAGTTAAGTGTGGTTGATATTATTTTTTAAAGTGTTTTTTATTTAAAAATATATTAAAATAATATTTTTATTATTATTTAAAAATCATTTTTTATATCAATAATTAAAAATATTTAAAAAAATTAATTTAAAGTAAAATAAAAAATATTTCTAAAACAGAATATCATGAGTTCTTTCCTTGGATAAGAAAGTAAGGAGGAGGACACAGGGAATAGTTTACTGAAGATTTAAGTCTCGCCATCGACGCTTTGTGATTGACTTGGAAAACGTTAGGAATTAGTTATTGGATTAATTTGGGTTATTATTTTTATTGAAACTTGAAATGCTATGCTTTATTATTTTAAAAAAATATGGTTGACTATGTCAAATTCAATTAGTTTTAATTCCTGGGTTAACTCGTATAATCAAGCTAAGTTTAATTACTGTGATTCTATATAAAAATTTAGGAGGTATTTGTTGGACTATAATTTTTTAAAAATACATAGTTTTTATAGCTTTGAACTATCTTTTTATGTGTTGTTTGATTGTTATGATATATTAATATCATAAATAAATCTTAAAAATTATTTAGATATATTTTAAATTAAAAAATCATTTTTATCACATTTTTAAACACATTTAATATTTAGAAAATAAAACTTGTTGCTCACACTATGATTTAAAAATAAGTACAATTTAATCATTGTCATAATTATTATTTCAAATCTCGGGTAACATTGATAGATTTTTATTGTTCTGTTAATTATATCTATTTAATGTAATGTAATGTAATGTAGGTTTTTTTATTTTTCTAGATATATACATTAAATTTATTTTGCCCCTCCAATGAAAGGTTGTGAATTTCCTAAAAAGAATTCTGAAAAATAAAGAGCATAAAGGAAAAGGGGGGAGGAATTGAGAGACAGCCAAACAGGTCCTAGTTATCGGGAGTTGCGAAGAGTTAAAGCTCTAGCGCCCGTTTGGTTGCGTGGTGCAAACTGCGTTTTTAACAAAACGCAGTTTGCACCTATATTTTAGTGTTTGGCTTCCATTTCAAATGTAAAAATATTAAGTGGGTCCCATGAAAAAGATGAATGAAACGCCGGTTTGAAAAAAGTAAAAAATTTGTGCTTTTTTCCGCGCGGTCTGTCAGGGAAAGGGTGGGTGGGTCTTGGGGATATATATATATATAGGTCTGGCGTATATTATATATAGGGTGGGTGGGTCTTGGGGATATATATATATATATATATATATATATATATATATATATATATATATATATATATAAAATATACGCCCCTATATATTACTATAATTATAATCTAAAAAAATAATTACAATAAATAAATATATTAAAAAAATATCACAATATAATTTTTATTTTGCAATCTTAATTTTGTTTTGTTTCAAATAATATTTTATTATATATATATATATATATTTTAAATTAATATTTCTAAGTGTTTTTTAATACTTTGGATATAAAGATGAAATATTTAAAAAATGTTTTTAATATATTATTAAACAAAAACATGTTTGCAAAAAATAATTAGTATATTACTCTATGCCTTTTACAATAATTTTACAAGTTAAAAGCAATATAAAAATCTTGGTAACCAAACACACAAAACTGCTTTTTTTCAACCTCAGACTGAACCACAGTTTTAACCAAACACTTCACTGCTTATTTTGAACTGCAGTAAAAGTGCTTTTTTTAAAAGTGCTTTTTTTTAACCTCAACCATAACAGCAACCGCAATACCAAACAGACCTTAAGTTATGTTGGATTTCCTGCTTTGGGACTGACGGAGAGAGGGAGGGGGCGCACGTTGACGTGGCGGAGTGCTAAAGGTAACGGACACGTAACACACAGAGAAGGTTAACGTTTGCATTGGTACATTTAAATGACGAAAATGCCTATGATGGAGAGTGACTGGTGGTAAAAAGCGGCGGTGTGTACTTTAGTCCAACGCCAGCGCAGGGGTAGGGTAGGCAACTCCTGTTTCGATATAAAAGAGAGCAGGGATATTGTGTCGAGCCTTTGAAAGAAAAGTCCATCATGGGACCTGGGATACGGTGCCGTTTATCCCGCTCAGATTTTTGGAGACCACCGAGGAGAATGTATTGCTTAGGTGAAACCAAATGCCTAGTTGTGATCTATTGGGATTTTTAGTGGACTGTGAGTTTGATATTTTTCATGAAATCTAGGGAATTACACGATATTCAGGTTGTACCTAAAATATGAGGTCTCATTGATATGCCCCAAGAGGATGAGGAATGTAAAAAAAAAAATATCGTAGATCCAAGGATAAAATTAAAAATTGATAATTAAAAAAATAAATTTGATCCGATTAAAAAAATAAATTTGATCCAATTAAAAAACAAGGATTATGCATGATAAAATTAACAAATAACATTTTTTTTTTAAAGGGCATCATGTTTTTTAGGGTCAAATAGAGAAAACAAAGGGGAAATATTGTTGGAGCTCTGTCGTGGATGGAGCAATGAGACGCGAGAAATTACTGTAAAATATGGTGTTTGAATATTGAGAAGTATTACAATTACAGTTTAAAATGCACAAATATCTCTCAAACACTGACTCTTACAATATTTATGTAATCAATTTCTTTTATTTTAATTTATAAAAATAGCAAAATACTCCTAACCCCGCACAATATTAACAAAAAAACACAATAAAAGACCGAAAAATCTGTCAATCTTAGCAACATATTCTTTTACTCAAATGAAACTTTATTAGTTATACTGTACTAGGGAGATTAAGAAACCAAACACATCATTATCCTTGTAGTCAGGAAATTAAACTTTTGAGGGTATTTATAGATACCACGAGGTGCAAATAAAATGGTAAAAAACTCCTTTACCCCATTCAAACTTGCAACAGTTAATGTGTCTTGTGGAAAATACTGCATTACCCTTTAACTCGCATAAGACTTAAATAGTTAAAGGTAAAATTGTAATTTTAGCTTAACATCTAGTTGTTTCACCTTTTGTTGTGATGTGAAAAACATCAGTTAATTTTACATCCCTTCTAGTTCCATGCAAGGTGAAATGGTTAAAACTATTATAAATGAAAACATAGTAACATAGATAGAAATAAGATGTTTTGTAGCGAGCTAATAGCATATTTTATAATTAACTCTAGTGGAATCAATGATTTGAATTACGAGTTCAAAACTTTGATTATCTTTTTTTTCCTCTGATTATTTTCTTTTTTAATTTATTAATTCGAGAAAGCTTTTTTTAAAAAAAATAAGGTTGAAAATCTGTTATACTGAATTCAATGACAATATTAAAAAGTTTCATGTGACATAGTTTTATTTGAAAATAACATAACAACAATATCCATGAATAGATTAATATATTTAGAATCCAATTGATTAAGTATTTGTAGTTTTTCTAAATGTATTTTTCAAGAGCTTCGAAACAAAAGAATAGCTCCCTTGAAAGTATTCATTTTTTGATTTTCAATGGTTTTTTGGTTGATAAAAATACTTTATTTAAATAACAATTAAAAAAAATCTCTATTCATGTCCATCATGCACGATAATTGTGTCTGTTTGAGAGTATAGTTGGAGTTGCATTTCAAAGTTTTTTTTGTTAAAAAATATATCAAAATATTGTTTTTTATCTTTTAAAAATATTTCTGATATCAACACATGAAAATGATTTAAAAACATCAAAAAAATAAATTTAAATTAAAAAATAATATTTTGTTTTTCAAAAACAATTTTTAAACACAATGCCAAAAAAATACCAATATGATCTCTGTTGAAATATTTTATTCACCCCTTCCTAAATATCCACGCTTTAGGAAATTGTACGAATAAATAAAAAATATATTCCTGCTTCTTCTTCTTTTCATTATAAGCTTACCTACGAGTATATAAAACTGCAGGCAATTGATTTTTATGTTGATTGTAAAGGATCTAAACCAGCTTAAAAGAACAACAATAAGAAAATCACATTACAATTCGTCAAATAATTAAATCGTATCCCATGGTTTGTGCTCCATGTCACTCTTCATTTATCAATACTTCTCACGTCACTTGTTGACAATAAAAGGAGGGGATTTAATAAAAAAAATCCATAAGACTTTATAAATACTTTTGACATCTCTTGCTGATAATAAAAAGAGGGAATTTGATAAAACAATATTCCTAAAACTTAATTTATTGCCACCATGTATTGTGCGAGAGAATATTTTTAAGAATATTATTTCAAGACCACGCCCACAAAAGAGGCTAGCGATTAGTCAATCTCTCCCTTCTTCTTCTTCCTCACTTCCATCATAGAGATGGAAAATGGGGATTGAAGCGTCTCATCACTTGATTTTCGAGGTTTTTTTATAAAGAATAATATAAATAATATCTCAACACCTATAAATTTAAATTTTTAGATAAAATGATTACTTAATATTATATTAGAATTTTGTTTATCCAGTGATCACCAGTTCGAATTTCATCATTCTTATTCTATTTGATAAAAACCAAGCACAAAATAATATAAGTCTGTGCAAGTTAAAGCTCAAAAGACTTTTATTTGAAAGGGTGTGTTAGAGAATAATATAAATTATATTTTAGGACCTCATCTACAAACTTAAAATTTTAGGTAAAATGATTATTTAACCGTTTATACTGTTATTGATTTATCTCCTTTTCTTCACATCACACTCTTCTATTCTTCAGGAAACAAGATAAAGTTAACATTGAAACATTGCTTTAATCCTCTACAGTTTCATTCTCAGAAAGTACAAAAAGGCTCTAACAGGGCATTAATTCCAGCATTTCATATATCTTTTGTTTTTTTACAGTTCCTTCATGAGAAAATTAACTTTATCACAAAACAAAATAACCCCTGATGATAGAGAAAAAAAAACATGTATTTTACAATCACGACACAATTTACAAGCAAATAAACACGAAAAATTACCGCAGTCCAATCAAATATTTGTTAAGAATGGTTCTTGATAGTTTGCTGGACTATAAGGATTCAAAAGAACAGCACTTTGATTATAGAGAGATGGGTAAGCTAGCTAGTCAAGGGAACACCAGAAAGAAACAAAAGGTGACAAAACCCGCGCGTGCGCGTGCGCGTGCGTGCGGATCATCTTCATGATTTTTTGATTCCTCAGGTCATCTCAATGCTTTTCGTGAATTGAGGGAAGGTGACGTTTTTGGTTTAATTTAAAAAAAGCTTATTAAAGTATTCTTATGATGAATAATACACTAATGAAAAAGATTAGTACTGCATTTCCTTTGCTTTTGAGGAGGGGCATTTTAAAATGACAAAAAACACCCTCTCGCATCTGGGGCTTATCCTTTTCCGAAGCTGTGTCTTTTGATATGGCAGGTAAGCGACCGTGTTTATTTGACGATGTCTTTGTTGCCATCTCATAGGACCCACTGTCTGATTACCGGATATTGTCGTTTCAGTGACCGTTGTGCTTTAAAAATATTTTAAAAAAACTTATTTTTTGTTTTTATTTTTCTTAATTTTTTATTATTTTAATATACTAATATTAAAAATGTTTTTAAAAAAATAAAAAAATATTATTTTAATATATTTTAAACAGACATTGTTTTTAAAAACAACAATAACACTCCCAAACATTCTCCCTTGAAAATTAAAAAGAGATCGCCTAATTCTTTCCCTTTTCTTTTTCCTTGCCGCGATTATTGGGTTATTTGACGACAATCGTAGCCGCCCATTCCGTAGACTTTTTTAAGTTTCCATCATTTTGACCCTGGCAAATATATTATTTTCAATGGACTTGACTACAATCGTATGTCATGCGATGCGATGCGATGGAAAGGGATGCTCAATGAACCAGCCAAGCGACGTCGGCCGGTCTCCATTGGCGTTCCCGTTTCAAGAACTATCAACTTCTAGTTGTATTTTACTCCCGGTTTGATATTGCTGTTTAGATATTTTACAGATATTTTTTTGAAAAACCAAATCAATAATTCTTTTAGACATTTCTCCTATAATTTTATAACAATATCAAACTCATGAAGGTTACTTAATTTTTTTTTTAATTTGATACCTCATGCACAGTGAATAAATTTACTCGAATAGAACACAACTAAAAATACATAAATCGATTGTTAGATTCTTATTAGCAAAACTAAATTTGTGACCCACACAACGTTGCATACTACTAATTTATTCTCAATGGACAATATGGATGTTCAAGCAACAATAGGATTCATAAACAAGAAAGAAAAACGACGACGAGTCATCAACTTTGACCAAATCTAACAAGATTGAGGAATTTAAAACGACGATGTTCAAGCAACAGACGGGATGTTCGGGCTTTTTTATGCTTCCATCATCTGTGACCTCATTGCTTCTTTTCGTTCCCTGCCTGTTCTCCTTACGAGTCGAGAGGAGGTTTCGCAAGATTACATCTTCGACTATTTTTTGATACGAAGTAGATGATACGAGCACATTGAATCTTTATTCGGTATTGTTTCTTGGAAATTATGGTAATAAGATGTTGCAACTTGAAAAAAATAAGGAAAAGGAAAACATATTTTTGTGGAAAAGTTGATCAGCAACCAGTCTCAATTCGTTTTTTTTATTTTTATATAATTTGTATTTCCAAGAGTTTTATAACTTTTTAAGTAGTCCAGTAACATATATTTGGGAAATAGAAAATCCAAAATAAAAAAAAGGATTTTTTTGGCAATATTAAATTTAATCTGAATGTTTTTTGAATCTCTACTAACTACATGGAGTCAATTTTTCTATATATACAATCTATAAAACATTCTAATCAATTTAAAACTTGACCCGATGAAAATTATGAGTTTTTTCATTAGACAAACCGATTGGAATGGGAAGGTGTCAAATCTGAGCAGCAAAGTTTCAGTCCTCCCTCCTCGAGACAGAGCTTGAGAAATGTTCCAATGCCCAGGTCTCCTTTACTCCGATCATGGACGAATGTCAAAATTAGAGGTCGATTGATCTCACTTTTAAGATATGTGATTAGCGTAGGTAACATAGAATTAAAATCTCATAAAGACATACATTTTCAATTTGATAAAAGCATCTCTTCCCCCCAACAAATAATATTCCGCTAATCTACTCCACCAAGCTAAACATAAGCATATTTGTGTGTTGATTTCTTGAATTTTCATGGCAGCTGGCCAAATCGAACCATTAAAATAAAGTTTTTCATTGAATCGCGACCCGTTAAAATGTCCAGCATGTTTTCTCTTTTACCAGAGGTGTCATTAATTTATTGACGTTAACATTCAATAAAACTAGACGAGAGGGTGAAAGCTGCCCCTTTCATCAAGAGGCTGGTTCCGTTTCATAGCTCGGCGATCATCAATTAATTATGAAAATAAATTTCATCGACCCCACCTGTGCTTGCCCTGCAATCTTTGATGTGGATGGAGTCAACCACCACGAGCACAATCGCATTCAGTTGTTAGCCTGATTTTATGGCCCTCCATCAACTACGTACGATTCCAGGATAAAACATCTTGACAATATTTAGTCATCAGACCAGTTAATCACTCCACTTTATGTTTTGTAATTAAGCCACCTGTTGCTCTGTTCTGTATCAGAAGAAAGTAGGGTCTGCCATGGAAGCGATCCCATTTCACCCTCTTTCTCTGTGTTCTACCCTAAACCCTAAACGTTCACAAGCTGCTGAGATTCTCAAGACTCGGTACCTTAGGTCCTGTTTGGTTGCATCATTTTCTTTTTCCCGTCAGTTTGATAAACATTTCTTTTTTGAGAAGACATTTCCAGACGAAATGTAATTATGATTTTGAATCTACAGCAAGCCAATCCCTCCACTTCCCTAAAAGGGGTATACGGCCACATCAAATTCTAGAAAGAATGTCAAAGGTTGCAAAAGTTTCCCAGTAATGATGGGCTGGATTAGTGATTAGAATAAGGGAGCTAAGCTACTAATGATGCGTTTATTATAATAGCAACGTGAGAAAGACCTTGAAAGCCGCCTTACTGCAATAATTTTGATGGGGGCAGCGAGAATCTTGAGGCGAGTGAAATGAAGCATCAAGGACGAGAAAGAGGAAGATGAACGAGAGGAGGCTACTTCCAAAGGCTAACTTTGTGGACAAGAAGCCAAAATTGTAAGGAGAGGGACCGCTCGATTTGATACAATTACACAGCCTCCAGAGCCTGGTCGGCCTCTTCTTTTGCATATGGGCCCCCTTTTCATTTTAAGGTATAGTAGTGGGGTGTGGTCTATTTATTAAAATAACAAAAAGTAAAAGAGATCAAGAAACGCTCGCATTTTAATTATTCCGTCGATTTTTACAGTAAAATCAACATTTTGCTTTTTTATAGTAACATCCAGTGAAGTGAATTTTCAAGTGCAGAATGGTCTTTTCATGAGATTTATTCTGTATTGTAAAACTGGCCAGGGTAACTCAGTCTTTGTATTTCTTAGCATAATAAGATAATTTAATCAGTTTTAAAAACAAAAAGAAATAAACTAAATTAACATGCATAATAATACGAGTTTGCGAGTTGGCTCAGCAAACCTGGTTGGACCGGAAAGAAAAATCGAAACCGGTCAAACCCGGTCAAAATCGGGTTGACTAGTAAAATCGGACCGGATCGGTCCGATTTTACGATCCAGGTTTTTCATTATTTTAAAATCAAATCTTGCACTGATTTACCTAATCACCTCTTATATTTATACACAAAAATATTTACCTTCTTATTTCTCATCCGATGTGGGATAATTAAAGAAGGAAACATTTTAACTGATGCTCGGCTGGAGAGTGGAGACTCTCGGCTGGATAGTGGAGACGGGGGTATTTAAAAGGAGAGGAATTGAGAAAACATTGTATTTGTCAAGCATTTTGCTGGACAAATTATATATATAATGTTTTAATATATATATTAAAAAAATTATAAAAAATATATATTATAAAAAAATAAAATTGTTGTGTTGATTTTATAAAAAATAAAAATTATATATGTATATGAGATCACTCTTGAAAATCAGTAATATTAACTTTAAAATTTATACTTATATTTTTTTATTTTTTACTTTAAATTAAAATTTTTTGATGTCTTACATCATTTTCATATCCTGATGTCAAAATAATTTGTTGGAGTTGGAGCTAGTACTAGTAATATTGATGTTGACTGTTGATACCAATATTAAAAATAATAATACTTTTGATAAATGTATTAAAAATAACGAGGAAAATGACGGACATGAGACTGATTTTAATTTATATAGCATATCATTAAAATATTTATTTTAAATATGTTTATTTTTACCTAGTGAAATTCTATGAACATAATTGTTTTGTAATGTATTTTTAAATTATTTTGAATTATATATGAACCTTAAATAATGAAGTTTTATAGCCATAATTATGTTGTATTGTATTCATAAATATTTTACTTACGATTTTACGATTTTTCTACCTACACGATTTTAGCTGTGATTTTACGATTTTTGTACGGACAAATTCGGGTACGATCTTACGATTTTACGATCCGATCTTACGATCCGATTTTTCGGAGCCCTTTTCGATTCGTGTCAAAATCTCGATCTTGACAACCTTGCTAACATGCACGTACTATTTGTTTTTAGTCTTTTCAACACTTTCAAAATAATAAAATGGTTAACATGCCCCTGAAGTAAAATTCAATTAGCTGGCTTTTAGGGTTTTTTTTTTATATTTTTTAATTATGGTTTTTCTTATTATATTCAAATTCATTGCAGACAATTCAGTCTATTCAGTTTTGCACGAGAATGTTAGATTCATCTACATAGCAGAAAAGAAAGTACACGTCCCTTTTCTTTTTCTGCAATGAAATCCCTACTCGTTTTGAAGTTATGAAACTTAACATTATAAAGTAACGTTTCGTGGTGAAGAAGTCACAGATGGGATTCCATTTTTTGCAGCGAAATTCAACAGTAGAGGAGCAACATGTTTGATATTATGACCGTGTTTTAAAATATTTATTAAAATAATATATATTTTTAAAAATTTCAAACATACCTGTGTAATATCATCATGTTTGAGCATTTCTTGATCTTTCAAGAGGATAGCAAAGCCCATTAGGAGGGAGTGAAAACCTTGTTGAATCATAAAAGCCTCTCCTTTAACCACAGCAAAACGAAAACTATTCTCAGTGCTATGAACTACTGAAAACAGCCGATCGAGTTCTAGCCTGCATCCGTTTCTATATCAACCGTCCACGTACGTGCAAGGAGATCATGAAGTAATTATAGGACTCCACTTTGCTGCCAACTGCTTTGGTTTTTTTACTTCGGTTTTGTTATGGATCTTCGGACTTCGTTTTTTTTATGCTCTTTGATGTTTCCAAACTAAACGATTTAATGATACCAGGGCCAGGGGTCTCTGCGACATCTTCCTCGTAAACCTTGATATGCCTGGCATAACAAATACACCCACCCGACACACTCGTTAACACTCTGACTCTCTATAAAATCGGCAATATATTATATGCTCTTAAAATTGTTGTCCTTTTGCGTAAACAATGCTTGCTTGTTAAATTAAATTAAATTTATATAATTTGGGAAACCACATCTTATGTTTCTCGGTGACAATTCCACGTGTTTCTAATTAAGTTTCAAAAATATTTTTAAAAAACTTTGATTTTTTTTTTTAATTTTAGATTACATTTTTTGGTATTTTTAATTTTTATATCATTAAAAAAATATCTCATTTTAATATATTTTTTAATAAAAAATCAATTTAAAAAAAACCGCCCACAAACACAAATAAAACAAATTAAAAGGTGACGTGAGGAAGCCACTCCTTTTATGCAGTACACCATTATTGTGCGTTCAGGACAGAATTAAGCTTCTTTAGGCGCACACACCGGCTCTTTATTCTGTACTTTTTTGGCCTTGTCGGGAGCTTTTTTTTTCATTTCAGTTCACACTACCCGTAAAAAAGAGTATGAAGTGCTTCTGGTTGTTTTAGCTATGGAGGCAAAACTACATTTCCTGCTTATATTAAATTTTCTCCATGTTTCTCTTATTGGTTATGATTTTTGATAAAATTAGCTGTTGACTTAGCCATAGTATCACAAATAAATCTCCTGTTTATTAGAGAGAAGATCACACTTTCTGTTTCAAGACTTAGTCATTCACCACGATCTTAGGGCATGAACTTCGTGGGTTGTTATTTGTTTTTCCTTTGCTTTGTAAGGCTATTTATAGCCATTGTTTCTACTGAATAAAATCATTCATTCTACTCACAGTGTTCTAGTGCACCAGCTTTATATTTTCTCAAATATAACATTTGGTATCAGAGCATAAAAGAACTAAACACAACCTGCCAAACACCAGCATCATGTCATCCGAAAGTAGCTTTGTTCAGCCTGCCATCCCAAAGCTTGATGGTCACTATGATCACTGGAGTATGCTGATGGAGAATTTCTTACGCTCCAAAGAATACTGGAGCCTTGTGGAGATGGGGATCACTGCCGCAGCAGAAGGAGATGAACCAACGGATGCCCAGAAGAAATTGCATGAAGAACAGAAATTGAAGGACTTGAAATGCAAGAATTACCTGTTTCAAGCTCTCGACCGATCGATCTTGGAAACCATACTGAAGAAGGACACAGCGAAGGACATCTGGGATTCCTTGAAGCAGAAATATCAAGGAACTGCACGTGTGAAACGTGCTCAACTGCAAGCTTTGCGGAAGGAATTTGAGGTACTGCACATGAAATCTGGTGATTCAGTTAGTGATTATTTTGCAAAAACTCTCATTATTGCTAACAAAATGAGAATTCATGGGGAGCACATGAAAGATGTGGTGATTATTGAGAAAATCCTAAGGTCAATGACTCCGAAATATGATTATGTCGTATGTTCAATCGAGGAGTCCAATGACCTGGACAATCTGTCCATTGACGAGCTACAGAGTAGCTTACTGGTTCATGAACAACGAATCAGTCGTCATGTCATAATGGAAGAGCAAGCTTTGCAGGTCAGCTATGGAACCCAACAGGGAGGACGTGATGGGGGACGAAACTCCTATCGTGGCAGAGGAAGAGGAAGAGGAACAAGAGGCCGAGGCAGAGGCAGGTTTGTCTTTGACAAATCAACAATCGAATGCTATAATTGTGGTGATTTCGGACATTACCAATGGGAATGTTCGAAAACACCAGGTGATCAGAAGGCACATTATGTGGAAGCAAAAGAGGAGATGTTGCTAATGGCACACATTAGCTCTCAGGATGATGCTGCGCAACACATATGGTTCCTTGATTCCGGGTGCAGTAACCATATGTGTGGCAGGAGGGACATATTTTTTGACTTTGACTGCAATTTCAAAGAATCAGTGAAGATGGGGAATAATTCCAGTCTCAGTGTGCATGGCAGAGGACGTATTCGAATAGAGGTGAATGGAATTTATCATATCATCACTGGTGTATTTTTTGTTCCAGAATTGAAGAATAGTCTGCTAAGCATTGGTCAATTAATGGAGAAGGGGCTTGCTGTGACAATGCAGCAGGGCAAATGTAAGATTTTTCATCCTGTGAAAGGTCTAATTATAGAAACTGCAATGACCCACAATCGGCTGTTTACTGTAATTGGTCACTGCAATTCAACACAAGATCAAGCATTTTTCTCCACCATCAACACTGATCAGGCCACCCTTTGGCACCACCGTTATGGACACCTCAGCTGGAATGGCATCAAAACTTTACAACAAAAGAAGATGGTAAACGGGCTACCACCATTCAAAGCAACACAACAAGTCTGCACAGGATGCTTGATCGGCAGACAACATCGAGACCCATTTCCTCGGGAGAGCATGTGGAGGGCCACTGAAATTCTTCAATTGGTGCACACTGATCTCTGCGGTCCAATTAATCCCAGCTCAAACAGCAATAGAAGGTATATCATCACCTTTATTGACGATTTTAGCAGGAAAGTCTGGGTTTCTTTTTTGGCAGACAAATCAGAAGCATTTTCAGCCTTCAAGCAATTTAAGGCTCGGGTGGAAAAATGCACTGGAATTTTCATCCAAAACCTCCGATCAGACCGCGGTGGTGAATTCACCTCCACTGAATTCACAACCTTCTGCAATGATCATGGCATCCACAAGCAATTGACGGCTCCATACTCACCTCAACAAAACGGCGTCGCCGAGAGGAAAAACAGGACAATTTTGAATATGGTGAGGAGCTTGTTGCTGGAGAAGCAAATTCCTAAATCCTTTTGGCCCGAAGCCGTTAATTGGGCGGTCCATGTGTTGAACCGCAGCCCCATTCTTGCTGTGAAAAATAAAACACCACAGGAGGCATGGGATGGTGTTAAACCATCGGTGGCGCACTTTAGAGTATTCGGCTGTTTGGGGCATGTCCATGTTCCAACTCAGCGAAGAATAAAACTTGATACAAAGAGCATCAAGTGTGTTTTTCTGGGGGTAAGCGAAAACTCTAAGGCTTATCGTATGTTTGATCCACTTTCAAACAAAATTATCATTAGCAGGGATGTGGTTTTTGAAGAGGAAAAACAGTGGAATTGGGGAGATCATGGGCAAGAAAAGGAGGCAGCAGACCTCCAGTGGGGAGATCATGGCAGACCGAGAATTGGAGACGAGTGGGAGCCATTTCCAGAACAAGAAGGAAATGGGTTTGCAGCTGCGGAAACCGAAGGGAATGAGTTTGGTAATAACGAAGGATGTGCTGAGCAAGGTGATGGTCAAGCCGAAGTGGAGGAGCTGGTGGAAGACCATGCTGAGCTGGGGGAAAATTCTCAAAATCCTGAGAATTTGATTTTGACTCGAGGACGAAGAAGAAGACAGCCCCGATGGTTGAGAGAATATGAGATGGGAAGTGATCTTGGTGATGCAGACGACGTGGATTTCTTGAATGATGCAGACGACGTGGCATACGTCGTTCGATTGGGGAGAGGAGACGACGTGGAACATCACTTGGGAAGAGCAGCAGACGACGTGGCAGACGGAATTTCCCAAGAGAGAGCAGACGACGTGGCGGTCGATATGCAGCAGCACTTTGATAATTTGGCATTGTTCACCGACAATGACCCATCATCTTTTGATGATGCCGTGAAACATGACAAGTGGAGGGTGGCTATGAATGCTGAAATCTGTGCAATAGAGAGAAACCAGACATGGGAATTAACTGATCTGCCACCGGGAGCTAAAACTGTAGGAGTCAAATGGATTTTTAAAACAAAATTCAATGAGCTCGGGGAGGTTGATAAATATAAAGCACGTCTAGTTGCTAAGGGGTACAATCAACAATATGGGATTGACTACGCTGAAGTTTTTGCACCAGTGGCGCGGCTAGATACGATTCGCATGGTAATCTCTCTTGCAGCGCATAAAGGTTGGGAAATCTTTCAGCTTGATGTCAAATCCGCTTTCCTGCATGGTGAAATTAATGAAGAGGTATTTGTCGATCAGCCTCCAGGCTATGAAAAAAAGGGGCATGAATCAAAAGTTTATCGTCTAAAGAAAGCACTGTATGGGCTAAAACAAGCTCCCCGCGCTTGGTATAGTCGCATAGAGTCATACTTTGTGCAAGAAGGCTTCAACAAATGTCCACATGAACATACCTTGTTCATTAAAATTGGAGATGGAGGTAAAATTCTGATCAGTTGTCTTTATGTTGATGATCTCATATTTACCGGGAATGATGAAGGCATGTTCAATAAATTCAAGAAATCCATGATGACTGAATTTGACATGACTGATCTTGGGAAAATGAGATATTTTCTAGGCATCGAGATATTACAGAAAGATGATGGCATATTTATATGCCAACGTAAATATGCTCATGAAATTCTGGAGAGATTTCATATGGGTCAGTGCAACTCAGTGAAAAATCCAATTATTCCTGGATTTAAACTAACAAGAGATGAAGGAGGAGTCCAAGTTGATAGCACCCTTTACAAGCAAATGGTGGGGAGTCTTATGTACCTTACCGCCACACGTCCTGATTTGATGTTTGCTGTGAGTCTGATCAGCAGGTACATGGAGCACCCCACAGAATCTCATTTTATGGCAGCAAAAAGGATTCTAAGGTATATAAAAGGCACAACCAGTTTTGGGATGTTCTATAAGAAGGGAGGAGTTGCTGAACTGTACGGTTACTCAGACAGTGATTATGCGGGAGATCAAAATGATAGAAAGAGTACTTCTGGCTATGTCTTTATGATGAATTCAAGTGCAGTTTCCTGGTCCTCAAAGAAACAACCAGTAGTTACCCTTTCTACTACAGAAGCTGAATTTATTGCTGCAGCATCTAGCGCTTGTCAAGTTATTTGGCTGAGGAGAATTCTAAAAAGTCTAAATTATACACAGTCCGGACCGACGGTTGTATATTGCGATAATATCTCGGCCATCAAACTTTCAAAAAATCCAGTTATGCATGGACGCAGCAAGCACATCGACATTCGTTTTCACTTTCTTCGTGATCTGGTCAAGGACGAAGTTATAGAACTAACATATTGTTCTACTCATGATCAAATTGCAGACATCATGACTAAGCCTTTGAAGATTGAAGCATTCTTGAAATTACGAGAGTTAATGGGTGTTTGTGAATACACTGAATAAACTGCTTGCACATGCAGTTTAAGGGAGGATGATAAAATTAGCTGTTGACTTAGCCATAGTATCACAAATAAGTCTCCTGTTTATTAGGGAGAAGATCACACTTTCTGTTTCAAGACTTAGTCATTCACCACGATCTTAGGGCATGAACTTCGTGGGTTGTTATTTGTTTTTCCTTTGCTTTGTAAGGCTATTTATAGCCATTGTTTCTACTGAA
This sequence comes from Salix caprea, assembly GCA_964035475.1. Lineage (NCBI taxonomy): Eukaryota > Viridiplantae > Streptophyta > Magnoliopsida > Malpighiales > Salicaceae > Salix > Salix caprea. The sequence continues at coordinate 13,167,094 of OZ037755.1, read as the reverse complement.
TAAAATCATTCATTCTACTCACAGTGTTCTAGTGCACCAGCTTTATATTTTCTCAAATATAACAATTTTTATCTTTGGCTCTACCGTGGAGCAAACATTTGTCAATACTAAATTTAAGATTTTATATGAAGAAATTAAAGAGGAAATAAAACTTTTCCAGATATAAAATAAACCCTGACATGCATGGCAGGTGACACAGATACCACGACATGGATAAAGTGAAAAAAGAAATGAAGAAAAAGTAAGTTCAGTGTTTCTCTGTGGGATCGTATATGTCACATGTCTGCATCATATCCCGACATGCATGGGCTAGATTTTTTGTTCAGGTGAGTAAAATGACAGCAAAGCCACTGCGAGTCTCTCACACTGTTAAAATATCAAAAGAAACTTGTTAGCTCTCGCACTGTATATGGAGCTTGCTTGAGTCGGCAACATCAGTAGAGGGCTAACACGTCATCACTTCTCATTGCTAGTTTCCTTTTCGTCTCTCATTATGAACGAGATCATGAAAGCTGTTCATTACATTACAAGGATGGATTGGATAGAAGTCAATCTTGTTCTGTAATCGAGTGATGGAATTATTACCAGCAGCAGACCTATATTCAGACTTCACTGTTACATGGAGAGCCTCATGATTTTGGCTCCTTAGTAACTGTAAACTAGAATCGAGGCTGGACTTCAGTTTTGTGAGGAAGGTTTTTGAGCTCGGTTGGATTTACGCGCTGTTTGTTAATAAGTTTCAAAATATTTTTTTATTTTTATTTTAAATTAATTTTTTAAATATTTTTAAATAATTTTCATGGGTTGATGTCATAAATAATTTTTATAAAAATAAAAAAATATTTTAATATATTTATAAATAAAAAATATTTTCAAAAATAACATTAACAAAACCTACAAACAATCCGAACAGGAGAAAAAACATCACAGGCCAGTTTGTTCGTATTTAGAGCATCACGTAATCTTTGGACAAGTACGGCCCGGCCATAATACATATAGCGGGCTATTGAGATAGTCGGCCCGAATGTCCAATCTCTGGGCCCCGTATGGATGATTTATGATCCCCGTTCCCCCAACAGAGAGAAAAAATGACAGCCTAAGTTATTCCTCCCCCCCCTTCTCTCCCCTCCCAATTTTAGGGTTTTGCCAAAAATCTCGAAACTCCAAAGAATTCCAGGCCAAAATCTACCCTGTCTGATTAAGAAAACCACAACCACTCTTTTCTTTCTCACTTTCTGCACATTAGCAATGACAGACGGTTACTGGAATCGGCAGCAGCCTTCCAATGTCCCTTCCAGCGGCATGCTAAAACGACCTCGTTCCGACTACGGTACGTTCGGCTCTCTCTTCCTTTCCTAGTATGCAAAACTTAGAGCGGCAGACTAGGACTAATGTATCTTTTTGAACATTTTTTATGAAATTAAATCCATAAATTACTGTTACAATGATGTTGGAACTATTGGTTTAATAAATTAATAGAGGTGGTGCCTGCTGCTGCTACTGGTTGGTTGTTTGGTTCTATAATTTGTATGTGTTGAGAAGTGGGATACAGATGGAAGTCACAACGGATCTGATTTTTGGGGTCTTGCAGATATGCCTTCAAGCTATGAGATGCAGAACTATTATCCGCGAGATGTTGATGATGATCGCACTAGGTATGAAACTGTCAAGGACAGTAAGACTATAGGATCAGCATATGACCGCTACCTTCAGAATGCGGTATGCTTCTTTTTAAACCCTAATTGTTGTTGTCTTACTCCTTTGTCTATTTGCTGATCTACTCGTCCTTTTTGTGAAGCAAGCTCCTACTTTTGCTTCTAGAGAAGCCAGTGCAATGGGAGGAGCTGGGTTTGCAAGGGGTATTGGTGGTGGAATGAGTGGTCTTCCGATAGCTGATTCTGCTGTAATGACTCGCCCTCGGTCTGCTGGTCTAGACCTGCCATCAAATGGTAGAGATGTTAGTTTTGTTCGTCAGCGACAGGAGGATAGAATTACTAGTTCAGATCGTGAAATGGCACATCTACCTCCAGATGCTACCAATACTTTATATGTTGAGGGATTTCCTCCTGACTGCTCAAGGAGGGAAGTAGCTCGTATCCTTTTAATGGCGTTGTGATGTTGAACAATAATGATGCCCTTTGTCTCGCTCTTTTTATTAGTTACCGATGCTTTCTTTGAAACTTTTATTTCTGATCCTTTACTGGATGTGGTAGATATATTTCGACCTTTTGTGGGATATAAAGAGGTTAGACTTGTGAGCAAAGAAGCGAGACAAGTAAGTGGATGAGTTGGAGTACTTTCTCATTCTTGATTTAGTAATCTGATGCTCAAACTGCCTTGTTGGAAGTGTGACTAATCTTTCATTGAATGCAGCGTGGTGGAGATCCTATCATCCTTTGTTTTGTTGATTTTGTAAATCCAGAATGTGCAGCAACTGCAATGAGTGCCTTGCAAGGTGATGGTTTTGTCTTTTTATCTAACTTCAGTGAAACCAATGCTGGGGGTTGGAGGCTTTTTTAATGCAATATTGTTGGCTGCTATTCGATTTTACTGTATTGTATATGGGTATGCATGTGTAAAACACACCTTGTTTTAATAGTAACTGGGATTGCAAATAAAAGTCATTCCATGATAGCACTTTACCAATACTTGTTTGATATGTCTGGAGATGCTAACTACATGGATGTAATCTGCAGGTTATAAAGTTGATGAACATGATCCTGATTCTAGGTATTTGAGGCTGCAGTTTTCTCGACACCCAGGCCCAAGATCTGGCCCTATAAGCCGTGGAAGGAGGTGAAAATACTTGTCACAGGAACACCTAGCTTTCACTGCAAAACAGTTTCTTAGTTTGCATTCATCAACCTTTTCAGAGTGTTTATTTAACAATCTATATACTCTAGAACTGGCAAGCTATATTGCTCATTCTGGCTGTACTGTTTATGTAAAATCTTGATCTACCAAAATAATGTTGGTTCAATTAATTGGAAATGACTTGGTAGCTTACCCATTTTATGGAGCAGCAAATGTTGTATGATGATTGTTGAATCTCAAGTAATTTACCTTTGTTGTTGGGAGTTATTTTCTTGCGTTTTGATTCGAATATTTAGATTGTTTTGAATACTTGGCTTTCACTTTATAATCCATGCAATCCTTGCGTGGCGCAATTGATTGAAGATCCTTATGGGGGGGGGCTAGTTTAAGCTTGCTACTCATGTGACAAAAGATGATGAGTTTTCAATTAGGAAATGCTCTAACTGGATTTTTTAAAAATAAAATAGCTGTTGAACTTTAGAACGTCTAGAGACTTGCATGGGTGTGGTTTCAGGTTTCATGGCAGCTAATTCGCTGTATTTTTATTATAAATGCATTGTCTGCTGAGAAGTCGCAACCGTTGCGTAGCTATCCTATCTTAGTGGTGCAGTCGTTTGGGTAAGTTTACGAATATGGCTGTTTGTTTGTTTTTTCGCCTTCCTGTCTACTCTGTCACTTAGCTTCAATGATTAGCATTTTGCATCCGGCAGAGATGGAATGATTCGGAACTGATACTCTGATGCTCGGACTCTTTGGGCTTTCCCCCAATTTCCTGTGGTGTCTACATGGGTACGGGCATGAAATAAAGTCCGACTCGACCAAAACTCTGAACAATGAACACGGCTTTTTGGTCTGGTTTCTAGCATTGTTATCAAAATCGCGAGTTGACTCGCAAAATCGTATGAATCGTCATATGATTTTGCGAGTCAACTCATCAAATCGTGTTAATTCGGGAAGAAAAATCCTTTCGGGTCAAAATCAGTTAAACTCGGTCAAAATCGATTTAAATCGCAAAATCGGACCAGGTCTGATTTTGCGATCCTGTTGCCGCTTCAAAAATTGCATTGGCGCTCCCCCAGGCCCCACCATTCGCGCATATATATATATATATATATATATTATGGAATCACTATTCAAAATTAGTAATATTAATTTTAAAATTTATACTTAAAATTTTTGAATTTTTTTTTTACTTTAAATTAATTTTTTTTGATGTTTTTAAATTATTTTCATGTCCTGATATCGAAATAATTTGTTGGAGTTGGAGCTAATACTGACAATCCTTTCAATAATAATTCTTTTGATGAATGTATTAAAAATAACGAGGAAAATGACGGTCATGAGACTGATTTTAATTTATATAGAACATCAACAAAATATATATGGACATAATTGTTTTGTAATGTATTCTTAAGTTATTTTGAATCATGTATGAACCTTAACCAATGAAGTTTTATGGCCATAATTATATTGTATTGTATTCGGAAAAATATGTCACGATTTTATGATTTTTCTATCTACACGATTTTAGCTGTGATTTTATGATTTTTGTACGGAAAAATTCAGGTACGATTTTACAATTTTACGATCCAAGTTTTCGAAGCCCCTTCCGTGTTGTGTCAAAATCGCGATTTTGACAACCTTGGTTTCCAGATAAGAGGGTGTTTGAAATAATGATAGAAATTGCTTTTAAAATGTTTATTTATTGTTTTTTTTTAAATATTTTTTTCATTATTATTTTTAAAATTTTATTGTTGATATCAGTCAAAATCATAAAAAAAAATCTCTGGTTGTTCTTCGGGCCAAACACCCCTGGAAAAAAGGAGGAGCAAGAAGAAGAAACAACTGGCCCTTCAAATTTTAACGCCTCCCAGTTGGATTAAATTCATCTAAAACCATGTTGACACGCATTTGGGCTGGCTTGTAAAATTAATTGGGCCATGAAATAATGATATTTGGAGTGGGAATTCTGGGCTAGCTAAATAGTTTAATATTAGAAAGAGGTACTGGTCTCCAAGTATTTTCTGTAGTTTTTTGTGTGAAATGAAAGAATCTCGCTCCGGCATCCAAAATTGAAATACTAGAAAACTACAAGGCATGCTGTTTTTACTATACATCATACCAGTGTTAAAGAAGACATACATCACTGTCAATCAATACATAAATCACTGTGAATTACGATATAAATCACTGTGAATTAAGACATTACTAATAAAAAAAAAGTGTAGAAAATGAGTGGCTATTTTAAATTTGGCATAAAAAGTGAAGTTTGGTGGTCATACTTTTCCAATTGATTTTTTTTGTTCCTTTTGTTAACTTTATTTTTTTTTCAGTTCTAGGTTTGAAAGCAAAAAATAAGCCACTAAATTCTAACCTAAAAGAGTCTCCGTTATCATTGATTTTGGCATCCCCATAACTTGATTAAAAAAGTTTTTAATTTTTGGTTAAAAAAGTTAAAAAAGTTTCTAACCTAAAAGAGTCTCCAAAGAGTTTTATTTGGTTAAAAAAGTTAAATTAGGTATTCCGTGGCATCCCCATAACTTGATATAGTAGATATGGTTTTGATTTTTTTTTTAATTTTTTTTATTATGGACCAATTTTAAAGCTATTTAAGAGCGTATATGAGTTTATCATGATTTACAGTGTATTTCTACGTGTTTAAAGAGTTAAAATTTGTTAGAAATAATATTTTAGGTAAAAACATTATACAGCCTAATTTTCTATTAATTTTTAATAATTGAGAACTAGAGTAACAAATGACACATCATATTTATTATTTTTTAAAATAAATAATTACTGATGAATGACAACATTTTCTGTTTAGTATTTAATAATTTAACAGTCTCGGCATAAACACCACGGGTCCACGCCTATCTTGGTGGGCCAGGAGCGGAGGCCATGCCCCTGCCTGCCTGTTTATTACTTTTTTTCTCTTTATATTAGCAATCACTCATTTTCACACCCCTTCGTGATTCATATTGCTTTTTATAATATCATTTCTTTTAATATTATCTTTTGTTTTACGTGATTCTTATTGCTTTTTATAATATCATTTCTTTTAATATTATCTTTTGTTTAACCCCTCACAGTGCTTCTGACTCGCAATAATGTTTTTTAGCTCGATGAAAAAAAAATTGCTAAGAAAATACATTACGGATAGTTTGTGTTAGCGTATGCAATGAGACATAATCCCCTTTCAAGATAACGTTAATGTGGTTTAGGATTAGGGTATGTCGGGAGTTTAGTAAATTAATCCGTCTAGATGAAGGTTTATTCCTAGCTATAGGCATTATCTCAATCCTTTTCAACTAATCTCCGGCCTCCAAGCGATAATTCGGCAAGATTATTACAAATACATAAAAAAAAAACAAAGACACGTTTCAATGCATGCATGGGATCTTCGTTTTTTTCAAAAGCATATGCCTAACCAGGTGTTAAATCTGTCGATTAGTCAAACAACAAGATAATAATGAATAATAACATTATCTTAAATGGGTTACATCAACGGGTGAGTTTTCTTTCCTCAAGAGAGAAAAACGAGAGCGAATACATTGGTTTCATGTCACGAAACTGTATCTCAGTTTCTGTGTTTGGACTCTGGTGCTTAAACCTGAACGTGTGAATGAAAATGCTCTTTCTCTATCCAGATTAACGGGGCGACATCCATAATCTCTGGCAATCAGATAAGGAGAACCAATCCATTAATTGTTCTATCTAATCACTTGCCATTAAGGGGATTTCTATATGCAAACAAGAAATTACAGTTGCTCGATTACTTAGAAGGAGAAACGATATGCTTTGTTCGTCTGTTATTCTAATTTTACAGAAAAAAGATGAGACTTGAATCTATGCACGCCCTTTTCTTCTTCTTGTTTTTCTTTTTGGGACAATCTATGGGCCTGTGGTCGTATTATTTCACTGGTTTGGAACATCGTAATTGAGATATGAAGTCAGGAATCGAGAAATTTGAACTGCTATGTCTATCAGCAATAAAAGAGCCTCACTGGCAAATGGCCAACCAAGCCAGAAATCGATCCCCATTAAGTTACGTTCATCAATTGCTCACAAAGTCACAACTGATCGCTTTCATATCATCTCTCATGTTAGAGTTGAACTTCTGGGTGATCGTTATTATTATTATTATGACGATATTGGACGCATTATTTTAAATAATTCAAGGTATTAGATTAATTAATCGGCAATTAAGACTTTCATGCAGTTTAATTTCCACGACCCTTCGGTGCAAATTTGGAATTCTGGGGTCTGAACTTAATATTTAGGTTTCAAAATAGAGTCTTGGCTGTTTTTACCAGGTTCGGTGAACAATAGACATTTTGTCAAATCGACTTGGAAAAAAACAATCTGGTGTTTTGTTCATATGAATTTAATTACTTTCATGCATGTGTGTATATATATATATATATATATATATATATATATATTTAGTTAGGCAAGTCTGGATATCCTTCATTTAAACCACCGTTCAACGCAGCCTAGCTACTTTCAATCACATCTACGATTTAAGATATTATCTGTGTGTGTGTGTGTGTATTTTACGGTGACAAGGTATATATCCTGAGACTATCATAATGTTAATCTAAGAGTGTAGCAATTCACTTAACAAATGTCAAATAATTTTCTCGCAAAAAACAAACAAAAAAAGAAGCCTTGCATATAATATACATAATTAAGTTTTTTTTTTCTTTCCAATCTGAACTCCTTGACAAATAATAATGATGGAAAAGAAGCGTAGCCATGGAGAAAATGGTCCCAGTAACGAAATAGTCATGGGTTAGGCAAGGTGCTGTGAATCACTAACCAACATTTTCAATATGCTTATAAGCTGCAGGGATAAGGTTAAATTACATTCTTTGAAAAGCAACATCGACTCACTCAATAATCCATTAAAATCTCGACATTATTCATTAAAGAAAAGAAATGGGAGGAGAAGAAAAGTCTTGGCATAGAAGACCGTAATCATATTATTAAACACAAGAAACTTGAATTGGGTGTTTATAGTGTCGGCAATCTGCGTTTCATCTTCCAAAACATCTCGAACTCTCGTATTTTCACCTTTTTTTTCTTCACAGAACGTCATGCGCTACATTTCCCCTCCACATGGATTTGAATCCTACGTTGGGCCATCCAGGTTGCATGATTAGAATGAATAATCTGACACCATACGAGTTTAAAAAAAATAAGGAGAGCGATGAGTTCAAATCTTCTCGAATGGAATCACTCTCCCTTACATGTGAATGAGTTTGTGTGAGATGGTGATAGATTTGGGTGAGTTTTGATATAAAAACGAGTTCATAAGAGTTAAAGTAAGGTGATTACTAAATTTTATTTAATATTCTAATTTTTGATATAATTAATATCACAGATTTAATAGTTAAATAATCATGAATTAGAGTTATCTCCCTTCCTTATCATTCCAATTTCATGATGAAATAAAATAATGGGATGCTATTTAAATTCCAAATTCAAATATACGAGGAAGCATCACCCAATAATTCAAGGTAATAACCTCATTTTTTTATGTAGGAACTTTTCTTCCAGTCGATGGTGAACTCGTGTAAATTATCACTATATATTGCAACTAAAAAGCTAAAACACGTTTTACATTTTATCCATCTTTATATATATATATAAATTAATCTGACTTTAGTCTGTAGCATCTGTCAAACAAAAGACAGCATTATTTTCGTGGCACCATCTAAACTTTACACTTCATTCAATCAAACTTTGTGCGGGCTTGATTTGTTTGATTGCATGATCCCACTAGCATTCGCGTCTTTTTTTTCTTGTTTTTTTGCTAACTACAAATAACCCAAGATGCTTCTGGATTAAATACTGGAATCGAAAATAAAGAGAAATTCAAGTAAAAAGATGGAGCAACCTCGAGGTTTTAGCTGGTGGAGCATTGGGTGCATGCACTTGTCTAGCCAGAATCTCTTCCTACGTGCAGTAATAGAGTCAGAGGAAGAGGAACAGTCAAAGACCAACCTGTTACATCTCTCTCTCTCTCTCTCTCTCTCACTCTCAATGTCACATACCTGGTAAAAGAGATAGCGGTGGTTGTGTAATCTGTCTTCACCAACTCTTCCGTACTGATCTGGTGAAACGCACGTGAGATGAACTCGTGAAGATCACTGACTTTCTTCGCAAAGGACCACCACACATATATACGGCCTACTTTAATTCATGCGGTTAAGGAACCATTTCATCTAAAATCTTAAGTTTTTATATGAGATGGTTCTTTAACATGGTATCAGAGCCTTACTGACCCAGCGGTCATGAGTTCGAATCTCACCACTCCCATTCTATTTGATAAAAAACAAGCACAAGATGATGTGGGCCTGTGCAAGTTTCAAGCCCAAAGAGCTTTCACTTAAGGGGGTGTGTTAGAGAATAATATAAATTATATTATGGGGGCTCACTTACAAGCTTAAGCTTTTAGGTGAGATGGTTCCTTAACATGGTATCAGAGCCTTGTTGACCTACTGGTCACGAGTTCGAATCTCACCACCCCCATTCTATTTGATAAAAATCAAGCACAAGGTGATGTGAATCTGTGCAAGTTTCAAGCCCAAAGGGCTTTCACTTGAGGGGGGGTGTTAGAGAATAATATAAATTATATTATGGAGTCTCACTTACAAGCTTAAGCTTTTAGGTGAGATGGTTCCTTAACACATGCATGTTAAAAATATGGTTTAATTTGTTTTTAAAAGTATTTTTGTTTAAAAATATATTAAAATAATACTTTTTATAAATGAAAATGATTAAAACTATAAAAAAAATAATTTCAAATAAATAAAATTTCAAATTTATTCTTTTTTGTTTTTACCTTCTTCTATTAAGTTGTGTATTGTTGTTTTACATGCCATGATCTAACATTAAAAATATAATTCCATGGAATATTTTTTACAAATAGTAATCTACTTACAGCACCATCAAACTATTTCGATCATCGTATTTATTGTACCACCATCATCTCATTCTCTTTCATCAGTATCATCACCTTCTCTTGCTTCGAAAGAACAAACGCTCCTCAATTTTCATAGGTAGGGGGGGAATGGTGTTATCGGCAGTAGGGGAACAATAATATTGCGTCTTGCTGTTATCCAAGAGATAAAATCAATCGAAAGGAGACGTTGTCATTCATTTTGGACTCATCAAATTAATTTATTAAAATTGTCATAATTGCTAATTAATCTAATCCGAGGTTATACTTTTCCGTGATTAGTTAGCAATGCAGAAGTATTTGGTGTATTATTTTAAGAGTCGGTGACTAAAATAATTCAACTATGCTAAATGGACGTAACTAAACAACTCTTGAACATGATCGTAGCAAGAATTTTTGCATCCGTCATTGATTGGAATAGTTTATTTATTATTATTTTTAATTGGGTTAAAGTTTGATAACACATCAATCCAGGAGCGACTTTACTTTTGCATTTACCCATTATATATATAATTTATTAGTCATTTCTAATTATATTTGGACAAAACAATTTTATCATTTTCTTACAATAAAATACCTTATTTACCTTTAAGGAAAAAAAATATTTTTTTAGCTTGTGTAAAAAAGCTTTTTTTTTTCTTTTTAATTTTTTAAACAATGTGAAATGACTTAATTAATTACTTTTAAAATAAACAATATATTAAGTTTCCAATGAAGCAATGTATGCTTGAACACCATATTGATCTGGATATAAATATTTAGGTAAACCTGAACGAAGATCCGTTAAATCAGGAAATCTGAATCAAGACCCTTTTTTTTATTTACTCCCTACATTTTTTCTCTGCTTTCGTTTAAAAAAAATCAAAATAGTACCGATCTTCTTTTTTTCAGAAAGTATCACATGTTATTTTTTTTATATTTTATTTATTATGAATAATATTTCATATTTTTTATATTTTATTTTCCATGAGATTATTGCATTTCATTATTTTTTTTATTTGTCATCAAATCAGATCCTTTAATATTTATTTTTAAAAAAATTAGTTTTTAATTTTAATTTTTTCTTGCTAATGATTTTTTTTATTTTATCCTTTAATATTAAATTGTTTAATAATTAAATTTTATAATTTTATTCAATAATCTATTATCACAACTCAGTCGCATGTCTGGCATCCAATGTTAGGTGGGTTAGAATCAATTTTTTATATATTAAATAGTTGATTTTATTAAATATAATAAAATAATAAGTTAAATTGATGGCATTGCTTTAATATTCTTGAAGTTTAAAAAAATTTGGATCGGCGGAGTAACTACCCAGTAATTCTAAGCTCATAGAAATCGGGTAAAGCGTGCAAAAATCTAAATGTGGAGAGAGAGAGAGAGAGAGAGAGAGAGAGAGAGAGTATCTAGCCCGGCTGGTCCCTCAGTGAGAAGAGAAAAAAAGTCATGAGAAGTTAGGCCATTTTTTTATAGCTAGATTAGGAGGGGTTGTTTGATATTACATTTTAGAATTATTTTTGAAAAAAATTAAAATTTTATTTTATTTTAAATTAAAAAATTTAATGTTTATAAATTATTTTTTGATTATATCAAAAATATTTTTTAAAAATAAAAAAATATTTTAATATATTTTTAAATAAAAAATATTTTAAAAAATAATCACAGCGTCGAGAATATATAAAAGAACAAGGATGGCTTTCTGGCTGAGCATTTGACTTGCGAGTTACAATAACTAGAAAACAAAGGACATGGTCTATAGTACAATCAGAAGAATCGATTCAAGATATATTTGGTTGAAGATTTGAGTCACGTATTAAGGGATGATCTTGATAAATCTAAACTCTGATTTTATTTTATTTGTTTTTAAAATAAACTATATTATTTGAAAAAGAAACAATTTATTTATTCATTCATTTCAAGTCCAGTCCAAGCTAACTAGTCAATTTATAGCTCACATATTAAACTACTTTATGAGTTGGTAAATTGCTGATCAGGATACAAAGTCTTCCCTGAATTCCTGTTATCAATTAAGGCAAATACAATAATTGAACAGAATCTATTCATTGTTTCGAGATCACATTGTACATTAGTTATTTTATTTCAATATCCTTTCACTAAGGTTAAAAACTCCTCCAAAGTATATTTTACCATGATTGGTTTACGTGTAAGAATTAAATCTATATAAAGGGGAGCGAGGATAGCCTAAGAAGCAGAGCCAGATCAAGTTTGTAGTGAAGTTTACAAAAATGGGGTCTCCAATGGCCTCTCTCCTTGCCACACTTTTAGTGGTTACAGTCTCTCTCAGCTTGCCATCTGAGAGCACAGCAAAATACGAGTACTCCTCTCCTCCACCTCCTAAGAAATCCCCTCCACCACCACTTCCTCCTTACCATTACAAATCCCCACCACCTCCTCCTCCAGTGTATTCTCCACCACCGCCACCACCAACACACCCTTACAAGTACAAGTCCCCACCACCTCCTCCACCGGTGCATAAGCCACCACATTTACCACCCAAACACCCTTACAAGTACAAATCCCCTCCACCTCCTCCACCGGTGCATAAACCTCCATATTTACCACCCAAACACCCTTACAAGTACAAGTCCCCACCTCCACCTCCACCTCCAGTGCATTCTCCACCACCACCACCACCAACACACCCTTACAAGTACAAGTCCCCTCCACCTCCTCCACCTCCGGTGCATAAACCACCACATTTACCACCCAAACACCCTTACAAGTACAAGTCCCCTCCACCTCCTTCACCGGTGCATAAGCCTCCACATTTACCACCCAAACACCCTTACAAGTACAAGTCCCCTCCACCTCCTTCACCGGTGCATAAGCCTCCATATTTACCACCCAAACACCCTTACAAGTACAAGTCCCCACCTCCACCTCCACCTCCAGTGCATTCTCCTCCACCACCAACACACCCTTACAAGTACAAGTCCCCTCCACCTCCTCCACCTCCGGTGCATTCTCCACCACCACCACCACCGACACATCCTTACAAGTACAAGTCCCCACCACCTCCTCCACCGGTGCATAAGCCTCCACATTTACCACCCAAACACCCTTACAAGTACAAGTCCCCACCACCACCTCCACCTCCAGTGCATTCTCCACCACCACCACCACCACCACACCCTTACAAGTACAAGTCCCCACCACCTCCTCCACTGGTGCATAAGCCTCCACATTTACCACCCAAACACCCTTACAAGTACAAGTCCCCACCACCTCCTCCACCAGTTCACAAGTCACCACCTCTACCACCCAAGAAGCCCTACAAGTATAAGTCTCCCCCACCACCTCCAGTTTACAAGTCCCCTCCTCCTCCACCGCCAGTGTACAAGTCACCACCTCCTCCTCCCCCCAAGGAACCATACAAATACAAATCTCCTCCTCCACCTCCTCCAGTTTACAAGTCTCCTCCACCCCCTCCTCCCAAGAAGCCATACAAATATAAATCTCCACCACCTCCTACTCCAGTTTACAAGTACAAGTCTCCTCCTCCACCACCACCACCAGTGCACAAGTCTCCACCACCACCTCATTACACTTATGCATCACCCCCTCCACCTCACCATTACTAGATCATGGCCCTCAAAGTTTCAAGGTACACCCAAGTATACATGCACGTACGATTGTTTTGACAATGCCAAGTATATACATCTTAATTAATAAATCTCTGAAAACATAATGTCAGAACAAAATATTTCAGTGCAGCATTGCATTAAATTAATTAGTTACTTCACGAAATAATTTAAAAATTTATCATGCGAATATGCAGCCATATTGACAGAGATCCAATGTGTATATTTTTACAGGTAAAAGGAAGAGTATCACGGAATAAGGAAAAAGGATGCGAGCAGGAGCTAGCCTTGCAAGGAAGGAAAGGATAGCTAATGCGTATAATGGAGCAGACTGTTTTCTTTAGAAGATGAATAAAAATACATGCAGTAGAATTTCCTCATTTTCATGTACTATTACAAAGTTTTAGCGATCGGTTGGCTCATTTGGATTGTTGAAAAGAAGCTTATATATATATGTGATTTTCAACCTTTGTGTGCTGCTGCATGCATGGTTAATGTTTTCATATGGACTAGTAAAGTTAAAAAAATCTTCTTTAACCCAAAACAGAAGGTTAATTACGCTTCACTTCTGTTTTTTAGCATTTTTCTTATTTTAGTTACTGCAGTTTCGTTCAAGTGTAAACCAAACATCTACTACCTTGTAAAATGGGCATGCTTGAGTAGCTAGCACACAGAGAATTAAGACCTAGCTAGCTATATACCCTTAAAACAAAACAAAAGGAAGAAGAAGAAGAAGAAGAAGAAGAAGAAGAAAGATTCGGGTGTTTAATGTCATTGAAAATCAGCCATAAGGTGCGGCGCTTTGAAAATATGATGCATGCCAAAAAAAAAAAAACCATTATTTTTCCAAGGAACCTTGATAGAATTCTAGAACGATGGACTCGCTTAGGCCCCGTTAGGTACGTGGTGGAGTTGTTTTTGGTTCACTGGTCTAGTTGGGCATCGGACAAACATTGTCTGGATATGATCGAATTAGATTCATCCAGCTTGCTATTGATTTGATCACTTGTTTGTGTCCTTTTAATATATAAAATACACACACACACACCATTCAGTTACGTATATGTTTCTATATATATAGTTTTTCTGCAGTAGCTTTCCATAACAATTCCTCTCGATCGTCAGCAATTCCCCACTACTAATAAACAAAGAATATTCATGTAATCCCAAATTTGCATTCAGTAATAAGAGTCTGATCAGTATAGTGATCTGGAAAATTGATATATAATACCATCGATTTAGTTCTAAGAAGTCCCGCACTGGAGGAATAAAAATGTCAGAACTGGGAAGCGCAAAAGACAAATTTTGCTCGCGCGCGCGCACACTCTCTTTACATGCATCCACACGCTCTTTTTAATTAAGCAGTTTTCCTGATCTCTTTGTATATCTTTTTCTTACAAGGATCGATGAAGTCATTTTCTTCTCTTCTTTTTTTGTTGTTGTAACCAAGACAAGATGAAAGGGTAAACTGGAAAGGTTAGTGCTGGTTAGCTAGCAAAGCAGCCTGTCAGTAGACTTCCATGTTGGCAACTTGCAAGCTACAGTCCACAACGTGGAAAGATAAAAACGAATATTCGTTCACAGGGAGCAGTGCTTTTGCAATCCACTGATTATTATCCAATCCATAAATGTCATGCTTCTAGTTAATGGCCGGTATATATATATATTACCCTGAATTTTACTGATGTTCTTCATCGCAAGTACTCTGTTCGTTAATGCTATCAAGTGCTAATATGTTGCCTTTACATTAATATAGACGTCTTCGTATCTTTCTTTCTTCTTCTTTTTTCCCCGTGCATCAGCCATGTATCTTTCTTCGATCTCTGAAAGGCAGTAACCTAATGGCCTTGTTTCGTATAGTTTGGTTCGCAAGAAGTTTCTGCTAAGAAAAACGCTACAGCCAAGTTTGTCTCGCGTGATACATGAAGAAAAGAAAGAAAGAGCCGAATGGACAACTCCTATCAATATGCGTGTGCCCGCATTTACGCTCACACGCATTTTGATAGGAGCTAAACTGAAAGGAAGAGTTAATTGAACTGTCTATAATGACCACCAAACAGGGCCGGGGAAAACGTTAGAAAGAATAAATCAGCTCGGGTCAGTACCAAAATGAGGTTGTATATTGAGGTTGTTTTTAAAAGTATTTTTTAAAATATATTAAAATAATATTTTTTATATTAAAATAATTTATAAATACATAAAAAAAAAAATTAAAAATTTTCTTAAAAAAAATTAAATTATTTTTGAAATACAATCACAAAACACCGCGGTATATGTATTACTACGGCGTGGAATCCGAGATTTGCCGACAGAACCTTACTAAAGATAGTACTGCTGGTCCAATATTCAATGACTCGGAAAGGACGACTTTAGTTACCGGCTATAATATAAGAAGATAGTAGAGAGGCCACCTAATATATTTTGGGATGATAACCATAATACAAAAGTTTGTTACGTTGTATTTCTTTATTTTTAATGTGTTTTTTATTTAAAAATATATTTTTATTTTTAATATAAACATATTAAAATAATATAAAAACTAATTTAATGTAAAATAAATAAATATTATTTTTTAAAAAAATAATTTTAAAACAAACCCCTTACTGCTTCTATTTTTTTTTCTTTCTAAATTCTAATATAAAAGAGTGTAATCATGAAGCATGGAGTGAGGACATTATCTGATAAAGGGGGTTTAACTCACGGTAGCAATTATTTTTTATATAAAAATACATTAAAATAATATTATTTAAAAATTAATTTCACATAATATATCAAAATAATTTAGAAATATAAACTAAACTAATTTAAAACAAAAAAAAATATTACATACTTTAAGAAAATAATTTTAAAAAAAATATTTTTAAAACACAAAAACAAACTACTCCAACTTTTTTTTTTTTAATATAAAAAAGTATGTAATCATGAAGCATGAAATGAGGACATTATCTGAACAGTGGGGTTCCTAGTTAAAGCATGAGAGCGATGTTCCACCAAATTGTATACAGGAACGAAGTTTCAGAGCAGCAATAGTGTTAAAGGGGGTTTGAAAAGTATACTTGGAATGAATTATTATTTTTTAAATATGGATGCATTTAATTTGGACTTCATCTTAATAATACCTCTCTAAAAATAAAACAACTAATCCCAGTCACCCAAATCTGATAGCTCCCTGAGCTCTTTTTATATAAAAAAAAGATTACTAGTTTCTGTAGCCAGATAATTGAAGAAAAATAATTTATATAATTAAATTCCATTAATAACAGTGTAAGTGAAACAGCTAAAAAAGCATACGATCTTGATCTTGAACAGGCCAAGCAGCATGTTCAGATGTTTCTTCCCGCATTGCTCCGTCTCTTCGCCAACTTGCAGTAAAAAAAGGCGTAAGAACAAAAGAATACACGATATGGTGGCCTCGATGGGAATCTCTTCTAATTCCCACTGAAAAAGAAGAAGAAAAAGATAATCGTATTTCGGGTATCTTCACCTAAAAGCAAAATCCTGGAAACATGAAGAAAGGACGATGGAAGGATCCAGAAATAAATAAATTCTTAAATCAGAGACAAACTAATTGAATATCAGTGTTCTTCCAACTCCACATGTTCACTCTCTGCTGCCTGTCATATTTGACACAAATCTTTTTAGTCGTCCCCTAATTTATTTATTTTATCTCCACTAGATATCTTGATTGTATTGCACGTAAAATAGCGACAAGTTAATTTCCCTGCATCCCCACAAATATTCAAAGAGATTTTGTCGTCATCTTACTTTGTCAATCCTCTTTTTAGTTGTCCATTACAATTTGTTTCCTTGTTTGACATTTTATCTTATTTCCCATCCTTCCATATATGAATTAGGGTTGAGAAATCGTGAGGTATAGCCTTTAAAATCGTCTCATTTTGACCCTACTGATTTTTTATTTATTCACTTGTCGATGAATGTGCTTAGCTATAATTTTATCAACTTAAGATTATAAAAGATGGTAGAATGGCCAAAAATAAGCCAGAGATGAAGAAACATAAGCACGGACATCAAAGTTTATGAAGCTACAGGATCCAAGCCACAGGATTTCGTTGATAATTTCATAAAATTTCGCGAAGAAGTCGAACGAAAGACTCGATTAATTTTTTTTATTACAATCCGAGGTTAATTCGCCCCAAGGTACTTAATTTTCACCTTTAAAATAGGGTTGCCCTAGGTGAAGGCCTGATTAGCTGTCCCTTCTCTTCCTGTCCTCAAGATATGACGAGACAGCACTTAAATATTCGTGCAGCAGCCTCTCAGTCAATGCATCACATTCAACAATCGATTGCATAATTTAATATAAAGATATTACAAGAGGTCGTATTCTACTATATTATAACGTGGATTAGGTAGAACGAGATTATATTTTTGATCGTCCAGATCAGGTCAATGCCTGTAAGCTTAAGTAGATCGTAATCACACATGTTTAGCTCTTTCCATTCACATGATAAATGAAGAGCGCGAGGGAAATAATGCAGATGGTGAAACCCGTACGATAGCAGACGATAAGACGCGTATAGGAATGGCCACCGTTTGTACAACTACAAAACTGAATCTAGACCGAATAATGATATACATAGGAGACGTATCCCCGTTTCAAGATAATAAAGATGGAGTTTGTCTTTGTCTTTGTCTTGTGTTCTTGTTCATCCCCAAACATGTAATCAGTGAGCTGGCTCCCTCAAACTGCCGAGTCTCCGTTGAAAGGGCACATGTAAACAAGATTAATAAACAAGAAAATTGACAGATTTTTCGCAGTAGTGTGGGTGGTGGGGAACACTCATCAGTCTGGGATGGGTTTTCACAAAAGTTTTTCAACATTCCGCGTCACTTGATAACGTGTATTTCTCTGTTTTTCTATTCCTTTCCCCCGGGAACGAACGGAAACGTATCATCATCACCATGAAAAACGTCCATGATATCTCTGGTCATAAGAATAAAAAAGCATCCGTCAACAATGGCAACATACTAACATCTTCATGTCACTTGGGATATCTTCCCTCTTAGCCGCCCCTTGGTTAGGTGAGCTCCTAGTTAATTCGTTTATGGATGGTCTGTGACTGCTGATAGCTTGCTTCCAAACAGATGAAACAGTTGGGTCATTGTTAGCCCAGTACAGAGTAAGGAATTACTTCACCTTTTTCTCACACTAACGCAAGTAAATCATTTTTCGTATAGGGAAATGATAACACCCACACATGCTTGTGACACCGACACATATTACTGCATTTACTATTCATCAAAAGGTATGGATAAATTATTTCAATCACGTACACAAAATACTATTTATTATAATTGTGTTTTTTTATTGTCTTATTTATTGTTTTTAGAATTATTCTTTGTAATATTATCAAGATGGCTTGAAGAAAAAAAACTTGGAGGCATGACATTGGATAAGAAAATAAACAAAAAAATAATCTGAATCAACATATGTTAACATGATTATTGACATGTAATACGGGCAAATAAGGAGCGAGCCACCTTGGGCAAACTTGCGAAAATTATAGCCAAGTTAATGAGACTAAGAAAACTAATAAAAAAGGAATTGAGAAAAACCAATAAACTAAATCAAATTTGGGGGATGAAACAAAGAAAAAAATCAATTACACAAAAAATCTAAAATATAAATTTTAATTGAAAAAATTAAGGTGAATAAAAATAAAAATTAAATGAGAAGGCAACAAAAAATATTAGTTTAGAGAGTTAAATTAAAAGAAAAAATAATTTTAACAAAAAAAAAAAAATAATAAAGACCAAATTGAAAAAAAAAATACATCATAGCCTTGACTGAATAATAGGATTAAAAACCAATAAAATTTTAACAAAAAAACAAGAGAAAACAAACAAGACCAGATTGAAAAGGTTAATATATGACAAATTATAATTAAAGGACAAATCAATTCCATAATACAAAATAATTGATTTCCCCAAAATTTCTAATGTAATAATAAAATTAATAGAATATAATTGATACTCATTAAATAATTTCTCGTTTTTTTAAAATTATTTCTAAGTTATAAAATCAAACTCAATTTCATCAAATTTAGTTACAAAAATTAAAAACAAACAAATTTTGTTTAAAAGAGCCAAGCAAAAAATTAAAACACCAAAAATGAAAAGTACCAACATGCAATTCTTAAAAAAAAAGGAGAGAGAAATCACCCACAACAAACAGCCATCATCTGCTGACCTGTGATGCACCAAGAAAAAAAAATGACGCTTCCTAAAAACACAAAGGAATGGCATGTGTAAACCACACACCCTTAGCTTTTACAAGTAAATATTAATATATCAATCATAAAAAACTAAAATGCCTTCATTAAATCTTAAATTTATATATAAAAAGTTATGAGAGGACAAAAATACCCTCGCGTGGATGCCATTTTTTTCCTGATACAAGAGGCAAAAAACCATTGACTGTTTTGAAAAAAATAAAATCACAGAACAGTCATATTTTATTAACTTCAGTGGCAAATTAGTGTTCAATACAACGCAAACACGCCTGAATAATCCTTTAAAAACCAATGGATTATGAGAAAAACCCAAATTAACCTCAAACCAAAGCATCAAATTTTCTCAATCAAGGACAAAAGTAATATTTTCAATGTTGAAATGAATAGTGATATTTGAGTGAGCACGCGGTGATTTTCATAAGCGTTTGAGTTTTGTATTATGTATAAAGGCTACAGTAATTGTGATTTTTTTTTTTGGCGCATCAACATTAAGAACAGAGATAATGTAGAAAAGTGCACACATCTTGCTACTTAAATGCTTTACAAACTTAGGTGTAATCCTTCTATAAAAACTGGATACAGAAGAAAAGCAAAACCTTACTATTTGTTTCTTTTGTGTTGTAACGACACAGCCTAAAATCCTTTTCCCTCGGCTGTACAATAAAACCTCTATAGCTATTATATATAGTATCTTCACCACGCCTATGTTGAAGAAGGAACAACAAAAAAGTAAATCATCAAAACGTGCCTGTTAAAATGCCGCGTGCTGAAATAGTCAATTCCTGTTATCTTCTTCCGTAGATTCCTGACAGGTCAATCAATGAGTTAGACAACGGCTTTCTGTATTAATCAAGGAGGAAAAGAAGGGTTTAGAAATCCACCTGGCTTTCTTGTAAAAGTGTTTCAAGTTCAACTGTTATCTCAGAAAAGGATGGCCGCTTGTCTGGAACTGTTTCCCAACACCTTTGCATCAGGTCTAATAGTTTCGGATGTGCATTCTGAGGGAGGTCAGGACGCAGCCCCTGGAAAATATTACGCAAAATTAGTGTAACTATTAACTACACAAGCTTTTATTGCATGCAACCCTAGTCTGCTTTAAAAATGCAACAGAGAAACCAATGTCTATCAGGCACAAACTGGTTATTCTGTAACTTGGAAATGCAATCTTGAAAATATTTAAAGTTACTTTGTAAATGACAATTTCAATACCAGGACATAAACACCAAGAAGCAGCTTTCATCATTTACTAAAAATTGAATGCAGCAAATCTATAACACAACCTAGAAGGCTCTTATTGCCACACTCCTTTCCAGAACAGACACTTTCAATTACAGTGTAAAAATACACAATATGGGACACATCACAGAACAAGGAGACAGAAGATTACTGTGACCTTCTACATCCAATTCAAAGGCAGCCCAGATTTAATATATCGAATATAAAACAGTATGTAGAATTCATGCCTGTCTCACTCCCAGGGCAGCTTGTAGTGGAGTCATGCTATCATATGGAACCTGCAACACCAGTAAAAATGTCTCATGAGGATTATCTTCACTGACGGGTTTTTTGTTTTCATCTATTTGTAACATTGATTCTTTTTGTAAAAGCTCAAGTAAGTTTAGGAAAGACCTTTGCAGTTACTAGCTCCCACAACACAATAGCAAAGCTGAATACATCTGCTTTCTGATCATATGGTAGATGGTTTATGACCTTGTATCAGACAAATTACAGTATAAGATACTCAATCATATTTAAGTTCAAAAAGAATAGAGCCCATGATGTTGCACAGAAGATGAAATGTCACTAGGAACATGAACTTGGCAAAAACATACAAAAACCGGGTCCATTTCTTGTCGTAAAAGAGGATCAATGTTCAGTACAGCAGAGGAGAGCTAGAGTACATTAACTGGAAAGTTCAGAAAAAGAACATTTGTCTTTCTTCCTAGAAGGGAAAACATTGATGTGTAATTTTGGCTGTCAGATTTACCAACACTAAATTCTCAACAATTCACGGAAAAGAAAAATCACAACACAAGATCTCTGCCAAAGAAATGCAGATAGTGACAGCTCTTTCTAATAAGCAGCTAATCAATTAAGGAGTTGAGTTGCAGAACTAAGTTTTGAATAGGGATAGCTCTATGGTGCAAGGAAGAACAGGTGGTGATTGACAGCTTGTATCTCTTTTATAGTAAAGAATCAAGATTACACGGCCAAGTTAAAAATCCAAACCTCAGGAGCCATCCATCTGTAGGTTCCAGTCTCTGCTGTCATTACTCCCCCTTGATTCTGGAACCGAGCAACCCCAAAATCTGCTACCTTGACAACCTTGAGGCAAAATTGACAATAACTTGAATTAAAAAATTTATATTGAATTATAAATGCAAGACTTTGTCAATCTATCCGGAATAATACAAGTTGAATAATGATGCAAGCGGAAATGGAAGCCTATCATATTAATAGTCGACTACATTGATGATTTATAACCCAAACCAGCCACTACTGAGCAGAAGAAAATATAACAGTATCGAATCTTCATGCTCCATCCATTAAACATGTGACCCATACATAAAAGGAGTTTCTAGATAGGGCTACATACAGATTAATAAAAAATTTAAAACAAACTTGAACTCCTTAAACTAAAAAGGATTGAAAACCAAACTCTTACAATCGCAGCCAAACAGAAGGAAAGAAGAATGATTAATATCAGAAAATGGTGAGCAGTTTTTAATTATTTATGTTTATGAGCAATACAATCTCACTTCAATCAATCAAAATAAGAACTCTTACGTTTTGAGTATCCATGAGCAAATTTGCTGTCTTCAAATCCCTATGAATGATGTTCTTTTGATGCAAATACTCCATTCCTTTGCAAACATCAATCACAAACTTCAGCACTTGATGGAGCTCCAATATATTATGGTTCTTATGCAAGTAATCATAGAGACTTCCTCCTGGCATGAACTCTGCAAGCATGAACATCATCCTCACAGAGGATTCGATGAAACAGAAAACAGGCAAATACAGAACCAATTGCATTTGAATTTGAATCAATTACAAAAATGAAGCCATGTATGCCAAAGGAACAAAGATAACATGGATATTTTGTATCACATGTTAGATATCAACACAAGTAAAAGCACGATCTTCAACTTTAGTAGAATCCCACAAAGAGAGGTGGGCACAGAGGACGATGCTTTAGATGTTAACTTGATGAAATGACAGCAAAATAATTCTCAACCAAAACAACTTATGAAACTTAAACACTAGCATAAAATCTAAAAAATTTTCACAACAATATGTAGTGCATGTTTGTGAGTGTGGTTGTTTTTTAAAGTGCTTTTCGTTCAAAAATAAATTTAAATTATGTTTTTTTATTTTTTAAAAATTATTTTTGACATCAGCACATCAAAATGATCTAAAAACACCAAATTTTATTAATTTAAACTTAAAAATAAAAATAAAAAAATTTCAATTTTTTTCAAAAGCACTTTTAAAAAGCCCTCCCAAACACCCCCGTAAATAATAGGTATGCCTCAAAAGCAAATCCTCCACCATCCACTTCATGGTATCATCAACATATAGTCAAAAATAGATTTGCGTTGATACTTGATACTCATAATAAGCCCCAGAGGTTTCCGGCTTCTAATTTGGTAAAGAAAATGACAGGGATTCATATCAATTACTGAAAAGAGAGAGCACAATAAAGAAGCACAATCATTCAATAGAAGAGCAACCCTTAAGTTCTCTTTAGGGCAGTGTATCTTCCCCTTAATCAAAGCATATGTACGATCTGATAATTCTGATCAAATAAAACTGGAAAAAAGAAAGAAAGGTGAAGGGAATATTGCTTCCTGTAGAGTACTGCACCTGTTACTATACACAAATGTGGAGATGTTGTGCATGCACCAATAAAACGAACAACATTTCTATGTTGGACTTCCCTGCATCAAGAAAATCCCGAAAGAAGATATTTAATTTGGACAGATATTCAGGTACAAATGTAAAACAATTAAACAATAAAAATACTTTGAATGATGGTAAGGTAGAACAACCAAAATATTAACAACTCAAATAGACTAATTGAAAAGAAATGCATGCTTAATGAGGTGCCAGAACTTTCAGACTACACTTAAATTACATTACTAAACTGGAAGAGGAAATTTCCACTACAAAGAAAAGAGGAATTCTTAGCTTCCACATGGATGTATAAATACGGGGAATGTCTTTGGACACGGATGAGGGTTTAAAAGCCATCCCTCTTTTTCATGGTTTTCCACAGTACTGTTAAAATTGCATAAAACAGCTTAAATGAATAAAGAAATGACTGAAAAGGTAAAAACAAAAGTCAACTGGATGGCTGCTTGGAGGACAAATAAATCATAACAGAGATTAGTCAAAAGACTGAGAACAGGAAGAAGATCAACGTCCCTGGATTGAACCAATGCTTCTGGTATAATTTGTTTCGGTTCAAATAAAATAAAAGCATTTTGAGTAAAAGGATATGAATAGCCCTTTCTACAGAAAAAGAACGCATTTGACAAAAAGAAAGTTTAAAAGAGTAACTAATGTAAAAAACCACAATCCCCTTAACAAAGAAAACAAGATTTTTAGAATCCAAAAACAAAGCTATAAGTGGACAAGTCAATTCTGGCAAAAATCTCCTGGAAAAAAAAATGTACACACCAAAATATTCCTTTACATGATCAAGTCAAACTCGGTATAAAAGTATAGGTTCTTCCAGGAAACATGAACATGTTTCAAGTGTCAATTAAGTCAAAATCAAACAGTAGGGCATATTAACAACCAAATCTGTTTTCTATATTGGCAGCATAGTGCAATGCTTGCATCTAAAGATGCACTTCACTAAAAGGAAAGAGGAAAAGGAAATGGAGACTTCAATGCGCATGATATACTCATTTTAATTATCAATGATTGACATCTCGCCTCCAGCATATCTAGCATAGAAACAAATTAATTCAAAAAGAAAAAATAATCAGAAAAGCTCCGCTGGATTTTGTTTTGCAAAATTCCCAGTGGATAAATTATTAAAAAACAATAAAACAAAAGCCAAATTTTAATTAATAAGACAGACTGACAGAGACCTGCAAAGATGTGATCTCAAGCACATTACATAAAACCAAGTGTAAATTACTGGCAGCTTCAATAGTGTCAGATTATGTCGTTCTCAGGTATCCTTGCAAATATAAAGGTTAACATGACAGATACACGTGAGAGTTGAAGAATGAGTGGACAACCCATACAGAAAAGTTCAATGGCTTTCACTCTCTCTGTTTGATTTAAAGGATCTTTAAGGAAAGTAATGGAGTTGGTGTGATTAAAGTGTGAAGTCAAATTCTTGAACAGTTTTACATGATGTATTTAGCAAGAATTGATTTAAAAGGCACGAAGTGAACTTCAACAAAACAGTTTATGCCTATTCACCTTAGAATTGCCACTTCTTGAGCAAACTCTTCTTCTTGAGTGTCATTTAATTGCTCGGATCTAAAAATTTTAATAGCAACATCTTGACCAAAGTAAACTCCACAGTACCTTCAAATTATCAAAAGACAACATATGAGAAAGAGATGACAACCAAAAACTAGTTATATCTGAAAAGCCCAACTCACAAATCTCCACAAGAACCAGATGCAATTCTTTCTCCTATCTTCAATAACCTTCTATCTATTTCCCAATCTCCAGGTTTTGCACCAGCTGCTGATGCTTTATCTATAGATGAATGAGAATGTGAAGAACCAGACCATGAACCCTGTGTTTCCAGAGAGAATAGTCAGGATATTTTATTCATTGTTTGGTGAAACAAATGAAGAGAATAGAAACCCGTGTGATAGAAAAGGATGGCGTAAGTTTAAGATTAGGGAGTCAAATAGTAACTGCAAAGCAAAAGCTTCGAGAAAAGAACAGGAGCAAGACTCTTCAGTAAGCCAGGCATGGAGAGGAATTTAATTTCAAAAACTCCATTGATAATATTTTATTCTAATTTCTACAAGCACTACAAAGAGAAGTACTAAACTAAGCTTCTCTAAACTCAATTGCATTAACCTTTAATATAATAAATCAGCACAGCTTCTACATTCACTAATTATTAGTAGCGGCCAGCAACTTCATCTGACTATCAGATTGTGGGTTTTACACTAAGATATTTAGTTTGATCATAAACACCACATGCATCAGCAGTGCCAAGAAATATCAGAAGTCAGCATCCAAGAACTGAGAGGGTTTCTACATCTTAATGGAACACCGCAAGGCTAAACAACAAGGTCAAAAAGATAATTGTATTCAAAGGATTGCTTGGAGGAACAAAGCACCAATCATGCATTGCAAAGCTCAATAGAATATATGTTTTATCTCCTGCAAAAAAAAAGTGGATACACGTGCACAAAACACATCTGACACTCCAATTTACTAAAGTTGCAAGAAAATGAACGTGCCTAATATACAAAGATGAGACATGTGCTGCAATAATATACAAAGCCTTAGTTGATATATACTTTGTTCTGTAATGGTTACTCAAATTGCTGCAAGTAATTTAAAGTTATAAGGCAATAGTTTTCCAGATGAGAGACATCTTTTAACATGTCTGCGTTCACTTTCCATTATGCCACCATGGCAACATTAGCTAGCTGGGGAATGAAAAAGAAAATACACACAAGACAAACTCTCCCCTACATTAGCCAGTCTTATTCCAGAAAATTCAGCAGATAACCCCAATAAAAGCAGCACAACTTAGAACTAACCAGCTAGATGAGAAAAATTCTAAATGTTTGTTCACGGCATATATCAATTGCAGCTCTAATTTTCTTTTCATTTTCTGTTTCCTCCGTTACCCTGGTAACAGCTAAATTCCCTTCCAAAAGCATGCATGGAATATATTCCACTGCGTACAATATGTAAAGGTAAAGATAGTAAAATACACAAACAATTTTCTGGATCGTTTTATTTTCCTTTGAAGAGGCATAGTAAATCTGAAACAACAATCATGATCAAGACTAAGAAAAAAAAATCTAAAATGATGGTGCCATGAATTTATCAAGATATTTCTCCAATTCTTTAATTATTGACCAATACTTCTGTAGGCAGTGTGATTAAAGCAAAACTGTAACCCAAAAATACAAACAATAGGATTATACTGAGACACAAATTACCTCGCTTCTAGCAATTGCTTCTTCCATAGCCTTATACAAACCATCTGTTTCCTGGCCACAACATTGCAAAGTCAGCAACATTTGGACTCAGCACAGATTCCTGTCATAAAGAGATATAATCACAATGCTCCTTAATATAATATGAGGCCACTATCCGGGGATAAGCACATTTGATTAAGAAACCAACTGGCAAATTTTCCAAACAAAAAATAAAAAGTAGATATTCATCACTAACATCAATATGATATTTATCATGCAAGATGTGAGAGATGATTAGCATTCGAGACGACCAACAGAAGTTAAGAATAGCTACCATACTATTAAGATCGTTCAGTGATAATAATGAGTTACACTGACTCTCAAAGTAAGGAAAAAATTAATGGGAATATGAACACAAGATCCTAATGAGTATAAAGTACCTCAGTAGGCCATCCATCCACCACAAATACATCCAGAGAGTAACAGTCAGTAGTTGAAAACACATGAGCTTCGCGGATGTTAAGCCCTATATCAGAAAGCAAAGCAGAAAGCTAGAAGAAAACAGAACATCATCAGAAGAAATTCACATTTCTCAATTTCAAACTACCAAGCTTAACCCAAGTCTTGTGTTTCAATGGTTCAACTGAGTTTTGCATGGCTTTTACCTTGTAGTTAACCATATATCTGATTCTCTAAACATCATTATCTTAGATAAGTTATGGCTTCCATCTTATTAATATGCTTTAGATTGGAAAACAAGACTTTATGATGCAATAGCAAAGCTCACATAAAATCTGGCAAGGAGCATGTTGAGAGTATCATAACTTAAGGGTTTATGGGTAAATATGAGGAATTATGCCATGTTCTCCTTCTCAGTGAAGAATAATAGCGAATCCCAACAGCCTGCACATTTTGCTTGACAGACTACATCTAATAACAAAAACTAGCAGGCTGCAAAAGTTGAAGTCCTGTTCATGCTATACACAGTGAATCCAAGAGCTGATGAATAGAAAGTAAAGGGCTCCATAGTGTTTTCAAAATTTGCAATTGGAAATGAAACCAGGGCAATAAAATGATCCTTTCATTAAATTCAAATAGCGCGCATAAAGTATGGTTATCTGGTGAATATAGAAGAGAAAAAACCAATGCAACTAACTCCAGGCCTCATTTTACTTTTATGGGAGAAATAAATACCAAGGTAGCTAATTCCAAGCCAGTTTTTTTTTCACCCTTTTTGCTTAGGTAATCTGATATCCACTCAAAACTCATTGCAAGAAATGCAATACAGTTTAACAGACAGAAATTTGATCTCAACTTTTACAAATGCAAATGTCAAAAAAAGGTGGTGCCAAACATTAGAAAAAAGTCTTCCCGAGCATACCTGACTAAGAAGCTTGGGCTTGTCTACAGTACAAAATATGAATTCATGAATTGGAACATGTGAAACTTCTTGCCTGCAATAAATTCCAAGCAACCAGCTAAATTCCAATATAGAAAATATATATATATACAATACATTAGTGATCTAGGTGTATTTTGTCTTTAATTTAAGCATATATAGGTATAATTAATGTTAATTTCACCTGATTTCAATAGCAAACAGATCTATTGATGTGCAACAAATCTATCTTCCATTTTCAATTAAAATAAAGACATCTTACTTTAAGTAATTTTAAAAAATGCATCCAAAGAAAAAGGAAAAAAATTAGGATTATTGTGATTAAAACCTAGGCTCCCTTTACAACACCTGGACATAATGACAGAGGATAAGATCAGTGAGAAAACAGCTCTTCTTTTTGAATTTGATCAATATGGAACAACCTAGAGCATTGCTGCCGCTTCCATTTAGGCTTGTCATTTCAAATAGTTTGGTTGGTAATGGGTAAAAAGTTCTAGTTCCCACAGGAAAAACACAGGGAACAAAACAGCACAAATATTGGCAATTATACTAATCTACAGAGTGGACCCACTGAACTATAAGCAAACTCTTGAAATTCCCTAATTTCAATATAACAAATATTTTGCTATTCAGGATTAAAAAAAAGTGACAAAAGAAATGGTGACAAAGTTTCATAGAGAAAGCACCTTCTGGAGACATCCTCTAAATGATACCTCTCTTCCATGTCCTTCGAACTTTTTCTAACATCCAAATTTAGATCCTCGAGCTTAGAGCAAGGTTCAAAGTCAATTGTACAATCCTTGATTCTACTTGCAGAAAAGGCACAAATAACAAATAAAGAAAAAGGCATTGACAAACCAGCAATATAGTACAGTCATTAGGTTTAAATTCTCACTAAATCTAGAAAATAAGATCTTCAAGGATGCAATACCTCTTCTGTGATGGCACAACTCCATCATCTATATCACATGCTAGCCTTGGGATAGGAGTCATGGTTATGAGCTGTTGTTCACCATTGCCCTCTGTTTTAGTGCAAAGTTTCTTCCCAGAAGCAAATGCAGAAAACAAGCAGACAGAGCATAGAATGTAAGATGTGTTACTGAAATAAAATAGCAGGACAAGATCATAAGTAACACAATCATTTTAAATATATAGTAAGTTCATTAATATTCAGTATCAATTTTAGGATTTGGAACTAGAAGGATGGCCTTAATTATTGCTACAAGATAAATTATCCCAGTAAATAAATTCTTAAGCTAAAAGTAACCAACCGATTAACTTTTAGAGCTCTGAGTGCATCTTATTTATAGTTTAATGCACATATGCTTCAAAGAGGTGAGGGAATATCTTCTTGGTTCAAACACTCATGTGTTCTGTTGATCCTAGCTCCCACACAACCAGGATGACAGATAACAGAAAGAAAAAAAGAGTCTCGGCATTTTGAGGCATAAAGAGAGTCGGGTATGTAATAAACAGACATTTGTGTAAATTCGACAAATGACATTGAGGCGTGAGATAAATTTTAGATGATATATAATAGTAGAAAGCTATTTGCAAAGATAGAAGTTTCTCACCAGGAACATAGAGTCAAATTCGTTGTTTTTAAACTATACATGTAAACAACATCGATCCAAGAAACTAGAACCCGAAGTATCACTCCACCACTAAGTTTACCAAATGACTAGTACAATGTCATTAATCCTTTCGGCAATGTCATTTAAAAAAAAACGACTATTACCTTATTCATCATTTCATATCATGCTTCATTTTAGCTAATTCTCCTTCACGAAAGTTCCCTCGAAATTATAAAGCAGATTAGAGCTTAGCTAACCATGTGGTTCAACAAATAAGAAGTATCAAAAGGCAGTAATGGTGGTACTGATAACTTAGGGAGGGAAAGAGCAAAATCAAGGCAGTACCTCTAAGAAACGGATATGGTAAACAGGACGCCTTTCTGGATCCTTTGCCATAGCAAGTAGTTTTTGATGCAACAAAACGTCTTCCACTTTATCCATGTTAACATCCAGTCCGTAACTGATACCATCAGCAGAAGCAGCGGCAGCAACAACAAACAAGCAGATACAGCAACAAATAAGTTCCCTAAAAAAAATTACAGATTCACAGAGACATCAGAAGCAAATATGAAGTGAACAGAAATCAGAAAACCTAGCAGGCAAACGATTGAAGTGAGAGTCGAGGTGTTCACGAAACAACTCAGGATTAGAAACGGCTTCATCATAACCACTCTCTATGAAGCGATTATATACGTTATTTCGCAAATCGTGGTTACTAAAACTACCAAAGCTTCTCGGCGGTGAAGAGCTCTCTCCAACTCCTTCCGTTAAATCCATTCGATTTTTTTCTTCTTTGGCGCTATAAGCAGGTTTCTTCAACTCCTACTGGTTCCATGAAGAGGGGAGGTTTTTTTGTGATTGGAGAGGACATAATCTTTGACTGTTTGTAGAATCTACAAGGACAAGCGAAATGGATGAATTTGGGGTTTTGAAGGTATGCCAAGGACAGTCTCGTCCTACGGAAAAAACTGTAGCAGAAAACGGAGACCCTACTCGACGTCTAGAAAAACAGGAGCAGGGAGAGACTGTATGGTTTTCTTTTCATGTTTTTCACCTCGATTTTATTACGTTTTTTTATCAGTCTGCTTGTCCTGCTTTTTCAAAAAAAAAGGACGGGGGAGGGGGCTTTGGTCAGACAGCAACGGAAAATTCTATAATACTTTTATTTTAAAAATAAAGATAATTAAATGATAAAAGAAGGAATTAAATTTGAAGGCAATATATTTAAAGTTTAAACTATATTAAAAAAAATTGAAAAGGTGAGGACATGTTTGTTTTTATATTTAAAAAAATATTTTTTATTTGTTTTAAATTAATTTTTTTATATTTTTAAATAAATTTAATACTCTGATACTAAAAATAATTTTAATTATGTGAGCATCAAGCCATCAACTGTGTCATCATCTCAAATACCCTCTAAGTATAAATATTTAATTTTTTATGTTTAATAATACAGTGCATACTAATATTTTTATTTAAGAATATATTAAAGATAATATTTTTATATTGTCATTCAAGAATATTAAAAAGATTTAAATTTAATATTTTTAAATAAAGTATAGTTAAAAATATTTTAAGAATAATTTAATTGATTTATTTGAGATTGTGATAGACATTATTTTCAGATTATTTTTTATTTTAAAATATATTAAGATAATGAGTTTATTATTATTTATTTTTGTTAATAAATAATTTAAAAATGATTGAGGCGACGTGGTTATTGTAGAGTAACGGAGCGATTGAATTCCTGAGATTGACTGTACGAAAGGTGGTTTGTGGTATTCGTAGCGACGTGGCAGAATTGTGGTGAATCTGGAATTGTTAATGGAATGGAGATGACGGGGGAGGGGGTGACAGAGCGCAAGAGAAAGTGATGTCAATGGAATCGTACACGTGTTTGTTGCAGGATGTGAAATGGTTTACTCCTTGGACTGGGATTCAATTAATTAATAAAAATAAAAATATTTCTTTCAGCGATGACTATTTTTGCTCGACCACTTCAAAGCGATCCAGCAGGCCATTTAATTTATTTGAAAGATTTACAAAAACCAACATTTGATTGTAGTCCGTGTCACATCCAAGATGCAAGTTGCTCCCGTTTGATAACACGCCTTGTTTCTTTACAGCCGAATTGTTCCCCTCCTCCTCCAACATCAATTTATAATTCAAATTCCGCCCATGCGATCTTTCCAGCAGAATAAATATATACAGTATATAGTATATACCGTCAGTTTATGCTGTCTGTCTCTGAAGTCTTCCCAGTCCCATATTAATGCCGTCTTTGGTAATAAAAGTAGTTTTATAAAAAATATTTTTAGTTTTAGTTTATAATTGAAATTAAAGTTTTTGATTAAAATTGTGGTTGATTCATATTACTGTCAACATGTTAAATTACTTTAAAGTATATGTATATATGACAATATTGTTTTTCAAATACTATAGATTTAATAATCATAATAATAAAATATAATTGATAATTCAAGTAAATTAGATATCTGTTTTTATTCTCTCATCAAACTAATTGTAATTTCACCACGAACTAAATTCATATATAAAGGCCTCTGTGATCCCTGACAATTTGATCGATGAACAATATCTGATAAAATATCATTTTAAACAAAATTAAGATTGTGAAATAAAAATGTGAAGGAGAAGATGACAAGGTTAATTTTTGTTGGGGCGAGACTCATGAAAATCAACTTTTTTTCAGCTCTTTATTGCTTTTCATGAAACGATGTTTAGTCAATTTTATTAGATGAAATCCACATAATTTTTTAAGTTTTTTTACCTTAACCAAACACCAAAACAACATTTTTTTTGTAACTTCTAGTCAGACCTCACTATCAAACACCCACTAATTAAAGCATCTCGACTGGCAGTATATATATATATATAATGAATTGACTTTCTTACCTTGTGATTATTTTTTCAATTAATTTTTATTCAGAAATGTATTAAATGATTTTTTTTATTTAGAAAACCGTAATGAAAATAAATATGAATCAAGAAAATTACTCACTTTAAAAACAATAAAAAAAAGACGATTATAATAATACAAAATAGAAAAATGTAAAATTAACCATTAAAGATATCTATTTTTCTTTTTAAAAAATAGTTTAAACCTGCTAATACTGGGAACACCTAGCTGTAGAAAGACTTTTAAATACTTATTTTCATTCACTTATATTTTACTTGTCAAAAAATTATTACAGTTATTCATGTAAAAAAAACTAGAAAACTAATATTATCGAATAGAAAAAATAAAACAAAATAATTGTTTTCTTCAAATGAAAAAAAAAAAACTAGAAAAATATAACATTACAAATTAAATTAAATTAACTAGAAAAAAATATTTATCATTATAAAAAAACTACTCACCATCTCATCGCATCAGTTTATAGCAGCACCAGTTGGTAAAAATTGCGTGCGGTGTTTTGTTTCTCTAATTGAATTCGACACCGTATCGCATCCATTATTACACGGGGGACTAGCCTTCTTGTCGAACCACCACACTCAATCAAACTAGTGTGATAATTAAAGAGGTGGTCTGTATTGGATATTAAGTCTAACTACCAGGATTAAAATTCTAGATTCTAACAAATCCTATATTCCAAGCGTGTAAATCTCACTAACACTGGAACTCGACTCTTGCCATTGCAGTGATTCAAAAAACAATGATATGTTTTTTTATTTTATTAACACGAGTTAGTTTATATATATTTTAATTAATTTTATGAATTTTAAAATTAATAATTATATAAATTTTCAGTAATTATTATATTAATAACTATAAAAATATCAAATCTTTTAATTCCACGTGTAATAATGATATGTTTGATATCGTTATATCGTGTTGTACCTATAATACTGCTATATTACACGATACAAGGGTAGAATAAATAAAGTATTGTTTGGTAACTAATTATTATTATTTTGAAAAAAATTTATTTTAACTCCATTAGAAGGTCAACTAAACTTCACCATGAACTGTTTATTTTTGGTTGAAAACAAAATATCTCACCTTGATTCAAAATCAAAACATATATTTTTAAAAAAAGTCACATGTTTGATTTCAAAAATAAATAACTCAACTAAACACTACTTTTATAATATATATATATTACCATCGATAATGTTTCCTTTGCCGATACACCTGAATTAACGAGTGAATGCTAACGATATGGCACCCAAATGACAAAGCGTGATCAAACGCTAAAGTGACATTACACAGTGATGTAAATACGACCGCTGACACGTAAGAAAAATAACTGAAAGCTACATGTAAATAAGTGGATGGGCAGAGAAGCGCTGCAACAAAAGTAACCACCGGAAAGTAGGTGTCTGTACCTTTCAAGCTCTACACATAAAGTTTGGAATAATTTTAAAGCAGGACTCCATAGCTATCTAGTTCCCGCATGCATGGTTTCTGTTATCTGAATTATTGATAGATGCCGCATGTTTTTGTTTTATGTCCCATAGTGGATGTGATCCATGATGTCCGTGCCTGGATTCCGAGTTGTTGGTCTGGTGCATAATGTAAAAATATCCATAAATATTTGGAGTAATTATTGATTATATATCATGAAGTATATACCGCTAATGCATCATTAAGCATACAAAGCACTATGATAAGCATGCCCCACCGTGCATGGTCGACCATTTGGGTTGGCCGTCCATTTAACATTAAAAATTCACCCCTGCAAATACATTGAATGGGGGGGGTGTTTTTGGTATCAGGGTGGGTCCTGTCCTGATCTTCAAAATCTTAAGACAGGGGGAGGGGACATTGCGGTCACCGCCAACGTCCAGTGATGATGACGACGCAGCAAGATGCATCCATGTCACTGCTTCTTTTTTAATATTATTGAAAAGCAATTAAAACATATATTTTTACTTTTTATTTTAATTAAATATTTTGATATTTTTAGATATTTTTACGTGTTAATATTAAAAGTTGTTTTTAAAAAATAAAAATATATTATTTTAATATAATTTTAACAAAAAAAAATACTTTTAAAAAACAACAAAACAAAATGAAGAGGAGAAAAACATAAACTGATGCTTGCTCAAGAAAATGTAAGATTAGTTTCGATTATCCCAGGCCCGGCCCCTTCAAAGTTCAAAAAGAAAAGGAAAGAAACGGAGGGAGGGAGGCTGTAATTTGTTTTCGAAGCACTCCGGTCAAGAGTTTGTTCAATTGTTTTCTCTTGATAAGTGTGATTGTATTTTCATTTATTTTGCATGTCTGCTATCAGACGACAAAAAATAGAAGTAGTCAATCAGAAAGAACTTCTATTTCCCGAGTTCAAACGCCGCCGTTCTTCTGTTGGACTTGGACCCGCCCCCTGTTTTATTTTAAAAAAGAATAGTCACTCAATTTATATATTCAACCAAGTTAAATAAGTTGTTTTTATTTTAATTAAATAATAATAAGAGAAAATTGATCAAATTAAAAAAACAATAACAATAATCTGAAAAAATGAGATAACCTAATTTTCAACCCATTAAATATAAAGAGATAAAATTAAATAAAGAAATTAGCTTGACTAAATCTAATTTAGCATTATAATTTACAAATTAAAGTAAATTAATCGTGAAATCCGATGTCCTGGTCGAGAGATGTCCGAATAATAATGGGAATTGGTGGTGATGTGATTTCAGAATAGTTATCATCAGTACAAGATGTCTTAATCATGGCATCATCCTTTTTAATTTCAAAAGGACATGAAGCGACGCTGTTTTGGAGGAAGTTAGAAGTTGAATGGTGGAAGCAATTAACATAGATGACAATAACGTATAACGTTAACAACCCTAAAAATTGATGCCGGTTCCACCTGTCAAGTAAATATCAATGTCAAGATACCCGCAGGCAATGCCATCTGAACAAATTTAGAATTTCTTCCGATAAATCATGCAATAATTCACAGCTTAATTCCCTCAAATTAAGGATTAAGAAAACTTCAACTGCAGCTAATGGCATGGTTCAGAATGTAATTGAAGTTATTTTTTAAAAAAATTATTTTATTTAGAAATATATTAAAATAATATTTTCTATATTTTAAAAATAATGTTTTATATACAAAAACAAATGAATAAATAAAATTTATTTTTTATAAAAATATTTTCGAAATAGACACTAAATCATCTCTTTTGCTCTATTTTTGTAATCATATCTCTAGTAATGATCTATTGTGTGATTAAAATTATTTTTTAAAATGTTATTGTTTTAAAAAATATAAAATGATTTTTTTTTTATTTTTAAAACATATTTTTATATCAATAAATCAAAATAATCTGAAAATATAAAAAAAAATACAGAAAAAATCTATTTTAAAAAAAAACTTTTAAAACACAAAAATAAACATATGAGCACTCATGTGTTTTGCTGCGTAGCCACATTAGGTGCAGGACTAGTATATCAACCACAATACTACTACCATTGGTTACCTACATGATGTGCAGGCAACTTTATATGTGATTATAAAATCAGACTCATTTTTTTATAAAAGATTTTATATGCCTGGATCGTTAATAACTTGACTCACTTTAGCTAACTACCTTGGCTCACTGTAACTAATCAAGATGGGAAGGCCCTGCAATCTGGAATTACACATAGAAAATAATGTTGTATAATTATGGTTGATTTATATTCGATCAAAGTTAATTTCTTTGAAAAATAATGTTGACGCCTTCCATGTCTAATAAACACTAAACTATATAAGCAAAATCGATGTTCATACTTGGTGAAGAATTATGAGTGAACAAATTGTGTTGTTATTAAAGTTTCTATCCTTTATCTTAAAGTTATATTACTCGATACTTTACTTGGTGCAAATAGTTTCAATACAATACAAGCAACCTCTCAAGACTCTAATGAAAAACTATACTTTCGATCGAGGCCTGCAAATAATTTTGAAAAATACACTAAAGTCTTCTCTCTAGGGCAGTGATCTAAGGGTTTAGAATAGATAGTAGACTAAAAAACATTAGAAAAAGGAAGGAAAGTTTGTTGATAGAAGAAAGGTGAACTTTAGGATCTTGTATTTAAATTTAGTTTAAATATATTCATGTTTTAAAACTAATTTTATAACACTTAATATCATAAGAGTTTAGAAGGAAGCCCAGCTGTGTTTTTCAATCACAATCCTTGGCTCGATTTTCATTACTGTAAAGAATATGGACAGCACGTTTCTGTTTATGATATCAGACACTGTGACTATATAGCCGACAGAGACCTGTTAACTTTCGATGACTTTGACGACTTCTTTTTGTGTTGGCATAGTTGAAGTTTAATTTGCTGGGATTGGTGGAGTTCTGCCGGGGTTAGAAGAGCAGGTCCAGCTGCTGAGGTCAAATAAAATAATATAAATTATATTATGAAATTTATTTTTTTATTTTTATCATATTCCAGAAAAGGTGCTATATTTGGTCCAAAATAATAGCAGTGTGCATTGATTTGATGAAGGAATAAAAAAGTAACATCTAACCCGGTATGCATTAAAACGAGGGTTTAGGAATCTTTCAAGGGATCCATCCTAGTGAACATGTGAGCAATGGGCGATGAAGTAGAAGCCTTCTTGACTCTCGTAGGCTAACAAGAATTAGCTGTAAGAACAAGATTCATTGGTTAATAACTAACCTAAACTTTTCTGACAGAACTCAGAACTACATTAGTTTCTTTTTTTTATTATTCTTAATTAGACCGTGACCTTATTTTTTGGCCAGCAATGCTGTCCTATGGTCAAGTCGTATCGCATCTGATGGCATCTAAATAGAATGTGCTTAATAAAAAGTCAAAGCTAAAAAAATATTAGTTTGACTTTTAAATACTTTTTTTACATGATGAAGATGCCGCAGTGCCCTTTCTGTTGTAAAAATATTATTTTTATATGTTTTGAAAAAAAGTTATGATCTAATAAATATTATTTATTGCAATGATATTTTATGCATTACTTTTTTTTTATTAAATCTATATTTTTTGTACAAGATTATTCAAGAAAGTTGCTTTAAATGATTTTTATCAAATATACTATAACTTGAGTCAATTTTTAATTTATTTCTGTCATAAAAATCTAAAAAATATTAGTGTTTTACTGTAGCAATAAACATATTATAATATAGATTGCTATAGTTAAATTATTTATTTGACATTGAGGGGGGAAAACCAAGTGTCTAGTTTTTTTTCAAAATGTTTTTTGTTCATAAATATATCAAAATAATATATTTTTTTATTTTTTAAAATCATTGTATATATCATCACATCAAAATAATCTACAAACATCCAAATAATAATTTAAAGTATTTTTTTTTTAAAATTTTTCCAAATAGTTTCCTAGATACCCTTAAGTCTTTCCAACATGCTTATTGATCATTGAAAAAATGTTCATGAATATTTGTGTTTTTTTTCTATTTATTTACACAATATAAGTATTTCTTTGCCTCTAGGATAAAAAATTATTTGGACAATAACTTCTATGTTTTTTCATTATTCATGTATAATGGAAGTATATATTTAACCTTGAAAAAAAAAACTTCTCACTTGAATGTATTTTTGTACTTTCACACCAATATTCAGTATAATTAGCAAGTTCATTAAAGTGTTTTGATATTTTCATGTCTTTTGAATTTTAAAATAAAATAAAATTTATTGACACAGTTGTGTGGGTGACATCCTACATCATTCAGATGATGTACAACACCATTTAATGACCAAATTTGTTATCCTATCACCTCTCTTCATATGCCATCGTGTTCTTCTCCATGTGGTTTGACATGTAACTGTGTATGATAGTTGAATTGTCACTAGTGATCATTTGCCCCCCGTTTCTCTTTCTCTCTTAACAACTTAAGTATATCATTGTTTTTTTTTATTTTTTGTTTTTCAATTTTGATCCTCGTCCTTTTAATTTTTGATTTTTGTTGTTGTTAATTTTGTTTTTAGTTTAGTCATTCAATTATAATTTCTCATTGGTTTTTTTATTTCTATTCTCATTCTTTTAATTTATTTTATATAAGTTTTTTTCTTCAATTTAGTCATTTAATTATAATTTATCATATGACTTATTTTTTTATCTTGGTCCTTGTTTATTTTTTCATTGGCCCTTTTATTGAAGTTTTTTTAGCTTTCAATTCCATCCTTTCATTAAAGTTTCTAGTGCTTTATTTTTTCTAGTTTGACTCTTATTTTTTATTTGTTTTTTTTTTCTTTTGTTAAAACTTTTTTTAATTTAATTTAACCCTCCAGATAAGTATATTTGTTTCTTATATTATATATATATATGTATCTATATAATTTTCACACTTATTTTGTATCCTTTTATGTAATTGTTTTTTTTCCTAATTTTATATTTTGATATTTGATTTATTGAAAATTCAACTTGATCTTATCATTATGAATTATTATTATTATTAAAAAATATTAGTTTTGTGATTATTTTTATTTCTTTTCTATAAGTTATCCTGGTCTTATGACTTAGGTCATGAGCTTTGCATATCGTTTTTGAATATATGTTTTTTTGAATTGTTTTTTTTTTTGTGTGTGTTTGATTTTCAAGATATTGTTCTAATTCATTTTTTTTATACAAATAAACTTTATTTTTCTAAACAAAAAATATTTATTTTTAAATATTATTGTTGATGTGCTCAGCCTTGCGGAATATTGTTTTTAGAATGTGAGTTTATTTAATCACTTGTGTTTATCTTTTAAATCATGAATTTATTAGGGTGTGAACTTATGTTTTATTGAGTTAAATAAACAAGTTCAATAGACACAATTAAGTTAATGTTTCATTTTGTGTGGTTGAATATCTTGATCTATCTTGATCTCTTAATTTTTTTTAATATCTCGTTTGATTATTAGCAATGATTTGTTTTTGTTTATTTACAGAAATAGTTATTGATTTATTTAATTAGATATTATATAGACATTTTAATTTACACTTTGATTTTTTTTAATATAACACATAAGCAGTTTGTACACAGGTTATTTAAAAAAAAAATTATAACCCGTGACTAAACACGAATTATATAGGTAGTTGTTTATAAATCATGTAAAACTAATTCTTCTTCTTTCATTTTCTTTTATCCCTGTGCAAGAAAGTTTCCTCCAACCGGGGGGTCTCTCGTGGGAACGCTTCATTATCCAAATGCAGAGGATTGATCCAGAGTGATTGAACAAGAAATTCAATCTCTCTGCTTGGACCAGCTTCAAATCAAAGCTCGACGAGGATGAGGGCACCTTTCTAGACGAATTAAGATCACAAAACAATCACTTTGTTTAGATTTTTTTTTTATTCGAGGAAAAACCACGCTAAAAAAATGTATTTTGTAGGTTCAGGTGAAATAGTAAAACCCCAGCTATCTCAAACTCTTACAAAAAAAATACGTACTGACTCAAACTCGAGACCTGCTATACAGATCTCAAGCTCTTTGACATTACATTATGTTTATCGAGAACTTTGTTTAGATGTACGTTATCTTTAGAACATGATCTTTGAGAAGTGCTGTGATATGAAGCTTTCTTTTTCTGTCTCCAACTAACGATCTAGGAACGAAAGTAATTATAGTGGAGTATTCGCGGCCAAAGTTTCCCATCACTCTTATGAATTTGGTTATCAGTCTGTAGCCATGAATGTCATGAACTATGACCGAACTTCTCTCATCAACAACAGTCATGAACTAGAATGAAATCTCGAAATAGCTTCAGCTTCCCCCGACAGTAACACGAGAGATGATTCTACCAATGATCAGTTTATCGAAAGCTTACTTCAAATAGAAGCTGATTGCAGAGTTGAAAAGGGTATAAAAAATACCTTCACTGATCAACTATTAATAGGAGCCCAGGTTGCAGGAATCAGCGAAGTACCTCTAAGTAAAGCTGACGAGAATCTGTTCAGTGATACTCGATACTCGATAGCTCTCCTGCAAATGCGGAGAAACTCCAGCATTAGCATTTGTCGGGTGGCAAACAACAATCCAGACCTATTTATAGGTGCTTGATGCTTTCATTGATTGTTGAATGTCTCTGCAAAAACTATATACAAACACTGGCATGACCTATTTACAGGCTTCACAGAATAACAGAATAACTCCTCAAACTCTAGACATTAACTAAATGGGCAAATAATTATTCATTCTTATCATATATGTCAAGTGCCATTCGCTTATTTGTTCCACCATCGACTATCATACACTGCATTTTCTGATTCACCTGCACATAGCTATGGAAGCGTGGGATTTGCACTCTTTCAAAAGGAGATCATGGGGATTGCGATTATGGATGGTGTTTGGACTTTTCCGATCGGGAGAGAAAAGTGAACGTCGTGGGAGGAAAGTTTTCAATGCTAAAGGGTTTCAAACCGACTCCCGTGTGTGCCGCCCACAAATGTTAAACAAACCCAGTTATGTCGGGTTTCCTTGGCAGAGGGTGCTGGGTGAAAAGTGAAAAGTCAAGGTTTTTAATATAATAAAATCAAGGCCCTTATCAAATGCTTCCTCGTGGATTCCCAGGCATGCACTAGGAAGCCGGCAAAGAAAAGGACCAGAACAAACCAAGGTACAATCAAACAAACAAATAAAAACATATCAATTCAAACCATCGATGCATCCCTGTACCAAGCAAAGGCCAAAAGAGTAGCTGATAACAAATAAAAAAAGGTCGATAATTGGGCAGTAGGTACAGGCTTTGAGTTCATAAATAATCAAAGGACAGATAAATGCAAGTTGTATAGACACGAGTATAATCCAAAACCAAACAGATGCATTGCACTTGTCCAATATAAGAAATCTTTTTTTTCCTAAATAGATAACGGATAAATTTTAAGGGCTTATTTCTGGCTAGACAATAAACGAGACTCATTGTGAACACTCACTAAACTGAAACAAGAGATGGGTCTTTCAATCACTATGAGTTGTAGCAGGAAGGATTGTTGAAATTTCGGAAAACAAGGACCTTAAGGTTATCCTAGGTTGAAAACAGCTGTGGTTGTAATTGAAATCTCATCTCCCCATGATTCAACCACATATACAGTTTTCAAGAAACAGGTGGATCAACTGACGAAAACTTTTTGCAGGCAGAAATATTCTCTGACAAACCTTCCATGGATCCATTCTTTACACTCGTTGAAATTTAAAATTTAGAAGATTTACTCCCGGAAACTTATCTTCTTGCCTTTAAGTATGTTTGCAACCCGCAATTTATTCATAACAAGAGTGAATATTGATCAGGCATTCACATGCCCATTCCTTTCCTCTTGTAAAACAAAAATGAAGTGAACGTAATAAACACAGTTCACTTAACAGCTACAATGATTATTTTGCCAATCCCTGTATCTGAAGACCCAAAATGAAGACACGAACCATATGTATCAAGTAAACACAATAAATGAACAGTTATAAAAAAAAAGGGCTCCGAAATGAGCACGACTCGACCCAGGGGAAAAACCTTAAGCTAGCCAGAACAGGAAATGAAACTGGACGAGAAGTCCCATCACAAGAATCGCATTCACGTTCCCAGTAAATGCAATATCAAACTCCCATCAGCATAGTGCTCATAACAGCAATTTCAAGCTCACAACGGTATCAAAAGCAAATCTGAACTAATTAAAGGCGTCAGACCCAAGGACACAAACTAATTTCAGTCAATGGAACAGAGTAGAAGCAAGACAGCCAGAGAATATCTCATATACAACTGGTTCCATAAAGCAAAAGCAGCAGTCATTTGATAATCCAAATACATGGTACAACATAAATAAGCCAATAAGTTTCTCAAATACAGCAGTGGCAATAAAATCCAACTCTAATTTAATAACCAAACATACCAGTTCAAGGCAATGCAGTAAGACTAGCCTCAAACACAAACCCTCTACAGAGCCCATCTCCACCTCCAGGCACTCCTTCAATCCACCTCCAAACAGCACCATCACAATCATCCCACAAAGCCAGTTTCCCCACTCTCTTGGCCGAGAAACAAACCCTATCCCCGCCACCAAAAACCTTCAACTTACTCGATTCCTGAAAACTCCTGTACATCTCTACCGGCATTCGCCCTGCCTCCTCCCATTCCAATCTCTCTAAATCCAGCCTCAATATCAAAATCGTCGAACACGATGAATTCAACGAAAAATTCGACTTTAACCCTCCAATCATCAACAATTTATTCCCCTTTCCTCGAACCAAACGTGGTCGTTTTATAATATCAAAAATATCTCCCCATTCATGCCTTTCTAAACAAACCCAACTGTTATAATTGTTATTAAGTCTCGACAGAATACATGTAAATAGCTTCCATTGAGATCTCCATGGAGACCCAACATCGCATAAAGCGAAAACTGAGTCCGATATTAGAATTGGGCTTCTGGGTTTTGATGGCAAATTCGCGGAGAAAGTTAACCACGAGTTTGTCTTGTTTGTGTTTGAGAAATATAAAGCAGCGAGTTCAGTTAATACCATGACTCGATGGTTAACGGAGTTAACCAGGACAGATCCGTGTCGTGACCAGGCCGAGCCAAGTTGAGGGAGCACTTGAAATTGGCGGGTCAGGGGGTTACAGACAACGAGTGACCTGTTTGACTCGATCGAGGTGGGTGATTCACCCCAGAGGTAAATGAGTCCATTCGCTGACGCCACCGGGTGAGGTGACCTGAAAGGTAAAAAGCTGAGACTGAATCTGAGCCATTGATTCTGGTCTGGATCGAACACGTGTAGGTAGGGTACAGAGGAGACGTGACTGTTTTGTCTTTGATGATGGTGGTGGTGGTGATGTGGGGGGCGGAGAGCGAGGAAGCGCAGCGGGGACTGGGTGGAAATTAGGTCCATGAAGGTTGGTGTGGTCAACATTTGATTGAAGAGCTTGGAGACGGA
This sequence comes from Salix caprea, assembly GCA_964035475.1. NCBI lineage: Eukaryota > Viridiplantae > Streptophyta > Magnoliopsida > Malpighiales > Salicaceae > Salix > Salix caprea. The sequence continues at coordinate 13,123,485 of OZ037755.1, read as the reverse complement.
TCTGCAAACCATGATTTGACGAAGTGGGAGAGATGAGAAAATCTGGTGGAGTATGTCTTGTGGTAGACGGTTGATTGGTGAGTCGTCCATGGTATCAGGTGGAACGGCGACGCAGAGAACGGGGGGGGGGGGGGGGGGGAGAGAAAAGGAAGAGATGGCAGAGGGGATTAAGTGGAGGTTTTTGTTTTGTTGTTAAAGTACAGCCGGAGGCAGGGCGACCGGCCACATTCGATGTCTTTGTTGACTGCTCGGTATAACCTGTGACCTTTTTTTTTTTTCTGTTTTTCTTATTATAATAAAAATATATCAATTTAATAGATTGGTAAATGAAAATACTTTTAAGACCATATTTTCAATCATTCTCGAAAACTCCATACTGCAGCTGGTCATGGGCCAGATATTTGATTGGTCAAATTTTAAGCCCGAATCTTTAGCCGGGTTGGCTTCGAAACCAAGGCAAGCTTTGGGCTTGTAGGTGACAGTGTTCGAGATTTGATTGATTATAGAGATTGAGATTGTTAATATATAAAAAATAAAAAACTAGTAACAATAAATATATAATATTATTAATTAAATCTAAGTCAATATTGTATATCCTGCTATATGATTGAAATAATCCAACAAAAAATATAAAATCTTAAAAAAAACATGTTAACCTTTTCAATTTGTGACTCAAGTTATTAGACCTGAAATACCTAGTCTAGAAAATTCTTGAGGTCTAATTCTTAATATATTAAATGATAAAATAAAATAAAATCAACTATACAAAATAAAAAATAAAATAAAATAATCAAAATCAAAATTACTATTACTATTAACAAGTATCATCATCGTTGTTATTGTTATCATTGCTATTAATTCTATCGTTATTAAAATTGTTGTTATTGTTGTAGATAATGTTTTTATTATCATCATAGTTATTATTATTTATATCATTATTAAAATTATTATTATTGTTATTACTTTTATTATTGTCAATGTTTTTATTGTTATTTATATCATTATTAAATTAACTTTTATTGTTATTACTCTTGTTGTTGTTGTTGCTGTTGCTGCAACAAGTGTTTTTATTATCATCATAGTTATTGTTTTATTGTCATTATTAGCAATACATTAGCAATCATATTAGTATTCGTACTATTTTCACAATTATTATCACCCTTATCATCACTTAAGATATTAATTTCAATCACATGGAAGGATTTTAAAAAAAAAATAGTAATTCACATAACCATATCAAAATCACTACTGCTACTACTACTATTAATAAGTAATATTATCATCTGTCATTGCTGTTGTTATTGACACTGTTACTACTAATAGTATTTCTATTTGTGTTATTACTATTTCATAATTATTATCATTGTAATTATTATTTATTATTATTATTATTATTATTAAAGTTAAAAGTAGAATGACTGAATTGAAAAATATCATATATAAAAAAAATTAAAATGATTAAATTGAAAACAAATAAGACTTTAACAAAAAAAAAAGACAAAAATACAGAAATCAAAACTAAAAGGAGTGAGTCTAAAATATCAATAACAATGAAGACCACGGTGTATTTATTGAAATAAAAAAGAGAAAATGAAGAGAGAAAAAATCATTAGCGATAAACCAACTATAATTGGACAACACGTGCCACTTATAGTAGAAAAGAAAAAGACTAGACGAGGAAGATTTTCCATGAGATGATCATTGGCTTGCGTCTCCTCCTTTCACGCCACAGAACGCATAATTTTGGCGTCGGCAATGGGAGATTCACAAGCAATAAAGAAGCAAACAACATTGTTAATGCCACCTTGTTCGTTCCGCATCGAACAAAGTAACAAACCACCTGGGACCTTCCCGCCCTTAAACGACGAACGATTACAAAAAAAGTCCCACGTGATTCCGTATCTATCCACCAATCAGCACTCATCTCGAATCCGACAAATCTAATGATATCCAATCCAGCATGATAACGATTAAACGGCACCGTTCCTTCCGCCGGCCGTCTGCATAGACTGTGCTGCTTCCCCCGTCTAGCTAGTAGACACACGATCGGGCATCCACATGATATGGTGGCCTGTGACGTCAGCCCAGGAAAAAAGTATCTCTTGCGCAAGTGGTCTGCAGTACCTGGTTTTTGTTTATCCTTGACATCTAGGTTGAAATCAGTTGTAGGTTAATTCGGATTTTCCAGTGTTTTTTCCCTATTACAATCATTCAATTTGATTGTCGGCATCTCTTTTTTTGTTTTTTAGAGACAAATCATTCACATAATATCATGAGATGCGTTAAATGTACATATTATGAGATGCCTTAAATGTAGATATTTTCTAGTATAATAAAAAATAATTTTTAAATGTGTTATTAAATAATTCATTATAATAATTTGAGAGCAATAAACAACATGAAATAACATATAATTAAATATCCATTTCACTTGAATAATAAAATATTCATGTTGTCTTTTCTAGAGAGCATAATATGATTATAATTTTTTAAAAAACTAATTAAAATAGTTTGTCTGTTTGTCCAACTTTAAGCTCCACGTGTTTTCGTATCTATCCACCAATCGGCACCCATTCCTGCCCCGATTCTCCAAACGGTTACCTGGGCCGATTTCAAATCTCAACAATCCATCCTTAACGACGTCGCACAACAACCATTAAACGGTATCGTTCCTTTGGCATAGACCCTGCTGCTTTCCAGTTTCCACGTTTTGCTACACTCACGATCGAGCATCCTAATAACTTGTTTGGTCCAAGACGTCATCCCAGGAAAAAAAATCTCCGCGCACGTGGCTTGCAGTAGCTGTTTTTTTTTTTTTCTCACTGAAGCTTGGATGGTATCTTTGATTTTTAACTTATAAATAAAAATGATATTAATGAGGGGTCCTTCGTAAAAAAAAAAAAAAACTTCATCAGATCACAAGAAAAGACCCTATAGGATTCTTAAAAAACAAGGGTTAAAGAAGGCCATGAACGCTGCTCTTTTTGTCTCTACTAAGTAACCAACTTGCTGTGACTGTGAGCTCCTTGAATCTTCTGTACGGGGTGTTGAGTGTTGATTTTATCAGTTATTTAAAATATTTTTTTTATTTATAAATATACTAAATAATACTTTTTATTTTTAAAACTATTTTTGATATAAACCTATTTAAATTATCATTTCTTTTTATTTGAAACAAAAAAAGTTAAACTTAAAAAAAAAAAACTTTTAAGACACAAAAATAAACAAACAATTAGTCCCGACCAACTATCATTATACTATACCATACATGAAAAAAATGTTTTTTTTTATAGAGTACCAATCAATGTTTTTTAAATTTGATCTTTAAAGATTCTTAAATATATTTTAAGAATATTTTTCAAAATTCAAAATTTGTTATTAAATTGAGTAAAAATCTTATATTAATTAAAAGTTAAGATTTTAGAATTTCAGATCCCATTTACTTGATTTTTTTGCAAACTGGTTGAAGTTTTTCTTAACTTTTGACTAATAACAAATTTATACATATATTTGGTTACAAATCATTTTTAACTTAAATAAAAAAATGGTTACGAAATTGAATCAAGATTTTAATTTAATTTAATTAAAACTAAGATTTTTAGTTTTTGATTTATGAACTCTAAGGTATACTGCATTTATTTTTATCAAACAACTATAATTTAAAGTCTTTTTCACTTATTTTTTCATGAATTATTGATGAAAAACACTTCAAAATTTTGATTCAAAACCAATTTCTTTTTATTTATCATACTAAACGAACTATTAATTTATAAATGCTATCCTATGTTACTATATATATTTATTTAAAAAGCTGTCTTAATTTTTTTATCGAATATATTTTAAAATTAGCTTATTTCCTCAAAAAGTATTTATAAAAAATAAATCTTGAATTGTGATTAATCTTCGAATATCAGTCACGTGCTTGTGTGGGCCAAAAGAAATTAAAAATATTCAAGTTGTATTTAAGTTTGCAAGTATCATTACCATACTTCTATAAATACCGAACCAATTATTTTCTATTTACTCCTCTCCAATCAAAAACTCCCTTTATTCAAGCAAGCAAGCAAATTGCTACCGCCACTCCATTTACTGATTTTCTTCAGGTGCCCCTTTCTCTCGTTCCAGATCTACAGCTGCATTAAAAACATTCCTCAATAAAGCAAGCAACTGATCCATTAATCCTCCTCTCTCATTTTCTAGCGTCTATAGTTGTAGCAGTAGAAACCATGGAAGCTGTCGATGCACTGCCGGTTCACTTGAACGGGAAGGTTGCGGTCGAGGACTTCGATCTGATGGTTGTGGAGGCGGAAAACGGAAATAAACAAAATGGAAGAGAGATTGTGTTAGGGAGGAACGTGCACACCACTTGCCTCGAAGTCACGGAGCCTGAGGCTAACGATGAATTTACCGGAGATAAAGAAGCTTACATGGCAAGCGTTCTGGCTCGCTACCGAAAGAACTTAATGGAAAGGACTCAACATCATTTAGGTGATTAGTTTTTTTAACACCATTAATAACACTACTTAATTGGATCATTACTATTATCAATATTTGTATAGTCCCCCTCCCGTAAATGTCTAATATGGCCGTATCTAATTTGGTTTTTTCAATAGCTCGTGTTGATGTTTCAATTTCAGAATTTTGCTTATTATTAATTTGTTCTTGCGGGAATTGAATTTGTTAACTCTGCTCGAGATTTGGTAATTGTTTTGTTAATTTTGAAATGCATACGATTTGATTGGTATAATTGCTTTTAAAATTTATTATGGTTTTGGAGTTATTGCCTTAACTATGTTGCTGGTGGTTGGAAGAGTTTGCTTGTTTCTATGTCTGTAGAATCTCTTTATATCGAGCTTGAACCGTTCACATGGTTTTATCTGTTATAGGTTATCCTTATAATCTGGACTTCGACTATGGTGCTTTGGGGCAGTTGCAACATTTCTCCATCAACAATCTTGGTGACCCGTTCATTGAGAGTAACTATGGTGTACATTCAAGACAATTTGAAGTTGGTGTTCTTGACTGGTTTGCACGTCTTTGGGAGATTGAGAAAAGTGAATACTGGGGCTACATCACTAATTGTGGCACGGAAGGGAATCTTCATGGGATTCTAGTTGGGTTAGTAAATTTTTCATGTTTCCTTTTGAATACGGAGAGGTTGAATTAAATGCTAGAAAAGAGTGAGTTGGTAATCCGTTTCGGTTGTGCAGGAGGGAAGTGTTTCCTGATGGCATTCTCTATGCATCACGAGATTCACATTATTCTGTCTTTAAAGCTGCTCGAATGTATAGAATGGATTGTGTGAAGGTTGATTGTCTGGTATCTGGTGAGATTGACTGTGCTGATTTTAAAGTTAAACTACTTGCTAACAAGGACAAACCAGCAATTATTAACGTTAATATAGGTATCCTTCTCGCTCTTATGTGGACACACACTTATGCAGACACATGCCTATGTCTGCTTAAGCACCATTAATTTGTTTCAATGGACCATTCTCATTGCAGGCACGACTGTCAAAGGAGCAGTTGATGATCTTGATTTTGTGATACAAACCCTTGAAGAAAGTGGATTTTCACAAGATCGATTCTATATCCACTGTGATGGAGCTTTATTTGGACTTATGATGCCTTTTGTCAAACGAGTAAGTGATTTCTTATGACTCCTGTTAGAAGATGACTTGATTGATCACAGGAAGGTAAGAGTTCCTTGTGTTTTCTGTAAGGCTCTTGGATTAACCAAATTTGACATTTCGTGAGGATCAATCCCATTTTATTTTATCTCCAGTTGGTCTCCATCTATTAGAACAACTGATTTGTTCTGATTCTCTTAAGTATGTTAGGACTTTAGTAGTTCATCTTAACAAAATTTGACAAAAGGACCGAATCATCTGATCTAAATGTTTCTGTAGCATATCAGCCCCTATACACTTGGAACAACCTCAAATCTTTCATTATGGCGGTTTTATTTCTGGAGCCTATCCTCTTTGTTGGCAGCATCTTTGACATGCTGATACAGCTGTATAAAAATCATTGATGTAATCATAAGAAACAAAATGTTATTTTCATGTACACAATATGTAGAGAACAAGTAGTGGCCATATTCCATTTTGCTAGCGAGATGGAATATACAAGTACATTGTGGTCATGATGACATGCTGTCTCCCCTGTAGCTGTTTGGTATGTTGCAGTCACGTATTCCAATTTTCTGGTTTTGGGTCCTTAAGTAGTATACAAGTACCTGTTATTTTAGCGTTGTGGTCCTGGTTTTCTGTGTGGCTCATTTTCGCTGGTGGTAAACAGGCACCGAAGGTTACTTTCCAAAAGCCTATCGGAAGCGTTAGTGTCTCTGGCCACAAGTTTATGGGATGCCCAATGCCATGTGGTGTTCAGCTAACAAGGATGAAGCACATTAATGTCCTCTCAAGCAATGTTGAGTACCTTGCTTCAAGGGATGCTACGATCATGGGAAGCCGAAATGGTCACGCCCCTATCTTCCTTTGGTACACGCTCAACAGAAAAGGATACAAAGGGTTCCAGAAAGAAGTGCAAAAGTGTCTCAGAAATGCTTACTACTTGAAGGACCGACTGCGTGACGCTGGGATTAGTGCTATGTTGAACGAGCTCAGCAGCACAGTTGTATTTGAGCGGCCTATAGACGAGGATTTTGTTCGCAGGTGGCAGCTAGCTTGCCAAGGCAATATTGCCCATGTTGTGGTTATGCCCAACGTTACAATTGAGAAGCTGGATGATTTCTTGAATGAGTTGGTTGAAAAACGTTCAACTTGGTATCAGGATGAAAAGGTTCGGCCTCCTTGTATAGCAGCAGATATAGGAAGTCAGAATTGCTCTTGTGCTTTGCACAAGTAAAGTGGTGGAGAATGAGGGACATTGCTTACGCACATTTATAATCTTAGATGACTGAGGATAGTCCAAGCCATTGAGAAATTAAGCTTCAGTTCATGTTTTGGTTTAATTTATTTAAACTTTTAGTTGAGGTTTATAATAAAGTTTTATTTGTTTAACTTGATTTAATTATTTTTGAGTATTTTTTAGTGGGCTATAAAAGTCTAATTGTTTGCTGCAGTATTTATATTTATTTTTCTTAATATTGGAAATTATTGATGAATTGAATAAAAATTATTGAGTTACATGCTTTTCCACTCTTATTCTCTCATTCAACTTTCTCTCTCTTTCTTTGGCTCTCATTTTTCCTTTTTCTTTAGCTTTAAATCTTTTTTTTATCTTGCATCAATTTTGGTATCAGATAAAAAAAGTAAATTGTTTACACAATTAATCAATCCATTAACCTGTTCAAATCCTCAAATTCAAAAACAATTCATAAATCCTAGATCTTGTGGAAATTTTTATAAACAGTGATAAAGAATGTAGCAATACAATAAACAAAAAATTCTTTCTATTTATAGTCCAGATCTGGAAAAAAAACTTGAATTTTTTTTATTGCAGTTGGAAAAAAAAACACGATTGTAGCTTGTTTGACCTCCCTGCTTAATTTCGTTTGTTTCCTTTTCGGATTGTATTTTATCTCTATGCATCAATATCAAATATAATGACAAATGTGTCGGTCCAAATAGATAGATTGCATGCTCTTGTCATTTAATTGCGCATGGCTCGGGGGATAACTTCTGACCAAGGTGCGCTCGTAGCTAGTTGAAACCCGGGAAGGAAAGATATATTTCAAACGAAAATACGTGGTGCTTAGTCCTAGAGAACCCAGAGGCTAATTATTCTGCACATAGAAGATTACAATAGCCGTCCACTCAACTGTTTAATGGTGGTCTAATTTCTATGCAACATGTGATAAATATAATCTGTCCGGGGGATAACATAGTCTGATGTGACAGGAGCTACGAGAAAGTGTACTCTTTCACAACCTTTGCCTGCAATCAATATACATGCTTACATATACAAGATGCTACGGGGTCGAACTAATTTCTATTTTGCAACATTACATTACAGCAAATCAAGTTCCGCCGGTGACATTAGACCCTTTGGCTGAAACTTGAGAAGCCAGGGTGTGGCTGCCCACCACGACCCTGGCCGGTGGTGGATGGCTGTGGCATGTGCATCTGCTGCGGAGTTTGCTGGTTGCCAAAGCCCTGATGGGAGGAGAATTGAGGAGGTAGACCTCTGTTGAAAGGGTTTCCATTGACAGCTGGAACCTGACCGGTTGCTATCTTAAGCCGCTGCACCTCTTCCCTTAATGCTTCATTCAGAGCTGCACGCCGTGGATAATTACAAAACAAAAATTCATTACTACTGTTAGATCCATCCCCTAAAACTACTGGTGAAAAATAAGAAAGTGAACGGTTTAAAATAATCAAACACGAACATTTTGGCAGCATGCAAATAAAAATAAACTTGTTCATATGGAAATGACAAAAGGTATTTCTCCCATTTTTAGAATAATTTCAAAGCATGGTAACAACATTATGCCTTTGGCTAAATGATGCTGGAATACTATAACTTGTACTCTACAGACAAACCCACACCCAAACCTGCCCAGGCACTCATTAAGATGTGGCAAATTGTGGCATATCACATCCATCAAATGCTAAAAGATGACGATGTTCACATACCAGGTGGGGTGCTTAGATCATGTAAGTACATTAAAATGTTACCTGGTATGCTTAGATTATGCAAGTACATTAAAATTCTGAACTATTAGAAAACTGTGATTATTGCTCCTCCATAAAGGAAAAAAATTTAATTCAAAGGTTACCATCTCTAAGGTGTGCTTGTTGCTCCATAGCTTGTAACCTCAGTTTCAGCTCCTTATTCTCAACAGTTAACCCACTGGTGTCTCTCTGCAACCATAAAAAGAATATAGACAAACATTAGCTTTCCTCCATATTTTTCTGTTTTTTTTTTCCTAACTGGTTTTTTAGCAAGTACTAACTAATGCAGCCTCTATGAGTGCCATCCAGGTTACTGGTAGGATATAGACAAGTCAGCATAAATTAGTGCAATTTTGAACACAATACCCATATCATCTAAAAACAAATTCAAAAAACCACACAGGTGGAACAGCAAATATAGCCCATGCAGCCCACAACTTAAATATGTTCAACAGATATCATTGCATCTTTTGGGAAATCCATGGATATGAAAAGTATTTGCCAAGGTGAAAATAGGAGCCTGCATTTTTCAAAAAGTCATATACCTATCTAATACAAACCACGGGACATACTTGTCACTATACACAAACACATCAATGAATTGCACAATCTACATTAGGAAACATAAATATTGTTCTCCCGATTAATAAGTGGATAAGAGTGTAAACAAGAATCCGAAGTAAAGCTGTATGTAGGTAAGTCTTAAGAGCACACCAATCAACTTGAAATTTAGATAACTTTCCAAACAGAGATTTATATAATGATATTTTTAAGAAAAATAATCCAGATTCCAAGGAGGTATTAACGTGGGCTCCACTATTGCACAATTTAAATGTATTTCAACACTTGAAACAGAGCTGGCAGCCACTACTTTCTATGCATGGAGAATGCACGATTTAATTTCATGTCCTCAATACAGAGCCAAAGGGACAAAACTATCTAAGATAGCTAGCATCTTTGCTACAGGTTCCGAACGAGATTATGGACAGCCATAGAGGGAGTTAAGATGATATGAAATCTCAATAGGTTTGTTGCATTTCAAAATAAATGTTAAAAATAGTTCCAGATAATATTTTAGTAAAGTTTTCTGGGGGTATGTGGGCATGCAGAAGCATCCACATGCCCTATGCATGATAACACAGAAATATTATATCCAGTATTTTGGAATGACAGTAGGGTGCATGCTTCAGAAGATGGAATGAGTTAATCGTGTGGACAATAAGCACAACTCATTGTTTTGGCTAAAAGTTTTGAAATGATTGATGTGTTACTCAATTCTTACACGCTTCAAATTAAAATCAAAAGCTCTTGCTCAAATTTCTTCTATGAAATCATTCTAGTTTGCAAGTGCAGTTCAAACAGAGTTAATGTCCAGTGAGGTCAATTCATTCTGTTAAATCTGGTTCATCATCAGGGGTTCTATAAATACGATTATCTGGTTATATGACAGCATGTAAGCAGCCATTTTGAAAGAGCTCAAATTGAGAGACCCAGGTAACTCTTTATCACAGCAGCTGACAATAAGAAATGGGGCAGCTTGCCGCAGGTGACGCATAGATGACATTGTGGTATTTAAGAAACTTCATTGATATCACTAAAATACAACTATTAATCACTGTAAGGGATAATACACAACAGCTCTTGTCTTTGAGGATAAGGAGCAACCGCGTGGCCACAACAAAAATAGTGATATGATATATATTACCATAACAAGCAGAACTTCTCAGACTGGGAAATAAAGCAATATTCAACACAACGCTTAAATTAAAAGACTAAAAGATAATACTTGTGCTCATAAATCCACAGCCAAATACGATGATTAGCAAGCAGTTGTAAATGGTGATTAGATAACATTTGAACAGAATTGACAAGTCAAAATATTATAAATGGTTTCACAATTGCAAATACGGTTGACCTAAACTTTATATTTTGGAACACACAAGACAGAGTGTTGGGGTTAATGCCTCGAATATAAAAGGCATATAGCTGCTTGGTGCAGGTGATATGTGAAAGACCCCGTGCTATTATATTAAAGAAGTTGCTTCGATGTCAGTAAAAGAACTATTAATCACTATATGGCTACACTGTTCTTGCCTTCAAGAATATGGAGCAAGGTAGCCTTAACATAGTAATCTGATCAATGAGTCAGGTTTGTCATCATAAGAACTGAAACTTCTCAAATCAAGAACTAACCCAGCATTTAATGTAATGCTTAAAATAAAACACCAAAAATGATCATTGTTCCATGCATAATCACATGGGTCCACCACAAAAGACATCAGTTAAAACAATAAAATGTGGAAAGAATTTAAAAAAAAAAAAACATGAAAAAGAGTCTTGAAAAATGGTTACACAAATGCAAGAAAGGTTAAAAGAGATTTTGATTGAACATAAACTCCCTATTATGGGATGGACATAGCTTAAAACAAATAAAGCTGTATATTGAGGTAAATGCCTCAGCATGCCATAGCCAAATTGTAAAGTACCATAGCTTCTATACTTGCTTTCCATCCGATTAATCTCTAATCAATATCTCAAAATGGAATAAAATGAATTGTCCATCAAGAGACCAAAATCATTAATCACTCCATCGAGAAAACAAAGTCGTAATCAATAGATCCAACAATTATTTACCCGTGAGACATCACAAACAGAATATTGCAGCTCCATGCATTCCCAAACAGAAAAAAACCATCACTTCAAAGAGCAATGAAGCACAAATTCAACAAAAGAAACCAAATCTAATTATATTTATCAAGTTAGATAAAACCTCTAAGCAAAACAAAATCCACATATACCTGCAGCATCGTGACCTGTGCGGAGAGGGTGGTTGCTTCAGTCTGAAGCGTCTGCACCTTCCTCTCTAGCTCGCCAGTGTATCTGATTTTCCTCTCCTTTGACCGTGCTGCGGATTGCCTATTAGCAAGAATCCTACAAAACAGAGACATTTCGTAAAAAAAAACACACTAATCCCTATTCATTTTACCCAGCAAAATGACAATCCAAACAACAAAAGACTACAGAACTAATAACAGCACACAATTACTTCTCCATCTTTCTACTGAAGCACTACAATAATTAACACGCGCGCGCGTGCGCAGCTTAGGAAGCAAATGGAAAACAGTTAGAATTAATCATTAGAGATTAATTTAAAATAAAAAGAAAAAGAAGAGGGCAAACCTTTTAGCTCTTTTGGGATCAATCAAAGATAGCTCTGCAAGTCTATCGGGAGCCATAGCTTTCTTGACACCATCAATCATAATAGAATCCACCTCAAACGACCCATCCATCGAATAGCTATGCCTGTGGTGGGGGTTCGCGGCCCTCTTTTCTCCCGCTACCGCTTTCCCATCGAATTTCTCATCTGCGCCGCCGGCAGCCCCGAGACCCAACCCGTCAAAAAAGTCGGAGTCCATAGACAAGCTCCGGAGGTGATTGACGGGCTTGGGCTTCTGATTCTGACAGTTGGATGTGGAGTCATCGGACAAGGAGTCAACAGCCATGGGAGCTGCAGGTGGAGGGCGGGTGGTGGTGGTGTTAGGAGTCGGGAGGTCATCTAGAGAGGAGAGGTCGAAGTCAGAAGCATCCAAGAGAAGGAGGTCATCGAAACGGAAGGAAGTATCGGAGTGAGCCCTTCTGTGGTGACTCCCACGGTAAGGTGTCTCCGGCATCTGCTCAATGTCAACCGCCATGGGCTGCTTCCCTCTGAACTTGATGGGGTCCATTGTTGGACTTAGAGCGGTGGTTTTCGGTGGTGGTGGGTGAACTGTAATGATTGAGTAATAGTACAGACAACTGCTCCACTTGAGACGGGGAGGGTTTGTTAAGAGACTTGAGGGAGATTATGTGCTGTCTCTACTCTCTACTCCCTAGTTTACGCGGTTTCCACAAATTATTTTATTTTTATTTTTTTACCGTACATAAATTAGGCAGGCTTTCTCTAATCAGAATAAAGTCTACCCTCCACTAGGTCTCTGTCCTTTATGCTTTGCTGTTGTATGATGATTTTTATTAAAGCTGGCATTAAAGCAATACAGTGTTTTAACTTTTAACTAACTATTTACCCGCGTGATTATATTCTAATATCTATTTTTTAAGTTTCTTATAATTAAAGTAAATATTTATATTTATATTTATATTTATATTTAAAAAAATCTTTTAAAATGAATAATTCTTTTCTTATACATTCATTTTCTACTAAAATATATCTTTACAGTAACAAGTATTTTGAATTAAACGTGAAGGCAATTAAAGTATTTTTTATATAGATATATCAACAATTTAAAATAAATAGGAAAACATGAATCTATTCTCTCTAAACTATATTTCTTTTATTAATGCTTTTTTTTTATCAATGGAAAAATGGTTTCTTTTATTAAGAAGCATTGTCTTTTAAATAAAAGAAACTTATATGAAAAAAAAATATCAATAAAAATGTTATAATCTAATATGAAAATAAAGGCAAATTTGAATGGTATTAATGAAATAGTATTTTAAATATAATCTTAATTATTTATTTATGGGGGTTTTATCATAGCCTGTTTTTTACCTCAATTTTTCTATGCTTTCAAAAATCATATTTCAAGTAAAATTTAATTCTTAGTATTTAATATAATTATGATGATATGAAGAGAAAGAGATAAAAAAAAAGTTTAAAAGTGCATAAAAAAGAGAACAAGGAATTCGGTAAAGTATGAATTACAAAATAATAATAATAGAAGATTATGCAAAAGAAAAAAAGAAAAATAAAAGAAGCATGTTATTCAAAAATTATTGCAAGAAATCTTGCATATATAATAAACGATTAAACAATTTTGCTATCAATAATATAATTTAATTTAGATAGAATGTTTTAAGATGATTTTCATCTTCTTTTTTTTAATAACAAGCACGTTATTCAAAAAAAAATTAAAGACCATTTAAGATTTCTAGTTATTATAAAATTAGGCGTGCGACTTCTTTTTTAGTTTCATCTTTTCACGTAATCAGTTTACGTAGATATCTCCCGTGAAAAAAATAATTTAAATTTTAGAAAAAATTAAAAACTAAAAAGGTATCTAAAAAAGTGTTATACTCTCGAGTTGAGGTGGGTAAACACGCGTAGTCCAATACAAAAGTCAAGACCCATGTGGGCTTCCAAGATTAACCTCAATTGCTAAATTAAAACCACCAATAAAAATTAGGTTAAGATTTTTACACCCTGTTGCTAATTTTTTAAAGTAGAGGACGGTTCTATTTTAATATATACAAGGTTTCAGTAAAATTAATAAATAAAAATATGAAAAAAAAAAAGAACAGTCATGCTTGGATCTTAGTTAAATCATATAATATTTCTACTTACTTAAAAAGAACACTGATTGTTTTGTTTCGTATTTATTTATTTATTTATTATATTATCTACCATGTCGGTGCTCTCTTCGGCTAAACTGGCTTGGCAAAATTTAGGAGGTTCCGCATGCTTCCATTTCCTTGCAGCCATAAAAAAGGATGCGACTGCAAAACATACCCAGCTAATTGACGGCAAAGAATTTCTTTGCCGGAAGAATATATGTCAGTATCACCTTCCTCATTTGGCTTATTGATTCTGATTTTATTAAATATGCCTCTCAAAGAATTTAACATCAACTTTTTTTCTGGCAAGTGATTTCAGAAATAATCTCTGGATAAGGTTTTCACGAACCCAGGTGAAATTTCTCATTGATGGTTTTAAAAAAGAAATCTCACTGATAGATTTCATAAATCTAATGATTCAATTTCTTCAATTTAGGATATTGGAAGAACATTTATGAAAATAATGGAAACAGTTTTTCTTAATAAAAGAAAAAAAATGAAGCAGAAACAAGCAGAAAATTTCCATTGTTGTGTCTGTTTAGTCAACGTGCAATCTAGAGTGTTTCAGGTTTTGGTCAATATTTGCATCCAAATTTACTTAAATGTCAAGGAAAGATTGCAATGGTCTCTTTGATCTCGATGCCTCAACCTTTTCTTTTGGGTATATGCATGTCATATAGATGATTTTATCATTAACCATCTTAATTATATTCTAGTGAAATATATTATATTCATTTTGGTGTTTGGATTTTAATTTTGTTTCTTTTCGTTGATCTAAACTTTAATATTTATTAAACAAGATATTTTTCTAATAATCACGATAAAAAATCATTAAATTATATAAAAACATCACAAAAGGGAATAGAAGGACTTAATTTGAAGACAATACTTCGAGAGCTTCAATTTCAGATTTTCTTGTTTAATAGAAATTATACTTAATTTGATCGACAGTTTAGCAACTATACACTTTAAAAAAAAAACTATGCACTTTAAGTTATGATCTTCCTCTTATAAATTAATTTGGATTGCAATAGAGATTTTTTTTTTTATCTTTCTTCACAATTAAGCCATTCAGAACCTAAATTAATAGTTAATCATTTTTTATTACGAAGGGAAAATCAAAATACAGAGGATCAAAGTGAAAAATACATATTTTCTTATCAATTGACTAAAAATTTCATGTTTGTTTTGATTTTTTTTATTAATTTTATTATTCATATTGAGTTAGTTAGAGATTTAACTTTATGAGTTTATTTTCAAAATTATCTTTGTAAATGTTGGATGTCAATCCATATTAATCTTGATTCCTCTAATATATTTTTATATCAATATTAAATAAAATATCTTTTGATATAAATATAGCTGGTTTTAAATTCATAATTAAAAAGTATTTTTCCGAGACGCACTCGCAATAACTAGGTTTTATTTAATCTAATTTTTATCTCTTACTCCAACTTGCGCGGTGTACTGCGGGATAATAGGCAAGAGGATAATACGGCATGGTGGGCCATCACTTAATCTGTGCAAAATCATGATGACCCTTTTTTTTGTCGGGAGACTTCTTGTTCCTTTTTTTTTTTTGGTCAAAGATTACATTGATTCTTCACCCCTAACTCGTTCACCTTTTGAGTGCCGTATCCTTCAAAGTGAGTCCCACGAAAACATGTTAGTTAAAAACAAAAAATATATTTTTAAATATATTCTTTTAATTTTTTTAAAAATAATTTTCAAATACAGCGATCAAATATATTATTGTGAATTTTCCGAAGATTGCACTAATTTATATACGAACGATGGGAAATAATTGGGTGTTAAGTGTTTTGGAGTTCGGAGAAAGTAATTAACTAACAAATTCATACCATTTGGCAAACCCAGATAATCAATACTTCAACTCAACATCTAAACTATGGCTAAAGCAAGGCATCTTCACACATGGTGTGCTGCATATTTTACGAATCATAAACTATAATTAATGAACTGGTGATTATAAAAAAAGAACAAAAAAAAGTGTTTATGACTGCCAACAAAGTGGGCATGTTCGTCAAATAATTAAATGGATAACTCTTTGGAGCACCGTGCTTCACACTTAAGAATCCTGACTCGGCAATGGCCAGGGACTTCTGGGTTCTGACAGATCCAGGTGACTCGCCAGCCTCCACAATTAGTCACAAAATCAGTTTTTTTTTTTTTAAAAAAAAAAAAAAAACCCTAAAGCTAAGGTCCCGGGTTGACTCTCAAAATCTATAGCCAGGGGATGATTAGGGAATCTTCTATGGCTCACGTATGTCCATATATATATATATGTGTGTGTGTGTGTGTAGGCTACGTGGATGCACGTATGTTTTACCTCTTGATAATTGAAACAAAATAGGATCACTAATTGGTGGACATTTTACATCAAAATGGCCCCAGCACTATGAATATTTGAACACTTTTGAAGTGTACCAGCCATTCTCCCTTGCATCCCCTCATCTTCTCGACATGGAGCAATATGATTTCCTGCATATCTTATCTCTTTCTCCGGGCTTTTGCGATCTTGCGGCTGCCATATTTCTCCTCCTGTTCCAAAGAAGTTAAAGCCACGCGCACGCGCAATATACTACATGATTGAGCGCGTGGTCTATATGACTGTCGATATTTTATTTCGAGCATGTCATATAGTTCTTCCACCGATCTAATCAGGCGAAGGAAAGTCATTGTTTGATATCATGAATTGACCGACTTGTTTTTCGAATGATTCGTGCCAGGAACTAGAGGCTCTCGTTCGAAAAGTGTCGTTTATTTGCAGACTCACGACATTATTATTCTTCCTGCAGTCAAAATAAAATAATTACTAACTTTCAATTATTATGCCAATTGCATCTCATTAATAATTACCATTCTGCATTCCCCAGTCTTTCCTCTGTAGCACTGGCTGCAGGAAAATCCACTGCAATCGAATAGAGCCATCGCCCTCGAAGCTGGAAGGGACTAAATTGAAAAAATAAAGTATAACTGGTCACTCTAATAAAGTAATGTCATGTAAGGGTTGGTTAACTGAAAGTAATGTTTGGTCACTGATCCTAAGTGTTTACTCGAGAATGAATTTTCTTGATTTTCTGAAAATTAAAAGTAACGGATTGAAGCTACAAACACTGATCTTGACCCGGAACTCATTGTTTTACCATTTAAAAGTAATAAAAAGCTTACTACTGGGAGATATTTATAAATCAGTCTCTATGACTCATCTAGAATAATTAATTAGTCCAGGCAGTATTAAAAATAATCAAATAATTCGTTGATTATAGTTGACTATTCTCGGTTATTAATAGTTTTTTTTTTAATCTCGTAATTAAAATTCTCCGCTACACAATAATTTTTCTCTATTTTGTAGTTTAAAGGAGAGAAAAAATGATTTTAAAAAAACATGAAATTGATCGAAATGACTGAGTCATGGACAGATTTAAAAAATATGGGGAATAAATAATAGTTTTTGAAACCATGAGGACATGAGGAAAATGATCACGGAAAAAAAAACTGTTATCTATGACTGTCAAATTCTGGGTAAGCATTGTCAATATTAATGGGCGTGCAGAGTGACCTAACAGTTGCAACCATCTAAGCAGCCCATTACCTACCCATATTTATATTTATATTTATATTCATATTACAATTAATTAAATTAAACAAAAAAAAATAAAAGAGAAATAGATTTTACTATATCCCTGGACATGAACCACTATTAATTATAATTTATATTTTTTTTAATAATTTATACAAAGTTAGGTTAGTGATTTTTCTTACAATGAATTTACTAATTAATCCCGTTAAAAAATAATAATGTCTTCCCATAGGGGCATTGTGGTGCTTCCAATTTTTTCAAAATTATAAAACTATTCTGCTGCTTTTAAAGATAAAATCAACATGACTCTATCACAAAAACTATTTTATCCTTCTATATTGATTTTATTGTTAGTGTAAGAGATAATCATAGACATTATTGTATTTGATCGTATAATATATATTATTAAAAAATATATTGGCATGTGCATAGCATGTACCAACAAGTGGATGACGTGGCAGGATCATTGGGTCATAAATTTTATTCTTCAATATTCAATTGTTTTTATATATAATTAAACTTTATGATTTTATTCGGATTGCTTTCAAACATGGTTACCCCATTATTTTGCATTTTGGTTTTGGTGGGCTCGAATCAAGTTTTTTTTTATTGTTTCTAAATCATATATATTTTATATTTCAATATTTTATTTACTAGAAATTAAGTCTTGTTTTTTTTATTTCATTTTACTTTCTATAGAGTTACAGGATAAAGAATCGCACCTGCCATTGTCGGCAATTATGAAATGAAATAAGAGAAGAAATGGTATTTCTTACAACCTGTTGCGTAGAAAGAGAAGAATACTTGAAGACAACATTTTGGTACCAATTTGATAATGTGCATCATCAACATTTTTATACATATTATGTTAAGGAACTATCTCACCTAAAAATTTAAGTTTGTAAGTGAGGTCCTATAATATGATTTATATTATTCTCTAACACCCCCCCTCAAATGAGGGTCATTTGGGCTTGAAACTTGCACAGACCCACATCACCTTGTGCTTGGTTTTTATCAAATAGAATGAGGGTGGTGAGATTCGAACTCGTGACCGCTGGGTCAACAAGGCTCTGATACCATGTTAAGGAACCATCTCACCTAAAAGCTTAAGCTTGTAAGTGAGGCCCCATAATATGATTTATATTATTCTCTAACACATTATCCCAATATGCCCCCTGATTCTAACACATTATCCCAATATGCCCCCTGATTCTATGACCATCTACGGCTCAAAAGCAAATGAGTTGGAATTGATCCACGTAGTGATATGAAAAGATTGTGATATAACCAGAATTTTAAAAATAAGGACACCAACGTTAAAAGCCAATATTGTCGACCCCGTTTCAAATAATGGTTTGATCGGTGAACCTATTGGGTCGCTGAATAATTGATTTAATTAGTGGTTGGTAATTTAGTGGTGATATCAATTGTATTATAATATAAATGTATTTTGTACCATATACAAAAGAAATGATAAAATAGCTAGTGTATAATTTTAGAAAATCGAATACCAAGCTCAGATATGTAAGATTTTTTTTAAAAAAAAACAAGGCAAAGCTCTATCTACCTATTAATTAAGTTAGGTTTTACCAAATTAGCTGGTCTCGTCAATTTTCACCGAATTTTCTACAAGTTCTGGTTTTTAGTGACAAGCCATACTAGTTAGATGGTCCGGTTTTATTAGATTTATCGGTCTTTTATTGTTTTTATCAAGTCTCTTGTCGGTTTTGCACTTAAAAAAGTTGTTTTTTTGGAAAGTAAATTCTTATATTTAGTAGTATCATCAATCAAGGACATAACGTGATAATAAAAAACTTAAAATTTATATAAGAGATATTGAATTTTAGTCAGGGCGTATATCTTTTATAAGAACTTGAGATAAACGATGTTTTATTCATTCACTTGAGCCCATAAAATTTGTTTTTCGAGAGATGAAGTTTCTTTAAATCCAAAAAAAAAGTATCATGACAACTATAAATATTTTCAGTATTTAACTATACCTTGAAAAATAAGTTGGAAAAATATTTATTAATGTTTTTTTTTCAAGTTTATCTAACATATATAAAACATTAAATGTTCATACGGTAGCCCCTGTCTGGCAGAGCGTGTACTAGCTAGAGCCTTCCTAACGCACTCCGTACCTTTTGTGAACATGAAACAGAACATGATATTCATCTTTTCCTCCATTGCTACCGCACGTGGCGACTGTGGCAACAATTTTAGAATTAGTTCGGCATCTCTCTCTGGGTGCTTGCCGAATAGAATAGATCAAATCATCAGCCAATGGCAGCAGGACATGGCAAAAGGCAAGTTCCAACGAAGTGTCTTCATGATGCTATCGTCCGATATTTTAGGGGGGTATTTGATTTATTAATGATATGTAATATCTTATTTAAAAATTTAAGTTGATAAGTAAAGTTTTATAATATATTTTATATTATTTTTTAATATGTCTTCTGAAGGTTTTTTGGACTTGAAACTTGTACAAATTTATATTATACTGTGCTTGGTTTTTATTAAATAAAATGAGGGTAGTGAGATTTGAACTCGTGATCGCTGGGTTAACAAGACTTTGATACCATGTTAAAGAACCATTTCATCTAAAAAGTTAAGCTGATAGGTGAGATATAATATATTTTATATTATTTTCTATCAATTAAGTAATAAGCTGATCTTTAAAAGATAAGATACCAGACTAAAACGCACAGTTTCAGCTCATTCTCCACCGTCTTATAATTTGGTTAAAGGCTTGGAACAGTAGCTTTACTACACAGGGAAAGATTTAAATAGAGGCCCTGGCGACATTTTATCATGGACTAGCAAGTGAAGTTTTCTTGATTCCGGAGCTTGTCAACGCTTCTTTTTTCTTACAACCTTAATGTTTGAATTCTAGTTTACCATAGCTTTAATGGTGATTATTATAAAAAAATAACTATTTTTTGGTGTTTGGAGAGCACTGAAAATAAATTTATTTCTATGGTATCCTAATTTTATAACACAGCTTATGTTATTTTAAATATATGATTAATTATTTAATAATATAATATATTAATATATTATTGTTCATATATATATATAAAAGAACCATGAAGTATTATAAACTTCTAGTTTTTTAATCCTTCATGGAAACTGTTTTCTATTTTCCTCTATCTAAAATCTATGTTTTTATTATTTGAATCCTAAAAGAAGCCATAAAAATTGAGAATTATTTAACAAGTGTGCGACTTCTGAATCAATTCAAGACATCAGCACGAAGGAATTCAATCTAAAATAAAATACAGAATTAAGAATTTCATGATCAAAACAGATTAAAGACTTTGGGCTGGGCTCCGATTGTATATCCTGTGCCGTTGTTCTCTCAAGGATTATCGGAATATTGGCCTGATCCAGTTTCCTATAAACAACCCGGGCCTTCAAAGTTTTTGTGAAGAAATGGGATTCCTTTTTTCTTCTTCTCAAGAAAAAAAAATGGCTGATGGGATGATGAGGGACAGAGCTCATCTCTCAATTATTGGGAATTTATGGATTTTGTCGAGACTAGAGCAGCTTAGTCTTGTCTTTTCCTTTCCTTTTTTTTTGTTGGAAGAATTGTCACGAGAAAATAATTCAAGGGAAAGAAAAAACCAGTATTGTTGATCTCGTTTTATTTTGGCCGAATTTTTATACTAATTAAAAAAATAAAATAAAATAATACAGTTTTTATCTCGTTTAAAATTTTGGCTCGTATTGAAAATTCTGCCCAAATTTCATTTGGAATATTCTGGTTTTATTCCGCCCTTTCCGTTTCGGTCAGATATTATTTTTTTTAAATAATAAAAATTTTATAATATTAATCATAACTCTTAATCCGACTGTTAGATTGAGATGAAATTTTACGAGGAGTCTCTTAACATATTTATATATACTATATTAAAATTTCAGAGAATGTAATGATCTTGCGAGATTAATGATAATATTCTCATAATACTATACATGTTCATAATTTTATTCTGAAAAATCATTTTATTATATCTTTTTAGATTAAATTGAACAATTCTAAATAATTTTATTTTTAAATTTGAACTATATTTTTTTAAATTAATATATTTAATTATATATATATAAACAATACAATCCAAAATGAAATATCGAAAAAACTAAATATTATGTTACAATTAAAAAAACAAATCAATAACCAGAACCGAAACAGAATTGACATATTTGGAAAAGACAGCTCGTTCAGATTTTGTTCTCTTCGTTTCTGAGCTTGCAGGTCCCCTGCCATTTCAGGGTGATTTCCCGAATATCCCGAAAGCAACCAGACAAGATATGAATCAGGTATGTTCTGTGAAACCCATCACTGACAGATTTGGATTTTCTAGAAGTAATGGATTTGGTGGCCATGGAAGATAAGAAAGTTCTTATTACTGTTTGATTTGTCCAAATTGAACACGAAGCCATTTAATGTTATTACACAGCATGCCACTAATGTAGCCATGAATGGCTACATGAAGGACTCCAGCTTTTGCATGGTCCCGCCAATAACTCCAATTAAGCAGTGCTCATTACACATGTTACCCCAAAGTTACAATAAATAAAAAAATTATTACTGTTAATTGTTGACCATGGTCTTTGTCAAGTTGAAGACACAGAATATAGACCAAATACATGCATGATGAGTCAATCTCGACCTAGCATAGATGGCAGGCACTTCATAGAAGTTTAATTAGTAGTGCAGCATCCACCGAAAAAGCTGTGTAGTTTTTCTATATCCAGGCATAAACTATCATGATGGATTTGGACCCGGGGTGTTGATTTACAACATCTTTTATTAATAAATAAATTCATAAATAAATATGGATTTCACACTTTTCCCCCCTAGAAGTTAGCTGCCCAGAAACCTGCTGGTAATGACTACAATATTTATATAACCAAGCGGGGCTGCTACGGTATAAAAGTATTGTATAAACTAAGTCTTTCATGTCTGCATTTCCATGGATGAAGGATGAAAGGCCAATTCTTCTGTGCATACCCCATGAACTTAGAAAGAAACCCATTAAAATGGATACGCACAAGAGTCGTGGGGTTCCATTAAAGAAGATGGAAAGCACGATGACAGGCCAGCTTGATTGAGTGGAACGTCGAAAGAAAAATTAGGGCAGGAAGAGGACTTCCAATAAGAGTAGTTTTGATTGATAAAATAATATGAGAGAAGGTGGCATTCGTGTGGAAAGCACACTCCATGCATTCCCTCATATTATCTTAACTATATACCGAGTGCTTACCGATTCAGCAACCCATTATTATTTTTAGAATGTTACAATATGCTAGGAAAAAATCTTGCCCACGTGTATGATTTGATCCTTTGAAATCATCATTATTGGAGTATAACATATACATACATATATATATATATATATCGGAGTAGCTTATATATCAGTGGTTTTTTTTTTCCAACGGGTGATTACCACGTAGAAAACAAGAGCTTCGCTGTTGAAAAGTTGTTTATGATATACTTCCCAGGGAAATTCACCTGTTGTTTGGTTTCAAATAGCATGAAATTTGTAAAATTATATGTTTTTTTATATTTTTAAATTATTTTAATAGGTTGATATAAAAAATATTTTAAAAAATAAATTCAGGCGCTTGGACTCAATTGGTTAAATGTTAGTGCACGGAATTCGTGTTGCAATTTTGACAGGATCATTGTCTTATACTTGATAGAGACCGAATTCATAAATGAGCCGAAGCATGACGAAACAATGTTCAAGACAGTTGCATCAAGTTATTTTTTAAAATATTTTTATTTAAAAATATATATTTTTATAAATATATTTTAAAATTAACACATTAAAACAATTCAATAACATAACAAATAATATTAAACAAAGAAGTTATAATTTTTTTTAAAACACGCCAGCCAGCCACACATTCCTAGACACGTTCTTCATCAAGATAAAATCCCCTTTTTTTAATATCCTTTTTTTTTATGACAGGTCCTGCTTTATCAAAACGTTATAACAAGTTAAACAGCAAAAAGTTGCAGGTTAGTTATATAATATGTTCTTCGCAAGTACTTAATTAGAATTTTCTGTAAAAAATATTTCGGCGAATTATTTATTTGGTCATCTTTAAGACCATTCAACTGCTAATTTTAAAAGAAAAAAATGTTAATAATTAAATATTAATTCATCCAAGATAAAAATTTATCCAAAATCCTCTACCCGAATCAAGGACACCCAAATATATTGAAAACTGAATTGTGTTATATAATATGTTTTAATGGATAGTGTTACTTAAGCCATTAACTTATTGGCCGCTATCCACTAATCAATAAAAAGCTTCTCAATTATCATATAAATAAATAAATAAATAAAGTGAAGAGCAGAACAAGCCAGGCCTCTTTTACCAAACTTGCCCATTGCAAAGTGGATAATTAAATGAGACTTTCCGATAAAAAAAACTATTTAATACAAACATTATCATGATATTACATTGATATATTAATAATGTCCCTAAAGAACGCGATGTGATGATAGAGAGTTTGTGATCTGCACAACAAGTCTCGAGTTCGAGTTAGGACGTGCATCTCTTGTAAAAACCCAAACAACTAGATTTTGCTTGCTCACCTAGATCCATGAAGTGCATTTTTCGAGGATGATGTTTTCTTATATAAAAAAGATATGTGAATAATCTGATCAACGTTAAATTTGATAAAATAAAATGGTTAAATAATTAAAAAAGAGAGAGGTTATACCCAATATTAGAAGCTAAGATTTGAGTTTATATATGATAGTAGATCATATATAATAAATATGTTAACTAATCATATTCATGAAAATACCCTAATTAAATCTTAATATCGATTCTTTTTAATGCGAGTCAGTGTCAAAAAACGCAATTTTGACTGTTGGGTGTGTAGCAAGTAAACTCGAACACCATGTTTACTAGTTTTATCAAGTAGAAGACTACCCTTTTTCCGACTTGAGAATTTGACAAGAACAGAGAGCAAATATAATTTAGGAAACTGAAGCTTTGAAACGCTTGCATGTCAGTTTCCATGTATATATATGTTTGCCGTTGTTAAGGATCGAAGTTGTTCTTTTCGTTTCTCCTGCTTCCACAGTCATGCTTTAGTCATGACTTCCGGTCTGGTCTAACCGCCCAAAAGTGAACCCCATCTTCCGGGCCGGCCGGGCATATTATATCCATATCTAGGAGGAATTACTGGAGCTTTTTCTGTCTTCTTGCTTTTGCAAAACAGTATACAGTTTTTTTTTATCTGTTCTTACTTATATCATTCTTTCATGACTGTTTATGATTAGCATTCATAATCGAATCATAATTTCTTTTTAATTTTTTTCAGAAGCATAGTTAGAGAGACAGAAGGTTGGATTGTGTATTTTCCATGTGGTGGTTCTTAATTAGGGCTGGATCATGCTTCTTCCTTTTCCTGCTTGATATCGATGGATGAGCTCTGGTTATGGGTTACTGTGAAGGCCATTGAGTGTAATATATCAAATGATTTCATACCCACAAAAACTTCATTTTTGACAAATAAAAGTTTTTATGCAGCTTTTGCGTTTCATTTCGCAGGTAAACCCGCCATTAAAAGCACTGTGGCAACCACATCGATCATGAGCCATGAACGATAAATGAAGTTCAATTATCTTTTTCAATTATTCTTTATAAGAGTTTTGTTGCGTAGCATCTAACATACTGCTAATTAATTTCTCTGGCAATTTCATTTTCTTTTCAAAATTACTAATATATTGAGCACGGTGAAGCATTGCCCCAACTTTTCCTGAAATATACACATGCTAATACAAGCGCAATTGTGATACCGTACACAACTGGCAACTGCAATAATCTGTTGTTATATAAAAGCCTTTTCTTCCTCTAGTGGACATTCCCACTAATTTGCCTTGCCTTCCACCATAGCAAAGATCTTCATCTCTATATATAGCCTCTTCAAGGCGTGTGTCATCCACACTTCTCCAACCTTCTCCTCTTCGCTATCTGATTACTTTAATAAAATCTCCATAATTTTCAATCTATTTTTCTTCCATGGCTGGCAACCAAACATCCCTCAACGCCGCCAGATTCGCTCTCCCTGTTAATGATGTTGAGCAACAAGCGACCCTAGAGGTTGAAACCGAAGAATACGACTACTCAAAACGAGCACAGTGGCTACGAGCTGCAGTCCTTGGAGCCAATGATGGTCTGGTCTCCACTGCATCGTTGATGATGGGCGTGGGGGCTGTGAAACAAGACATTAAGGTTATGATATTAACCGGGTTTGCCGGTTTGGTAGCTGGGGCTTGTAGCATGGCAATAGGTGAGTTTGTTTCTGTCTACTCACAGCTAGAAATTGAGTTGGCCCAAAGGAAAAGAGAAAAGGAAAGAAGAAACAATGGAGGGAAAGATGAACAAGAAGAGGGAGAGAAGGAGAGTTTGCCAAATCCATCGCAAGCAGCCGCAGCTTCGGCTCTAGCCTTTACAGTCGGTGCAGTAGTGCCATTGCTAGCTGCTTCTTTCATAAAAGAGTACAAGGTGAGGCTAGTAGTTGTGTTTGCGGCAGTGACCTTGGCTTTGATGATCTTTGGGTGGTTAGGAGCTGCGTTGGGAAAGGCACCAGCTGTTAGGTCATCACTTAGGGTTCTGGTTGGAGGATGGCTGGCTATGGCTATCACCTTTGGTCTAACCAAGTTGATTGGATCAAGTGGACTGTGAATTGATTCATCACTCTCTCCCTTCTAGTAGTTTCCGTGCAGTAACCAAGTTGTGTATGTCTGGTTTGTTTTCAGTTCTTTCTTTTCCCTTTCCATCTGCCCGGTGTGACACGTGTATGAATGGGACGTTGAAGCTGGATTGTTGTGTTATTAAGATATATATAGAAGCCGGGGAGGGGATTAAAGTAACAAATGCTTATAAATTAGAAAGAGCTCTCGGTCTTTCAGTACTCGCATGTTTGTGTGAGGTCCATTTAGCTGTAATCACACCAATGGAAAATGCCCATGTTTGTGTTCTCGCATGTTTGTGTGAGGTCCATTCACACCAATGGAAAATGCCTATGTTTGTGTGAGGTCCATTAATTAATCTCTTACTTTGTGTTATGTTTGTTGGAAAATCTATTTAAAACATGCATGCTTACTGAAATATAAATTAATTAAATTAAAAGTTACATCCACTCGTTTTTTAAATTAAGATATTGTTGGAATCTAATCTTCAACGTGAGCTCTTTTACATGAAATATTAATACGGTTTAAATTATTTATAATTAAATAAAAAATTAATCTAAAAAAACCCTTGATTCACATGTTTTAAAGAAACCCAGAATCCTTTAAGAACTTCTTATGCGTACGTAGAAAAGAAACAAACTTTGTTGGTTGCTTATACAGTGAGAAGTTAAATTTTAGTCCAAAAAACACCCAAGCTTTTGAAAATGAGACCTCCTGAGCAAAGTGATTTTGACTCAAACCCTAAATTAAACTCGATCTCCCTCCTATCCATTTTAAGTTCTTGACAACCCCTTTCAAAATTTCAGCCACCCAACCCATCATCGGTAAATGCATATTTTTTATGATGATGATTATATAAATAAAAAGGTTATAGTTCATCAGGTGCAGTTGTTCTGGACCTAACCTGTAATCTTTAAAAGCATCCCTAATAAACCTTTGAAGATGAGAGTAATGTCCTAATTCATGCATGCAAAGGGTTGTAATTTCGAAACAGTACCGTTGAGTAGAAGCCAGGGTGTCCTTACTAATTATTCCTCTCATAGAAGGCAACTGAGCCACATCGGTTCCAGGTTGTCGACCATTGATAAAAGTCACATCTTCTCCAACACTAAGAGTGTAAGGAGCGTCATCTGCTAGGGTTTGAGGTAACCTTAATTCCTTGTTATTGTGTTTTTTATTATTTTTAAAAGTGTTTTTTTTTCTAGAAATATATCAAAATAATATTTTTTTATTTTTCAAAAATTATTTTTGACATTACCTAAGCTAATGAAAATAATCTAAAAATACACAAAAAATACTTTTAAAACACAGTTTCAATCACCCTTGACCCAGTGAAGTACTAGGTAAAATACTATGTTTGACCCATTATACGAGGTAATTTATTTAAGCTTACTGTACCTTGGAAAAGGTTCCTCGGCCTAACATCCTGTACATAGAGAGTAAA
Organism: Salix caprea; assembly: GCA_964035475.1. Classification (NCBI taxonomy): domain Eukaryota; kingdom Viridiplantae; phylum Streptophyta; class Magnoliopsida; order Malpighiales; family Salicaceae; genus Salix; species Salix caprea. The sequence continues at coordinate 13,095,754 of OZ037755.1, read as the reverse complement.
ATACTATGAACTACATCTTAGATTTCAGCAGAAAAGCTTACCCAATGGTTAGCTCTAAGTGTACCATTGATATTCTTTAAAGTTGGAATGTGTCTGACAAGTAGGGGTGAGCAAACCGAACCGAATAACCGATTTAACCGAGAAAACTGAAAAAAAAACCGAATCGAAAAAACAAACCGATTAAACCGATTGCAAAATTATAAAAAACCGTCCGGTTCGGTATCGGTTTTGTACGGACAAAACCGATTGAATCGAACCGAACCGGTTCGGTTCGGTTTGAAGTATACTATAAATACAAACTTAAGAAACCCTAACCTAAGAAACACTACCGTCTCCGCCTCTCGCCTCTCGCCTCTCGCCTCTCTCTTCTCGCCTCTTGCCTCTCTCCTCTCGCCTCCCTCTGGCTCTGCATCTCTGCAACTAAACTAAGCCTCTTGGTTCGGTACTAACACCTTAGCAAGCAGCCTCTCGCCTCTCTACCTTAGCAAGCAGCCTCTCGCATCTTTGTCTCTGCATCATAAATCTCATCCCTCTCGCCTCTCGCTTCTCGGCCTGTCGCTGTCTTTCAGGTCTGACTCTCTACTCTTTATTTTGTTTATTTCTTCTCTTTCATGTTTCACTGTTTGTGTGCTTGATCATGATTATGGATGTTAGGGTTTTCTGTGGTTCTCGGGATGTTAGAGATGTTAGAAGTCATTGTATTTGATAATGAGGATATTTATGGTCTTGACTGGTAAATTAGGGTTTCACTAAATTGTGCATCTCTGCAACAAATATGGTTGCAACAAATTAGGGCTCCTACTAAATTGTGCATCTCTGCAACAAATGTTTTCTTGATTGGTAAATGAGGATATTTATGGTCTTGACTGATATTTATGGTTTTCTTTGTGCATCTCTGCAACTAAATTAGGTCTTGACTGATTTTATTTGGTGTTTATCTTTTTGATAAATTGGGGAAATGAAGTGAGATTTAAATCTAAGTGTTTTTTATTTTGGTTTCTGTGTTGAATTCTTGCCTAATTTAAGTAGTTGAAATTGGTTGCGTTGATGAGGGGGGGGGGGCTTGTTTGATTCTTTTTCATTTCATTTTTGCTTCACGAAATTCGGTATCTGATTGTTGTAGTATAATATCTACATGGAAATCTAGAACTGGGAGTTGCTAATACTTGCAGACAATCTAATTTACTTAACAAAATTCTTATTAAAGTTGAAATAGGTTTAGGACAAAGGTCTGCTACCAAATGTGATTGCTTCTGCAGGTTTGAACTCCTATGTGTCAAAAGCACACAATGATTTTGGCTCTTAAATTATCAACTTATTTGCAATCTAACATTTCTATTATTTTTTTTTGTAGATTTTGGTGGAAAGTTAAATCTAGCGACGAATGATAATTAGTTCAAAACCGACTGTATTTCTTGAAGTTTTTTATGTTAATGTTGCTTGTTTATTTTGAAGCCCTTTGAAGGCATTTTCTATAATTTCAATTTAAATTTGTTCACTTGTGTAGTTTTAATTATTTCACATCATGATAAATTACACAAAACAAAAGTATTGGAAAGGTTAAAAAAAAAACTTAATAAACATTATATTAACAATTTAATACATTAATATTTGTATTTGTTGCAAAAAAAATTTAAAAATACTTTGAGTTCTGGTATGAAAATAGTTTTTCAAGCCCATCAGAAAATTTATTAGAAAACCCATCAAAAAGCCCATAAGAAGGCCTATAAGAAGGCCCATCAGATGGCCCAATAACCAAATTCGGTTTTATGATTTTTTTAACCCAAAAAACCGGACCGAACCGAACCGAAAGTTGTCGGTTTTGAAAAGATTCGGTTCGGTTTAGGTTTGAATTTAAAAAAAAAATCGGTTTGGTTACTTTTTTTGACAAAAAACCGGACCGAACCGAAAATGCTCACCCTTACTGACAAGTTCCCAAGATTTTCCACCATTTACTTTTCAATGCAATGATAGCCTTAGTCTTATGTTAAATATTAAATTACTATAGTTAAGCTTACCCAATGATTTTGATTCCCTTGCATTCTTTTACAGAAAATAATAAAAAGGTGTTCGTATGCATGCGTGCGTTATATTTGTGCCCGGAGGGAGACTGAGATCCAGGCACGAGGCAGTACATCCATTAAACACATATTGCTCGGTTTCTCTTCATCTAATGATATCTTCATTTGTCCCTAAATAATAGAAATGATAACTGCTTATGGTTTGAGTGGGGAAAAAAAGATCGATTATGAAGCAATTATATAGAAAAAACTACTTTGTAATTTTTTTATTTATTAATATAGGTGTTCGAGTTAGCTTGTGTCAACCCGACTAATCTCACAAACCCTGAAGTTGACGACTATGTAAGTTTCTAGTAGTCATCATATTAGTAACCACAAGGTTCAAACCTAAGACCATAGGAGAAACAGACATCTTAGTATCAAACTCTTACCACTGAAACACGTACTAGATAATTACATTGCAAAGTTATTTGATTGCATGTGTTGTTGAATAAAAAAAATATTTTCTTAAAAAAAATGGCACATAAGGATTTGCATTAGAATATACTAAAAACAAAAAATGCAAGTGCTGTTAATAAATGTACATGAGATTTGAAATTATTGACTCATCCTCGCTCCTAAAAGCAAGAAAAGCCATGGTTTTAATGCTTCCCTAAAACCTCAAGTCTGCAAGAAAAATATTGACTGCATGATCGGGCTTTCAGAATTTGTTGATTGTGTACCTTCAAGTGAAAATAAGCAGGCAAACATCAAACCAGACTGGATGGTTTGCTACTTTCAGCCTATCTTGTCCATCCTCGTAAGCAAGGGCAAAACGTTATTGTTCCAAACATCAAGGATGATTGCTCATGGTTACTGAGGGGCAGAACTACTGATTTTATTAACCCAATCATGCAGTCTTTCAAATTTGATTTTACTAATCCATCAATTCACAATATTCTCTGTTATTGTAATTCAAAAGGTTTTCCTGGCCAAAATGAGAAGGGGCTAACACGAATCAGTCGGGCAACATTTGACAAGATTCAACTACGATAGCAAAAAACTCGAACAGGAAATGAAATTGGTGTCCTGGAAGCACTCCCTGTCACTTCAGTTTAGAGAATAGCTTTGGCGTAACCTGCATATTCCAAAATCCCGAATGCTGCTGTTGATCCAGACCAATAATAATAATCTAAGAAAGCATTAAGAAATGAAAAGAAACACTTACGCATTTATCAATACAGAACCAGTAGTCAAAGTACTGTCATGTACAATGTTTGTGCCCACTGTCATCTCTTTCAACTCTCTTAACACATGCCTGTAATAAGTGGGAATATAATTATAGTTCCAGTGGCAAAACGTATACTCAAGCTGAGAAATTCCCAACCAATTGAGACATAGCATTTCAATTCAACAGTGACTAGCGAATTTTGATCTATACGTACTACCAAAAACTCTAGCACCTACACCAAATTTCTCACACACACAGTCACATTTCATGATCCAAGACTAATGAACTGCCATATAAAACATTAAGTTGTGTCGTTTCTGTTAGTTCCTGATAAAATCTTCAGTGCCATAGGCATAAACAATTATGTTATGGAATTCTCAGGAAGTATAACATCGAATAGCTTTGGAAGGTATTGGATATAAGTCAATGGCCAGAAGACATAAAGTCAAGAACCATATTCATTGCATATTTAGAAAACAAGATAATACGAAAGAACACAAGGCGGCAAGGAAAAAGAAATGACAAATTAAATTGTGAAAGTGCTGCACCTTATATTCAAGTAGAGGCTTCACATATTTAGGCTTGCAAGAGTCCTCGAGATACTTCTTTGGATCAACAAGTTCCTCGTCCGCCCTGGATTTAATTAAATGAAAGCAACAAGAGCATGCGTAGTAAGACATGAAAAATCTATGACATGCAAAATAAAATTCAGAACTATGCGAGCGGATCTAGAGCAGGTATAAGCATGTTTTTAACCCTAGCATCCATGTTTTTGTGTTTGAATGTTGGGACTTGGGACGAGCAATATCTGATTATGGATAAATTTTTTGCTTAAAACCAAATAAATTTTCACCTTCAAATAGTAAATTTAAAACCAGTGTGCGATTGAGAATGCTTAAAATGTGCAAATCATCCTTTAATAGTTTCTTGCAAAAAAATATATGGTTCAAGATCCCAGTTTATCACAATTGCACCCGTTAATTTCATGGATTCAGTACCATACAAAACACGACAGCAATCGGTTTCCCTAATGCACCTATCGTTGTAAACAACCTCAAACCTGAACCAAACACAGCACCACTTAACAGCTAATTCCATATTAATTAATCGAAATCCATTCTGCGTCATTACAACGAGATAGTATCAGAAATTGTGCAGCACGACAACATGGCGAGCCAAAAGCCCATCAAAATTTTGATACACCCAGATTCAATTATGATAAGCAGTAACTTGCGACAAGTTAAAGGTAGCCTAATACTCACATGTATTAGAGCTAAAAAAAGGCACGATATGATAATTTGCGGTGTTCCCTGCAGAGAAGACGACAACTAATTTAATTTTAGATACGGACATTAATGGCGAGACCTTGAATTTTAGAAATGCTAATTTATTTATTTATTATAAATCATAAAACGAAAATGGGGGAGAAATTGATAGAAAAAACAAAGGAGAATTTGATGGTTTAATGAGTTAATGAGAGACAAGGAACTGTACCTTAGAATAGAGTTAATGACAGATACAGAGATTGTTCACTTATGCAAACTATGTCACTGTTGATCTCAGTTTGCTTGTTACTTGCTGAAGAGTTTTGTGACCTGAGATTGGGCTTTGTTGGGCCATAGATGGGCTCTCTTTTTTGGTTGGTGAAAGCGATAAAACGAAGTCTATCCATTCCATGAGTGAGTCGACAATTTCGCATCTGAAAAATCAACAAGGTGAGGTCCGATTTACAGCCCGTTTTGGGCGGAGGATTCACCGTATAATGCGGCGGAGTAGGAGGTCCCAATGGTGTTCCCATTTTCAATCACATTGAATTCTGCAGTTTTAATAATAGCCACAGTCATTTTTATTTTTCATTTCTAACTTTTTTTTCCCTTTATTTCATTACCATCTTATACTGAAACAAATAAATAAATAAATAATGACCTTTTTTTTTTCAATAACTAAAGAATCCATGAATCTATTTATATATCAATCAAGATTGAATCCCTTTTTTTGAATGATCTTGGCGAAACATCCCGTTCAAATAATGATCTCAAATCCAGGAAATCAAATAATGAACATTAGCTTTTTGACCGCCTTAGAATGATAGGGATCTAGAGCCCTACGGCCGTGAAAAGTATAAAGAAGTCATTATAGCGAGCGAGCAGGGATCTTGCATGACTGCGGAATATATAGGACGGTGACATGATTCCGGCAAAGCAAAGAATTCCGTCCGATCAGCTCAGTATAGAGAGTTAATACCTGCTATGACGCAAAACCTGAATTAAATGCTAGGAACAGCATTGTACTATCATAGCACATCAAAGTTCGAACTCAGCAGATTTTGTCGTGTGGCTCTTTGAACCTGTGAACAAATACTAGAAGTGAACTCGAAATACAAGCATATATCAACACAGCAGTATATGAACAAATATTATCGAAAGCATCGTCTCTCGAAGCAGTGTTAGAGAAAGGTATGAGCATGGTTATATTTAAAACAATATATAGCCTCCATCTTTAAAATTTTCAGCATAGCCTCGCATGATATCACCTTCAACAACTTGAAAGATACAATGCAATCAATTTATGACATCTTCCATTATTTTAATTCAAAAAATGTTTGCAGAGCAGATCGAAAACAGGTGTCGCAGATGAGTGAAATGAGGCTGTGATCTGGCATATCAAAAGATACAACAGGAAATGAAGGTGCCCTAACAGCATCCCTGCTACTTCAGTTTCGAAAAGAGCTTCAGAGCAACCTGCATTCCAAAATGCCAAATTCAGTTGATGGCCTGAATCAAAATCTTGACGAAATTTGAAACAGTGAAAAACAACTTACGCATTTATCAACACAGGACCAGTAATCAAAGTACTGTCCAGTACAATGTTTGTGGCCAGTCTCATCATCTTGAATTCTCTTAACACATGCCTGTAATAAGTGCCGCAGAAGTTATATGCTTTTGGCCATAAAATCAAATCCTCAAAGCTCAAGAAATAGCCATTTGGAAGAAACCAGTAAAAGAAATGATTTTCAGTAGTAAGAAGATTTCAAAAACTCTTAAGAGCCTGAAATTCTGGCACCAACAAGGAGATGATCCACATTTTGCCAACAAATTATCGAGCATAATCTTATATCTTGCCAAGCAGCAAAGGATTGAAAATGAAGTAAACAGGTGTTTCGATGGACCCAAAGTTTTTTTTATAAGACATCAGATTTCAGAAGTCACTGAGCGAAGACCTCATTCATTTGATATCTAGATACTGGGAAAATGAAAACATAAACAAAAATAATTACATGTAAAAAAACCAAAATTTTCACTCATGCATTCTATAAACAAGTTTGAATACAAAAAATGCTTTACCTGATATTGAAGCAAAGGCTTCACACATTTAGGCTTGCATGATTCCTCAAGATACTTCTTTGGATCGACAGGTTCCTCATCCGCCCTAAATTTAATTGAAAGAGAGAAAATGCATGTATTGGTGAGAAACAAAATAGTGTAAATACATTCAGAACCATGAGGGTATATAACTTCATTATCTTCCCTGACACAGGTATTACTAGCATATCTCCATACGACTAATGCATTTGCATGAACATGGTCACATACATATCTCCAAATATAACAGTGCAAGTATAGTTTAACAAGCAGCAAAACAACATTCTTGCTTAAAACTGATCCAGCAAACGATAACTGAAAAAAAAAAAAAAAACTAACCTGGAACAAGCACGCTTACACAAGCCTTAAATGTTTTCTAAAGATAATGTCTCAAATGGTGCTACAAGATAGAGTCAGTCATTCCATTGTTACGGAAAACAGCGTCATGATCAGGACCCTTTAGACATTATACCTAAACAAAAAAAGTGAGGGCCTGTATACAACATGACCACTTTCTAGGAGATTTTATTACATATTTGAAAAGCAAGAACGTATCTAATCTATCTATCTTCATTTCATCTCCTTAAACAGCAGAGGATTACATGTTAAAGGAACCTCGCCTGGCCACGCGTGCTCCCAAGAATTATTGATTGAGTTCCCATTTTATCACAAAAGACCCATTAGATTGGAGCATTCAGTATTGCCCTGCTTTCTAGTCCATAACATAATAACTGTTTACTCCATTGTAAATCCAAAACCCACATCTCATTTACATCAACTTGTGCATAATTTAACAAATGAACAACAAAAATAAGATTAAAAAAAGACAGATTGTTATAAGCTTTAGAATCATCACATACATTTGACTAAAAAGCACTAAACTAAGAAGAACAGAGTCTCACTCACATGTATTAGAACTAAAAATCACGGTAGTAAGACAGTTCGCGACTTCCCTGCAATTATTTGAAATCAATTATCGGCAAGGATTGGTTTCAATTAATAACGATATCCAAAGGCAAAAAAAAAAAAAAAACTGCGAAAGAGACCTAAATATCTGGAGATGGGTAATTCGTTTGTAATTAAAAATACGAAACCAGCCGTCAAATGAGGGAACTGAAAATAAAGGATGGACGATGAGAGATCGAAATAGGAGTGACGTGACTAGGAGAAGAAATCGCACCTTGGTCGGGGGAGTTAGAGAAACGATGATCGGGAGATTGACACGGACGAAGCGACTGCTGGGCTAGTGGGGATTTATTTTTTCTAATCGAAGACCTCGGACTGGGACTGTGTAATGGGCCTGTAACATTGACCCACTTCAGTTCGGTCATTCGAATGGTAAATTTTAGAAGAAAAAAATTCTAAAAAATATCTCTCGTTCTTTATTTTTCATAGCTATTCTTCTATGTCGTATTTATTATGGAATTATCAGCTTTTTTATATGAAGAATAAATTCAATACCCCCTGGAAATACAAAAATCATTAAAGGAGGAAGGTTAATCTTGAATTGCACTGTACTTGTACATGGAGGGAGATTAGATACACACAAATGACAATGCTTTCAGTGTCTATGCCCGCACAAGCCTGGTAGATATATTTTTGCTCTTCTTGCTGTTGATGCTTCTCTAACCAGGAGATTGTTCTCACTTGATAGTTAGAGCACACGCGCGTTTGCCTGAGATACAAACATTGACAAAAGCTTTCTCTGGTTTATTGAACAGGTGCCCAAGATTGAAGGACAATATTTTTTATGGTATATTTTCCTTGGAACTTTAAAATAAATAAATGATGGAGCCAATATGAAGTTTCAAAAGGAAAATTTTGGAACCGTTACTCTCTCAAACAGTGCACGGAACAATGCTTCACAAAATCAAAAACTTCAAACATGGGTATCGAACTCTGGAGAAAACCACCGGGAGAGCAATTCATCAATTTAACCCCAGTTGAAGGCAAGGAAAACCCTGTTTTCTAGCCGACACTTCAACAGCAGAAATTGTCAAATCACTTATCTCTCAACGAAGACAGGTCATTGCATTTCTTTAGCAGACTCTTCCTCCACAAAACATCATTTGCTTTGTTAATTTATAACGATACTCATCCTTTTCCAGATAAACATCGAATTTAATCTTCCACTAAATTATTTTATATTATACTCCATATAATTTCATCGTACAAAACTTGTCAATTAATTTCGTGTTTAAAAGGACTACAGATAGTTTTTTAATTGCTCCAAACATTGGTATACTCCGAAATAATTAACATCTTTTACAATTCAAACAATTTTCAAACTATTCTCCAATAAAATGTAATGTTCGATAATATATTAAACTCGAATTTGAGACCCGTTGTGTAGAATTTAAGCTCTTAGTCATCATGTCACACCTCTTGAATGACTTTATCAACTTAGATCATTTTATTGAAAACAAAAAATAGCATGTATTGACTTTTTAGATAATATATTAAACTTGTTTTAATTAAGTAGGTTAATTTGATCATTTATCGCACATGTTTGGGATAAATTTCTTGTTGAATAACTACAAATTGATCTAATTAAACTTGATTGATTCAATAAAATTAATTAACAACTCGGTTCACTTGATCAAAACTATATATATATATATATATATATATATATATATATATATATTCTAATAATAAGATTATTATTTATTTTAAATGCATTAAACTATCTTTATAATTACCCGAGATAAAAATAACCCTCACTGTCGAACTTAAAAACAAAAGTTTAGAATAGGAGCAAGCGTGGCCCAAGACAAATATACCAAACCAATACCTTTTTGGATCGGCAGAATCAACCTCAGCCCTCCTCGCCTTATTTGAGCTTGTTGGGGGGAGCACTTGAAAATTACTTTTCTAAAATCTTTTTTTTTTGCTTTAAATTAAAATTTGTTTTAATATTTTTAAATATTTGATGTGTTGATATCAAATCATATTATTGATACCCTAACAAATTTATTTATAAACTAGCAAGACATGATCAAACCCAAAAAAAGATATAGCCGTGCTAAACCAATATGGTAGCAATAACAATTGAACTGGATTCAAACTTTTTCAGGTGATTTTATAAACTTGATTTTATAGAAGGTTTGACCAGTGTAATCAGTAGACACTTCAATGACCGCTAGATTACACTTGAAGATGTTGTGTAAGCAAATCTTGTTATTTTTTTAAATTGTTTTTTTTTTTTGGATTTTATTTTTGTTAGAATTCTTATTTACTTTTCTTTTTTGTTTTAATATTTTGACTTTTTTATTATTTTGTAAGGATCAATTTGTGATCTACTTAAAAGCGATGAAAACCTGGAGAGAAAAAAACTTATAATACTTTAATTACAACATAGGATTCTTTGTGTGGTAACCTATTTTGATAACTATTCCGTCTTTTTTTGTATCTGTGGCTATCTTCTGTGCTTACTAGAAGACAGCATGTGAGTTTACATTGTGCATGTATTTTTTTGAGACGTAACGTGATGATAAAAGACTGGAGATTTGCACAGCAGGTCTCGAGTTCGATCATGGCATGCATCTCTTGTAAGAGCCTGGGATAGTCAAGGTTTTGGTTTGTTTTTTTTTTATTTTAACTTGCTGGGAAATAGAGAATAACAGGTGCCTGTTTTTCCTGCAAATTATTGCTTCCGAGACTCTAATTTATATGACCAGTTACTTGTAAACAATTTTGACTGCCTTCTGTTTCTTCTGAGAGGTAAAAAACTGGAATGGAATTGCATAAACTCAATACCCCGCTTTACAACCCCTATCCCCCTCCTTTTTTTTTCATGGCATGGACCGAAATATGATCGCTATCCTTGAGCCATGCATTCCTCCAGTTCCCCTGTCTAACTTTTGGACTTCTGGTAGAATTTGACTGAAGATTCCTATTCTCCACCGAAAACTTGGATAAGCTCATTTTGTGACAAAATGAACATCTAAGAGAGACAGGGGATCTGAATCGAATTGCATGTGACTCTTCGATTGTCTCTAGTCTACATGGACGCATGCACGTGCAAGCACTACAGAATAACATAAACGATATGAAGTTGGTACATGTTCAATTGTCGTCATCTTCTATACAACTCAAAAAAGCGCTACTGATAGGAGTTGGAGAGATAGAGATACAGAGAAAGAACAGTAAGGCTTTCCTCTGATCAGATTCTGAATTGAGTAAGGTAATAAGAAGCAAAGCAGCAAAATCCTTATTTCCCGGGGAAAGAAAAGAAAAGAAAAGCTGTACACATGTATTAATTCAACTTCAGTAATTTTGAAAGGAAGAAAAAATATGGTATCAAAAGTAAAGATAATTACTGAACAGAGGGAACGTAATTACTTGGCAGGGACTAAGTAAAATGGAAAATGTAGCAGGATCACCAGGTTCATGGTCATCTCTTCCAACTTCTACTTCTTGCTAATGTATCTTTCATTCCACCAACAACCCATGTTTCCTTGGCTATATCAGTTGAAAGTTTATAGAAATCAGTATCATAGCTCGTCACTACCAAGCTCTCTTTTGGACTGTTTTTTCCCTCTTCCTCCATTAAAGCCTTCAAATTCTTTCCTTTCTTCTCTTCTTGCTTCCTGTCTTGCTCTTCACCACCACCACCACCACTTTCCTCCTCCTCCTCCTCTTCTTTCTCTTCCTGAACACTCTTTGCCGGAGCAGACCTACACCTCATAAGCAAGAGAGCATTTGGTGGTGGAACAGATGGCGCAGCTAGAGACTCATCATCGCAAGACCTCTCTTTCTGTTTAGCGTCTTCTTTGAAGAACCCAGTAGTGCTATTATGATTCTCTTGCAGCATCATGAACCATTTAGAAAATACGGTTCTTGAATCCTCATTGTCAACTCTTCCCTCAGCACCAGCATGGTTTTCTTGATATTCCCCGTACTCTTCATCTTCTTCTTCATCATTACTAGTGATATCTGATTGAGCTGGAAAGGAACCAAAGCATCGAAAATCGAATCTTATGTTTCTTAAACATGTTAAGAATTGCATTATATCTTTCTTGAATCCCAGTGAGTCAAGCCAGGTTGTTTTTTTGGCGCGTTTCCTGTTGTGAATCCTTTCAATCTCTTCCATTACTGATTGCCAGTTCTTGCTGGAACTTGCCTTGTGCCTGACTTTGATCTGCCCAGCACATGTTACTTTTGGTGAAGTTGGCTCTGATAACTCTGACTCCATCTGCTTGGTTTTGTTCCATAAGAGAGGGCTGGCTCGGCTTCCACCACCCCTAGGGCTGAATTTCTTCAAATGGTGGGGCCGTTGTTGTCGGTGGTGATGGAGGTTCTGGTGGGGTTTGCTAGGTTCCGATGGCCTCGCCGGACTGCAAAGGGGTTTGGGCATTAATGTTAGATGGGCTCTAGAAGGAAAACATACTAGCAGATCTGCTGATGGAGCTCTCCTGGTTTCTCTTCCTTTCATTTGGATTATTTTTTCCAGCTTAATATGAACTAATAACTCAGCTCCTCGTTTTCTTGTTTAGTTCTTCTCTGTAGATCTCGAGGTTGATGAACTATATGGTTTTTTTGGGTTTTGATGGGTCTGTGCAGAAGGAAGGTTTTAAAAGAAAGGTGGGAAGAGAATTGACAGCTTTCACTTGCTCTCACTGCCTTTTTATCAGTCTCCCTCTTCACCTCATTTTTTCCTGACACTCCTTTTTGTTGCCCTTATGCTTTTCTAATGCTTGCCAAACTAGTTTGAAAATTTAGTAAAGAAAGATGCGCACGAAAGTTGAAACCCACGAGCCCTGTTTAATGAACTAATCATACCCACAGCTCGTGACTTTTCGGAGCCATTGCTAGTTATTACTCATGCTAGTTTGTCTAGTGTCCTCATAAACTCCAATGCCACGTACCACCCTTCATGTAAAACAGTCAGCTTTATTTTTGTTAATTAGTATATCACTGCCATATTATGCCAAGCTCTCATCTTAATCAAACTGTACTGAACCAGGTAAAAGCACAGAAAAATAAAAGGTATCTTAGAGGGAGGGAGGCAGGGACAGGGAGTGTTGATTTTTTACCGGTAAAAAATAAAATAAAATAAAAAGCGCAGCACCGAAAGTTTCATTAATGGTGAAAATGGGATTAATTAGTAAAGGGAATAAGCCATGATGAAGGGGTGCGATGCACTTGAGAGCATGGGGGAGGTGGCCCACTCCAATCACTACACCTGGCGTTACGATTAGCCTTTCTTTGCTTTTCTTGGGGACCTTCCACGAAAGAGGTGAAGGTCTAGTATTCAATGTTTCTCTTTATGATTGACAGGAGGATACATATGAGAAACTAGAGCTCGAGATTTTTAAGCTATTTCATCACAAACCAAGTTATTAAGTTGTTTTTTAAAATATTTTTTTTAATATATTAAAATAATATATATTTTTTATTTTTTTAAAAATATTTTTTATATTAGCACATGAAAATGATATATATCCATAAAAAAAATAATTTAAAAAAATAATTAAAATCCAATACCAAACACTGATATTATGCCTCATACCCTCATGAATACTCAAAACCTCATATATAATTTTTAAATTTTTTACTTAATACATAATCAAAAAATCCGACTCATTGGGTTTTCATTACTGCCACTAACTATGATTTTTTTTTTATATAATTTGAGTTTTTTTATTTTAATAGTTTATTTGTATAAAATATATGATGGTAGTTTTGACCGTTATTTTTTAAGGGAAAGAATATATTTTATATAGGATTTTGATAGTATGTGCATGGTTATTACTATTTTTAAAAAATAACATCTTTAATATTTTAATAATTTGAAAAAGGAATTGTTCTTTTTTCAAGTTGCTGTCTTTTTCTTTCTACATTAGTCAGTATTAGAGTACAAATTTGATCACCATTTTAGGGATGACGACCAAGTAAGCTATTGTTCCTAGTTCAACCAAAACCAAGAAATGTTAGAGTTTTGCTAGTATTAAAAGTGGTGCTCCTGCCATTGAGAAAAAAAGTTTTTTTTTTCCCTTTTCTATTCAGCCTGGACAACCAACTTTTAGTTATATTAGTTATCTTTAACTATCTTTTATAGTATTCTTTCAACATCAATTTATCGCTTTTATTTAACATGTAACTAAGTCATTTGGTCATTAATTATTAATGAAATAAAAGATTTGTTGGTTCTAGTCATATTACCTGAATTCATAGTTGTCATTTCCATTTTACAATCCAAGACAATAGGTCGTTGACTTAACTCGTTGGTTAATGGGTTAATCTAAATCTCTTTTTTTTTTTGTTATAATTGATGTTGTTTTAGTTTATTTTCTTAAAATATTCTTAGTTTTGACCCGATTGGATTTAACAAGTTAATTAAATTACTAGGTTTGTTCAAGTCAAATGTTATAAATGGTTGAAAATAAAATTCAAACTCTAAATCATCAAGCCATTTAGAGTCGAGTTTAATAAATACACTGAAATCATAATGTTAGATCATGAACTAGATCAATGCTTATGCATTTCAACCACTTAAATTCAAACCGTGTTCTTACCAAAAGAGAAAAAAAGTAACAAATCCTCAATTTTTGTTTTATTACAGAGTCGAGATCCAAAATCTTAACTAAGACTCAAGTTTTGAATTGTTTCATTTAATTATTCAATTTACATTAAACCACCGTAAATCAATATTACCCCAAACATGACTACCATAAATAAATACAAATATTTATTCAACTCAATTTATAGAAACAATCATAATTAAACATGAAAAGAAAAAAAATCAAGAATACATGTGAGTTTATTCAAAACAAGATACAAATCAACATACGATTGCAATTTGCAATTCAACAAAACAAATCACAAAAAAAAGTGTTCAAATGCTAAATAAATCACACATGGGATTAAAATTGGTGTTTTTCAGGTGTTAAAGGGGGTTGAAACTAACCCAGAGGATTATAGCAGAGAAAACAAAAGAAAATCAATGTAGGCGCGTGTATACTACATGTGTTGACTAACAATCTTGCTTTGGAGGCTTCTTCCTTGTGTTTCAAAGCAGAGTGGCACGTGGACAGCATCGTGATGTGGAAAATCCCCTCTTCTTTTAGACGGTGGTGGTGGTGGTGGTGGTGGTGGTGATGTTGCCAGCCTTATTCTGAGGTGGGAGATCGACGGTTGAGGAGAAGTTGTCACTACTGGATTTTCTAGACTACTTTTCCCCCTTTTTCTTTTCTTATGCTAGGGTTTTTGCAAGTTTATTTTGTAAGAATATCTCATTTTCAATCTCTGCACGTGTCTTTTTATATCTTCTCTTTCATACAAAATAGGAAAAATTAAATTGATAAAACAACGTCAGGAAATTATATTGTATTTCTATTGACAATGAATTCCTAATCAATTAAATTTCTCCTACTAATGTACAATTAATATCTCTTTCATTAATTTTCCAATCTTGTTGATCCTCTCATTTATTTTTCTTTTGAATAATCTCATATTTGTTCCTAATCACATCGCTTCGTTTGTTCTTGAACTATTTTCTTTGCCAAACAATGAAACCGTAATGACTCTTCTTCACCATCCAAACATCAAGCGATGCTCGAACGTACAGGCTGTAATGAAGGTCCAATAAGCAAAGCTCCTTTTCAAGCAAGAACAGAAGAGAGAGAGAGAGAGAGAGGGGCAGGGCCGAGGGATCATGCTAATTACTTTGCTGTCGAACCTCGCTACTTTTAAGAAAGGCTCGAAAAGAATGCGGGCCAAGCAAGCTAAGCATACTGATTAGCAAACGAAAGCAGTATCCCATGACAAGGCAGCTCCTTTTCTTCTATCTACTCATCATTGAGACATGGTAGGGTTTGAAGAAGATGGTTAGAAGTGGAGAAGCCTGGTCTTAAAAAACTCATACCTTCCCTATCCTACCTATCATGAGTGGTAGCGTCCCTATCTTCTCAGCTTGTGGGTCTTTTCTTTTGCATAGCACCTGTTTGTCAAAAAGAACCTGGTTTAGGACCTCATCAAGTGCTCTTGGCCAGTTTTGGTTGAATTCTAACTGGTTGCTTTAAGAGGAGACAAATGGTGGCATTTGAAAGATTGAGCAGAGAGAATATTGCTATGAAATGCATTCAAACATACTTGCTATCAGGTAGGATAATTCCACACTCAATGAATTATCATCATGGGAATTAGGTGCGCGTGGATTATACACTGTAATAATCAACATATACATGTATAATTTACCACTAAAATTCATGTCATTGACCAATCAAATTTCTCCTGGTCCACGGGAATCCAATCCACCTGCTAATCGAGTAGCTTTTTATATGCGTCGAAGGTCCTAGGAACAAACCGACAGAAGCTTTCAGGGAGGAGTTCAGTTGAGAATCATTGGTAATCACTTTGATCAATATTTTCCGAGATAAATAATGGAGATGGAATCCCATTCGGCAGGGTTCGATGCCTTTTCTTGTGCGCTAATCTTTGTTCCTGGTATATATCATGTGCTCTTATAGCAATGACAACAAACATGGATGGCGTAAGGCCCTACACAGTGCGACCCCATCATGATTAATGAAATGAGAAGCAAAACCCAATCATCGACTCAAAAAAATCTGATGAATCATTATTTCTCCCTGTTTAATGTAATATGGATTCTTATTTGCATCCTTCCTCGGACATGAGAATTGGTTCTGGACAGCTAGTGGGCTAACGACCGGCACAGATCGAATGGCTTGAAAATTCTTATTTCTTGACGTCTCTTTTGTTGGGCCGGCCTTCAATCGGTTCATCTCTGCTAGCCGTTGTCATCATGGATGGGTATGGATCCTGTTGGGTCAATCAGCCATGCAATGTTTATTTATCCTGTTGATACGCAGTCAGTTACTCGCATGAAGTTTGACTCGTTGCATTGAAGCTTTGCGACCACACCGGGTGGTAAAAATTCGAACTCTCACAATTTGCGATTCCCACCTCCGACACATTTTCAATTTTTCATTCATCACGAGAGCCTTAGTTTATGCTTTAGTCCTGCATCTTTGACCATAATAACTTGTATCATGAGATCTCAACGCCTGTTTCTTCTTTTTTGGTAAAACACCCGATCAAAAACTAACTAACTACACCATCATAATGCCTACTTTATTTCGCCTTTTCCGTAAAATTTGAACATATTTACAGGGGAGCAGCAACTTCAATATTTTAACTGGAAAAGCTTGTGATGATGAAATGTCATTGTCATTAAAAGATGATAGATCGATGATGGAATTTCAGTAATGAAGATTCAAATTTATTGACACAATCTATGTATCATAGTTATACAATATATTTTGAATTGTATATGTTTTACTATTTTGAATCTTTGATGATGACGATTGATTTATATTCTTGTAATACTCATCATTCGGTTACATCCATCAATTTTAAATTCATGGGCCTAACATGGGAAAAGGGAAAAAAATGCCTTAGATTTTTGAAGATCTAGAGTAAATCACAGCCCATTTTGATCAGTTAAGGCTCAATAAAGCCCGTCGTTTTCCCAAATGAAGTTGAATGTGCAGGCAGCCCCACGCAGAAATTCAGAAACATTCCACTCAGTTTCCTTCTTCTCTTTTCTGCTTGTAACCGGGAAAAATATAAACACAAATTCAAAATCAATGAACTTCAATCATCCCCAGCATCTGCTTTTAAAGTCTTCTCATAAAACAACAAGGTGCCTCGTCAAACCCGAAACTTCGGATTTAATACTATCAGTCCTCGGAGAAAGTGGTTTCTCAAATATCCACGTTGATGAACTTGTGAAAATAAATTCTCGTGTTCTCTACAGCAATCTTGAGAAAAACGTTAAGCCCAAAATGAAGTTATTTCAGGATTTGGGCTTTAGCTCCACTGACATCGCTGACATAATAGCAGCTGATTCGTTGATTTTAAATAGCAGCGTTGATCATAAGACTTGAACTTCTGTTTCCATATTTGAGGAATGTTTTGGGACTGAATGCCGACCTTTCTAAGGTGTTAAAGATTTCTAGGGATCAGCGTCAAAATAGCAGATAAAAAATTAAAAAAATAAAAGCTAAAATGAAAAATAAAAATAATTAATTCCAATCAAGAACAATAATAAATCAAAATCTTGAAGCTGCAAAAATGAAAAAATAAAGGGATTTAAAAAAAATCAAAGGAATAAAGAACTAAATGAAAAATAATATATATGATCAATTTCAATTGAAGTACAAAATTGAAATAAATTAAAACTTGTAGGCCAAAAATATTAAAAGAACAAAAAAAAATCAAAAATCAAAAGAATAAAGATTTAAATGAAAAACAACATATATGATTAATTTGATTTACATAGTACAATTGAAAAAAATAATCTTCTATTGAAGAAATTGGGAAGAAAAATGAAATCATAAGACTAGGGTCTGAAATGAAACACTTATAAACATAGAGGACATGCATGCATTTTGTCGTTATAGGAAAGAGAAAAGGGGAAAAAAAGAAACACTAACCACCGACATTCCCCTGACCGTCTTAATATGACAAACACCTCATCATGAGGATGAGGATATGACAGCGCTCCCGAAGACATGATGGCCGAACATTTTCCACCGTCAACTGACATCGAATGCATCGCTTGAAAGGAGCGATCGACAAAAAATTGCTAGTGTGAAAGTATCGCCAAGCCCAAGTATCAGACCTTTGTTTTTATCATTTCTAAGTGTATTTAAGTAGTTTTACTGTACGCAAAGCGTGAAAACCCATACTACCCTTTTCTCTAGCTCCTTGTTTGTGTCCCATCGAAGGGCAAAGTCAATATTTCACTGTTCAAGATTATATAAAAAACAAAAACACCCCCAATAGTCTGTCTTTTGGCTAACACCCGGGATAAATAAGTAATTTCACCGTGCAAATAAAACAAAAAGAACTATAACACCTCAGAATAATATACAAATGGCACACATGTACCACTATAAATATTCAAAATACCCTCGGCACTCCAGGTTAAATTTTGCAATCAATGGATGCAACTTTTTTAGTCATGGGTAATAATGTCGGCGATTGAATTATAGCGAATGAATTTTCTTTTTTCGCCTTGCATGTATGCTATCTTATTTTTCTTACAGTTCATCTATTATCATCATTGCCTGTGATTTAAATTATCAAATGGTTCCAGTATCAAGCTTATTTTATTAAAAATAAAATTATCACCTTAATATCAAGTTCTAATCCTAGAAGAGCTGAAAATGACCACAGCTCTCTCTCAAAAACGCATTTAATGGAAAGCCCTTCCATAAATCCTTTACTTCCTGTTGCCGGTACACCGACTCCAAGATGTCGATCTACCGCAGCGCGTGTTGTACATGTCAAACACGCAAAATTAATGTTTTTTCTCTTACTATGCTATTATAGATTTATAGTTTCCAGATTTTGGGGTGGACTGGTTTCATATATACACATCGCCCTATCCAGACATTCAAATAAAATATCAAACAAGTTCCATCGATCTGCTAAAATCTCCATTAAAATTATAAGAAATCTAGAACATATATATATATTCACACAGATATAGCCTCCCTCAATTATAAAATTCTAAACTCAAACCAAAAAACAACAACAATTTTTAAATAAAAAAGAGATCAGAAGGAATTCATTTCCAACAAATAACTCTCGTTCTTAAGAAGTACCTGTACAGCTTCTCCATAAATCCCACCACCAAACGTACCGAATGCCAACTCAGCATCCTCCGCATCCCCTCCACCGTCCCCAGCACCGTTGCAAGGCCTTACCACCACCAGGGTCACACCTTCCACCCAAACTCCATCCCTCAACTGCACTCTTTGCTCGTGCCTCATTCTCATCCTCACGCTTGGCACCACCGTCCGCCTCCCCACCTCCTGCCAATCTACTCCACGCGCCACAACCCCACTCTCCTCCCTGCACTCCCTCAACCCTTCCTTCTCCATCGCCACCGTCCCTTCCCCTTCTCTGTCCACCAAAACCAGCCTCTCCATCTCCCGATGCTCCTTAACGACGTCGTTCAACAGATAATGCCTTGCCGATGCCGCGATCAGCGCACTTATTGTCCACACGACCCTTGTTTTTAAGCCCCCCGCAAAATCGATTTCCGCGTTCTCGGAATTTGCTTCGCGGCGAAACCCGAGAATAACGCAGCTTTTCAAAGACTTCCCGAATTCAGCTCTCCATTTAATAACGGCTCCTCTCTCTAGTTTCAAGTCTCCAGTTGGCAGTTCGATTTGTAGGTCACGGATCCGGTCGAACTGGTTGAGGATACGAGCCGGAGAGTTTTGGGCTTGGTTTCGAGACGTGGGTTTGGAGTCGGGCTTGAATAGATCGTGAATGGACTTGAGGAGAGATTTGAGAAGAGTGACGAGCGAGCCGGAGTCCGACTCGGGTGAGATGACGCAGTCGACCTTGAGAGAGAGGGATTCAGTTTGGGGGACGAGTGAGTTGAAACGTTTCGAAACGGAACGGCAACAGATGAGCGTCTTGATGTCGGAGATCGAGTTGAAGACGAGGAGGATTAAGGAGTCCGGGAGTCGATCAAAGCCGTCCATTGCTTCGATCATTTGATTTTTAATGATGATCATTCGATTTGGATTTAGAATTAGATTGGATTTGTTCTGCGTGTAATTGTTGCCCTGCTTTGCGTTTTCTTTCTTTCTTTTTATTTTTATGGAAAGAAGACTTGTAAAAGAAGTGAGAGTGGGTTTTTTGAGACGGGAACTACGGGTAACAAGAGCGTGCTTTGAGGATGGTTGTACGTTTGACCGGTGTCCAATTGGACTGTGGGACCAACTTCGCTACTTGCCACCCGTTGACGGGAACTACTGCATCAGCGTTTAGTTAGCTGGGATCTACCACGTGGCGCAAATCCTAGGCCCGCAGCCAACTGTGATACACCGAACCGGGTTCGGTGAACCTTTCATTCTTTCTCACTTCTTGACAACAAGAATTTAGATGACTTTAGTACTTGTTTCCGTGGGCTGTTTAAAACGGTTCGCGATATTCTGAATTTGACAGGCCGAAAAGATAAGGTTTTTTTTTAATAAATAAATAAAATAAAAATGGGATAAGGTTGAGTTTTATTTGAACGAAAACATTAATTAATTTGATCCGCCCCCCAAAATATCATTAATTTGATACAGGAAATAGCTTGAAGTGAAGCTCACAATCAATTAGACGTTTCTTGAAATATCTTAATCCTTGAGCGCAAGAACAGTTACTTTAAAATTCGTCTTAGAAACATGGTTAGTAAAATATATTAATATTTCAGATATGCGTGATCTCCTTGGGATTGTGACGTCGCGCAAATCATTTGACTCGGTCCTGTCGTGGATTTAGCTCAGCAACAAAGTAGATAGACGATTTATTTATTAATTATAAAAAACTAAGAGTTGAGGACTTTTACCAAACATGTATTTTAATAATGTAGTCAGACATTTTTATTCCTGTTAAATAAATTAAAAAATAGAAAATGAGACATTTTTTTTTATCTGGAAATATGTTAAAATAATATTTTATTATTATTTAAAAAAATATTTATATCAAAATAATAAGAAAACATTAAAAATAAAATAAAATAAAATTCAATTTTTTTCATCTCTTATTTCTTCCTAACACCGTGTTCTTCTCTTGCCTGCTTTTTTACGAGAGAAAAAGAGAGACATACTTGGGAAGAGAGATTGAGAGCCCTATAAACCAGAAGAAAGCTTTGACTATGGAGGTTGATGTCTTCCCTTTCACTTAGTTTTGATGGTTCGAGCCTGCCTATTTCATCAGGTCAGCTAACAATGATTTTTTTTTCGTGGAATGGTTTATCAGGGTTCGAGATCCTGTGATGGCGTGGTTTAGTGTTTGGTGGCGGAGAAATTCAATCTCCACTCTAAGATGTTTTTCCATGGTTCGTGTTTGTTAGATTCTTAATTAGGTCTTACCTGATACCTGAAGTTTCTTTGGTTTGCTTTGCAAGTCTAGTGTAGCCTCATTATTTTTGAAGCCTGTTTTTTAGCAGAGGTTCTGTGTGAAATTCAATCGCCAGCATCTTCATCTATAAGGATACATCCAGGGCTGTGAGAGCATCTTCGCCCAGTCAGGGAGAGGGAGAAATTTTGAAAAGTCATTGGAATAATTATATGCTCTTAATTTTCGAATCCAAAACAAATATTTTTTCTGGGAAACATACACGCTTGAACATAATTTTGATCACAGTACTTTCAATCAATCACTTGATCAGATCAACTAAGTGCTGGTTTTTTTTGCAATCCGGTGCTTGGTAAATCAAAGAGCATCCATAGAAATGTCATAGGTAAAGATAAGACTAGCATCCTACAGTATTTTAGCTTGTTGATTTCGATCTAGCTAACCTCGAGAAGAAGTGGACGATGGGAACGTATAATTGTGAAATTGCATGATCAGTAAAACTTTTAAGAGAATTAAACATGACCTCCCATATTTATTTAACCTACTATTGAAAAGGAACAAAAATGAGACGCACGGCTTAGGTTAGGTTTAACACCATTGCCAAAGGATCCAAAGCTCAAGCAATATACCTGTTACTTCACCAGATATTAGCTTGTATGATGGTGGGTTTGGTGGGAAGAAAGCAAATTTTGCTGCCATTGATGATGTTACCCCTCCCATCTCTCCCTATGATTCCTTTTTGTTTCTTATGTTCTGCATAAACATTCTATTCCAAAGTTTCCTACTTTATTTCCGAGAAGTTGGAGGTAAATTGCAGCGCAAAGGGGAAGGGTTTGTTGGGAATATAATTTATTCATAATTAAAAACAATTTCTTAATTCTTTGAATAAACTACGTACATATGAACATGTACGAAAGCAGTGATGTATTTTTTACTCGCACCATAATATTATTATATCCATAAGCATGTTTTAATCACTGCTGTCTTTCACGTACTCGAAAATAATCGGGTTGCTGTGGAATCCTTGGTGTCAGTGTTATTTTATGCAGCAATAATATGATCAAGGGTACTATTGAAGCAGCAACCCTAATACACAGACACGTTCTTCATCTGTTCCCTCCCGTTATATAAGTGGGAGGAACTTCTCCCGGAAGATTAGACAGCTGCTGGATGGAAGATAGTAAAAATATCATTTATCGTCTCCCTCGTCTATTTCTTTCTTTTATTTGATTAACTTCTCTCATTCTTCTTATCCCTTTTCAAGCAAACCACCAATTTCTTGAAAACCTTGAATCAATATTACACACTACTTGAATCTCTATGAAAATCATGTCGAAGATCTATTCTATTTTCACCTCTCCTTTTATAATTTATATGCTTTTTTATTCGGTTTCAATCAAGGAAAAAACAGAACTTGTGGCCCGTATATATTCTCCATGCCTCTTTCGGTTCGGAGACCATTGGTTTAGTAACATTTAAAAGAAGGGGATGGGAAAGAAGAGAGAAGCTTTTATTAAAGAAAAAGAAAGACAGAGAAAGATGGAATTATCATTGCTTGAGCTGTTGTTTTTCAGATTCTCCTTTAAGGAGTCATCAGTTATCTTCCAATTCTCATGAGGGGTTTTATTTTGGACGGCTTCCAATTTTTTTGTTTTGATCCAAGGGCTGAAAGGTCATACGGGTCCCTGGGAAATGAATTAAACAAAGCTGAAAAACACCCTGCCATTGCCCGACGCCGTACATTTTCACTTTGATTATATTCTTGAGGAAACTCCGCCGCCACCTTCCCTCCTGCAGCTCGGCCCTCTAGGCGGAGACCATTTTTCCCGGGGAGAACACTCACTTTATCAGTACGTATAGATGTCCAGGGCAACACCAGAAAGTTTCGATACCGTAACTTTCGTTGCATGTTTGATGTGAATAAATTAGCGGGGCTTTGTTTGTTTGTTTTTATGATGGGACTGGGGCTTCAATGGTCGTGAATCATGGGTTTAAGCCCTACTTTTGAATGCTAAGGACTTAATTATAATACTAAACTGGGAATTATATGCATCTCATCAATGATATGTCTACTCTTGTGTTACAAAATAAATCAGTCTCCTTCTCATCATACTTCTGATTATATTTTTTACATTTTTTATGTGTTTTTGTATGTTTATGCTTTCCTTTTCTTCATCCATGCATATAAGTTGTATTTTCCCCCTCTCTATGTGTGCTTCTAGGCTATTGCTCCTCTCATATTTTAATTTATTTACATGTCCTGTGAAGTTGACATATACGAGTCTTTGCATCATGCCATGAAGGCTAAAATTCAGACTTTACTTTGAATTGATATTTGGTCATTAGTTACTTTTCATCCTTATATAATTTGGTTATTAGTTATCGGATGTACAAGATCAAACTACATGCTAATGATAGCATTGAGTGTTATAAGACTTGGTTAATTGCTAGAGGCTTTACTCAACAAAAAACATTGACAATTCAAAATCTTTACTTACTATTGCTCGTTATTCTACTAAAGCTGAATATATGACTTTATCTTATGAGACTTCTAAAGTTTTATAACTTTAATATTTATTATTAGATTTATGGATTACTTCTACTTTTGTGTCTATTATTTGGTGTGAGAATTTATGTGTTACTTATTAATATTCAAATTCTATATTTGATGTGATTACTAAACATATGGAGGTTGATTATCACTTTATCACTGTTAAATTAAAAAAAAAAAGAAAGGAATTTAGATTCATTTTATTTTATCCAAGGATCAACTTATTGATGTTCTTAAGAAGTCACTTTCTAATATATTTTTTTCTCATCTTAGATTCAAGCTTTTAGTTGAGACCTCAACCTTACCTTGAAGGAGTTTACTATAAGTAGTATTGATTTATAGAATGCATATTATAGCAATTATATTTACCATATATAATGTATAGATTTGATCTCGTGTTGTACTCTCTAACTTTACTATTATGCATTGCCCTATATATATAAATAGTAAAAGAGCGCTACCTAATTGGTTTAACCCTTTTATTATTCTCAACTAAGACTACTAAGATTTTAGTAGACCATTTATTATTAAAAGGCATATCATTATGTCTATAATTGTGTGGCTATTCCTTTCACAAATACCATTACTTATAAATTTAGATAAGTTGTCTAATGATTCTATCGGTCTAACAAAAATTTGTAAATTTATGTGAGTTATACTATTCATAATGATTTGTTCAAAGTATTTTATTGGTTTGTCAACTTCATTCTTAACAAGTATTTTATACCTTTTAAGGATTCCAAAATTCATAAAAACTCATAATAATTATGAGAACTTTTTGGTCAATTCTAGATGTTTAAATATCAGTCTACTTGTAAATTCAATATTTACATCAAAATTTTAACCATCAATTCTATATTAAAGTTTTGAATTATTTAAGTATTGAAAAAATTCTCAAGAATTCAATAAACTAGTACTTATATCCTAAAATGTATGCAAACACGTATTTTTTTTCAGCATAAAAATAGGAAACAATATATTTCTTTTTGTATTTTTTAGGAGGCTTGGTCGTAAGCAATTAACTAGTTTTTTAATTGTATGTTTTTATATATTTTATGAAACAAATATAAAATGAAATGCAAGACACACACACATTCTCTTTTTTATTTGTTTTTGCTACATAACTAAAAATTAAACATGTTTACATAACAACAGAAAATAAAAAATTAATAAGATTTTAAATGCACACATTAATATCTAAAATTATTAAAAATGCCCTTCAATAATATAAAAAATCATCTAAAATCACAAAATAAACTCGAGAACAGTGCTAGAAACAATGGTGGCGAGTAGACGAACAAATTTTTTTTTTGTATTTGTTTGGTTCTTTTCAAAATAAAAAAAGAATATCAAAGTCAAATAAGATGAAAAATAAAATATTTCTAAAATGATTTATGAAAAGCTAAATGCATTAATTAGACATTAAAAATTCAAATTTTTTTGAGACGATGGTGGAAAAAACTAAAAACGATGTAAATACATGAAAAAATATATATTTTTGGTTTTTGTTTTTGCTATTTTTCTTGGTTTTTCCATAAATAGGGTGAAAAAATTAAATAGAAACAATCATAATGATCATTAAAGCGTAAAATGGCTAGTTGAACAAAGTTATTGAAAGGCATGATTAGAGACTCTTTTATATCACTATAAGAGGATGCTTTTTGTTGTGTTTTAGAGGTTATTCTTTTGCCTTCGAGGGTCCCTATTGTTGATATAATTTTCTAATTCTGAACTCTCTTTTCTACCATTAATAAATTCTAAAGTTGCTGTGTTTTGGAGTTGCTACTGATACATTTTGTTGCTGCTCATTTCTTTTGTTCTAGTTGTGTTTCTATCGCGTTTGGAGGTTTGTTCGCTGCTGCTGCTGCTAGAAAAACTTAGTGGCTGCTGTTGCTGTGTGATTCTGCTACGAAGAAGATTTTGTTGTTGCGATAGGACACCATCATATCTGGTTGCTGCCAAAACGTGGTTGCATTTACTAATATCAAATGGAGAAAGAATATTGTGCTTTTATCTCCCAATCAACCCTTCCCCGGGTATCAATTATAACAATTTTTTTTATTAATTTGTGACATAAAATATTTAATCTTTCAAGCTCTTCTTCATTGACATTAAACACGCACATACATAACCCTTATGTTTTTAGAAACATTACAAGCCGAGACTATCATAATCTGATAAGTTTTTTTTATGATAATGGAGAGTATTATTGATACCATGTTATCTATTTATAAAATAATTCACTAGTTAAACAATAATATCAAACACATGTTATTTCTTATCTCAACAAGTGCCTCCCTCGCACCAATAATTAGAGATTTCTAGTAGTTTAGTTTAAGGCACCCAATGATGGATTGAATCTAGTGGGGAACCTTTTCTTTACAGGTTTGATCGAGGCAGAGAGGTATTTTCCATTGTTTGGAAGCATGTTGGATGTCGCCATATAAAATTGATGTCCTCTTCAAATCAACCACTTTAAGTGGATTCCAACACCTCTTCAACCATGGATTCCCCTCTCACCTTACTAGTGGTTTTCCCTTTCACTACCTAACCCTTGAAAACAACCATTAAACTAGAAACTCGAACTATCATAAAATATCTGCATTCGGATTTGTTTAATCTAAACTGGACGTGGGCTCTCGCAGATCTAAGTGCCCAATGGTTCAGCTCGACAATTCTCTTCCTGGGCAATCGCCATGTTTCTACTGATTCAGATCTATATCTTGAAACCTGCGTGGTTTTGTTGTCTTTTCATATTGAGGGTCAAGAGGAACATATGTTAAATGACCCTTCAGTTTTTTAAAAATAAAAAATAACGAATAATGAAAGAAAATAAAACCATCTCACTGTCTTTATTAAATATATATCTGCTCAAGTTCCATTAATTATTGTGTCCCTCGCGGCGGCCTATACGCGATGACAAGTCTTTCCTTCTCCGGCTTTCTTTAGCTTATTAGATTTAGCTGTTTTTGTCACGT
The DNA here is from genome assembly GCA_964035475.1 of Salix caprea. Lineage (NCBI taxonomy): Eukaryota > Viridiplantae > Streptophyta > Magnoliopsida > Malpighiales > Salicaceae > Salix > Salix caprea. The sequence continues at coordinate 13,068,737 of OZ037755.1, read as the reverse complement.
AGTAATACTTTTGTTGCCTTGAAACTATGTTGAACGCATATTTTGTGCCTGAAATAGGCAGTTGATGTAGAATAGGATTAAGAGTTGTGACTTTAATTAGGATGAGAATATTGACCGGAAAGACATCAAACAATTTAAAATGTTGTCATAGTGCTATGAAGGGATGGTAATAAATAATGGAAATGTGTGGATAAGATGTTTACAATACTTACTTGATATATCAGAGGAAAATGTCTACTGATCTTGGGTAAGGACAGTGCAGAAGGATGACAGGTTAGCGTGCATTGAAGAATAGGATCATTATCGACTATAATATATCAAGGTTCTTGAAAATTGTCAATACTGAATAATTAAAGGGAGATAAGGATGGCCTTTCTTGTGCCATAGTTAGGTGACAATATTCGAAAGCGCAAGTCCTAGTTCAATAATGGACCGAATGAGCAAACATAAGTAGCAGTCGAAAATGAAAAATCAAAGGAAATGGAATCGATAATGAGAAGAAAAATCATCCAACAACCTCTCGTTCAGTTTCAAAGAGTCACATCATGTTTTTATTTGGAACTCTTTTAAAGATGGCATCGTCTTCGATGGGAGGGCCATGCATAATTTGGATTTTTTTCATTTCTAAGTAAGAATTGTAGGCAGCTCAAAGATGTACAATTTGCGGTTTATTGCAACATATGGCTGGTTTATACGCACGATACATTCTCGCTAAAAGTTGGTTACATGTGAATATGAACTTGCTATAAAGACACTACTGAGTTCTTACACTCGTAATTGATGCATTGTCGCCATCTATACGAGAATGGAACTCCCTTTTTTTAGAATTAGGTATCCACTTGGATATAAATGATTGAAATAAAGTGTTTGCTCTGCATATATATATGTGTGTGTGTGTGTGTGTGTGTGTGTGTGTCTGAGAGGAATTGATGCATTCTCGTCATCATCTTGCATATTGTAAAGGCTATTGATGGGGGCAATTCCCTAGTGTTCCTTGGTTTTTATACTAAAATATACATAGAAAAACCTAGACATTTAAACCTTTGCTCGAGAAAATTATGCCTATTTAATGTCCAAAGAGTGCCACGATTCCGACTCGCTTGATATGCTTGCAACTTATGTCGATGCTCTCCATTATTGAGTTTTCAACACCGTGTGTGTTGGTGTGGACACCACGTACGGTGAAGAGACACTAGCTTCAAGAGCTAGATTCACATTGAGTTTGACTGCCAACAATTACAGCTAGCTGCCGATTTGTTTGTGTCGAGGAAATAAACAAAACATGATCAGACCACAGATCTCCAAGAGAGCATGGTGACAGTTTCTTTCATGCTATAGTATTATTATTATATATCCCACCTTGTACATGAGGGATTGCTAAATTATTAGAGCACGAGGCACATGCCCATTAATTCAGGTGGACATCAAAGTAACTTGAATTAATCAGTTTGGACTCGAACAATGCACGGTTATTCATAAATTAACTCCATGTTTCGCGTTGCACGATGGAGTCCTTTGATCATTTTTTTTTTAACAAAGAGTCCTTTGATCATAACCAATCGAAAGCTAGCCGGTTCAGGAAAGTGTTCCATTAAACAAATATTTGTAACCCACTGTTTATCGTGTCCAGAGGGGACGATCCATTTCGTGAAAAAAAGGTCCTCCACCTAATATCTGACAATTGCCATTCTTTCAGACGCTTCAAAAAATATTGCAGAATGGTTTTTTGTCGGTTTGTTAAGTCAGTGATAGAACGATGTTTGTGGCTAATATTTTTTTTCGTATATTCAAACCAATTTTCTCACTTCTTCAAATAGTTTATCGCTTTTCTTAGGACCCTATTGTGTCTCTGTCTTCCATGTTATAAGATCATGTGTGCCTCTCTTTCATGTTATATCGCTTTTCTTAGGACGATGTGTTGCTTTGTCTAAAAAATAATATATAACCTTGACCCGCCCTGGAATACTGACTACTTGTGCTGTAAGCCAAACGAATATTGCCACCCACACCTCTTCCTTTTAATTAATTACTTTCTAAATCTTGAATTCATGAGACAACAGTGGGCATGCACGAGAGAGAGAGAGAGAGAGAGAGAGAGAGAGAGAGAGAGAGAGAGAGAGAGGGAGGGAGGGAGGGAGGGAGAGAGAGAGAGAGAGAGAGATCCTAAGTTGTGGAATCTCCTGTGTTCCATTTCCCCCGTCCATTTATACTATCTCGATAAACAAGAGAACTACATAATATTCCAGGCCACACCCGCGCCTAACTTTTAGCCAGGGTGGAGTCAGCTTGATCTACTATATTTTTACACTCTGCATTGTCCTTGTAACGAAGATCGCTTCCACTCCACCAATCGTCGTAAAAAGTCTTTAACCTGTTAAGACATATATGATTTATTAGTCCAACTTGTAAAATTGAAAATTTAACATTAATTATAAACTGCGTAATAAAAAGTGCAATTTATATATAAATATAGGAAGAGAAAATAAAATTCGGATCAAATCATAAAAGAGTTTTCGTAATCTTCGCATTAAAACATAACAAAAATGTTGCTTGTTACGTTAAAGAACTTGCCTCTTTTGGTTCCTGTAGAGAATAAGAGGCATTTGTTTCCTTAGGAACTTTAGAAACAAGAATCCCAAGCCCTTGCCCCCTGTTTCTCAGAACCTGTATAGCATTCATACACGTACCAGATTGTTTAAAAGAGTTGAAATTTGGTTATAATATAGAGCCGTTAGTAAGAGAAACGACAACAATTATAGTATTGCATATACCTTAAATGCATCCTCATCGGTTTGATCATCTCCAATATAGACCGGTAAAACGTCAGTAGAATTGGCAAATCCTGAGGAAGAAACAGTCAAACCATTAGGAATCTACCGTTGCATGAGCGATTAGCAACAATATAATTAATGAATTGAGAAAATTGTACACTCACCTAATGACTCTAGCAAGAACTCTAGAGCTTTGCCCTTGTCCCATTTAATGGTGGGCCGGATTTCTAAAACCTGTTTTAATTAGTAAAAGATGGTTAGGCACATTGATTAAATGGTATAATTAATTATTTTTCATGACAATAAAACAAGCAGTTGCTTGTGATTAAGAAAATGAGTGAATACCTTCCTCCCTTGAGTTAACCTAAGCTTGGGATAATCATTGAGAATTGATCTAACTTGCTCTACTAATATAGCCCACATCTGTCGGGGAGATAGAAAAAAATCAAGGCAGCTATGTATGTCAGTAACCATTCACATTACCCCTTTTAGTAAACGAAGGCGAAGAGAAAAAAAAAAGAAGAGGAAAATGTACCTTTTCCTCAACACATCGAAAGTGTACGGATACGCAGAATTTGTTGTTTTCTACTTTAGCTCCCGGGATAGATTTTGTTCTCTCAAGCAAAACATTGTAAACCTGTAAATAAAATAAATTTCACAGAGTTACATTGTTTTCCTGAATCAAGTTCTTGCTTCCTAATTTTTTCAGACGGTAAAGGGAATCAAACCTCATCGATCATGGGTAAAAACTCACTGGCAGGTTGAAAGAGTACACCACCCTGAAACAAACATCGATGAATTAATTAAATATAATACTTTTCAATGAATAAATACAATTAAAACTCAAACATCCACTAATGGAAAGCAATAAATAGAGAAGAATTATCGGAGCTCACTTTTTTGTATTTGCAACTATTTTTAGATGGTCCCTTGATGTCCATGCCATGGCTACCAGCATAATAAAGCTCCGACAGTCTTACAAAGCTATACACCTGCAAGATTTATACAAGAAGAAGAAAACAATATACTATTTATTTCAGCAGGGGGGGAGAACACTCCATGAACACCAACTATAAGTTTTATTGCTTTCAAAATAATAATAATAATAACAGCAGCAGCAGCAGCAGGAAGAGATACCTTATTTCTACACCTTCCCGTCACTATAGCCGTGGGAAAGTATCTAGCAACGTCCTTGACAGCTTCTCTCATCTACAATTTTGGAGGAAAATGAATGGAAAACAGCATTTAGTATAGATGGGGGGGAAATCATAAAACTAAAAAACTATATCCTGCAGATATAAAAGCACTACTAACCTCATTGGTCATGAATGCTCTGTCAGGATCTTCAACAATGGGTGACAGTGTACCATCATAATCTAGGAACATAACGATCTGCTTTCCCTTTGAGCCTTTCACTATTTGCTCAAACATGTTCAAAGCAGAAGGATGGTTTACCTGTTTGATATTTTATGAATTCACGAGGATACAGAATTGTTAGTAAAGTTTAAAGGGAGAGAATCAAAGACCGATTTGAAAGAACGATGCAAGAGTAGAGGTGGTATTTCGTCTTTGAACACTTACAATCCAAGAATTTTTATCCTCAGGTTCCGATAAAGAGGTGGTGGATTTGACACGGGTAGGCGAGGAATCTCTCATAGAATCAACCCAAGAACTGGTTTTGCCTCCAGTTTCTGTCATCTTTGGGAACCTCTTTCGGGTTATTGTGAAATACCCGCCAGGAGCAGCAGGCAATGGCTCTGGCACAGCAGGTGAAAACAGAGACTTGGGCAGCGCCATTGCGATGGTGATATCAATACCCTGTTTGGCATCAGGCACAACCACATTCTGGTTTGTCATCTCCGCTTGTACAGACTAAACTCTGCAAACGCATATATACACATTAACATAAAAAGAACCGAAAATGAATTCAGAAAGAAAAGAAGAGTCAAGAAGCATAGAAAGAATCTAAAAGGAAGTTGATAGATGTGAAGAGCACCTGAAGGTTTGAGGAGAGTGGAAGGAACAGGGGAAGCGCAGAGAAAATAAACGGGCGAGTAGAAAGGAGAGTAATGAATGAAGGTGTTGCGGTCTTAGGATTCAATGGAAAGGGATACAGAAGAAGAGGTTTATAAAGGCCTCAAAAGGGTGAGAATTATACGCGCACTAAACACACTCGCAGGACACAACACAACTGGGGTTATGAACTTGGTTTTCACGGCACTAACTGACTAAAAAAATAAAAATAAAAAAACACTCCCTCTTTAACCCTTTCTTCCCCGTGCAACTTTTTGTTGGCCACAGATATAATAAAAACTTTGAATGTGTTGAAAATATCTAAATCTCTTGATTTATTTATAGAACAGAGAGACAATTCATCGGTTGAGAACCGTTTGACAGGTTAAGATGGAATAATAAATTCTCTAATTAGATTAGAAAAAGATTTTTTTGCTTAGTTCAAATTCTTATTTGCTTAGGACTTTAGACATATAAATAAGTTTATAATTTAATAACATACACCTTCCTCTCCAATTCCATCTTGTTTTCTCCAATTCCATCTTGTTTTATAAGTTTTGCAATATTTTCTTCAAACAAATGGACTCTTCAGGACCACTCTGATCCTACTTTACACAATATAAACTAATTTCTTACTCCTGCTGAAAACGATATATATGCAATGCATTATGGATGGAATAGTTGAGGTAGAACGGGGTGATCATTTTTTATTTAGATTTTATGTGTTTTTTTTTGGAATGCTGTTCATCTTACTTTTCAAATTGTTTTTAAATCATAAAGGCATGAAATATATTTTTAATATTATTATTTTATTTAGATACTTTTTAAAATAACGTTTTATAATTTTGATTTGCTAATAAAACAGAAAATGTTTTTTTTAATATATTGTTAATTAAAAAGTATTTTGCAAAAGCACCACCCATCCCATTACAAGACACACGGCGAGTGTCGAATTGCATTTCTTACTTTTTATGGTGGAATTTAGGCCAGATTTTATAAACTAAGTATGATTTGTATTTCTCACTTTTTCCTATTGCCAAGAGAATCTCAAGAATATTGTTAAACGTCTTTTGTATGGTTGAATGGGGTCATAAGTAAATTAATTATATCTCTATTTGTTTATTTATCCTTGCATAGCAATTGGCTTTGCCGATAATTTATTTAATTATTACGAATCTTTTTCGTTCTCCGATTGAAAGTTCGAATTTGGATGGCATGTACAATGGACACAACTCCTCTTCCCATCTCTATTTGTTTTTCAATTGCTTAATAATTTGAAATGGAAGCCCTTTAGTAAAAATCATTCGATAGGACATGGTAAGAATCTTGATTATTAACCATGGGACATTCTCTTCTTAAAGCCAATTATTAATCATTTTAGTTATATAATGGGAATACTCATTTGAAAACTACTTGTAAAGGTTACTTCATGAAAGGTGGAAGAGCACTTAAACTTCGTGGATGCTGATTTTGTTTTTTGTATACGAAATAACATCATGCACCAAAGCTAATTGCGATAATCGATAGAAAAAGAAATGGATTCTGAGAGCAGGGGATTAAGGATTGCTGGAACATTTTTTGAATTGAAAAGAAAAGGACCCGTCGGAGCACTAAAAATTTGGCATTTTGAAGGACCGCCTTAACTCAAATCATTTTTATCTTTTCAGGTTTACGGAAATCAAATAAAAACAAAGAAATGAAAATGAAGTGTTGAGAAGCGGTACGGTGACTTCTGCTCCAGTTTGAGCGTTTTCCCTCCAACATTTACAGGTCCTGTCAGGAGAACCGCAAGCTGGACAGATGATTTATGGGATCCAGCTACAGTGTCTTTGAAAAAATCCTAATAATAACATGGCTACTTGCTTATAATTCCTGCCGAAATCCGGAGCTAGCTAGAAGAAGTCCTACTTTAGTTGGCTCTTCATTAAATCAATTATAGTTTTAGAATCTTTATAGTTTTGATCTTTCATGATGCAGTGGAAAACACGAAAAAAATACAGCCTAAGTGAATATTCTGTAAATTACTCTGGACTCCACTAGAAACGAGATAAATTCTCAAGAAAACTCGAAATTTTATTGAATAACTAAATAATTCGGCCAAAAGTCTTACAATGATATTTAAAGCGAAAAACTTAGCCTTAATCCTTGTTGGACAAGAAACGGGACTAATTATTAAAAATTACCAAAAATGAGATAATTAATGAAATTAAAACTGCAAGAAATTCTGAGCAAACCAGAATTGACGGAAGTCTATTCGAACTTCAAAATCAAAAGTTATGGCTAAAATGAAACTTTCCTAAAATGATAAAAACGACAATTTTGGAGCTTAAATGACGGGATTTGACTAAAAAAATGTATGCAACAACAACAAATCTTTTGACTATTGCCGGACTCGCCAAAACGCATAAATATTGGTAATGTTGGTAGTAAAATCAATTTTAGTTGTTTTTTTTTTCAAAATAAAAAATCAGAAGAAGAGATAGTTTTAGAGTAGATGATTGGATTCTCCTCAACTAGATAAGTGAACAAAATCAATTCCAAATAAAGTTTTTTTTTCTCTTTTTTTTAATGTGAGTTTCATTAACTTTATTATCATTAACAAGTTCACGAGAGGTCTTTTTATTTAATTGAAAAATATGTTCAAATAATTCTATATTTTTTTATTTCAATAATAGTATTGTCATATAATATCACAACACTTTTTAAATCTAGAAACTTATATATAAGATTTTTTTAGCATAACCAATAATTGTATAATCATAAGTTTTCGAATGTTTTTTTTTTTACCCAGGTAACATAATCTTAGCTAGACACCCTTGCACTCTAAAAAAAATTAAATTAGAAGAATGATTTTCTTATAATTCATAAGGTGTTTAACCTGGTTTCTTATAAAGACTATCTCTCATTATTCAACAGGTTCTTCCTCAGGAACAACGAGAATATAAGTAAAATGTAGGTAATAATTGTATATATATATATATATATATATATATATATGTAATTCGGTAATTATTGGTGGAAAGAGTCAAAAAAAGACTGTGTACCTATCAATGACACCAAATAAGATTCAAATCATCAACTCTTTTGCCCAACATAAGCTTGTAGTACTTTAGGTGGAAATGCAGTACAATTATATCATCAAACCTCAATTGTATTCTAGTCATCAAATAGTACAGGCATGGAACGCCCATTGTAAAGGAAAGGTGAAACTAGATGCTAAAATTCCTAGTTTGCATCAAAACCAGCAGCGTTGATGTGTTTGGTTTGTCTCTTAATTTTGATGCTGTGAGCATTTGGTTCTAGCTGTACTCCGTGTAGTGTAGCTTTGCCGTTTCCACACACTGTCGGGCAATAAAATCAGCTGATTATAATCTAGTCCAGTTATTTAATAATAAATTGAGGGGATGCTGTCCAAAATGCAAAAGTTAAGAGGAGAAATTGCCCGAATTATTGTCAAATGGTCGGCATTGTTGAATTTATAACTAAGGTTCGAGAGAGCTGTGCTGTTTGAAAACTTCGAGAGAGCTTTACTGTTTGAAAAGCTCATAAGCACGACTTATGTCTCTTTTAACATATGCTCTATCTGCCGTTGGCAATATTTTAGGAACAAAGAAACATGGTCGAAGTTTCCCAGTTCTGTCAGTGCAAATTTCTTTGCCTGTCACTCGGCGGTCAATTTTAAAAACTGATTTTACTCGGTCTGAATAGAAGTAGTGGGTGTGGAGTCTAAGAAATTAATGATAATAGACTTTTCTGCGATCTATACCTTTCGTACCCGCATAGATTAAAGAACGTATCTCCCGAAATATACTTTTCATCACCGATGTTGATTTTGGTGCCATCCCATTTGAGCGTAAAACCGTAAAAGCACACCCCAATTACAAAAAAAGACAGTCACTTCCACGATACTTGTCCTTGTTGACTATGTAATTATGACACAATTTACAAAGTGTTTCCACGTGTGTTTCGACTCGAGTTTCTGCATAATCTTATTTATTGTTTAAGTATTTTATTTAATTGTTATGATATAATGATGCTAAAAATATATTTTTAAGAAAAACATTCACCGTCACCCTCTCAAACACACCTTCTTGCACAGAAAAGAGTGGTTGAGAAAACCAAGGAATTTAAGCACCGACTGAAAATGCATGGGTGATCTCTGGAATCTACGTTTAATTGTGTGCCTTGACTAAACATATTCTGCCGCCCTCGAGGGAGAATAAGCACGAGATACGTCGGCCGTCCATTTCACGTCTCATATAAAACCAAAACACATGAATGCTTGAACTTGTTTAATTCGAATGGCATAAAAAAGGATTCCAGTTCAATTCATCTCGTCACGTAGGATGTACATGGTCAAAACCAGAGACCATGGAGAGATGCTTCGAAGCTACACCCATGTGCACAGAGGTTCGGTTTCAAAATTCAGGATGTTAGATAGTGTCAAAAGAGAAGAGTTAGGCAAAACAAAAGGTAGACCGAACGGGACGAAATCTTTTCTTTATTTCAGGCCTTGGAAAAACAATATGGAATAACTTTATGATTAAGAAAGTCGCCTCCTCCTCATTTTTTTAACATAAAACTCTTCTTTTTCCAAATTATAAAAACAGTTTCCTCATATCTCAAGAAACAATCGCTAATTCTAACGAATCTAATTTCCTAGTCTCCATGTGCATTCAATGACTTATATTCTAGCTAGTCCAACAATCTAGATTTGCATTTCAGAGTATAAGGTATAAATTCTAGTAAAGAGGATGATCTTATATGGAGCCATTAATCAATCTAGTACTCTTTACGTGGAAATTATATAAGAATCTTCTTAAAAAAATAAATCCGCATAATTAATGCCATAAACCCCTAATGTAGACACAATTGAAGTCTTTGAAATGTTCTATGTTAGGTTTACTCTGAGAATGAATCTCAACTTTATAGTCATGTTATTACTTCGGCTTATTCTGAGAATGAGGAGACGAGAGATTACCAATGTCTTATTCATGCTGGCAAATCCTGATGGCTATTACTTCGGCTTATGCTTTAGACTTGCATTATTCATCTATTCTATAATATTTTGTTTTTTATAAGCAGTTTTTTTTTTAATAATTTATGAATTGAAGCTTTGAAAATTTATAAAATTATTTATTTCTAAATGTAAATGTCTTATATAGATTTATAATTTATAACTAAATTATACAATGATCAAATTATAAATTATTAATTACAATATAAATATGATGTGAACACCGGCATATATTTTAAGTATACAATTTTCTCCGTACTAAATGCCTCGGTTACTAAAGTCGTAAGAAAGTTAATTTGATAGTATGAATCAAGTAAATACGATCAAATATGATAAAATATTTAAAAATCTTTTGAAACTTTAATTTTGATTATTGACATCCACTAAATATCTCTAGTCAGAAATTCTTGCAAGAGTTTAAGAGAAAATAAATTAGATAAATCTTGAACCTTATACAATAATATTTACATTTTAATATTAAGAAATCTTCATATTTTTCTATCGCAGTTACTATTGTTATGGTCATATATTTATATTTCTAGGTTGACATATATTTGTTTTTAGATTCAGGGCATGTTTTAAAACATGATTGAAGTTATTTTTCAAAATATTTTTCATTTAGAAAAATATCTAAATGATATTTTTTTTAATAATCATGCTTAATATCATAACATTAAAATAATTTAATTTAAAATAAAAAATAAAAATAAATTATTTTTTTCGAAAGAGCTAAAGCAGTAAGAACACTCAATTAGAGTTCAGGTTAATTGACATATTTCGTAGCAGAGTTGATTTTTTTTCCAATCTAAGTCCATGCAATAGTTCTGACATGGGAATCTTACATGACACCACCACGTAAGCGTGTTGCAATAATCCATAGCAGGCAAATAAGCACTTCGGTGGCAGAATAGAAGAAATTCGGGGCGTGGCTTTTCTGTTTTTGGCTTCTTTTAGTTTTCGCGTGTGGGTTTTGATTTTCTCGGAAACTACTTGATTCAGTGAACAGAATGTGGAAACTTGAGGCGTGTGTGGGGACACCGTGACACGCGGCGGGGCTTCCAAGAAGTGCATGTTCATACAACCAGGGAAGGTGCCACGTACCCCCCCGCAGCCTGGTCTTAGAAACCACAAGATTGTAGCCTGGTGATTCCTTTTTCTCTGCGGAGTTTGTCGAGGGGAGGAATTAGCCGAACTTTCTACCTAGACAACTCGGAGCAGGGGACGGCTTTTTTAGTATTCCTTTCTTGCTCAGAGCTCTCACCAATAGCAGCTCCTCGCGTGAACCCTTTTTAGTATAAATTAATTGTTTTTCTTTTACTTGAAATCTGAAGTTGGAACAGAAGTTGGAGCTTAGGTTCGCAGAAGGTCAAGATTTCAAAGATAGTGACTCATCTTTGACGTTTGTGTTAGGTAGAGATGCGCTTTCGGTTTTCTTTGTCACCCTTTGTTGTCTTTGAATAGGAAAAGTCTGAACACTTGAAATTATATGCTTTAATACCAACGACGCCTCTATTCCTTGTGAGCCACGAGTCAAAGGTTTAATTTTTTATAAATATAATATCTTTTTCAAAATTATTTTACAAAAAGCAAGGTACAAAACTCCTTTTGTGGTTATAGTAAGACAATATATGTGTAGGTATACATTATTACTGACATTGTCTCAAAAAACATAAGCTATGATCTTAGCCTCTTGTCTAGAGGTTATGACCAAGTTATCATTAATATTAATTTAATGTATTTTTATATGCTTTTTAATAATTTTTGTGTTGATATCAAAAAATAAAATAAAAATATTATTTTAATATATTTTGAATTAAAAATGATATTATAGAGATCATGAAAATATTTCTTGTTGAGGTAGCAGCTTGGTAATTCCTTTCAAAGGCTTCAAGTAATAAATGTGGTTCTTGGATGCCTCGTCAATGTTCACTTTCCATTACACATCGCGTGATAGGGTTCTATAATTTTTAAAGTTTTGCAGTTTTAAAATCTAGAGAAAGGAATTAGAGAAATTAAACACAAGGTTATAACACATGATGAAAAAGAAAACTCTGAAGAGCTTTGATAGTTTTCAAAAAGTTTTTGTTTTATATATTCTCTTAGTAAAACACATTATAATTTAAATAGAAAAAAATCTAAAATAGTAAGCGTAATTCGGATTTAAAAGCGAAAACAACTAACAAGTCGATTTTCTCTATATATATAGTTATATTAATTCTCATCTGGCAACGCTTTGGTCTCTTTTAAAATTCTCTTATATCTAGAAAATCTTAACAAATAAAAAAATAGCTATACTAAGAAAAACAAATCAAGTGTCCCGTGGTATCCCCCCCATCTAGCAATTAACTCGTAGAATATTAATCTTGACCCACGGGGCATCAAATGGTTGCTATAATTTATTCTTACAAGAGGCATACAAAATCCCTCGTATGATTCGGGGAATGCATGCATGATATTCCAACGATCGTGAAAGCGAATGTCGGCAGGGGAAAAAATGAGAATTATCAATCAAGTGACTCTCCAAGTGTAGCTAGGGTTTCTAATCTTGTTTATCTCCCCTCGGTACGTAATCCACATCCATGGAAAAACAAATGTGCAACACGGGCAGATCTTCTATTTTCGGCCAAGATATGGAATAAGGAAAAGAAAATCTTTTATCTACTATTTTCTGATCATTCTTCATTTCTCACACCCTTAGTTTTTATTCTTCTTAAATTCGAAGAAGATAATCTAGCATTCAAAACCCTTTCGCTGATATTGTTCCTGTCGAAGAAGATAATCTTAGGCCAGGGCATTGCTATTCAGAAATTAAGTCTCACGGGAGTTCACTAGCAAACTGCCTCTCATTCTATATATATATATAAAAGACGAAAGCTTGAGAGCATTGAGATGTTACAGTTTAATTCTGAAATAAACGCGGCTGTAACAAGAAATCGGACATCCTTCAAAGAAGTCTAAAAAAAAGCTTTTACGAGAAAACAAAATTACTAGGCATAATTTTGTTGCGTATTAAGTATATAATAATTAAAAAATATAACTCTTAATATTATCATAAAAACTATAATATATTTAAAAACCATAGCGAAATTAAATAGTAATTTAATTGTTATTTTAAATATTTTATTTAAAGTGCATTTTAATATAAAAAAAAATAGTTAAAGTCCATTATTAACACCTCTATACTTGTAAATTGTCGTGCATCTATATTGCGAATTTTATGGCATCTTTATAAATAGGATTAACTTAATACAGATATGAAAATTCATTGTAAAAATAATAATGAGATTCAAATATCAAACTTGATACTCGGTAAATTGTTTTCCTCATGATTTGAACCAAATCAAGGAGCTTCTTAAGTAAAAGACGAGTGGATGTGATCTTAGAAAGTTTCCAGTCGTCAAGAAAACATGTCCCAAAATAGAAACTGTGTCCACAAACTCTATAAACAAAAAGGGTAAACAAAACCAACCGAAAAAACTGCCACAACAAAATGGGGCCCCCCTTGGAGGAAGGAAAAACCAGACGCTGCAGAAGGTACAGCAGCTTCTTCTTTTTTATTTATTGTTGTTGTTATTATTATTATTATTATTATTATTTTGCGTTGTGTGATGGGACATGCCATGTTGCCCTGGCAATGATTCATCAAGGGTCCACAAATCGTGCAATTAGTGCTTAACGCACTCATGCCCACCACCCCACTGAACTCTAATCTGCATTTTGTTTGCCCCCACCACCACCTTCCTGTATTCTGGATATCCCCTCTTGTTTCTTTTCAAGATTTGTGAGGACTCATGTTTTGCTAAGTGGGGCACGGTGATAGATTGGAAGTAGGTTTTCCCTAGCGTTATTTTATGGCCCATTGCATATATACAATTTTTGCCTAACTTATTTTCTTGCAGAATCATTTAGTATCACTTGGTTACTTTTATTTTAGAAAAAGTAATTAAAAACGTAGAAAAGAGGAGTGCTTTGTTTTTATGCGAAACCACATATCCAACCGTCCGATCCGATTGCGCAGCATCTAGAATCTTGACAATCTAAACCACTATTAGGGTTTAATATTGTGATGGGGTAATTATTTGGTTAAACTCGTGCAAAGGGATTAAGAAAAGTGAAATACAAGATTCATGCGATCTTCGCAACTCCATACCCTAGAACACAACTTTATTGATTATATATATATTAGCGACACGCAGGCCTAGATTAATTAAGTGCGTAGATGCTGATGGGAGAATCGCGGATCGGATGAAAAGTGGACTATCCAGATTAAGCATCTGGGCTTTAGCAGTAGCTCCGATACAAAATTGTTACATCTTTTCTGTACTTTTAAATTTGGAAAAGAAAAAAAAAACAATTTAATTGTACTTGGATGAATGTGAACACCCATAGAACATAATTATTCTACTATAAATCTATCATATCTAATTAAGTTTGGCAAAATAGGATCATTTATTATATTCATAAATTCTTAAAGAGGATCTTGCAAGGCTTATCTTTATTTGTTTTTTTTTTTTAAAAAAGAAAAGGTTTGTAGTGCCTATAGCACCAGCAAATAGAATGCATAGTCCAAATTGAATTGATTGCCCGCAGCACTGTCAAGGCCAGCAAAATATCGCAACATCAACATGGTGATCGCAGGTTTATATCTTCGCCAGCATCATCATTGGCACTGGCTTACACGCTCTTTTGTTCTTTTTTCTATTTTTAACGTCAGGTTTATATATTCCCTCATCGATTTTTACTTTTATTTTTCTTTTCCAATTATATCTTAATCAAGCTATTAATATTTAAATGGATGCACTCATGAGGAATTAATTTTCTACCACCTTCCTTAAATCCCAATTCTTATTATAATGTATGAATAATACGCACTTAACACCTCGATTAGACCTCTCAGAGTAGCTGCCATGGCATAAATTTTATCCCATGTATCTTTATTTCCCCCCAATTATTAGTTCATGACTCGTGTGAAAAAAATACATGTTCCAATAAATATCACCCCTTGTCAATTCCATCAGTCTATTTTACAACTAACATTATTCAATACCTTTAATGTCATCCTTCCATCAGTCTTTGTTCAAAATAGTTAATAGAAGGGTTGAATAAATGACGTGTCAGACAAATGTTTCATTGGATTAGAAAAACCGAGGGAAAACCCGCACTGATGTCGCCCATTAGTAGTTCTAAATTCTAATGAGTTTAATTACTGGTTAGAGAGGTTTATCCACTTTCTAGAATTTCCGAGCTCAAACCCTGGAGGCAGTGTTTTCGATACTAGACTAGTCGGTTCAATCAGTTAACCGAAACACCAATTTTGATAGAAAGATCGGACATGCAAATGAACTAAATACTAAATGAATTGGATAGTTTTTCCTACTAATAGGTTCAATATTTTAAATTGTGGGTGGTTGTATTTTTTGAAATGTAATTCAAATACTCGGACATTTAATAAAATTGTTTGTTGAAATCCCAAGATGTATGCAAGAAAAACTTTTAACTAAAAAAAGCATGTTATTTTTTAGATGATCGGTTGTATGCAACATATAAAATATTTTTTTTAATTTTTATAACTTCATGTTTGGCAAAGATTATTTTTTTTCTAAAGACAAACTCTAAATATAGATTTAAGAGAGTGTTTGTCAAATATACTTTTAAATCCAAAAATTCAACACAAGTTAAGAGCATAACAATTAGCCTCTTAATTTCAACTCAACCCAGTCAAGTTGATTTGGTTGAGTTAACTCAATCGGTTGACTACGTTGATTAACTCGATTGAGTCAACTCAATTAGTTAGCCTGATTGTTGACTAAATTGATTTGACCTCGTCTATTATATGTTTTTAGAAGTTAAATAAACAGTTTTCAATACAATTATTTATTTAATAATTACTAATTAAAGAAAATAAGCCATGTCTTCAAATTTATTTCATGAATTATATATAAACCACACCAGATACCTGTCTTACCATTTGCATCAAAATAATGTTTGTCGACCAGCTTTTCTTTTCGAGAAATTAACAAAATTATCTAGCCTCGATGCAAAAGGCTTTCGTCGGTAGCGCTTATGTGAATTCTTTTTCTCGGCTGTCTTATCCCGCACCATAACGTTTTTGGACTTTCTCTCCTATAGTATTTTTTTTTCGAACAGAAATAGTCAAATGCAAATATTCTGGGACTCCTTTGCATAAATTCAGTGTCAAAATGATGAACACAATTGGTACGAAGAATTTGACAATCATTTTTCAATTGAAATTTTGCAAATACTCCACGGAGTCTGATTAAAGAATAGCTAGTTGAAGCAGATTCGGCGAGCGAGATAAAGCAAAATTATTTATTTTGATTTTGATGTGATGTGATTGTGAACTTCGGAATGATCTGATTAGATTTTCGTGCTCCGTCCAGTGACTAAAGGTTGATGGGAACAGTGAAGCTTAATTTCACGTGCTTATTGGTTGCTAAAACGTGACAACGCGAAGGAACCTTCCGCCAAGAACTTCACCTTTTACGATCCAATTCGAATTCAACAGTTTTTTTCTCTTATCACATCGTTGCAACTGTTTTTAAGGAAGTGTGGCTTGTGGTATTGTTTTCATTGATAAGTGGCTTGATTTACACGAAGTGATGTTTTTTTTTCATTATAACTTATTTAAAATTTATTTTAGATATTTTTAAATATCAATCCTACCCAAATCCTCAGACACCCCGAACTTGCTCTAACTCTCAAAACGCTGAGGATTCGATCCTTGCCCGATCCTCAGATACTATGGTCTCATCCAAATTGACCTATTTAGGAGTGCGGTTACAGTAGTTTTTCGTACCGAAATGTATCAAAATAATGTTTTTTTATTTTTAAAAATCATTTTTGACATCAGCACATCAAAATGATCTAAAAACACCAAAACATATTCATTTAAAATGCAATTTTTTTTTTCAAATTTCAGCCAAAAACAGGTTGGATCGCACAGTCAAACAGGTTATTAACCCTTAAACACCTATACCCCATCTTCACCCCAGCCAGAGTATCTAGGTCTCAACCCGACCCTAGTACTGTAGACTAATTCTTAATCTAATCAAGACTTAATTTCTAAATAAACTTTATATAATTTTGGAAATTATATATTTCAAACTAAAGATTTTGAAACTAGTTTTTATTTTATCAAAAGTAAAAGATAAAAAAAAAGATATTAAAGAATCGTACGAAGATGTAACTTTTAGCATCGAATTCCAATATAAATTAATTTTTTGCCGTCGAGAATAATTCCGATTTCCGTGACTCTATATGCAGTTTCCATGCGAATTATAGAACAATTAATGATTCTCATGTAGTTGCATCAATGTTCTTGACCAATATATTTTCTTTGCATCCAAGAACAACTGGCATGAATAGCTTTATACCGGGCAAGTAGATCATGATTCGTTTGATTTCATTTGCCAAAGAAATCAATAATTAAGCATCCAGATCTTTGATAAAGAACGGAAGAGGATATCATGGCCCCCATCTTATCTTCATATTACACGAAAAATCAATAGTTTACTGTAATTTGTTTGAATTAGTCACGGAAATTGAAGTGTTTTTTCAAGTTTCATTCGTCCAATTTCTAGTACAGGACCAGTTTTTATTTTTTTATTTTTTTATTTTTTTTTGCGGTCGTAAATCCTGCATGGTTTCGAAAGTGATTGAACAAGGTTTGAACCCAGCAACATTATAGCAATCAATATCATGTTTTCATATGAGATTTGAAATAGCACGCTGACTTCTGCATCTGTTCTGAGATTTGGGAAGACAACAGCTTCGTTCAAAGCTGATAGAAGGCACTTCAATTTTAGCTCCGCGAGTTGAAACTGGAACTGGCATATGGGTCCAGTTGTAAGTGGTCGCAAATGGGCCAACCCTTCATTATTTTCACAAGTGTCATGTTTTTTTGCTGTTAAAAAAATAAAATAAGGAGCCTTCTTAATAAAAACAAAATGTAGGAATAGGCGTACGAGATTGTTAATGACAGGTTAAGTATTTTGGGCCCGGCCCTTTATTGATTATTTCTTTTTCTTCTTCTCTTTTTTCATTTGTTTTTTTTTACACTTCAAAAAACAAATATCATATTCATCAACTTTTTGTTTTTCATATGGCTCTTAAATATTATTATAGTTTTTTATTTGATTTTTAATATTTATTAATTATTCTGTATTTGATATAATAATAATAATTTTATGAAAAATAGTTTGAAATTGTTTTTTATTATTAACATTTTAAAAAGGTTTTTAATATTTTTTTAATATTTATTATCTTTTAGCTTTCGATCATGAATATATTATTTTAATAATTTTTTATTAATTTACTTTAGCAATCATAAAATGCTTTTGTGTTAAAGTAAGAAAAAATAATTTTAAATAAAAATATTATGATGGCTAAGATAAATAAAAAATATATTTATATATAAAAATTATTTTGTTAAAAGACTATATTTTAATGTTTAATAATAGTATTAAAAAAATTAGATTCTTTCCCACACGGACATTCAAATTTAAAAAAAAAAAACTAAATAAAATTAGTTAATAGAGCATTAGACGTCAAAAGAACTCAAAATTTTCAAAATAACATGCACAAATAAGTAAAATCCGAAGGACGCGTAATTACCGAGGGACATGTCTCGGTGAAATCCGAAGCAAAGGGAAAACGAAACGAGGCGGAAAATAAGTAAAAAAAAAATCAAGAGGGAGAGAGGTCCAAAAACTTTCTAAACGCCTCGTTATGAAAACTATCGATGAGATTGGCGAGGCGTTCACAGGCTGATTGGAAAAATAAAAGCTCATTTGTTTATTGTTTAATAATAAACAAAGAAAAAGGAAGATTTATTGAGTTCAATTGCATTAATGTCATTGCAAACAGGGAATGTGAATTCCAAATCAATACATTTCAGTTTCACTGTCAGAAATTATTTCAATTTCATCTTGGAATTGGTTCCAAACATGGTGTTCGATTTTCCCTGAATAATCTTCTGTATGGTAAAATCCATCGATTCGGCCACGAACAAGAACCAGGAAAAAGAAAAACAAGAAAATGATCGATATAATTGTTGAGAAATGGACGGGTTGATGAGCAAGCTAAGGAAATTGGATGCATATCCAAAAGTCAATGAGGATTTCTACAGCCGTACACTTTCCGGTGGCGTAATCACCCTAGCTTCCTCTATTGTTATGTTTCTCCTCTTCTTCTCCGAGCTCCGTATGTCAACTACATTGCTTTCGTTTCTAGACTTGATTCTCATGGGAATGTAATATAAGCACGGCAAGATGGAGTCGGTGCTCCTAAGGTTGGTATATAGTTTTGCTTCAACTTTCAATGTCGGAAACGCTGTTGTTTGTGATCTGTGAACTTTGTGCAACGAACTTTGAGGGTTTTTTGAGTGGTACAAGCTGTGCAGATTCATTATGAGCCAGCAGTATTTGTCTGCTCAGATTTCCATTGTTCTCATAAGTGTGATTTGTAAGATATTCATTTTTTTACCCAGCTGTTGAGGCTATCATTTCTGGACTTGTAACGACTGATACCCCACTTGCTCTCCCAAATATCTCTGACTCCTTTTCCTGCTTGGCGCAGGTTGAAAAGCCCTTGCAGAGGCATGGTGGCAGGCTTGAGCACAATGAAACATACTGTGGTTCCTGTTATGGTGCAGAAACAGTAAGTTTGTCTAGCCGAAAACATGTTTATTGGGTAAGTGCCACTTACAGCTTCTATTAATAATTCTTTAGCTGCTTCTGATTTGATTGTGCAATTGGCAGACTCTCATTTCTCCATTATTTATCTACTGTGTTATTTCTTTGTTATGGTCTGGATTTTGTCCAAAGATTCTGTGCTCCATATGTGCACTGTTGACATTTGTAGGTTTAATTTCAAATTACAACATCCATGCTTTCATTTGTTTCAATCCTGGTCTTGCTCTCTGCTTTGCATGTAACATTCAGTGCAAAAGAGAGGGATTTCTCCAAAGGATTGAAGATGAAGAAGGTGAGGGGTGCAACATTTATGGGTTCTTGGAAGTTAATAAGGTGGCTGGAAATTTACATTTTTCACCTGGGAAGAGTTTTCAGCAATCTGGTGTTCATGTACATGATCTGTTGGCATTTCAGAAGGATAATTTTAATGTTAGCCATGATTTACTTCTTGGCTTATCTCTACATATGGATTATCAATCACTGATCTTGTGATTGCCAAAGAAAATGGACTTTTCAATTTCTTTCTAATCATGCTATGGTAAGCAAACCATCTGATAAATGCGCACGATGTCGGTACAGATAAGTCACAAGATTAATAGGCTGGCTTTTGGAGAATATTTTCCTGGTGTTGTTAATCCTCACTTTTTTAACATTCGGTGTGCAATGGACACAAGAAGTTTTCACTTTTTATATTGTCTCTATTCATCTGAATCGATGTAAACATGGTAGGTTTTTTTTTTTCAGTTTTCTGTCACTGAACATTTTAGGGGGGGCAGACATAGGTCGCCACCAGTCCCTTCCAGGAGTTTTCTTCTTTTATGACCTCTCTCCTATTAAGGTATGTTTTTTTTATCCCTGTTATGCGAGGTCAAGAGGTAATGCATCTACAATGGCGAGTCACTGTGGAATTCTTTCCACTTCAGAGATTTTTCTTTTTATCCAGCCTTTGCATCTGATTTGCATTTTGCAGGTGACTTTCACAGAGGAACACGTTTCTTTCTTAAACTTCCTCACAAATGTGTGCGCCATTGTTGGAGGTAATATTCCTTCTTGAATGGTGTTAACTCCAGCTTCTTTTCCTGTTACTAGATTAGTTATCAAGATTCCTATTCCTAAAGTTCTTGATGAATCTCTTGTGTTTGCTCATCAAGTTTCATGCAGTGCTCTTCTACAGCTTTCATCTTATTATTCTCCACCATTTTCTCAAGTTTTGAACAATGCAAGAACTGGTTATTGGCCTTGAACCAGGCTCTAAAACCAATAACCTTAACAAGATGCAGAAACAAGAGTTTAAAGTGGAAAGAGAGTAAGATTGAATTATTCTTCTTGTTCTTATTACTTGCATTTTACGTTATGATTTACAATTGTCGTGTATCTTGGCACCAAAGCTGAAAACTTGATTGTAGATCCCCACACCCCACCTGCTGTTCGGCCGGAATAAAGCCAAATCGAATCACGCTCAAATTTCTGTATGCACTGCAATGGGTCAGGATGTTACCCAAATAATTTGGGCAATGCCTTCAGCGGTGTTCAAATGTAGCAAGAACAATTGAATTGGAGATTAAATTCTATTTTATTTTATTTTCTCATCGCAAGTATGATTGATGATTAATTTTTAATGTTAGAGGGGAGAGGGGGCCATAGAATAAGATTATGTTAGCCCTTGGACTTTAACATGGTCCTTTCTGATTTTCTTGTGCTGTTCATGTGAAGTGTGAACTCGTCTTTTGCGTCATGGAAACAAAGAATAAGAATAAAGAGAGATTGAACGGTTGGATCTAAAATAAGAAATGGAAATTGAAGGCTGCTTGTAGCCGACACCTTTAATCAGATGCTTTTATATGCTTCTAAAATCGAGGAAATTCTAAATTCATCATAATGTTATTAAAATTCCTTATTTATTCTCTACTCTACACTTAAAGGACAAATGTTTTAAATTCATCCGAGTGTCAAAGAATCTCCACAATAAGTAGAATGCTTCGACAGCTAGTATATTTTACTATTACAATTCTAGCCCTTGAGTTTGTTTTTTCTTAAGCCTTGAATTCATTAGTTTTTTTACTCGGGTGATTTTTATAATGTGCTGTCTACATATGAAATAGTATTAATGGCCGGATAAGCAAGGCTTTTGAATTATTAAAGTGATGTACAACCTTATGTGTAAATCTTCACGTGAGCAAGTATAGATATGTCTATAAAGAACATGAAGCAGTGAAGATAGAGAATTTATAATTTATAAAGTAGATCTTGATTTTGAATTACTACTTGTATTTCTTGTAAAAATCAAGGATAATTGAGATTTTACTCATTTACTTGGATCTATAAAATATATTTTTTTTAAAAATAAGATTTATTCACATAAAAAAAGAGCGAGCAAGCCTGATACGAGCTTAAGGTAACTCTCCCATGCAAATCTTGCCAATATTTTACACCGTTCGATTAGTTGGTTTCAAGAATATGATAATTCCTCAATATATTTCATTGAGTTTATTTCGTCTCGATCATTATGTTTAATTTATGTATTGGATTTTTACCACATACTATATTTAGAGGTTTGGTAATGTTATGTATGATTGATAATGAAATCTCATTATCATTTACTTTTTAAAAAGAAAAAACTACACAGATTTGGCTATGAAATGAATCTAGAAAGAGTTAATTTTGAAACATGACAAGTATGAAGAAACTTTCTACAAAACAATTAAGGCTGCAATGTGCTGTCGATATTTCCTTTCCTCAAACACCCTTTAAACAGAACTTTTAAACTGTATGAGAAATAAGTGGTTAATAGCTAAAGCAGACGTTGGCTAGAGTTGCTTGTTGTAAAGGGTAAAAGAAAAGGAGACAATTTCAATTGTCCAAGGGAAAGATCCATGCCTTTTGCTTTAAATCATGAGCATATCGTGCATATAATGATTTTGATCACAGAAAAAGTGTAGCTGTGAATATCTGTGTCTCGATCAAGCGTGCTTGAACTGTAGTTTTTGCACTATCATTTCATGGATTGCAACGAAGAAAATGTGTCTCACCGTGCATCTTTTATTATCAAAACCCAACTCCATGGCAAAGTTTTGGAAGCTTGTGAAGATGGCAAAGTTGATTGAACAATTTGACGGTAATAATGTTGTAGGAGTTATAATAGATATTTTAAAAGATTATTTCATATTGATAAAATACTTGATAAATTTATAATTATTGAAAATTTATTTTTAATAATTCCAAATATAATTATTATCATAATTTAATTTTGTAACGATATATTTTAAACTATAATTTAATTTTGTAAAAGACCATAATATAATTTTGTAACAAACATATTTTAAACTATAATTTAATTTTATAATGGACATATTTTAAATTATTTTAATTAAATTTTTAATTGTTAATTTAATTTTATAATTAAATTAAATATGACCGTTACATTATGATTATCCATAAATACCATGAAACTTTTTCAAACAAAAAATATTCAAAAACTACTTCTTTTCTTCTTTTTATTTGCTGATTTTCTCTTATTTCTAAGCTGTTTTTATGTTCTCTTTATTTGAGAAAGAACTTGTTGAATCCTGAAAAATAAAAATATCCTTAAAAATAATACACAATCACGCCTTGAATTTTTGTTTCTGTTCCTTGTATTTCATTATTTATACAACAGCTACAACTGTTTAGACTCGATGTCGTTAAAAGAATAGTTCCATTCGAAAGTTTTTGTGGAACCCGCTATTGGACTTCGAGGCGTCATTGAGATTCCATGGCACGTGACTAATAACTTGGCAGTAGTTGCCGAAGTAAAGAACGAGATGGCAATGTACACTGAATGACGGAAATGTTGCTAATAAAATCACCAACGAATAACAAACAAATTATTGTTAAAGATCAAAAGGTTTAGAGACAAACGTTTTTTAGTTGTTCGGCTCAACTTATTGCTATTTCATATTAAGATTTACTATATAGATATTAGAAGAATATTTTGTTTTTTTTAGCATACATACAAACACACTACCTTTGCTTGTTAATATAAATAATGTATATAGTTCATGACGGAAAAAATATACTTTTAAAATAATCTTTCGTTGAAATACGAGGAAGAAAATAGGGGTACAGCCACAGTTCAAACTTAGTTCGATCCCTAAAGGAAGAGGGGGTGCAGCCACAACAGTCCATGCCCATTTAGGGAATTTTTGGCATTCTGTTTTCGTTTATGAAAAAAAATCCAATTTTTATTTTATTTTAAATTAAGTTCCTATATTTTTTTAAAAATAATTTTATATTAAAAATAATTTTTATAAAAAAAAAAAAAATCGTTTCAATAATAATTATTATTTTCAACAACATCATCATTACAAAAACTTAGTCAATTACTATATTTAGACGCAAAACAAACGATTACCGATGGCTCTCTCTAGAATCTTGGATGGGAGGGAGACAAACAGGGAAAACAAGAGGATGAAACCAAACCCTGAGCCGAGAATAAAATTACAGAAGAATTTGCTCCACAAAAAGTAGAAAATATCCATTTCACATGTCACAACAAGAATCTAGAACCCGGAAACTTGAGATTGGTTGGCAATTATCAACGGGAAATCATAACATCAACGCATGTTTCAACCAAAACAATCAAGCTGGTTTTTAGACTCCCAACTTGGGTACACCCTTCAATTCTAATCTTTCATCAATTGACCACAGGTTTTCTTTAGTTCATCACATGTAATTAGGTTAGATCAACTACCAAAGCGGAGGTAAAAAAAACAAAATCTTAGTAATAATGAAGTACATCAAGACCATGTACACCGACAAGAATACAAATGTCTCCATGGCTCAGCCGGAGATAAAAAACCCAGCTAACCATGGATGGAGACTTACAAGATACCAACATTATTTACCTATCATTAATAACACCTAGTAGAATCTACGTCTCCCAACTACGAACTTGATAACTAATCTTGGCCCAGCTGCAACTGCCAAAAACTTGATTGCAGCGACCAAATCCCTAAATCTAAAAGGAAAATAAAAATTACAATAATAGTAGACGATAACAGGGCGAATCTACGATAGTATTGAAGCCCAATCAATCTCATAAGAAGGATACTTCTGCAACATAAAATTCCCCGACTCAAAATCCAACGGTGCTTCCTCGCAATCCTGAAACGTCAGATCCGACAAAGGCGAAGATGCACCCGACCCAACACTGTCAGTCAACGGCGGAGACTCTGTCTCAGCCTTAACAACCTCTTGATCCTCCTCCCGAGTCACCACTGCCGAGATGGCTTTCTTCTTCGTCGAGTTACTCTGCCTCTTTGCTTTCCCTCCTTGTTTCTGCTGCGAAGAGTTCTCCAAGCTTTCACAGATAGCTTTAAGTTTCGCATCCACTGAGGAATGGAGAGGCTGGTAATCGCCGATGTAGGAGCCTTGGTGGAGTAAATTTGGGAAGTTAAGTCTGGCAAAGTCGCCTCTGAGTTTATAAGCTGCTCTGTCATAAGCCAAAGCTGCCTCCTCTGCTGTGTCGAATGTGCCAAGCCAGAGTCGGGTTCGGTTTTTGGGCAAACGGATCTCCGCGACCCACTTGCCCCAGTGCCTTTGCCTCACTCCTCTATAAAGTTTTGTGGGTTTTGGTGGTGCACCAATTTGTTTCATGGGGATCGGCTTTGGGGATAAAAATTTGTGGGGACTGGGTTGTTGGTAAGCTTGAAGATACGGGTGGTTATTCAGGTGGGTCTGGGTTGATGTAAATTGGTCAAGCTCAACTGAGCCCGATGGTTGGTGGTCGTCGAACGAGAACCCGGTTGAAAATGGATAGGTTGTCGATGCAGAGCAGCAACCATCTGGGTTGAAAAAGGACTGTTGGCGTTGCCGAAGTGCTTGTGGAGAGAAAGAAGAGTAATTGGATGACGTAGAAGGGGGAGAAGGGTAGTTTGGGGTTTGAGAAGGAGATGAGGTGGTTGAAGAGGAAGCACTTTTCATAAAAGGTTCAAGTGCTTCCATTAACTCACCACCAAGGAGGTCTGATTGAAGCGGTCTACAACTGTGGAAATCCACTGTAGCTGCCATGCCTTCAAGAGAAAAATTAAAATTTACAGACAAAAGGCTAAATTAATCACTTGAAAAGAAAACGAACCTGGTTCTTGTTTAAAATCAAAGAACAGGTTTCTGTTTCAGGAAGAAGAAGAAAAAGATCAAAGAGATTTGGAAAAAGACGACCCCTTTAGATTCAAGAAACTAAAAAACCAACCTTGAGGGACCAAAAAACAACCCTTCAAGCTGATTCGACTAATCAGAAAGAAAAATGAAATGAAAAAAAAAAACTTAAAATCAACAGAAAAATAAAAATTAAAACTTTATAGAGATATCAAAACGAAAAAACTGGATCTCGATTCTGAAAACAGCTGGCTTTCGATGAAATTCTTGTTAAGATTGCTTTCTAAGCATACTATATCCCAAAAACAACTTGAAAGACAGATGATTAACAGAAAGGGATTCAGAGAAGCGGGGTGAAACAGAGGGGGGAATTAATTAAAATTTAAAAAATCAAAAGCCAAGAAAGGGCTTCTCCTGCCTAAACTTTTCTCTCGTTGTGTTTTGCGTGAGCACTCTTGTTATTTCTTGATTCACTCGGCTGGCTCTCCTGCCCCTTAATATAGGACCCCAAGAACTTGATTTTCCACAGCGAGTACATTGTTAATTTCAATTAGCCTCTCTCTTACCTCACTCCATCTTGCTTAATTAATAATTGCAGCGTTTTTAGGTCACTCTCCTATCCAGCTAGCTTCCACTCGTGACGCCAGACTTCTTCAACCAATGCTATGGAGCCGTTGGATCAGTGACACGTGTGTCTAGTCCTCTCCAACACCGACACCTGTCCATCTCTTACCGTCAGGAATCAGTGAAATTTTGTGGGTTGCCCGTTTGCTTACATTATCTCGAACCTTCTTGACTTTGAATTATGCGTTCACATTTTCTTTTTGGAACCTAACGCTAGACCTTCATCATGGTTATCATGTTTATGAATGAGCATGTTTTTTGAGTTGATGTTGCTCTAAAGTGATTTTGATTCAAAATTATATTAAAATTATATTTTTTATTTGTTAAAAAATATTTTTAATATTAGAAAGTAAAAATATTTATAAAAAAAATATATATATATATATATATATTTTAAAAAATATATATTTTTAAATCTCAATAATAAACAGAATCTGCTTGTTGTTTATCCAGTTAAGTAATTGGGTTCCGAGTTACACAGGTTTACCGGAATCAACCTGGTTTAAACATGAAAAATTAAAAAAAAAACAAGTTTTAATGTTCTATATAGAAAAATTAAAAAAAAAATTATACGAAAATAGAATATATACATAATATATATAGAGAGAGAGGGAGAGATAATAAAGTTTAAAGATTATTTCAAAATATTTATTTACTCTATATTAAAAAAAATCCTGGGAACAAAAATTGTATATATTAATGAACTTTTAATCTTACATAAAAAAAGAAGATTTAAAAAAATACATCTCTATCGGATTTTGTTGAGTCGGGCGGTTTTTTCAGGGCTAATTGTAAGCCCGTGTTTTGCATGATTCAAACTGGCCAGACCCGGTCACCCGGGTCTCAAATCAACCGTCAATCAGACCACGTTTAATAAATGGGGTACATGTATTCTGACAGTTGCCAGCTAGGCGTATGCTGCTGTAAGTGATGTTTTGCCGACGATGGAGAGATGATGGCGTTATTAAACAGTTGTGATATTTAATTCGGTGACATAAGGTTGTCCGAAGAGTGATGGTCAGTTGATAATCTTGTGATGTTTATCATTAATTTTAAAAGTATTTTTGAAAATATTTAAAAAAACATATTATTTTTTATTTAAATTAATATTTATTATTATTTTCATGTAATAATATAAAAAATATTTCTAAAAATAACATCAATCAACCTTAATGGCCGGCCTCCTCTAAATTCTCTCTTGGATTTTGAGCATTTTGTGAAATTTAATTTTCAAGAAACGGCCGCTACCCTTTATTATGGACTCATTAATGAAGGGTGGAGGTATCCAGCTATTTATTAAGACTTTTTTAACGCCGCTATTTATTTTTAGAAACGACCATGACCATTCTTATCTCAACGCCGCTAATCCTTCAATGCTGTCAAAGTGTGCCGTTAAACAAAATTCCTTTCTCGTCCAGTCCAAACCTCACATCCCATTTATAAAATTGAGGCATGTTAATTCCATCACTGCTTCTCTTTTTTTATGCTGCCTCTTGTATTTCTAATCTCTATATTATTGTGTGCTCACTGATCGTGTTATTATTAAAATAGTGTCATCAGCATACATGCAATAATATATATATATATATATATATATATATATATATATATATATATATATATATATGCGTTTTAAAATCGACTTTCAAAAAAAAAAAAATTAAATTATTTTTTTGTATTTTAAATTATTTTGATATCCTAATATCAAAAATAATTTTTTTAAAAATATATTTTATTATACTTCAAAGAACTCACAAATATATATCTAATGTAAGCCGGTTTGATATTATATTTTAAAAATATTTTTGAAAATTTTAATTTTAATTTTATTTAAAATTTCATTTTTTAGTATTTTTGGATATTTTTATGATATCAAAAATTATTTTTAAAAATATTAAATATTATTTTAATATAACTTTAAATAAAAAAAATAAAACAACATAGAGTACGCTTACTATCAAATCCAACGTCAAAGAGAGAGAAAAAAAAGTTGGCATCGTGCGAATCCAGACAGTCCCCGGCATTAACCTTACCGTGGTTATTTTTTGGTGACACTGGTTAGGTTACCACGGACAATACGGCGCATAATAAGAAAGAAGAAGCAAGTCAGCATATCACGTGCCAGAGTAATGCCAGTGGACCTCACTCTTCCCTTGCGGCGCCAGTAGCTGCAGGTAGCGTCTTGGACTTTACGGTAGCCATTTTAAGATCTTTGACCCACGCGCAGTGGAAGCACTGGGACTACTGTTCCATTACGCTTTTATGGACAAGAATTTCGTAAGTTTTTTTTGCTCTGAATAGATGAGAATTCATTGAAACAAAACTCTGCAGATCCGGTGGATTAATTTAGTTACCTGAGTTTTTTTTAATGGCGAGATTTTATTTACTAATCTAAATTTATAAAATATATTTTTGAAGAATAAATTTTTTTTATATCCAAAAAAAACAAAATCTAAATTATTACCATATATATATATATATATAAACTTCATTTTATAATTTACAATTTTTTACTCTTAACTAAAAATTAAAAATGACTTTTGAAATATGTCAAACACGCTTTATATTATGACTTTTGAAAGGGAAGTTAAAAAATAATAATTAAATACTGAATCTTCCAAGATGAAATTCACGTATCTATTCCTGGAAAAAACGTATAATTGATTGGTGGATTGTGTAAAAGCAACAAATCAAGAAATTCACGTATCTATTTCTTATAGGATTGAACGATATCACATGGATCTTTTTGCCGTGATTTTTTTCAGTTTTTGGATCCAGATTTCCATGTGCGTTCTTTTAAAGAATTCGTTTGTTTAATTATGAGCAGATGTGGTTTTCACGCACTGTAGGAATGCGTGATCTTATAAGCTGGAGATAAAATTTTCCCATGATAGAATCGCCAAAGGAGCTTGTTGAGATAGTTGACCAATTGGAGCTAGTCCGTGAGAAATGAAAACCCCGGGTCATGTCGGCAGAACCCAGACCCGGACACGCTTGCTCCGGATGGTTGAGTTCCATTCAATTCTTCCATATATATATATAAATATTTATTGTTTTTTTTTTCTACGATGATGTAAATTAGTACACTCAAGTTTCTCAATATTGTTTCGGTCGCCGTTCCAGTTTTTCTATTAAAATGAAATATTTTGGTTTTGGAGCATTTCGGCATGTCGTTTCGAGATTATACTATTCATATATAATTATATATATATATATATATATATATATGTGAAAAAATTAAAATATTAATTTAACAAGTATAATTTAAATTCAAGATAAATTAACTTTAAATTATACAATACAAACACAAAGTCAAACAAACATAATCTTAAAATTAGAAACATCTCTAAAATTCCAAAATATTATGATAGTAAAATGTTCTAAAATAAAATAAAAATTAAGATTTTGATCCAAAATGGTACCGAGACGTTCCGGCCAAAATTTAGCCGAAATTTACGGAACGGACTGGAGTTAAAACCGAGACGAAAATAACGTTGTTTCGTCTCGGTTTTTTTAATGGCATGGAACGTTCCGGCCGGAACGGAACAAAATTAACAAGCCTGGTACACCACAACAGTACCGCACTCAGTAAACAATTGTTTCTCCTCGTCGCCGGCCACCAACAACAACACTAACCACACCAGCTCGACCACCGTGGCAGCAACAACGACCCGTTTATTTAACCCTGTCCAAACAAATAGGATTCTGTGGATTGTAATAAGCCCACGCTGCCGGTAATCGGAAGCAGAATTAAAAATTGAGTATCTCGAGAAGGGAAGTTGACAACCTGTTCAGAAACATATACCAAGGTGAGCAGCAAACAAAAAGGGTCTAGATTCTATAATCTTCGGTGGGACCCTGATGCATCCTTTACACGCGGTTTCAGTCAGGCCGCTGTTTTGATTTCACGCGGCCGTTTTGTTTCTTAACCAAGCAAGCGTTATCTATCTGCCACGTGTTCATTAACTTGACGCGGAATTTATCGCTGCGAAAGTGTACCCGCAAGAACTTTTCAACAACCACCAGCTCCGTATCGGTGCTGAAATCAAGCCCGTCTCACACTCTCACCTTTTACATCGAGTTAAATTCAACACTCCCGAAACAAGACGTGACTCTGGAAACAAATCATAAGAATCAAGGGCTGTTTTTAACACCAAAAAAAGAAGAAGAAAAACAGCATTTAATGGAGCCAACTACATGGGCCCATGTCGATTTTAGACCTATGATTCCGGAAGCCCGGAACAAACAAAAATCCCCCATGTTAAAATCAGTTTAAGTTTTTTCAAGTGAATATCATGTAAGAGAAATAGAGAGAAATAAATATTTTTCATTTGTGTTTAGATTAAAAACATTATTCTCCTCTAAACTTGGAAACATATAACTTATCTTATAAAAAATATAAAGTTATTTATCTTATAAGATAACAATCATGTTGTATAGTTTACTTTGTTATAGAATAATTTGTTGATATCATCTATATCTCACCTTAAAAGGTTGTAATTCTAGCTAAAATATAAATAAAGTTCTAACTTGTACAACTTGAAATGTTTAATTAAAAACATAAAAGATAGGTGATAAAAAAAAAAAAAAAACAAGAAATAAATAAGTTGGTGGTTGAGCAAAACATAAGTGTCTGTTTGGGAGTGAGGTTAAAGTTGTTTTTAAGAGTATTTTTCGTTTAAAAATGCATCAAAATAATTTTTTTTTAAGAAAATCATTTTTTACATCAACGCATGAATATGATCTAAGTGTTAGAGTATAGAAGAAGAATAGTCTAGAATAGTGTAATGTGTATAAATAGAGAAGTGCACACACAACAAATGCATGCAAAACAGAATTCAATACAATGTAATTCTAAATTTCAGTTTCCCTCTCTTTCTCTCTTCTCCCTCTTCCCCTCTCTAAACTAATTCTTCTCTCTTTCAATTATCTGCAAACTCTCAATCCTAACATGGTATCAGAGCCTTGTTGACCCAGCGGTCACGAGTTCGAATCTCACCACCCCCATTCTATTTGATAAAAAACCAAGCACAAGGTGATGTGGGCCTGTGCAAGTTTCAAGCCCAAAGGGTTTTCACTTGAGGGGGTGTGTTAGAGAATAATATAAATCATATTATGGGGCCTCACTTACAAGCTTAAGCTTTTAGGTGAGATGGTTCCTTAACATGGTATCAAAGCCTTGTTGACCCAGCGGTCACGAGTTCGAATCTCACCACCCCCATTCTATTTGATAAAAACCAAGCACAAGGTGATATGGGCCTGTGCAAGTTTCAAGCCCAAAGGGCTTTCACTTGAGGGGGTGTGTTAGAGAATAATATAAATCATATTCTGGGGCCTCACCTACAAGCTTAAGCTTTGTTAGGATTGAGAGTTTGCAGATAATTGAAAGAGAGAAGAATTAGTTTAGAGAGGGGAAGAGGGAGAAGAGAGAAAGAGAGGGAAACTGAAATTTAGAATTACATTGTATTGAATTCTGTTTTGCATGCATTTGTTGTGTGTGCACTTCTCTATTTATACACATTACACTATTCTAGACTATTCTTCTTCTATACTCTAACATCCCCCCTCAATCTCATGCTTTGACAAACCAAGCATGAGATTGCAACAATGAAAATGAAATACAAGAGTACTTAATTCTCTTGACAAACAGTATGTAAACGAGAGAAGAGAAGGAATTTCATTGGTCTATTTCTTGACCAGAATTTTATTTATCTACTTCAGTTTTTTTTCTGAAAGATTTTATTTGGCTTCTTCAGCTTTTCTGAAGTTTTTCTTCAGCTTTTCTGAAGTTTTTGCCGATGAATTTCTTAATCTGTGTAAGAATTCATTTTCTTCTTCTTCTTCTTCATTGGATTAAGTTTTTCTTAATCTTTTTTTTTTTTCGGTTTTTTTTTTTTTTTTTTACTAAAACGGTGGAAGGTTAGGCATAAAACGGCACACCACAACACAAAACGGCACACAAAGCACACACAAAACGGCACACAAAGCACACACAAAACGGCATCACACAACACCCAAACATAAAATCTAGGTTTTCAACAAATCTTCTCTCAGCCACGCCGCAGCCTCATCTCTTCTCTGCCGAATCGATTCACTTCATTTTGCCAGCCTTTCTTTGATCTCTGCTTTAGGTGAAGTTCAAGGGAAAATCATGTCGGACGTGCAAGCTCTTGTTAATGATTTTCTTATCAAGCTTAAGAAACGTAAGATTGAGGGATCGCAGTCACCAGCGATGGCTACAAAAATCACGGCAACCATCAGTACCAGGGTGATCTTCTTGCTGTCCATGATCTCCGTCTTCTTCTTGATCTTTGAGACTGACTAATTTTCTTCTCGATCTTCCGTCGACGCCTCAGCCTCCTTTTGTAGATTTTTTTTTTTTTTTTTTGACTGAAATTGCTTAGCATATAATGAAGATTCACCTGCCGCCGGGATCTAACCTTCCTTGGGCTCTGTCTTTGTCGCAGCCATCGTGTCTCTCTGCTTTGGATATGGACTCAGATTTGTGGACTACTGGTAGATGCTCAGCTACAGCTGGTGGAGCGAGAAGAAATGGAACTCAACAATGGCGGACTGGCCTCACTGGTGGACTACTGGTAGATGCTCTGTCGCATCCAGGTCACGAGTGCAGAGCCTTACCTCTCAGAAACCAAACAAATCTGCTTCTGCTCATTGTCGTGGTTGATGATTTTGAGATTGCTAAAAGAGCTACTCTCCTTTTCAGTAGAGAGAACGACTTCTTCGAGCTTGATGATCGGAACAACCTTTGAGCACCAATCTGAAACAGGAAACCGATCCAGGTATTTTTTTTTTTTTAACTAAACTTTGAGAATTTGAAATGTCTTACTGAGACTGGAGAGGAGAAGAAACAGATGTTGAAGAAAATGCAAGATTTGTTGTTGAAAATTTCAGCGTAAGAAATTGAAAACAAAGACAATGCAGAGAGTTAGAGAATGTTGAAGACAGTGCTCTTACATGCCTAATTAAAGGCTGTGCATTAGATATTGTAGGGTGTGCTGTAGATATTGTAGGTTGTGCTTCTCAATACTAGCATTTATTACATAACGGGAATAATCCCGTTATTGTCCATTTTTCAGTTTAGCTTTCATCTTCCAGTGTATATAAACTCTATTTGTTCTTCATCAAGCTTATGACAAAATAATATAACATTGCTGAAATTCAGCAACCATCTTTTATTCCAGAACTCACGTTCTTCATTTCAATACATATCAAATTCTTCATGGTATCAGAGCATTGATCCTGCTCATCACCTCTGCAATTGTTATTTTTTTTTCTCTTCGATTATTAACAATTGACAGTCATGGACTGTCAAGAGTCTGGAAGTAATTCTAAAAGAATTACTACTTCAAGCATCGACAGTGATGCAAATTCCTCCCAAAAAATAACCACAGTGTTGCTAAATGAGTTCAATTACTTACCTTGGTCAAGAGCAGTGACCATTGCACTTGGTGGCAGGTCTCGGCTGGGGTTCATCAACGGGAAAGAACAAGCTCCCGATAGCAGCTCCCCAGAATTCGAAAATTGGTTAGCCAAGGACCAGATGGTGATGTCCTGGCTGTTAAATTCAATGGAACGCAACCTTGCTGAGATGTTCAGCTACTATCAATCCTCACGGGAACTGTGGGAAGCTGTGAAAGAAATGTTTGGCAACCAAAACAATTCAGCCCGTATCTTTCAAATTCAGCAACAAATTGCAGCACTGCACCAAAATGGTCAGCCGTTCGTAAATTTATTAAGCAAATTAAAGAGTTTGTGGAATGAATTGGATACCTACAGACCACACTCAGTAGACCCAACTGTTCTTCGCAACCGCAAGGAAGAAGACCAAATTTTCCAGCTACTGGCAAGCCTCGGATCGGACTATGAAGACCTCAGGAGCCATATTTTGATGAATGGTGAGCTTCCCCCATTGAAGGGTGTCTGTGCAACGATTCAAAGAGAAGAAATTAGACGAAAAGTCATGACCCAAGAAAACCCAAAAATGGCAGACACCCGTGCATTTGCTGCCATGAAAATCGAAGAACAGGGCAACTTCAACTTGGCTGAAACAAGAGATGCCCAGCACTCTACAGATAGGGGATTCTTCAAAGGTAAGCGTCCTAACCTCAAATGTTCTTACTGCAACTCAATTGGTCACTCAATCGATCGGTGCTGGAGCCGATACCCAGAATTAAAACAAAATCGCCCGAATGCCCATCACAAGAAATTTGTGAAATATAAAGCTAATGTGGCTGCTACAGAACCCATGCACTCTAATCCCATGTCATTGCTAAACGAATTTGCAAGCTTTTTGCAAGGAAAAAGGAATTGGGGAGAAGACGGGAGAAATTTTGGGAGAGACGCGTCGTCGGCTGAAGATGCTAATGCTCTGTTGAGCAATTTCCACGGGATATCAACCCGTGACGTGGCTGGTCATTTGCCACGTGGCAATGCAGCTTATGGTGTGGCTGCTGATGTGGCGGCTGACGTGGCTGGTCATTTGCCACGTGGAAATGCAGCCTTCTTGAGCAAATTTGGTGGGTTATCCACCCGTGATTTTACTGGTACTTCAAACCGTGAGGATGCGGAAAAATTTGAAGGTATTTATATTGCTCTTTTAACTGCCTTAGAGTTAAGTAAATTTCATGATTTATGGGTTGTGGATTCAGGTGCTAGTGATCACATGACACATAATTTAAACAAAATTCATGATTTTACCCCGTTCCCGACACCTTCATTTGTCTCAATTGCAAATGGATCTACTGCAGCAGTAAAAGGCAAGGGAAAAATTAAAATTGCGTCAAAAAATATTAATTCTGATATTTTATATGTGCCTTCATTTCCATTTCAATTATTATCAGTTCGAAGGTTAACTATTTCTCTTAATTGTGATGTAATATTTACTCCGTTTAAGGTGATTTTTCAGGACCATCACACCAAACGGACGATTGGTGAAGGATTTCATTTGAATGGTCTCTATTTTTTCTGTGATTCCGAAGTTTCTAAAGGATTACAAGCTGTTTATTCTCCAATCAATGATCATCAGTTGTGGCATTTTCGTCTGGCACATGCATCCGATTACGTCATCTCAAAAATAAAACCACACTTGTCAAAAAGAACATATGATTGTGAGACATGTCATTTTTCCAAATCAAGTAGACTTCCATTTAAATTATCTTTGTCCAAAGCCTCTCAGGCTTTTGAACTTATTCATTCAGATGTATGGGGACCTTTTTCAATTTCAATTGATGGTTTTAAATACTTTGTTACATTTATTGATGATTTTTCAAGAGTTACATGGTTATATTTATTAAAATCAAAAACTGAAGTGTTTAATTGTTTTAAAGATTTTCACACACTAGTTTCTAACCAATTTTCCACACATATTAAAACTTTTCGATCTGATAATGGCTCGGAATTTACATCTCATGCTATGGAAAATTATTTAATTTCTCATGGAATTCTCCATCAAACTAGTTGTGTTAGTACTCCCCAACAAAATGGAATTGCTGAACGCAAAAATCGGGATTTATTGGAAAAAACTAGAGCCATAATGCTTCACATGAATGTTCCGAAAAACTTTTGGTCCTATGGAGTTCTTACGGCCACCTACATTATTAACCGCTTACCCAGTCAAGTACTGGATTTTCAGTGTCCTCTTGAAATTTTGCAGGGTAAAATTCCCAATACCTCGCACTTGAAGATTTTTGGGTGTCAATGTTTTGTTCACCTACACTCAAATCAACGTGACAAACTTGACCCGCGAGCTTCCAAATGTATTTTCTTAGGGTACTCTCATACCAAGAAGGGGTACAAATGTTATGATAACATCAGCCAGAAGCTTTATGTCAGCCGGGATGTTAAATTTGTTGAAACCTCCCCTTATTTCACGGATTCAAATCAGGGGGAGTCCTTGGAAGACTTAGTACCCCTTCCCAGGGCAGAGATTTGCAACATCGACTTACCTAGTCCCACTAGGTCGATTATTCCAACGGCAATTCCGGTAGACGATTCTCCATCTCCTATCATACCTCTAGACCCGCTGTCTCCAAATTCGCCAGATGAAGCGCCAGCTCTAAGACGCAATCCTCTAAGAATTCGACAGTGCCCCTCCAAATTTCAAGACTATGCAGCTTATGCAGTCAGGTATCCTGTCTCAAATTATTTGGATTACTCAAAATTATCACCATCGTATTCTGCTTTTTTGTCAGCACTATCCAATGATCATGAGCCTAAAAATTTCACCGAAGCTCAATCCCACCTGGTATGGCGAAAAGCTATGGAGGAGGAACTAACCGCACTCGCTGACAATAACACTTGGAGCTTAGTTCCCCTTCCAAAAGGCAAACACGCAGTTGGCAGTCGCTGGATATACAAGACCAAATTCAACTCAGATGGATCTGTTAATCGCTATAAAGCGCGCCTTGTGGCTCAAGGGTATACCCAAGAATTTGGTGTTGATTACAAGGAGACATTTGCTCCTGTTGCCAAAATGACCACGGTACGCGTTCTTTTATCTGTTTCTGTCAATAATGGCTGGTTCTTATCGCAAATGGACGTAAAAAATGCCTTTTTACACGGAGATCTTGAAGAAGAAGTATTTATGAAGCTTCCTCCTGGCCACTCACTAAGTTCCACTCCTAATTTGGTATGTAAACTTCATAAATCTATTTATGGGCTAAAGCAAAGTCCTCGCGCATGGCATGCAAAACTTAGTGGAGCCCTTGCTACATTAGGGTTTACGAAAAGTTCTGCAGATTCTTCTTTATATATTCGGTTTAACAATGATGATAAATTGATGGTTCTCATTTATGTCGATGATTTAATTATCTCAGGCAATAATCTTGAATCTATTTCTACATTGAAGAAAACTCTTCAACAATTATTTCCGATTACAGATCTTGGTCCCTTAAAATATTTTCTTGGGATTGAAATGGCCTCATCTAAGAAAGGCTTTTTTCTTAATCAGTGTAAGTACACGCTTGATGTGCTTCAAGACGCAGGTATGCTTTCAACTAAACCTTCCGCTACTCCTGTTGATAGTAAACTCAAATTATCCCTTGCAGGTCCGGCCCTTCCCTCGCCTAAATACTATCAACAACTTGTGGGCAAACTTATCTATCTGACGATTACCCGTCCGGACATTACCTACGCTGTCAGTCTTGTCAGCCAGTTCATGCATGCTCCAACCATCCATCATCTCAGCATGGTCAAGCGCATTTTGAGATATTTAAAAGGAACTATTGGCCGCGGAATTGTCATGACCAGAAACAACCATACCAATGTCATGGGCTATACCGACTCTGATTGGGCTGGAAATCAACTTGATCGGCGCTCGACTACTGGATATTGCATGTTTGTTGGAGGAAATCTTGTATCTTGGAAGAGCAAAAAACAGCATGTTGTCGCTCGCTCCAGTGCCGAAGCTGAATACCGTGCCATGGCGGCTGCAGCTTGTGAACTTGTGTGGCTTCGAGGTCTTCTAACCGATATGGGTTGTGCATCGGCCAGTCCGATGAGTCTTTTTTGCGACAATCAAGCTGCTATGCACATTGCCAAGAATCCGGTGTTTCACGAAAGAACTAAACACATCGAAGTTGATTGTCATTTTATTCGTCAACAAGTTCAATCTAACAATATCACTACGCATTATGTGCGCACCAGTGATCAACTTGCCGATGTGTTTACCAAAGCCGTGTCATCATCCCAGTTTCATCGGCTATTATGCAAGCTTGGATCTATCAACCCTCTTGATCCAGCTTGAGGGGGAGTGTTGAAGACAGTGCTCTTACATGCCTAATTAAAGGCTGTGCATTAGATATTGTAGGGTGTGCTGTAGATATTGTAGGTTGTGCTTCTCAATACTAGCATTTATTACATAACGGGAATAATCCCGTTATTGTCCATTTTTCAGTTTAGCTTTCATCTTCCAGTGTATATAAACTCTATTTGTTCTTCATCAAGCTTATGACAAAATAATATAACATTGCTGAAATTCAGCAACCATCTTTTATTCCAGAACTCACGTTCTTCATTTCAATACATATCAAATTCTTCAGAAACATCTAGATTATTGGAGAAGCAGGTTTGCCAGCTCCATAATTTCTTAGAGGATAAGGAACAACATGAGAGATATTGTAAATGAGGAGCAGCAGCGGCATGGATGATCATCTTCATCATCAGCTGCAGATTTTTTTTTTTTTTTTTTATTGGAGGATCAGATTGCGGAAGCTTGGATCAATTCAAGCGTGAGCGCAAAAGCTCTGATACCATGTTAGGATTGAGAGTTTGCAGATAATTGAAAGAGAGAAGAATTAGTTTAGAGAGGGGAAGAGGGAGAAGAGAGAAAGAGAGTGAAACTGAAATTTAGAATTACATTGTATTGAATTCTGTTTTGCATGCATTTGTTGTGTGTGCACTTCTCTATTTATACACATTACACTATTCTAGACTATTCTTCTTCTATACTCTAACACTAAGAACACCAATTTTTTTATTTAAAATAAAATTTAAATATAAAAAAATCATTTTTTTTCAAATATGTTTTTGAAACACAGTATCAAACACCAAGTCACTTGAGGCTTAGTTTCGGCCTTGACCCAACTAAACTTAGTGAGTCTTATTTGATCTTTTACATAACTAGGCTATACAAACTAGGCTATATTTTTAAACTTATAACCCGAGTCTTTGGTCATGAAAATGAAACCGATATAACTTAAAAAAGCAAATAAAATTTTATAAAGCTTGATTTGTATAGATCTTATGTTGAAGGTTAAAATCAAGAAAAAATAAACTAAATTCATGAAATATAGATAACTCCACAATAATTAACTCAAAAAATATTATGAAATTTGGTTCCAAAACACCTAAAATTGAAAAATAAAACTAGGTTATGTGATGTAATTTTATGGTGCTTAAGAAATAACCAATAATATTTTTAAGTATTCTTTTAACTCACTTTTTTAAAAGAAAAATAAAACTAAAAGATAAAAATTACGTGACTATATTCTAATCATTTCTTACGGGTCATGAAGTAGCTAACAAAATATCACTAATTATTTCTCGAGTACCAAAATATATAATTTTGGAGGGTCAAATTTTAAAAAACATTTAATTAAAAAAATCTATAAAAATAAAATGTGTCATCTTGTATCAATATCATGGATCATAAAATAAAAATAACCTCATTTAAAACAAACCAAAAGAACTATAAAACCCAATTCAAATATATTTAATTAAAAATGATAAAGAAAAAAGAGTTAACACGTAAAACCTGATTATAAAATCTAGATAATCTCATTGAAAAAAAAAATCAATTTTCAACTAATTTAATATTAAATAATAAAATAAAAAACAATATAGACTAACCTATTAATTCTGCGAATTGGGTTATAATATCAATACAAATTCATAGGAAACAATCTAATTTTTTTTTATAAAACCTAAACAAGGCATGTAGAATCATGATTTTAGATCAAGAATTAAGTTTGATTTTACCATTTTAAAAAAATTTAGTTTATTTTTAGTTCAAGTTTATACGTCAGATATATGTTAGAAGGCACTCTGGAATGATCATGCTCTGATTTGACAGGAAATTCCGCAACCTCAACTTCAAAGACTAGCAAAGCTCAAACACTAAATAACCTGAAGATGAACAACACTTAACAAAGCTGAACTAGAATATCGAGTCCAAATAAAAATTGCAACGCCTCCTGTTGAGTTCTAACAAGCTACCATAGGTACGGTCAGCAATACCAATAAAAAGAGCTTCTGTGTCGGGGCTGAAAGACATGCCAGCAATCTCCCCAAATATATCAATCTCCTGGCATTTGACGTAATCAGATTGTGTATCAAAAACATGAACGAAGTCCGCAGGCTCAGCCATTGCCAAAAATCGACCATCCGAGGTGAACTTTAGACCTCTTATTGCCCCCATATTCCCTTTTAATACTGCAAGGGACTGGGTCAGATTCCTTATATCCCACAGCCTGCACGTAGTGTCTTGGTTTCCAGTGGCCAGAATTTGTCCGTTTGGGTGCCAGGCAGATGCAAAGGAATAATCCAGATGCCCTTTGAGGCTGCCAGTCACTTTCCCCGAATTGGCATCCGCAATCAAGCACTCAGCACTGTCCCCAAGCACTGCAAGCAGCTTACCATCTGGGCTGACAGAGGTGTTCTGAGGCGAGCAGTTTTAAGGAGCAGTGTAAGCATGTCATAAATAAGAAAAACCACAAAAGAGTAAAGAACTCCCAGGCAGTTTCTGATGAAAGGCACTCACATTTACAGACCAATCAAAGGAGAAAGTATTCAACGAAGCAAACGTTTCAGCGTCAAATACTCTGATTTGAGCATCATTATTGGCAACCATAATCCTCATTGAGCCACTGCAAAAAACACGAGTTAGTTCTCCTTTTGGGGAAGAAAAAAGGCTTTCAAACTTTTTGTATTGACTAGAGCTCCTCACTTGTGGCTATGGTATACATCAACTGCATTGGTTATGGCATTTTCACCTGTTGTTATTCTTGTGCAGAATGCAACTCCAGGTTGATTCAGATACTGACCAAATGAAAGAATAAATCAGAAGACACGTGAGATATAAAAAATCTCAAGTGAAAGGTTCAAAAGAAGCAGATATACTCATCCAGCCACTTCGATACCATGCAAATAAGTTCTCCTTGGAAACCGCCTGCTACCATTAAGTTCTCTTTAACAGCCATAGTGCTTATCTTCACTCTGGAGAGTGACTTAGACAGCAGTCCTGTGCGTTGCTGTAAAAAAGAACAGGAAAATGCTTCAGGCAAGAGAATTAAGTGCAGAACTAAATTATGGCAGTCATGTTCATCCCAGATCCCAAAGTCATGCCTGGGTTGGAGCAATTGGTTTAGCCACATTGAGTACTTCTTTGCCACGCTGCTGTAGTGATGACCAATGCATAACTGAGTAATTTTGCATAAGATACACATCATGTTTTGATGTTGCCCACAGCAGATTCCTCAGCTGCACAATGCAAAAGACAAACAGGACCAGAACATCAATTACAAAACTCCTCTGATTTGAATATTCTAAACTCCTGTTGGAGTTTTTTTTAACAATATCAAGAGCTAAAATTAGAGCAGGTCTTTCAAGCATGAGAACTTGAAGCATATATTATGCTACATACATATAGATGCTCATTCTGCACCATTGAAAACAATTAGGCCATTGACTGATGTTTATATTGTATAATAATTGTGGGCAGTTCCGAAATGAGGCTTTTGCATTGAAGTACAGGCGGGAATTTTTTTTATAGCAAACACAAGATGAAATTGTCATATAGATGCATGAGTAGTAAATAACAGGAATGGGTCATGGAGCTAATTAAACATGAGAGAAGTATACATATAACAGAAGGCCACCTGCAGATATGCCGAATGCAGAAATGCAATTTTTTTGTTAATTTGGCCCCTAGAGCTTGATACAGGGTAGATAAACTACAGGAATTTGTACAGAGGAGGCCTCTTAAATGCTCAGATATTTTCCTATCACACCTTATAAAAAACGTACTTTAATTGCGCCAGCTGCTCAGACATAACTTCCACCCTGCTTAAAAGGCTGAAATAAAGAGAGATAACATTCCTAAATGCCACAGATTGGTTAAGCCACACAATATATTCAACAACTCAAAATACACACAAACTATGATGAGTGCACATAAATCACAGGTCAACAGACCATAGAAAGCCAGACAAGCATATCATGGCATGCACCAAGTAGCATGTGTGATGAAAGGCTCAGCCAAAAATATATAGCAAGAACATCCAGCAGATAGATGGTCTAGAGGAATCATGAATGAGAATAAAAATCATTATCCCTCTACAATTAGCCAAGTACGATAGTTTCATAGTTAAAAAAAATTCAGCTCTTGTAGAGTTAGCAAACATACAACAGTAATTTAAATTCATTTTACCCCTGTAATAACTAGCACAGGAAAAGTTACTGATACTAGCTTAACTGCTAGGAGTATATGAGAGTTGATGGATCCATGATCACACAGATGCATCTATGACGTAAAGAAGTCATGTACAGTCTCAACTTTCTCTGTTATCTGAAGCACTCATGTATTCAGTAATCACATATGAATATCAGGAATTCCAATTCATACCATAGTTACTATGCATCATAATCTAATCATGGCAACTGTAGAGAACTATCAGGCACACATTCAAAATGTACCTTGTAAAATTGAAATATCAATTTTATTAAAATTTGAGAAACTGTTAACCGGTGGATGTACAAAGTAAGCATCCTTCAAAAATCTGCAGCAAAGAGTATTAGTATACATGAACCCCAGCTTGGTTCTATTTAGTTTGGGGGCATTCAAATATTTCCGGAAGCTGAAGGTTTGTTAAAGAGTGAGGATATTTTTCTCACATTAACTTCCAAAAATATACTTTCAAATCCAGGAAAGATTCAATCACCATCCTGTAGGCCTGCAGAGGAATTGTTTGATGGCCTCACTGGATGATAATTTATGCTGGAAAACTAATGTCAGCTGCTCATAAGTTGATAGCATCCCAAATAATTAGAGAAATGCTAAACCTAGCATATAATTGATCATTTTTAAACTTCGTACTTCTGACAAATTCAGGCACAGAGCTATAGCCTCATTTAATGATATCCACGTAGGATATAATATAATCACAATACCTGCAAAACTATAATGATTTTGTGATAATCGATGTTTGAACCATCAGTTGGAGGAGATCAGTTTAAATAGGGGATGGTGAGTTGTATTACTCTACCGAAGATGCATTAAGCATGGATCTCATGATATGTAGCAGTTTTATATACTAACAATATATGAAATATGGAGGGCTTGGGCAATGAGAATGTGAAGTTCTTTGCATCAAGACTTCTGACCAAGAAAAAATGCGGGAAAAGAAAAACAAAGAACTCCACTTTAAATAAATTTTTAGAACAAAGAAACGAGAAATTCAACACTGAAACAATGCGATGAATTCGCCATAAAGATAAAACTATTTTTGTTGATGAAACATGAAATCAATTAAATAGGATAGCATAAAGTACAAAAGCCTCTACCTGAAAATGAACAATTGTGCTTTTGACAAGCCTTGTGTTGTACTGGAAGTCATAAAAAGTCTGTCCCTTCTCTACTTCCAAGCATTCCTGTCAATTAGATTTACTAATCAGCAATTCTCTTATTAAGTTTTTGCTCGAGAAAATAAAATAACATCATCCTCCACTCAACTTTAATAATCTAATCACTTCCTCTTTTATCGGAAAAAAAACAGAATATAAAATACCGAGAAAAAAATACAAGCTAGCTAAGAACTCTAGCAAACAGACCTTATCAAGCTCGAAGCGAGGAAGCGAGAGGTTCTCGTAATTCTTATACTGCTTTAAACGCGATCCACGATACTTATCTCTAGTAACATTTAGCCTCTCCCAGGGTATTCCCTGCATATCCTTGCCATTTCTTGCCTCTAAAGCAGATGTATCAGTCTGTGGTTTACTCTGCAACACTATCACTCACCATCAATCTCTTTTTTCATACAACAAAATTATGTAGGAACAAAA
This sequence comes from Salix caprea, assembly GCA_964035475.1. Taxonomy (NCBI): domain Eukaryota; kingdom Viridiplantae; phylum Streptophyta; class Magnoliopsida; order Malpighiales; family Salicaceae; genus Salix; species Salix caprea. Next base: position 13,024,887 of record OZ037755.1, on the reverse strand, counting down.
ACAAACGTACCGATTCGAAGTCATCTTCCAATTCAGAGTCCACATCATCATCCAAATCGTCGTTTCTTTGAGGTTCATCTTCTCCGAATAAATCATCTTCAAAAGGATCATCAACTACGTACTCGAGATCGTAGTTGTGGAAGTGATCCATTATCCTACAATACCAGAAAATCGTGATCCAATCAATCAGTAAATAAATAATTTGAAGTTAATAATAATAATCAAGCATCTGATTAAACTTAATGATTTTCGCCAGAACCTCTTAAGAAATACAGAGGTCGGCCGCCAGCAACTTTGCAGCTTGGTAAATAACTGATTATGTGATGTTTGCATCAAGCGTGATTAAATAAACAGGAGTAAAATATACATATAATTTAAAGAAACAAGAAAAGGTAAAAATAATGGTAAATGAGAGATGTTTTCATCTTTACATTAGCCAAACGCGCAAAAACAAGTACCAAAATAATCCAAAACAAAATTACATCCGAATTTCGGTAGACCTTAAAAAGAGGAAATAAATCGCAAATTAAAAGAAACTCTCTTAACTGTTTCCCGAGAAACAAGCAGGAAAATGACAGAGGTAAGGGATTTCTGATTTGGAGACAGGAATCTTGGATTTGGGATTCCAGAAGATAGAGAGAGAGATGTGAGTGTTTTTAGAGGTAAAAAACGGTTTCTGTTGAAGGAAGGAAGGAAGGAAGGAAGGCTCTAGAGAATTGCCAGAACAGCGGACCCTGACTTTGCACTTATAATTGTGATTCTGAGTGAGAGGGAGTGAGTTAGGACCCACTGAATGTGTGGTAATGTTTTTTTAACTTTTAATACAAATCCAATAAAATTATTAAACAAATAAATTTAATATTTTTTCATATACAGGTTTACTGTCAAAAGTACACAATTGCAGATCATGTTTATTAGTTTGTTTCATAGTGATTAATTTTTAAAATATTTTTATTTGAATATATATTAAAATAATATTTTTTTATTTTTTAATATTATTATATTTAAAAAATCTAAAAATCTAACAATAAAAATACATATGATGAGACAATTAGTTTTTTTTTAGAAGATGAGCATAAAAAATCATTGTTTTAATCTTGGTTATTATAAATTTATTGCATATCTTCTCATCAATTACATCTTTATTTATACTAATCACTTAGAATTAATATATTTATCACTGAAACTTCTCTGATTCCTTACTTTTGCTCTTATGGACGAAACTTCCCTAATAGAGATTAGTGAGATTTTGTTTTGGAAAACCCCTTCAAAATGGTTATAAGGCTTTTGGCTGTGTAACCAATTATAGATGAGTCTCATGGTTTTTGAATCCTCTTTAATGGATCTTGCATATAACTATTTATAATATTAAAGATTGGCAATTGATTGTGTTCATCTTATAAAACAATCAATTTAAAAATTGATTATGTTTTTAATGGTAATTAAATGCATCATTTTGGGTATAAAAAAAATTACCATGTTTTCGTAAATATGAAAGGGGATTTTTGTCATATTTTCAAGATTTTAGACGATCTATGCGATTTTATAATATTTAAAGAAATAAAGTTATTGCAACTTAATCTATAAATCATTAGATCACTGCAATATATTTATCTTTGCGCAATTAAAGTAGGAAAAATATTCAAAGAGAAATAAAGAGGATTAACCAGCTTCGGTCATTACCCATGACTCAACATACATTTTCCATCCGAGACCCAATCCACTGAAACAGAGGGAAGAAGTCGAGCACGAGATCATCTATGTCTCTCTCTTGCTTTGAAATTTCTTTTTCTTAAATTAGGTATGTCAGATAAACGACAACAATTTCAGAGACTTTACCTCTTGGTTGTATTCGTTACAAAACAGGACTTCCAACCCTTAAGAATTTGAAATAGTCAAGTTTTATTCGTTTATTTATATTCATAAAATATATTTTTTAAAAGTCACTCGCATTAAAAAAAAGAAAAAAAGTATTTGTGATGAACAAACGAGAAATAGATTACAGAATCTTGAAGCGCTTTCCCTGTGCTAGAAGCATAGCCAAACGGTGCCGAACGAGGATACAGAACCAGAGATTCTGATATCCTTGGCATGCTGCAATAATTCCTCTTACTCTTCTTTCAACTTTTTGATCTATTATTATTATTATTATTATTATTTCTCTAGAAACTGCTACGATGCTTTTGTTTTTTAAGGCGCAGCCATCTACGGTTGAATTCTATCTGTCCTCTGCAAGGATTTATTATTCTTATTATTATTATTCTTATTATTATTATTATTTCTCTGGAAACAGCTACGATGCTTTTGTTTTTTAAGGCGCAGCCATCTACGGTTGAAGTCTATCTGTCCTCTGCAAGGATTTATTATTATTATTATTATTATTATTATTATTTCTCTAGAAAATGCTACGATGCTTTTGTTTTTTAAGGCCCACCCAACTATGGTTGAATTCTATCTGTCCTCTGCAAGGATTTTTTATTTAAATTTTTTTATCGATCCCTGTATCGAGTCTCCATCTGAATTGATGATCAACCTTATCGCCTATGCGTGAGCGATTGGATGATAGCAGAATCCGTGAAAAGACGGGCCCCTCTTTTGTTCTTGTTGTATAAAATGAAGTAAAATATCAGAAATAGAGAATTTGAGGAGTGATTGAACAATATTTTTAAGTATATTTCTTCAATTTTAAAACTCAACAAGTTATTCTTTAACAAGAAAAAAAAACAGTGCAAAAACAACTTGATTAAAAAAAATCAGTAAACTCACAATAGAAAAGTATTTTGGGCTACATCTTATTTGAAAATCTACATGGTGTATATAAACAATCATATAACAATCGTGTTTAATTTATTATAAAATTAAAAAGATTTTTACAATAATTTAAAATATAATTATTAAGAAATTAAGTGACTATGATTGTTATAATTATTAGAAAATAAACGGAAAACATATTAATTTTTGTGATTGTTGAAAATATTTTTTCAAATGTTTAAAATATTATGATTTTAGTTTAAAGATTATAAAAAAAAGAAATTTTTTAGAGAGCATGGGTATTTTCTCACATGCAAGGAGCACGAAATTGAAGATTTTCTCCTAAATTGACTCATTGTTATGTGCACAAACTCACTCTAATTTTTTTGTTTGTTATTGTTTCATCTCAAATTTTATTATATAAATACTGGATGAATTTTTTTTTAATGCGGGATAAAGAAAGTCTTGTATATACTTTTTGTATTTTAAGTATTAGTTGTGTTTTCTAATATAAGATAAAGACTTTTAAAATAGTTTTTACATTAACTTTTACAATAGTTCTAACCTAAAACAATCTTCAAAACACTACTTGTTCCTATTCACAACTTGAATTTCATAACTCCAGAAAATTGGGGCAAACTGGATTAATCCAGCAAATCTGTAAGCAAATTTAAATTTATAAAAATAAGAAATTAAGTAAATAAATAAATTATAAAACTAAATTTTCAGTTATTTCAATATTAAAATAAATAAATAAATAATGAAAAAATCAATACACTATGTATTTCTATTTTAATCGATAGTGCAATGGATATTAATTAATAGTAATTTTATCATAACTTTTAGATATTGTGTTTCTATATATGTCACTTTCAACTTAATTTTTTTTTTGAAAAAAAACGAAGTGATATTCTTAACAAAAAGCAACCGGATAGCTATTCCTATCCTCCTCGATGCTGCTAAATATTTTGTTTAATGCAACCATACTATCTACGCAACCCATATTGATTTTCTTCACATGAGACAATGGAGAACAGATCATTTTCCGTAGCCTATAAAATATTTTATAATAAGACATGTAAAAAAACCTGAAAAAAAGAAAATATTTTATGAACTCAAAGACCACGAAGTCATGGCACTTTCAAAGTAGATGCCTGAACCTGAGATTCACGGCGCTTTCAAAGCACGGAAGCCATGGATGCTTGATAAACTGAAATTAACGGCAGCTAACAAAAGGTAGTTGGGCAGTTAACAATCTGGTCAGAAAATTGAAGTCCTTCTTATTGACAGTTGCTTATTCACAAAGATTGTCAGAAACCTCTTAGATAAAAATACCTGCCGAGAGAGAGTTGCTTCATGCCAATTAACTCTACATGTCTAATCAAAGAGAGAGGCGATTTATGGCTTATTTTTAATTTAAAAATATATTAAAAATATATTTTTTATTTTTAAAAATTATTTTTTTATAATAATTATAATAATATATAAAATAATTAATTTAAAATAAAAATAATTAAAATTTAAAAAAACATTTTTAAAAAGTGTCTAAACAGTCATAAATTATATGGTATTGACAAGAGATTACTTGCTATAAGCACTCTGTTTTATTTTATTTTTCCCACAATAATCACCCACATCCCACCGTGTTGAAGGATACAACTGCGATTTAGGTAAATTAAGATAAGATAATTTATTGCGAGGATTTGGTAGCTTATAACGACTGGCTTGGAATGAATTCAAAGACATTGTGGATAAGATAGTTTTGTGAACTACACTATTTAGAAGACACCACATTTAACTTTTCAAATTCTAATGAAAACTGCCTCAGCCCTCTCTATTTTTTCTTTTTCTCTTTTATATATATATATATATATATTTTTCCTGGAGTAACTGACGTTATTTGAGAAGGGCTAAGCATGGTTTGCAGTTCTAAAACTAAGTACATGGATGGTTACGTGGGATCCTAACGATGTAATATCTATAATAAGTACCTGTTTATCCGGCACCGCCCCTTCAATCCTTTCATCTGATGTCGAAGTGAAATGTCGCAGCAACTTGACAATTGCTCCTTTTGGAATTAATAACCTCATGATTGGAATTCTGATAAAGATTATATTAAAATTTAAAAATATATTAAAATAATATGTTTTTTTTTTATCTTTAAGACTTATCTTGATATTAGCGTACTGTATTACTGTAATATCACCCCCTTGTTTACTTGCCCTGCTATTAATATCTCGTGCAAGCTTGGGCTTATCCGTCTTTCTATCCCATTTTCAAAATCATGGGTATACTAGGGTCAGGGGCTCGCAAAAATCTCCTGGAGACCAAACGACGCCTGGACAAATTTATAAACACTTGTTTCCAGAGAATACCAGGTTGGTGGTTCACGCAATGCCAAAACTGGGTTAAACATTTTTTAATGCAAATAAAAATATTAAGTTGATGCTCGTGTCTTAAAAAAAAACATGAAAAATTAAAGAAAATTAAAGGCTTGTATTATTGACTGATTAGGTTCAACAAACATGATTAATTTAATAAATCATAGTAAACAAATCGAACTACAAAACAATATACAATATCAACTTAAAAAATAAAAACCTATCAAAGCCAATGACAAATTAAAGCAATTTTCAAGGATGATATTAGAAGACAAAGAAATTGAAGTATATAGGTGTAAGAACCCTAGTGACTATATATATAAAAAGCATTATGCTTCTTTTCACACACTGCTATTAGTTAGTTTATATATATATATATATATATATAACCATGGCCTAGACATAGAGATCCAGCTCCACGCGGCTAAGTAAAAATCTGAAAACCACAGAATAAGCTTCAAAATTAACCTAATACGAGGGAAAATATCTTGCACCATACTCCCCGAATCGTTATGGACTTAAGGCCGACGTAGGCCTTTACATTTACATTTGAACAGTTAGCCTTTCAGAACTTAAGAGAAGACGGATCGAATGCAACCCATTTCGATGGATGGGCCGCATCAAAAAGCTTGAGCCCAAACCCATTATAGTTTATTGTCCGAATACTTCTTGCTGATATTGTAAATCAAATCGTGAAATACCGCTGATTAATAACACCATACATAGACTAATATTTCTTGAACAATAACAGCATATCTTTTCTCGAATCTTATTCTCGTTATTTCTTTGAGATAAACATCTTTTAAATAGATCAAAAAGTTCCAGTCCCGTTCCCGTTATTTCCTTCCAAATTATCAAATCATTGGTATAGGATAAAAAAATTTAATCTAAAATAATTTTTTTAATGAGTTTTTTTAACATTTTTTTTTAATCATGAAATTAAAATATAAACTCAAGAAAGCTTATTTATTTTAAAGGTAAAAATATGCCTTTACAGTGTAAAAAAAGATGTAAACGCACTAAACAATTTTTCAATTATAAACCGGCAATGAAAAATACACTAAATCATCCCTAGCCTTTGAGATTTTTTTCCTTCTATTTAAAGACAAATATATAATTTAACTGTAACAATTCATAATAAAATGTATACTAGTAAAACTCACTTTCTTTTTTTCTCAAATTCATACTTTGTTTAGTATTGTGGTATTAATTATTTTTTAAATTGTTTTTTGTTTAGAAATACATCAAAATTATATATATATTTAAAAAATTAATTTTAATATAACATATCGAAACAAAACTATTTGAAAATATAAAACAAGTTTTTTTTATATATATATAAAACACTTTTTAAAGCGAAAAAATAAAGGGGCTGTAATTTCACTGTAACAATTGCACAGTATTTGGACGATTCAGGAGTTGAAAGGGGCTAATGGTGGGCTCCAGCTCATCAAATCTGAATAAATTTTACCATCGAACTTTCTTTACCTGGTCCATAACCATTGTTATCAACACATATGACCACGGCCATTAGAAAAAGGAAAAAGAAGAAAGAAGAAAAGAAATTTATGTTCACAGCAGACAGCAGACAGCAGACAGCAGTTCAGTGGCTTTTGCAACTTCAGCTTTACTTCACATTCTCACTTCCGCTTCACCGTTTCGTCTACATGATATTCCCACTATGACACCGAGAATACTCTGTTTCTTCACCTTCACCTTCTTCATTTTATATGTCCTCCGAGCTGAATCAACTCAGCCTCCATTCTCGTGCGACTCGTCAAACCCATCAACAAAGGACTTCCCTTTTTGTGAAACCACACTGCCAATCAGCCAAAGAGCCAGGGACTTGGTCTCTAGGCTCACGTTGGATGAAAAGATTTCTCAACTCGTCAACTCAGCTCCACCAATTCCAAGACTCGGTATCCCGGGTTATGAGTGGTGGTCCGAGGCATTACACGGCGTTGCTAACGCAGGACCCGGCATTCATTTCAATGGCAATATTAAGAGTGCCACTAGTTTCCCTCAGGTCATCCTCACTGCCGCTTCTTTTGATGCCTACCAATGGTATCGCATTGGTCAGGTAAGACCATTCTTACAAAATCTTAATCTTTCTTAATTACTACTGGCGAAGATATTAGTGCGCAAGTTCACTTTGATAGTCTTATTTTTTTTTCTTTGAATTTGCGAAGGCGATTGGAAAAGAGGCTAGAGCACTGTACAACGCAGGGCAAGCTACAGGTATGACATTCTGGGCACCAAATATTAACATTTTTAGGGACCCGAGATGGGGGAGAGGACAAGAGACACCCGGAGAGGATCCATTGGTGACAGGGAGATATGCAGCGTCATATGTGAAAGGGGTTCAAGGGGATTCCTTCGAGGGAGGAAAGATTAAAGGGCATCTTCAAGCTTCAGCTTGTTGCAAGCATTTTACTGCTTATGATCTGGATAATTGGAAAGGCATGAATCGCTTTGTGTTTGATGCTCGCGTAAGTATGTCTTGCCAAATGGCCTTCACCAATTTTTTTATGTCCTGGCTTTCCTTTGAGGTAGGAAAGATTAAAGGGCATACTTCCTTGTTTCTAGTGCTCTGTAGTAACTTTTATCTTATTCAAAGATTAGATTGGTGGGTGGATGATATCCCTTATTGGGTTTTTGCAATTATGTTAATCTGGTCATTTGCTTTGCCGACATACTTCAGGTTTTGGAAATTAGCAAAAGCCAGAACATAAAATTACAATTTCAATCTGTTGTAATTTATTCTAAGCCCCTTTTCCACTATATAAACTGAGCCAAAAAATTACTGCAGTAGGTTATTTATTGGTTTTAGGTTTGCATCAATTTTGAGCGAAACTGTCTGGAAAAAAAATACTTTTCTTTGATTCTTTTCTCAAGTCAAGTCTCACTTCTAAGAGTTTCTGGTTATCACTGTACTGTACTAGTAGGTAAATCATGATTATTTTTTGTTTGTTTTAAAATCAGGTGACCATGCAAGATTTAGCAGACACGTATCAACCACCATTCAAAAGTTGTGTTGAACAGGGGAGAGCCAGTGGGCTGATGTGTGCTTACAATAGAGTTAACGGAGTCCCTAGCTGTGCCGACTTCAATCTCCTGTCCAAAACTGCTAGAGCGCAATGGGGTTTTCGTGGGTATGTATTAAACCAGTCCATACATTTGCAGTGCTAATTCTTGTGGTGAATGGTACGCTACTCAATATGAAGTGTTGATTGGTGTCAATTATTGTATTGTTCATCACCAAAATGTCTGAATAATCAGGTACATCACATCAGACTGTGATGCTGTTTCCATCATCTATGATGATCAAGGATATGCTAGATCACCCGAAGATGCTGTGGTTGATGTTCTTAAAGCTGGTATGGGACCTGCCTCTTTATCTCCTTGTCTATGTTACAAAGTAGACATGTGCTTGTGTTTCCGTCTTAGGTTTGTGGTATTGGCTACCTTTACTTTTGCTGGGAAAGAATTATTCGATTCTGGACCCGTTTACTCTTATAGGTCCACCAGTAAAAAGGGAGTCCGTAGGTGCACCGAAGTCAATATTTATCGTCATATGGCTCTTCACTCTTATCATTATACCCTTGTTAACTTTTCTGAGGTGTTTTGGATGCTAACTATTCTCTCGCTATCTGTTTTTCAATGCCACTGGTCCCTCTTTTCTCTCTTCTGGCAGTTTGTGAAAAAAATAGTATTCGATCTGCAATTAGATCATTGACTTCAATGAATGCAAATTAAGTTCTACAGAGCAAGAAAGCAATTACTTAATGTATTGAGTTGCAATCCCTCTGATTAGTAAAAGTTGACACTCTTATTTTTCCAAACACAATGTTACTTGTATGGCTGAGAGCTTCTAAATAGTAAAAACTCAAAATAACTCCTAGACTCATGAGACTCCTCTATCACAATGTCACTTTAACAATTTAGTTGTTCTATATGGTAATGCATTGTCCAGCAAACATGGTAATTCTTTTTATTTTCTTAAAAAAATTATTTGGTGTAGCTTTAGACATGACAAAAATCATTTTTTGTCATGTCCAAGCCTTTTTAGTGGAAAATTTTGTCCTATTAAAAACGAGTGAACAAGAGCATCCAATTCTTTGTATAATAGATAATCTACTTGATCCAGATTAATACAAAAATAATTATTCTAGTTTTAAAACTTGACTAGAGAGTGATCCGGAGTAAAGCTCGGGTCACAAGTCGAGTTGACCATTGACTTGGATAAATGTAAGAATAAAAATAGTTATTGTTATGCTTTTAAAACCCGACTTGTGGGCCAGATCCAAGTTATGGGTCTGGTTAACTATTGATTTGGATCAAAGTAAAAATAAAAATAGTTATTGTTATTGTTTTAAAACTTTACTTACAAAGGTCAGCTCAAGACTAGGATATTCCTGGAACCACTTAGCCTAAAAACTTTAGCTATTAGACCTGGAAAAGCCTCGGGAATTCAGTTTATATAGTTTTTAGTGTCAATTTCTTTATTTTACATCTTTCACCCTTCGTAGAACAGAGATGCTGTTCGATCAGTTTAATAATGTTGTTCGTAGTTAAATTTATCAGCATTCAATAAGAATTTTAGGTTCATTTCAATTAGATGGAATTCAGCTGGTAAACCAAAGTAGCCTTTTATTTTGTGTCTTACCTTTAAACTTTGTCTAACATACATGTACAGGCATGGATGTCAACTGTGGATCATACTTGCTGAAACACACCAAAGTAGCAGTGGAACAGAAAAAACTGTCTGAATCTGATATCGACAAGGCCCTTCATAACCTCTTTTCTGTAAGAATGAGGTTAGGCCTTTTCAATGGACATCCTGAAGGCCAGCTTTTTGGAAACATTGGTCCTGACCAAGTCTGCTCCCAAGAGCACCAGATACTAGCTCTTGAAGCTGCCCGTAATGGCATTGTCCTTTTAAAGAACTCTGCAAGACTCCTCCCACTTTCGAAATCCAAAACCAATTCCCTGGCTGTTATTGGCCCCAATGCCAATTCCGGGCAAATGCTTCTTGGAAACTATGCTGGCCCTCCATGCAGATTCGTGACCCCGCTGCAAGCATTGCAGAGCTACATTAAACAGACTGTTTATCACCCCGCTTGTGATACAGTTCAATGCTCTTCAGCTTTAGTTGACAGCGCAGTGGATGTAGCACAAGGTGCAGATCATGTAGTTTTGATGATGGGTCTGGATCAAACTCAGGAGAGGGAAGAACTTGACCGCACAGACTTGTTGCTTCCAGGAAAGCAACAGGAACTCATCATCGCTGTTGCAAAAGCAGCAAAAAACCCAGTTGTTCTAGTGCTTTTTTCTGGAGGTCCTGTTGATATTTCTTTTGCCAAGAATGATAAAAACATTGGAAGCATTTTGTGGGCTGGTTATCCTGGTGAAGGTGGTGCTGTTGCCCTCGCAGAAATCATTTTTGGTGATCATAATCCAGGTAAAGTTATGATCGATGTTTAAAAGGAAAGGCTGTGCCTCTTTATTTGTCAGCAAATGCATGAGTGATGGAATTGGAAAATTCTGTTTTATTTTCAAACATCTTATGGTACTTTGGCACTTGGAAAGAGTCGGTTTCTTTTTGGGTCAGTAGATTTTTTCCAAGAAATTCGCTGGTGGAAAGTTTTGTATTATTTTTCGATATGTTATGGTACTAACAGTGAATGCATGATGCAATGTAGGAGGGAGATTACCGATGACCTGGTATCCTCAAGAATTTGTGAAAGTTCCAATGACAGACATGAGGATGCGACCTGATACTTCTTCAGGCTATCCTGGCCGTACATACAGATTCTATAAAGGCCAGAGTGTTTTCGAGTTTGGTTATGGCATCAGCTACTCAAAATATTCTTATGAACTAACAGCAGTCTCCCAAAACACACTCTACTTGAATCAGTCGTCAACAATGCATGTAATCAACAACTTCGACTCTGTTCGTTCCACGTTGATTTCTGAGCTGGGCACCGAGTTCTGTGAGCAAAACAAATGCCGCGCAAGAATTGGAGTGAAGAACCACGGAGAGATGGCAGGCAAGCATCCAGTTTTACTATTTGCGAGGCAGGAAAAACATGGAAATGGTAGGGCAAGGAAACAGCTGATCGGATTCCAAAGTGTGATATTAGGTGCCGGGGAAAGAGCTGAAATCGAATTTGAAGTTAGCCCTTGTGAACACCTTAGCAGAGCTAATGAAGATGGCCTGCTGGTAATGGAAGAAGGAAGACATTTCTTGGTTGTCGAAGGTGACGAGTACCCAATCTCCGTTGTAGTTTGATGTGGAGAACAGGTTCTCAAAACCGAAAAACCAGTATTTATTGGTTTGATGGTGTCGGTGCCATGTCAGCGAACCCAAAGAAAGGGGTAAGGTACACACCCAGAAAAAAACTATATATTTCATAAATGCCACTCCCTATTTCATAAATGTCAGTGAATTTTCACTCTTTTCTTGTTTCTACTTTATAGTATGAGTGGTAAAGTCGAAGCTCTTACGACCAAATCGAAGACCTTGAGTTCCTTCGTTTGAATATCTTCTCAAAGGCCAAAGCTTCCAAGAATTAAATAAATAAATTAGAATGCATGGAGAATTTATTGTGTATTTGGACATTAATAATATAATTATCATTTAGTTTTTTTTTAAGAAGATAATGGCATAAATTATTATTTTAATGGTCTATCTGTGGGGGAAATGCAGAATTTTTACTTTTCAAAAGCACCCCTACAAAATATTTTAAAAGATTGCATGAGAATAATTCAATCTTAATGTGAAGATTATATTATTTTTATAAGTAAAAATGGTCGAACATGCAGGGATTTTTTTTTTTAATCTTTTCATATATATTTTTTGTAATAAATAAATTGACAAGAAATACTTAATCTTTTAATAAAATAAATATTATTAAAAGGAATTATTGGCATGCTTATCGAGGGGTGCGTGTGATGTCACTTCATCTTCAAACATCGCTTTCTAAGATGGTATTGAAAGCATTTTGTTTTCTCTTTTTTTATTGACGTCACATATGTGCAAAACGGAACGGTGTTTGGATTCTAATTTTTCAACCTTTCTTTTCTCTTTCTTTTCTCTTTCTTGCTATAATATAAAAGAGTTATTTAATTTACTTTTTATTTCTAATTTCATCCTTATTTTTTTAATTCTTATATATATATATAGTCATTTTGTTTGTTTGTTTGTTTTTAATCATTTTTTTAATTGATTTATTTTAAACTTCATCTCTTATCATTTGATTTTAAAATTTTGTATCAAATTTAGTTTCCATTTTTTTATTTTTTTTGTTTTGGGTCCTTTTTGGATTGTATTTTTTTATTCAATTTCATCTCTTAGCATTGTGATGATTTAGAATTTGTTATATTAATTAATTTATTTTGCTTGCTAGGAATTACTCTCGTGCTTATGATCAAAGATACGAGTTTTGTAGCACATATTGATTTTGTTTTTTTTCTAGTGATTTCTTTTAAAAAATATAATTTTATTATTTTGTATTTGATTTATTGAGAATTGATTTTCATTATTTTTTTCAATATTATTTATATGATGTTATTTTAATCTTGTGTCATTGAGAATTGCTTGCTAGGGATTACTCTCGTGCTTATGATCAAAGATACGAGTTTTGTAGCACATATTGATTTTGTTTTTTTCAAGTGATTTCTTTTAAAAAATCTAATTTCATTATTTTGTATTTGATTTATTGAGAATTGATTTTCATTATTTTTTTCAATATTATTTATATGATGTTATCTTAATCTTGTGTCATTGAGAATTGCTTGCTAGGATTACTCTCGTGCTTATGATCAAAGATACGAGTTTTGTAGCACATATTGATTTTGTTTTTTTTCAAGTGATTTCTTTTTAAAAAATCTAATTTCATCATTTTGTATTTGATTTATTGAGAATTGATTTTCATTATTTTTTTTGATATTATTTATATGATGTTATCTTAATTTTGTGTCAATGGTGACGAGGTTAACTTTGATTAACTTATTTTTTTGTTTTTTTAATTATTATTTATTATTTTGTCTTTCAATATTAAATAATTTGATAATTGAGTTTCATTTAGTTTGTTATCAATGATGTTATTTTGACATTATGATCAGGTAAATAATTTGGCATGCTAACCTAAATAAGTTTGAATTGAAAACTTTGCCTTTTTTATATTATTTTATTTATTTAACGAGTTTATTTATTATGGTTATATTTTTATTAATATTCTTCAAATTAATTGAATCTTTTAAATATAATTATTTTAATAAAATGTTTTTTAAATACACTTGTGTTGTGTTAAAGATAGTTTTTCACCTAAAAAGGCTTAGCGCGGGCCCTATCCAGTTAAAGGCTATTTCCACGTGCTTATTTGCACATGTTCATCGTTCATGTCTCAGCTTCGGATATCTTGCTGACCTGGGTTTATCTCTATCCACTACGCAGGGAACAAAACAACTCGTAAGAGCAGATATAATTTTGTTTTTGTTTTTTAGAAATTGTCAAACCGCTACCTGATTTCTTTATTTGACCACTCGATTTCTATAGCCAGTGAAAATTATCCAAGGTGCTATTTTGGTAAAAAAAATAAAATTACTGGCTTTATCACTGCCCTAGCTTCTTCCCACTACCTCTCGTCAAAAATAAACATCTCCATTCCCTTTGTTCAGCTCTCCTCCACCGACTTGCAGAATGAGACTTCAAAACTGGTGTCTCGGAATCCTCCTCCTCGTCCACACTGCTTCACTCCACTTGTATGTCGAGTCAACACAGCCACCATACTCTTGTGACTCATCTGACCCGTCAACAAAGGTGTATCCTTTTTGCCAAACTAAACTACCCATAAGCCAAAGAGTTGAAGATCTTGTCTCTAGACTAACATTAGATGAGAAAATATCCCAACTTGTTGACACAGCCCCAGCAATCCCGCGTCTTGGCATCCCTGCCTATGAATGGTGGTCTGAAGCATTACACGGGGTCGCCGTTCAAACCACGGTGCGCCAAGGCATCCGTTTCAACGGGACCATTCGGTTTGCCACAAGCTTCCCTCAAGTTATCCTGACTGCTGCTTCATTTGATGCTCATCTTTGGTATCGCATCGGTCAAGTAAGTAACTTCATCTGCTAATACTTGTGTTCCTGCATTACCATTTTTTTCCGATTCAGTTCCTGTAGATAAAGATAAATAGCTCTGTCACTTGGATTTATTGAAAAGAAAAGAAAACGAAGCTCTACATCCAAAGTAATCGTTATTGATTTGTGAACGGATTCTTGAAGGTGATTGGAAAAGAAGCAAGAGGGATATACAACGCTGGACAAGCTACAGGCATGACATTTTGGGCACCAAACATCAACATTTTTAGAGATCCAAGATGGGGAAGAGGACAGGAGACACCTGGAGAAGATCCTCTGGTTACTGGAAAGTATGCAGTGTCATATGTGAGAGGAGTTCAGGGGGATTCTTTTGAAGGAGGAACCCTTGGTGAGCAACTTCAAGCTTCAGCTTGTTGCAAGCATTTTACTGCTTATGACTTGGATAATTGGAAAGGCATGAATAGGTTCATCTTTGATGCTCAAGTAAGTGATACACAATGATCATGATTGTCTGTTTTTCCTTTCACTGTTCGATGTTTAAAATGAAATTGGAAGATCCCAAATTGGTCCAGCTGCCTGATGTGTTTAAATAGTTTTTAATCAGGAAAAAACAGGCTGCTGACAGATGAAGCTGTTGGGTACTGCATTTTATATATATGATTTTTAATCCATGGCCATGTCATATGTTTTAACTTCAACTAAAAAGTAGATGAATAATTCAAGGATAGCTGGCTAAAATGATCATTAAGCGACAGAAAATCTTTGACCATTCAAAAAATGTAGGCTTATCAAAAAATCCATGGCCAGTCAAGGAGAGAATATTGAAGTTAAAGAAACACAGTACTGTATATTGCTTCAGTTAAAGAAGTTGTTTCGACATTTGCACAGTAGTTTATTTTCCTTTTTTAAAATTAATCAAATCCATATTTAAAAAATTCTCTGCCGTTTCATTTATATGCCAGCACCTTTTTCTGGGTTTAGGTCACATTGCAGGATTTAGCGGATACGTACCAGCCTCCATTCAAAAGCTGTATACAAGAAGGAAAAGCTAGTGGGATAATGTGTGCTTATAATCGTGTTAATGGGGTCCCAAATTGTGCAGATTACAATCTCTTGTCTAAGAAGGCCAGAGGACAGTGGGGCTTCTACGGGTAATTAGATAAATGTTGAAAAGATGGATTTTTTCTCTCTTTTTTAAAATAAAGAGATCATTAGTGTTTTTTTCTTGGAAAAATAATCAGGTACATCACATCAGATTGTGATGCAGTGTCCATAATTCACGATGATCAAGGATACGCTAAATCACCAGAAGATGCTGTTGCAGACGTGCTTAAAGCCGGTATAGTGATTCTCTTCTTTTCCATTGTCATGCTAGAGCTTGCAATTGTTTCCAAGTTAAATGAACTTGTCAAATATTCAAGCACGTCAAGGAACAGATCGCAATTCACAGTAGAATGATATAGGCTTGCATTTGTCAACTACCAAGCAGCCACGAAAGCTAATTAAGGAACTAGTTTCAACTTTCTAATTTCAAGAGAAAAAACACATGAAGTGCATAAACAGTTGTGGTGTTTACTTGCCTGTCTTCTAATTTCTTTGAAAAACAAAAAACAAAATTCAGGGATGGATGTTAACTGTGGTGATTACTTGAAGAACTACACCAAATCAGCTGTCAAAAAGAAAATATTGCCGGAATCTGAAATAGACAGGGCCCTTCACAACCTTTTCTCTATAAGGATGAGATTAGGACTATTCAATGGCAATCCCACTAAACAACCTTATGGCAACATTGCTCCAGACCAAGTCTGTTCCCAGGAGCATCAGGCTCTAGCCCTACAAGCAGCTCAAGATGGCATAGTCCTGCTAAAGAATTCTGATAGGCTTCTCCCGCTTTCAAAATTGGGAACTAAGTCCCTTGCAGTTATAGGCCCCAATGCTAATAATTCAACGATACTTCTTGGAAACTATTTCGGTCCACCCTGTAAAACTGTTACACCACTGCAAGGATTGCAGAATTATATCAAGAACACTAGGTATCACCCAGGTTGCAGTAGAGTTGCATGCTCTTCAGCTTCAACAAATCAAGCCGTACAAATCGCAAAAGGGGCAGATCAAGTGATATTGGTTATGGGACTAGATCAAACTCAAGAGAAGGAGGACCAAGATCGTTTGAACCTGCTGCTCCCAGGGAAGCAGCGGGAGCTGATAACTGCTGTATCAAAAGCTGCAAAAAAACCAGTTGTTCTGGTGCTTTTTTGTGGAGGTCCAGTAGATGTATCTTTCGCTAAATATGATCAGAGCATTGGAAGCATTATATGGGCTGGCTATCCAGGTGAAGCTGGAGGAACTGCACTGGCACAAATTATATTTGGCGACCATAACCCAGGTGAATTGTTAAGTGCTTGTGCAGTTTAATTTGATCCAGTAATGGCATAGGAAAGAAGGGATGAATACTTTACCGCTAAACTATTTTCAATTAAATGGTGTTCATCTTGTTGCCGTGCAGGAGGGAGATTGCCAATGACTTGGTATCCACAAGATTTCACCAAAGTACCAATGACAGACATGAGAATGCGTCCTCAACCATCTTCAGGCTATCCTGGCCGTACTTACAGGTTCTACAACGGGAAAAAGGTTTTTGAATTCGGCCATGGTCTCAGCTACTCAAACTATTCTTATGAGCTTGCCTCTGATACACAAAACAAGCTCCACATGAGAGCTTCAAGTAATCAACTAGCTAATAACTCGAATACTACAAGACAAAAGCTAATTTCAGATGTAGGTAAAGAACTCTGCGAAAAAAACAAATTTACAGTTACTGTCGGAGTTAAAAACCATGGAGAGATGGCAGGTAAGCATCCTGTATTGCTTTTTGTGAGGCAAGCAAAAGTTGGAAATGGAAGGCCAATCAAAAAGTTGGTTGGATTCCAAACTGTGAATTTAAATGCAGGGGAGAATGCT
Organism: Salix caprea; assembly: GCA_964035475.1. Classification (NCBI taxonomy): domain Eukaryota; kingdom Viridiplantae; phylum Streptophyta; class Magnoliopsida; order Malpighiales; family Salicaceae; genus Salix; species Salix caprea. The sequence goes on along the minus strand of OZ037755.1, from coordinate 13,007,689 downwards.
GAAATTGAATATGAGCTGAGCCCCTGTGAACACCTTAGCAGTCCTGACGATCGTGGTTTGATGGTGATGGAAGAAGGATCACAGTTCTTGATTGTTGGAGACAAGGAATACCCAATCACTATAATATTCTAGTGGTCGGTAATGATTCTTCAAACACAAGGGATTGCAGTTATGCACTAGACTTATGTTGGCGCATATTGGCTCCCATTTTTTTATGTATGGAATGAATAATATCACATTGCAACAATCTTTTCGTATAACACAGTTTATGGTATGACTGTGCCATGGAACGTGTTTGGGAATTGGGATACAAAGGCTCTGTCAATGCCCATATAGAATATCTCAGAATATGTTTCTTCAATTCCATATTTTCCCAAATTTTGTAGTCTAGGTAAAAAAATAAAAATAAAAAACCGAGTGTTTTTATTGTTAAATCTGCCAGGTCGAAGGTGCATGGGAGGGATTTAGGCCGACATTAAACATGGAACCACTGCATGATGGAAACCTGGAGATCGTGATTAGGTTCAATTTAAAGGATTCATCTTCTTATTCAGGCACCATAACAGCCCAGAAAGTTATGGGCTGCGCAGATATTCCTATTTTAAACTGAATATTATCAAACGTCACAGATCCTCAATATCAACAGCATTGCGGGACTTTGTCCCGACAAGTTTAGTTGATCATTGTCCTGTAACTATGACCAAAACATTAGAGCTAATGCAACAACAAAGTGAGCCCCTGGTTGGTGAAAGACACCAAGAACAACCCAGTGAATATTTTCAGTTCGATTGGGTTTTCACTTGAAAAAACAACCAAACCAGAATTATTTTAAAAAAAATCATCACCAAAACCAATTTAAACCCACAGTTTCAATTCATTTTGGTTCAATTCATATTGTTAAAAAAGGGGCAAAACCAGGAGTGAAAAAAATTACTCTTTAACTTTTATCTCACTGGATTGAATCCAAAAACAAAACTCTCAAAACTGAATTATTACCATACATACCAAATTAATATAAATTCTAGTACTTGTACTAAACAAACATGAAGAACAAGACGGCAATAAGATTGGAGTGCATTATAATTTAAAATTATAGAAAGAGAAATACATCCAATGGGCATACAAAAGCCAAAACATAGTATACATCATTTGCAAGTATTGAATTTGCAGGTGACTGTCATAACCAGAATTTTCCCTCGTGAATCTCAAATATTTCAGGACATTCCTTTGAGAACCCATCAAGCAGCTCAAAGACAGTAGCCTTTGTACACTGGCATAATCATCTCACTTTAATTTGTTTTCTCAGCAACTTTACAAAACATATTTAAGAGAGAGAAAGCTCGTGAGGGGCTACTTTTGGGTTAGGACATGGAAGAGATTAGAGGCAAAGAGAAAAGGGGGGCTGGTTTAGGTTATGCTGGGAAGAAAATTGAGGTTTAATACTCATATTTTTTATGTGATGGTTGAACCAATCTAGTTCAGTCCAGTTCCATCAGTTTCAAACTTTTGAAACCAAAACCGAACCAGAAATTTTTTGGGTTTTATAATTGGTTAATTCAGTTTTTTTTTCCTAATTCAGTTTTTTTCAGTTAATTTTTATTTTATATTCCCAGTTTAATCAGTTTTTCGCTCACTCCCACCACTTATCACTCTTTAGAAGCACATCCAAGATTATATTATTGAATTTTATTTTATTTGATTTTATTATTGGACTTCAACTAGTATTATTTTGTTGAACCTAGGCCATCTATTCATTTCTTATCAACAAACCCACAGAACCAAAAATCCAACAGTTGCCTTTCATAATGTTGAGTCGACAGTTTCATCTCATAGTCATTCACAGCATCCTTACTCATGTCCATCATCATCTGTACCACAGCCTCCATACTCGTGTGATTCATCTGAACCAAAAAAAAAAACACGTACGCTTTTTGCAAAACTACACTGCCTATAAGCCAAAGAGCAGAATAACTTGTCTCTAGGCTAACATTATATATCATTATATATATACAGCAGAATAAGTTTTTGAGTATTAAAACTTGCGTGAAAACCAAAACTGACTTGCTTTAAGTTGAATTTTATCATGTACATATTAAATTTTATGTTAATGGTGCACATAACTAATTGAATTTAAAAAAAAAATAGAATGAAGGAAAAATAATTGTAGCATAAAGAAATGCAGCTGATCCTTTATCTCTAGAAATTTAACATGCCGACATTGTACAGTACACAACTCTTAGATTATTAGAATTCTCAAGCTTCCTTGTCCAATGAGGATTAGGAGACACATCATGTATATGTACATCACTAATTGAAAAATATCATTATATCGCAACTTTTATTTTCTGCCTTTAAAGAGACATAGGAGCACACAGATAAATTGACAAATAGGACTGAAGTAAAGCAGCAGGGGGAGATGGGTTTTTTTATCCGTAGAGAATTTAATGGCATCAAATTTCAGGTATATTTATCCAAAATACCTAGTGATGAATAGTGCCTTGCAGAAAAATAATAGCTGAAATGGAAAATAGTGATGCTAAATGAGAATTTCCCAGACAATTGGCCTGCCCTTGTATCTCTGTTTCACTGATTCTACAGAAATGACTGTTGCATGATTAGCAGTGTGAAAAAAGAAAGGCCATTATTTTGAAGAATGCAACAAAAATGTATAGAAGAGGGGTATCCCTGTCAATATCTTATAGACACATGTTGTAAGGTTTATTTGCCAAAAGCCATAACATGAGTAGCAGAAGCAAAATCGATGTGTATGCTATTAGTACATGAGATTCCCTAGCAAGGGAACAGTAGCTGACACTTACAGTATTCCCACCACTTCTGAATGTGGCAAAAACAAACCCAGGGTCATCCCTTGCTTTCCATGTCATTGCAGGGACAGTTATCTCGCGTGTCCCATCGGCGTGTGTGTGATCACAAAATTCATGTGTATGCGCACTGAAAACGATCCTGCAAACAAGGGCAAAGGCCACAGGTAATCATCTTAAGAAGTTACTGTTTGATGCACTCTGGAAAAATACCAAAATGCATCAAGAATCGACAACACTGGTATATTCGCTTCATCCGTCCTTTAAAATCGAGATGAGCAAGTAAAACACAGTATCAGCCAATAATCTCTTTTCCACAATAAATGCAAATAATATCCATCACCAGCATAAATAAAGATTTGTAAAAATACCTTGGTTTAAGAGCCTGAAATATGTATTGCGTAGCATTTGGAGGGATTGTATGGGATAACTTATAGGGAGCACCAGTAAATCCCCTAAAGGAAACATTAAGGAAACTTTTAGAAGCAGAACTTCCAGTCGTATTAGTTCAAGCACGCAAATTCATAAGGCAGAATACAAGGAACAAAGAAAGGACTATAAACTCCCATTGGAAGACAGCTAAGCATTGCAAGACTTAAGAAAACATGACTCCATATCTTGGCTATCGCCTAACAATAACACTGGGAGTTCAGCATCACACTTGCACCTCCACATTTAACATGAAGTGATGAGTGCATAAACAGATATTGATTAAATGACATGAAAAAAGAGTGCAAAAACATTGTTTGCGTGACAGAATCCTATCACTATCAGCAGTGAAAACATACGAAGAATAAAAATCCATTGATATCAGCATATGCATGAATTGCACCCACCTGCTACTCTCTAATGCATTCAAGTTCTGACGCAAGGGCACAGGAGCTTTTCTAACAATATTCCCTTCCTTGCAACCACCATTATCTGCCGCCCGATGCAATGGAAAATGAAGTAAGAGGACAGGACCTAATCCAGATGACACTGAATCCTTTCTCCGCCCAAAACTATCAGATATTTTCGTAAATTCTCCATAATCATCCATTTCTTTCTCCGTATCCATCCACGAATCTATTCTTTCCATCTCTACAGCCTTCTCAACACTAAACCTCAACTTATTGCTGCCACAAAGCAGTGCAACCGCATTAAGGGAAACAAAACTCACATTGTCAATATCAAACCCACCACAACCAGATGAATCTAGCCCCGGAAAACTCCTAGCTATCCAATAAACAGAATTTGAGTCGAGCCCACTACACCCCCCAACATCCATATCACCAAGAACAACATGAAATGGAAGTTCAATAAATGGCCCTAACATTCCATGAAACTGATGCAACACTGATACCCATTTACCCCTCGTCAATGTCGACCCTCTCGCCGAAACATCCCCCATTACCAGCAGCATATCAGGCTTTAAAGAATAAAAAGATTTCTGCTTCACATAGAAAAAAAAAAGTCATTTTTTTCTTCCAGTTAATCATCAAGGTTAAACTTTGAAGAGAGATGAATTGTTATTACCTTGAAAACCTTGGACATGTAATGATCTCTAAAATAGAGGTTAAAAAAACTAGTGTCGGATCCTAAGAGTAATAAATTGGCGACCAACATGACTTTCAAAACCTCATTGTTGTCGTGTTCCTCCTCAACGACGTCGTTTTCCTGTCGGTTGAGATTTGAGTTGGGTACGATGTTGCAAGAAGGGATTGAAATCCAGTGTTCGTAAAAGAATAGGGAGAGGAATAGTAGGAGGGGTTTCCATGGAAATAAAGGGACCATTGTTGTTTTGTTGGGAGAGTAACACGGGGAGCTGAAATTTAGGGTTTCCGTTCGATGCCATTGCTGTTAATTTTTTACTGTTTTATTTCATAGTCAATGACTAACTCAATGCAATTGTTACTTGTTAGAGATTGGGATTAGATTTGATTTCTGTGGATATCAGATTTGGTGCTCTTCGTTACTGTCAAGTTCGTCAGCTTGAAGCCTTCTTCTTTTAAAATGGGCTATGTGCGGGCTTTATTATCCAGGGACGGATTCAAAGCCCTAGACGTTTGATTTTGGGCCCATACCTGCAACGCTAATATCCAGTCTACTTCTGAACTGGGTGTGGAAGAAAACGAGACATAAATAAATTTAGGTGAGGAAGAGCTGCTATGATCACTTTAGATGGTGGAGACGATGATAACATTTTTCTCTTTATCAGTTGTTTTTTTTATCTCTTTTTATTTATTATTTATTCCCTCTTTTTATTGTTTTTAACTCAAATAACTCTGTTATTTAAACCCATAACTTCATTGTTTCTTCACCTTTTCTCTCTAACTCAAGTTGTTTTGTTTCTTATTATGTCTCTCTATTTAAAGGAAAGGGTGAAGGTTGTGATATCCTTTTAGTGGTATTGTAATTGCCTCTGGTTTCTTTGTATTGATCTTCACCCCATGATGATTTTACACTTTGATTGAGATGATTGACTTGTCTTTTCACATCAAGATTTGCACCATTTAAAAAGGGTCATTGTAAACCCTATAAAAAAATGGGAAATAAATGAATAATACATAAATAAATAACAGCAATAACAATAACATGCTGGTAAAAATCTTGATTAAATTGATAACAATGCGTACGATTGAAAATAAATTACCATGAGATAAGAAAATGATCTTAGGAATCAATAGGGGGGAATTAAACACAATACATAGAAGGATGAAACAAAAATATTAGATTTCTAGTGCAAATTTTGAAAAAAAAAATACACTATCAAGTTAACATTCAATATAATCATTAGATTAAACTTGAATTTTATGACGAGTCTTGAAACATTTTAGTCTAGGAAGGCTACAAAAATAACGTTAACATCTTAATAGAATTATAAAGGATTCATTAAGGGTAGATCCATAAAATATTGCATCTCTCTCTACGTATATGTTTAATATTGTGGTTTAAAGTATTTTTTTTTATTTAGAAATGCATTAAAATGATTTATTATTTTATTTTTAAAAAACATTCATGTTTGATATAGGCACATGAAAATGATCTAAAAACACTAAAAAAATAATTTAAAATAAAAAATAATTTTTTACATATTTTTAAAATACACCTCAAACAAGGTCTACAACCATTGTAAACCCTTATTTGACCGTGCATTTTAAAAGCATCCATATAATCCAAAAACTTTTAAACCCTTACCTGCAATAATTCAATGGCACACACAATATGTCAAAAACAAGGTCAATAAAGTTGAAAAAAAAAAACCCAACTCATTTGTAATAACTACGTGGAATAGAAGTTTCTAAGTTATATATATATATATATATATATATATATATATATATTAAAATGCCTTACAAAACAAAAATAAAAATTGGAATGGAAGTTTCTAAGAGTTATAGGCACAACATCCACGATTGGAACCCAGAATTATACCATTAGGATTTTTTAAAGAGACATTTCAGCTAGAAGCAATGAAATATGGTGACGAAAGGAAGGGAGGTAAGCAAGAACAAACTAGAAGGAGAAAACCACTATTCCACCAACAATCCAGTTTGTGACCAGAAGTCGCCGTACGGCATCGCTATTGACTGACTAGATAAATATAAATTCGCTTTCCCTTCTGGATATTTGTTGTGTAAAGTTTAACGGACGATCATTCTCCACGTCAGATTGGCCTTCAAGACAATCAGAAAGTCATCTGGCTTAGCTTGACCTGTTGGAGCTCACCAAACAGAAGCGAAGGAGTTAGTGGATGCATTACTCCAACTCCCATTTCCAAGCTCGCATACAATTTGACGATATTACAGACAACAATTTCTTTCAATTACTGCCCGGGTCAACTCGTCCGGGTTAGGCTGAGTGGGTTCGGGGCCTCCAATCTCCATCAAGACCCTTTCACCAGTTGTTTATTCGTATTCTCTCGTTGCATGCTAAGGGCATGTACTGTTCACTTTAATTTATTTTTTTTGTATAAAAATATATATTAAAAGAAATTCCCCTCCGGAAATTATTCATGTGTTTACAAATAAACTCGCACGAATGAAGAGGAAAAAGGTTAGATTTCTTCATGAGTGAAGAATTTAATCAAAATCCTACTCAACTGGACTAGCTTCTGTTGAATTGTAAGATGCCTAGAATTTTTAGAAAATTAAAACATCATTTTTTTTCAAAACTACACTCAAAATAAAAATACTAACGGCTTAATCTGTAGATTTGTCGAGAAAACTTTAATTTTTTTATTAGGTGATGTGTTTTTAATTTCGTTTCTTTAAAATACTGTGAAATTATAATTTCTTCTAAAAACAATTCATTCGTTGAATTTTGTGGTAGTTTTTCTTTGTTTTTTTAAATATTATTTTTTATTACTTATTTTTTAATAATAAGTGGTAACTATCTTATAATTTAATGCAATTTAATGCTATTACATAGCTCGGAGATCATGCCCCCAGGCCCCAACTACCGATTTAAGCTATGAAAGCATGCCCTTATCAGTGTTATGTTGCCCCCAACTTTCTTTTTAGTTTAACAAACGCATTGAAGAGAAGGTGGTGTCACGTGTTTATCGTGAATATTGCGTGACAGATTTAGAATATGATAGAAGTTGATTTTAAAAATATTTTTTATTTAAAAATATATTAAAACAATAATTTTTTATTTTTTTTAAAAAAAATGATATTAAAATATGAAAATGATATAAAAACATAAAAATAAAATAATTTAAAGTAAAAAAAAATCATTTAAAAAAAAAAATACATTTTTAAACAACGGTGTCAAACGACTTGTCATCTTGAAAAAAAAAGTAATTAATGAGGCAGGATATTTAGTAGCGAAATAATGGATATATTTTTCCTTTTCTGGAGTTGGGTTTGGGGTGTTTTCCTATTCAAGATCAATAGCAGCATACTTTAACTTCATTGGTGGACGCCATTCATCAGCCTACTTTCAACTCCGAAAAAAACCATTGTTGGACGCCATTCATATTATCTTCATCATGAAAGTTTCTATTTATTAATCAATGTATCCACTCCTTGCTGTGTTGATTTTGTTTATTTATTTTTAATTAAAAAAAAATCTTATACTTGGGTTTTGTTCGAGAGAGTGATAGTAAATTAGTAATTGTTTTTCTTTTAAAAATATATTAAAACATTTTTGACATCAATATATTAAAATAATTTAAAAACATTAAAAATAAATGAATTTTATTTTATTTTTAGAAAAAATTTAAAACACAATCTGAAACAAACTCTTAGTTGTACGTATTTTTAAATACCAAGCGTGTAGAATAATAACCACTCTCACACACACACACACATCATTTTGATCAATCGACGTTAGCTCAGATGTCTTCAGAAAAATCACAAAGGAGGGGTGTAATTGAACAACTAGCAAGTGACTTTATTGCAATCAATGCAAGTTAAAGAGTCTTGGCATATTGACAGGTTAGGTTCGTGAATTAAACGATTCTAGCACGAGATTATAAGAATAAATATGATCCAAAAACCTACACCGATGCATTCCACTCTTAAGTTCGCAAAAAAAAATAAAAATAGAACTGAGATTCTTTTATTTTTCTTAAACATTATTTTTATACTTGTTAACTTTCAGCCTTGTAATCCATATTAACGACAAAGATTTGATTGCACAATTGTCTTGGATCGAAGCTTGGATTAAAATGAAAGAGTGAGGGGTGGATCTAGAAATGTAATTATTCTCTTTGATTTTGAAGATCTAAAAGTATGAAGACTATTATTTTAATAAATCGATTGTTAAAAATAAATTAATTAATTAATAAAAAACATAAAAAAATCAATTTGTGTTAACTCCTTAAAAGAAGAAAGAGTGTTTTGTAAAATCACCTCGAGTTTAAAGATAAATCAGAATTGTTGCCTACGCTCCACTCCACTTAGAGTTCAGGCAAAAAAACATTACAGGCATTTTTTTTTATTAAAGTCTCTAGATATTATTTTTATTAGTAATTTAAATAATATAAAAAAAACAACAATAATAAATAAAGTAATAAAAGAGGTAAGTGAATCAAACCGTTTGGATTCTCAAAAAAATAAAGAGAGTGAAACTATAAAATAAAAATAATATTTTTTTTAAAATCCTTGATAAATCAGATGAATTCTAAAACCCTGTGATCTTGGGTTTACAATTGAAATAGTCTTATAAAAAAATAATTCAAAAATTAAAACTGAAATAAACGCTAACCTTTGAAACTGATGATCTTAACCATGAATCAAATGTTAACCCAATAAAAAACAAATCACAAAATAAAAATAAAAGTGAAATCTAAAAAATGAATAAAAAATAAGAAAACATCGTCTTAAAAATAAATAAGTAAATAAGGGAAACCAGTTGAACCTCCTGAACTTTGTATAATATCTAACATTTATAAATCATAAAATCATGGATTTGAGTTATATAAAAAAAACTTAACTCTCAATCAATTTAATCTTGAATAATAAAATTGTTGAAAAAATATTAATAGGTAAATTGCAAAAGCAGAACAAATAACAACAAAAAATTAAAGATAAAATTTGATGGAAAAAACACAAAGATGAAAACTTGTAAAACAAATAATCTCAAACAAAACTAGTAACAACTGAAAGACTAAGAATTAAATTTGCAAAATTAAAAAACTATGGGGTGAAATTAAAAAAAACATTTATAATCTGATAAATTATTTATAAATTAAAAAATAATACGGGTGAAATCAAGAAAATATTATAGGAGGCTAACTTAATAAAATAAAAAAACTGCAAAAAATAACAAAAAAAAGTGAAAAAAGAAGAAACAAACTCAGATAAACTTTTTAAATCTGGTACAACTTATAAAACTTGCAAGTTGTGAGATACTAAAATCAAGTTGAAAATGAGAAATGACAGATCAAACCTCGTATAAACGTGTCATGATAAAAATAAATAAAATAAAACTTCCCCCGACACCTAGTTCAATAGTTTTTTTTTCAGAAGCTAATTCGTAATTAAACTATTATAATAAATAGTATCCCGAGCCTTGTTCCCTAGTAACTTTTCTAGGAGAATTACTTTTTTTTTTTAATAAATGTAATTAAACCAATCAGTATGATTTTCCAATAACCTTTCATCCACTCATCATGTATAGGAAATTATGTCATTGTATAATATCCAGTCGAACCTCTTGAACGTAGTATAATATCTAAAATTTACAAATAATAAAATCATGGATTTGAGTTATATAAAAAAAGTTAACTCTAAGCCAATTTAATTTTGAAGAATCGTTAAAAAAATATTAATAAAAAAATTGGAAAAGCAAAACAAATAATAACAAAAAATTAAGGATAAAATTTGATAGAAAAAACATAACGATGATAAATTTGTAAGACAAATGGTCTCAAACAAAACGAGTAATAATTGAAAAAATAAAAATTAAATTTGCATAATTGAAAAACCATGGGGTGAAATTTAAAATAAATATTTATAATTTGATAGATTATTTATAAATAAAAAAATAGTATAGGTAAAATTGAAAAAAAAATATTATAGGAGGCTAGCTTAATAAAAACAAAATGACAATGTATAGGAATTTTTTTTTAATATTTACAAAAGAAAAAAAAGAACAAACTCAGGTAAACCTCGTAAATTTGGTCTAACTTATAAAGCTTGCAAGTTGTGAAGTCCTATTTAGTTTAAAGGGTGTTTTACATTGCGTTTCAAAAACATTTTTAAAAAAAATTGAAATTTTTTATTTTTATAATATAAATAAATTATTTTTTTTAATATTTTCAGATTACTTTCATATTCTAATACCAAAACAATTTTTTTAAATTAAAAATATATTATTTTAATACATTTATAAATAAAAATCATTTTACTACTAAAAATATACTAATATAGATACAACTCCTCAAAGTAGCGTGTCATGATGAAAAACAAAAACACAACCTTCCCCCGACACCTAGTTCAATAGTTTTTTTTCAAAAGCTAATTCGTAATTAAACTATTATAATAAATAGTATCCCGAGCCTTGTTCCCTAATCATCCCGCTTGGGCCGTATGTATCCCGGTTCATTTTATTTTGCCATCTCACGGATCATGACAACGCCACAACACCCGCTCGGCTAAAAGTGAAATTTTCAATAAATTCACCACGTCACCATCAAGTTGCAGATAGCAACAAAAACCTCAGTGAGAAGCGTTCCTTCCTAAATAAGAACAAAACCCCAGCGCTCCTCCCCCAACACACCAATCAGCCGTGCAACACACTCTCCAATATCATACATGCAATTTCGAAAAAACACACCTCTTAACTCATGACCCCAGCACATGAAATTGTCAAAATGACAGGACTGTGCATTCCCTCTTCTTTCGGCGCACGTGGGTTACTTGTATCGCTCTCCTATTTAAAATCAGCATACCACTAAAGTACCCTTCAAATCTCATTAATTAATAATAATAAAACCTAACGTTTCCATCTTAATACGTGTCACATTCTACGCTTATAAAGCTCACAGAAATAGCCAATCAGACCCATGGATGCCCTTAATCGACGTGGCAATTACCGGGCCCCACTTAGCCACGGAGCAGACGTCCATTATTGGCTCAAGCGCATGATTTATCCGTGTAAGTGTTATGTACGCAAACCAGCCTACCTGCCAAAATTATTAATTGCTCAATACCCTTATTACCCCTGATCCATGAGCCTCAGTCCAAACGTAAATAAATGGAAATAAGGGTGTGTTAGTAAATATGATTTCATTGAAAGGATAAAATAATAATAATAATAATAAAATGAGTATTATGGAATAAATTAACGGTGAACGGAGAAAAAACCGGCCGGTTAGAGGGGTCTCGTTATTTCCTATATAAAGCCATAACCAGACTCTCTCTTTTCTCATATTTTTGCATTCGCTTCTATGCGCTTGCTTTCTCTCTCGATAGCCAACCTTCATCTCTACACTACTTGTTAGATTCCAAAGCAGCTCTTAGTAGGTAAAAAAATAATCTCTCTCAACTTCAGTTGTCCATTTTTAACTTATATTAATTTAATTTATTTTTTAATTAGCTTTTTTTTCTTTCGAAGTAGTATTTTATCTTTGGAACCAAAGAACAAGAAGGAAATTCAAAATTGATATTGAAATTATAATTAAAATAAAATGTTAAATCGCGCGTTTGACTATGGGATTTATGCGAGAGCCAATAAGGATTGATCCGTGGAGGTTAACAGCGGGAATCGAAGTAGTGATTGATCTGATGCTGTTTCGTGGAGCGATTAGCTCGTTTGGTTATTGAAGCCCTAGAAATTTCTTCTAGGGTTAAGTTAGGGATTTGAGTTATTAATGGATTAGTCAAAGAAATTAGGGGTTTTGGATCTGGTTTGATTTGTGATTCCATTTAATCAAAAGGCCGCGACTGAAAGCTGTTCTGTTGTCTCTGTGAGGGAATGGATTGTTTTTTTTGGTGATGTTTTATAAGATTTGGTTTATAGTCTGGCGTGGGGCTTTGATACTTATTATTATTTTAAAAATTGGTTTTGTGAAATGACATTGAGTAATGTGAATGCCTCCTTGAATGTGATCGTGTCTGCGTGAATTGATTTTTTTTAATTTCTTTTTGTGATATGATTATGCAGTATGTGATTTCTTTTAGAGTTGCGTCTGCTCTTACATAGGATGAATATAATCAATTCTGTACTGTAAAGAGAAAAAGCCCATTGTGATAAGCATGACTTGATTTTCCGTATGTATGTGCATATGTACTTAGATTGGGGGATTTGTTTCCATGAGTATTGGCTACTGTGAATAATTATATAGGTGTGGTTAGCAAGTTTAAAGAAAAATATTGCTAGCTCCCTTTGTACTACCTGCTGTAGGTGCTTTAAGCCTCGCATCTCGTTCTAACTTGACCATGGAACGTGATTGCTTTCATATGTTTATTTGAAACTTGGAATACGTGTTGAGCCTGCTAGGTTTTCTAGCATTAATTAATCTGAGTTGAAGCAATTGTGCTGGGTGCATATTGATTGGATTAGCATTGCATATGCATATTCTCTACGGGTCTTTACTTTTTACTGGGAAGTTTGTTTTTGATGATGTCTGAATAGAAGGGTTTGAATATGAGTGTCCACCAACCAACATTAGGCATGAGAGAAATACACCTGGACTAGTGATTGTGAGGACCCGATTCTTGACAGGAGGGTACTCCTTTGCACGAGTCCTTTTTTACCAATGTGTTGTGGGCCTTACTAGTTACCTATTAGGTGTTAGAGATTAATATAAAACCATTCATTTGACTTCACCCAAAAGCTTGCTTTTAAGGTTTTTGAGTGAGATGATTGTTTAACATGGTATCAGAACTTTAATAACCAAACAATTAAAAGTTCTATCTCAACACCTCCATTCTCTCTATTGAGGATATCTGTTAGAGAGTAATATAAAATCATTCATTGGGTTAACTTGAAAGCTCAAGTTTTTCAGTTGAGATGGTTCTTTAATATTAGGAAGATTGTCAATCACACGTGTTCTTTGTACTTTCATGTTTTTTGTGTGGTGTAATAAATTGCTCCTTATTGTTGCTTTCTTTTTTATTTTTTTATTCTTTTTGTGAATCTGATTTGCAGATATCCAATGCTTGTATAACTCTTTTGACCAACTTGTCAAGGGGCTTTTTATGTCTTTAAGGTGGACATTCTTTGATAAGAAAATAAATATTGGAGTAATTAGTTATTATCGTGTAGAAGATAAAGTTTGTATGCATTTACATATGAAATGGGTTCTCGAGGAAGGCCAGTATTTGATCTTAATGAACCCCCAGCTGAGGATGACGAGGAGACCGATCATGTTGTATGCTTGCAGCCACACAAGGCACTTCCTTCTGCAAATCCCCCCCCTTCTGGCTTATTTGTAGCATCAGTGGGCTCTGGAGGATTAAAAAATAATCATGCCTTTTCACATGCATCATCTGCATCTGGTTTTCAGCCTTTTGTTCGACCCAAAGTTGCTTATGGCCCTGAAGTGGGTTTTGAACAGAAGATGGACGAGGAACAGAATCCCAAGTTTGCATCACCAGCAAAAAAAAATACTGATGATGATAAGAAAAAAGCACCATCTCTAGTTTCTGGTTCTGCAAACATTAAAGCTGTTGAAAGAGAAGAAGGTGAGTGGTCTGATGCAGAGGGCTCTGCTGATGCATGTGCTGGCAGTGGTATGTGTGATCAGGGCAGAGCTTCTCAAGATCAAGTAAAGTCTGAACTAGAAGGCTGTACTTCTGGTGCAGTTTCCATGAATTGTTTTAGCAGTGTTAAGGTTATTGAAAATGCCAAGGCTGAAAGCAGTGGCTGTGTTTCACCTGGACTGGATCATGGCCAGAATGATCATAAAAGTAACAGTAGTCGAAATTCAAATGGCAATGCAAATGGTGATGTATCAACGGATGGCCAAGAGGAAATTGCCCCAGTCTCAAAACAGTGTGAAGTTAGAGGTATGGAAGCAAGCCATGCACTTAAGTCTTCGAATAATCTGGTAAAGAGGAAGATAGACCAACACAAAGAAGCAATGCTGGGTAAAAAGCGTAATAGACAGACCATGTTGATTAATATAGATGAAGCCAAGCAAGCTGGAAGCATGAAAAGTTCAACACCAAGAAGGCAGTCAGCTGTTACTCGTACTCTGAAGGAAGTTTGTACTGTTCCACCACCTGCTGAACGTGTTGGAGAAAGGCCTAGCCATCCTATAATTAAGGATCAGAAACAGGCTGATCTGCCATGTAATGGTGGTGTGGAGTCTTGTCTGCCCAAATCTGAATGTACTGGCAATGTAAATTCCGTACAAGCAGCTAAGAATAGGAAAGTGAATGGCGATTCTGATTTTTCTGTAGATTCACACCTGCCACCTATCCCGAAACAGAATTCATGGAGGCAGCCTGCCGAGAGTTCGTGGAAGCATCCTGCTGATTTAAGGCAGCCAAAAAATTCACAATTCTCTAACAGGAAGCCTGCTCTTACCAGCCAAGGTTCCATGGATTCAAAGTCAGGAAACAAGAAATACCTTCCTGTGAAAAGGCCAACTGTAGCCAGTACCCCCTATCAGGACACATCAGTGGAGCGTCTCATACGGGAGGTGACTAATGAAAAGTTTTGGCATCAACCAGGTATTAAACAAAATATATATATGGCTTATGCATTATCTTTGACTGTTTGGTTTCTGGGTCGGAGAGATAGAACATAGGACCTGCATTTTGCATCTGTTTCAAATCTTTAGGAGGGGGTCAGAAGTACAAAATAGTAGAGGACAGATTAGAGATGTATCCAGAAGAGTTTGCAAGTCAGTAACTCATAAAAGCTGGATAAATTAGTCTTATGTCTGATTTTGTTTCCTACATTTTCTTACTAGTTTGAAATATTTGGCCATGTTGATTTTGTATCACCTTCCAGTTTCTCTCTCCTTACAATAGGGAATAGTGGATCAGCTAGGTTTTTTTGTGCTCCTCCTTGATAAGTAAAAGCTGGTGTTTGTATTGCTCAGGCCAGGCCCATGCATACCAGAGGAGATTTCATGGCTACATGTGGTTGGCGGGGTCCAACTGTTGGAGAGCCTCTTGGATGGAATAAACTTGTGGTTTATTAAGTTATTGCCATTTAGATTTACAGCCATCATCCTTTTCCTTCCTTTTTGGCAGGGCTGCATATGCATTATTTTCCTTCTTGTTTGCTAATTGCATTGTTTTTCTAAATAGAAGCAAAGAAGTTTGATAGAGATTTGCTTGCCAATTTATGTATTCCTTGTATATATCCACTGAGAAAATACTTGGATTTCGAATCTTTCCATATGTGTTTTCTGAGAGCCGCGTCCAATTTCGTGTGTTTTTTGGTCCCTGTATTATTTGAATCTTATTTATTTTCATTACTGTGCAGCAGAGGACTCTGAGCTCCAATGTGTTCCTGGTCACTTTGAGTCTTTGGAAGAATATGTAAAAGTATTTGAGCCTTTGCTTTTTGAGGAATGCCGTGCTCAACTTTACAGCACCTGGGAGGAGTCAGCTGAAACCAATGCACATATTATGGTTCGAATAAAGAGCATTGAAAGGCGGGAAAGAGGTATTGAGTCAAATTATTAGTGTAGTGGTGTATATCTTTCCTGTTTTGTTATCTTATTGAAAAATTCTTGTGACCACAGGATGGTATGATGTCATCGTTCTTCCAGTAAATGAGTGCAAGTGGACATTCAAGGAGGGTGATGTTGCAGTTCTTTCAACTCCAAGGGCTGGAATAGGTTTGTTATGACCATGCCACCTTTACCATGTCGCCGTGTTGAATAGATAGAAATGCATTTTGGTTTTCTGATATGCAAAGATTATTTTTCATCATGTCAAGCAGTAAAATCCAAGAGAAACAACTCCTCATCATCAAATGAAGATGAAGAAGAGCCTGAGATCAATGGACGTGTGGCTGGCACTGTTAGAAGACACATCCCTTTGGATTCTCGTGATCCTCCTGGTGCAATCCTTCACTTTTATGTAGGGGATTCCTATGATCATCACAGGTTATTTCTTAAATCTCATTGTCTTGTGGTATTTATGCTTGCTTTGAATGATTTCAAGTCACCAGAATTCTTTATCTTATTGGACTTTTTTCTGTGTTTCATAATTTTAATGCCTGCTTTGTTCTATAATGTTTTCTTCACCAGCAAGGTTGGCGAGGATCATATTTTGAGGAAATTTCAACCCAGAGGCACCTGGTATTTGACTGTCCTTGGATCACTTGCAACCACCCAGCGGGAGTATGTTGCTTTGCATGCATTTTGCCGTCTTAATTTACAGGTAACTGCCATGTTCTCTTTTTGAATACCAAATTTGTCCTTGTTTCATATTCCATACACACACCTCTAAATACAGGAAACTAAAGGTTTTATTTCCATCCTGGTAGATGCAAACTGCAATCCTAAAGCCCAGTCCAGATCACTTCCCAAAATATGAGCAGCAGACCCCAGCCATGCCCGAATGCTTTACTCAGAATTTTGCTGACCATTTGCGTAGGACATTCAATGGACCCCAGCTGGCTGCAATCCAGTGGGCTGCAATGCATACTGCTGCTGGTACAAGTAGTGGGGTAACTAAGAGGCAAGAACCATGGCCCTTTACTCTTGTACAAGGGCCTCCAGGGACAGGTAAGACACACACAGTCTGGGGAATGCTAAATGTCATCCATCTGGTTCAGTATCAGCATTACTATACCTCTTTGCTCAAGAAACTGGCTCCTCAGAGTTATAAGCAAGCCAATGAAAGCAATTCTGACAATATTGCTTTGGGGTCAATCGATGAAGTTCTTCATAACATGGACCAGAATCTCTTCCGTTCCCTCTCAAAACTGTGTCCAAAACCCAGAATGTTAGTCTGTGCTCCTTCTAATGCCGCAACTGATGAACTTCTTTCGCGTGTTCTTGATCGTGGATTTATTGATGGTGAAATGAAAGTTTACAGGCCTGATGTGGCCAGAGTTGGGGTTGATACACAATCACGTGCTGCTCAGGCAGTTTCTGTTGAGCGGAGAACTGAGCAGCTTTTAATCAAGAGCCGTGAAGAAATTTCAAAATGGATGCAAGATTTAAGAGGTCAGGAAGCTTATTTCTCTGCACACATCGCTGACCTTCAAAGTAAGCTTAGTGTTGCAGCGGTGGATGGTCGTTCCCAAGGATCTGTTGGTGTTGATCCTGATATTATCATGGCCAGGGACCAAAACCGAGATGCGTTACTTCAGAACCTTGCAGCTGCTGTTGAAAGCAGGGATAAAGTTCTAATTGAGATCTCTCGCCTTCTCATTTTAGAACCCAGGTTTCGTGCTGGTAGCAATTTTAATCTGGAAGAAGCCCGTGCTAGTCTCGAGGCAAGTTTTGCCAATGAGGCTGAGATTGTTTTCACTACTGTCTCAAGCAGTGGTCGCAAGTTGTTCTCTCGGCTCACTCATGGTTTTGATATGGTAGTAATTGACGAGGCAGCTCAAGCCAGTGAAGTAGCTGTTCTTCCTCCACTTGCACTTGGTGCTGCAAGGTGTGTTCTTGTTGGCGATCCTCAGCAGCTTCCTGCAACAGTTATCAGCAAGGCAGCTGGAACCTTGTTATATAGTAGAAGTCTTTTTGAAAGGTTTCAGCAAGCTGGGTGCCCAACAATGCTATTATCTGTACAATATAGGATGCATCCTCAAATACGAGATTTCCCTTCACAGTACTTTTACCAAGGACGTCTCACTGATAGTGAAAGTGTTGCTAATTTACCTGATGAGACATACTACAAGGACCCATTACTTAGACCCTATCTATTCTATGATGTTACTCATGGGCGGGAGTCACACAGAGGTGGATCAGTGTCTTATCAGAACATACATGAAGCACAATTCTGTCTTCAGCTGTACGAGCATCTTCAGAAATCCATAAAATCCTTGGGCATGGGGAGAATCTCGGTTGGCATAATAACTCCATACAAGTTGCAGTTGAAATGCCTCCAGCAAGAGTTTTCAGCTGTTTTAAAGTCTGAAGAAGGGAAAGATATCTATATTAATACCGTTGATGCTTTCCAAGGCCAGGAGCGTGATGTCATTATTATGTCTTGTGTACGGGCCTCAAATCATGGTGTTGGCTTTGTTGCTGATATACGCAGAATGAATGTTGCTCTTACCCGTGCCAGAAGGGCTCTATGGGTATGGTTTCTTTCTTTTGTTTTTTACTTGCACTCTCTGTCACACTTCCTTTTCTTTTTCTTTGGCATTTTAATATTAATTTTTTAGCTTGTCATTTGTGCCCTCACCCACTACCTGTGTCTAACAAGTCACTGAATTTGATTTCTCAACAGGTCATGGGGAATGCCAATTCTCTCGTGCGATCAGATGACTGGGCTGCTTTAATTTCTGATGCTAAAGCAAGAAACTGTTATATGAATATGGAATC
Organism: Salix caprea; assembly: GCA_964035475.1. Lineage (NCBI taxonomy): Eukaryota > Viridiplantae > Streptophyta > Magnoliopsida > Malpighiales > Salicaceae > Salix > Salix caprea. Next base: position 12,988,969 of record OZ037755.1, on the reverse strand, counting down.
CCTCCCCAAAGATTTTTTGGTTTCAAAAGGAACACTTGGGAAAGGTTCTTCCAATGTAAGGGGTATGAGGTCAGGTGGACCAAGACACAGATCGTTTGATGTGCACATGGAATCCAAATCAGGGATGCCATCAGAGGATGATGAGAATTCAGGTGCATCTGTAATTTCCAGGAATGGGAGTTACAGGCCTTTTAAGCCACCAATGGACAGTTCATTAGATGAATTTGATCAATCAGGTGATAAATCAAGAGATGCCTGGCAATATGGTATACAGAGGAAGCAGGGTTCCTCAGCAATCGTAGGAAAGAGGGACTCCTAGAAGTGTTGGTGGTTGTCTCGCTGCAAATTCTTTTTGAACCTTGGGGGGTGGCGTTACCATGTGTATATATCCCTAAATTTGTGATGCTGTTTCCTAGTGCCAGAAAGGCGTTTCAAACCTTGCTCTGCTCATTTTGAGGCAACACCTGCCAAACTCACCCAGACCTAGTTCCCAACTAAGGCTGCTTATGCCAGGTACGTCTGCCGAACAGAATGCGAAACAAAAAAGTGGTGCTGCACTAATGGTGAAGGCAAACTGATGAAATAAGTCAAGATGAATGCTTTTGCAGCATCTACAAGGTTTGGGGGTGCTTTTGGGGAGGTTGTGGGAAATCATATACCCTCAACGGATTCAAAGGTGAGAAATTATTGTTAGATGCCATAATAATATAAGGTCGGTCCCATTTATCTATCCTCTGGTGATCACTGGGTTCATTGCGTATACTTTTGGATTTGCTTGAATACCAGGAATTGGTTGGTGGCATTGAGATGCCTCTGTTTTGCAATGGAACCCATGCAAATGGAGAAATTACTTTGGATTTGGGGAGTTGGAGGCTCACAGGCACGCAACTCCTCCCTTGTTGGAGCTCTCGTATTGCCATCCCATATGGACCACCCGGTTCTTTATCGGTATCAGAGCGTCGACAAAAGAGTTCACATTTGGAAGATGCCGTGTATATTAAATTTTTGGCGTGCAAATGCACCAGGACGTCGTCTGAAGATACTGGATGGTTTAACCATCGTGTTCTTTCTTCCTGCTGTTTCTTCTCATTATTCTTTGAAGGACAAGTAGCAAGTATGCCTGCAACAGATGGGAGATTCGCAAAATTCAGTACAGGAAAAAAAAAAAAAAGAGGAACGTACAGAATTTGTTTTAACTAAAAATTTCAATACTAGAGACATTTGTTACTTCTTTCGACTTTGTACACAGTTTTAGTTTTGTAATCGTATGTATCTTATTGTTAACACAAAAGGAAAGTAGTAAAAAAAAAATTATTTTGTTTCTAGCGAGATTAGTTTTTTTAGAGAAAGAAAGAGTCGTGGATTGACAAGGGAGTAAGTGATTGTCTTGTATTGTCGTTTTGGTAGATTTTAAAAAAGTTTTTTATTTTAGAAATATATTAAAATAATATTTTTTTTTAAAAAAATATTTTAATATCAAAATATTTAAAAACAGCAATTTTTTTAATTTAAAATATAAAATAAAAATAAAAATGTTCAATATTTTTTAAAAGTGCTTTTAAAATATAACAATATTTAATTAACACTAAAAGGTTCTGTTTTTCCACGATTTGTCTAGTTGTTTAGTTAAATAACACTTTGGTTCTGATATTTATTAAATATAATTAAGTTATTGGCTGATGTTTTGAGATTATATAAACATTCACTCTATTTTTTAGTTAAATCTTGTTTTGGTTTTCACATAAAATATCAATATAATTTCTTAATACGTGTAATCTTATATAATATATTTTTTTATTTAATTTTACTCCATTGATTTTAAACATGTATCTATTTCTATCCTCATTAATTAATAAAAAAATAGTTTGATGTATCTATTTCTATCATTAATTAAATAAAAAAAGGTTTGAATAAACAAAGTCATTAGATGTAATTAAATAAATGATATATGTTGCGAGTTTTTATTTTTCTATTTTAATCTTCAATTATCATTAATTATTTTTATATATTTATAAAGAGAAATAGTTTTTTAATTTATCTCACTTAATATATACAAACTTTTTTTTTTCAAATAGGACGTTCATATATTACAGAAGCTTCCATATTTTTTTCCGAAACTTTTTTATCCAGTGTGAATCAGATAGCTAGTAGATTTTCCAGGCTACAAAAAAAAAAAAAAAAAAAAAAAAAAACTGCACAAGGAACCGGGCACGTGAGTCTGAAGTCCTACCCTGTTTGCTCATCCTTCGTCTACTTATTATGAAATACTCTTTTTCAAACATTAATAACATTCATTGCACAGAGTCAAATTAAGTAGCCTTCGAATATTTACTTATTTTAAAAAGGTTGTCCTAATTTATACATTCCATCCAAACGATCAGATTTGAAGATGGCGATGGCGATGGCGATGGCGATTTAGTTCATTTATTAATTGAAAATAAGATATATGGTTGAGTTTTTTCATATATTATATTATAATATATATATATATATATATATATATATATATATATATATATATATATATATATATATATATATATAGGCGAAACTTTCAAGAGCATGGTTAGTTGGCTGGTGTCCTTAGCACGTGGCATAATATATATGCCTTATTATTCATCCAAATCAAAAGCCTCTCGAACTTGGCCCACGATAGGTGGAAGGTCCCCGACCCTTCTGCTTATTTTTATCCCACGGGTCAAATCACCGTCCACTCCGCACGTTTTTTTTATATATATATATAAAAAATTTATTATCTTAAGTTTTTGTTTGATCTTATTTTTTATGCTATGAATCCTCGCCTTCTGGAAACTGCACAATTATTTTGAAAAATATATTTTATGGATCTAGATAAATAAATAAAATTTTGATTATCTCGTTTTCATAAAAGATATAAATTTTAATTCAAACTCAAAATTTGCTGTGCAAATCACAAAATCTTTATCATCACATTACGATCTTTTGAGACTTATTTGATATTACAATTTAAATAGTTGAGATCAGATTTATTTATTTTTATTTAAAAATAGTTATTTTTTATTTATTATTGTTTTAATATAATGATATCATAAATATTTTTTTTTAAAAATAAATAATATTATCTTAAATTCAGGTTAAAATATTTTTTAAAAACAATCACTATTATAATTTCAAACACTCTTTTAATATAGTAGGAAAAACTGGTTTAAAGGTTATTTTAACTTTTAAAATCAATTTGTTTCTATGTTTTAAGAATATTTTTTGAAGATGCCCATTGAATTAAAAGAAATTGACTGAAAATTATAAAAGGGCAAATATCCCATGACTGCTTAAAATAATGAAAAAAAAAAAAAAAAAACTAAAAATTCAGTCAAAGTAGCGCGGGAAAATGAAACGATTCGAAAATTTTCAATGATAGACATGCTATTATTGCTATCAGATCTGGGGTAGCATTTTAATTTTTTAAACCCGCCACTTTTAGTTCAATTTTCTTATGAAACTAAGAAAAGAGCACGAGGTAAAATAAAAGAGAGAAATAGACAAGCTTACTCCAAGTTTCACAGGAATGAGGAAGCTAAAAGTCTTATGAAATTAATACGAGAAAAGACCTTTACCGTGTTTTATGGAACATTGGTCGACTTATATGTGAATGAGAAACATGTTTCATGGAAGTTGGCACAACAGTAAATCTAATCAATAGTTCTGTCAGAAATTTGTCTAATTTAAACAAGCTATGTATGAATAAAAAAAATTCTAAAAAACCTTTATTTTTTCTACTCAAATAACCTTTTTCTTACAATTATTTCTTAACTTACGGTGGTTAATCAACTATTGATAGTGATATGAATTAATTCTTTAATTTTTTAACTTTCAAAATTCATTGTATTATAATTCAAAGACCATGTTTCATTTGCTTATGGGGTGTGTAGTGCGGCCTGCTCATAAACAAACAGATATTTTATTTAAAAATACATTTAAATCAAGTTAGGGTTGTTGATATTTTAAAAAATATATTGCAAACATACTAACTATATATGTGAAGAGCAATAAAGCAAGTATCATTTTTTTATTTGATTTAAACATTGTTAATTTTATCATCATGGTGCATGCTATAACTTTGATCTTGTACATATATATTGCAATTTTGAATATATGTTTAGAATACACATTGATGTTCTTTTATTATATTCTATATTAAAAGTATGTTTGTTTTACATTTTAATTTGCATGTTTGTAAATTTAATATTGCAGGCACTTTGGGCTTAAAATTAATTTGTGTGGATAAATGACACGTGACCTTTTATTAACCTCTTATGGCTAGATCAGAAACCTTTTATATATAACCTAACTCTTGCACATCCATCCATCATGGACATGTCCAGCCCACTACTTGAGTTTTCATTAATTTTAAAACTACATGGTATATTAGTTTATCTTAAAGATATTTTTTTACATTCCCCGACTTGGATCAAATGGCATCATTTGAAAAGTGTGAATATCTTTATAAAATTCAAAATACATAGTAAATAGAAACATCTATGCTTAAATCAATAATACAGCATAGAAATCATAACGATTATGTGTTATAGTTAAGTACTTTCTTTTATGTATCATAATATACCGCATCCTCGAAATAAAATATTTAAAAAGAAAATAAATTCTATGAATAAATTTATAGTGAGTCATTCATGTCCAACTTTATATATTTTAATAGATATAGAAAACAATTTTTTACGTGCATAAAACATCATCTGGGTTTTTAAGAATAACATGGAATTTATTGACAATCAACTTAAAAAATAAAGTAAAACACTAAATTGGTTAGCTAGTCACTCGATCCACGTTATCTTTATATTAATATATTGATGTCAATAGTCAAATAACATGTATGGAAGCCTTTTATTACGGTGCTAGACAATGCTTTATTACAATAAATATTATATTCTTTTATAATCTTCAATAAACATTTTGCCTTACAATATTGAGGGAAGAAATCTCTAATACTCTCACTTGTACTAGACTTTATAAGCATTGAATTTAAGTAATTAGACCGTTTTTGCGTCTCATATTCATTTTTTTTACGAGCAACATGTAATTCCACAAGGATGAGTGATTCATCCATATGCAAAGCTATATCAAAATCCACTAGTCCCAATTCTTAGTGGAGTGTGCCACTTAAATCTTTGGGTGTAGAGAGACTAGGGCTCAATATCATCGTCTGCTTAAAAATAAAACTTAACTGTTTAAAATTTCTTTGTATGGGTATACCATGATCATGATTGTGAAATCAAATTAATAAAAATCAATTTAGCAATAAGAAAACTTTGATGCATGATGTAAGATCATTTTAACATGCCAAGTATATAATACACAACAAAAAAATATTAAGATACACATCTCCTGTCATGATGGATTAATTGTTGAGATAACTGTTTAGAAATTATTTTATTGTCAAAAATATTTTTTTTTTCTAATCTATGTTAGACTTTAGGGTTACTTTATGCTGATAAAAAATACACGATGAACCTCTTTTTGCTAGACTAATAATTCTTATATATAACCTAATTTGTGCATATCCATCCATCCATCCATCCATCCATCATAAATATCCATTACTAGAGTATATTAAACTCTAAGCTTTAACCGACACTTAATTTAAAATCTACATGACATATAAGATATTTTTAAGATATTTTTCTAACATAAAATATGGGAGCAAAAGGTTCGTATTAATAAAAATAAAAATAAAAATAAAAGGGCCATAAAAGTTCAAAAAGAAGAGAAAAGGGACGAAAGTAAGCTTTACACCAATAGCGAAGTACTTCACAAGGAATCGCAAAGGGTATCCAGCTGTTATTCCCCGGAGCATTGGCGGATCCCTTGGACGCTCTAATACAAAAGGTCAAAATTGCCCTTATGAAATAACCAAAATCTCCATACTGAGTGATACGTGTTCCTCCTGGAAAGGGTCATTTACGACCAATCCGTGACGAGACAAAGAGGTGGAGCACGTGTCCAAAACAACATGCATGTACACACGTGAGTTGTAAGAAATAATTGAAGAAGGAAATAAAAAAAAGAATTACCAGCTCATAGGCATGCGAGGACGCTTCCTGATATCCAATATGGTCATGGGAGGAGCCCGTGTCGCGTGTGGATCCAAAACCACTGCAACCACCATTTAGCTACTTTTTCAAAATTGATCACAACAAGTTCAACAACCACTCTCACTCCCTGTATTCATAGAGGAAGATATATACCGGGTTTCTATCGGTTGAAAAACTTAAACCTGAGGAATCGGTCTTATCCCCCCCTTTTTTAGGCTTCCTAGTCGCCGAATCAAACAGGTTTGTTTGTCGCTTTAATTTTCATTTTATTTTCTTGGGAAATCGAGGTTCAGATTTGATTTTTGCCTATAATGATCTACGTGGTTTCGTGGGTCATTTTTTTTTTAATTATTTGATTTATCGAAATATAATCTAAATCGTGATTTAGCATAGCTGTATATGCGCCACCGGTGGTGCGTAAAATGAAAAGGAAGGGAAAAAAGAGAAGATCTTCAGAAAAAAAAGGGGCTTATGATAAATATCTGTCACAATCGTTTGATCGATCAAGACGTTCATGTATCAGCTCTGTAAACTCAAACTTATGGCTCTTGCGTCCAAGAAAAAAGTAAAAATGAATAGTAGAATTGGGGGTCGTGGAGTGAGTGTTAGTTTTTTGTATGGGCTAACAGTGAGATTTGTCTAATTTTAGCGTTGCTGAAGCTGTGCCGAATACGAAAAGATAGGAATTCTTGTGTTTTCTCTTAACTATAACACTGCAAGTGTCATCCATTGTTACCGGTAGATCACTATGAGGAAGGAATATGGCCAAAAAATTTTGAACTTTTTGTTAAAATAAGAATATACCAATTCATCATAACAATCATGAATTTTATATGATGCACTATTGATTTACCCGATCCATTAATTTTGAACCCACTTCAGTTAGGTGCCAAAATTTTGAGTAGAGCACCTTTTCCTTGGCGGGCTACTTGCTTCTCCTAGTCATTAAAGAAGCACCGGGAGTTGGCATCCATTTCAAATAGATGGTTAAATATAATGTCAGGGGTAGACTGATTTCTTAACAGGATTACAGATCTGTTTCTCTCTAATAAGTTTTGGATTCATTTCTTGGCACCGTTTGAAATAAATGATTGTGACTTCGTGAGCTTTTCCATCCCATTGCTTCCTATCCTGCACTTAGAGGCATTGCTCGTTAAGAACTATGCTTAAATATAATCTTTTACACATGCTCTGATAGTTGTCTAACATCAAGAAATAGGGTTGGGCGATCAAGATAGCATGGAGAAAATATATCGACTCTGTTTATATTGCTGTTTGATACTATCTTTCATGTGGTTCAGCATATGTAAAGGTGTTGGGTCTATGGTTCTGTTGCCTATATTTTACCAAAGCCTGTATAACTCCAGCAACAAAAGATTCAATGTTTTATTGAAAGTTTCGAAACTGCTTTTCTCTTCCCAACAATTCCTTTGAGATCAGAAAAAGATTACTGTAAATAGATTTCATGTAACTTTAACTTTCTTCAATGTAAAAAATTATTTCAGCCCGAGTGGAAAAAATAAAATAATTCAAGGTATCTGCAAGCTTTTGTCATATTATCTTAAGAAATACTTGTATATGGAATGATGTTTGGTTCTTGAAAAACTCCATGCAATTAAAACGATACAAAATACAGACTACAAGGTATGAGATAGAAACATGGATTACGATGTAATGGTGTAATCTCAAATATTGGCTCACAGGGAAACTTAAAATGAGTGAGGGTGTAAAGAGATCCTCTTCAAATGGCTTTGAGAAGCCTTTGACAACTGAACACCAGCAGGAAAAGGTATATCCATCTCATCTGCTTGTCACATTCGTTACTTCATATGGGAGAAAACTTTCAAGCACATGACTCTTTCAAGTATGCAGGTTAATGAGGTAAGAAGATTGGTGGGGGCGCTGCCTGAGAAGTTGTCTATTTATTGCTCTGATGCTTCAATTGAAAGACATCTAAGGGCACGGAATTGGAATGTCAAGAAGGCACTGAAAATGCTGAAAGAAACCTTAAAATGGAGAGTAGCATTCAAACCAGAAGAGATTCGCTGGGTACAATGGCATTTCTTCTCATTCTTGATTATCTCTAGTCTCTGCAAGTAAAGCTTTGTTTGTGTCCAAGTCTTGGGCAATGAGTGAAATCTTGGCAGGGTTCAATTCAATGGTCTGCTTGAACTTTAATGAGCAATTGAATGAGTCTTGAAGCTTTCCTACATCTTTCATTTCATGCATTTTTTATGCACTGGGAAAATGGCCTCCAGTCATGTTTGACATTATACTAACCTGAGAAAAATTTTACAAAGCTTTTTAAGAAGTTTTAATTCAAAACGTGCCTGTTAGGGGTCCAAGCATATTGAAACCGCAACCAATTATTTATTACAAGCAAAATTTAGACATATTGGCATTGGCTTTGCGTCTGTAAGTCCTGATACAATTAGTAATAATCTCCACTAGGAACTCAGCACTGTGGGTTCTTGGACTGGTCAAGTGTGTTTTAGTTGTGGATTTACTCATGCAATGGTGCTTAAATCTGTTGCTGTTTTTGTTTGTAATGCAGGAAGATATTGCACATGAAGCACATACAGGGAAAATCTACAGATCAAGTTATGTTGACAAGCATGGAAGAACAGTTCTTGTCATGAGACCTAGTTGCCAGGTTTCATCTGACAATTCTCCTGACTTACTGTCTTGTGATTTGTGAGGCTGGTATTTCTTAGATTTGAAGAAAAACTTGGTCCATGTAGATACATCACTAGGACATGCTCTTAATCCAAAGTAAGAAAAAAAATGCCAACTGGTCATTCATGACTGACACCTAATATTATCACATGATTCTTCTCCTCCCTCCCACGAGATACTTGGTGATTTATAGTTGAAGTCGATCCAGCATGTGAATTTCATAATCTGCATCATTGAGAATATCAACCTTACTGCAATCCTTAGTGACAATATTTTGTGTAAAATCAATATGTTTGGCCTGATGCTGAGATCTTTTGCAATTTAATTATGTACAGAAACATCATCTCCCAGGGATCAAATTCAAAAGTAATTTCATGTTGGTTACCTGTAATAACTTTAAGTTCATTTTGACTGCAGAACTCCAAGTCAATAAAAGGACAAATTAAGTATTTGGTGTATTGCATGGAGAATGCCATTTTAAATTTGCCACCAGACCAGGAGCAGATGGTCTGGCTGATTGATTTCAGTGGTTTCAATTTATCGCATATCTCATTGAAGGTGACACGGGAAACAGCCCATGTTTTACAAGACCATTATCCAGAACGCCTGGGCCTGGCAATTCTGTACAATCCTCCGAAGTTCTTTGAACCATTTTGGATGGTAACTTGTTGCCTGTTTCTGCTATCCTTTTCCATGAGGATTAAAACTCTAATAGTTTAATAAAAAAATTACTTTATTTTGGCTCTTGCAAAGATAAATTTGTGACTAGATTATATTCTGGATAATCTATTTTTGCTTGTGTATACTGTGTAACGGATTGCTAGAAATTACATTACAACAACCACCATCACCAAGCCTCAACCCCAAACTAGTTGGGATTGGCTATATGAATCTTTTTGCACCATTCCACATGTGTACACCAAATTGACCTCTATTTTGAGAGACTTTAACCCTCTGATACCACTTCCACACATTAGATTAGGGCTCCCTCTTCCCCACTTTCCCCGTACTACTGCAGCATATTTCCTCTCTGAATCAGGGCTTTGGTGTCCTACATTGGTCATGGCCAAACCATCTAGGCTCCTTTTCTCCTTGCTTCACCGATGAGTGGTACATGAGTTCATTTCTAATCTTATCCATTCTTTTGTTACCATACATCCTCCTTAGCATATGGATTCTCTCCATTGCATGTTGTTGCCACAATATCCATTGTTCTCCCATACACCAGGGCTGGCCTCAACCTGTGGTTGTGGCCGCATTTTTTAGTTTCCAATCTTTAATGTCGTGAATGTATTTGCAAAATTTGATGCAACACTGTTTTAGTTTTAAGAGTGAATTGTATGGATAAGCGATTAATTTCATTTAATGTCTTGCTTTAGCTTTTGTGATGTTTCTGAGCATTAGCTATTTGGCGTTCCAGTGTGTTTTGTTTTGTTGAGTCACAGTCCTGTTTTGATGCTATTAGATTATTTCTGGTAGTCTTTTCTGATTTCTAGCTCTACACTCCACGTGCTAGTCTGCTACTGATGTCTGGATAATCTTTCATTGCAGGTGGCAAAAGCCTTTTTAGAGCCTAAAACTCACAATAAAGTCAAGTTTGTTTACTCTGATGAAATCAACACCAGGAAAGTAATGGAAGATCTATTTGATATGGACCATCTCGAAGCTGCATTTGGTGGAAAAGATAGTGTAGGTTTTGAAATAAACAAGTATGCGGAGAGGATGAAGGAGGATGACAATAGGATGCCATCTTTTTGGACAAGAGCGAGTTCTCCCTCAGCAGCACCTCAACCGGACCTGGCATCTACTACTTTGGACCCACTTAACTTGAACTCAAATTCTGATGCTTCTGACGATGATAAAACAGAAGGTTCCCTGCCTCATGGAATAGATTCGGATACTGTTTTCACTGATGAAAATACTTTAGTGATTGATGGTGGTAAGAAAGAGTCGGAGTCGGAGTCGGAGGTGGAAGATCCGCATCACTCTGATGTGAAACCGGATGATAAAGCAGATGCTTGAGTTTTGCCAAGGCAGAATGACCTGACAGCGGTTGGTGTAGGGCAGCTGACAGCCTATCATTTTAATCAGACATTACAAAATCAAGAGTTTCTGTTAAGTTGTATTGATAACATAATTGAATTTAGCGAATGATTTCGCCTCATTGACTTTCATGATATGCCGGGAACAAGCATCAAATGCACGCTTCCATGTTCCTGTGTTTTTTTTTATCTTCATCGGTTGGTACAAAGCTTTTTAGTCTGTTTCTGGAAATCCTGAATTTACTTCTTGACGAATCGTGCCCTCTCTCTCGGACTCTAAAATGGTATCATTCTCTGATGCACAGTTTGTGCAGCTGTGCCGTCTTGAAATTCTTCTCTCCGCTAGGTTTCCTAAAGATGATGTTCCTTTCTATACGTAAAAGGGTCCTAGTGTGTTTGGGAAGTAATCTAATAGTGTTTGAAAGAAATATTTTTTTTGCTTTAAAAAATTACTAGTATTTTATAAATGATTTTGATGTGTTGATATTAAAAATAATTTTTTAATCAGTGGCTATGGTCATGAAGAAGGCCAGCGCAAAGGGGCAATTTATGATGATATTGTTTTTGGTAGTTTTGTTCGTCATCCTATTTGTTCTGGTCTTCTTGACTTAATCCATAGAAAATCCGGTCTGAGAGTTCGTACATAAGATACAGATATCATGGGAGTAAGCATACGGGGTGCAAAAGGAATGCATAAGAATTGATGGTGGCTTGAAATGCTTTCTCAAAGTAAGAACCTGAAGTGCTGGGAGTTTTTTAACAGCTTTGAACATGTTGGGATTTGCTTTTGAACAATTTTAAGTTATGAATACCATGTATGACAGGTTTATATAACTCTTTCCTTCATTACATTTGATTTTTGTTCTGATAGAGTCTATTTATTCCAAGTTTGTTGAGAATTAAACTTACTATTATTTTCTTAAAAAAAATCTTTTTATAAGGTAATTTATTTCAATACCTTTTATCCTTCAACATCTAATACCAAGTTGATTCAATTATCATCATCCCAGTATAAAAATATCATCCAATACACCATATTCTTGATATTTAAAAGATGTTATCAAATATGCATTAAATTTGGTTTCATGATTATTTTTCCAAAAAATGTTAAAAAAATCCCTCTATATATATTACATTTTTAAAAAAGTTCCTCGTAAATACAGCATGGCCAAACAGCCACCTAGGCATGTTCTTGAGAACATAATGGATTCTATTTGGATCCCATTAGTAAGAACTTTAATCGAGCTTGATTTTATTTTAATCTACTATATTCGGAAAACTATCCATATCCATTTTATGAGCTCAAAACTTAATCGTTACCGTTGATTTGAATCCAAAGATGTGGATTCTACAATTTGACTCGCCATGTTCCGGGATCCAACTCCATGCCGAGAAACAACAAAACACAGAGGGAGGAAATCACACCCAGCACGTTGAAATAGCTAAATGGTACCATAAAAAGAAAAACCGCATTGCACTTCAGTACATCTTTTACACCATTTAAACATCACCATCAAGAATCCTACATCTTCCTCGGAAGAAACATGGTCAAGGACCCAACTGAAACACGCAGACTTGACTTGCCCACATGAAAATAATAATAATAATAATAATAAATAATAATAATAATAATAATAATAATAATAATAATAATATATAGCAGTAGAAAGCTGTCCGCCCTGCTGATTGGGTACGATGACCATAAATGCGTGTGCCCAAACGTATCACATAACTAGCTTTTCTGCGTTTTCTTATTTATGACACCAACAGTTTTCATGATATTGATGCAGAGGAAGATGCCCCCCCTGAAAAAGAAAAGGAATGTCGGTACTCATCCAAGGAGTTGGAAGCAAAAGAAGAGCCAGTGATTGCAATTCTTAGATCCAGAAGATGATACCAAGTAATAGAACTTACCTATATGTGAGCATGCTAATGCAGCATTTCATCTAACTTCTGCCTGTATAGAGCTAATCTCTGCAACAACATTTAAAATTGCAAAAACTAGTGAGGCCATATTCTGTTAGGTACTTGAAGGAAACATTATTATGAAAATGAACAGCAGCAAAAGAAAGAAGACAGCATCAGCAATTAGCTGCCATGTCTTCCTTTCTTGGAATGCGACCTAGGTATCGATATATGCAGCAATGACACTTCTGCTACAGTAAGCACCCATATCGTACCCGCATAAGATGTGGGGCTTGTAAGACATGAGTACTGCGCAACTGTTAGTACATGCAATGGATTCTTAGTATTTTTTTCCCAGTTTCCTTAAAAACATGTTTGTATGATATTTCTCATGCATCTCTGTATCATATCCATACTTCTCAGGTAATGACACCACCAAGTCTGCCTATGCTTTCTCGACCTAGGGGGCTTACCAGCCAATCTGAGAAGCAGGTTCTTAGCTACAAAAGTAAATTACTGAAAAAGATTATACTGCAGTTCAATTAATTAAATAATTGATCTGGTGGCCTCGATGGGAACTCAGAAAGGTTACTCTCAGACACAAGCATGCATGTTTTGGATGGTTGCTTCATTAATTGAACAGGGCAGTTAAAATCTATATGATAGCGTGTTTTCAAGAAAACAAATTTCATGTTAATTTCAGATAGGTTACAATTGTTGAACTAAATCATCTATCCCATGCTTAAAATCATTCCAAAAAAAAAAAACTTGAGCCAAAATGAAGGTTTTCAAGTTCAGAAGCTGCAGGGATGACCAGAAGTTGCATACCCTAGTATATGCATACACGCCAGCCTCGGTTGGTCCTGCAGGGCTTCCTCTCCTAATGAATTTCCCCCCTTTGAAAATGTAAAGCATTGGTATTCCAGTTGATAATTCTAAGTTGATAACCTGTCAGAACAAAACATGACCAAAATATAGTTAAGATGATGATATAAAAGAAGAGATGATGCAGAGATGCTCAATATAGGGAACACCCCCGTATCAAAGTTAAAACAGTTTATCACCTCCTGTGAAGTTAATTTGTCAAGGTACATGATTATGGACCTGAGTGAATTCCCATGGGCTGCAATCATCACATTCTTCCCAGATAGAAGTTGAGGTTCAATCTGCAACACAGTATTCTGCGGTCAGGGGCAAATGAATTGTATACAATTGCTCTAATCTTTAAGTAAACCACCCAATCAATGGCGAGCAAACCATAAGACAATTAGGAATAGCAAGGCATAGTCATGCATACATGATCTTTGAAATAAGCAACTGCTCTTTCAGCACACATTTCCAAACTCTCGCCATTGGGTGGAGGTATGCCATAACTCCTCCGCCACTCATGAACCTTTTCCTTCCCAAACCTATCTGCTGTTTCCTTCTTATTGAGACCCTGCAATTCCCCGTACCTGTAGAGAAGATCACTTCATAATTTGCACATAACATGGGATTGCATGCAAAAGGGTATGATCAGAGAAAAGGAGACAACATCATTACATTCTTTCATTTAGTTGCCAAGCTGTTACAACTGGGATGGATTGCTTTTTAGTGTCCTCACTAAAAATTTGACTCCATTCCCTTGCCTGTTCACTCTCATTGTGTAAAATGATAGGAACCTGCCACAAGTTCGATAGTCAATATGGTAGCTACTAAAGATGAGAAAATAGAACTTTTGAGGGGGGAAATGGGAGTCTTATAAATAGGTCAATTTTAACACAAATAAGTTCCAGACTGGGTATTTATTGACTGGTAACCAGTGATGCTGGTTTAGCTCGGATTATTGTAGGATTGACATATTATTCTACCATTACATCAATAGCTTCTGAGATTCGAACGCCACTACCTAAAATTTGTGTTTTCTAACAGCCAATGGCATGCTTTACCCATCTACCTTTTTGCGACGGTGCTGGGTCATTGCAAGCATAGCAGTCATTTGTGCACGGATCAAGGCTGATGTGTATATCATGTCGACAGGTATGTTGCTGATTCTCTTACCAGCTTCAATTGCCTCCTCCACACCTTTCTTTGTCAATGGCACATCAACACAGCCCGTGAACAGGTTCTTTTCATTCCACAGTGACTCACCATGCCTGATCAGGATCAAAGCTGCTTCACCTGAAATAGATTATGATATGGCATTCAGAAGTTTCACAATAAGAAAAAACTCAGCTCCGAAATTTTGATTAGACGCCAGATAATACGGATCAAATTATGTATTTTCATGATATTTTTGCCACTGCATTCAGGATCTTATGATCTATGTAGCCACATCCATACGTAAGGAGACCCTTTCGAGGATAAAATTGGCAACTGATATGAACACCTAAGCTTTGATAAATATGAATTTCAGAAAACAATGAAACAGGCTTACTTGATTTCTTCCGCAACTCATCGGTGCTGTTATTTGGGGGATATGAAACTGGTTGAACCACTGATGTATGAGAAGCTGAGGCTTGAACAACACCGAATTTCCTCCTACAAGAACTAAAACCTTCTCTGCTTGACAATCCAGTCTCAACCTTGAAACCTTTAAATGTCAGTTTCACCGAAGCATGGCCAAACTCATGACGAAAATCAGAGTTCTGGAGGTGTTGATGGGACTGAGCAGTCCCTATGGGTTGGTGAAACACAGAAGTGGCCATTCTGAAAATTCAAGACCCACAAATAATTATACAAGTGAGTTTCCTCCATTCAAGGACCAACATGGACTTCAACACAGTGAGTAGAAAGATACACAAATCAACACATGGTAGCTTTGAAGGCATTACAGAAATAGCACCTGGTGTATTCTTTTTCAGAAACTAGAAAATTAAATCAACACTGATAGCAAAAGAAAGCAGAATAGAGGCCTAAGAATCGAAGAAGCGCCAAAAAGATTCAAACCACATGCAACCCAAATAAGATCCAACCTATAACCAACGTTAATAGAGAGGGAGAATGAAGAAAAGACCACCAACAAAAGTCGCATGTTGCCGCGGCAACCAAAAAATAATAACAATTAAAATATACACATACAGATCTATTTTGGAAGGAAGGCCATGTCGAAGCAAGATATCTCAAATTAAAACCAGTCACTTAGTGACAGAATTAATAGAGAAACACATTATTACAAAGCAAGAACACGGATTTTTTTGAAGCAACAAATTACCTTTCAGGAAAACAAGAAGGAGCCCAGAAACCAAAACAGAAAAGGAAAGGAGAAAGGGAGCAGATATTTATATATATATATATATATATAGGTGTAGACTAGACAGTAATATACGAGAGAGGGGGGGGAGCGACCTGGGAGGGGTATTTATATAATTATTAGAGGAAGTAGAGCGAAGAAAACGAGGAGAAGTGCAAAAACAGAGGAGAATTTATTTATTACGAGAAAAGTTGACGGAGAAGATGAAGAAAGAAGAACAGCTTAGTTAGTTACGTGTCCATTTCAATACTGTTTCTGCTTGTATATTTATTATTTCTATATTTTATTTTCAACAGTCGAGCTGACAAAATAAAAACAAGAAAAAATGCTTCTTCGTATTTTTTAGAACAAATCGTCGGGTTGTTGTCTCTCTCTCTCTTTTTATCATTTTTGTTTTTCCTGGTTGCTCTCTCCCACCTTTTCTCTGTTTGTTTTCTACTGTAGCATTTACAGGCACGCACGACACTTATTCATTTATTTATTTTTAAGTTGGAGTACAATGTCTGGTTTTGATAAATAAAATGAGTGTATTAATTAATTAACAAAAGCTAAGCCGCGATGGATAAACACTGTAGCTCTAAATTTAAAAATATTGTAAATTGAAATAATATAATTTTATTCTTCATATAAAGAATCTTAAAAATTAATTATTGAGAATATTAAATTTTTTTTTATAAGGTTTATTATCAAGTAATATTTTTTTTATTTTAAAAACACAATAAAACAACTAAAACGCTCTTCAAATAAAAGTTCTAAAACTAGCTTCAATAATCAATCTGGTACTTTGAGAGTGGTTGTTAGATGAGGAATATAGCCTTCTACCGTGTTCTTGGAAGAGCTACCGTGTCTTTTTTTTTAGCAGCTTGCATTGGTGTTGACATGTTGATTTATCACTGATGTGTATTTGTTTTTTTGTTTTTTTGTTCTCTCCCCTTCTCTAGAAATGATTGATCATCTTTGTTATATGTATTTTCAATTCATCCCTTATTTTTTTATCATTCAATTTCAATTTAATAGATATTATATTTTTCAATTTAGTTATTTTGATTTTGATTTTGATTTTTTTTCTTGTCCATACCATAAAAGTATTATTTGTTATTAATTTCATCATTTTATTCAAAACAATGATATATTTTTTTACCAATTTGAACTTTATTCTTTTGATTTGTATGGATCTTTTCGCTAAGTTTATTCTTCCTTCACACTTTAGTAAGAGAGAAAACTTATTTCGTGTATCATTTTTTATCCTCATTCTTTTATGTGTGTTTTTTGTCATTTTGCTAAAAGGATTTTTCTTTTCAATTTAACTAATCATTATATAGTATAAAATATATTTTTTTATTACAATTTTGATTCTTATTCTCGTGGTTCCTATTTTTAATTCTTTTATATATTTTTTTTAATTTTATATTTCAATATTTGATTCATCGAAAATTGAACTTCATGGTTTTTTAGATAGGATGCTTAAAGTCTTATGGTTCAGGTCACAGATTAAATAGTTAATGTGAGTTGCTATTTTTTATATTAAGTTATTTCAATCTTTTGACATGGGCCACAAATTTGGTAGGATAATTTGGACGAGTTTGACCTTGATTACTAGAATTACATGCTTGTGATGCTAACTTAGGCTGAATAGAACTGAATTTTGTAGGTCATTTTTTTTTTACCATACTTTATCATTCCATGTTTAATAGTTGAAAATTAAACTTTATCGTTGATTCCTTTTTTTTTTTAACAATAACATGTTATAATGATCATTTTAAAAAATGGCTTAATATGATATCATTGTTTATTTTCTATTATTTAATTAAAATATTATAAATATATTTAATCTATTTAGGTAATGACTATAGTTATAAGTATATATATTTAAATAAAAAACATGCTTGTTGAGCATAACATCATTTTTTATATGTTAGCAAATATACTAAAAACAAATCTAGTATATTGATACTCATTTATATTTACCATAGTTATGACATTCCATTTGATCTAAATAAAAATTAAGGTTATGAGTTTAATGAGTTAATTTACATAAGCAAGCTCGTTTAATTTTGTTAACAAGATGACAATATATTAAATAAGATTATTTTATATATAAAAAAAATTCACCGTGTCTAACTTCAGTTATTTGGATCATGGGTAAAGTCATCATGCCACACAGGTTGACTTTCCAAGCAATTAAATAACAAACCTCGCCGCAGCCATGCTAGTAACGGATCGCTAGGTTAACCCGTCAATTCAGGTTTGACAATTATAATATTATGATATTTAAAAGGTAATATCCAGAACTAGAAATTTCTCCTATGGTTGAATTGGTATCTATTTGGCAGTATGATTGAAGTTATTTTTTTAAAAAAATATTATTTAAAAATACATCAAAATGATATTTTTTTTATTTTTTAAAAATTATTTTTGACATCAACACATAAAAAATAATCTAGAAATACTATTTTTTAAATTTAAAATAAAAAAAATATTTTTAGAACGCATTTCCAAACCGCCCATGAATATAGCTTTGCTATCTCAAGAAAATTTTTGCCCCATAATTGAATTAAATCTCGAGACATTTAAATTTAACGTTAAAACTCCTGGCGTTTAAATTTAGATTTTTTCTATGATCTCAAAATAATAAAAATCAGGATCAATATCTACTTAATATATAACTACCATGCGTTAGATAAATTTATCACAGCAAGTTCATACTACTGATTTAAATCATATTATAAAATAATTGTAAATTTAATCTAGCAATTTATAAGAAGGATCGTAGCTTTCTAGGATAGATATTAAGATTTTTATATAGGGAGAGAATTTCATTTTTTAACAAATCGATTAGATCTCTAGTTTCTCACTCACTCTTTTAGAGGCAGACATTTATGAACAGGGTAAAGAATATATTTGAGCCAGGCAATGCTTTCACATGGATTGTTGGATAAAAAACAGTACTAGATAGCACTCATATTATTTTTTCAAACATACAAGGAGGTTGATCTTGTTACCTTATGGGTTCATAGACAATTTAAATGGTCAATAAAAACATAGTTTGATTCACGGAAATTTAAGACAATATTAAAAAAAAATAACAGTGAAACAATAATATATTGAACAAAAAAATAATTTAAATCAACACAGGTTAACTTACTCAACTCGTGACCAAGGTCAAAGAGTGCAATAACCTTGTAGAAAACAAACCAAAAAAGGTTATGAAACCTCATTCTCAATAGCCTTATCGTTGAAGATTGAAATTAAAAAAATATCTATCTAAAAGCACAACACGATAAAATGACCCGGGTTTGCCTGGACTAACTCGCAAAACATGTGATATAAGTTATAAGACCGAGATAGTCTCGTAGAAAACTAAAATAAAATCACGAAGTCTGATTCATTATTAACCCAATGTTAACTGATAAAAATAAATAAATACCAATTAAAAAAAACTCAAGTCAACTGGGTTAACTCATTAAATTCGTGATCCGACTTATGATATCAAGTTAACCTCTTACAAAGTAAACTAAAATAAATCACGAAACCTAATTCTCAATAAGTTAAATATTAAAAGATAAAATTAAAAAAAAATATCAATTGACAAACACAAGAAAAATAACTCAAGTCAACTAAGTAAACTCATTAAACTCATGACATGAGTTATAAGATTAAAACAAGAAAAATAACTCGAGTCAACTAAGTAAACTCATTAAACTCATGACATGAGTTATAAGATTAAAACAAGAAAAATAACTCGAGTTAACTAAGTAAACTCATGACATGACTTATAAGATTGAAATAACAATATATAAAGTAAATCATTAAAAAATCCAATGATAGTAAGAGTTGAAAAAAGAAAAAAAAGTAATAATGACAACTTGCGCAAAAATATCACTCACCGTAAAGAAACAATTTGCAAACTAAATATCTTAAAAACTATAAAAAATCTAGTCAATCCAAGTCAATATGTCAAATCACAACACGAGTAGTAAAGTTAGGATAATCCTATATGATATAAAAAAATTATGATGCTCAATTTTGAACAATTCAGATGTATAAGAATAAAAAAATCAATAAAAAAAATCTAAACAAAGTAAAACCAGGTAAGTCCATAAAACATGTGAGTTAAATCATACTATTGGTACAAACTGACAAGAGGTAAAATAAGAAAAAACTATAAATACCGATTTTCAAACCAAATAAATATTGAAGGATAAAATTGAAAGACATTCACTCTTTTTTTAAAAAAAAAAAACTAAACAGTTATTTAAGCTTGAAATTATACCATTAAAGCTTTAATTATTTCAAACTAATAAAATAAAATTTTATTTTGTCAAATCAAATATTAACTATATGACAAAATATTTTCTCAACCCAACCTCAATCTTTGATCATAGACAATAAATAAATAAATAAATCACCAATACCAATGTTAAATCAACACAAAAATAAAGAATGATTTTTTTTATTAAAAATCGTACGAATCCAAATTATATTCCTCTCGCAAGCTACGATTTCATAATTGATGGCTCTTATTATTATTATTATTAGAAGAAGAAGAAGAAGAAGAAGAAAGAATCATTTAAAGCACATGTGGTGAATCACGTGTTTGAATTTGAAAATTCATTCTTGCCTTCGTGATTTTTGTCGTTTTTTTGCTGAGAAATTGAGTTTCAGAATGTTAAATTAAACCCGGAGCAATAGGACTGTCTTTTACTTTACCTTCTAATAAATTATTATTAGTTTGGTGAAAATTGTTTTTTAAAGTCTTTTTATTGTTAGTAAAATCATTAAAATAATATTTTTAAAAAAATATTTTTGATATCAAAATATCTAAAATCATTTTTTTTAATTTAAAATAAAAATAAAAATATTTTTTTTTATTTTTTTTCTAAAACAATTACCAAACACATTCTCAAACAACACAATTGAGATGAGCCGCCAACCTTGTGGCATAGTCATGAATACCTGCAATTCCATTACTGGGTAGGTAAGCAAATTTCTTTGAAGTTCAAACAAGTCTCGGCGAGGCTTCAAGGACCGGTGCCTCCTAACTTGTCACCCGCAAAATAAATTTTACCTACCACCACCACCACCAAACCGAGCTGCCCCTTCAAGTCCCCACAAGGGCCACAACCATTACCGCCACCTAACACGACCGCGTCCCTTGCGGGGTTTGATAGAACACGTGCTCAAGGCATGATCGTGTACACACATGAAATTTACAACTCCTTACGGGAAATGAGGTGGTAGACTGGGAAATTTTCCAAGCAGAGGCCAGTCAGCAATCAGGCTCGACCTAGGGTCGGGATTGTGGGTTGGTAGGTTTGCAATGATTTATTCCAGATGATTTTGTTTTTGGTGTTTTTTGTTTAAAATTAATTAACATCACTTTTAAAAAATATTTAAAGTTAGATCTAATCTAGTCCAGTCACCTGTAAAATCGTTCAGGTTTGATTAAGTCAACTTTTTAATTGTAGATGAAAATAAGTAGTTGAGTTCAAATTAAAAGTCAATAGTATTCTATATTAAGTTAGATGTGGAGTTTTGTTTTCCACGTCTACTTAATCAATGGTATTTTCTTTTTAAAAAGTCAAAGTACATAGAAGGTCAATCATTGTCTTGGTGCTTTGAAAGAATATGCCAATGCATTATTCGTCATCTCCTAGAGGGAGGCGTACGAAAGTGGACTGTAAGCATGGAGTTTAGGGTATTCAAGGTAGTTTCCTCGTGTTTTTCACCCGACCTTCTTTCTCCGACCACCGGGGCAAATTCCGTTGATAAAAAGGTGATTTTCTGGGCTGAGAAAAGGAAAAGAAGAAGGGAGTAAATTATTAACGCATTAAAAAGATAGAAGTTCTGGTTCTTATAGATTTTGCTGGACACAGATCCTGTTGATCCATGGCAACCTTAGTGGTAACTGATAACCAAAAGATGCCATCCGCAATCTAACGTTTAAGAATACGACGTCACATAAAGGCACGACCGGTGGATTTGACAGGACAGAACTAAACTCATTCATAAGAGGATAGAGCAATGAAAAAACTCAGGACCATGCTAACTATAGATTCAAGATGAACCGAATCAGACCCAGTCAGTTTGCGATCACGAACTGGATTACAGCAAAACTAAACATACGCAGAACGTCCTTCTATGGTCCGGAATAAAAAAGATTCGGGACAAGTTTCTAAATGCTTTGAGTTTATCGGATTGCAGTCAAGAATTATCGACCATTGGATATAAAATTTATTGTATTACAGGTGAAGTGCCGGGCCAGTCATCAAAATCCTTTTGTTTTATTGTATGGAAACAGATTCTGAATTTCTTCTCTATCCTCCTCAAATACTCTCCTATAAGGCTATCAAGTTACCCAATGACTTCCTGCTTGTCCAACGATACGAGACGTTTAGGATTTTGGGACTAGTTTTCTGGATTTGATATCCTCTGCTTATTTACCGTTTGCCCAGCTGAAGGAAGAGAGTGATGTCTGTTGTTGCTAATTTTGTGGGCATGGAGTTCAGTATCTTCAACTTTTTTTTCCTTTCCGATTCTTGTGCGGGGGAAAATCCAAACATCGAAGTCATTTGTTGAATAAAAAATTCGAAAGATTTGGTAGCAGTGTTTAGGCATCTGATTGGTTTCAGCACACGCTTCACCATTTGCAAAAGGTGTGCAGTTCAAGGCCCAAATACCATTTTGTTGCTACGTTTATTGTTTTCACCCGATCAAGGAGGTGGAATTCCATAAACAAGTAGCCGTCGAATTAACCATCACAGCCAAGTATTTGACGTTCGCTGAAGGAGAATTACAAGGAAAAGCCAAGTTCAGCTCTGCATTGGAAATCTAAGGATACGCCTAGTTTGCTTGATGCCATTTGGGGTAACGAGCAGGGGACGACCTTAAAACGTATTTTAAACAAAAGAACATGATCAGGCCATCAGGAAGAACAGGAGAAAACACAGTGCCAACCAGTCAGCTCTTAAGCTAACCAAAAGGAGGGACCTGTTCACCTACGACCGGATAAAACTTGAAGCTGCGGTGCCAACCTGGGTGAAACAGAGCGGTGGGATTGTTAAAGATCGTCAAGATCATTTTCGTTGTGATTCTGTGGCCGAAGGTGGTGTGAAAATAGGTTTAGAGCTCATCAGGGATAAGACGTTTGTTTTTAAGTTGTTCATGTTGATCAAAGAGTTGCTTATTGCAGAAAAAAAACAGTTTGTTTATGGGTTTGGCCTCTTTAGCCCTTTATCTTAGTATGGTAGTGCTGAACATTCTATTATAATTCTGGAGAATTAATTCAGATTGACAAGAGAGTTGCCAGATCACAGGGAAAGCACTGATAATAATTATGGAGTAAATTCAGATTGAAGCCATGGGTGGAATTCTTTCATGCTATCTGGTCCTAAACTTTGCCTTTTCGATATCAGAGGAGCAGGACTGCAACTAGAACCTGTGTGGTACATGACCGTGTTAACCGTAGAAAACAGGAAAATCACCTAGAAGTTAGTTTCTACAACTGTCAATTCGTTAGCAATTCAGAAGCGATACGATTTCAGGCCACCGTCCGGAGATAAAGTTAAACTAAACTTTGCAGGGGCCGCGGCTCGCGCAGCCCCCTCTACCACAAATTTTGACGTAGGATCTCCCTCTTGGGGAGACCTTAAGCCAGCACCCATCCTCAGTGCAATGGACGTCACTGACCTAGGCCATGAACCTTATTGATCGCCCATAGACCCCGTCCAGGTAAGTATGTTTCAATGTGATGCGAGCTTCATATTAATACCCAAAGGCCTTGTTTCCATGCTGTATGTTCTCGATGTGGGATATTTAAATTAGACCTCGTAACCAAGCGCCATTGCAATTTGTATCCCCTATGCGCATATTTTCTCTAGTCCATTGAGTTTATACCCCAATTAGGAAGTTTGTATCCAAAGTTGGAGCAAAAGTTGATTGATTATATGCCAGAGAATGAAAATCTTGAACCCCTGAAGGTTTGAAATCATTTTCCGGAGCTCAACATCGAGTCACTTGACCAATGCATCATTGCCCAATCTTGTCACAATTTGTTAATGATCTGACTTGGGATGTTGGAAAAGAATTGCAAGGAGCAAAAAGACAAGAACAATGGCCTCTTAGAATTCACTAAGAAGAAGAAAATACTCTTCACTTTGAACAAAAATATCAACAGCCCAAAGTTACTGGCACAGCGAAGCAGAAAAACTACATTACACAAACCCTAGGTGTCTCGTTGATAAATTCATGTGCAAAGACGTCTTTTTTCTGGATGACAGAAAACTGAGTGGCAATAGAATCTACATTTAGTCGAGGAAATACCAACTCATGTTTGACTACTTAGGATAGATTTACAGCAGATGACATTGTCATAAAACTCATGCAGAAAACAGGAGAGTGCCAACCTTATTTTGCCTATTTTTGTCACAGTAATGCAATTGCATAGCCAAGGATCGGAGGGATGATGGAAAATCCATAAAAAGCACACAGAGATTGTAACTCGTGTCCTTGCTAAAGTGGGCACTAAGTTGCCTATAGCCCGTGGAATGCCAGAATGGTCCAGCATAATCAAGCTCCGCCATGGATGTGGAAATCTTCACGGGTATTAGTTTAGTTCTTTTTTGGGCTATAAGCACCTGCAAGTACCCGGAGAGAACGAATACAGCCGAGCGAATAATATTTCTCGAAGATTATAATAAGAAACGAGCGGATGATAACTGCTGAAAAGCACGGATCTCTCCAAATGCATCGTGAGGCTCTGATCATTTAACGAAGAAGATGGGCAGAATACTAACTCAGTTATTCAAAACGTGATTTGCATACAGTACTTGGAAATCCCAACAGAGTCCATTAACAAGGATAAATTAATAGCCCTCTAAAACACCGTGACGCAAAACAATACGGGTAACAAATTTAATAGATATTAATAAAGTAATAAACCACGCAAATATCAGTCAACTAGACACATCTGTGGAACTCAAAGTGAATCTCTAATTATCATCTTCCTGGTATGACCTGAGAAGCTCAGTGCAGCCAGACATGGGCTGTGCAGCCATGAAACCCATAGAATTGGCATAGCGAGTAGTCGATACAAGTCCATTGTAGCTGGTCAAGATAACACGGGCACGATCACGGCCGGAAGATGGTGAGCTGCAGTCCTTGCGGGGGCTGCTGACTAGCATGGCATCACAAACTTGATCCCTATGGTCCTCATCAACAGTGATGGTGTATGTTCCAGTTGAGCCTGTTGTGCCTTCCTTGCTATAGAAAAGATCTTGTGTCTTCCTGTCCCTGCATTCCAGTTTAACCCTGGCACCTACAAGGAACAGAAAAGCGCAGCATCATATAAAGATCTTAAGTCATTCAACATAATTCTGACAATGCAGCCTTTATAAACAGTGTGTAAGATACATGAATGAATGGATAGCTAAAGATTTCCAAATTGTTTGGTGATTATGCCACAGCCACTAAACAAGAAGCAAACATTCTTGAAGATGAACTTTTTTTATGTCATGTCAATCACAGTTGATAGGTTTTGTGATCTCTACCATATAAAATCATTAACCAAACACCTAAAACCTGACCACACTTCCCTGACAAGTAGAATACACTGGTTCTGGGCGAACATTTTAGCCAGCAAATGTTCAAGTTTTGTTTTGTTTTAAACAGATCTACTATGAACAGCAGCCAAACACTAACCAGCAAGTAAATCTAAACATTTCTGACACAAAGGGTCTATTTCCTAACGAAAGAGGATAAACCAACTACAAAAACAACCATCTTTTTTTAAACTGAGTAAGATCTCCAAATCCACAACTGAACTGAAGTGAAACGAGAGACCGTAGTCATACCTGCAATGTAAGTGGTCTTGGGGGTTTCAAAACCAGCAAGGCAAGTGTCACAGTACACGCGTCCTTGAACCGCAAACGGGCTTCTTCCAGGGCGGGCAGCACTTACAAGGGCCGGTAGCACACAGAGAGCAAGCAGCAGAAATACTCGAGCCATTTTGTTAGAGATCTCGAGAGATAGAAAGAGAGAGAGAGAGAGATGTTGAGATCGGAAAGCAAGTGCGTTGAGTAGAGAAGATAAAAGCGCTTTAAAAAAACCAAAAAAGAGAGAGATGCAAATGGGAAACAGGTGAAGCAAAAGGAAAGAGTGTATTTCCGAATGCAAATGCGGTGATTACGCGTTGAGAAATATTCGGGTGCACCAACGCGGTCTTCAGTACAGTGTTTTATGGTATTTTGCTTTGTCTCTCGTGGCGTTTGCCCATTGGATAGATAACTGAACTGCGCAGGGAAAGTGGTGCAGTAATTGAAGTATAGCTGGAAATATCGGTGGGCACTCACATGGGAGAGAGATAGAGATAGAGAGAGATTCCAAGGAGGGAGGTGGAGGGTGGATCACTCACTGTATCCCGGCCCATCATACATTCACATGTGAGTTGTGGCCCAATTTAATTATGGGCTCTGTCCGCTGAATTAAGCTCCCTTTTTCCTTATTCAAAATCTTATCTACACGGTTCCTAATCTAACCCTTCTCCTCCTTTTCCTTATTCAAAAAGAAAAACACAAAATTGTTTCAATAATTTTTCCCGACCGACACCTCCACCCATTCGGTTTCGAGGCTTGACGGCGGTTCTCTAGCTTCTGATCTTGTGCCATGTGCTCTTAGTGCAAGTCAAATTGTGTCCAGAAACAGCAGGCTCAGAAACTGGGTCCAATCTGCAAGGTCTGCATTGGGCTGGTTGGGCTGATGCATGTGTGGGTGCAGGTTTGGGCCGACAACTTTGCACATGGGCCCGTAATTGCTCCACAAGTAAATGACAAACAAGATAAGAGTTTGGGATAAAATACAAGGGACGTGATCGGGTTATATATAGCTGAACGAGAAATTCCTCTTTTCTTTCTTTCTGGCGGCAGCGTAACGTACGCCACTGTATATTTGGATCTTGTGGTTGAATCATATATGGCAGTATCTGCGTTTTTCTCTGATCGTGGAGTTGACAAAAGCTGTAAATTTCATCTGCGTACGATTACAAGCCAAACAGGCCTGTCCCTTGTTAGCAGGAGCTATCCAAACTACGCTGCAAGTCAAGGCTGGCAGCTACGGCAGTATCGATCGGTGCTGGTCAACAGATCATTCCACAGAAGGCACTGGTCAATGTCTTCTCTTGGAGCAAATTAACTTGGTGCATCATTTTTCAGCCATCATTCTACTATTCTGTTGCCATCAGCTGGTGCGTACAGTCAGTCGATATAATAATAACTTAATTTTCAAGTCATTTTTGCTGTAAAACAGGCCGAGCTCAACTACTAGCTAGCCTTCTCCTATAGGAAAGCGTAAGAAAATCGCAAACGGATTCCATCCAACCGTTGATTGGGTAGTTAAAAAGATAGTTATCAGTTGGTAAGGCCTATAAAAAAACAAATGCATGATGCTTCGACAAGTCAAAACAGTTGTCCTTGAAGCATAAGTACTTTTCGCAGGAGTTAATAGAGTGGAGCATCTCCTTGGAGCAGAAAATGATTTGCTAATATCAACATCAAAGTGATGAATTATCTGCCCCACTAGGGTTATATGATGCACAATCACGCGGCGAAGAGATCTCAAACTCCATTCTTCTATCATGTGCTTCTCTGTGCTTTGTGATGCAAACCGAAGTTAAAGAAATCAACAAACAAAAAACACATCTTTGATGAGCAAAAGTGGCTTCCCAAATTCATGAGTTTATTTTCTTTAAAATAATAGTATTGAAGTCTGTCTTACTGGAAAGTTTACAAAGTATATAATAGGCTAGAAACTCTACCTCAGTTAGAAAACAATATTACAAAAAAGAAGAACCGAGAAATCTAGAAATAACAACGAAAATTGCCACAACCAGAACTCCAGGACGAGATTTTTGATGGTTCATGTAATGATGTAATGGAAATTATAGGAAAAACAACTTGAAGAAAGTCTTAAAAAATATTACCGTGGAGGATAAAATGTTATTATAATATAGTAAATCACATTGAAATAATTCTCAATTCACATGAAAGCACTGGTTTTCTTTTTTGAATATTAATATCTAACAGCGTGTATCCCTCTTACAAAGATCCTTAGCTTTTGTCCAAGACAGTGTTTAATTGGCGGCTATCATTAATCATTACGTGACAAAACAGGTATTGGCATATGTTTCTCCTTAGTTTCAACCACATCAATATATCACGCTTCTCCATAATATACTCATCGTTAATTCTGATCTGAAGGGTCACTCTCCGAATTATAATTATGATTATTGTAGAAATATCAGATGCCTCAGCTGGTGGGCGCCCTACAAATGCTTTGTTAATGGAGATATTTTGCTTGTGATCGTGGGTCATCCGCCCTTTAGTGGTCATTGTTAGCAGATGCAACTCAACGAACAGATATTTATATATATGACCACTTGCAGAAATACGTTGTTCTAAAGCAAACTTTACGAATGAAAACAGCAATTTCATGGCAATGGAGCTAAGATAT
The DNA here is from genome assembly GCA_964035475.1 of Salix caprea. Lineage (NCBI taxonomy): Eukaryota > Viridiplantae > Streptophyta > Magnoliopsida > Malpighiales > Salicaceae > Salix > Salix caprea. The sequence continues at coordinate 12,960,524 of OZ037755.1, read as the reverse complement.
TGTAACCCACTCGTTAAACGATCCCTCGCAAGAAAGCTCACAAGTCTTGGGGTGATTTTTGCACCCTCGCAATCATTATCGTTTTTGAAAACCCCTACTTAAGCAACCTTTTACCCGTAATTTATAGCAGTAAAGAGATCAAGCATGTATAGGAATATATAACTAATGTATTTACATATGCTCCGCCGCGAGTCTATATATATGTTTCTATGAAAGAAAACGAATACAGAGGTTTTCACTGTATTAATAAATAGTAAAATCAGTGTTAACATGGTGTTTACTTCAAGAGTTTCTACTACTGGAATTTTCAGATGTGTTTTAGAGATAAATAGATTCGCTGTATAGAAATTTTCTTCAATAATGAAGTTGCTTGTCGCTTCAATATATATAAAATCATTTTCTGTTCATCCCCAAAAAACAAAATCAGTGTTAGCACTGTGGTAATCTTCTAATTACCTGCAGCAATTATGGCAAACTTTAGCAGGATTTAGCCATCGACGCATATTAATTTTGATGTCCGGCTAGGTTTTCCTCGTTTTCTTTGTTAGAAGTCTTGGTGCTAGCTTGCTTGGCAGTATAAATTATTTTGCTAGCATCGTTTTGTATTTCCATATACATATATATATATATAACCCCATGAAATTACAAAGTGAAAAAAGAAGTACGAACTTCACAGGCTCATTAATGACCCAAGTGGATGCACTTTGTACTTGTAGAAATTAAGAAGATGAAATATGGAATAAAACTGGATTGCTGGAATTACAGCAATATTGTTTATTTTGTCATAAGACTTGATGTTAATACAATTGTGTTTATATACAATGGATGTTTTAGGACTAAACTGCAGGAGAGACAATAAACGGGAATAATCCCGTTGGTAATAAATGCTGAATATGGAGAAGCACAATATTAATGACTGTGCACAGTATCTAATGCACAGCCTTTAATTTGGAGATTAAGCACTATCTTTGTGGAAAACAGAGGTGATACGCGGAAGAACAAAGAAAAGAATGATATACTTTTATTTCATAAGTGCTGTAATACATGTTGTCCCATATATATACACAAAATACAATTAATACAATCAAGATTCTAGCCTGAAGATCTGTAGCTTATAAGGAAAGGAGAATCAATCAATCTCAATCAGTACTGGTAACATATTTGTATGGTAACTAAATATGCAGATCTGCTCATCTGTGATCCCCGTATCTTCTCCATGCATATCTGCCAATACTCCCCCTCAAGCTGGATCAAGAAGGTTGATTGATCCAAGCTTGGAAAGCAACAATTGAAATCGGGCAGAGGGCAAGGATTTGGTGAACAGGTCCGCGAGTTGATCTTCACTCTTGGTATACCGAGTAACAATTGTTTGGGACTGAACTTGTTCTCGGACAAAGTGACAATCAACCTCGATGTGCTTTGTGCGTTCATGGAAAACTGGGTTGGAGGCGATGTGCATCGCGGCTTGATTATCGCAACAAAGAGACATAGGTTGAGAATGATAAACACCCAAGTCAGCAAGTAATGCCTTCAGCCATATAAGTTCGGAAGCAGTAGTGGCCATAGCGCGATATTCAGCTTCAGCGCTGGAGCGAGCCACGACGGATTGCTTTTTGCTTTTCCATGAAACTAGATTGCCTCCAACAAAAATACAGTACCCAGTAGTGGACTTGCGATCAAGATTATTGCCAGCCCAATCCGCATCCGTGTAACCAAGTATTTGTGTGTGACCATGATTTTGCATAAGGATCCCACGACCGATAGTGCCTTTGAGATACCGGAGGATCCTTTTAACAATCAGCATATGTTCTATAGTCGGTGAATGCATAAATTGACTTACAATACTGACTGCATGACTGAGATCAGGTCGTGTAATTGTAAGATAGATAAGCTTGCCCACCAATTTCTGATACAGTTGAGGTTGATTGAAGAGCTCACCGTCCAAAGTCGGCTGAGATTTGCTATCCAGGGGTGTCTTCGCAGGTTTGCATTCAAGCATATCAGCTTCATGCAACAAATCCAGTACATACTTGCGTTGATTCAAAAATAACCCTTTACGAGAAGTAGCCATTTCGATGCCAAGAAAATATTTGAGACTTCCAAGATCCTTAATAGCAAATTTCTGATGAAGAATGCTTTTAAGATCGGTAATAGCTGCTTGGTTATTCCCGACAATAATAAGATCGTCAACATAAATTAGCACCATCAGCCGTTCATTGGATTTGTTACGAACAAATAATGAATGGTCAGCATTACTTCTGATGAACCCAAGTGTAGTAAGAACAGTACTCAACTTAGCATACCAAGCGCGAGGAGATTGCTTCAAGCCATAAATGGATTTATGCAATTTGCAGACCAGCTTAGGATCGGTACTCTGTGGATGACCAGGAGGCAACTTCATGTACACTTCTTCTTGAAGATCGCCATGCAAAAAGGCATTCGTGACGTCCATCTGAGATAGCAGCCAACCATGATTTATAGCCACCGAAAGTAAGGTTCTAATGGTTGTCATTTTTGCAACCGGTGCAAAAGTGTCCTTGTAGTCAATACCATATGTTTGTGTAAAGCCTTGAGCAACCAACCTCGCCTTGTGTCTTTCAATAGAGCCATCTGATTTGAACTTGATCTTATAGACCCAACGACTGCCAACTGCCCTTTTATTCTGTGGAAGAGGAACGACACTCCAGGTGTGATTCTTAGCCAGAGCTTGAAGCTCCTCATTCATAGCCTTCTTCCAAACAGCTTGATTACAGGCTTCATGGAAATTCTGTGGTTCTACTGCCTTGGTGATTGAGCTAAGATAAGCTCCATAAGTTGAAGATAAGCGATGATATGCTAGAGCGTTGGATATAGGGTGTCTTACAGTGTATGTCACATAATCATGAAGCCTTGATGATTGCCTTCTGTTACGCGTGGGATTTCGCCTGAGTGGAATAAGGTCACTCTGTTCATGCTGCAGTCCAGCCCCTTCTATTCGGTTTTCAGCTTGCATATCGGCCCCTTCATTCTGAATTTCAATCTGCAGGTCAGCATCTTCCGTTGTCTGCAGATTAGCCCCGTCTGGTGTGGTTGTCGTGGGATTGCAGCAAGGTTGGACTGGGCAGTAGGCTTCAACAACTGACGTTGAAGTTGGTAATGGAAATCCATCCACGAAGAGCTCCCCCTGTCCAATGTTAGTACTGGTGTGTGCAAAAAATGGTGTCTTTTCATCAAACCTTACATCCCTAGTAACAACCAGCTTGTGAGTGTGTGGATCATAACATTTAAAACCCTTTTGTGTTGGAGAGTAACCCAAGAAAACACATTTAATAGCTCTGTGATCCAATTTATCACGCTGAGATGAAGGAATGTGTACGTAGCAAGAACAACCAAAAATTTTCAGATGTGATAAATTTGGTTTCTTCCCTGTCAACAGCTCAACTGGAGAAATAAATTTAAGAGATTTACTGGGCAATCTATTTATAAGATAAGTTGCTGTAAGTGCCCCTTGAGACCAAAACATTTTGGGAACATGCATTTGAAAAAGCAATGATCTGGTCTTCTCTAGTAAATCTCGATTTTTTCTTTCGGCGATTCCGTTTTGCTGAGGCGTATAAACGCAACTGGTTTGATGAATGATTCCATGCATGCTCAAGTATTGTTTCATGATATTTGACATATATTCCGGGCCATTATCCGATCGCAAAATCTTGATTTTGGATGAGAATTGAGTATGAACCAAGTTATGGAAATCTTGAAATGCAGTGGCAACTTCACTTTTTACCTTTAACAGATATAGCCAAGTATGCCGTGAGAAGTCATCGACAAAAGTAACGAAATATTTGTAGCCATCGAAGGACTCAATGACTGGACCCCAAATATCGGAATGAACTAAATCAAAAGCTTGAGCAGAACATGATGTGGAAATTGGAAATGATAATCGGCTAGATTTTGACAAATGACAAACATCACAATTTATTGAATTGATTTTCAAATTTGGAAAAAGTTTTGCTAAAATAGGCTCTGACGGGTGTGCCAACCGTTGATGCCATAGTGTTTGATCAGAAGATAAACAACCAGAAACTTGGAAACTCTTGGAAATGCAAGGATCTTTAAATAGATAGTAAAGGCCTTGAAAGAAGAATCCTTCACCAATCGTCTTCTTGGTAATTAGATCCTGAAATACAACATTGTTAGGAGAGAAGATAACACGGCAATTAAGCAATTTTGTGATCCTGCCAACCGAGAGTAATTTGAACGGAAAAGAAGGAACATACAAAGCTGAAGATGCAATTGTTTTAGAGAGTAAATTAATCTGCCCTTTCCCCAAAACTGGTGCATTTTTACCATCAGCAACAGATATTTGAGATGGAGGGGAGAAAATTTGAAAATCAATCAATTGCTTACGTTTATTGGTTATGTTATCAGTAGCACCTGAATCTATAATCCAACAATCATGCACATTGCTTATAGTGAGAGCAGAGGAAAAAGCATTTAAAATACCTGGTACATCTTCAGCCGAGACATTTTTATTTGCAGCCAAGAATCCTGCAAATTGGCCAATCAGTGCTGATGAGTCTTTCTCCTCTAAGTCACTTGCATTCTGCTGTGCGTTCTGTTTTGCATTAAGATAGGCTGCAAATTCATTGATGAGGTCGACTGGACTAGAGGTGAAAGTTGATACTCCACTTGCAGGTCTGTTGGATATCATGTTGGCTTTATATCGTGATGGCTGAGGATGTTTATACCCTCCTTTGTTGTCTCTGGGGAATTTTGGCTTTAGTTCAGGATGAAGTTCCCAGCATCTCTCCACTGAGTGTCCAATGTTGCTGCAATGGCTACACTTTAAATCAGGTCTTCTAGCCTTGTACCCTTTCTCTTCATATCGTCTCTGATGAGACACAAAAGCTCGGGCTTCAGATGGATCGATTTTGATATTTCGATTCATTACCTTTTTTCTGGTTTCCTCTCTTTGAATAGTTGCACAAACATTTGAAAAGGAAGGTAATTCAGAGTTCATGAGTATACGGCTGCGAAGATCTTCATATTCAGAAGATAAGTTGGCCAAAAGTTGGAAGATTTTATCCTCTTCAGCTCGTTTCAATAAGGTTGTAGTATCTGTGGTATGTGGGCGATAAATCGCCAATTCATTCCACATACTTTTCATATTTCCAAGGTATTGAACAAATGATTTACCTTCCTGGTGCAGACATGAAATATCTTTCTTGAGTTGGAACACACGGGCTGCATTATTTTGATTTCCATACATCTCTTTAACTGCATCCCATAAGTCTGCTGCAGAGTCTGAATAGCTGAAGATTTCTGCAATGTGCTGTTCCATGGTGTTGAGTAGCCATGACTGCACCATTTGATCATTAGCAAACCACGATTTGTACTGGGAAGATTGCACATCCGGAGCTGGATGGTTTTTGTCAATAAATTCAATTCTAGACCTTCCACCAAGTGCTAATGACACAGCCCTTGACCAAGGAAGATAATTGAAATCATTCAATTGAACTGAACACAATCTCTGGGTTGTATTCATATCAGGTGGATTCAACTCAGAATACTGACGTTGATTTTGTGATGAAGAGGCAGTGGCCTGATTTAGTATAGTGGGCTGATTTAGTAATGAAGGTACAGTAGAATTCTCCATAGTAGCCAACTTTAGGAGAAGCAAATATAGAAGGCTGGTTAGATATGAACCAGCTCTGATACCATGTGGAAAACAGAGGTGATACGCGGAAGAACAAAGAAAAGAATGATATACTTTTATTTCATAAGTGCTGTAATACATGTTGTCCCATATATATACACAAAATACAATTAATACAATCAAGATTCTAGCCTGAAGATCTGTAGCTTATAAGGAAAGGAGAATCAATCAATCTCAATCAGTACTGGTAACATATTTGTATGGTAACTAAATATGCAGATCTGCTCATCTGTGATCCCCGTATCTTCTCCATGCATATCTGCCAATAATCTTCAACACTCCCCCTCAAGCTGGATCAAGAGGGTTTACAGATCCAAGCTTGCATAATAGGCGATGAAACTGGGATGATGGTACGGCTTTGGTAAACACATCGGCAAGTTGATCATTGGTACGCACATAATGCGTAGTGATGTTGTTAGATTGAACTTGTTGACGAATAAAATGACAATCAACTTCGATGTGTTTAGTTCTTTCGTGAAACACCGGATTCTTGGCAATGTGCATGGCCGCTTGATTGTCGCAAAAAAGGCTCATCGGAGTGACCGATGAACAACCCATATCGGTTAGAAGACTTCGCAGCCACACAAGTTCACAGGCTGCCGCCGCCATTGCACGGTATTCAGCTTCGGCACTTGAACGAGCGACAACATGTTGTTTCTTGCTCTTCCAGGACACAAGATTACCTCCAACAAACATGCAATATCCAGTAGTTGAGCGCCGATCAAGTTGATTTCCAGCCCAATCAGAGTCTGTATAGCCCATTACATTGGTATGGTTGTTTTTGGTCATGACAATTCCGCGACCAATAGTTCCTTTTAAATATCGCAAAATGCGCTTGACCATGCTTAGATGATGTATGGTTGGAGCATGCATGAACTGGCTGACAAGACTAACAGCATAGGTAATATCCGGACGGGTAATCGTCAGATAAATCAATTTTCCCACAAGCTGTTGATAATATTTAGGCGAGGGAAGAGCCGTACCTGCAAGAGACAATTTTAGTTTACTATCAACAGGAGTAGCGGAAGGTTTAGTTGAAAGCATACCTGCCTCTTGAAGCACATCGAGAGTGTACTTACGTTGATTAAGGAAAAAACCTTTCTTAGATGAGGCCATTTCAATCCCAAGAAAATATTTCAAGGGACCAAGATCTGTAATTGGAAATAATTGTTGAAGAGTTTTCTTCAATTGAGAAATAGAGTCAAGATTATTCCCTGAGATAATTAAATCATCGACATAAATAAGAACCATTAATTTATCATCATTTTTAAAACGAATATATAACGAGGAATCCGCAGCACTTTTACTAAAATCTAATGAAGCAAGAGCTCCACTAAGTTTGGCATGCCATGCACGAGGACTTTGCTTTAGCCCATAAATAGATTTATGAAGTTTACATACCAAATTAGGAGTGGAACTTAACGAGTGGCCAGGAGGAAGCTTCATAAACACTTCTTCTTCAAGATCCCCGTGTAAAAAAGCATTTTTTACGTCCATTTGAGACAGATAAAAGAACTCGTACCGTGGTCATTTTGGCAACAGGAGCAAATGTCTCCTTGTAATCCACACCAAATTCTTGGGTATACCCTTGAGCCACAAGACGCGCTTTATATCGATTAACAGATCCATCTGAATTGAACTTGGTCTTGAAGATCCATCTACTGCCAACTGCGTGTTTACCTTTTGGGAGGGGAACTAGACTCCAAGTATTATTGTCAGCGAGTGCTGTTAGTTCCTCCTCCATAGCTTTTCGCCATACTAGGTGAGATTGAGCTTCAGCAAAATTTCTAGGCTCATGATCATTGGATATTGCTGTCAAAAAAGCAGAGTACGATGGTGATAATTTTGAGTAATCCAAATAATTTGAGACAGGATACCTGACCGCATAAGCGGCATAGTCTTGAAATTTGGAGGGGCACTTTCGAGTTCTTGGAGGATTACGTCTAGGAGCTGGCACTTCATCAGGCGAAGTTGGGGACATCGGTTCGAGAGGTATGATAGGAGATGGAGGAGCATCTACCGGAATGACCGTTTGCATAAGAGGCCTAGTGGGCCTAGGCAAGTCGATGCTGCAAATCTCTGCTCTGGGAAGAGGGACTAAGTCGTCCAAGGACTCCCCCTGATTAGAATCAGTGAAATAAGGAGAGGTTTCAACAAATCTGACATCCCGGCTGACATAAAGCTTCTGGTTAATGTTGTCATAACATTTGTACCCTTTCTTGGTATGAGAATATCCCAAGAAAATACATTTGGAAGCTCGTGGGTCAAGTTTGTCACGTTGATTTGAATGTAGGTGAACAAAACATTGACACCCAAAAATCTTCAAGTGCGAGGTATTGGGAATTTTACCCTGCAAAATTTCAAGAGGACACTGAAAATCCAGTACTTGACTGGGTAAGCGGTTAATAATATAGGTGGCCGTAAGAATTCCATATGACCAAAATTTTTTCGGAACATTCATTTGAAGCATTAAGGCTCTAGTTTTTTCTAATAAATCCCGATTTTTGCGTTCAGCAATTCCATTTTGTTGAGGAGTATTAACACAACTAGTTTGATGAAGAATTCCATTAGAAATTAAAAAAATTTCCATAGCATGAGATGTAAATTCCGAGCCATTATCGGATCGAAAAATTTTAATATGTGTGGAAAATTGAGTAGAAACTAGTTTATGAAAATCTTTAAAACAATTAATAACTTCAGTTTTTGATTTTAACAAGTATAACCATGTAACTCTCGAAAAATCATCTATAAAAGTAACAAAGTATTTAAAACCATCAATTGAAATTGAAAAAGGTCCCCATACATCTGAATGAATAAGTTCAAAAGCCTGAGATGCTTTGGACAGAGATAATTTAAATGGAAGTCTACTTGATTTGGAAAAATGGCACGTCTCACAATCATACGTTCTTTTTGACAAATTTGGTTTTAATTTGGAGATGACTAAATCTGATGCATGAGCCAGACGAAAATGCCACAACTGATGATCATTGATCGAAGAATAAACAGCTTGTAATCCTTTCGAAACTTCAGAATCACAGAAAAAATAGAGACCATTCAAATGAAATCCTTCACCAATCTTCTGTTTGGTGTGATGGTCCTGAAAAATCACCTTAAAAGGAGTAAATATAACATCGCAATTAAGAGAAATAGTTAACTTTCGAACAGATAATAACTGAAATGGAAAAGTAGGCACATATAAAATATCTGAATTAATAGTTGTTGATGCAATTTTAATTTTTCCCTTGCCTTTTACTGCTGCCGTAGATCCATTTGCAATTGAGACAAAAGATGGTATCGGGAACGGGGTAAAATCATGAATTTTATTTAAATTATGTGTCATATGATCACTAGCACCCGAATCCACAACCCAAATGTCATGCAATTTACTTAACTCTAAGGCAGTTAAAAGCGCAATATAAATACCTTCAAATTTTTCCGCATCCTCGCGGTTTGAAGGTCCAGCAAAGTCTGCAAGGTCACGGGTGGGTAACCCACCAAATTGCCTTAAAAACGCAGCGTTTCCAGCATTCCCACCTGTCGGCAGGTTCTCCAAAAACGCAGCTTTCCCACGGTTTGATGAACTGGCTGAAAACGCACCGTTTCCAGCTACTTCACGGGTTGATAAATTGTGTAAAAACGCACCGTTTCCAGCTACTTCACGGGTTGATAAATTGTGTAAAAACGCACCGTTTCCAGCTTCACGGGTTGATAACCCGTTAAACTTGCTCAACAGAGCAGTGGCTTCTTCAGCCGACGATCCTTCTCCCCCCAAATTCCCTTTTTCTTAAAGAAAATTTGCAAAATCGTTGAGCAAAGACATGGGGTTAGAGTACATAGGTTCAGTCTGTGCAACATTGGCTTTATATTTCACAAATTTTTTGTGATTAGCACTGTGCCGATTCAGTTTCAGCTCTGGATGAAGGCTCCAGCACCGATCGATTGTATGACCCATTGAGTTGCAGTAAGTGCATTTAAGATTAGGGCGCTTACCTTTGAAGAGTCCCTTCTCTGCAGAGTGCTGGGCATCACGAATTTCAGCCAATTTGAAGCTCCCTTTTTCTGCAAATTGTTGGGCAACACAGGCATGATTATCAGCGAATTTCAATGGGTTGTGGGTCATTACCTTTCGTCTGATTTCTTCACGTTGAATTGTTGCACAGACGCCTTTCAAGGAGGGGGATTCATCATTCATCAAGATGTGGCTCCTTAAGTCTTCAAATTCCGATCCCAAGCTGGCCAGTAATTGGAAAATTTGGTCTTCTTCCTTTCGTTTGCGCAAGACAGTTGGGTCGATTGTAGGTGGTCTGTATATTTCCAACTCATTCCACAAGCTTTTAAGCTTACTTAACAGGGTCACAAATGGCTGACCGTTTTGATGAAGACTGGCAATGTCTTGTTGAATTTGGAAAATTCGGGCAGAATTATTTTGATTGCCATACATCTCTCGCACTGCTTCCCACAGTTCCAGAGAAGATTGATAATAGCTGAACATCTCAGCAAGGTTTCTATCCATGGAATTTAACATCCAAGACATCACCATTTGATCCTTGGCTAGCCACTGTTCGTATTCTGGGGAGCTACTGTCAGGAGCCAATTCTTTGCCATTGATGAATCCTAGGCGTGATCTGCCTCCAAGAGCAATGGTTACTGCTCTAGACCATGGTAAGTAATTGAAACCATTTAGCAGAACAGTAGTCATTTTTTGAGAGACATTAGCATCACTGTCGATGCTTGTAAAACTGGTGGCTGAACCTTTTGGTTTTTCTGTTGATTCTTGAATATCCATGGTTAACAATCAAAACCGAGAGATAAAGAGAAAACAGAGTAAGGCTGCAAGATCACAGCTCTGATACCATGTAGAAATTAAGAAGATGAAATATGGAATAAAACTGGATTGTTGGAATTACAGCAATATTGTTTATTTTGTCATAAGACTTGATGTTAATACAATTGTGTTTATATACAATGGATGTTTTAGGACTAAACTGCAGGAGAGACAATAAACGGGAATAATCCCGTTGGTAATAAATGCTGAATATGGAGAAGCACAATATTAATGACTGTGCACAGTATCTAATGCACAGCCTTTAATTTGGAGATTAAGCACTATCTTCAACAGTACTCTAGATTACTTGGTTCTTTATAAAACTAAACTTATTTAACTTGCTTTCTTTACGTCATTCTTCCACCTTTAACTTTCTCTTTATTGGATCGTACGTTTTGAAGAACGAATGTCTAATCACTGATACAACTCTACTCTCAGTGGTGCCACTGTATAATTTCAATGATTGATCAATTCATAAGGCAGTTTAGGCTAATCAAAGATTGGATCAGCAATAAAGAAGATCTAGAAGATATAAACTTTACCATATTAGCATATTTCAAATGCTCCACGATTGATTCTTATCTTCAAGTATAGATGCTGATGAATTGTTACATTAATTTGAAGCAACCAACATGTATTTCTTCTCGTGATAAAAGTTACACCATATATGCTATCACAATGTGCTCCTAGATTATATTTATAGCATATTCTCCACGTTAAAAAGAACTGACACTTTATTAACTACTTCAACTAGTGATTTGATAGCTTACAGTGAAGGATTTAGAAAATCCTCAACTTTCTACTTCACTGCCATATTCTCTTTTGTTATTCTCTTGTTCACAGTTTGCAGACCCCGGCAGTCCTTTCTTCTCTGGCCTTTTGCAATGCCATGGATTTGGGAAATCTTAAGTGGATGGTATTGTAGCTTTTTTCTATATATTCATAACACTCATAACCTATATATAGGTGATGCAAAAGCTTCATATTCAGAAAATCTACAACCCGGTCATCAGCTGCTCGAGGATTGAAAAAACTGTGACGGGATATTGTTCAGGTTTACGTGAACTTCTCATGTTATGTATGTGGATTGAAAATATGAAAATAAAAATGAAAGCACTGGTTTGAACATATAAAAATTTAGTTTCAATATATAAAAGAACAGCTCGATAATACCATGTAGTTGATTAGAGAGAGGGGGGACAAAAGAGGTGATGGGGCAGGTGGTGACTGCTATTAATTAACTTCGTTAGGAGTTGAATGCATCTAAAGATATGGGGTTAGATTTTTATTTATACTTGAAAGAGGAGAGCTGAGAAATTCAAAGCTGGCGTGTACCTTCGCACGCCCACCCAGGATGGTAGTAAAAAAGGAATACGGAGACAAACAAGATCCAGTAGTTCCTCCAAAAATAATGAAGAAATCAACCAACGAAAGCAAGACGAGGTTTCCGTGATGTTTAACATTTCAAACGACATGATTTTAATGAATGTTTCAACTGCATAAATACTCGGGAAAAACTAAAAAAAAAAACTTGCATGGAATCCGAAACCAATCGCATGCCTGCCTAAGATTCTACAAAGTGCTGACCATTAGTCAATTTCGATGCATTACAAAAGCAAGAGTTGCCCGGAGAAGTTTTCTTTCCGGTCAGGTTCCACTTCACCAGCATTCCATTGGTGCTCAGATCATTGGAGGGTTTTAGCTTTCCAGTTTTATTAGAAATAATAGTTTGTGCCGCAAGGGAACAAGGAGGCACGTGCACGTGAATTAGAATAATTATAATTACGCAACTAGTTGAGTTTAATTAGTTAAAACTGCAATTAATTACAGTATAGACAACGCAAGTGGGTAGACCAGGAGTCCAGACCAAGCTCCCTCAAATAATTGATGCAGGCACAGCATGCTAGCACTGGAAAATGACTCATGAGACGGCCGCATGCGGTGATTGGTCTTAGGCTGTAGCTGGATGGATACAATAATATTGTCGGAAAATTTTGTGTAGAATTGTGATTAATGAAATAAAATTAAAGTGGGTGTATATTTATTTTGAAGGTTAAGAATTTCTGGATGTATATTTATTAATTTGTATAAGGACAACAATGTAAAAAAAAAACATATAAGATTTGATTGGCAAAACAAATTGCAGATGTAAAACCTAAAATCATAGTTTTATTCTTTAAAAAATAAGTATGATGGTGTTTGCATCTTTAGAAGGTTTTAAAATACCTTTATATAAGCTAGAAAACCCTACTTTTACTATTAAACAACTAAAAATCTAAAAATTAGAATCAAAGCGATATATCCAAAAAGAAAAACTATGAGAAATAAGAAAATTAATCCAAACATCAACTTCTACTCCTAATTCCAACAGATCTGACTACTTGATAAGCAATGAAGTGACTTTGCATAAGCTATTTTTTGTTCAGAATTTTTTGTTTCCACAAATCCAACTGCATGAAATACAGAAAAAAAAACATTAAAAAAGTAATAGAAATGAAAGAAATCAAGGGGAAGATATTGTAAATAACAAAAGCAGACAAGAATTATAGAATAAAGGGCATGGATTATCATCAACTCAACCATTCAAATGACTTCCGAATTCCCATCACATGTATGGTGTGAGAAAAACAAAATTGATGATGTTGTGCACAATAAACAGATATATGAATGAATGCCGGACGAATATCTACGGGGTGGAAGTAATAGTAAGACGGTAGGGGTCGAGGCAAAGAGTTTCGTGGCTATTTGAGTATAGTTAGGTTGTTTTTAAAAAATATTTTTTGTTAAAAAATATATTAAAATAATTTTTGATATAAATATGATCTAAAATATTAAAAAAAAATCAATTTTTTTGAAAGATATTTTTTAAAACGCATTGTAAAACACTCATGTGAGGTGAAGGCAATAATTGTCTTATTAAAAATGAGGTGACAAGTTTAATTACGATGGCGGGCACATGAGTGGAGGGTCGAGGTGGTGTGTTCTTGGTGAAGGATGACGGGCTGTGCTGAGGCGGTGAATATTTAACTACTGAAATCATTAAATAACTGAGCAATGGAGATGAATCTGTGATGGTTAATTAGTAACATCAGATGATTGGTAAAAATAATATATATATTTTCCTGCTAAGATCTAGTGGAGTTAATATGTTTTTTTAACTGTTACAAGAATAATGAAAGGATGAAAAGAACATGAATTGTTTTTAATTTTGGAGATTGTTTTTAGCCCGAAAAGAATATTTTATATTGAAAACAAGTTGCAACAATGTATAAAAAGTTCCTTCTGAGGGAGGGGGTGAATTATTTGATGAAATGCAAAATATGAAATTTAATTTTTTTTAATTGAAAAAAAGCTGTATTTGAGTGTATAATCACACATACATACATATATATTAATTCTTTATTTAATGTTTCATTGATGGTAGCTTTTGTTTTTATTTTTAATACGAGTCTCCTCTTATTTTTATTTTTTTTACTTTGGGTATTTATTTTTGACATGATAAGTGACCCATCTTATGAGAAATTTAACGATCACGAGGCATTGGATTGGTCAACCATTGGATTTTGATAAACCTAATTGAACGAGCAGACAAAAGGACTCGATCGATTCAAAACTAGAAGTGAGAGAGTTGATTTGATCAAACTTATAATATAGGGACTAATTTGAACCGATTCATATGAGAGAGTAAATTACAGTATCAATATCTTTACTAAAAAAATATCAGAAGGTACCAAAAGAATGAATAAACAAAACAAGTGAAGGGGTCAATGACGTGGATTTGCTATAATAACAAAACAGCATATTAATTCAACGGCCCAGATGCACTCCTGGGTTTCTGGCTCTTCTTTTATCTTCTCAGCCCCCTTTTCTACTTCACTTCCCCTCTCCTCTCTCTCCTGATCAGACTCTCTCTCCTTCTCCCTCTCTATATTCCCTCACTGAAAGGAAACTCAAAAACATAATAGCTAGCAGTTGCTAAGAGCATAAGAAAGATGTTGCTGGGCAAGAGACCACGTAATCCAATGAAAAGAACAACAAGCTTCTCGGAGATCACCCTTGATCTAAACACTGCTACGAATGAAGCAGCCCCACCACCGTCTGATCATCCTCAAAAACAAGTGGGACATGGTGGCCTGACAGATCAACGGCTCTTGGCTGCCGCTGGATCACCAAGAGCTACCCATAGAAGGGCTTCTGCTGATTTCTTGGAGACTGCTCACTTCTTGAGGGCGTGCTCTCTTTGCAAGCGCCGGTTGACCCCTGGCCGTGACATCTACATGTACAGGTAACTTTCTCTCTCTAGTAACCTTTTATTTCACTGATACGTGTTAGATTTACATGGTGAGCTTAGTTTATCATGTGACAATTCCATTCCCGATCATGTTTTGCAAGAAATAGCAGCATAATCCGACACATCTCCCATGAAAAAATATTTCTTGATGAATCCAACTCCTCTTCTTTTCATTTTATAAGACACTTTTGTTTAATTTTATCATCTGTCTCGTCAGAAGAAGAACAAAAAATGAGTCTTCCATACACTAATAATTTGTTTTTTTTTAATTAATTACCGTGAATCTATCTTGTTTAACAGTCACATGACATCGACTTTGTTTTTAACGGAGTTAGTTTGGCTTCTTGCAGGGGCGACAACGGTTTTTGCAGCCTAGACTGCAGGCAAAAACAAATGAGCTTAGATGAGAGAAAAGAGAAGTGCTCGTCAGTATCCAAGAAAGATTCTGTGTCCTCCCCCACCGGAACAGCAGTCTCCGCTAAGGGCGAGAGCAGTACCGTTGCCGCCTTGTAGAAATTAATTACCAAGAAAAATGAAAAAAATATGTTCGCTTATATATAATTATATAATCCAAGTCTAGAAGTATATGAACGTGGTTTGAATGAAGGCATATATTTTAGTATGCGAAGGGACAAGTTTTGAAGCTGCTTTTATGTGGATCCGCGGCGCATACTATTATGCCTGCCCAGCTAGAATTAATGAGTCTGCGCTTCTTCTTCTTCTTCGTAGTTTTTTTTTTTTTTTTTTCATTTTGCTTTTTCTAACATCGTTTTATTTGATCGTGTTTTGTTCTGTTCGTAATGGAAGATAGTTGCGGATTCACAATTTTTTTCTCCAATTATTGCTATTATTATATGCAGAATTAAATGTGCGTGTACACGCGCTCGCATAGATGGATGCATGGTGGTAAAAAAAAAAAGATTTATAGAAATAAAATTGATGGGTCTGGGATTGAACAGTGAGTGGGATGGTATTGGTTTTGAAGAAGATTCCCGTCATTTTCACAGTTACCCCCTCCATCTTGTTTCGATGCATGCTAATATATCAGAGAAGTTTGCACGCAAAAACAACAATAATTCGCGAGTTGTCTCTGGAGTGCGAGATGATGTATCGAGCCACTAGCTAGCTAGTTCTTATTGTTGCTGTCTCGATGGTTTGGAATTTGGATAATTACAAAGAGAGCACGTGTTTGCATAATTATTCTTGGAAATGTAGAAATGTTTTTGTTTTCCTCACTGAAAATAAGGTTTTTCTTTCATTAAGAAATTTGAGTTAATTTTTAAAATGCTTTTCAAACTAGTTTTTATTTGAAAATACATTAAATTAATATTTCTTTAGATATTTCTCAACAATCTTGATATGCTATTAAAAATATATATTATTTTAATATATTTTTAATCAAGAGAATGATGCTATGCAATATCAAATATGATTATAAACCTTGAATGGTTGCTTTTTTATTTTATTTAACACATTATTAATTGAAAATAATGTCCATTAAACATGTACTGGCGTTACAAACTCCGCCTTCGTACAAGTGTTTGTTACCGGTTTGTGATCACATGTAGTAGCTTTAGAAATAAGAAGTTGCAAGAAATAATTTAAAATAAAAAAATAATTTTTTAAAAATAATTTTGAAATGCAATGACAAATAAACCAATTTGATGTATAATCATCCGCTTCTCCTATCTATTAATTTGATGTTTTGTTGGGATAACTTTTGGATTTTTGAAGGTTGGAGTGTATTAATTTTGTTTAAATTAGCTAAAATTGATGTCAAATAGATATAAAATTAGTCAATAAATGATGATTGGTTAATAGTTCATGCATAATATGTCAACCATTAGCATGCAGGGAAAGATCAAATATTTACACAGCATATCCATTTATTATTTAAAAATATTTTTCAAACAAAAAATATTATAAAAAACAATCAAATTACAAAGATAAACCAGGTCTCACGGGTGAGATTTTCCCTTCGTTGACCTGGCCACGCAAATAGCCATCCCCCGTCCTCGAAGAGAACCAGGAGGACATTTGTTGTGGAATGATAGGATAATTATTGATTTAGAAAATAAGTACGGAGGGTGGAGGAAAGAGGTGACATTTTAGAAGATTCTGTCGAATATTTGAGTAAATGACCGTGGAGAATTTTTATTTATTTATTTATTTATCTATTGGGGGGTGACAAGTCTGGAGGACTGGTAGTTCTTCTTCTTCTGCAAGCTGATTGGAGAATGGGAATCATTGGCTTAGTCACAGTGGGTCCCAATTATCACCCAATCACAATAAAAGAAATGGAAAAATAATAATTCATTCACAGGCTGAGATGGGACTAGCCAAAATGAATATAATAAATGTCCGTTGAAATTGGCTCCCCCGTCATTTCTGATTTACCCTCACACTGCTGTCTTTTCACCAGGCACCGTACAGTGTTCTTCAGCCTGGTAGCATAAAGCTTCGCTGCTTCGTTTCAATCTATGGCTACAAACGTTGTTGTTTATATATTAATTTTTATTATCAGAAATTAATTAGAAATGAGAGCATAAAACCTAATAAATTTCCATCCATAAATCACAACACAATGGGATAAAATCTCCTTAGAGAACAACAAGATCTTACAATAAATTCAATTTTGTTTTAATAGAAAAAAAATTGGATTGGAAACAAGTCAGATGAACCTTAACTCCATCGGGTGAGATTATAATTATTAGTTTTGGGTCTTGACACTCGAGTATCCTAGAGAGATTTTCCTAGGAAAAACAAACACATGTTTTGAGAAAATTGAGATTTCTATGTGGGGATTTTGAGAGGCCTCGGTATATAAGGCCAACTTAGTTTATTTATTGTGATATTTAATAATTTAGGATTAATTTTTGCTCGCATCCATGGTGGGGATCTATGAGATGAATTATGAAGAAAAAAAAAGAAGAAGAAGAAAACTCTGCCTTTTCTATAGGAAGAGAGAAGCTGCCTTGATTATGCTCTTCAATAGCCACGGTTAAGCATTGCATTTCAAAATTATTTTTGAAAAATATTGAAGATTTTTTTATTTTTATCTCTTGTTTTAAATTGGTTTTTTTATGTTTTTATATCATTTTAATATGTTGATGTCAAAAATAATTAAAAAAAAAAAAAACATCACTTTAATATATTTTTAAATAAAAAATACTTTGAAAAACAATTTCAATCACACTTTCAAATAAATATTTAGACTTGAATGATAGATAAAGAAAAAATCTCTGTATATCTTTTAAGGTTAATCTCCGATAGATTGTTGATCTATTTTTGTTTTATCGTAATCACTCGATAGATTTTGTCATGAATAACTTAATCATTTTATCAGCTTAAACTAACAAATAGGATCAAATTGAGAATCCACTAATAAAGTAATGGTTAATCGCGATGAAAAAAATAGGTCAGAGACCCAAAGGTTCTAACGAGTCTTTGCGATTTGGACACAACTGGGAGATGACACGCGCTGCGAGGAATAGAGAAGCAGCGATATAATATAAAAACATGGAGATGCTCACAGATTCTCTGCGGCAAGTGCAGCAGTTGGGAAGCAAGCTTCATCAAATGGACAACATGGCAGGGCATATATATATATATATATATATATATATATATATATAACGATGAATCTCTTCCGCTCAATTTGCCCAATTGCAGGACAGGATTAATTCCGGATGCTTTCTGTAGAATCTTTATTGTTCCTTGCACTCGCCATACCACTCGTGCGTATAACTCTCTTCTGCACTCCATTCTTTCTCTTAGCTCTGACCACCTTCTTTCATTTCCTTTAATTTTCTTGCAATATATATATATATACATGTTATTAAACAGATGGAATGACATTTGATTCGACGACGTTATATTGTTGAATGATCTCTGCATTAATTGACCTCCTTTCTTTAATCCCAGTGGTTGGATTTGATCAATTTTAACAGCACTCCAGTTTCCACCGCGATATTTTGAGCTCAGACACTGCATTCTCTTGCTCATATATACAAGCTGGCACCGTAAACTCGTTCATAAATCATCTGTTTAATTATTTATATTGCTTTGAATTCATGCAGCGCAACCTATTTTGCCGAGGATAGGGAAACAGATGGCACGAGAATCTGCAAGATATACAAGGAAAACAACAAAATCTTATTTTACAACTCACTTATAGAGAAAGTTACCCAGCTTATTACGTCTAGCAGGACCCCAAACTTGTATTTTAGTCGAATACACGATACTCCCCACTTGACCAAGTTGCCATGTGTCTGCATCATCCCTTTAACAAAAATATCGTTAACAATGCAAAATTAATTTTAAGACGCCAAGCTACTTCTCATCACTGTTTATTTATCCTCGATCGGGCTGGAATCTTGATATTCCTGGAGCTGATTGAGAGCAAGAATTTAAGATTTTTCTCGTAAATACCTCCTCCCCTGTCAACACTCAACATATATATTATAACATTCCAGTACGTCAAAAAAGGTCATTGCCCACTTCCCTGTAATTATTAGACCGGAGAACTCTGGAAATTATGTTCCAGACAGATCCATACACTCAGCGATGCCAATCATCGTTGAGGTGTATGAATTCCATGTGTTCTTCTTACAGCACCCTTTTTCAATCACGTTAAACTACACTCTCACGAGCGATTCAGTCGTTAGATAACAGCCAAAATGTTCTGGGCCTGTGAATTTGGAGGGTACTCACAAGTAAGATCACAGGTGGCGCACAGTGCAATTATAAAAGGAAATGGAAGAGGCACAAGCAATCCATATCCACATAGCATTTGTACAATCCTCCAAAAAAAATACAGGAAAAAAAACTTTATTTTGATCCTTTTTTTCCAAAAAGCCAAACAATGATGAAGATGCAAGTGATGTTAATGTTAAGGCCTCATTGGTCCCACAAATCACCATCGCTTATAACTTTTGGCCCATGCCCTGAAATTGCAAGCTTTGCTGTAAATGAATTGTTTTGAATTTGTGAATGAAGTTGTTTTAATAAATGTTTTTTTTTGTTTAAAAATGAATTCAAGTGATAAAAAAAAAACAATTTTGAAATGTATCGAGAAACACCCGGAATTAATTTGTCCCGTCTCGGGGATAGCAACTCTTGGCGCCCTTTGCATCTTCCAAAAGCTCTTTCTACCAATCCCCGCTTCACAAGTGCCCTTATGATTTTATCAACTGCCACTCTGAATCTTCATGAATGGTTGGTACGTAATGATACGTCCTGGTTATAGCAAATCACTGGTTATAGGACCCGGGTTGTCGCAAATCTGATGAAGAAATTTCATAAAATAAATAAATATGTAAGCTTTTTAAATTATTTTTATTAAAAAAGTTATGATTAAAAATCAAAAAGCCTGTGAGAATTATTTGAGTCAAAAAAATGCAAAAATAAATGTTCATGTATCCACTCAATTTGTCTAGTTGCATTTCGAATAAGTTTTTTTCAACGTAATTATTTTTAATATTTATTTGTTATAAACATGTTATTTTATATCAAATAAAGATATGCATGTTAAAACTCTATTAATCTTATGAAAAATAAATAGATCAAGAAACCATGTCTCATGTGACAGCATGTCCATGCAAAATGAAAATACCAATCAACGACAAGTTAATAAAATGTTAGCATTAAGATACAATAATAAAAGATTTCTTATTTACTTCAATTATATTGAAAACATGAAAAGGTCAACCATGAACCACATAACAATAGATTTAATCCAAAATGCAACTATAAAATGCTTGTTTCAAGAGATCAATAATAATCGATAAAATTTAATTCAACTTAATATTACGTGATGATGTTAAAATTGCTTTTAAAAATATAAAAAATATTATTTTAAAAAATAAGAAATTATGACTCCCCCACACCTTTAGATGAGGTGGGCCATTTTCGAGGAATCAGGTATAGGTGGGTGTAATGTACGTGCAATGATTAGGAGGTAAGTTTTTGGTTTCCAATGCCTCAACGTGTGGTTGCAAAATTGTGGATTTCTCAAAACAAAATACTTTCGCTTCAAAAACAAAATTACTAGGGTCCCATTTTGTCCATTGAAGTGACCCATCTCGCTTAGGGTACCCTATATACTTGTCCAGTAGCAACGAGGGGCTGTCATTCTGGTCCCACAGCAGGAGAATGACAATTTAGGAGCCTGTCCGCTCGCGAAATGTTAAAACTTAAAATCATATAAAACTTGGCCGGTCTGGAAAAAGGTTCAGTGCTTGCATTATTTGGCATCAATCTCTAGCTGCATTTCTGGAGGGCAGATACTACACACAGCTCACTCATTATGAGCCTGTTTGGCACTGTGACTAAACTGCTGTTTATGCTGAAATTTAAAAAAAAATCATTTTAAATTAATATATTTTGGTAATTTTAAATCATTTTGATGTGTTGATGTTAAAAATAATTTTTAAAAAATAAAAAAAACATTATTTTGATGTATTTCGGCACGAAAAACACTTTGAAAAGCTACCGCAACCGCTCTCCCAAACAGGCATCTCTTTGAAGTGTGTTTGATAATGCATTTCAAAAATATTTTTGAAAAAAAAAAGGTTTTATTTTAAAAAATTGGTGTTTTTAGATAATTTTCACGTGTTGATGTCAAAAATATTTTTTAAAAGATAAAATAAAATATCATTTTAATATATTTCTTAAAAAAAAACATTTTCAAAAATAAATAATGTTTTTCATTACATTTTGCCTTGTTTCCTGTGCTCAAACAAACAAAGAAATAAATAAGAGATTTTACAAATACTCATTAATAGTAAAGGCCAGAAAGGGTCCCATCTATTGTCCAAATTAAAATATTTTACAAAAATGATTGGATTATTTCTTACCACTGAAACAATCACTAATGAAGCAGGTGAAAATTATTTGTTTTATTTTCCGGGTAAAAACGAGATCGGAATTGCTCTTAGAAAAGGAGGGTGGACCGTAGCCCAGTGGCCGAAACTAAGAAAAAAAACTTCCATTCGTTTGAATTCGGGTGGGCTGGATTTTGACAGAAAGCCCATTAAAAGGTCTTATTTGGACCCGGCCTTTTCATATTTAGCCCGGACTACAAGCATGACTGGGGAGCCCAAGACTAAACATCGTGTAACTAGAACACTGGATGGCTAAATAAATAAATTAATTAATTAGAAGTTAAAAATAGCATCCCAATATCTAAGCAGAATTCAAATAATAGTAGAGATATTCGAGGAGAATTTCTTATCTTGAAGTTTTATTATATTCAAAGCGATATGCTTTTGTTCTTTGGATTTAAAATTCCCATTAAACAACAAACCTTAGCTACCTGTACTTTTTTACTCTTTTTTTTTTCTCTTACAAGATCTTTGGTTTCTTGAATTTGATTCAGACTTGTTTTTTACAATTCTAATAAAATTTCCTTACCCTGTTTGGTTTTAGAATATACTAGTTAAATTGTTCGCACTACGTTGCAAACTGAGTAAATAATTTTTATAATTATTGAGATTTAAACAATTAATATGATTTGCTAGTTCAAAATAAAATATAATATTCATACATGCAAATTTGATATAATAAAACAGATCAACACGCTTTATTATAACAACAACAACATCAAAAACATCGAAGTCTTAATATCTAAAATTATCATTATTATTACTGCCAAACAATTAAAAGTTCAGAGACTGGAATGAAACCATCATAAAATCAGGACTTG
The DNA here is from genome assembly GCA_964035475.1 of Salix caprea. Lineage (NCBI taxonomy): Eukaryota > Viridiplantae > Streptophyta > Magnoliopsida > Malpighiales > Salicaceae > Salix > Salix caprea. The sequence continues at coordinate 12,938,008 of OZ037755.1, read as the reverse complement.
CCTTATACTTTAGCATGCAGGAGAGAGAAAAGAGAAAACAACTTTCAACCGATCACCTTTGCCGACGACACGCCACACCATGAGGAAGTGGACACGGCGGCTCATCGTGTGAGACGCATGATGAACATTTTCCGACACCAAAAACCGCCACAAAACGCCACCTGAAGCGGATGTGAGGTCGAATACTTTGGTACGCGCACGCATAGCATTCAACAGATAATAATAAAACCATGGTCAATTACCAGAATATCTCTACAACTAAATCTTTAATTTTGTCTTATTAGAAGACAAATTAGTATTTAACTATTTTCAAAAAAATATAAAAATCTTGTGGAACCCCTTTTGCCCAGAATTGTTTTTTTATCTTATATGGGGACAAATTAATATTTAGTTATTTTAAAAAAATATAAAATTCCTGTGGAACCCCTCCCGCAACAGTGATTTTTTGTCTTTTCGAGAGATAAAATAGTTTTTTTACTGTTCAAAAAATATAAAAAAATAAATCAACTGTTAAACTAACCTGAAAACCAAACCAACCCAAAAATATATTATTATAATCCATAATATTTTGTCTCAGAATCTACAATGAATGCCTGATCTTTTATATATATATATATATATATATATATATATCTCGAATTGTCCATGATGATTTCGTTTTATCTTTTTTTGCAAGTTAAAGTTCCTATTTAATATTATTGTATTGCGTTGAAAAAAATGTGGTTCAAAGTATGACAAAATACATGGCTAGTATATGTATATATATATATATTAACTAAAATATAAAACGCGTCCCGGTTTTACTGTGCTTATCCACAGTAATAAATACTATAAATATATATTGTCGTTAATAATGAACGAGATGATCAGGTAGCCGAGTTGGCAAAGGCGTGCAAGATTGTTAGAAAGGGCGTGGGTTCGAATCCCACCCCAGCAGTTTCTGATTTTGCATCCACAAAAAGTAAATATTATGAATATATATTGTCGTTAATGATTAACGAAAAGTTCAGTTAGCCGAGTTGGCAAATGTGCAGGAGATTATTGAAAAGGTCGCGTGTTTGAATCCCAATCTCGGCAGTTTTTTATTCCAAGCCTTAATATAATTTTTATTTTGCTTGGAAATGTGATTGATTTTTTAAAAAAAAATACTTTTTGTTTAGAAATATATTAAAATTATAAAACAAAATTAAATTATTTTTAACATCAACATATGAAATGAAAATGATCTAAAAACATTAAAAAACCCGTTAAAAAATACAATGTTTGGACAATGTTTGTTTTCTGTCCGTATTTGTTCATTGATGCTTTTAAATTATTATTTTTTCAATTCATTTTTTATCAGAGTTTTATTTTTATTTGGTTCCTTTCTGAAATTTTAATTTATGTTGGTGATAATTTTAAAGTTAATATTGCTCCTTTTTTCCCTCTGTTCTTTTTTTTCTGTTTTCTGTTATTTTATCTATTTTTCGGATCAGATAATTTTATGATTTTATTGTTTTATTGTTAAAATGTTTTGATTTTGATTTTGATTTTGATTTTTTTGGGTAATTTAATGATTTTAATTGTTTGGGCAGTAATGTTGATAATAATTTGAACTGTTATAATAATGAAAATGATGATAATGTAGGGATGAATTTTCAATTTATGTTTTTGTCTTTTGTGAATAGAAAATTAACTACTTATTTGTTATTTAAATATCGCATGTCTTTTCACAATTTATATTTTTTTTTAAATGTGATTTAAATTGAATAATAAAATGAACTAATCTTAATACAATGAATTCAATAATTCAAATATCCGAATATTCTTGTTTTTTTAATGATGATGATAATTTTATGCTGATTATTTCATTAAAACCTACTAAACAGATAAATTTATATCGATTTAAAATTCATATATTTTATAGAAAACTTGCACCTCATAAGAATTCTGCACAAATTTATTTTGACTAAATTTATATTATAACAAAAAAAACATATAATTAATATTTTTTACATTAAAAAAATATGGTGCCGCCAGCGACGAGTCGCGGGAACAGTGGCTAGTATATATATATATATATATATATATAGACATACACTAATTTTCTACACTGTATCCTGTACATGTATAAACACTCTATCCAACAGAGAGAACAAGAAAACAATTATTCATTGATGTTTTTAGCAGTCAAACACAACGATGCACCAATACAGATGTAAGAATAAATTAAAGGTACTACTCTTTTTAAGGGTTCTAAGTTCTGACCACTCTCTCGTACAGGGTTCCATGCCATCTTCAATGTCCAGCTTTTGTTCATATTTTGTCGGTACGAATCATTGATGTTATTAGGTTGATATTTATTTAAATGTTATTAAGTTGATGAATGATCATTTAATAAAGTCGTGGAAATTTGTAGTCCATTCGATAGTAGGCATTATTTTGCAATAAGGTTAGCCGACGGACCAAGTTTTTTATTGGATTGATGATTATTGTCGGTTAATTAATTTCCTCTTGATGAGTTTTTATTTCTTTATTAAATTCTGTAACCTAATTTCATTTGAACCCAATCAGTCTCTTTGACTTTTTCTTTATCTTGGTGATTATTCTTCCCTGTTTATTTTGAAAGAGAACATTACCATTCAATCCAGGAATTTATTTTGAAAGATATAACAAGAAAAAAAACAGTATTTTTAAAGATTCTAAATTTCTTTGTGAAATTCAATTCAATACTTGTAAGGATGAAGAATTTAGAATAGAAACTTAAGAATAAAGTAAAATAAATTATGCCCTTTTAATGAATATTAATAAAAGTATTTTTAAAGATTCTAAATTTCTTTGTGAAATTCTATTCAATACTTGTAAGGATGAAGAATTTAGAATAGAAACTTAAAGAATAAAGTAAAATAAATTATGCCCTTTTAATGAATATTAATAAAAATATTAAAAGATTTGAAAGAAAATTACTTGTTTTGCACTCTTCTTATCAACAATGAAGCATGTTCGCCCCCCCTCTTTTTTCGTTTTTTACTCTTATCATCCAATTCCAACATGGTGCTTGACATTAACTTCTAATTGGGTTTTTTAAAATTATTAAAAATATTTTTAGTTTTAAACTACTTTTTTATGAAATTTTTTTATTGTGTTAATGTGCCGATATTAAGAATGATTTTAAAAAAAATAAATAAACATGATATTAATGCATTTCCAGGCAAAAAACATTTTGAAAAATAATTTTTTTTCATACTCTTAAACATGTACTTAGCTAATTTTGAATTATTTTTTTATAATTTATTTTAGTTTGTTTTCTATAAAATTATCATAATCTCAAATAAATACTCTAATATTTCATTGATATTTGATTTTGCAACGTCAATTTTTGTTATCATATATTTAAGTACAGAATATTAAAAAACGGTCATAGAATCTAGTGAATGTCATGAAAGAAATCATAAGTTTAATTGGTTAGAGCAAGTTCAACGGGAGAGTTATCCTAGTAGGCAAAGCTAAGTTTTTGTCCTTTTAGTTATTTTCGTTGTTTTTTAGGTCTCTAACAGGGAACAATCTTGGTAGCTAAAATGACTTTTCTTCAGCTGCTAAGTCATTCCTATACATTTTGGAAGAGAAGCCAAACGTTAAAAAAAAAGAGTACATGTATCCATTGTAGATAAAGAAAAGAACCCAAATACCTTGGTTTGGGGGGGGATGGGGGTGCTGTCTGTGTGTGGGAGTGGGGGCTGGTTAGGGGGTGCTGCCTGTGGGGGGGGGGGGGGGGGGGGGGGGGAGGCTAGGGGAGAAGGGAGTGATGTTCTGTGTATGTTGAGGGTTAACGGCGTAGAGGTGAGGGTTTTTTTTTTAATTTTATGTGGGGGGTCGTGAATTTTTGAACCCTAAATTCTTCTTGGATATATATATATATTGAAAATGATGTAACTATATTGAAAATATTTATTTTTATTTTTATTCAAAAATACCTCAACAAGAGAGTAAAAAATTATATACAAAATTAATAATTATATTATTAGAGGGTTATTTTAAAAACAATTATTTAATTATATAACTTACTCCTATTAATTTTATAGTTAGTTACATAATTAAATTATATACAAATAATTATACTATATTTAAAATAATATATATATATAGACACACACTACTTGCTACCGTTACTATCATTTAAACCATTACTTGCCATTAACGTGTTGAGCACCATCCCACCAAAACCATTGACATCATCACCAACTCTAATAAGCGCTCGTCTGACATTTTATTTGAATTTGTTTTTTTATAGTATTTGTTTTTATTTAAAAATATATCAAAAAAATATTTTTATTTTTTAAGAATTATTTTGACATTATTATATAAAAATAATCTAAAAATACTAAAAAAATAATTTAATGTAAAAAATAAAAATATATATTTTTAATTTTTTTTCTAAAATATTTTTGAAATACAATGTCAAACAGAGCTTAAATGATATAGTTAACCATCTAGTAGGTGATTCAGTGGTAAGAGTATGAGACTAAAAGGGTTTGTTCCCTATGTGGTCTCAGATTCAAGTCATATCGTTGTTAATATGATGATCATTAGAGGTTCATATGATCATTAATTTTAGAGCCCATGAGATTAGTCGATGTACACACAAAATCAGGACATCTATGTTAATAAAAATAAAATAACTACAACTTTTTTTTACCAGTATTGCTACTATACATCACCTCCATTTCTATAAACATTAGTTTTAACATTTTTTCTTTTCTCGAATCCACTGGAGGCGAACTCTGTCCATCTCTTCCCATCTAACCCCCATATCCACAGTGTTTGCAAAATGGAGTGGTCATTATCGATCCCATAACACGAAACACAAACATTAATAGTGAAGTGGGCGTGTTATTCTTGCACGACCTCAAATAATTCCCATTAAAATAAAGCTAAACTGAAAATAAAATAAAAAATAAACTGGCGAAGCCTTTGCTTATGAGAACAAGCTTTTGCTTTTGGCTGTTTTTTTTTATATTTAACTTCACCCTTTAGAGCATCCAGTGGGAGTAGGTATTTTGGAGAGTCAAATCTTTAAAATGGATGTTTGAATAGTGTATATATGGTTTTTTTGTTGATATGTGCTTTAATGGTAAAAGCCATTTTGGAGAGCCAATTTTTTTTATATATTATTTTAAATATAATGCAATTATTTTGTATGTAGTTTAATTATGCAATTAATTATACAATTAATAGGAATAAGTTATATAATTAAATAATTATTTTTTAAAAATCCTTCCAACAATATAATTATTATTTTTATTATATTTAAATAAAAAAATGAATTTAAAATAAAAAACCTGCAAACTAAAAAACAATATCGCATAATTATTTTTTTATACTAACTATTATTATTTTATAATTAATAATAATAATTAGCCAATAAAACCCCACCAAACCCGTTTAATTCCCCTCCCTCCCCACGCCATCTCCATTTCCATCTCCAATAAACCCTACATCTCTCCAGTGGGTGTACTTTTTTTAATTTTTTTAATGTTTGGCTTCTCTCTCAAAACATGTAGGAATGACTTCTTAGCTAAAGTCCCCAGGGGCTTGGTCTAGCGGCAACAGCCTTGGTTGTCTCGTCCAGCGGCGAGAGACCAAGGTTCAAACCTCAACAGCCAACCTTCGGGTCCCCTGTAAGAGCCTGGGACAGCCGGAGGTTTTACACATGCCCTGGGCCCACAAAGTGCGCTTTCCGGGTCATGTGGTTCCCCCGATCCTATATGGATATCCAAAAAAAAAAGACTTCTTAGCTAAAGAGAAGCCATTTTGGCTACTAGTATGCCTCCCCCCATTGGAGTGCTGAAAAAAAATGAAAATAGCTAAAAGAACAAAAAATTAGCTTTGCCTCCTCATATGCCTCTCCCCATTGGAGATGCCCTTACTCAGCCATATGTTTTCCATGGGCCATCAAGGAGGAGCTTCCTCTCTTTTGTCCAATTTATTATCCACTTCTATTCTTAATCTTATCATGATATCTTGTTTATTTTTTATTTTAAATTAAAATTTTAATATTTTTAAATTATTTTTTAAAAATAAAAAAATATTATTTTAATACATCTATGAACAAAAATCACATTCGTAACAATAGTCCAATCCAAAGAACTCCATCCTCGTAGATGGAGCCATACATACGATGAAACATTGGACAACTCTTTCATGGTATAATTCTTGCTTGACCACAAATAATTCCCATTAAAATAAAGCTAAACCGAGAGAGAAATAAAAAAAAGATTCGAAGAAAGAAAGGCAAGGATAGCATGGAAAGACCTAATCCCCAACCAGAACCGAACCCCCACCCCATGCGAAATTAATATTGAACCACGACACTGATCAAACCCTTCACCTACACACCGCATCTTTCTCAATCAATCACTCCCATTCTGTTCCTCTCTCGCACGCACCATGGAACAAAAATGAAGGATCGATGCTCACTCTATCCGGGCGAGGAAGAAGATGAAGTTCATGGTCTTCCTGGCAATTAAAAGGAAGGGTTGGTGGACTCCGCAACCACCCCTCAAGCCCGTAGCAGTCAAGATGGAAGAAAGAAACTCTCGTTTTATGATCCAAAATAATCAACAAATTAGATAGTGTTATTGAGTAGGAGATTAGATTATAGATTGAGACTTGGAGAGGAGTGTCACGTGATCATCAGATTTACCCCCCTCCAAATCGTTTATATCGATTTTTAATTGATTTTTGATTTACTATGAAGTATAAACCACCAAGATTCAATCTTGGCCATTGAAATGGGCTGGTAGTTTATCAAACTTGTCATGGAAAAAAAGAGGGGAGAACGGAGAGAGGAGGAGGGTAGATGGACCTAAAATAAATAGGGAGGAAGGGAAGGAGACAGGTATGGTGAGTGGAAGGGCAGGCACCACGTGCCGGGTAGCAATAAAAGCCGTTACACCTTATGAAGGTCCACCTCCTAACTCATACCTACCCTCCTGTAAACTTCCTCTACTAATTAATAAATAAACTCTTTTTTTTATAAAAAAAATGGGTCTGATGTCACCAAACAATATAAAAACATGACAGCATTTCATATCCCGCGAACTGGAACACAAAATCACATTTTTTCTCCATCTCTGCATCTCCCTCTCTCGCTCTAATCTCACACTTCGATGCTTTAATCGAGTTGAATTTGATCCCAGCTTGTCAGATTCCAGCAGGTTCGTTTCCATCCTTCTTTTGTTCTGGTTCACTTGAAATGTCAACATGGTGAGGCTTAATGGGTGGTTTTGTTTGATGTTTGAATTCGAGGGACTCTGATTTATCTACCTTTTTTGTGGGTTTAAAGAGTGTTTTTTTAAGCAAAACCTCTTGTCTGCCTGTTATCACTGTCTCAAAGATCTTGCATCCGTGAATGTGATGCGCTCTACTATTAGGCCGTGTTTGGTTGCTTATAGCTAGAATTGTAACATGATGGGAACTGAGGTTCTGTTCTAGTTAATTGTCTGAACGCGAGCAGGTGTTCATGATGTCACGGAATGGAACAGTCTTACTCTCTGATTGCGCTGTTTAGTTCTTGTGTTCATATTCACTTTGTTTCTTCATGTTTGTCAACTGCTGTTGATTCAATTCGAAGAGAACCATCTAGAATAGATAAATTTTTGAAGAGATGATACTGTCAATTCCATGAGCTATATAGGTAACATATTGTTTTTCTGGTGCAGCATGTCAGAAGCACAAAGGAGACCGCCTATAACCTTGGGTATTGGGGGCATGGGGCGAGGGAATGGGTACCTAAATGGTATAGCTTCATTAAGGAGCCCTGCTACAATATCCCTAGTGGATCAATTCTGCCATGCCCTTGGAGGAAATAGGCCAATACATAGTATTTTAATTGCAAACAATGGAATGGCAGCTGTCAAGTTTATACGTAGCGTTAGAACATGGGCGTATGAAACATTTGGTACGGATAAAGCTATCCTGCTGGTGGCTATGGCTACTCCAGAAGATATGAGAATCAATGCAGAACATATCAGAATAGCTGATCAGTTTGTGGAAGTTCCTGGTGGAACAAACAATAATAACTATGCCAATGTGCAGCTCATTGTAGAGGTGTGTACTCTGAACTCAATCTGGTTTTGTGCATTCAGGTTATTTTGTTGCTTCAGTTAAAAGTAGAAAAAAGCACTAGAAGGCAACTGAATCGGCATTCATGTTATATTGGTGTGTTTAGTATGGCAGCGGCTGTTAGGTCATCTATTTTGAGAAGAAGCTTTGTGTAATTTTCAGTTTCTTTGACTGAAATCATTGAAGTCTGCTTTTAATTGGATAGAAAGGAGAACTTGATTAGTCAATGAATTGTACAATAGAGGTGAAATGAGGCGTGAAATAGAATCTCGCAAAGTCTCTCTTCCTTCTTCAAGTATCTCAGAACATCAAGAAGATCTATCTGCAACTATGGAATTTGCTCTTATTCTTACTTAGCTATCCTTTTATCCTATCTAGTTCTGGTTTGTTTAAAATTATCGGTTTGTTAATAAATAAATTGAGTTCTTTTTTCACTTGTTTATTTTTTATTTTTTTACAAATTGTAATTTGCACTTGCCAGATGGCAGAGATAACTCATGTAGATGCAGTTTGGCCTGGTTGGGGTCATGCTTCTGAGAACCCTGAGCTTCCAGATGCACTGAATGCAAAGGGGATTGTATTTCTCGGCCCCCCTGCTACATCAATGGCAGCACTGGGAGATAAGATTGGTTCATCTTTGATTGCTCAAGCAGCAGATGTTCCTACCCTACCATGGAGTGGTTCTCATGTAATTATCTCTTGCAAGACGTAGTGTGATTTTTTTTTCCCGGGCTATTCCATGTCTAAGATACTCCAACTCTGTTTTGCAGGTGAAACTCTCTCCACAAAGTTGCCTGGTTACTATCCCAGATGAGATATATAGGGAAGCATGTGTATATACAACAGAGGAAGCAATCGCTAGCTGTCAAGTTGTTGGTTACCCTGCGATGATAAAGGCATCATGGGGTGGTGGTGGTAAAGGCATAAGAAAGGTATGCTCCATGCATGGTTGTATCGTGATTTCTGATTTAGAATGGTTCGCTTATGGAATATATTATTCCAACTTTCCCTGTGTATCGTTCATACTTCTCAGTTGTTAAAAAGCACGACTACTCGTGTTACCTATTAATCTCTTGGAATAGACACTGCGATGTGTTATGTATATCACATATTGAACTAGCTCGAAAATTTTCTAGGTTCATAATGATGATGAAGTCAGGGCACTGTTCAAGCAAGTTCAGGGTGAAGTCCCAGGTTCACCTATATTTATTATGAAGGTTGCTTCTCAGGTTAGATTATCCACCACCATCGAATTTGAACAGATTCCTTTCATACTGTTATTACAAAGATCTTATTCTGATGATCCACTTCGAATTTGTTTCTTAGAGTCGACATTTAGAAGTCCAGTTACTTTGTGATCAATATGGAAACGTAGCAGCATTGCATAGCCGTGATTGCAGCATTCAGAGGCGGCACCAGAAAGTAGGCTCCTTCATTAGATGTAACCTTAAATTTCGCCTACATAATTGTCTGTTTGGTTTCTTATTTTTGTCATCATCATCGTAAAATACAATGTAACAGCCATATCATCTTCTCCAAGGAGTTTGTCCTTCTAAGATCTGACAGTGTGGCATGCTGATGCTTTTAAATAGATAATTGAGGAGGGTCCAATTACTGTTGCACCACTGGACACGGTCAAAAAATTAGAACAGGCAGCAAGAAGGTTAGCAAAATGTGTGAATTATGTGGGAGCAGCCACCGTGGAGTATTTGTATAGCATGGACACTGGCGAGTATTACTTCTTAGAACTCAACCCTCGGTTACAGGTATGCATATTTTTAAGACCTAAGTTTAGGCTTTTGTCACCCTCACTAACTGTCATTTCACGTTGTCATTTTTCATTCTTGTTGGATTTTTCTGGTGCGTTAAGATGTTTTAATCCAAGAATGCATTTGATGAGTATATGGAAGCATATGAAGCTAGCTGGTAGCCAGGAAACTTTGAAAAGTTTTCCTTTCTCGAGTTAAAGTCTCTTAGGAATACCATGATCTTCTTGAAAGGACTTGTTTGCATGATGATAATAAACTCGCCTTGGTTGTGTATTTATGTTTTCAGGCATGAATTAACATATTGGGCAGTAGCTTCTTAAATCATTTCTGTTCAATTCATCTGTGTACGAGCCAAATGGCCATTTATTGCACAATTCAAACGTTGGATTTCTCTAAATACCTTGGGATAATTTCAATGTAGGTGGAGCACCCTGTCACTGAGTGGATTGCTGAAATAAATCTGCCAGCAGCCCAAGTTGCAGTGGGGATGGGTATTCCTCTCTGGCAAATTGCGGGTATGACACTAATGGATCCACAATTTCATCAAGGCCTTTTTGCTTAGCCATTGAATATATGATTTTTTCTTTTGTTATTTATATTTCTCATTTAATTAGAGATGAGGCGATTTTATGGAATGGAACATGGCGGAGGTTATGATGCATGGAGGAAAACTTCATTGGTTGCCACCCCCTTTGATTTTGACAAGGCTGAGTCCATAAGACCAAAAGGTCATTGTGTAGCTGTGCGCGTGACGAGTGAGGATCCAGATGATGGTTTTAAGCCTACAGGTGGAAAAGTACAGGTATGGCTCTTGGAGTCTCTTACCAGTCCTGCTTGAAGCTCATAAACTTTTCATACACCCATATTGAATTGCATGGCCTTGTAACAGGAACTAAGTTTTAAAAGCAAGCCAAACGTGTGGGCTTACTTCTCTGTTAAGGTATTTTTTATTGTCTGTCTTTTGATTATTTTTTTTAATATTTTTGTTGACAGAACCTTGTTTTCTCTAACATAGTGATTTGGATTATCATCTGCAGTCTGGAGGAGGCATTCATGAATTCTCAGATTCTCAATTTGGTAAGCATCAGCTATCAACTGAAAAAATTAAATGATGTAGGTACAAGTTGATGAGTAACTGCAATCAACTGTCATTCACAACACCAGTTGATTCTCTGCAATACAATCAAATGAAATTAACTGGTTGTTGCAAGAGGTCCAGCGCCTTATTCTTCAACTTAGCCAAAATGGTTTTAGGTCTCTGTGAGCTTTGCATGTTGAAATCTGAAAGAAAGCAGTTTTAATTTCTTTTGAAGTGCACACAGTTGCTAATGGAAATTCTCTGTAATATTTTTTATGAATTGGAATATATAATTGCAAAACAATTATTGGAGACATATATTGATTTTCTTTACCTTGCCTTGTTTATCTGGTGATGACAGTGATTGATGTTAGATTTTTATAATCGTCAACAGTAATATTTCCCATCAATTTGCTCTACATTTTTGTTTCCTGCAGTTCATTGAGTGTTTGCCATACTTTTCCTCAGGACATGTTTTTGCATTTGGGGAATCTAGAGCTTTGGCTATAGCAAATATGGTCCTTGGACTTAAAGAAATTCAAATTCGTGGAGAAATTCGTACAAATGTTGACTACACAATTGACCTTTTACATGTAATTTTTTCACACATTGATAATTCATTTCTGCCAATTTACCCTTTCTTCACATAATTGATAATAGAGATGCTCCAGAATACAAAAACTGACATAGATTGAAATGCTATACAGGCTTCAGATTATAGAGACAATAAAATTCACACAGGTTGGCTGGACAGTAGGATTGCGATGCGGGTTAGAGCAGAGAGACCCCCATGGTATCTCTCTGTTGTTGGAGGGGCTCTGTATGTAAGTAGAAGCCCATTGATATGAAAACAGTACTAGTAATATCATGTTTTTTGATTTTTGTCTTGCATTTATGTTTGAAATTTTGTTTGCTTCAGAAAGCATCTGCTAGCAGCGCAGCTGTGGTTTCTGATTATATTGGTTATCTGGAAAAGGGGCAAATCCCGCCCAAGGTACATTAAGCATAGTTATATCAGTACCTGTTGTTCCTTCACTTGGTGTTTATCACTGTTAACATTTGCCAATCATGTTTACAGCACATATCTCTTGTTAACTCTCAAGTTTCACTGAACATTGAAGGAAGCAAATACACGGTACTTGATTGTTATACATTTTATATTATCCCCCCCCCCCCCCTCCGCCTGTTTTTTTGCCCATCCAGAATTTTTGAATATTCATGCCTCATGGACTCATATAACATGCATCATTCACATTTTGAAAAACTAGATTGACATGGTTAGAGAGGGACCAGGCAGCTATAAATTGAGGATGAACAAATCAGAGCTTGAAGTAGAGATACATACTTTACGTGATGGAGGCCTACTGATGCAGGCAAGCATTCATTTCCATGGCCTTGTGAATGTTGCATTGTTGCTTATGTTATCAGTATTCTCTACACACTTATTTTCCTTGATATGAATTTGACACTTCAATGAAACTTATTGCTTCCAATTTGTTACAGCTGGATGGGAACAGCCATGTGATATATGCTGAAGAAGAAGCAGCTGGAACTCGCCTCCTCATCGATGGAAGGACTTGCTTGTTACAGAATGATCATGATCCATCAAAATTAGTGGCAGAGACACCATGCAAGTTGCTGAGATATTTGGTTTCGGATGGTAGTCATATTGATGCAGACATGCCATATGTTGAGGTTGAAGTTATGAAAATGTGCATGCCTCTTCTTTCACCTGCTTGTGGCGTGATTCGGTTCAAAATGTCTGAAGGTCAAGCAATGCAGGTAAATAATACTCTTTTGGAAACTTAATTGCTCTGTTTTGGTATGAATTTATGAAAAAGAGTTTTCTTGTAGGCTGGTGAGCTTATAGCAAGGCTTGATCTTGATGATCCTTCAGCTGTACGAAAGGCTGAACCTTTTCATGGGAGCTTCCCGGTGTTGGGCCCTCCAACTGCTATTTCTGGAAAAGTTCATCAGAGATGTGCTGCGAGCCTAAATGCAGCACGGATGATTCTTGCTGGTTATGATCATAATATTGATGAAGTATGTATTCTCTCACTGTTTTACAATTTCTATTTGAAGTTCAAACATTATTGTGAATCATCAGTCTTTTTCAACTTCATTTGTGTTGCGCTTTAAATTAATGCTTCATAAACTTGTAAATACCATATGCCTGCAATCATTTTACATTAATCCCTTTTATTAAGAGTTTATGTTTCATCAACAACAATGACAGGTAGTGCAAAGCTTGCTTGTTTGTCTTGATAGTCCTGAACTCCCTTTCCTCCAATGGCAAGAGTGCTCGGCTGTTCTTGCAAACCGCCTTCCAAAAGATCTTAGAACTGAGGTGAGTAGTTATCATGTGGCTTTCATTCCTTTATCATGCCCATAAATTTGTCTGGATTCGCACTAGTATCTGATTTTGTGTTGGTTTAATTTTTTCAGTTGGAAGCTACTTGCAGAGAGTATGAGGGGATTTCAAGCTCCTTGAATATTGACTTCCCTGCCAAATTATTAAAGGGTGTGCTTGAGGTGATTCCTTTTTTCATGTTCCTTGTTTCAAAACCCTTTTTGCTCCTCTTCCTTGATGTGCTCAATACCCTTGGATTGTGGACATTTTTTGTGCAGGCCCATTTATCTTCTTGTCCAGAAAAAGAAAAGGGAGCCCAGGAAAGGCTCGTTGAACCTTTGATGAGTCTAGTGAAGTCTTATGAGGGTGGAAGAGAGAGCCATGCCCGTGTTATTGTTCAGACACTTTTCGAAGAGTATTTATCCGTTGAAGAGTTATTTAGTGATAACATCCAGGTTAGTGTGTTCAAATGAAACACAATTCTTTCTATGGAATTGGTCTTATAAGTTGAGAATCTTGTCCTGATAACTCGGGATTGCTAGCACAGTCTTTATATCATCCCGATTCCTGAATAAGCTTCATGCTTCAATTACATCCCGATTACTGAATAAGCATCATGCTTCAATTAGAGTACAAGATTGTTCTTCTATTTGTTCAGCTCAAGTTTTAAGTTGCGACTTTCCTCTTTTCTTAAATCTTTGGAGTCAGTCTTGTTTTAATTTCTTTTGTTTGTATTGCTCTGTTATTCCTTCCACGTTTAAAAGAATCTTAATTGGTGGCTCTATCTTGTGGAGAGCGCTAATTTAACAGATAGCAACTTCATCCATCCTCTTTGTTTTCCTTCCCATTCTCCTTTTTTTTAAGCGGTCAATATCTATGTTCTTGACAATAACTGCACAAACACCTCTTATTGTGCTTGCCTGCTTTTCTTAATTTGTCCTGATAACCTGGTTTAAAATCACAAGGCACAACAGTTGAATTCCTGTCTCAACTTTCAGTGGACTTGGAGTTTGGTCCCCCCTCCTATACTTTAGCTGACATTTTAATATTTTTTTGCTTGCGAGCAAACACCATCAGGAATTTCTGGGTGACTCCACAATAAAGTCATCTTCAATATATTATTATCTTTTAATCCCTTAATTATTTTTCTCTGCCTGTATCTTTGTCCAGGCTGATGTGATTGAACGTCTTCGACTTCAATATAAGAAAGATCTATTGAAGGTTGTGGACATTGTGCTTTCTCATCAGGTATCGCATTTATGTTGTGCTCAGCTGGATTGCCTCTCGTTTCTTTTAGTTTTCTATTGAAATAACTTCAACTGATACTTTATAAACGGGCTTGCAGGGGGTCAGAAGTAAAAACAAGCTTATACTATGTCTCATGGAACAACTGGTTTATCCTAACCCTGCTGCATACAGGGACAAACTAATCCGCTTCTCTCAACTTAACCACACTAATTATTCCGAGGTTGACTGCTAGACCTGTTTAGTTGTGCATTTACTTTACCACAAGAAGAGAATATCCTCCATATGTCATTTTCTAATAGTCATTCGTGTTTTCTTTTCTCAATTTAAGATCATTATCAATGTTGTCTATGCAGCTTGCACTCAAGGCAAGTCAACTACTAGAACAAACCAAACTGAGTGAACTTCGTTCCACCATTGCTAGAAGCCTTTCTGAATTGGAGATGTTCACAGAGGATGGTGAAAATATAGATACTCCTAAGAGGAAAAGTGCCATTAATGAACGAATGGAGGATCTTGTTAGTGCTCCTCTAGCTGTTGAAGATGCCCTTGTGGGTCTGTTTGATCACAGTGACCACACCCTTCAAAGGAGAGTTGTGGAAACTTATGTCCGTAGGCTATATCAGGTACCATATCACTAACATCTACAACTTTTTGTTTGTTATTCTTCTGGACAAAATTAACATTCCTTTGCCTGCCATCAGCCCTATCTTGTAAAGGGGAGTGTCAGGATGCAGTGGCACAGATCTGGTCTTATAGCTTCATGGGAGTTCTTGGAAGAACACATTGAGAGAAAGAATGGTTCTGCAGATCAAACATCAGATAAACCACTGGTTGAAAAGCACTGTGAGCAAAAGTGGGGAGCTATGGTTATTACTAAATCTCTTCAATTTTTGCCAGCAATCATTAGTGCTGCATTACGGGAGACAGTTCATGACCCTCATGAAACAACTTCAAATGGATCCTTAGAACCAACCAGCTTTGGAAATATGATGCACATTGCAGTGGTGGGTATCAACAATCAGATGAGTCTACTTCAGGATAGGTATGGTGGTTGTTTCATATTTCCTTTCCATATTTTTCATTTTATGATGCAGTTTCATTATATGATGCATATTGGATTGCTAACCTTTTATTATTCATCCCTCTGTGGTATGCGTTTCATTTAGGATCTAAAGGCTAGTTACACTTTGAAAATCATTCAAGAACTTATTAAATTCAGGCATGTCTGATTTAAATTTGTGTATAACACCAATCATTGCAAGTCCAATTTTGGTAACAAAGCAGTTAATAAGTTTCTACAGTACTTGAGAGGGAAACTGAAGAAACACACGATTTTTCATCAGGTTAATATCCTGAGGAGTAGACCCTTCATTTAACCTAGTCCTTTATTGGCATTTTCCCATGACTCTTTGCAGTGGTGATGAGGACCAGGCTCAGGAGAGGATTAACAAATTAGCCAAAATACTCAAGGAGCAAGAGTTGGGCTCGAGTTTACACAGTGCTGGTGTTGGTGTTATTAGTTGCATTATACAGAGAGATGAAGGGCGAGTTCCTATGAGGCATTCCTTTCACTGGTCAGCAGAAAAGCTATATTATGCAGAAGAGCCCCTGTTGCGTCACCTAGAACCTCCACTGTCGATCTACCTTGAATTGGTTTGTCTGTGGCCTTTTGTTTTAATTAAGAAAAGACGAGGTCAATATACATCCTTTGATCTGAATTTTATCACAATATGTTTCTATACAGGAAAAGCTTAAAGGCCATGAAAATATACAATATACTCCATCCCGGGACAGACAATGGCATTTGTACACTGTTGTAGACAAGCCCATGCCAATCCGAAGAATGTTTCTTAGAACACTTGTAAGACAGCCTACAATGAATGAAGGATTTACTGCATATCAAGGGCTGGGAATGGAAACAGCTTGTACCCAATGGGCTGTTTCCTTTACTTCAAGGAGCATTTTGAGGTCATTGGTGGCTGCAATGGAAGAATTGGAGCTTAACGTGCATAATGCTACGCTCAAATCTGACCATGCTCATATGTACCTTTGTATCTTACGTGAGCAGCAAATAGATGATCTCGTGCCATACCCAAAGTAATTTTTTCCTATACTCTTGTTAAGCTATATGCTCTCATGCAACAAGCCATTGGACCTTTTGTATACTTATCATATTTGAGATATCGTCACCAGGAAAGTTGAAATAGACACTGAGCATGAAGAAGTAGAAGTGGAGGCAATCTTGGAAGGGCTGGCTAGGGAAATCCATGCATCTGTTGGTGTGAGAATGCATAGACTGGGCGTCTGCGAGTGGGAACTGAAGCTCTGGATGACATCATCTGGACAGGCAAATGGTGCTTGGAGGGTTGTCGTCGCAAATTTGACTGGTCACACATGCGCTGTGCATGTAAGTATATATGTCATTTGTTGCATGTCCTGAAGGTAGCCCTTTCCAGACTTACATTTCATAGGACAAAACCCTTGGTTAAACTCTTATTAGGGGCCGGGGATCAGTTCATTCGGGTCACTTTTCACCCAAAAACACACACAACCATACCAGGGTCAATAACCAGGGTTAGGTTGCTGGCCCAAATCTGCCCCCAGCTTAAAGTTAAATTTCGTACAACTCAAGGCAAAATTGAATCAAATGGTCGAATGAATAGATATAATGAAAATTTCAAATCAAACCTCCCCAAGACACTTGAGAAACCTACCTGTTTTGTTTCTTTAGTTTGATTCAGTTAAATGATCCAGTTATTCCAATAGGTTTGCTTACCCCTAGTTAACAATAAGCTTGTTGATTTTTCATTTGGTTATCCTGGGCTATAACTGGCATAACCCATAGTTTTCAGATGAAATAATGCTATATTTGGTTTATTTAGTTCGGGATGTTGAGTGTTAAGTGTGGGAATCTTTATCGCTGCTGTTGCAAGTCAGCAAATTTTGGGTTTAGCACCAATGCAGTTAAGGTGTGAAAATTGCCACCATGAACTTTTGGGGTATTATTCAAACAATGTACTGGATTTGGTTCCCGCAACAGTTTAAAACATCTAGTTTTCATGGAAAAGGATCCCAGTTTCTTGGTATTTGATGTGATGATAGTTCATTGCCCAACTTGCTCCTGTAATTCTTTTCACTCGTTTATATAATTTTCTTTCATTTGAAAAATAACTAGCTGGTGATATAATATTCAGATATACCGGGAATTAGAGGATACTAGCAAGCAAGGAGTGGTGTACCATTCAATCTCTGTACAGGGTCCTCTGCATCTTGTACCAGTAAATGCGCCCCATCAACCTTTGGGAGCTCTTGATCGAAAACGTCTATTTGCAAGGAAAAGCAGCACCACTTACTGCTATGATTTTCCAATGGTGAGTCCTGCATTGTGTACTTGAAGACAACAGAAGTTATTTTTTTGGCACAAAAATAACTGATGGGTCAAATTATGTTACTGACATATTTGTTGTGCTCAGGCTTTTGAGACAGTCTTGGAACAAATATGGGCATCCCAATTCCCGGCCATGGAAAAACCCAAGGATAAAGTTCTAAAGGTGACAGAGCTCATATTTGCTAATGAAAATGGTAGCTGGGGCACACCTCTTATTTCCACACAGCGTCCAGCTGGGCTTAATGATTTTGGCATGGTAGCTTGGTGCATGGAAATACTAACTCCCGAGTTCCCTTTAGGAAGGACTATTTTGGTAGTAGCAAATGATGTGACCTTCAAAGCAGGTTCTTTTGGCCAAAGAGAGGATGCATTCTTTCTTGCAGTGACTGATATTGCCTGCGATAAGAAAATTCCACTTATTTATTTGGCAGCAAATTCAGGTGCCCGTATTGGGGTTGCGGATGAAGTCAAATCCTGCTTTAAAGTTGGCTGGTCAGATGAACTTTCTCCTGATCGGGGCTTTCATTATGTATATTTAAGTCCTGAGGATCATGCTCGGATCAGATCATCAGTTATAGCGCACGAGTTGAAGATGGAGAATGGAGAAACAAGATGGGTGATCGATACCATCGTGGGGAAGGAGGATGGCCTGGGGGTAGAGAATTTATCTGGAAGTGGGGCCATTGCTAGTGCATATTCTAGGGCATACAAAGAAACCTTTACCTTAACCTATGTGACTGGCAGAACTGTAGGAATCGGTGCCTATCTTACTCGGCTTGGAATGCGTTGTATACAGAGGCTTGATCAGCCTATTATTTTGACTGGTTTTTCTGCTTTAAACAAACTTCTTGGACGTGAGGTGTACAGCTCGCACATGCAACTTGGTGGACCTAAAATTATGGCAACTAATGGGGTAGTTCATCTTACTGTCTCAGATGATCTTGAAGGGGTATCGGCTATTTTCAAATGGCTAAGTTGTATTCCTTCTCGCGTGGGTGGGGCACTTCCCATTACAAGTCCATCAGATTCTCCAGAAAGACCTGTGGATTACTTACCAGAGAATTCATGTGACCCTCGAGCTGCCATTTGTGGTGTTTTTGATGGAAGTGGGAAGTGGCTGGGTGGTATTTTTGACAAGGATAGCTTTGTTGAGACATTGGAAGGCTGGGCAAGGACAGTTGTGACAGGACGGGCAAAACTTGGAGGAATCCCTGTTGGAATAGTAGCTGTTGAGACACAGACAGTTATGCAAGTGATCCCTGCTGACCCAGGACAGCTTGATTCCCATGAGAGGGTTGTTCCTCAGGCTGGGCAAGTATGGTTTCCAGATTCCGCAACCAAAACAGCTCAGGCAATATTTGATTTCAATAAAGAAGGGCTCCCGCTTTTCATTTTAGCCAACTGGAGAGGCTTTTCTGGTGGGCAGAGAGACCTTTTTGAAGGTATCCTCCAGGCAGGTGCAACCATAGTTGAGAACCTTAGAAATTACAAACAACCTGTGTTTGTGTATATTCCCATGATGGGCGAGCTTCGTGGTGGGGCATGGGCTGTTCTTGATAGTAAGATCAATTCAGATCACATTGAAATGTATGCAGATCGAACAGCTAAAGGTAATGTCCTTGAGCCAGAAGGAATGATTGAGATCAAATTCAGGACAAAGGATCTGGTTGAGTGCATGGGTAGGCTTGATCAACAGCTGATCAGTTTGAAGGCGAAACTTCAGGAAGCCAAGAGCAGTGCACCATATGGAATGGTTGATTCTCTCCAACAGCAGATAAAAACTCGTGAAAAGCAGCTTTTGCCTGTCTACACTCAGATAGCCACAAAATTTGCTGAGCTTCATGATTCTTCTCTAAGAATGGAGGCAAAAGGTGTGATAAGAGAAGTTGTTGACTGGGCTAGATCACGCCTTTTCTTCTGCAGAAGGTTGCATAGGAGAATTGCCGAGTGTTCGCTGATCAAGGACGTGATAGACGCAGCAGGTCAGCAGCTGACACATAAATCTGCAATGGACATGATCAAAATCTGGTTCTTGAATTCAGATATTGCAAGAGGGAGAGAAGATGCTTGGGTGGATGATGAAGCATTCTTTGCATGGAAGGATGATTCAGGAAAGTATGAAGCCAAGCTACAAGAGTTGCGGGTCCAGAAGGTATTGCTTCAGCTAACAAACGTCAGTGAATCTATGTCAGATTTGAAAGCTCTACCGCAGGGTCTTGCTGCCCTTCTAAGCAAGGTAAAATCATTGTCCATTCTTCACCTCACCTTCCTATATATTATTTTTGCGGTCCAGTCCAGAGGTGATGCTTTATTATATTTAATGCAGGTGGAACCATCAAGCAGAGAACAATTGGTTGGTGAACTTCGTAAAGTGCTTAGCTGATTGCCAAGTTTGTTCTTCGCCAGCAAAGATGGTCCTGCACCCATTATTTGGTATTTCTTACGCTCTAATACGTACAACTCTGATAAGAAACATATTAGTAGATGCATTTTAAACATCCCTGCCCTGCCATCCCACTGGGAACACTAAAGGCTACTTGTGGTGCTTATGTAATATTACCAGCTAAGTTGATCATCGCTGTATATTGGAGGAGTCAGTCAGTCAGTCTTGAGACATAAAATTATAGCTTTCATGCAACTGTACACTTTGCTAGTCTTCAGTCCAGTAGGGAAATAAACATCTTCGATGAAGGAGAGGTTCGCCAGCAGCACTAGAAGCCATTAGCCAATGCTTCTTCCATGAGTATTCATTGTTATTGTAATAATATGATATTTAAGATGGTATTTAATCCTTCTATTTTCATTTAATGAATGAAATTCATTAGTACCACCATCCTTATTTTCCTTGTGCTCCGTGTTCTTTTCTGGTAGTAAATTCAGACAGTGTGCGGGCGTTTGACGTTGTTCAAATGGTGTTTAAGTATTGTCCTTTCCCTCACAGTACCTACCTTATCGGATGCTGTTGAAAAGCCCCATGGTTTCGTTCGCTTTTTTGGCCTTGCTGTTTTTTTTAAAAAAAAAACTTTAATCGCACGTTAATTAAACAGTAAGGCCAAAAAAGCCACCGAAGATTCCCACCCCCTCATAGTGTGTGTGTGTGTGACGTTGCTCAAATGGTAGAACTTTCTTTTCAAATCTTCGTGTTTCCTCTTCTCCTTCTCTTTCTGCCTTTTCCTCTTCTTCTCTCTGGCGTTCTTTTCCCCTTCTTTCCTTTCATTCTCCTTCTCCCTTTTACCGATATAAATAATACGTTGGGTGTACATGATTACAAAGAATTTATAATTTGTATAGTATATTTAAATTTGAGTCGGGATATATTTTTTTATAAGAGACTAAATAACTAAAATTTTACTGATTCATGAGCTCATAAAATATATTTTCAAGAGATTATATTTTTCTCGCATAATCTTTTTTTAAATAACCTGTCATTTCAAGCCGCCCTATTTATTTAATGTCAGCTCCACCGTGTTTGTCATTATTGTTAAACTGCTGCCGCCATTTGCCGGCGAAAGACGACTATTATCAAATAAAAGTTGCAATGGAAGCTGCAAACATATAATTAATGGCGGTGGTGTCTACACTTATATATCCACCGACTACGTCATATTTTTTAACTCACCTGAATTTAACCAAAACATCCGGTTAAACTAGGTTTTGATTGGACTGATATAGTTACAAACTCAATCAAAGATTATATCACATACCATAAGGTTTCTAAATCAGCCCACTTAACCAACCAAGTTTACAAACCCAGCCAAGATTAGGTCATAAATCACCAGGTTTCTATGTCAGCCTACCCCATCTTTTATTTTTTAATCGAATACTTCAACATTGAATTAATTAGAAATTAATGATCGAAAATTTTAATTTATTTCACAAAATTATCTCAATCTTATGACCTAAATTTTAAATTTAATATATTAACTCGAGTCAATTTTTAAATTTTATTTAATTGATTTTTTGTTTTTGTTTTATCCTTTAATAGTGAATTAAAAATTACACTTCATAATTTTATTTTATTTTTATTTTCTGAGATATTATAGTTTCATAACTTAAGTAATGAATTTGATATATTCAATATGTTATTATTTTAATATTAATATTTTTTTTTAAAATCAAACTATATTTTCATAGATTATTCAATTTGATTACTTCAGTAAACCTTCACATTTTAAATTTTTTTTCTGCTAGGAAAAAAAACATTTATTAACATCTAACTTTTTTTTCAAATTCAAGAAAAATAATTTGACACTACCGGCAAGCGGGTGAATTATCTAGTGGGTACTATGCTGCAGCAGAAGTGAAAGTATTACGTTTTACTCATGGTTTAACATGATGAACGATCAAGAAAACTCAAAAGCCGACATGCACCTTATTGCCACCATTACCAAAGTAATCTTCCATGTTTTTCCGAGGGACAAATCACATTCATTATTATGAAAAAAATGAAACGCATACAAAAACATGTGCAATCTAACAAGAAACCAGCGAGGAAATGAAAAATACTCAAAACACAAGTTTTCGTATTTTAGACAAGTCTATAAGCACTAAAAGAAATATCTATTTACCGATACAGAATTTACCAAAAATGTTTGACAAAATCTCTTCAGAGATGTTTTCTCCACTTATCTGTCCGAGGGCCAATGCAGCATCCCTCAAATCAATAGTCCAAAAATCCAGGGGCATTTGCTCCTCAATTGAAGACCTCAACCTTACAAGAGCCTCCTTCATCCGCACAAGCTGCTCACATTGCCTCTGATATTTGATCGTTAAATTACACAGATTCAGTTCAATGCACATTAACTCATGATTTGAATCAAACTCAGAACTAAAGCCAATGATTGGATCATAGTTATTACGAGTAAGAACACAAGGCAATGCAGAATCAACAACCAAAACAAGAGAGGAAATCACAGTGACAGGTAACTTACCTGGTTGACAGTCCATTTGAGCCCCCCTGCAGGAATCTTGTTAAGACCCACAATCTCTGAAATTGCCATCTCTAAATCTTGAATTCCTTGACCAGTAATAGCACACGTGAAAACATGCTTGCTAAATGAATCACCACCCCTATCAACCCATTCTGAACACAAGGACGGGGAACAGTCTATTTTGTTAACTACAAGGATCATTGGTGTAGAAGAGCCAGCTGATTTCTGTTTTTCCAAAAGTAAAGGGATAAGTTATATAACTACATACCAAGTTCAATGCATTAAAAGAGGAAAATGGAGAAGCACCAACTCGAGACATGGACACTACCAACATTTAAAATAGTGTTTGTGCGTGCATGCACAGGCAGTGTTTGTGTGAGAGAGAAAGAGAGAAGTAGGCTGTAAGACCTTCTTAGACACAATCCTATTCAAAAGTCCGGTGTCTTCTGGTGTCCATCCATCAAGAGCACTAACTGTCATAACAATGACATCAGCACCCAGGGCAACTGCTTCAGATCTTTCTACACCTGTAAGCAAAACAAAAAAGAACAGTTCAATAGTAAGAACACAAATATGTTTGCAAGGGGTAAGACATCAACAGAACAATGTAGTTATCAGATAAATTTACCAATCTTCTCGACAACATCATCAGTCTCCCTGATCCCAGCAGTATCAAGAAGGATCACAGGGATGCTACCAACTGTAATACTGGCTTCAACAATGTCACGGGTGGTTCCAGCAATTTCTGTAACTATTGCCCGCTCACTCTGCACGCTAAATTAAACATGGAACTCAAAAGATGTCGATTCTGTTTATATGTAAGGTAAACAACATGATAAAACAGAGAATTATGCTGGAATCATGTCAATGACACCTTAAACTCAAAACTTTTAATTTATTGCTAAGGTAAGGATTAATGCCAAAGCTAGAATTATAGAAGAAGTGGTTTTCACAACATACTTTGCTCCATGCATTAAGGAGGCTGGACTTCCCAACATTAGGACGGCCAACAATTGCTATCTGCCAGATTTAAAAGAAGAAAGTCACCAAATCAAAATCATAAACATTATCCACTGTTATTGTATCTATTGAATTAGTCTTCATATACATAAGAAAATTTCCATTAAAACTTCATTATGCCAATATTGCTCCATGCAATAAGAAAACATGCATGAAGCCCACTTTCAGACATTTAATTTTTAAAGTTCATTATGCCAATATCAACTTCAATAACTTAAACTGTAAGCAAAAAGACAATTTGGCTGACAACCTTGTATTAGCAATTTATCACCACGAAACAAAGCAGATTTTGCAATTTCTTGATCATTAAGCAAATTACAAAGCATTGAAAAAGTTACAAGCCTGTTAGTTGTAGATAATGCGTGTAATGTGCTAGTTAACAATAACTTGAGCAATGCAAGGCAACCACAGTTAGAAAGCTGTCATTCTGATTATACCTGTAATCCAGATTGCAAAAGCTTGTCGTAATTGGCTGTCTTCAGTGCATTCTCCACATTTTCTGACATGGAGTGTATTTTCTCCATGATTAAATTCAAATCTAGTGGAGGCATCTCATCATCAAAGTCTAAACGAGCTTCAATCTCAGTAAGCAGCTCAATGCATTGCGTTCTTAGTGATTTGACCATAGAAGCAAAGCCTCCCTGTCATAAAAATTGTTTCAGGCCTGCTAGCCATGCTTTCAACAAAGCCTCACATGATCGATGTAAATAAGAACTCCTAGTTACTTGGAGGTCAGAAGTAGGATTAAATTGTGAAGACAAATGGATGATAAATTGAGTGCTTCAAAGAGCACTTACCTGAATTCCAGCGAGGGCTGCATCTGCAGCAGCCGTGGATTTGGATGATATAAGCTTTTCAACATTTTCAGCTTGCGAAAGGTCCAGTCGGCCATTTAGAAATGCACGTAGAGTGAACTCACCTGAGAGAGAGAAACGAAAAGGAGTTGACCACTTTGCAATGCACATTAAGGCAGTCACAGTCGTCGAAAGCCATAGATTTGTATTGCCAAAATTCATATGTCCAAGAACTAGATCAAATAAGAAGGCAACCTGGTTCTGCAAGCCTAGCTCCAGCTTCTATACAAGCTCTCAGCACGCGACGAAGACAGATTTCGGTCCCATGACACTGAAGCTCGACCACATCTTCTCTAGTATAAGATCTTGGAGCCAACATGGGTACAGCTAAAACCTGAAATAAGTAAAAAAACCACCATAAAACCCTTTTTTCAAGTAATAATGACCAAGACCGTGGGCTAACCAAAACAACCAGGCCATAACAATAACATGTTTTACATTCAAAAATAAATAAATAAATAAACTATCAGATAAAACCTCCCATCAATCCAGTTTGCAAAAATAAAATCCCGTAGGAAAAAAATGCAATTTCTTTCGCCAATTCATAAGTTATGATTACTCAACTACGTTTCAAAAGCATTGATGACGATCCCTTTTCAACATTTTAAGCTCTTACAATAAAAACATGGAAATACAAGCATACCTCGTCAACTACATTTCCTTGATGATCCAAAACCACCCCGTAATCTACGACATGACTGGTAGGCTTCCACACACAAAATCCTTTTTTCTTCTTTTTTCTCATTGGTTTAAACACACGTGCAGCAATCTCGACGGCAGATGGACCAGATAGCCTGACAATCCCCACGGAAGAAGGTGGGCCACCCACGGAGGTTACAATGGCTGCAATAGTGGTAGATATCAACTTGTCATCAGTATTATTGAGGCCCATAAAGCGCTGGTCTTGACCATTGAGAAGTAAAGTGGCTTTTGAATTGAGAGAGGAATGGGGTTTTGAAAGGGTTTTAGGTTTGGAGAGAAAGGAAAGATTTTTTGCAGCGGGTTCATGGAAGAGTGGTGAAAGGGAAGGGTTTAGGGTTTTAGGCTTGAAGAAATGGGTGATGATAGTGCGAAATACAGGGAGAAGAGCCATCGTGTCCTTCTTCCTTTTTTGAGGTTTTTTCCTGAGGAAGTATGAGTTGGGGTGGGTGGGGGGATAAGGTGCTTCTGTTTAAATGGGCTTGGGTTAGTTTCAATTGTGTTCGGCGGCCTGGCCCACTCTAAAATGAGTCAATCTTTCTCTCTTCGTATTTTTCTTTTGAGAAAATTATAGTATATTAAAAAATATGGTAGTGGTTGTTTAAAAAGTATTTTCTTATTAAAATAATTTAAAAAAAAACATTTTGAATATCAGAATAACAAAATATCTGAAATATAATTTTTTTTAAGTGAAAACAAAGATAAATTCTTTTATTTTTTTTAAATACTTTTAAAACACAAAAGCAGACATACTTTCTATCTATTTTATATTTGATTGTTCTGTTTTTTGCATGTAAATTACATTTTAATTTTTTATCAAATAAAATCTTAAAATAAATGAAAGTACAAATTATATAAAAGTGTTTGAAATGGAGATTAAACTTATTTTTCATTAATAATTTTTTTAATATTGTTTTGATAACTTGTCCTTTCATTTATTTTCTACCGTGAGATTAATAATATAATAAATGGTTCAGTGGTAATAGATTGAGACTAAATGATTTATCAGGGGTCTCAGGTTTGAGATCTGTAATTACTAATATGGTGGCCACTGAAAGATTACATGGTCGTTAAATTCATGGTCTATGAGAATAATCGAGGTACACACAAACTGACTCGGACATCCATATCAATAATAATAATAATAATAATAATAATAATAAAGTACAAACGGGAAGCGACTGTCAGGTTTAAATTCGTGTGTTGGACCCAGCTCATGCTAGAACTTCAGGGCAGGTATGGGTGATGAGTTAGAGTTTATTATAATACAATGTTTTGAGTTGTAAGAAATTAATTTTAGCCCATTGGAATTTGAAGTTGGTTCTAGTTCATGAAAAATCATATTTTTATGCTCATTGGTTATCCAGTCCGCATGCATATTAAAAATCACTATCAAAAGTAGTTTATGCAAATTTGAATAGTCTTTTAAGCAAAATAAATAAATCAATTTATGACCATTATATTTATATTTAATTTTTATTTTATGGTTACTAGTGAAAGCTAAATTGTGGGAATTAATTCTGAATTAATAATTTAACTTTTTAATTTTTAAAATTTAATATACAATAATGGTAAAAAAAGAGTTTGAAATACTATTTTTTTAGATTTTTATGTATTTTTAATGGCCATATTTTAGTGTTCTTTTTATATATACTTTGGTTTTCCTGTTTAAATTTATTTTATTTTGAAATATTTGAGTTATATGATTATTTTTATCCAAACACCTTGTTTAGAACACATCTAAACGACTGTAGTGGTGTTAGAATCTTGAGAGATCGTATTATAAATATTCTGATTGAACAGTTAACGAGCGATAAGCTTTTAAAGTAAATGATTGATCCTAAACAACAGAAAATATATTATTTTAAAGTGATTCAATTAGTAAATACCATTTTTTATTAAACATAAGTTTGAATAAATGCTTAATATGCATATTAATATTTTTTTTTTATATTTATGTTGAAAACATGTTTGACAAATGTTTTATTTTGCATGCTTATAAATTTAAAATTGTATATATTGTAGGTCTACCTTAAATATTCTTTTTATTTATATTTTGATGCCTTTGTTATGATAAATTAAATATCATTCCTCGTTAGTATAATATATTTATAATCTGAAAAACAATCTTAAAGCTTTGTTTTTATATTAAACTTAGCTTATATGATCATTTTTTTCAACATGCTTATATTCCAATTGATTTTTTAAACTTAGCTTATAGAAAATGTTATAATCATATTAAAAAAAAGTAAATAATATTCCAATTGATTTATTTTTAAATAAAATTGAGTTAAAAAACAATTAAAAGTCCCCGTTTGAATTAAAGAAAAATATATTTTGTTTAATTCTAACTTAAATCTGATGAAATCCATGTTTGATATTTTCCATCCGCTAACTGTCTTGTAATCCTTGTAATCGTAAGAATCTTAATCTCAAAGCTGAAAAATCTTATAATACATCGAGTAATCAAATAACAATTTATTATTTATTTCTTAAACTTAGTTTAGAGAAATAAAGAAAATCAAATCTATAATTTAATAAAATAATAAAAATATTCTCATCTAAGTTTTTTTCCCCTTCATTTTATCAACGCTACTAATTATGCCAATAACACCTTAAAAATTCTCTTCAACAGTATCATAAAAATAAGAAGCACGGGATCCCTCCTATTAGTAATAATAATAATAATAATAAAAGAAATATAGATCAACCATATAGTAGGTGTCTAGTGGTAAGAACTTAAAATTAAAAGTTTTGTCTCCTATCATGGTTTTAAGTTCGAGATTATTAAAGATTTATATGATCGTTAATTTTATAATCTGAAAAATTAGTTGAGATACACGCAAACTGACATTAACACCCATAATAATAATAATAAAAGATCACGCTATCATGTTTATCATAAAAATAAGAAGCATGGGATCCCTTTCCACATCATATTTATTTATTTATTTATCTATAAAAAAAGTCAGAATGAATGTGGCCTGGTTCTCGTCGATGTTCTTAAAACCCAAAAAGAATGATAATAATAAAAAAAGGCTCTCTGTTGCTGTAGCGTTCAAAAACCAGCTCTATGGATTTGGACGGTAACGTGTCAATGTCCATTTCCATATCATACCCCCACTAGTCTCCCACAAGTTTTTCACTAAGTGAAGTCTTTCAGATTCTTACCCGCCAATTATACACTTCCTTTTTTTTTTTTTTATTATTATTGGGAAAATGTTGAATTTTCTTATTAATACCTTCATTTCGACTGCAACGAAAACAAATAGCGTGCCGATTTCCTTTTCTTTGACTCCTCCTGTTTTTTTCTTGTTTTACAAGCTGAAAGATGCTTTGATAACCTAGTACTATTAAAAAAATAAAAATAATACAATGGGGAAGTAAAAAAATATTTAAACATTTAATAAGATAAGATTACAGCACCACGAGTCGTAGATGCTATTTTCCAATTTAACAGCACAATCTTCTTTCTATATATTTAAAAACTTAATAAGATAAAACTATAGGTTCAGGGTGATGATTGGGATACATGAGGAGATGTGGCTGCTCATTTCGATGTTTCAATGTGGATTCAAGTTTTACGAGAGCTTTAATTTAAAATTATATATCCTAATTGATGATCTTCTTCTATGCAATGCAGCATCTGTATTTCCAAATATTTTCTCCATTGGGTTACTTCACAAATTTTATTTAACTATGTAAAAGAAACTCAAGCTTTACCAGCTAATGATCATGTCTACCTCTTGTAATGGTAAGAAAAGGGGTTGGGAATCATATATTAAGTGACCAGTTGAGGCTAAAGAGTTTGTTTTCTTTGTGATTTCAGGTTCAAGTTATATGGTTATTAATATGACAATCACTGGAGCCTTACATCATCAGTAATTTCAGGACCCGTGAGATTAGTCGAAGTGTGCGTAAACTGGGTTGAACACCCAGGTTAATAAAAAAAAGAGCCCGTGAGACTAATAGAGATGTGCGCAAGTTGACTAAAGATCACCAGTTTGAGTATCACAAACCTCAGAGCTACTAGAAGCTTACATGGTTTTTAACTTTAGAACTTGTAAGATTAGTTAAAATACACGCAAGCTAGCTCGGACAACCATATTAATAACAAAAAAGAAAAAAAGGTTGGAAGTTCGAGCAAAACAAAGGAGAAAATAGAACTTGCAAGAGAATTGCAACATGTTAAATAACACCATTTCTCACACACAAACAAAAAAAAAAATAAAGAAAAAAATGAAAAAGACAAAAAACCACATGCTTATCGCCTCTCACCCTCCCTTTTTTATTTCCATTCCTCCTTATGTTTCCTTCTTGAGGTGAACTTCATTGGAAAGCATATAACGCACCTTTCCTGTGTGTTGGTAAAAGAGGGTGGGGGTGGGGTTAGCCCCAACAACCCTCCTTTACAATGGCCCACCACGACTCAACATTATAACTCCCCCCCTCCTCCATTATAATGCACACACAGCACGACATGAAACCTCGTTCATCAAACACAAAAACCACCACACTTCAAACTCTCTCTCAAACTTCTCCCGCCGATTTCGGACAACATGATGCCACAGCATCAGCAACCGTGAGGAAGATCTTGTCCTCTCCGAGCAACTGTGCAAAACTAGAGGCGTGGAGCTTATCAATCACCACCGGTCCAGGATTGGCTAGGATAAGCTGCGCATGCAACAACACAGGGAACATCTGGTGAGGCAACTCTTTCAATACCAAACCAAACATTATCGTATATTATGCTCTACTGCAACGTACTTGTAGTTAATTTGCAAACTTAGATTTCATAACATGTTAATGTGCAAGAGTTCATTACCTGAGTCTCTCTTTTCTGGAGACTTCTGTATAACTCTTCCAACGCATGGATGCCACTGGTGTCGATGTCAGTAACGGCTGCACCAAATCCAAAAACATCATAAATGAGTTTTGGAATCCAATAGTAGTAAGTTTGCTCGTAGAGAACAATGAAGATTCAGTAGAGAACAGCTTACGTGACATCTCCACTATTAAAAACTGGATTTTTGTTTGGCCTGATTCCTTTACTAGATCATCCTCATCAATTAACCATCTCAATATCCTGCAAGAAAATTTCATCTTTAGCCTCACCGAAGCTATACTGCAAGCCTCAACTCTAAATAATAAAATCATAGCTATGTCCTAAGCTCCTTCTACTTGTGAACGCTGCAGCCCAAATCGCTTAGAACACAACAGGATAATAATAAAAAGAAAAACTGCCTACGGTTTGATTTCAATTCACAGATGGTCTTTCTCCACCTAAGCAATACAAAACACACATGAATCGAATAGATAAAAGGCCAAAAAACATCTTTACCTTTCTTTTATGTAATTGGAGTTAGAAAAGTAGATTGCAGAATCAACTCTAACTATCAAAACACCAGGAACCTTAGTTGCTTCAGGATATTGTAGAATGTTTCTGTATACAGTTGACCTTGGTAGATTTCCAAGAATTGCGGTCCGGGGCCTGGTAACTTGTAAGAGAATCTTGGCAAAGGATATCGAGACCTTCCATGACACAAAGAAAAACATAATTTGATCAATACTGGCAATCATATAGGGTAATTTTAGCGGGCGGGTTTCATGATTCTTACTGCAATCAAGAGGCCAATCTCAACAGAAACAAAAACAACACCAAAGAATGCTCCCATGCAAGCAACGAAATCAAATTTATCAATCTTCCATATCAGACATACTGCATTAATATCAATCAGGCCGATCACAGCTGAAATAATTATGGCTGCGAGTATGGCATTTGGGGTATACTTGAAAAGAGGTGTGATAAATTCCAAGGTCAAAAATACAACAATCGCCATAATAATGTTTGAGACAGCAGTTCGGCAGCCAGCCATGTAATTCACAGCGGATCGAGAAAAGGAACCTGCAAGTAATGAACACGAGGAAAAAAAGAAGTGAATTCAAAGTATTTGCACAATCATATGAACCTCCTCATAGTAGCCCTAAGGAGTTTCCCATGCCAAACTGAACCCAAAAGGAAGATGAAAACATCTAGTAGTCAAAAATTTGTCTGGGAACCATTATATGCATATATTCTAACTTAGGCGTCACAGATTGCAAGTAGCTGTATAATTGAAAAGTTTACATCTACTTTTCCTTTTAAGTGAATAGATTTTATGGATGCTCGGAAAAATGAAATTCCTACAGTCGATTTTAGATCATATATGATTGCGCATCCACAATAGGTGACACACTTCGTTGTGATTACATCAAAATGTAAGGTGCTATAATAATCTATGTGGGCATCCTTCTCACCTGTTGCCACATAGCAGGAAGTCATTGAACCAACAATGTTCATAGTTCCTAGTGCCACCATTTCTTTGTTTCCATCCAGCTGATAGTCTTTCATCGCGGCGAATGTTCTTCCAATTGCTATGGCTTCCTGGAAATCCCATTCCAAGATAAAAAGGAACAAAAACTTGTTAGATGATTGATGACCAAATCCTCTTGATATAATAATGGGCAAAATGACAATAACTTGCAAAGTTATCTCACCGTCAAAGCAACCATCCCAGCCACAATACCAATCCTGACGCCTTTTAGTAAATAGTCACCATTGAAATATATTTGATTCACAGAGGAGGGATTTATTCCTTTCTTTATGTGTTTCACCTTCAAAAATCATATAATAATTAATAGTAATACCACAGCCAATGCAGTTATCACTACTTCTGATGTCCCAACCACAATTATAATTATTATTTAAAAAAATAGATTCATGCACTTTATAGGAAAAAACAAGAATTGCTTACAATTTGAACTCCTTCCTTATCCGCACGGGTTATATACACAAAAAATGTTGACACAATAACAGATATCAACGGACCAATTGCTGGCACCCAGAAGAATTTCTTGTTCTTCTTTCCCTATTGCTCAAATGATGGTGAGAATTAGAAAAGTTTTGCATGATAACAGTCCACATTAGAATTAATATAATTAGACTTTGATCAGACTTACGATGTACTTGGCAAAAAGAAGGAAAGATAAAAAGCTCACTCCAATAACAATAGTTTGCCAGTTCCACTGCGAAATATTTGTTGTACACAAATGAGTGACCACAGATATCAGAGTTTAATTAGCAAGGGATTCTCAATTTTGTAGATAGTAGTTCAGATTACAAGTCAGAGAGAACTTACTCCATGATGAGCTGCGGCAAATACTGAGTGCATCACAGAAACAATATCAGTTTTCTTTGTGAAGTTTTTTATCCCAAGAAAACCCTTAAGCTGTTGGAGGGCAATTGTGATGGCAGCTCCACTCATGAAACCAACAATAGCAGCATGTGATAGAAAGTCGATTAAAAACCCCAACCTGATAAATTGTTCCCAACCAGTATGGTGTTAACAGAAAGATATAATAGATAGATAACAATTAAAAAAACTGTAATATGAACACGATCAGTATGAAAAAAAACTGAGTTTAATCTCCTTTTGAAACATTTACCTGAAAAACCCGAGGGTTACTTGAGTGATTCCAGCAAAAAATGTAGCTGTGAATGCCAGCCCCAGATATTCTTTTGCATTGGCTACAGGATCAATTTCAGCCTGAAGCAGAGTTCCCAACAAGAGAGACACCACAGCCACTGGTCCTATTGCTATGTCTCTTGAACTACCCATGCAGGCATATATCAAAGGTGGAACAAAGCTGGAGTCTGAAGAACATTTTAAACAAAAACAACAGAAACAGATCATCAGACTCAAGAAAAAGGAAAAGTAGTGCATGATGCACACAAATAAGGGAAACTTACACAATCCATACTGAGGAGGCAAATTTGCAAGCTTTGCATACGCAATATCCTGTTCCCCCCCCAAAAAAAAAATGTAAACTATTAGAAATAGTGCAAAGTTGGGACCACACAATATTGTTGCTTCTTACGTATCTTTTAAGCTGATAATCTACCTGGGGAATGCAAAGACTAGCAATGGTCAGCCCAGCAATGAGGTCACCTCTAAATTTTGCAAAACTGTAACCTCTTCCCCATTCAAGAATAGGGAATATAGCTTGGAGACCCAGGATGAACTTTTTAGACCCCGGTTGGTCCTTAAAGGGACGTAGAGGATCATCTGCAAAGAATGTCTCTTTCGCAGTGGCTTTGAACTCACTGAAGAGGTTTTGCTTAGGAGGAAGTCCAACCTTGTGAACATAAGGTGCATCTTGAGGATGACGGTTCGAGGTTGTCCGGCCTTGAATATCCATATCTTTTTTTTCAAGGTCCTCTGCAGTTGAATGAGCCACCGAAGACAGAGACAACTAATTTACCTGTAATGCAGGACAGTTTACAAGATGATCATTATCAGAAAGAAGGAAATTCTGATCATAACTTGCACAAAGAATATGAGGCAAATGCTTGAAATACTGAATCAAACCAGGGTAAATGTCGTTTTCTTTTTTGTTCTTGCTGTGTTCTATAAGCATGTACAGTAAACTATGCAAGTACAAACTCTGAAACTTAATAACAGAACATCATTCATCATATTCAGTATAGGCTCCCCAAATGAATGCTAAGCAGAAGCTAAAGAAGTGGAAAGACGCTGACAAACTAACAAAATGGAACTTCAATCAGTGGACAACAGTCAAGAAATTGAAGCTAACCACAACAAAGGAAGCTAGCAGGGGGAGAAGGTTAGGACAACTAGTGCAGGGAAATGCTAAGTTGTCTTGAACATGAATGAAAGGAAATAAGCTCCTGCTTATATAATATTTGAAAGGGATCACGGGTCAAACCTTCCTAATTAGCATATAGAGAGAGAGAAACAGAGAGGGAATTATGATTGCTATTAGCGTATGAATCTAGATCTCTTACTTGTCAAATACATGATACAAAGCAAAGTGGACATCGATTTTTTTTATATTTCAGCCGACCTAGAGATGGATTGTCCAGCACTTGTGATAGATGTAACCAGTTTTTCATTCCATAACTGTCGTGCTTGTGAATTAAAAAAATGCAATTTGAGAGTTGTTGACCTGGGAGCATACGTGTCAGCAGCTAAAAAACTGCTACCTTTCGCTTTCCTGGCCTTTTCCCTTCTCAAACCTTCAAAAGTTCATGAACAAATGTAAAGCGGAAAGAGGTTTAATGTCTTATTGCTTCAGAATTTGGTATCCCAAAGTGAAAAAGGCTAAAAGGGCAAACTCCTCTCCAACCACAACTGCTCATTAGAAAAAAGAGCATTTTCGTTTTAAGCTCTTAACTTTTCTTTTTCAAAGTTATTAATTTCCATGGTTCTTACAGACCAGGAAAAAAAACACCAAAAGAAACACGAAAAAGGCCCTGGCCCCTCCTCCCTTGCCGCAGGGGAGTCCTGTCCACAAAGTAAAGTGATATTCGTATCCAAACATAAAATAAACAGAGTTATTAGCAACAATTTTTTCAGATACGATTATTCTATTGATCGGTAAGCTAAACTATCCATGATCGTTAAGTTCAATAATCAATTTGGGGTTTCTGAAACCCTAAAAGCCAACTTGACTGCATCAACCAAAGCACGTCATAAGCATTCAATTAATTGATTAATCATGAGGCAACACACAGATCATTTTATTCCACTATATCCAACCTACATTGTTAAAAAGAAATGTGAGAGGATAACAATCTAAGACTTTCGGTCTGTTATTGTTTTCTATCAATGTGCAGCCGCAAAAAACAACATTATGATGATGAGAAGCACAACCCAGAATTCAAAGGGCCCCCTTTTCTTTTCTATGATTTGAAACTAACAAACGTCAATCTCCCAAAATGCATGTCTTTTTAGAAGAGAAGAAGGCAGACGGGTTCAAGAAAAAAGACACTGTATCTCACCTCCTCCTCGTTCATGCACTCTGTGATGAAAACCGCTGCTAGTGGGAGCAATAAGATTGACCCAGTCCCTCACCAATCTCTGTAAGTAAAAAAGAAGAAGGAACAAGAGGGCAATAAAAAATATTATTAAACGAGAGTCAAAGAAAGAAAGTAGAATCTAAAAACTTATAAAGTAGCAATAAAACCTAAAAACAGCTAGCACCTTCCCAGCATTACGTGCGCCAAACCTGATAGTGATAATTATTACTCTAACAAGGAAACCTCTATCTGTGTATCCTAAAATAACAACACAGCCCCAAATCCTGTCCAGATTCAAAGCGTTTTTCTTATAACGACGTGTCCAGCTCAGGCTCTTCCCAGTGTTTACTATTTCTTTTACTCCTGCTAAAAAGAAGGCGAACCTGGAAATATATTCTCGGCAAAGAAATTAAAAATAGATAAAAGGGTCTTTTCTTTTTGTCACTCACTGTTTGATTTCCGAGTTAAACTTAACAGAAAGACATCAGCTTCTCTTCTCCGCCAACCTTACAAGAATGGATTTTTTTTTCTTTTGATAAAAAACCAGAAACCTAATGTCAGATTCAAGAAGTCTGGTTACTGATTCATGGTAGTTATTTCACGGAACGGCGAGAGGGAAAAGTCAACGAAAAAAACACCATACGATGTTGCCACTTTATTCCACGCCTGTGCTTTTTATGTCAACGTTTAACGATATAAAACTTTTTTATTAATTTTCCATCTCACCTGCGCGCGTGACTTTCGTCGCAAACGTCAGTGGTATAATGAACGAGGACGTGTTTGGGTCCAGGTTCTCCCTGTTCACATTGTTCAAACTTGGGTTGCTGCTAAGTTTGACTCTCCTATTCTCTTCCTTAATTACCCTTCATCACCTTCGAATACAATTCCATTGACTCTGCCATTTCTGTCACGGATTGCTTAGCACGTGTCTCTGTCCCTCATTATTTTTTCATATCTAAACAAAGAGCCTCGCTGGTCATTAAGTGGTGGAAATGTAAAGAACTCCAGAGACGTGAGCTAGACTTATGGTGGCAATATTGTGTTTTACATTAAATTTTAGGATATGTTTTCTTTTCTTCTCCCTCTATGATTTAATTATGGTTTCCATGGATTATCTATTTTTCCATGATGTCATGACCCACTTCGATTTATTTTTTTAATGATTTTACGCGCGCGCCCCCCCCCGGTATTATCTGTAGTTTATGTTTCAACAACTATTTAAACTATTCTTTGACCATCAGTAAAATATAATTTATGCTCTTGTCAATATGATTATCTATTTTTCCAATATGATTATCTATTGTTCCTTGAGGTCATAGCCCAAGTTTTATTTATTTATTTTAAATGATTGTATTATCTATAATTTATGTTTCAACAACAATTTAAACTATTCTCTTTAACCCCCAGTACAATATAAACGAAACAATGGGTTCTTACCCTCTAAGCAAATGTTTTTTTTAGCGGTAAAGGGTGAGTTCAAGAAAATGGTGCTCGTTAATTATGGTTGTTAAAGTAAAAAATGTTACATACTTTATATAATTGAATGTTAACAGTGAAAATTTAAATTATAAATAACTCTAATCATTTTTATTCTAGTTTAGAAAAATTTCCAGCAAAACAGTAGAACAGCTTCAAGTAATTCTGAAAATACAAAACATAGAAAAAGAAAAGGCTTGAAAGCAATAAAACCGAGAGCACTGAGGGATTAGTGGATAAAATACAACCAAGATATTGAGTTAAAATATGATACAACGGGATGCTATTTTTTAATTTAAGGATGGCATTTGATTTTCGTTTTCTGCAACCACGAAAACCCGGTCCAGAAACGGGCAGCAAACAAAGGAATCAAGAAAGGCATGGCTTGGCGCGTTGCAGGCCCTTGAATATTCTCCCGATGCGTCGGCCGAGTAATCAAACGAGGTCCATCACCGATATATATATATCTATATATATATATATATATATATACATATATAGACACACACACACACTTACTTTTATAGTCAACAGTTTTGATTTTATTTTATTTTTCCTGCTCCACCTTCCTTACGTGGCACACTCAATGCCATTGCTGAGGAAGCTTTCCTGACACTAGGGAGAGCTGGTCGTGCTGTACGACGACTCTGTATTATTTCGTTTTTTATTCAGGGCTCTATTATTTCATTGCTTCAGGAGTTTAACTCGCTACATATCCTACTGTGGCTGGATATTGGAAATACTGACCTGGAGTTCTTGGATCATTGTTCCAGCTTGGTTTTTAGTTTAACGTGGCGTCCACGTATCTTGCCCAGGAAGAGCTCTTTCGATGTTGTCCGAATGCTCTCATGAAAACTGGCTAAATTTTACCTCTTCGCATGTCTTCTATTCTCTACTCCACCTCGTATAATTTGTGATTCTGGGCCTTGCCCGCCATGGTGATGTTTTCTATACCTTTTCAAGATGCCGTTGACAAAATTGATGCGACATATAAAATCTTATTTCGGTAAGTAAAAACAACAAGTTTTGAAAGTTTTCTATTTTGAAAAAAAAAAAAAAGAGCTTTGTGGTTAAGAATTTATTTGAGCTGTGAGAATTAAATGCACATTTCATGTTTAAGGCTCCATTCATGGATTTCACTCCCGAGATTTATCTGTTATCTGTGGGCAAGACGATTTACATGTATTGATAGAATTAGTCAGGCCCCGGAGGAGAGAGATATACCTTCATCATCAAATAAATTAAAAATTACTTGACGATTTACATCAAGTAGCACTGATGGTGTTATTGAATCGAGGAAATCTTATCCATTGCAGCAGAGCATTTTTTAAAAAAAAGTTGACTTGCTGGCACATTATTGTTTATCAATAACTCTTTTTTTTTATTTAATGTATGAAATCAAAGCATGTTTCTGAGATCATACTCTCAGCGGACACATCTGCACCGTCCGTTCTTATCACCAATGTGAAACATTAATTTAATGTAGTTAACGTCCGAAAACATATAAATTTAGACACCTTTCAGCTAACCATGAATTAAAACTCAAATCCTGCAACTACGAATAAAAAAACAGAAGGGCACGACGAGGAGTTCATGTGGCGGGAATCGATTTTAATATATAAAAGCATCCATAGCAGTTGTGGAAGTTAGGGTGCCTTATCAATAACGAATCAAGTTGTGTGCCGACGAAATGATGTTATTTTAATGCTTAGATTATCCTGATGCGAGGAGGAGGAGGAGGAGGAGGGGGCTGACCGTACGCTTCCATAATGGAATCGAAGCTCCGTTCTGATGATGCCGTCCCGATGTCATATGGATCATACATAATATTCTATCATGTTAAAATATTAAAATAATTAAGTCAAGTCCAATAATTGATCTGCGTACACACAAAGAGTGCTTTCAATAGTGAGGTGGAGTCTTTAGAAAATAATGGAAGGAAATTACTTATTTAAGTGGACTAATTAGAATTTAAAAATTGAGAAGACCGGCCGGTATAAGAATTAAATAGATAGAAGATAAATTATTATGGGTGCTATCTTTACAATTAATGTGATAAAAGAAGAAGAAGCTCGGTTGGCCTTAACCCGCCCGGCCAGGTTTAACTCGCTTGGTCCGGACATGACCCAACTAAGCTTTATTTCTTATATATATTGTTAAGAAATTATTTCACTTAAAAATTTAAATTATCGAGTCAGGGTTCAGAATATAATTTATATTATTCTCTAACACCCCCTCCAAGTAAAAGTTCTTTGACTTTAAACTTACACACAGACCCATAATACCCGTGCTTGATTTTTAAGGATTCAATCTTGTGACTGCTAGGTCAATAAGACTCTAGTATCATGTTAAGGAACCGTATCACCCAAAAACTTAAACTAGTGGGTGAGGTTCTAGAATATGATTTTTATTATTCTCTAATATATATATTATCTTGGTATAGCATACTTTTACCATGTAAAGCTCATTAAGAACGAATTTCGAATCCTTATACTTGATTATATTGAGCTTCCTCCCTTCTTCTTTTTTTTTTCTCTTTTCCTTGCTCGGTCTTACCGGGCTATCTCATCTCGCTTTATTATTTATGAGTGATACGTGATGAATATTACTTTCTGCATGGTATTATTTCAATTCAAAGGGTAAGCTATTCTGCGATAGTAATTGAAAATGATGTTTGTCTTGTCAGGAAACTTTCACTGTTATTGATAAATACATCGACGGGAGATTAAATACAGTTAGCTCCAAGATTGTTTCCGCCTGGATTATTGGGCAACTCGATTCTGGACCAAATTTGGAAATTTAATCATGATTCTGTACACTTACAGGAATGTGCCAACCAAAGAATTTTATTTATATATATAAATCCCACGGAGAATATAAGGTAAGCACCTCTTAACTGTATTATTAGCTAGGTTTAGTTTGTCTTGCTACACGACGGTCTAATCCATCTGGCAGATATGAAATCCAGTTTTCATCCAATAGCTTGAATTTATAATATATCCACTTGTAGGTGGGGCTTTATCAAATTATCAAGAATCCAACTAAAAGATCTGGTGGATATGAGCTTATTTTTTTGAAAAAAGAAAATTATGTTGAAATGCATTTTATCCCGTAATAAAAATTCAGTATTTGATGATATCCCAAACAATCTAATAGTTTGGAAGCAAAAATTATACTTTGGATTATCAGTTAATCTCTTGGTTCTAGTAATTTGATTCACTTTTTCTAGTCGACAAGTGGTTGATACTCTAATACCTTGTTATTGATCTTTTTTCTTGATTAATTATACCTTTCCAAATAGAAAGTCTATAATTATGGCAATAAATAACAAAAATCATATACCTTCTTTTAACTTATATTTCAAGATCTTGCCAAACTTTGATTGACCTGTTACAATATAGAAAATATATATTTATTTTATTTTATTAAAGTTTAGTCTGATCCAAGAATAAAATAGAAAATTATGTTTCATAGCTTAAAATTTTTATGTATCACTTGAACTTGGGTGTAAGATATAATTAATGCATGTTGACTATATCCTGTAATTCTAATTTTTAAGCTTCATGATCCCTCCAACAATTTAAAAATCTCCCATGTCTGCTGCTATCTAAGCTGCCATTGACTTGTTTCTGTTGCACCAGCTGCCAGTGTTAAAATAATTAAGCTCAAAACACGAAAACAGAGGCTATATTTTTTAGTGACCAGAGTGCTTAGTCTTAATCTAATTATAAATAAACTATATATATATATATATATTAAACAAAAAAATATTATTCTACCCTTAATAAATAAAGCTAAATAAGATTACATAAATATTATTTAACCGACAGAACCTTCCACCCAATGAATGCTATTGTCTTTGGTTTTTGTTGCTGCCTTGTACTAATTTCTATATGTTGAGCCGCTTCTACATTTTCTTTTCTACAAGTCAAGAAGCTATTGTCCATGTGCGTTGTTAATGTATTCTCTATCAAAAAGGAAAAAAAAGAAGAAGAGAATTTCGAGGATTTGCATCTAACGATATCAATTAATTAAATCATAATTATATTCGGCTGCTTGACATCTATACACTTTAAGAAATAGATTTATTATTATTATTATTATTATTATTATTATTATTATTATTATTATTATTATTATCTCATGAGAGATTTTTTTTTATTTACAACAGCAATAAAGTTCTAAACGAATTTCAAAGAAGGTCGAGATCATGGAAATATGTACCGAGTAGAATTGATAATTCAAACATTCCTAATAATCTTTAGCCCGAAAAAGAGAAAATTAGGATTTTGAGTAATTAGTAATTACAGTAGATGGAGACATTTCCTGCAAAGCATTACGATTGTTATTTTTAGGAATAAAAAATTAGATTAAATAAGCATTTAAAATACGAGGGATCTTCACTAATTGGTCATGTTTTGTTCATCATCTCACATATTATTTGTGGATAAATTGTATAATTTCTTATAATTTGATACTTGATCTTTTTTTCCCCAATAATATTATCTTAATTGAAAACCAATTGATTTAAGTTTTTAAGAAATAACAAGATTAAAAGAAGAGAGACCAGAATGAAAAACTTGTCAAATCTAGGTGTTGTGCCATGAGTTTCAAACCAAATACACTTTGATACTCAAACTTCAAAAATCACACTAAATTATACAATATTGATAACTTAGTATTTTTCAAATTTACTTTTGCATCAAAAGTTTATTTTTTAGTCACTTGTTGAGAGAGAAGAGAGAGGTCTCTCGGATCCGGTAGTAAAGACAGAAACATATCATTGACATCAATTTAAGCTATCGAAACAAACATAATTTGTGTTAAATCGTTCAATTTGATGTGATAAGTTCATATTGGGTGCTTTATAAGTGTTTTGGGTCAGAAATAGATTGAAAACATGTTTTTTTTAAGTAAAAGATGGGAATATTTTTTTTGATGTACTTGTTTCTTCAGCTCCTTTTCTTCGTGATTCCCCCCACCTCTTCTGATAGGAACTTCGGAGGAAACAGTATTTCCCATACAGGAAAGAAGATGTAAAAAAGAAGATACAAAAACTGACTCCCACCACAAAAGTTCAATGTTCAATGGAGACATCTTTGAGAGGGAGAAATTCTGAATCGAAATCATCACATGGCCTCTGTCTGTTTTACAGGATCCGTATTGCAGGAAAAAAAACTGAAGCGTCACGTCACTGGTGATGGATTCTAGCATTTTCTGCACTAGTTTTTGATGAAGAACTTAATCGCCCAGCATTTTCTGACTATTGAGTGCGAAAATAAAAAGGAGGAAGATAGTGATCAGAGACATCTACAGGAAATTAGTAGGTCAATGAGCAATAGAACATTTCGGAATCTAAGTTAGTGGTGGGTCGGCGATAAAAAGTTATGGAGGAGGATGGTTGTGGTGCGAGCTTTATCTTAGATGGAGCAGCACTTTAATGAGCAGTTGAGAATGAGAACTCATGACTTAGGTGGTTTGATTGCAGCAGAAGGGGACCATGGCACAAAGTCAACCGGCCAATCCTCATCCATACAGATATATTCTGTCTGCTGTAATCAGTGGAAGGACCTGCAATTCATCCATGGCCAAACACATGCATGGTGCTGCTGCTTTGTCTATGTGCTTCTTAACTGATCACTATATTTAGTGATCTCTGGTAAAGAGTTTGTCAAATCATTTCCACATCAAAAGAGAATCAGGTGAATCATTCATTGTTCTGAGAATTGTGGTTATGAGCAATTGAAAATACTGGCTGTCAACTAATGATTGCAAAATTTTATAATTTTATAAGCTATTGGGAAATTCTCAATAACAGTACTGATATAGCCTTTTGGGAATTGATCAAATCAGATATTCCTGTAAATAATCGGGATCCAAAAACCTGTGGTAGGAACCTGAACCCACTTGGCTATTTTGGTTCATGGTTTTTGTTGACTATATGGTTCGTGCGAAGGAGTGATTGAGCTTCAAGAAACAGTGAATGATGCTATCAATACACAAATGTATAATATTCCATGAATTTTAATTGCTTTTATATTCTGCAGGAACTGAGAGCAACCTTTTTCGGGTCCCTTCTCATCAATGGACTCCTGACAGCATATACTACGGAGTGCGGTTCATTCAAAAAATTCCTACCGCTCTGTGTATTGGATTTGACATGCAGAAGAGAAATGCTATCCCCACTCGGATTAAGACATGACTTTTACTCGGATTAAGAATGATTTATGAAATGATCTAATAGATGCCATAACTCCTTCAATCTAAAGCTACACTCATGAACATGGGTAGGACTCAAAACTGGCCTTGCTGAGCTTGAGGCAGAGTGGATCGAATT
The DNA here is from genome assembly GCA_964035475.1 of Salix caprea. NCBI lineage: Eukaryota > Viridiplantae > Streptophyta > Magnoliopsida > Malpighiales > Salicaceae > Salix > Salix caprea. The sequence goes on along the minus strand of OZ037755.1, from coordinate 12,894,896 downwards.
CAGCAGTCACAAGTTAAAAACATATGTTTGTTGTAGTCGTACATATTAAAGCAGAAGGTATTGATCCGATCCCTTACAATTGCTTACCTTTTTTGGCTTTGTACGTTGATTCAAAGGGAATCAAATTAAGTGGAGGGCTTTCTTCTGAATCAAAGTTTGCCTTTCTGCGCGCTATTCGTTTTAGAGAAGCTTTTTTTTTTTTAACAGAAGTGTTACAAATGGATCTTGCCTGTCTATCTTCTATCATATCTCCGAGTCAAAAGACTCCAGGAAAGGTAAATGCATTTCTAAAGTGAAGGGTTTCGAGCACGATAGAAATTAAAGTTGCCCATATTAAAAGTTAGGATACTTTCTTTCTTGGCAGACTTGTCAGTGTTGAGAGACAGGAAAAGGGTTCCGTATTCTTGCTGAGACTGTATTCTAAAGGGTTTACAGATACAGATATACACTGCCTACACCCCACTTTGTTTCTTGAAATTAATTAAATTTACTGGGATATAGCTATGGTTTTGTACGCCCTCATTCCAATTTCATTTGCACAATTCAACCTGTACCATAACCATGCCTTGATATGAAATCTGCGATTCTCTGCTAAAGTGTGGTGTGGCCTGCCATCTTTCTATTGTAGCATTAAATTTCTTAATAAAAAACATTATTTTACTCAAACTTTCTTGAAAAACATGATATTGATGAGAGTTCCTACTTCAATAAATAAACAAATTGGCTGATATGTCTTGTTTGTTTTGCAAGGTTTTCCTTTTAATCTTGATATGATGTTTCATAGTACTCAAGTTTGCCATTATTTTATTTAAAACTTAGATTTTCATATTGTACTAATTATTATGATTTGTTTTAAAAGTTCATAAAATGTTGCAAAATCAGATGTATTTGTTTTATGAAATATATATTCTGAGACTTGATGTCTAATATTCTGAGACTTGATGTCTACAATTAAGGTGTCCTTAGGGCACTTTTCCTGTACTGCTAGCCATATACATGGAATTCAGGTCGTGAGAGTTAATATTCTACAGATAATTCGAGTCCCTCTTGAACACCAAGCCACGACAAATGCTAGAATAAAAAAAAAAAAAATCAGACATGCGACAAACTTCGTGAGGCTGCGGATGCAAGAAATGCTTTATGTTCTAATGGTGTTTGCAGATGATTTTGTAAGACGAACGTGTTTAGTTCAAATAGCAGAAAATCAACCTTCCAATTGTTCAAGTCAGTGGGTAAAATTGGATGTGAAGTACTGGATGGAAGGTAGAATTGAAATCCTTAGGTGGGTAATGTTCAGGGAGAAGTAAAATTGACGGATTTGATTGATGAATTGAAGAACATACTGAGCCGCCTATGGAAGAGGAATATTTTTGCAGCTAACCCTTTCTTATATCTCCATTTTTTTCTTCTAAAGTTGATCTATTGAATTACTAGGAAAAGAAACAGTAGATAAACACAAGATTTTTCACAAAATTGTAGAGTAAATTGACATGATATTAATTTAAACACATCAAGTTACGTGAGAAGATGTTCAAAACATGTAATTCAATGAGAATCGACATCGATCATCCACTCCAAATAAACATGATCTGGTAAAAAAGCGAAGGAGAAAAATGCTGTCTTGGCACAAAAGCATCTGAGAAACCTCGTGGTGATTTTGGTGGATGACAATGGCACAGCATTTTTGATTCACAAATGGCGGCCACGTTCAACGTCTCTATCAGACCCCAGCACATTAATTCCAAAAATATTTACATTTACACTTGCGCCACGTTCACTTTCGCTACACTGTCACTGCATTCTTAATGTACGCACACGCCTATATAAGAATTTATGGAGTCCAACTATATCAGATCCATATCTTAGATTCTTATACTAGTGAGGGTAATTGGACTACTTTAAATTTAAAGGTTCCTTTTGCCTGGTGAATAATAATGATTGCATTGACAAGTGTTACAGAGAAACAGATAATATAGATGCTCAGGGAGTTCCCTCAAACACTTCAAAACAGTACCATGGGTTCTCAGCCAGTTGAAACCTTCAGCGTGGAGGAGCAGCGGCGGAAGCTTGACGTGGAAGATGCTACCGGTCAGCTTGAGAGGGCGCAGTGGGTGCTGAATTCTCCTGATCCACCAGGCCTGTTGCAAGAGCTCGGTAGTTCAGTGAGAGAAATTATTTTCTCTCATGGAAACAAGCACGCTTCATCAGCTGCGGGGCAAAAACAACAAAGCCGTGCCATGAAATTCTTGCAGGGGATATTTCCAATCCTGAGATGGGGTAGGGATTACAAAGTTTCCGAGTTTAAAAACGACCTGATGGCAGGTTTAACTCTTGCGAGCCTTAGCATTCCTCAGGTATGATGTGACTTCTAATTGTGTGGTCACAAAAGAATATTTTGACCGTGGTAAGGTTATATTTTCAGTTCCTCTGACATACATGTCAATTCTTTCTTGCAGAGTATTGGATATGCTAATTTAGCAAAACTTGATCCTCAGTATGGCCTGTGTATGTTTCTGGGCTCAATTCTATCACTTTTTTTTGAGTTTTTCTGAGTCGTATAATGCTTTGAAATTACCCACTTGCTAATATGTTATCCTGAACTTCTTTTTTTGTTGTTGTTACTTAGATACTAGTGTTATCCCACCTCTGATATATACTGTAATGGGAAGTTCAAGAGAGATAGCCATCGGCCCTGTAGCTGTGGTATCTATGCTGCTATCCTCCATGATTGGGGAGATACAAGATCCTTTAGCTGATCCAGTTGCCTATAGAAACTTTGTTTTTACAGTTACCCTGTTTGCTGGAACCTTCCAAGCCATATTTGGACTGTTTAGGTAAGTGATGCTTTCAAAATGAACTTCTCATTGCTTTCAACTCCAGAGACCAGACCAGTTGCTCAAACCTTTATTATCTACAGGTTGGGTTTTCTTGTGGATTTCCTTTCACATGCATCCATTGTTGGATTTATGGGGGGTGCAGCCATTGTCATTGGTCTTCAGCAACTGAAAGGGCTGCTTGGAATCAGCCATTTCACCACCAAAACTGATGTGGTTTCAGTTCTTCATTCTGCTTTTACATCAATTCACCACCCAGTAAGTTCTGCTAAAAAATGCATGTTCCAAGCCGAGGGTTCATCATTAGTCTTTCTTGAAAATTAATTGATAAAAAAAAATGCCGTAAAACAACACACAGCCATCATGATTTAGCAAATAATTAGTGACTTGCTGAAATGATTCGCGTTTGGTTTTCTTCTCCAGAACTCATTTGAGTAGATATATCAGAAAGAAATAGTACACCAGTTAAATTGTCACCAATTTGACAGTGTTTTCTTGCCTTTCTCGCTTCTCATGACAGTGGAGCCCATTGAATTTCGTCCTCGGCTGTTCATTCCTAATTTTTCTCCTGTTTGCCAGGTTTATTGTAAGTAGTCACGTGCTAGCATCCCCGCGTTTTCATGTTCAAGCAAGTTTTTTCTGTGTCATCGACTAAGTCTTGAAAAAACTGTTGGCTATGCAGGGTAAGAAAAACAAGAAGCTCTTCTGGTTCCCAGCTATTGCTCCTCTGGTGTCAGTAATATTGTCCACTTTAATTGTGTATTTGACAAAAGCTGACAAGCATGGAGTTAATATTGTAAGACACATCAAAGGAGGCCTGAACCTGAGTTCAATCCATGACTTACAACTCAGTGGCCCCCAAGTGGGGCAAGCAGCTAAAATTGGGCTCATTTCTGCCATTGTTGCTCTTACCGTGCGTATGCAAAGTTTATGTCAGGTTTTTATCCAAATATTTTTAGATAACTTCATGATGTTGTTGAAAATCTGCATCAGGAAGCCATTGCTGTTGGCCGGTCTTTTGCTTCCATAAAGGGCTACCACATTGATGGGAACAAGGAAATGCTTGCCTTAGGCTTCATGAACATTGCAGGATCTTTATCTTCCTGCTATGTTGCAACTGGTGAGCTTCATTTTCCGCTTATTCTAGTCACTAAATCCACACCAAATCAACAGTATCCAGTCAACTATTACCTGTAAACTCATATAAAATATTTAACTGATTTCGACATACTTCTGCAGGTTCGTTCTCAAGAACTGCTGTGAATTTCAGCGCAGGATGTCAAACATTGGTGTCCAACATAGTAATGGCGATTACAGTGCTTGTCTCACTAGAGTTGTTTACTACGCTCTTGTACTACACTCCCACTGCGATCCTTGCTTCAATCATTCTGTCAGCTCTTCCTGGACTCATTGACATACGGGAAGCTTATTATATCTGGAAAGTTGATAAACTAGACTTCATCGCTTGCATTGGTGCTTTCTTTGGTGTCTTGTTTGCGTCAGTGGAGATTGGTCTTCTAGCTGCGGTAATTCCTATTAGTTTACTGTTTCATTTACAAAAACGTAAGCCTCATCAAGAATCAATTAGCACGACCATGGAAAATAAATAATAATCAATTAGCATAGAGACTGTGTCTGACCACAAATTTGATGGACTGCAGGTAACAATCTCATTCGCAAGGATTTTGCTGATGAATGCCATAAGACCAGGCATAGAAACACTTGGGAGACTGCCAAGAGCAGATGTGTACTGTGATATGGACCAATATCCCATGGCCATTAAAACTCCCGGCATTTTAGCAGTCCGCATCAACTCCGCCTTGCTTTGCTTTGCGAATGCCAATTTCATAAGAGAAAGGTACAGATATGACACAAAAAGGCTGGAACGAGTTAGCGCAGGTTGATTAAATATAGAGCTAAAGAATTGTTCTTAATTTGTTTCAGGATATTAAGGTGGGTGGCTGTAGAACTGGATGAGAGTAAAGAAAGCACCGAGGGAAGGATTCAAGCAGTAATTCTTGACATGTCCAGTAAGTTTCATGGATAAGATTTAAAGAAAACCCTTTATTTTGCTTCATTATTGTTCTTCCTGAGCACATATTGAGCTTTTTAACTGTATTTCGCTGCAGATGTAATGAACATTGACACGGCAGGAATTCTTGCGCTGGAAGAGCTGCACAAGGAGCTGCTCCTTCATGGAACACAAGTAAGACAAGTGATCTGCGCAGAATTTTAGGATATACTATCCCATGCATTTTTAATAAATTTGATTCTGATATCACAAAATAAAAATAATTAACAATAATAAAACTCGTTCGCTGTTTTCTTTCAGTTAGCCATAGCCAACCCCAAGTGGCAAGTGATTCACAAGCTAAGGTTGGCCGAGTTTATAGACAGGATTGGAAGAGAGTGGGTTTTCCTGACCGTCAGTGAAGCTGTTGATGCATGTGTTAGCTCCAAATTAACTGCCCTCGCAAACTGTTGATGCGGAGTTTGGCGGCCTCTTGCTTCACCGAATAAGCTCTTTTGCATTATAAAAAAAAGCCCTGTAAGAAATTGGAATAAAAAACATGAATGTATTTCTGTGAGCCTGCTTGGAATTACAATTTGTACGGAGGTGTGGTTGCTAAAAGCTTTTTTTAAGTAAATAAAACTTATTTAGTAATTCAATCCCGTGTTACAAGCTATTAATTTGTTGAAGCAATACACAATATATATATATATATATATATATATATATATATATATATATATATATAATCTCATGGAAAAGTGCAATTCAAATAAAGTTGTAAGAAATAATTTTTCTTAATATTTACTTTAATGTTTACAAATGGAGCATTGAGAAAACAAAGTAATTATTTTATATTCATGCTCTAAATAAAAAAGAAACATGGATCTTTTATAGTAATAATTCAGCTATGCTTGATCTGTGTACATTATAATGGAGAGCTACCACTATACATGGAACAGTTTTCAGCACAACTGGTGGTGTCCGGTGGCTTGAGCGGCGGAGATATTTGCCGGCGCTAGCTTGTTTTGTAGCTTGCAGTTATGTTGGAGGGCTTGAAGAAAGCGACGGTGGAACAACAGGATGCAAGTGGCCTCCAAGATTGATTGGTATCAGGCGCCTCCACGTACAAACCACGTGGCATTAATTGTTTAAATTTATAGTGACTGGTGCGGGCCATCCGTGAACTGGCTATTCGGTCTCGGACATCAATTTAATGCTGACAATTTAGTCTCTAATTATTATAGAAATCAAATGAAAAACTATATTGAAATCAAATTCTATGTTAAAAATTAAAAAAAAAAAGTTGATTTAGATTAACTTGTTAAACCTAGATTATGGGATTAGAATAACCGAATCGATTTCTATTACACACGAACTACACAGACTTCAATGAGACAAACTGAATGCAGAATCTACGACCATGTATTTCCTAGCGTCAGAAGATTCTGAAGTCAACCTTACAATTCAAAGATTGTCTGGTGCTCTTGATCATCAAGTCGAGGTACTTTGTTGTCCTCGTAGCTTGCTCCTTCATTGTCCACCTGTATATGGGGGCTGCTGACTGGGATCTCCACCTGCTCACGAGGCATCCTATCTGGAATATTCGGTCCCACCATTTCATGCTGGTTGAATAATCAATTTTTCCATCAACAATCGCAATGTTTCCAGAGAATTCTCAGAAGAAGAAGAAGAAGAGAAGTATCTTTTATCTGGTTTTTGCATCGATGCGAGCCCAGAGGACTCTTACCAATTAAAAATGAGAGAAGCGGATAATGGGGGGGGAAATAGCAGATGCTAACAGGTCTCTAATTATAAACTGGATACTACTATATATGTTCTTCTGAACTTATCGATGTTAGAAAAGAACCTGAATTTGAGAGTACAAGGAAGGTGACATGGGGTTGGAGTGGAGCATCGCTGAATTATATGGTGGCCACTGTGGAAAGTTTCCATCACCAGGGCACTCCCTGATGATGTGTGCCTCTGCATTTGAGTGACTTCCTTGCAACAAAGAATCATACATTGTGGATGAAAGATTCCTGCACACGGGAGGAGAATCTCTACCTTAATTTTGCCGACCTGGGAAACTTATTTCTAAAACAAACTTATTAAGAGTATGAACAAGTAAATAGTTTTCAACTATTGTCTGGCTCATCTAGAACAATATTGGATTGATTTGCATTGATTCAAGGAAATAATGGAGCGAGGAGTTAAAACCTATAAGCATTCAAGGAAGTGGAAGCGTTGAAAATTTGGGCGTGGTTGCTACCAGCATCAGGCAGCCAATTAACCACATCATTATTGAAAGAGGATGGCATCCCATGCTGTGAATCCATGTGTTTGAGTTCAAAATTTCAGTCGTAAGAATCTCTTTCATGCCTACATTTTAGCATATCTAATAAGATAGTAAAATACCTCTAGTCTTGATGGATTAAATGAAGATAAATGGTTGCTCAAGAGATATTCCTGTAACACCACAGACTAGCAAGACTCATTTTTGAAGATTAGAAAATTAAAAGGGTAATTAACAAGTAAGTACAAACTAGTTCTTCCAACCTTTCTTTGCATGACACGTGATAAGGTGTCAACAAGGCGTTTCTCACATGATTCTAGCTCCTCCATGGACGTGAATTTTATTGGGTCTGGCTCATATATCCTACGGTTTTAGGACAAATGAAGTTCACTTGCAGCAAGTTCAGAACAGAAAAAAAGGGCAAGTAAAAGATTGGAGAACTCTTCTTCTTCTTCTTTGTTTTTTTCTTCTTTTTTCTTTAATTAACTAACCTTATCTGTTCCTCTGCTAGGTCAAGTTGCTGAAGTAACCTTGCAATTTCATGATGGAGTTCCTACAGTGAAAATCATTAAACAAGTTCAGAAGCAACATTAAAAAGGTGTTTTGACTGATAAAAGGGTATTCCTGACCTCATCCTCCGAGGTAATAGCTGTTGGTCTTTCCAAGGAATGGAAGTGCATCATTTATGAACATTAAAGAGGGAGAAAAACAGTAAGTTGTCACAAACAAATCATGAGAAAATAAAAAAAAAAACAAAAAAAAACAGGGAGAGAGTATAAAGAGAAAGGGAGACATGAGTAGACAAACTTGGAGAGTTGAAGGGCGATATCACTTTCGTTCCTGAGCTGCTGTAGTGTCCTAAACACATACTGCACCGGATAATGCATAATTTAATTGAAAATATTAAAATTTTGAAATTTCCCTTTATGGATGGGTGTGGGGAGTGAAGGTTGTTCTTCTAAACATAGTACTTGAGTGCACAAAATACAAACAAGAACAAATCGGCAAAAGAATGTTAACTGAGAAAGCTATAACTCAATTACCTCTGTGTTCTGAATATCACTGCGATAAGAGAAACTAAAAGAGGAAAAAAAAAGAAGAAATATGAACCATACAAACAAAAAGATAGAGAGATCAAACAAAGAGACTCGGCCTGGCGGAGCATACCGCTGGTGCTGGCCTTGTTCAGGAAAAACTATAGCGCTGCAAAGCCAAAAAAGAATTCTATGATATATGTTAGACTTAGTAACTATTAATTGAGAACGAAAAACATTAAATCAAGCACATAATTTCTTTTTTATAAAACCGTACAGTTCTCTTTCTTGGTCTGGGAGATTAGCGAAACGGGCTAGCACATCCTCAATCCTGATTATCCAACATAACAAATAAAATTACGGCAACGGAAAAGATGGTTCGGAGAAGAAAATGAAGCCCGGGGAGTAAAACTACAGATGGAAATGAATGCATGAGTAATTTCCAAGACATGTAAAACCAATATCTGTGACACCATATAGTTTTTAGATTTTAGAATAGAATGGAAATCCCATTTTGGAAAGGGGATTTTTAGAAATTTAAGTTCAAGAAAAGATTTTTAGTAGATGAATCCAAGCTTTAAAAAAAAAAGAGTTTTCTTCCCACGTTTTCAAAAATTCGATTTCCTTATTAATCATATATAATAGATATTCCAACGTTCAATACAGCATGTTACCACGTGTATATATATATATATATATATGTTTGTGTTACACTGGCTCAGAAATATTTTGAAGCATCACGAGATGAACTTTGATGATAGCAGTTGGAACTTTTTCTGTTGTTAATAATTATTCTCAACATAGTTTTTAATCACAACATTTTTACCAAGCTTGAATATTTTCTGAAATGTACGTGTCCCTATTATACTTGGAATTTCGTTCTCAAGCTAATTAAGAGAAAATCGCATGACGAGCTAGGATTGATCATGCTGAATAAACCAATATTAATTTACAGGGATAATCTGATAATATCTCCTGGCCCTTTGGCATGATTAAAACCAGAAATCTGGATAATCACCTGATTATAGAAATGCCTTCATAATTAAAATGTTAAAACCATTGGAAATTTTACGACAAACTATATATGATGAGCCAGGCAATCAAGAAATGTAACAGAATCACGATACTATGAACGGGAAAAAGCAAATTAACATGCAAAGGACTTGGATAAAAAGGCATAGGATGCAGCGCGCACCTCTTTTTGCCAGAAAAGTGACTGAGACGGCCAGAGGGAGAGAACATGATAAGAGCAATATCGATATCACAAAGGACGGAAAGCTCATATGCCTTCTTAATGAGCCCATTCCTTCGTTTTGAAAACGTAACCTGTCGATTGGTGTTGTTTTCTATTCTCTTGATCTCCAGTTTAACACGACCCATTTCTTGATCTGTCTCATTTATCTTCTTTGAATCGCTTCAAGTGGCTATAAATTTGTAGAATAAGAGAGATGTGCATGACTCTATAATATATATATAAATGCATGGAGAAGAAGAGCCTTCAAATCAAGCAAGGGTTGTCATTTACCTGTGAGTGTATGTTGTAAAAGAAGGGGTCACAGAACTGCGAAGATTTAGTGGTTGATTAATTAGATTCAGACATGGGCGTCTTGCTATTTTGGTGGTTATAATCAAGATTTGGTTTTGTCGGTGTTTCATATAAAGCCTCAAAATGCTCCACTTTACTCTGATCACCAGTAATTTAAGAGCAAAATATTGTTCTCTAAACCAAACCGTCAATTAATTCATCATTGCATCTCGTGATGATGATCCAGCAACACGAGTAAATATGATCAGCAATACTAACTTGTGCTTGATTTTATCAAATAAAATAAAAGATGTGAGATTCGAACTCATGACCGTTAGGTCAACAAGATTTTAATATCGTGTTAATGAAACATTTCACCTAAAATCTTAAGCTATTAAATAAAACTCGGAATATAATTTATATTATTTTATAATAATATCGTCGTTAATTACCATTCAACTTTCCATTTTAGATTACACTTCGTATAATCTTACATGATGTTGCAGGCATCGGGGTTCTCATCGCTAAACATGTTGGTGTAGGTATCGTCCATGGTGGTCTCGCTGCAAGTGGCTGTGACCGGAACTGCTCTAACATGATTCGGAGGTGCTTTCTTGTCATAAGCCTGTGAAACATAGGGGTGAGCCACTGAAGTGTACGGCACATAAGGCCACATCTCTACCTTCTTCTTTGTTGATTGAGCTGCCTTCAACACTTTCTTTGGATCCACGTACCCAGTCACCGTCACCTTTTGCGGTTTCATATCCACGTCCACAGATTTAGCACCTGAAAGAAAGACAAGTTTCTGTTAATTAGTTAATCCCATGAAAAGAAGGCAGGCAGTATTAACCAGCAGATCAAAATTAAGGTTAGAAGAAGATGTATATGTAGCTATGTAGCTAGAGAAGACAAGAATCTAGCTACCTTTGACGCCGGAGAGGACACTCTTCATCTTACGTTCACAGCCCTCGCAGTCCATCCTGACTTTGAGAGCCACCGTTTGCATTTGCTTCTTTTTCTTTCCTTTCTTCACATTTCTCAGTAAATCAGAGAAATACTCCAAAGTTCCTGCAACTCCCATTTCTTGTTTCTTTTTCTGATCACTCTTGAAAATAATGTTAACGAGTGCTATTATATAGTAATTAACCAACTGATACATAGGTTTTCACCCAGAAAAAAAAATAAAAAAATAAAAAAAATGATCATACACAGGTCCATGCATATGGAAATATAAGACACGTTAAAAGTCGATCAAAATGAAGACATGTATTCATTATTCAAAGAAAAGAGAAGACTTTCAACACGCATGCATTTGATGATGGGGTCTTATGGAATTGCACGGCAGAATCAGATGCCACGTTCGACGCGACACGTGTCCATGTAGGAATCTAATGGCTATGGAGGATTCGAAGTTAGGCAAAAGCACAGACATGGAGAATATGGTAGCTTAGTTGAACCTGTTTGAAAGAAGTGTTGCTTACTGGTTATTCTCCGGTAGTGAATTGCTTGATTGATTTGAGAATTGATCTGTACGTGGGCGGCGGGGCTGTAGTCAAAAAAACATACTAATGGCACTCTAATGAGGGTTTGACTATTAATGGAGGGGCAAGAGATGCAAGACGGTCCGAAAAATTATATATCGAGGTGTGGAGCTAAAACAATCTTCATTATTAATCGGTTGTTGCATCAGATACTTACTGGGTTCCTTCAAAATGATGGGACAAAAAAATTCATCTAATGCATTCGAAATTAATTCTGAAACCCCGATGAGTGTAATTGTCCAGTGCTGCCTGCATTAATGTTCTGAAAAATAAGCTGGAAAAATGTTTAAAAAGTGTTTAAACTGATTTACTAATTAAAATCTTGAAGCTTGTGTAAGAAAGAAATCCACAAAGAACAAGAAAAATCTCGAAAAATATCTTTTAAATCTAATTTCAGCATGTTCCTGAACACAACTAATTAATTATAGCTAGCTAATTCTATACAAAATTGGATTTGTAGAATACATTAATGAAATTTCAACCACACACAAGCTTATGAGCATAAATGGAATACATCAAGGCAGTTCAAAAAAACTTGTAAAGTTATTGTTATTTGAGAGTGTAGTTGAGGTTGTTTTTTAAAGTGTTTTTTGTACTAAAATATATCAAAATGATGCTTTTTATTTTTTTAAAAAATTATTTTTTAAAAAAATTATTTTTAACATCAGCACATGAAAATGATATAAAAATACTAAAAAAATTAATTTAAAATAATAAAAACAAAAACACTTTGAAATATCAATACTTTTTTGTTGTTCATATATGCAATTGATGTCATGTGGCATGATGAGATTAGCCAATACAAATAGTAAAATCTCTATTTTTTATTGTTTTTTTGTTAACTGGCGGTAAGTGCTCTGTACGAGCATCACAGGCCATCTAAGCAATTAAATTGAAGCATTGAGCATATCCTCAAGAATCTGATTTTAGTTTGTACTCTCCATTTGACTCATGCTGTCCTGAGGGATATGTATAAAGAGCGGATTTTGTAAAGTGTTTTTTTTATATAGAAAATACAAAAATATTGGAAGATAAAAAATAAAATAAAATAAAAAATCAATTAATAAATTAGAGTTAATTTGTCAGACTTGTAATTCAATTCATGCATCTATACACAACCAGGTGAATGGAGCTTGCTTTTTATATAAATATCAAACAATAAATTTTTACAAAAAAAAAAAAAAAACAGGCGAATTGAGCTTTATATATATAATCAAACAATAAACTTTTTAAAAATAAAATAAGAATTGCACATGAAACTGAAATAAAAAATAACTATTTTTTAAAAAGAGTGATAACAAAGTATGAATCGTTTCTTTTATGTATTAAGTATATTCCAATGACTCCGTGTATCGTCATTTCTGATTGTTCCACCTGGTTCTCATGCCTACTTATCATTTTTAATTAACAAGAAGGAATTGACCGAGGTTTTAAAGATATTGGCCCTAAATTGCAAATAAGTTGATAAAATTAATGGCCTGCAATATTAATACCAGCAACAAAAATCATATCATATTCCCACCTAAGCCGGATCAGATCATGAGACTATCAGTTGATGTCCAGTCAAACTACCTATTTGAAGAACACATTTACATATACAAGGACGAAATGTCTCCATCCTTCCACAGGAAAAAGTGGCTAACCCCATCACTAGGTTAATTAGGTCACTGGATCACCATAGATTAACCAGCATCATTAGCATAAGCTCTGTCAGGTTTTATTTCATAAGCACCCAAAATGTCTGCGCTCTAAGTAATAATTTAGCAATACCTGGACCAACGGAATTTTAGGAGCATACTAATAACTATACGTAGAATCAGCACTAATTGATACCCGAGAAAATGGGCAAAAGAAACCATAGATCACTAAATCAAAGTAGATAAACCACTAAAGGAGATGAGTCTTTCCCACCAACCATCATCACCAATACAGTGACAAGGAGAAAAAAATGAAATTCCTTCAAAGTTGGGGGAGCTTGAAAAGGAAAGACAGGATATACAAGTGAGACAGGAGAGATAAGCAAAATGATTAGATAGTTGAGATAAACATACATTTAACGCAGTAGCAATAGCAATGAAATCATTAGATGGGGGAATGGAATGAGCAGGGAAGCTGTGGATGATTCAGAGGAAGTCCTGCCAGCAATCGCTGGAGCAACCGAAGGTGTCCTAGGGATGCTCTGTTGCTCATTTGTTGGAAGTGGATTTGGTGATTTATCGTTTGGAGGTGGGGCAAGATGCACATCTGCACTGTCACTTGTATCTTGACCTGCAGACAGTAAAGAATAGAATCAGTTTTTTCACAGGAAACAGTTTAGGTTTACAATGGAAGTATTGACAATCCTTTGAAAGAAAATTCGACAGTTAATGAGAGAAATAGAAACTGGGAGGAAATAGAGAGGGAAGTAAAATCCAGTTGTACCAGTATCACCTAAATGATGCATGTTTGGAAAACTCATGGGAAAAGATAAAAGTGGAACAAGGACCTTACCTGGTCCCCTATAGACAATAAATTTCATGTAAGATCTGAAATAGACTAAGGGGGAATTTAAGCACAGATGATCTCTGGTTAAGCACCATTGATTCTTGCTACTTGCTACCAATTAAAGTATCAAGGACACGAGGATTTGACAATAGACTTGCAGGTTTCCAAAGTTGCAATGAAATAACAATATGATAAAGCTGCTTAGCTAGTGTAACTAACAAAAATAGCAAAACCTGAAGAAAAATTCTTCTAAAGACAGAAATTCCATCAAATTTCTTACAGAACCTCCCCTGAAGAAAACTCCATCCAATAATTTATCCAAACGAACACGCGTTTTGAAATATGAACCCAGTAAGAATATTCTAAGAATATGATTCATTGTATTTAGAAACATTATACTTTAAAACAATGAAATAGAATTCTCCATAATTAAACCAAACAATATCACAGTATACTTACAACTGGAATTAGACCAACCCAATTTCAAATTCTCTATGTCAAAAACCATGTGGTAACCAGTCATGAAGTTTTCTGCAATTTATGTCAACCCAGTGTCACTATAGCATGATGGTTAAAAGGCATAAGCACGCAAATCCAACATGCAGAGGAGCATACTCACGTCCAATAATACCATAACTATCATCTGTTGGCTGGAGACCTAGACAGTACATTGTAAATCCCTGTACAACATAACATTGTGGGATGAGTTTTTTGCAGCAAGTCACCGCATGAAATTCTAAAAACTACAGGCCAAAAATGAATGGTAGAATATATAGTTTATGCCTAGAGCTAAAGAAACAAAGCAAAGTTTGTCAAGTAAATCTCAGAAGTAAAGCTGAATAATTTCAGTAAAGCCAGATGCATGTATTGGGAGATATTACTTTTTTTAACTGCAATAGAGATTAGAGAGTGACAAAGGGACTATCTTGCTGGAAAGTTTCACTTTACCTTCCTTGCAGCCAATACATTTTTGTATCACAAGTTCAGATTCCAATAAATAAAAAGCTTAAATCAGCTCATACCTGATGGTGCGAAACAGAAAATGTGGGATTATGAACTACAAAGTCCTGGTTCCTTGGGAATTTAAGTTGAATGGCGGGAATGTTGTGTAATTCCTGTGAACTGTCCAGCAAAACAACACCCAACAATCAGTTTCCTGAGATACAGGATAAAATCTCACAAACTTTCAAAAACTCTTCACCCTAACCTGGCATTATAGCAATAGTCCCACAGGCCTTCTTGCAAACTAAATCTTTGAGCGTTCATTTGTTTGTCAAACTGTACCAATAAACAAATAACAACTTAGCCAAATAAAAAGAAAAACTTAGATAATGCAAAACGTGGACTAAAATATGCACCTCTGACACAAGTTCATTATAAACTTCACTTGGAAGATATGTGAAAGACGAACCGCTGTCAACCAATGCTTTGAACCCAGATCTCTTAAGACAAGAACTACCAACACAATAAGATTCCACCCCGACACAGTAAGCAACACTGAAACAGTTAGCAAACTAAATGCAGTAAGAATTGCAGGAATAGTAAGCATTATCAAGCCATCTAAGACAAGTCAAAACACATTTAAAAAAGGGTTGGTGCAACTGCCATACTAAGATCCTTGTATTGGCAAAAATGGTGTTGACTGTTGGGAGGCATGCCCTCTATCACCAAAAAGAATCCTCCCAGAATCATTCTCTTCAAAACAGAGCGAAAAACAATTTTGAATTAATCCAGCTTTAGCAAGCAAACTGGGGACAGAAATGTCTCCAGGTCCCAATCCCATAACACCATCTGGAGCAGCTCCATCGAAATAGCTCCCACTTTGCTTCCTACCGCACCTACATTCCAATAAAAGCAAACAGTAAAACCTCCATGTCCAATCACCATGAAGAACCAAAGTACAAGATTAAAACAACACAGCACCCTAAAACAACAGGAGCTTGAAACATTTTCCGAGCCGTGTGATCACCGACTGATGCCAGATGTAATTTATCCTCAACCAAAAACCCAGCACTTGATGTATTTTCGAAATCATAATAATTAACAATGTAAGGGCAAGGATCCTTGGGGCTTTTGCAATTCGAACTCCATTCGCATAACTGGTGATCACAAGGTAAGCGCCTGCTTGTGCTTGATAAAGATGGACTATACTCGCTTAAGTCTCTATCCTGCATAATAACAGGGGCACCTGCCAATCAATCATTCTAATAATTAAACACCATAAACCTCTTGTCCAATTTTCTCTCTTTTTTTTTGTTTTCTGATTATTATTTTTTTTTTTGAAAACTCAGTTAACATGTAAAATTAAAAAAAAATTCAGTTATGGATTGTGTACCAGAGAAATATTGTAGTAACTGGCAGATAGAGGAGCACATTGAATACAATCACATGGGACCCATAACAAATCACTACCAGCATCCAATGCAACTAAAAACGACACGTTTGGTGTGCCGATATCTATCCATGTATAATGCAACCTATATACAAAAGAATATTTAAAATTAATAATATTGAAATTTATTTAGGAGTTTTTTTTTTTTTTTTAATTTTGACTGACCAGTCAAGTTCGTTTCCGAAGAAGAGAGCTTGGCTTCCTTGAGAAGGAAACAGCAACTGATTTTTCTGCGACCCGAGCTTCATTCTCTGTCGTTTCAAGTCGTTACCTAGTAATAATTGAAAGTACTCAAAACTGTACCGTTCCGGCCACAAATCACCACTCGCATTGCCCTTGCGCGAGATCGATAACGATTTTGCCTCGTCGGAGAAACGGTGTATCAGCTTGGAGGAAAATGTGAGCCCAGCTGAAGCTTCAAACTGACAGCATAGCAGCACCACTACCACCAAAACAACCACGCGATCACACTCCATCGTGTGATTAATAATAGCAATAATACAAGAGTTTGGGTTTCTGTAGAGTGAAAACGAGAAAATGAGGAATGAAAACGAGAAAATGAGGAATGTAAGTTAAGGGAGCGGGTGCTAATTTGCGCTGGGGGTGCAGTGCGGGTGTTTGTGAGATTTAACTTTTAAAAGTTTAAACCCAGGATTTGAAGCTGCTAATAATAATAATAAGAATAATAATAATAATAATAGTGATTGGATGGGGGGGGGGACGTGGAAAAGGTGGGTCGGCGCCAGTAAGAAGTCAAAAGGTGAAATGATAATTTTGGAGGAGGGGGCGGTGAGAGAGCGACACGCCAGGGGTCGTAAATGACGTGTCGAGAAATGAGCAGAGGGGTTTGCTGTTTACACGTGGGATTCTTTGTTTTGTGCTCTTTCCAACGGGAAATGAGCCACACGCTCTTCTCGATGCCTTTTTGGGAGGCAAAGCTGTTGAAAGGCAAGGCTTCTTTTTTTCAGAAATTCTATTTTTTTAATATAAGGTTCAATTAACCCCGACCGATTGACTGAAGGGACCCTGGCCTGCATTATGTAAGGTTCAGTCCAATTTTTGGTTACATATTACTGCCATACCTTAAATTATATCCCCAAATGCATATCACGCTTACATGGGAATATGCTTCTAAAAGCTTTGGTTTGGAGAATAAAAAAAATCCAGAAAGCAGAGGCGTGGCTATACATATTAATTAATTTGTTTGTGGACAAATTCTTTCATGGAACAACGAGCCTTTTCATTAATATTGATTAATTTCTTGCACATATATATGGGCTGGTGCTGTTAGGTGTACTCGCCCGGCCTTGTAATATGTGGGCTTAATTAATATGATCGGGGTTGACCCGTAGCAGAGTCTAAATCACCAATAAAAAATTATTTTCATTATTTTTCTAATCAAATAATATTTTGATTAATTTGTTGCACATATAATACTAATTCTGTTTTTGTCCTTTAATTATTTTAATTTATTTTTCTAATCAAATAATATTTTTTTTATACTGCTAATATTTTTTAATTTTGTCTTCAATCATAATAATAACTCTTACCATTTTTTTATATTTTAAAAATTTTAATTCTTATTGTGACCGAAGCAATTAAATTGCTTGTGGAAAGTAAAAAAGAAATTGTGAATAAATTGACACACCTCCATGTCAAGTAAGTACATGGTTGCCACTGTGGTTGCGGTTACTTTTGAAAATATTTTTCATTTAGAAATTCATTAAAATGATGTTTTTTTTATTTAAAAAAAATTATTTTTGGCATAAGCACATGAAAATGATCTAAAAACACTAAAAAAATTAATTTAAAATAAAAAAATATAAAAAAATATCTTTTTTTCAAAAACGCTTTTGAAAAGCAGTGCCAAACGGTTATTAAGACAAGTTAAGAGTCCTTCCATGTGCACTCGTGTCATCATATTCCATGTCTCAACAACGAACAATTAGTATCTATTTGGAAGTGTGATTGAGATTGCTTTTGAAAGTACTTTTTGTTTAGAAATGCATCAAATTAATGATTTTTTTATAAAAAAAATAGTTTTGATATCAGCATATGAAAATGATCTAAAAACACCAAATTTCAGTAAAAACTCAAACGATTTTTTTTTTAATTTTTTTCAAAAATACTTTTGAAATGTAGTGTTAAACACCCACTTAGAGTAATTTTAAATTTCAATACCAGAATAGGAATGAATAAATAAATAAATAAATTCCAACAAGACAGACCAAAAACATATCGCTAAAAATCGTGTGACCATTTTACTGTCTTAGATGAAGTATTCACCTTATTATGCTTTGATGTATCTATTACTAGTCACCTAATCACGTTTCATTGCGGCCGAAATCATAATTTTTTTCAACATAAAAAAATATATAATCTGAAAAACAGATAAAAATAACAGAAAACCCAAAAAAAAAACAAAAAGAAAGAGGGAAAAATATTGATTTTAAAATGATCACCAACATAAATTAAAATTTCAAGACTGAACCAAATAAAAATAAAACCCCAACAAAAATTAAAAACAAAAATTAAAAGCATAAATGCATAAATACGAGTAAAAAATAAATATTATCCAAGAAAGATCGAAATAACCAAAGGGATTTATACAAAATAAAAAAATTTCAAAGAATAAGGGCCAAAATAAAAAAATAAAAAATATAATTAATTTCAATCGAAGGACAAAATTGAAACATATAAAATCTTGGTACCGAAACAAATAAAGAGATTTAAAAAAAAATGTAGTATAATTTTGTTGAAAAATGTAAAGAATAAGGACCGAAATAAAAAGTAGCATATGTGACCATTTTTAATTGGATGACAAAATTAAAACTTGCAGATCGAAAAAATTAGAGGAACCAAAAATAATCCAAAAACAATGACTGAAATAAAAATCAACATATATAATTAGTTTCAATTAAAGAGCACAATTAAAAACAATTACAATTTTCATTGAAGAAATCAGAAATAAAAACAAAAACAAAAGAACAAGACTGAAATAAAACAACCCAAAACATGAAGGACTATCATGTTTTTTTTCCAGGTGCAAGAGAGAGAGAAAAGTGGGAATAAAAAATTGTTCACGGACAATTTACTGACGACCTTCACACAACACACGTTGTACCGGGAGAAAGAGGTAATGGCGACGCATCAGGTGACATGAAGATCGGACATTTTACACCGCACATAGATACCGCAGGCGTGTGCGTGAAAAACTACGTGTTCGTACGACGCGCCTGCAGTAAATTCAAAATAATAAAAAAATAAAGAATTACCTATACACCTGAACCCAACGATAGCCACGAAAAAACGGACACGAAGTACCACAATGTCCCCAATGCCGGGCCTTCAGTTTTGTCTTTATTAAGGGTATTTTCATAGTTTCATTGTGCACAAATATGTGAATAAACAGAAATACCCCAAACTGGCTCTCGTCTTTTTGTTAGCTTCCGGGGGTAATTTGGTAGTTTCATTGTACATATTAAAACAGGAAATATTAAAAAATCACAAACAATCTAAAATACTATATAACCCTTGAAAATATCCAAAATACCTTCAATACCAAAGATTATTTTTTTTGGCTGGAGGGGTGGCTATGGTTTGAATAAATGCCGCACAAAAAAAGAAATTAATTATGGGAAAGCACTATAGCAATTCATAGTGTTTTGTGCCAACAACTACAAGCTAAGGTGTTTTTCCCATACCATTTATATTATAAGTGATTTATTTATTTAATTTTCAATTTAATTCTTATTTTCTTATATGTCATTGCGGTTTTTTTTTATATCAAACTTAATAAAAATTAAATCAAAATTATTGATTAGATAAAATTAAAATTTTTTGGATCAAAGTAAAGTTCACACCAAAAATTTAAACTTTAAGAATTATATATATCAGTCCCCTCAATAATATCATTATGTCAATTTCAACCACCAAAATAGTTGATTTTTATCAAATAATTTTCAATTTAATTCTTATTTTCTTATATGTCATTACGATTTTTTTTATATCAAACTTAATAGAAATTAAATCAAAATTATTGATTAAATAAAATTAAAAATTTAAGTATCAAAGTAAAATTCACACCAAAAATTTAAACTTTAAGAAGTATATAAATTCGTCCCCTCAATAATATCATTGATGTCAATTTTAACCACCAAAATAGTTGATTTTTATATTAAATAGTTTAATTTGATGAGCGGAATTCACAGTAGGTGTTTTTTTTTTACTTTTAAAATGCCTAAAAACATATTTAAGCATGAATATATTTTTATTTCAGGTTTTAAGATGATTTTTTGGGTATTTTAGATCATAAGTATTTTTTAGATGTTTTTGATTTCTCACTAGATGTAATAAAAAAAATAAAAGCTCAACATATGGACCGTAATGAAATGCGCTAGGTGAGCTAGCATTGTCGAACCCAACAACATCTAGTATATTTCTTTTAAAACAAATATATATATTTTTAAATCTTTTTAAATTAATATTTTTTATATGTTGTTTTGTTTTTTAAAAAAATCTATTTTTATATTTAAAAATAATGGACCTATTATTTCTGCAATGTAAAATATCTATTCAGTATCAACACACCTTTTATTCGTGTCGCTTTCTTCTCCTTCAATTTCTTCGCTTGGTTCTCAGCTTGCAGCAAAGGTAAATCCTTTCTTTATTTTTACTCACTAGATCCATATAATGCACATCTGAAAGATATTTCTGCTGCTTTTTTTTATATTTTTTTTTTATACCTTTGGCTCAATTATTGATCTGGGTTTTGCTATTCTTTTTAACTGGGTAAAATCAGTTTTAATGTTGTAATTGCAGTTTTGGGGTAGTTTTGGATCAGTGGACAGTGATTGACCTGTTTGTGTTTCTGTTAAAAAACGAAACAAAGAAGTGTTAGCTAGTTTATGCCTTATGTAGAAGGGTGATGGAATCTGTTGATGTTGCTTTCTTATAGAATTTTGGCGGTGTGTTTTGACTTGAATTGTTCATGCGTTTTCTTTATTTTATGAATATTTAATTATTACTTTTTTCCAGTGAATTGTTCAAGTGTTTCATTCAACACTGTTCTCCTCGTATAAATGCTTGTTTTTTTCCACTGTTGCTCGTTCTGGTTTCTGATTCGGTGAAGTGTAAGTATGCTCCCCTTTTTTTGCAGCATATGCCAAGTTCATAATTGCTGTTGCTAAGCTGAGGGTTTCGTGATGGGTGGTGTTTTGAGTTTAGCTAGAACAAGCGAGTATAATGAGGTGTTAAATAATGGAAGCTGCAAGAGGCAAAAGACATCCTCAATTTTTTATGATGAGGAAAGCCCAAGATTGATTCCATTTCTTCCTGATGAGTTGTCAATCCAGATTCTTGCTAGAATCCCCAGATGTTGCTACTTTAATCTGAGGTTGGTGTCACGCAAGTGGAAGGAAACATTTGAGAGTGCTGAGCTGTTCAAAGTAAGAAAAGATTTTGGATCAACAGAAGAGTGGCTGTATGTATTGATAAAGGATGAAGCAGATAAATTATCATGGCATGCTTTGGATCCTTTGTCAAGAAATTGGCAGAGATTGCCTCCAATGCCAAATGTTGTTTGTGCAGATGAATCTAAAAGGGGACTTTCTGGGTTTTGGTTGTGGAATGTGGTTGGGCCAGGCATTAAAATTGCCGAAGTCATAAGGAGTTGGCTTGGGCAAAAGGATACGCTGGATCAAATGCCATTTGGTGGTTGTTCCATTGGTGCTGTTGATGGATGCCTCTATGTGCTTGGTGGGTTCTTTAGAGCTACCACTGTGAAATGTGTCTGGCGGTTCAATCCAATCTCAAACGAATGGAGCAAAATGACTTCCATGTCTACAGGTAGAGCTTACTGTAAGACAAGCATTTTAAATAACAAGCTATATGTTGTTGGGGGGGTTAGTCAGGGCCAAGGGAGATTGACTCCTCTTCAATCCGCTGAAGTTTTTGACCCTTGCACGGGTACATGGTCTGATGTCCCAAGCATGCCATTCTCGAGAGCTCAGTTAGTGCCCACTGCCTATTTGTCTGACATGCTAAAGCCTATTGCCACTGGGATGACTTCCTACATGGGAAGATTATTTGTGCCTCAAAGTTTATACTCATGGCCATTCATTGTTGATGTTGGTGGGGAAATATATGATCCCGAAACAAATTCATGGGCTGAAATGCCATCTGGCATGGGAGAAGGTTGGCCTGCACGGCAGGCAGGTACGAAATTGAGCGTGGTGGTAGATGGTGAATTGTATGCATTTGATCCGTGTACTTCTGCAGACAGTGGTAAGATTAAGGTATATGATCAGAAAGAAGATACGTGGAAAGTTGTCATTGGGAAAGTCCCTGCTGCTAATTTTACAGAATCCGAATCTCCATATCTGCTCACAGGTTTGCATGGAAAGATTCATGTCCTCACAAAAGATGCCAATAGAAACATTGCAGTTATGCAGGCTGACGTGCAAGACAATTTGGGTTCCCCACCGAACTCAACCTCTGTTTCCGCCGAGTCCTTGCACGAGCATCCTGACTCATCAGAAACAGTTGTTTGGAAGGTCATTGCCAGTAAAGGTTTTGGGTCTGCTGAACTTGTAAGTTGTCAAGTTCTTGATATATAGGGCTACTTCGATTAGTGTTTTATTCAAGATATTGATGTGTATTAGAACCGCACAACTGACCAAGTACTAGAAATTGGAATTTGGTATCTGCTCATCAAGATGGCTTCCAATTGTATTCGTATTATTACATCTGTTTGAACTGCCTGACAAGACAGGTATCCGGATGTTTGCGAACTAAAGGTGTGGTATAGGTACATATGAAGATATCAGCCAGTCTGTCACGTGTCATTTTCAAAGTTGAATGTGGTTTTCTGCATCTAAAGTCACTCACTCGTGCTGCCAATTTTCTTCTCTGGAGAGTTGGACTTGTGAAGTTCAAAGGTGAGCAGTAGCCATAACATTCAACTATTAGGATGTGGAATAACGTCTTGAATTGTCGAGTTTACAACTGTAATTTTTCTCAATCTGTCCATAGATTTCGTGTAATAAATAAATATATACGTCCCTACCAAATACCAAAAATAATAATCCAATACAATAAAAGAGAGCGTCTGCTTTGCTTGGTGCACCGTATGAAGATCTTGTGTCCTTTTTTTATTTATTTAATTTTTTTTTTTGGTGGTTTCCTACCTTGGTACCGTTCCTGCTTTACAATGTCTTTCCTGCCCATCTTCTTCAATCCATTTGTCCATACCGTTCTATTTATGCACATCAGCTCTAACACAAAAGATTCAATGGAAGCCACGCGAATTCTAACTTCCTGAGCACCGCAACCCTATCCGCATTTCTATGGGTAGCATAGTAAGAGAAGTAAGTAATCCCTGGTGTAGCTCTTAGATACTTACCAGTTCGAGTCTCATAAATCTTAGGGTACTAGAGATTTATATGATTATTAATTTTAAGACTTGTAAAATTAATTAGGATGCACATAAACTGATCCGGATATCCACTTTAAAAGAAGAAAAAAAAAAAGTAATCCCAAACATATTTCCTCTCCATAAAATTATTCTTAGGCTGGTTTTGTGCCATCTAGACTGGACCCATTTTTCTGAACCGCTAATTAAAACCATCTAAAACCCCCCTAAAATAATTAATTTAAGGAAAAAAATAATATAAAAACTTTTTTGTTAAAAAAAGAATACAAATATAGAAGAATCGTAAAAAAACAACAGCTCAAAAGTAAATGCGGACAAGTTTGTGTTAGGTAATGAAGTGGACAACTTTAATGTCCGATGGCAGACCAGCGCATTCATGGCCTAATTGCATCGTGTTGAAAATAATACCATAGATGCTACGCCTTAGACTTTGTTAACTTTAACAATTTGTTTGGTGTCGTTAAGCTATATATTATTTTTTAAAATGTTTTTTATTTTAAAATAATAATAAAATATTTTTGATATTATCATATTAAAATTATTTAAAAAAATTAATTTTAAAAAATTCAAGATATTTCAAAACTTTGGTTCAACGCATTCCCTCACCTTCTACTTATTACCGAAACTCAGATTATTTGTCAAGATTTTTTTTGTTTTGAAATATATTGAAAATTTATTTAAAAAAAATCATCACATCAAAATCAAAATAACCTAAAAAAACAAATCTTTTCAAAACAAGATTTTGAAGAAAAAAACAGCTCTTAATCGAGAATTGAGATTACCCAACTCATTTAAACTGGCTGTGTGACTGGTTACCAGATTAAGGATTGGTATTCTGTGTCTTCGTTTCAAGGAATGATGCTGGAGTGTTGGCTATGGAGGAACACTTTTTTGTATTGAATCTCCTTGTAGCGTTGATTTCTCGACAAGAATGAGGCCGATCAAGTGATAATCTTTTATCTTTCTAAAATTACAAGAGTAAAAAATAATTCGTTCTCGAAGTCCAGCGAAATTAACTAATTAATCCCCATTACTTTAACAGTTAATTAAGTGAGCGTGCAGGCCGTGTCTGCTGTTATTTCTCACCCATGCAAAAATCAGATCTCTCATCTCTCTCTAGTGGGATCCCACTTGCTCCAACATCTCTCTCTATGATGCTTCCTCCGAATTCAACGACTAAATGGGCAGCAAATGGGATGGAAAAAAACAATAGTTTTCGTTTCATCTTAATAAGACAACATGTATTGTCATTGTCTTCTATTATTTTCTATTTTTTTTGTTTATATTGTGCCCTGAATAGTAGTGCAGAGAAAAAAGCACAGTCAAAAACATTATCCAAATGAGGAATAATTAAAAACAAGTTTGAAGCAACAAAACTGAAGTGTCCTTTTCGATATTCTTTGAGTTGCATTTATTCAGTTAGATTCAGGTGAAACAAACAGAACTCCGATTCTGAAAGTTTCCCATTCCATCTGTTTCTTTCTACATCAAGAAATTCAATAACCAGCCTCTCCTTCGTTCTTTGGGCTGCTCTCATTCTTTTCTCACCATTCACCAGCATCCCTCTTGTTGTAGCATCAAGAAACGGAATCTTGGGGATTCAAAAGTGCATTCTCAAGTGAAAAGCACGCTCCTTTTCAATCACAATCAGTTGAAAGATTGCTTCTTTCTTGGATTCCGAGGTCAAAGTCAATACATTTGATCTGGGTTCTTGGTGCTTTGTTTTTTAGATAGTGCAGCTCTTATTCACCGTTTCCTTTTCAAAGAGACTTTGTAGTGAAGGATACGTACGTGGAGTTTAAAGGGTGTTCTCTTTTGTTTTGGGAATTCGTAGAAATCATTATAGAGGTGGGGTTTCAGTAAGAGATTCGTCAATGGCAACATCAGCTTTGATCGAGCTAAGATTCAGGCTACCAGATGGCAATGACATTGGGCCAAACGAGTACAATGAAGCAGCCAATGTGGCGACTCTTAAAGAGCATGTAATTGAGCAATGGCCAAAAGGTTACAAATCTTTTTCACCTTTATTACTTCTTAACTTGAATGCTTCTTGAATTACTTGTACTATCTATGTGTTTTGCCTCTTCGATTATTATTTTTTACTCTGTTTGATGCTTATACTTCTTGTTTTTTGATTCATTGCTTCGAAACTGAAATAGCTTTCATTTTCTAAGGATTTATTCTTGTTCTTTATGATTGTATGTTTCTAGGAATCTTTCATTTTGATACTTCTTATGTTACCTTGTAGACATTGAGTTCATCTTGTTTACCTTCTAATGGCCTTAATGTAGTTTTGCAAGTTACAATTCTGATATTTCTGAGTCTATTGGGACATTCAAGACTCTTGAAGAAATGGAAACCAACTAGATTTAGGTAATTTACTTGCCAAATTGGTTGAACCAAAGAAAATGTAAGTGCTGTTTCATAAAATAATTTGCTGGCTGCTGAAGGGAAACCTGATGTCAAGAAAGGATGATGCTGTCCTTGTTAGTACTTGCTGTACATTTCAAGTCATTTGTAGCTGACAACAAAATCCTACCCTGTGGTTTCCGGTATATGTATGAAATAGAACGAGAATGTTCACAATGCCAAATTTGAATGTTGAAGTTTGTAATTTTTGGCTTTTCCATTATAATGGATTAATCTAAACCTGTATTATTGTAATATTTTAAAGCCTCCTATTAATTGGCAAATCTCTCTCTCTCTCCCTCTCTTTTTTCTCTTCAGTTTGCACTTGTACAAATACGGACAAAGGGTAATCATTTGGAAAAGGCGCGTATAGAAATCTTTCTTGCCCCAAATCTTGAAATGTTGTGTGGTTTAGTGTGATTACCAAATTGTATATTAATGTCCAATTGACCTGCATTTTCTAATATGATCCTGTCTCACTTAACAGACAAGGAAAATGGCCCGAAGACTATAAGAGATGTGAAGCTTATATATGCTGGACATGTACTGGAAAACCATAGAACACTTGCCGAGTCCAGACTTCCTGTCGGTGATCGTCTCGCCGGTGTAGTCACCATACACGTTGTTCTGCGTCCTCCTGGCACACAGATAAACAATGGTCGGTAATCCATGTAGCATGCTGCAGATAGTATTTCAGAATGTGCTTAAAAAATGCATCTGTGTGGATTATGAAACTATATTACTCATGATAACTATTCGTGAATTTTACCTTGTATTACCACTGTGAATTCATTGATGTCTCATTTAAAATTCCACTTTAAACAGCATCCAAAGGGTTTGCTTGAAAAACAATGGATTGAATGAATAGTCTACTCAGCACCCGAAGAACTAACACTCAAATGTATCTTTTACAGGAGATCAGCGTGTTGATGTTGAATGGAGGGAGGGTTGCTCATGCTCAATCTTGTAGTTGCAAGAAAGAAAATTTTCAGAAGCTGCTTCAGTTAGTATTGGAGCCTCTCATGTGCAGTGTTTTAGACAGTAAATGAGGTGCAGTAAAACATTTCAGGAACTCCAAATTTCTAGTGGTTTTAGAAACAGAAAACTTGAAAGTCCACAACCAGCATGCCCTCTTTCATCTTTTGGTTTTCTGGGGGGGGGGGGGGGGGGGGGAATCTGTCATTGTGGATTAGAAGTTTAGCTGATATACAGGACTTATCCTTCCAACAGAAAGGAAAGAGGGGGGAAAGAAAGTAGAAGCGCTTGCAAAAGAATTTATGATTTTGCTTTGATCTGTCACTGCCTTCTGAAAAGGTACAGCATGCGATTGTTCACACGATCAATAAATTTTGACAGATATCCACGCTGGATTGAGTCCAACTTTTTATAATTTCATTTGGTTTAAGGAGGCTCTAGTCTAGTGGCTGCTTTTATGATTCGCATTGCTAGGCTAGTGCATGTATCAAGTGAAGTTGTAGCTTTACCAAAGGTCACTTAATCATGAAACCTGTTCAAGAATGGCTCCTGCATGCTCCGGCACCTAAAGGAAAACATCATGAATTAATGAAAAGGCACAACTGGTAGAGTGGAAGGGAAGACATAGCAACGGGGAGGAATTGGTTCGTGGCATTTTGCTAGCTTTTTGAGTGGAAAACCAAAATTGGTTTTGCTGATCAAATAATTTGATTACTATACAATATAATGAATTACAGCACAGAGAAAGAGGTCATAATTTTATACGAACTATATACCTTATGATGCTAACAACCAGCAAAACACGATTTTAATTACAGAAGGTGCAACTGCTTCTACGCTTTTGGCATCCCATTGCAGGCTTGTCGTATTTGAAACTTGATTGATGCCAGCTAATTAGCCAGAAAATAGCAACCAGCAATCTGCATAATTAATTTATCACGGCAGTATGGGGATATGAACTTCTGAACTCCATAAATGGGATTTCTGAGGCTTCGTAGAAAAGGCACTAAAGGAGGCTTTTAAAGATGGCCACGAGGAATGGTCCCCATGGAAGGCTGATGAGGAGCGGTCTACGTATAGGGCTTTCTTTGATGCCGAGCATTCTTGAGAGTCATCATGAGCTTGTGTCTCTCACCCTCAACCTCTGCAAATTGAAGGCTTAGCTGGGAATAGCGGTCATGCATCTCTTTTAGTTCAGTCTCCATGGAGGTATAGCTTCCCTTTAGTTCCAGCATGTCCTTAATCAACTCATTGATGTCTCTAAAGCTTTTGAATATGGCTTCCTCATCACGGTGTTGTTTCAAGAAAGAACTGGAGCAGAATGGGAAAATTTTATATTCGTTAGCTTTCTTTTTAGAGGTTTTATCTAGTGTATAGCATCACCGATTATAGGTTTCACATGAGGGCGGATTCTTCAAAAAAATATGTGAAAATTTCATCCCTATCATTCTTGAAAAAGTTTAACCATCTACTGTGCAATTTAGTGCAAAGCAAATGGATAAGGTTAGAAAGAGAATTTTCTACGTTTCTACCATTGCCAACAGGAATTCTAGTGTCTCAAGTGTTTTCACAGCTGGATTGAGTGGCATACCTCTGGAAAAGGATGCTTGATCTTTTCTTTGCTTGCAATGCTTCAGCAAGCTCAATTTCTAATGCAAGCACCCTCTCTAGAGCATTTCCACACCCTGAGAATTCATTGAACAAGGGGAACATGGTTCCTAGTTCTTCATTGGCCTGAGCAAAGAGTAGAAATTTAAGTTACCAGATGAAGAGAGCTATTACACTTAAAGGTACGGATAGCAACTAACCTACCTTCTGTAGCTTCATAAATTCACTTTGTAAGCCCGGAAACTTTTGGTCAAAATCATTATCATCTTGCAGCAGAAGTGAATTCTCGTTTTTCATCCTTTCTAACTGCATGCAAAAGAGAGAGAAATAGAAGTTAGCTTTGCAAATTTACATTTATCAAATGGATCTAATGCTATCTATAAGACATATGTTCCATTTCTGCGCATAAGAATAATTGACAGATGAGCAATCTGGAGGCATCATCTCCCTGTGCTTTGGAGTGCAGATATGTTCACCTGATTACTCAAGTGGTCCATGCTAGACTTTAAACTTTCAGCTCTGAAATGATCATTGATGATAGCTAAATGCTTCATGTCAATATGCGGCAACCTGTCTTGATTTATGAGTGCAGAAGTTTTAAGCCCATTCACACTTGATACACGAACATCCTGATAAGCAATTACAAAAATAAATGGTTAGAGGAAAACCTCTCGACATTGTAAATTTTGCAATAGAGAGGTCGAAGGATAATGATTGCAAAATTACAATTTTCTTTACAGAAATTCAAATAGTTTACTAGCTCACACCAAAAGATATGATAAATTTCAAACCATTGATTATCAATAAACAAGAATTTCAAGGAAAAATTTAAAAGATACTTAATTCTTTATGAAACAAAAACCACTAGGAGAATATAGCACAGATATCTGATCACAATTATGTTATTTTGAGTACTATTTTCTTCTTTTATTCAACAAGTTCAAAAATTAAGCTACATTATTTTTCCACTGGAAAGTAACAAGACTTCAGGGACAGCAAAGCTCGGACTTTTGAGACAGGAAGCAAAGGCTTGTTTTTGATAAAGCCTAACCAAATATGAAGCAAGTGAAAAGGATGGATACAGGTACACTTATAGCATCCAACAAATTCTAAATGTGTATGTAACATGATTCATTTAAGAAAGACTGAAATCTCTTCTCAATTTATGATAGGGCAGATAAATATATGATACCATGAACTAATCAAGTATATATTTAATTATCCTCTTGAAATAACATAATCGAAATTGAGATATACTGAACAAATTTTCAATAGCACAACCGCCAAGTTTTTGTTTCATTGATTACCTGCCCAGGTTGCCCATTCATGAGTGTGCTTGAATGGCCTGCTCTGTCAACAGAGGCAAGGAATGCATGTTCTGCTTCTTCACAGTTCCTCGAACTATGTCTCCCCAAACACTTCTGGTTTGGATCCCCTGTTGGACCATTCAAAGGGACCATGTGTGCTCTTTTTCTTTCATAGCTTGAAGCATCAATGACTGAATTTTTGTTGTTGGAATTTCTGGTAAATGACTCATCAGAAGACGAGCAATCCACTTCGCAGGATCCATCATTTTGTCCGGCTTGCATGTCCACTTGTAATTTGGAATTCTCTAGCAATTCTTTCATTTTAGTAAGTTCAACAGCAATTTTTGACTTCTCCTTGTTGCTTTCTTCCAAGGCAGCTTCGAGTTTTTGTTTTTCTTCCTTGCAGCACTCAAGACTCATTAACGAGCATTCCATTTCAGCCTTCATCAGGTCATAAGCATTCACTTTTTCACGTTTGTCAGAAAGTACAAATTGTAACTCCGCCTCCAATTCCAAGATTCTCATTCCCAGTTCTTCATTTTTCTTCAGATGAGAAGCTTCAGATTTCTTCCCATTCTCAATTTCATCAATGGCATCTTGTAATTTCCATAGCATCTCTTCACTGTGCTTTTTGGAGATGGACAGCTGCTGCTTCTGTTCTTGCAGCCTTGTTTCGCACTGCTCTTTGATAAATGCAATTCTCAAGGACTCTTGCATGGCAACTGGTGGTCCTTCAGGCTCTCTTTTTTCACGAGCCTGGATACATTCAGCATCAGCTTTGTCTTTGAGCTCTTTCATATGGACAGACAAGTTTGTGAATTCTTCAGTCTTCAAAATCTGATCAGAAAGCCTCTGGTTCAGCTCATTGCAGTGCTTCTGCAGCATCACGAATTCAACATAGTATCCTTCAAGGGAGATGATCTGAGCTTTCTGTTCATCCAATTTTGCTGTAAGTACTAGAAATTTTACTTCCAGCTCAACCTTAGAGAACACCAGATTATCAATCTCTTCTTCAGAGATCACCACCAAACACTTCAGCTTTTCAAACTCTTCAGAATGCTGAGCTTTATCCTCAACATAGCTAAGCACAACATTTTGAGAATTATTTTTGGATTCCTCGAGCTCAGCTCTTTTTGTCTCGACAAGTAACTTGTTTTCAGCAATAGAAGCCTCTAGCTCAGATTGAACAGAGTTCACATTTGTCAACAGCCTTGCATTATCTTCCATGTATTGTGTTTCACTTGCAAGACAGCGATTAAGGATGATTTCCATGTCAATATGCTTCTTCTCAAGTTGGGCAAAGTGTCTATCTGAGGAGTTCAGTTGCTGAAGAAGCACTTCAACTCCGCCCTCGTATTGAGTCTTTGCAAAACTGAATTGAACATCGGCAACTATTAAACATTTGTGCATCTCAGACAACTGAGTTTCGAGGGTGGAAGCTTCTTCATGAGCATTTTTAAGACATTCCTCTGACTGCAACAAAAGTTGGCAAACTCTTGACTTCTCAGATTCTAGATCCGACACCAACTGTTTGAGATGAGTCAATTCAGACTTGTGGAGGTCAAACTGGCACTGCTTCTCGTTTAATTGGGAAGTTGGATCTGTTATTGTACTCTGTAACCTCTCTCGCATGCTTCTCTCATCATGAAGCTCATCATTCAGAGATTGCAAACTCCCTCTTAAACTGATCAGATCTGAAGCAAGTTGGGCAGACTCCTCAGTTTTATCCTTCAAAGACACCATCAAATCTTGCTTTTCATCTTGCAAAGATTGCAGGCATTCTCTCAGACTGTTAAGCTCTGATGCAAGCTTGGCAGATTCCTCTGTCTTATCCTGCAAAAGTGCCATCAAACCTTGGTTTTCATCACACAAGGATTGCAAACTCTCCTTCAAAGTGTCCAGCTCTGATGCAAATTTGGAAGCTTCCTCGGTTTTATCCCATGAAGATGTCATCAAAGCTTGTTTTTCACCACGCAGAGATTGCAAACTTTCTTTCAAACTGTTTAGCTCCAAAGCAAGCTTGGAAGAGACCTCCTCTTTGTCCTGTGAAGATGCTATCAAAGCTTGGTTTTCATCATGAAGAAATCGCAAATTTTCTTTCAAACTAATTAGTTCTGATGCAAGGTTGGCAGCTTCCTCAGTTTTATTCCGTATAGTTTCCATCAGAACTTGGTTTTCATCATGCAGAGTTTGTATGCTATCTTTCAAGTTGCTCAACTCTGAAGCCAGCTGAGCAGACTCCCTGTCTTGCGAAGATGCCATCAAAGCTTGGTTTTCATCATGCAGAGATCGAAAACTTCCTTTCAAACACTTGAGTTCGTATGCAATCCTGGAGTACACCTCATTTTTATCCCGTATAGATGCCGTCAAAGCTTGGTTTTCTTTCATCAGTTCAGCTGCAGTCAGCTTAGTCTTATCAAGTTCACTAGCGACACTATCTAATACCAAGATTTCTTGGCCAAGGTCCCTGTTTTTAGAAATAAGTTCTTTCAACTGAACTGCCAAATGATCAAAATCAGAAAAAAGTTCATTGTGCTGCTGTGCACGTTTTTCTTCAATTTCAGGGCTAACCTTGAGTTTGTAAGCAATACCCTCAATGTCCAACTGAAGCTTCTGCACCAAAGCATTCGACACATCTAATTTATCCACCATGTTCCTTATATCACATTCAAACTTCTGTTTCAACAATGCAAGCTCTGATTTAGCTGCAGCAATGGACACTTGTGCTATATCTCTCTCATGCACCAGACCTTTCTTCTCTTCCTTTAGCTGGAGAATCTTACCACGTGAATTATGCTGAAGCTCTTCCAATTGCTTCATGACACCGGTTAAATCCATGGAGTCTGAATTGTGATAGCCAGATTCACTAGAAGGCAGTCCATTGATACTTTTGTCATAGGATGCCAGCAAGTTCTGCAACTTACTCTCCATAAAACTGACTAAATCCTGCAGTTTTTCCTTCACAGAAGCCAGATCATCAAATTCACCACTCAAAGTTTTCAATTTTTCCTGCAAAGAGAAGATCTCATTTTGAAGTCCACAATTTTCTAGGGTTTTCTTCTCCAATAAACACGCGAGCTCTGTTTTCTCTGCAACACAATTCTCATACATGCTCTCATACTTTCTGCATTGCATCACTTGAGACTCCCATTCAGTAATCTTCTGCAAAAGAAGGTGATTTTCGCAGGTGACATTTTGCAAATTTGTTTCCAAAACTTGGTTTTGTTGAGCCATCTCATTGCACTTGGCAATGCAGGTAGCTCTATGCTCATTTAAGGCATGAACATCATCCAATGCAGAATGCAGCTCCTGTGATATTAACCCCTTTGACTCGGTTGAAAGCTCTAGCTGCCACACAAGTTCGTTTATTTTCTCTTTCATGCATTTGACATCATTACTGGCTTCAAGCAAAGTTTCTTGTAGAACCTTTGAAAGTACATCCAAGTATAGATTTGAAAAATGCATTTCACAAGCTTCTTCTTCAACCTTCCTGTAAAGCCCTTCCTGCAAATGTAGGGATCTTTTCAAGTCATCTAAAAGAGTATCACAACCCAACTGCTGTTTCTTTGTCCCAGCAAACTGATTTTGGAACTGAAAGAGCTTCCCCATATGAACTTCCCTTGAATCAGATCTCTGGTTGTCTGTGGTTACTTGGTTTCCTTCGAAGCCTGATTGTGAACAATCTACAAAAGCTTGCCGGATGAGGTTCTCATTAGTTTTGAACATAGACAAAACCTGAACTGAGAGCAGTTCCAAGTCCCCTTGTAACTGGCCAACAGCAATAGAGTAATTCAGGTGTGCTCTTCTGAGCGCTGCCTCTGAAGTAACAGCCCTTCTTTCAAGTTCCTTGTTCAGAGAATCCAAATCATGTTTGTCTTCAAGTCTTGATAGCTGGTCATTCAGATCTAAGCGCATTGCCTCCATCTCTGCCTTTGTGGATGAAATTGTATACAAGCAAGTAGCATGCTCATTTCGGAGATTCTGCAACTCCCCCTGCATACGCCTCTGATTTTCCTCAAGCTCCTGGACGAGAGCTTCATAGTAACACTCCATCTGGTCCATTTTCTTCGCAAGGCTCTCTCGTTCAGATTTTGATTCATCCAACTCCCTCAGAAGTTCAAATATTTTTTCTTTCATTGCATTGGTAGTATCTATAGAGTCAGTCTCATGAGAAACCATGCCAGGAATATTAAGACAATGAAGCATGCCTGGTTCTGATTGATACAAGTCCACATCAGACCCTGATTCACTTACAAACTGGACATTCTTACGTGCACTCATTTCTTGGATCTCCTTCAAGCTATATCCTTCAGAAGGTACCAAGTGGATGCTGGAAATTGGCAGCTCTGTTGCTCGCTTGAGATTCTGCAGCAGGCCAAGCAACTCCTCTATGTCTGAACTAAGGAATCTGAAATCACTTTCATGGTATCCCAAGCATGCCTTATTTTGTAGCTCTTTTATCTTATCTTCCATGGGTAAAAGCCCATTTAGCCATCTGAGTTGCAGATCTTGAAATCTGTGATCCCGTCTGGGCTCTGTAGCATTTCTGCTGCTAAATGAAGGGGATAACTGAGAAACCTTTAGCTGGTCAAGTTCATTTTTCAACTTTGAACACTCCGACTTCAATATGGACACCTCTTCTCCAGAAGCAATCTCAGCAGCAAGCTGCTTGGCAAATTTTTGGGCTTCGTAACCTATTTCATCAGCATGACCCTGTATGGGGCTTACCTCCTGTCTAAGCTCAAGAATAGATGACTCGGCCACTTCAAAGCTTCCTCTAAGTCTACCATTCCCTTCATGTGCAGCTGCCAAGTCATTATCTGCACAGTAGTCTGAACTCCAGGCATGAACCCAGTCATTTGTTCCCTGTGCCAAAAATCGATGATCAGAAAGATCCCCTTTCTCCAGCTGAGGACTCTGGCCAAGGGAAGGTCCAGTTAAGTCACCAGAGACGGTGCTCTTAAGGCTATCAATTTCATGTGTACTGGAAGTATCATTCTTCTCTGCATGTAAACTCTCTGAGGTATTGGAAGAGCCATCAAAGCCAACAGCCGAGTCTTCATATTCTTCGTTTGATCCCACCTCTTGTTTGAGTGAAGCATGGTCTTTAGATTTGTCTTTAAATCTAAATCTGATACTTACCTATAAATCCGGCCAAAAAACAAATAACCTTGTTATTGATTGGAATCACGATGAAAGAGGACCTTTTTGTTCATAGAGAAACACTATGGCAACAGAAAAAGGACTTCAAATATAAATATGAAGTTGCTCTGTTCACAAGGCAACTCAAAAGGTACCAATAGTACATACATGCACCCTTCCTCAAATTCTATAACTGCATCAACTCGGTTATAAATCAACACAAAAAAATAAAAGCACCCCACTGATATAAAACAGATCTTATTTTCCAACAGCTGATCAACATAAGGCATAAACAACACGCAAAATTTGAACTAATAGTTTCAAGAGGAAAATGTGCAAGCAAGAAAATGTAGCAAATAGTCAGGTAAAAGTTACTGACATGGATACAGAAGTTTATATTTATTTACAAGGATATGTCAGCAAGCCACACAAGATTTCTTAAGATTCAGGAGAAATTGAGGAGCCAGTTCACTATGTAAAATATAAGCAGGGATATGTGTACAAAACAAATGACATTACCTTATCTATCTGACCATTGTTAATCTCTTCATGAGATGATACTTTTCTACCAGAAGATTCATTGGGGCTGTTTTGGTCAGTCTGAAATGCCCTTTCTCTGAGTTCCCTCTGCTGCTCAAACTCCCTAAAAACAATTAATTTTTTTTTTTGCAGATAAGTGGTTGAAATCGATAAAGCATTAAGTTTGCATGTTTTTATGGATAATTACCGGAAACCAGTTTTTGAAGTGAGCAGCTGTACAGAGACCTGGAAATGAACACAGAAGGAAAGACATGTTGGAGTAAATGATAAATCTCCAAACAGAAGAAAAATCCTAGATCAGGCCAGAACAAGAAATATCTTAAGAGCAAATGCAATTAGGCTCCCCCAATTATACCATTATATGGCTCAATCAGGAAATATATTATTAAACTAGCTTGCTTAAGACAATTTTATTTAAGAAGGAACATTCAGAATTTCTCACATGCAAAGAAGTTCCAAAATCAGATCCATGAAGAGGCAGGACAGCGACAGATGGTTTTAATGCATCAGCATAATCAGCAAGGTTGATGTTAGCCTCCCCAAGGACACTAGACCGTGATGAACCCTGATGTTAGTCAGATTCAGACCAAATAGAATTAATCTCAATGAATTTACATGAAATAAAGATTGATCTAGTACCAAAATGGCAAGAGACCGCGCGATAAAATAGGGGAGAAAAGATATTACCATTGATATAACAAGCTTATAGACCTTTTCATCATATCGCTTGGTTTTAACATCTTGGAGAAGTCTTGTGCTCTCGTAGATAGGATCTGCCCATTTGCAGACCCCATTTCTTACATTAGCTTTAGCTGTTTTTGCAGTTGCTTTTCCAGAATCAGCAGGAATGAAAGATATAAAAAGTTTATCCCATCCTGATTGAGGAATCTGTATTACATAAAGAGGGATAAGAGATTTAGTGGTTGCAGAGATTACTAAGTTCTGAATAAATAGATAAACAATATTTTCCATCAAGCAGGAAATATGCAATCAAGCCACAGTGACGACAAAGCTCAAACTCAATATTATGCAAAACAGTGACTGGTGTGAGCTACATACATCACCAATTCTGTTAAGCATCAAACAGAACTTCTACAAATCTTAAGGCATTTGGTTTGATTACGGTACAGGGTAATAAACTTCTGTATAATTGAAAATTATCAAAAAAGAATGTTATTTTCTTTTCTTGCTTATATATTCTAGAAAGCTGAATGTTTTTTAAGTATGCCAATCCCCACTCTCAGGGTTTTCACCGAGCCAATGCTCTGATTTTGCAACCTAGATGATAAATACTTGTGCCATTCGCCACTATATCATATTATAAGATAGAATACATGGAATGCAACAATCAGGACATTAATGAATATGTCAGCTAGGTGAATGCACATTTGATTAGCTGATTAGTGTAGCATGCTATTGATTGAAAAGCCTATGTATATGTATAGACAAGTGCGATAGCTATTTACATACACCTAGGTCAATAAAAAAAAATGACGAAGTTATAAAAGCAAATTTTTGCTTGTGTCATGGCGTGATTTAACAAAATTCATCAAGGTAGTAGTAAGTAACAGCAGGCCAGGTATCACATTGTTAAGACCAAATCTTACCTGTGTGGCATGGAACTGCAGCCGAAAGACAACTTTCACTTTAGTCTTCTCAAGCTTCCACTTGGTAATCCTCGACATTGCTGGAAAAGAAAACTAATTTATTATCTGCTGCATCACAGTTCAAACACTGCAAGATCACGCACAATCACCAGGCAAAAAAACAGTATTCACAACTCTGCAACCACTGTGATCCTACAAGTCCCAGAACTAGTAATCATAAACACGCACAAAAATCACCGATGAAAAAAAAAAGCCGAGACTGCAAATTCATGCAGCTTATATCCTTGGGCCAGCCACAATTGGTCAAACTATTTGATCAGGTCAATTGGAGTAAACAACAGAATGAACACCACAGTAACTTGTTTTCCGCCATTTCCTCAGCAACCAAAAGAACATGGGAGAATGGCGTGTTCAAAAAATAAATACCTGGTGCACAAACTTCTCTGAAACGCTAAACCCAAAAGGAGTTCAAAAAAATCCCGCTATTAGAAAAGGCAGCTCCGATCTAAACCCTGTAAAAGAACGCAGAGAATATTTATCAAAAACTCAAGAGCACAAGCCGACAAATAAGAACCAAATGCACCACCCACTCCAACAGTGAGAAGACCTACAGGAGAGAACGATAGAGTAAAAGAGAATCCAAAACCAAATGTTGAAAAAACTGCACCCTTTTTCAGCCCATTACGCTATTAAAAACAAATCACCCTTTTTTTTTCTATTCCAACTAAAAGCCAAAAACAAGAGCTAAGAACAGTGGAATAAATTTACCCGATTGGACCTTGAAAAGAAAACAGAGAAGAGAGAAAAGACCAGGATATGCACAAAACAGAAAATGCAGGCAGGGGGAATCCAAGTGAAACTCGAGATTCAGTCCATACATTTTTTCTTAAAAAAATAATAAAAAAAAAAAAAGATGAGAGACACTTAACAGTTCTCGAATGTGGAAAAAACAAAGTGGTGAGAGGAGGTGGGCACCAGGTTGTGGATACACATCCAGGTGCTTAAGATGGAAGCGAGAATGAGAAATCCTTACATGGAAGGTTCTGCTTCTCTTCCTGCTTGTCTTCGGATTATTTGTGTTCGAGGTGGTTGGGATCTTTTAAGATCGTGGTCTGTAGTCTAATCTATAACGTGAATAATAAGGATTTAAGATTGGGTTACAGACAGGATCATGGGTTTAATTATAAATAATAAGGTGCGATGGAAGTGTGGTTGAAGGTGAAATATCAGCTTCCAAGATTGATCCCGCCATGGCTTTGAAAATACTGTTCTCGTCAATTGTTAATTAATTATTAGATTATCCTCTAATTATGCAGATATTAGTTTATAATCATGGATTTACTTATTCTGAGTGATTCGAAATTACTTAAATTACTTAATAGATAATTAATACTCATATATTTAAATAGCCAACATCTAAATTTTTTAAATAAAATATAGATATTAAAAAATATAACTTGGGTGTTTAGGAGTGCTTATCAAAAATACTTTTGAAAAAAAATAAATTTTTTTTATTTTTAAGTTTAAGTTTAAATTAATAAAATTTAGTGTTTTTAGATCATTTTGATGTGCTGATATCAAAATTGATTTTTATAAAATAAAAAAACATAATTTTAATGTATTTTTGAATAAAAAATACTTTTAAAAACAATTATAACCACACTCCCAAACAGACACTAAAATACTCGTTATCATCACTCCGTACCAATAGTAAGGCGTTGTTTGTTTTTATAGCTGGAATGAGATGGTGAAAGTTTTTGAGTTTTAAATTAATTATTTTCAGTGTGTTTTTATATAGATTGGTGTAAAAATAAATCGCGAAGTATACAAAATATTTTAACAAATATAATTTACCATATTCCCAACCATTTCATGACTGGTTGGGTTTTATTGTCAGGCGGAATTTAAATGGATCAACATAGGATAGATTGATTGAATAGGGTGTATTTCAAAAATAATTTTGATTTTTTTTTAATGTCTTAAGATCATTTTCATATGTTGATGTCAAAAATAATTTTTTAAAAAAAATATATATATATATATATTATTTTAATATATTTTTAAATAAAAATTATTTTAAAAAACAACATCAACCACACACACAGGTAAAGGTTGTTTTATTTTACTTAATCATGTATTAAAATAATATTTTTTTGATTCTGTAAAGATTATTTTCGAATATTAATATATTAAAACATTTGAAAATGTAAAAAATAATAATTTTAAAATAAACTCTCGAATATTCTTTAAAGCTTTATGAATTGATTTTATAATGACAATAAATTTTTATTTTAGGTCATTTTATCATTTTCTTTTCTTTTTTTCAATTATCTATAGCTTACCATCATGGTAACCACGCTATTTTTAGTGTCTAATTGGAATTGTGTTTTTGAAAAATAATTATTTTTATTTTAAATTAAGTTTTTGATGTTTTATATGATTTTGATGTATTGATATTAAAATTAATTTTTTAAAAATATTTATTATTTTGATACATTTCTAAATAAAAAAACAACTAGATCACTCCTAATACTTTCAAAAGATTACCCATTTCTCAATTTCATTCTAGAACAACAACTTTTATCAATCAGGTCCCTAGTTTTTCATTAGTGGCTCAATTGGATCCTTTTCCATGTTTCCATTTCTTTTGCTGACTATGAAAATACTACATTCCCTTTAATGCCTAGTTCAAATGTATAATGGCTAAAGGGCAATTCAGTCATTATGCAAGTGTAATGAGTTTTGGTGAACAATAATTTCACTAAAAAAAATAGTACAACCTCATATAATTTGAATTAGACATTGACTCCAATGTCTAATTCAGAGGTTTAGCCGTTAAGGGACTATTTTATCATTATACTATTATCATAAATAATGTGTTTGGTTCTTGATGGAAAATGATATCATAAAAAAGAATTATATCTTTTCAATTAATTTCACATTCATTTGTTTGATTGTGCATAAAGATGACTATCTATTATTATTTTTCATCCAATATGCATGTTTTAGGAAAATAAAATTAAATATAATTGGAAAAATCTGTTGGTGGGTGGTTTGCACCCGCATGTGTATGGCCTCGGTGAAGAAACTGGATAAATAAACAAATCAATTGGCGTGCAAATGTACGGAGCGGCTCCAAATTATTAAGGCGAAACCCCATTTTCCCCGAAGAACATAGTTTCTGATTCAAGTTCAGCAGTTTGCTTCTAAACACGACATATCCTCATCCAATTACTGAATACACGGTGTTGTGGGCAACTAGGACTCGAGAAAACTCCAATCCAAAACGCATGGAACTCGGGTTTGACAGGATAATATTTTCCGTCGGATTCATGACCAACCTATTATAATACTGCACCGGCCGGGGAGAAACCCACCCGCAAAATTGAAGTTGCATCAAAACCCACGCACGCTAACATGCGCGCAAGTGATGGATCTCACTCCCATGCATGAATGTCAGAGTCAGTAAGTACTCTCAGCTGATCTGTGTCCGGACACAGTACTATGATATGTATGGAAGATTGGAAGTGGAATCTGATTCTGACTCCGTTTAACCATCCGTTTATAGATAATGGGAGTGGTTGATGAAAAAGGAGACAACATTCCATTCACCCAGGTGTGGGACAGCAGACCAGAAAAGTCTCCATTAGCTCTCACATTGATACAGCTCTTGTAGTAATCAATGGAGGATTTTCACTTTCAGTTGCGCCTTGTGATCATTTTTCACCTAATATTCCTATCCGCACTTTCACGATGATCATAGCATTTAAATACTGCTGTATTTTATTTCAACATTATAAACCAGTGATTAATTAACTGATAATGCTACTGCAGATCTTTCGTGATCGCCTTTCAGAAAAGTAGTGATAGAATCATCAATATCATCATCAACAAGAACCATATCGTGAAATACGCCTTTTTTATATATATATTACATTTCTTTATAATCACTTTACATATAGAGGTAAAGTTAAAGGGTGGAATGAAAATAAAAAAAGAAAAAGAAAAGAGGAGATTTAGTAGTTCATCTTCGAGCTAAGCTTAGAACTACCAGCAATCTCTAATACCAACGGCATGGTATGAACCCAGAACTAATTACTACTTAAATACGTCAACATATATCATAATCTCAAATAAAAAAAACAGTAAAAAACCATACGAGATATATATATATATATATCTCACAATCTCCAATCACAAACTAGTTAAGAACCAAAATTTTGTTTTCTCTGTCATGCTTTTCTTCACAGTTCACTTTGGCAGGATGGCTCTTCTTAGGCCCCCAGAAGAAGCAGCCACTAGGGTTCTTACCTTTCTTCTTCTCAGTACCAGCGAGAATCCCTCTCTCTGCTTGCTCTAATTTCTCCATCTTCTCCTTGTGTAGCTTTCGCATCACGTAAGCCTGTGCAAGTCCAGTATCAATTGCTGCCATTGCTAGAGTGAGATATGCAGACCGGGTTGGTGTTCAATCGAAGGAATCACAACACTGTGTGTAGAAATCTGAAGGTGATAAGGCAAGGAGGCTGTATTGGCTTAGAGTTGGAGCAACAGGAGATCGGGAATGTGCATAGCACGGCGCTTGGGTTTTAATTTTATAGGCTCGTCTAGTGTGCTCCTTACCTGTTGGGTCGGGACGGAACCTTCTGTGGGGACACGTTACAGGGTCCAGTTTTCGACTTTCGACGGTGCCTTGGCGGCCAATTCAACAGAAGCCTGGGTGACTGTTTACTTTTATATTTAAAAAAAATATATTTTTTTTTGATGAATTTTAAATAAAAATTATTATAAAAAATAATTGTGGTCACATGTCTAACCACCTTGAAATCTCCGTGACCACATCGGTCCACGGTTGTAATATGATAAATTATCTTATACTGTTGAGTTAATATAAGAGTTATTTTTTATTTAATTGGGCTCAAACGGAATTATAAATAAACTTGCCGGGCCATATAAATTAGCCCAAAATAATATTAAAAATGATTTAAATTAAGACTTGATCTATAAAATCTGCAGTGCCCAGCACCATGTCGAGAAAACGTGGGTGATTTGTGCACTTCCATGCTGTGAAATTGTGGATTGCGTAATCGAAGATGCGTGAAGTGCGTTTTGATTTTCTAACTGTTTTTAAATAACAGGTTGAAATTCAAATACGAACGGAGGTTGAGGGGAGTGGAATGACGTAAGCAGGGATGTGGCTCAGTGGGCATTGTACACTTAACCCAGTTTTCTTGTTACACTCTCATTCGGTGCCTTCTCGCAGATGCGTCAAGGATGACGTATGCGAGAAAGGGATGGGAATGGGATGCTCCGTTTTAGTCTCTGTTTGTTTTTGTTTTTTTTATATATATAAAGTGATTTTAATGAAAATTGAATCCGTACATTAAATTTTTTTATGTTTGACCATGTTAAAATCGAATTGCATAATGTATTTTAGTATTTGACATGCAGTAAAAAATAAGCTGAGAAATAATTTATTAATATTTAAATTTATTTTAAAAGCAATATCTAACAAATACAAATATTATAAAATAATATTTTTTTATAAATGATTTAAGTTAGAAACTAGATCTAATATTCAAAAAAAAATCAATTAAGGAAAATATTAAAAAATAAGGACCACAATTGATATAAAATATAAATTAAATCAAGTCCTAAGAGTTGAAATTAAAATTATTTTTTGAAAAACAATATAACCATAAAAAAAATTAAGAACTAAATTTGATATAACTAACAAATTACATGATATATTTTAGTTTTTTTTTATATTTTGAAAAACATATTCCATCCAAAATAAAAATATAATACTTTCCTGGATTGAATTTTTTTACTAATTAACTTTTCTAATGATAAATAAATACGAGAAGGTTTGAAAACTAATTTTCAAAACCTATTTCTTACAAAACAAGCGGCCTGAAATTAATCGTGTAAAGAAGAAAATTAGGTGGAAATAGTGTTGTAGGTAATGGAAACTCATTTTACTTTGCTAAAATTAGCTCGACTCCTTTCTTAATTCTTTAATTTGATATTTTTTGGGGATTTTTTTATATATAAAAAAAAAACTGATGTAATTGAAGACTAGGAATAGTAAAGGATGAATTTATACTTTCTCCTTGTTTGATATTGTATTTCTAAAAAATAAAAAAATTAATGTTTTTAAATCATTTTCATATACTAATATAAAAAATATATAAAAAATTATTTTAATACATTTATAAATAAAAAATATTTTTAAAAACAATCTCAATCATACTATTAAACATGCATGCCATAAGTCACCCTATTAATGGAAATTCCCAGTATTTACGATGGGATCGATTATTAAACTGTTACCTCAACATAGGCTAAAATATCTGCACATATTTTTTTTTATTGATTATTTTTTTTATCAAGGATATTAAAAAAAATCCATAGGTATGATTAGTACCCTTCGGGATCAAATTCATAAAATTGCGGCACCCAAGATTCCAAGGTGGGATGTAAACTTGATGGTTGCATTGATTAGATTAGTTTGATAGAAATAAGTTCAAAAAACCAACTTAAAATATGTAATTTAATTGAATAGTTCATAATCTTTTATGTAAGTGACCACGTATTTATTTGGGAGTATAGTTTGTTTTTTAAAAATTATTTTCATATCAATACGTTAAAATGATCCAAAATACCACAAAAATAAAAATTCAAAACTTTTAAAAAACGATACAATATAGGACCAGTCAAGATTTGTAAGCTTAGGATTCCACAGCATGATGTTGATGTTCAACTCATCAAATGTTGTGTTGTAGGTCAAACTCATAGAAATAAAATATCAATTAAATAATTTTTTCATCCTCAGAGAAGCCTCCATTATGTTATCTCTGTGACCAAATGCACTAACTCTGATATACTCTTCCCCGCCAGGACCAAATCCTCTACCTGGAACAGTCACTACATGTGTTTTCTCTAGAATTTGATCGAATACATTCCAAGAACACGTCCCAGGAAAATGAACCCATACATAAGGGGCATTTTCCCCTCCATAGACCTTCAATCCGAGGGATGCAAATGCTTCAACAAGTATTTTAGCATTCTCTTTGTAGTAGCCAACCACATTGCGCACAGCCTGAAACAAGCATTGAAAAGAGTGAATCTTAATCGGAAAGGTGAGCTTTGTGATGCTATAGAATCTTGCCAGGGGAGGCAGTCACGCCGCTAACTCGCCTGATAACCATCTCCGGTGAGGCACGCTAGCCCTCCAGCCTGAACGATGTTCGAAGCGCCATTGAAGCAGGTGCATACAATGCGGTTGAAATCTTCTATGACAGGAAACCCGTTGGCGTATTTCAACTCTTCAGGAACCACTGTCCACCCGAGGCGGACGCCGGTGAACCCAGCAAATTTGGAGAAGGATGAGATTTCAATTGCAACCTGTGTCACAAAAACACCGAATTCATTTGATGTTCATCAAAATACGGAGGCAAGAGTTAGTATTCTAATCAATGTCAATGAAAAACCTCTTTGGCTCCAGGAATTTCAAAGATTGATCTGGGGCTTTCATCTGATATGTAGGCAGCATAGGCAGAGTCATAAACTATTATGGAGCCGTTTGTCTTGGCAAAATCAACCAGCTGCTTTAACTGCTTCCAAGACGCAGCGCTACCAGTTGGATTGTTCGGAGAGCAGAAGAATATTACATCTGTCCTTGGAGTGGCAGACAGG
This sequence comes from Salix caprea, assembly GCA_964035475.1. Taxonomy (NCBI): domain Eukaryota; kingdom Viridiplantae; phylum Streptophyta; class Magnoliopsida; order Malpighiales; family Salicaceae; genus Salix; species Salix caprea. The sequence goes on along the minus strand of OZ037755.1, from coordinate 12,850,064 downwards.
TCAGGGAAAAAATTGTTCTCAGCTCCACAGTTCATGTAAACAATGTTGTTGTACTTCCCGGTTTTCTCCTCCAGCTTGCCGGATTGACCAACAATTACACTGGTATCGATATAAGCCTGTGTCGGAATATATAGCCTGTCAGTAGAGTGACTGAAACTCGACAAGTGTCGAGAGAGAAAGCAGAGTGGAAATAAATCTTGCATCATGGAAATACCATGGACACAGTGTATCACTGAGTTGATTATCCGATTAATTATCTCAATCCGATAAAAAAATTACAGATGAGAATGACTGGTTGAGAGGAAACTAGCTAGTATGATACGAATGGTTCGTTGTGGGTCAACTAGATCTCGATAAACTCACCGGAAAAGAAGGGTCCTGAACAGCCACCTTCACATCGGAACCCAGGAGCATCTGGCAGGGAAAACAAGAGACCAGGTTTAATATTCCACTTAGCTAGTGAATCCGGTCTACCGGAAACCATTTTCTTGTTTACCTGAAGACGTGAAATGTCACATTGTGCTCCGTCAGATACGAAAATCTCACTGCCTTTCACTCCTGTACCTCTGTAAAGGGTTTCCGCAATAGCCATTCGTAGTTCCTGTGTACAGAAGCAACAAAAAATTAGTTTTACAATACGGGCTGGAAAAGATTCGCAGATAATACCTCACATTATTTCTTGCATTCTTTTCTCAGAGATCGATTGGATCTTGAGAAGCATAATAAACTAATCTATTTCTCTGTTAATCTCCTCTCTTCCACTGGATACAGAACGGGATTAGTTTTTTTTTCTCTCCCTTCTCTGAGAAGGAACAAAACTTGAATCTTTCGACGTAAAATAATTTTGCAGACTTAAACTCTGTGATTTTCTAGCGTAAACAAGAGCGTTAGATTTTCGATTTTGAATAATCTCACATTGACATGGCACGTTTGTCAAAAATCCGGCACAGTCGTTTTGTTCTCGGTTTAAGCAATATAGAAAAAATCTCAGCAATTATATTAAAGCTTTGGCTGCTCCTGGAGCAAAAAATCAGCGTTTGTTGTTGAAAATTGATGTAAATTTACCGCACCTTTTTTTCTCTCTTCGCTGAATCCAATTATCCAAGCATGCATCGCCATGTCATTACAGAGACTTAGGGCTTCTATTTTTTATGTAAAACAATGTTTTTGAAAAAAAAAAAATTTGATATTAAAAATAAATTTAAAATATATTCTTTTTTTGAAGTAAAAAACCAATTAAAAAGAAATTCCAACTATGATGTCAAACCAGGTGATGGTGACACCAGTCCTGGAAGTTAAGATAACACTACATGATTTTTGTTTTACTTTTTTAGTAGTAGTTTAATTGAAATTTTGATTGAGCTTGTTTTTTAAAAAATATTAAAATTTATTTTTAACATCATCACAACAAAATAATATGAAAATACTAAAAATTAATTTAAAATAAAATAAAAGATTGAAGTGTTTATATGTAAAAAATATGTAACTCATAACTTGGGAGATTTAACTATGTTGTATATCTATTTATGTAAACTCTGGATACAGATTCTCTAGTCACCAGCAAAAACAATTAAGTTGGAATTCATTATTTTCATAAATAATAATAATAATAATAATAATAATAATAATAATAATAATAATGATTAGGTTGTCCCTTTACATTTTATAGCATCGCTCGACAAAGGTCAAATTGTGGGGATCGGAACATGGTACAGAGGGCTGAGTTTTTTTTTTTTTTCTTATCAATCATTTAAAGAAAAGAGCAGCACAAACATAAAAGATGCTATTATATATTATACCATGTCGCCTTGCTCAGCTCCATAGCCTCTGTAACCTCGTGTAGTTGACAGAGCATACGCACGCTGCAATACTTAAATGTCAATAAAGTCTGGAATAAAATTGGTCAATATTTCTGTTTCACCAAAACGGAGGGGAACCAGTCACCTCAGCCATCGCCGCCGTTATGGTGTCTGGTATAGGCTGCGTGGTGTCGCCGATTCCAAGTCTTATCAGCCTTGCGTCTGGGTTCCTCCGCGCGTGTTCATACTCGCGTACGGATATCTGATCAAGGAATTAAGGAAAATGTTTCGAATAATAAAATATGAGGGGATATATAGAATTCACGAGCACGAATCTAAAGCAGCAAGTTTTACGAGCACCCACCTCAGGGAACAGATATCCACGTCGGAGGCCCTCCATATTAACGTTGCGGGGGACACGTGTCCAGTGACCTGACATCACATGAACATTCTATTGCATAATCACCAGACCGAGATTACGTTTAAGATACTTACACTCACTGTGGATTCGAAAATGACTTACCAGCTCTTCTTCTCTCGTTGCCGGGCTTCGAACTGTAAATAAACCCGGAAAAAGTAAACGGAGATCAGTGAACACTGCAACAAAACATGGAGTGAAAGATAGAAACAGTAACAGAGATGGCATCTGTTTATGTAATGACACTAATCAAATCCATGTCTGAAAAAGAATCACCTGGGCCAGTTTGTTTTAGGCTGTAATAAAATCGCCCTGGGTATCGAAATGCACGATGTCACTTGAGAATAATACATCACTGAGCTTCAGCTTTTCCAGATAAACAGGTATCTTCTCGAATATGTGAAGCTACAGAGGGTTCGTATACAATTCTGGTTCGAGAATATCGGGTGGCTTTGATGCTATATATATATATAATTGGCCGACGAGCCTCTAGTTTCTGTAAGCAATCATCTGAAAATACATAGAATTTTCCGAGATACTTCCAAGCTGTTGGAAAGTTTTAGACTTCAGATGATAGCAACATGCAAATGCTGATAACCGGACTGCATTCATGCGATTTACGAGGCTAATTAGTCAAACTGGAACCAGTCAATTAATTCATAAGTTCACTTAAAATGCCATTTACCATGTATATATATATATATATATATATATATATAAAGAGTTGGAACTCAATAAGCCCTTGGAAAGTAGTGTATTATTTTCAGTGATTAGAAAAAATGATTGGTACCTAAGGGGTCCTGGTGTGAGTGGTGAGGGCGCTCTCATCCTTTAAGAGAGATCAGGGGTTCAAACCCTCCTCTTGTATGGAGCTGGTCATTTGGGGAGCACTTTCACCCCTTCAAGACCCACCCGGTGCGAACGTGGATTAGTCTGGGCCAGCGCTTGGGACACCGCGTGGTTTATACCAAAAAAAAAAAATTGATTGGTGAAAAGTATTTTTCAGTTAAATGAAAATTTGATTTCATTTATATGAAAGTGTTTTCCTTAATTTTAGAGAGAAAAAAAATCTAGAAGCTGCTAAAATTTCAGAGGAAACCATTTTTCAATTTTTTTTGTGTGTTTTTCACCATTCAAAAAGCTGGTCAATAAAAAAAAAATCTTTTCAGTCAAAAAGAAAATTTAGCTTAGTTTCAAGCTCACGCTACCTCACCTTACTCCCTCCTCCGCACGTTTTAAAATTTGTGGTTGAAATTGTTTTTAATTTTTTTTTTATTATAAATATATTAAAATAATATTTTTTTAATTTTTAAAAATTAATTTTGATAAATAATTTAAAAAATTAAAACACAATGATAAATAGTCATGCCATTTCGCATTTTCAACTAAACTAGGCATTGCATTTTCCACGAGAGGGGGGGCGGGGGGGGATCATCCACTTTTCTAAGAAAATCGTTCAAAAAGAGCACTAATCGATTATTGTCTGAAACAATTAATCTTTAATTAAGCCTTTTTTAAAAAGAAAAACAATGAATTTATATTATAAAAAAAAATTATGATTGTTAGTCCTCGTAATCCAAACATATAAGACTGAAAAAAATAGTTAAAAAATTCAAAAAAAGAGCATCAACGAATCCAAAAAGGATCGTTAAGACTTTCAAACATTGTAAATGAAATAAATCAAAAGAAAGAAAAATAGTGGATAGACCAGTGACCCAGGGTGTAGGGTGAGTTGGGTTTCAAAAGAATTTTGAATAGAATTGATCTTGTATGAAACAATCAAAGACTCGGGTTAACACAGTGTAGTCAACCCGTTACAGGCTTAATCAAGATTGGATGATAAATAATTGATCATTTTTCTTAAAAAATTAATTCAAAATGATGTCATTCTTTTTTTATATATAAAATAAAAAATCTAATATGACTTGGGTTAACTCGGATTAATCCATTTAACATGTAATTTATAGTTACGCTGGATTTACCTCTTAACTCACTCTTGAAAAATTAAAGGACACCTAAAATTTTGAATTAAATGAAACAATCAAAAAGAAAAATAATATTAAAAAAGAATTCAAAAAACAATCATGAGAATAAGCATCAAATTTTAAAAAAATTAAAAATTAAGATTATGGATCCAATGATAAAATTATAAAACAATATCGATAAAAGGGTTAAAAAAATCAAAACATCAAGGGCATAACCTTAAATATCACCAAACTTTGAATCTAAAAGTAAAATTGAAAAGAAAAAACAAATTTTCAAAAAAACAAAAAAAAAAACAAGAAAATGAGCATCAAATTTGAGAAACTAAAAAAGAAGATATAGATCAAAAACAAATTATTTTTTTTATAAAAGGGGTAAAAAATTATAAAAATTTGATGCAAAGGTAGAAAATTTGATGCTAGAGTTAATTTAGTAATTCCAATATTTTAAAAATATTAAAAACCAAAAATACATTTTAAATTAACTAAACAAAGATAATTTTTAAAAGTAATTAAATAATTTTACTATATTATTAAAACATAAAATCACTATAATGACCTGAACTTAACAATGATATTTAAACTCTTAAAAAATTATAAAAATATCATCTTATTAAAAAATATAACTTATATTATTTAAAAATAAAATAATAATTTTAATTTGCAAAATAAATGAGTTTCTTAGGCTTCTATAATACAATTAAATCCGTCGACATGGGCAATACACATGCCATTTCTCCATAGAAAACAAAGCAACTTATTGAAAAAGATATAAGTAATATTTTTGTTATCACGCACGTGGCAGCCACTCAAAAAGTGAGGCTGCTGAGGACCGGAAGAACCTGGTATTTCGTCTGTTTCGTGGGATGCAGTCGCCACACATTTGTTTTTTTCACAATACTTCCAACCCCTTGCAATAACAAGGCACTCGTAAATTAACTGAATTATCTGTAATATTTATAAAAAATAAATAATTTTGTCTTTAAAGAAAAATACAAAATAATTTTGGTTTTATATATATACATGGTCGATTGCGTGCAAATTATTCCCGGCAAATATTACTTGTAAATTGATATTTAAGCAAACGAGTTTTCTCTTGAAGAATAGAAAATGGGTTCGAATGCCAGATTCTCGACGTAACTTGGAGCACCCTCATATCATTTTTCCCCGAAATGAAGCCTCTTGTGGAATTTATGGTGTATTAGAAAATGTGAATGAATTTGTTTTTTGAAGTGTTTTTGTTTAGAATTTTATAAAAAAAAATAGTATTTTGATACTAGCATATTAAAATTATTTAAAAACATCATTTTTTTTAATTTAAAACAAAAAATAAAAATAAATTAATTTTTAATTTTTAAAACAAGAATTAATTTATCATAATTAAAAGGCTGCCTTTTCGAGAAAATGATACTCTGGCTGACAGAAACCACACTAGTGGAATCAGGATCGGCCCTTCCGTAAATTCTTAAACTTTGTGGAAATTAGACTTTTCACGAAAATTGACCTTCCCCTTTGTTTTATACATATATATGGCATTTGCTCATCTGCACTTGGAAAAGTCCAATTTCCACAGTCCCATCTGTGTCATGCAACCTTCCCCGATGCCAGGAGCTGTATCAATGGAGAACCGACCCTGTCATTATTTTTGAAGTTACCTTTTCTTTTAATTTAAATATTTATTTACACGTATAGTAGAAATTGCTTTTGGACGGCATTACAGTATCATAAGAATACCTATAGCGCAGTTTAACCTAATATATGCAAGCTCATCCCAAACTATGTTTTATATATATATAGAGAGAGAGAGAGTGATATTTGTGTGAAATCCAAATAAAATAAATCATTTCTCAATCAATTCATTTAATTTCTTTTAAGTTATATTTATACAGGTGATTTTAATCCAAATAGCACTATAACAATCATATAATTTTACTCGCATCTCTTCAAGGATTTTTCTTTGATCTCAACGTTATTTTTCCTCAGGAGAAAGGCAACGCTGAAAGTGAAACTACAAGGCTCTGACAATTCGGGCATCTACCACGGGCATTCTGGTGGAAGAATCTGAGATTTTCAGTGCCTCAGATAGTGACAGGCTGCGGTTTCTCCATGCAGCCTCTGCCCACCGTTTCATTTTCTCTCCTTCAGGCTTTCGGTTCTCTTGAATGCAAAGTGTTTCTGCATAGCCACCTGCAGAATCGACCATTAAAGGGGTGCAACAACCACAGAACAGATAAAATCACAATCTGGTGCCTGTAATTTATAGAAATTTCTATTTGGGTTCATTTATTTGATATTTTTTTCATATTTTTCTAGTGATTTTAAAATACCATCAACAAGTGTTTTTGTTGTTAAACCCTTCTCGAGAAAGTACTGCCACGCTAGTAATCAAAATGGTATTCATGGAACAAATGCACTTGATTGATAGTTCTGAAAAGCACAAGAACTCGTATTGGAAAAAGAGGAGCTCATAGAAACACTAAATCAGTGGTTATCTCCAAATTTAACCTCCTAGCTAATTACACATCCAGACATCAGGTACTGTCCATCCCGTACTCAAAACACTTTTGAAGCATTCTACAATCCAAGCAGATAACAAAACCACCTCTAGAATTGACACACAAACTTAGAACACCTATCCACCTTACAACCACAAAACCCAAGTCAAGCTAACAAGGTATAATTAGGTATAATGATGCCTGGATGGTTGTGTAGGGATAGCATTCACAGCAGAGGCCACAACATTAAAGGCATCAGACAAGCCAATAAGATCAGGCTTGATAAATTGGTTAACTAGGACAATTGGCTCTATATTCATATCAATACCAAAAGAATATCAAAATACATATCAAAGCAGTTACATAGTCAACCGTACCTCTTGCAAGAGCAATGATATCCATCCTACTTCTCATTGTTCTATTAACTGCGCAATCAAAAACAAAATGAGTACTGTTGTAGCATGAGAGGAAAAAAATCAACTTTCACATACCTTCTAAGTCCAGAGGTGGAGCTTTCAGCAAATCTATTGCCCTTCTATAAAGACCCTGTCAAAGATTTATGACCCAAACCATAGCAAAAGTGTGAAAACACAAATAAGTTACAGTGAATTGACCACGACAAACTGATGTTATGCAATGTTGTACGTGACCACTGCAATCAACATATGAACATGACACTGAATTCTTTCTTTTCTTTTCTTTTATCCCATCAAGAAAGGGAGAATGATCATGAGACTAAAGTGAGGTTCCCAATGAACCAAAGGAAAATTAATCTGACACTACCTATCTTATCTATCTATCTATCTAGAGTTTGATTTCTATTGGGTAATGACTCATGACCTTTGCCAAAACAAATAATATTCTACCATGATGGTCCCTAGATCCAAAATATACTTGAACTCTAACTTCCTAGATGAGATCAATGATCCAAAATAAACCAAGTTAAAATTTTAAACCATGAAGGTTAACTGATGGTGAGGTAATAAAGTGAAGGGCAGAGATAGAAGTTTTAAAATTTGGACAGTATTTCTATGATTAAGGTAAGGTTCTGACCTCTTGTATTAAAAGAGAACTTGAGTGCTCTTGTTTTGCTTTATGCTGGAACATGAGAGCCAGGCAGGTTAAAACTACACCAACCTTGGGATGATGAGAGCCTACTTGACAACAGTAAAACCAGAGAGTTTTGATAGATCCTTAGATAAACTCCAAAAAGTTCCAAACTAAATGCAATTAAAAGTACAAATTCAAAATAGCACACCAAAAAGTTGCTCGGCTCTGTTCAGTGCAGTAGTCAATGTCTCTTCTGCATTGTCAAAGTTCCTGAAACGAATACAAGTTTTCAATGGAATTAAAAGACAGCGGTAAAAAAGAAATGGTCAATTTAGAGCATAAAAATAACTCTAAGCTTACCCCATGTGCACCTCAAGCTGTCCCAAAGAACAGGTAGCTGCAAGCAGAACTTCCTCCGAAGCCATATTACAAGCTGCTAGGGCATGGACATCTGTAAAGTCTTTTTTTTTAGCCACCTCTTGAATAACCTTCTGGTAGATGTCCTTTGCCAGTGAAAAGTTTCTCGTAGCATGCAAGAATTCTCCATACGTTAAAGCAGCATTTCCTATACATCAGAATATCAAAATGCAGCCTGCAATTGTCTACTAAAATTTCTTAAAACCAAAGTGATGCTCACCAATGCAGCCCTTATTGTCCAGAAATCCTTGGAAGAATGGTTCAGCTGGACATATGCAGCCCAAAATTCAACAATGAAACAAACAGGCACAGCAAATAAAAGATAAACTAAAATGTAGCGATGGTTTTACATGAACCTGATTCAAGATTGCCTTGGACAAGCTCAGTTAGCCCTTTAATTGCTTTAGCCCGAGCAATAGCAACCTCAGAGCCCTCATCACTATTTTTCAAATCAACTTTTCCTAAGAGTTCTAAGCATTTATCTGCGAGCACTGATGAAGTATCATCCTATATAAGGGGGAACCATCTCCAGATAAATTTTATAACTCCTGAATAGAAAAATGACTTATTTTAAATACACAAAAAAATATAGTCTTAAAAGAAACTTACATTCCCCATCTCTAAATTGATCCCAGTAAGAGCTTCCATCGCAGCAACTATAACAAAAACAGCAACAACGGCATTTCCATCGCATAACCAAAACTCAGCAAGCCAATGTTGATTGTAAGAGAGTGAAATACAGATAGAGGTCGCAATTACCCACCTCTAACATCCAAATGAGAGTGTACTAAATCTTGAATATTTTGCAGTTTTTCCATTGCATCATCATAATTTCCGCTGAATAGCACCAGATTAAAAATCAATATAACATTTCCAACATGCCAAAATCAATATTATAAAACCAAGATAAATAGAAAAAGGGGACAAATGAAAAACCTTGCAGATAATAAGCTAGACATAGCAAGCAGGACCATTCCCTTTGAATTATGGGTAACGACATCTTGGCTTTCACTTGATTGAGAAGAGAGACACTGCTCTAGGACTAACATAGCTTGGGCATGCGATTCATCTGCATAATTAATCCATAAGTGAAATGGGGAATCAAGAAAGAGAGAGAAATCATGTAGAAATATAAACGAGACCTGATTTTTTAGATTTGGCAAGAGATAGAGCGTAGTCAATCATTTGAAGAGCAACTGGGTTTACATTCGGGCCTTTGATGATTCCATCATGGATCAATCTATATGGCGATGATGAAGATGGTTTGAAGGAGGCGAGCCCCAGCTGGACTGTTCGAGCCACGGTGGCCGTCGCTGCTCTTGATAACTTGAGTGAAGAGGGCAACATCGTCTGTTTGTAAAAACCTTCTGAAAGGGGTTTTAGGGACTGGAGCTTACGAGCAGAAAAATGCTCCCTCTGCAGATAATAGTCATTTCACATTCTTAAAAAAAAAAAAAAATGTTTGTATATAAAAGAATTCTAATTATAAATAAAATAAAAAAGTTTAAATTAAATAAATTATGTTTAAATGTAATCAAGTAAATCAAAAGAAACCAAGAGTGGTAGTACTTTATTGTAGTATAAAATATTATTAGTAAATATGGGTTGTGGTATTGATTTTTAAAAAAAAAAAAATTGATGTTTAAATTTTTATTTATATAATTGAGTTTTTTGAACTTAAATTAGCATCAAATTGCATTTTTTTTCTCGTAATGGGGGTTGAATTACAAGATAAAAGAATGAAGTGAAAATCACTAATAATATAGATGGTGGGTTTAATTTGTTTGGAAAGTATATTTTAGTCTATAGTTTCTTTAATTTAATATAATTAAATTTTAGTACAAAACTTCATTGCCGTTATTTTTCAATCTTTTTGATGAGATGAAAGGGAAGAAGAGTTAATGAATTTTAGCAAAGAGAGAGGAGTCGTTGGATTTTGACCAAAAAAAAAAGAAAGACAACTCTTCATCATCAAACATGTTCAAAATTAATTTCAACACGTTATACTAGATGAGAGGAGTCTTCTTATGTTTGTTTTAAATCTCGATGTAGCAAGAAAATCATATTTAAGTCAAAAATGGAATTTTCCTAGTTTCATTTTATGATTTGAATTTTTTTGGGTTTTATATTAATATCTTGGTTTCTTGATATTATAGGAGGTGTTTCAGGGTGTTTTGCGGTAGGTTGAAATATTTTTTGGTAAAATACTCGTAAGTTTGATATTTCAGCCATCGATGTATTGGTTATAATTATATTATATACTAAAAGAGATCAGAGTCAGTTACTGTAGCATGTGAGGAGAATCACTGTAGATTACAATAGTGCTGCTCAATTTTCAGGCCGGTTCGGACTAGTTTGGTTTGCATGTATTATGATATTTATATATTTTTACATAGGAAGATACAACGAAAGATCTGCAGCTCACTAGAAACACAGGCGCACCTTTGTCTAGGTGGGCAGGGTTCCGATCCCTATTAGGGCGAATTATAAATTCATTTTTTTGCTTATAATTTTGTTTTTCATTTTTTGTTTGTTTTTTTTATTTTAATTTTCACTTGTGAATTTTTTCATTTTTATTTCTTTTGATTTTTTTTTTATTTTGACGTCAAATTAATTTTTTTTGCTTATAATTTTATTTTGTTTTTTTTGTTAAAGTTATTGACCTTTTTTTTTTCTTGCTTCCTTTTTTTTTATGTTTTTGATTTTTTTTGGGGGTAATTTAATAATTTTTATTGTTTTAGCAGTAATAATAATGACATTTTTAGATGTTAAGGCTTCAATGTTTCTGTTGTTATAATATGATGTGTTGATATGTTTCATTATATTAAACCTTGCATGTATAGATGTTATATTTTATTCTTGAACTAACAAAATTTATTAATTATTTCAATCCCAATAATTATAAAAAAATATTTGCTCGACCCGCAACGTAATGCGAACAATTAACTAGTCTAAACTAAAAGACAACATGTCATCCTCCACGATAGACAAGGTATTTGTCTATCTATTATTTTTCTTTAAAAAAATAAAGAGAAAGACCTCTTATCCACCCCTTTGAATAAGAAAAAAAGTCAAAGCATGTGGGCCTTTGCTTCAAGGCCTATGGCCCAAGTTTTTCCTTTCTTGCAAGACTCAAATATTAAAATATATATATATAATAAAAATCATGCAAGACTAAACATATTGAAAATATTATAAAAAATAAATATTTTCTATTTATATAAAACATAAAAAAATTATAAATGAATTAGAAAACTTTGTTCAAAATATAAAAAGCTTATAAATTAATTAAAAAAATCTTATTTAAGAGAGTCTAGATAAAGAAAATAAAAGAGAGAATTGCTATCGATTTAAATCTAAATGAAAAATCTATTGTGAAAAAAGACAAAAAAAAATACATGATTTCTATTTTTTTAAGGAAAGAAGGTTAGGCGATATTTGACTTGAAAAACTTGGTCAATGCGACACCAATTTAATAAGGCTTATGTGGTCGGGCCATTAATTATTTTTTTGTGGACAACGTATCTCGGATTAAAAACTAAAAAAAAAACCAAAATTATTTTTCAATGAAACTTCAAAAATCAAAGGGACTCGCCTCTTATCATTAGTAAAAAACAAGGACTAAGATGAACATTATACAAAAAGTTTATAAAACACCACCCATCTTACACATATGTATTGTTTTAGTCATTTATCTTTTAATTTATTCCGTCCCTCAACAATTCTGGTCAACCCCCTAACCAAACCCTTTAAGGCAAGATTTAAAAAAAGAAGAAAGAAAATGAACCAAGAAAAACTTATGGGCACAGTAAATATGAATCCCGCAATATTTCCCATGCCTTTAGAGTATCTATAATTCATGTACATATATTCACCCTCCTTTTCACACACGTGCTGAAATTATTATTATTATTACGTTTTATATTATTATTTTTCATTGAAAAAAATAAGAAAATTAAAATAGATTTTTTTTTTCTGCTCTACATGCTGAGCTTGGGATCGTCTTGTATTATGAAGTTTTTTTCTTATAAAAACAAAAAAAAAAACATTTCCTTCATTGAAAAAATGAAAATTTATGCATTTTCTCTCTCTCTCTCTCTCTCTCTCTCACACACACACACATATATAGAGAGCTAGAATTTATTAACAGACAGGGATGCCATAAAAATCTACGACTATATTACAGACCTAATCGAAAACTATATTTCTTTGGGTATCTAGCTGAACCTTTGTATATACTTGAAGGACGAACCCGAGGCTTGCCTAAGGAATCCAGAAGAGCACATGTGGCAAGGAATCACCAGCATGGACGATGGATGAGCAGCTGAAGTCACAAATCGGCAATCTAACGGTCATAGGTTGACGAGCTCAACTGGCACATTATAACCTCTTCGTAATCTCAAGGTACACAATCAATTTAATTATACTTAAACGTAACACAAATAAATCACAAAATATAAGGGATGCATTAGTAACTTGAAAGCATAAGGGTCTGGATCAACTTAATTACAATGGTATAGGGACTTAAGAAGCCATTTAACCCAAAGTAAACATACTCCTTCGGTCCTTCGCTCTCAAAACCCTAACCCTAAAAATCATAACTGCAAATAATATTCCGCACAGACGCCATTTCCGTTCAATCAGGTAACCTCCTTATATCTCAACGAACTTATTATCATTTACGATTATCTATTTTGTTTTATATGTGCATATAATGATTGTTCAATTTGTTCAGAGACCAACTTTAAGCCTCCCCAGTATTCCTATATTTTAACTATGGCTGAACTTTTGATTTTTATAGAGTTAATGATACCTTTAGCATATGATTCAAATTTCTTGATTTCTCTGCTCTGTTCTTGATAACATAAATGGATCTTTGGAATCTTAATTGTTTTTGTTATTTATTAAATGAAGCAACAATTTATTTTATTTTCTTGCCAAAAATACAAAATTAGCTGAGGTCTTCGTGAGAAGAAAATATAGCTTGATACATTTGAATTGCTGCTGATCATGTGCCTGTCTAATCGATGTTTTAACTAACTGTTACTTTTTTTCAATCATCTTCAATCTTCATGTAGTTTTTTGGCCCTGTGCAGGATGTTGTCTATTTTTAAATGTGTGTTTTGAGGTAATGGTCTATTGCTCTCCGAGATTATATAGATTCACTGAAGCAACCTGGGAGGCCTTCAGCCTTCCCATTTTTGTATTTCGTGGGGTCTGTCATCCCGGAATTTGTAAACCCATGAGAGGAATCAAAGTAAAGGGCTTGTCTAGTTTGCGTACTCCTGTATCTGATGGAGAATCTCATGTCCAACTATCCATTCCACTGGTTGAAGAAGAGACAGGTTCATCCTCAAGTGTACAGTCCACCCCTGAAATAGAAAAGAATTATGTGCATCGTGTTTACGATGCCATTGCACCTCATTTTAGTTCCACCAGGTTTGCCAAGTGGCCAAAAGTTGCAACTTTTTTGAACTCCTTGCCTTCAGGATCTCTTGTATTGGATGCAGGATGTGGAAATGGGAAGTACTTGGGATTTAATCCAGATTGCACTTTTGTAGGATGTGATATAAGTGAACCACTTATCAAAATTTGTGTGGACAGAGGTCATGAAGTTCTTGTTGCAGATGCAGTAAATCTTCCTTACCGAACTGGTTTTGGTGATGCAGCAATATCTATAGCAGTGTTACATCACCTGAGTACAGAGAACAGGAGGAAGAGGGCAATAAATGAATTAGTCCGAGCTGTCAAAAAGGGTGGTCTGATTCTAATAACTGTGTGGGCTGTAGAACAGGAGGATCAATCGTTGGTTACAAAATGGACACCCCTTAACCAAAAGTACGTTGATGAGTGGATAGGACCAGGTAGTCCTCGTATTCGAAGCCCTTCACCCTTCACACTTGAAAGCATCCCTGAAACTGAGAATAATTCGAAGGAGCATGAAAAAGACACTGAGAGTCTAAACCACATGTTCAAGGGAACTATGCCTTCGGTGTCTAAAGATGATAGGAGTTTACAAAATCAACAGGAGTATTTTGTGCCTTGGCACTTACCTTACCACCGTGCTGAAGTCAGTGGTGCATCTGCATGTGCTCTTGCAAATGGCCTGGCAAAGAAGGATGATAACAAAGGTGCTGTGGTATATAACAGGTACTACCATGTCTTCAGTGAAGGTGAACTTGAAAGGTAAATGCATTTTTTTTATTGTTCTATTTTAATTTCTTGTACTAGAATGATTTATTTTTGTATGCATGGTATATTTTATGGCCACCCACCCTTCTCTGATCATATTGACTCATCTCACATGTGATTTGTAAACCATTCAAATTGTTGATGTCCTCATTTTGCTCTACTTTGAATGCGGATGCAAGCTATCTTGTTTAACATCCTCCACCTTTCTTCTGTACCATGTTTTTGCTTATCTGATTTACAAACTCTTTATGCTGGTTTCTGCTTCATCGTTTTTTCAGGTTGGTTTCTGGAATGAACAATGCAGTTGTAGTTGATCGATTTTTTGACAAGTCAAACTGGTGTATCATTCTTCAGAAAACTTTATGAGAGAGGAAATTGCTGAAAACATCAGGGATTGCTTGAAATTAATTACAAGTGTTGGTTTGTCTTCTCCTTTGAAGAATTTGACCCTCAAGAGGCAGTGACGATGATCATTCATCACACTGAATTATTCCGATGCCTGTAATGAAGGTGCTGGGGTCCATTTGCGAGATTGGGTATGTGGGTGTTGGGGGCTGGAGGGAGAGGGGAATGACTGCTCGGTCAACTTGTATTTTATGATGCTCTAACTCTACCATGAGCAATAATTTCATGCTGTCCCTGGTAAAGCAGTTTTTTTCATTTTCTTTCTCGCGTTTTTGAACACGAATTGTGAATGGAATGCTATAGAAGCGCATTGCATTCTTCTTGTGTTATAGATTCATGCTTTATTGTAATTTCTGATGCTTTATGTAGCTTTCCTTATCATGTTAAGAATTAGAAAAACAAGGTTACCTATACCAACAATGCCTGAGAAAATAAAAGTTATGGAGACGTGTAGAGAAGTTTTGAAGGAAATCATGGCTATTTTATGATATTCCTCGTCAGCTCTTCAGATTTCAGGGTAAAAAATCATGATCTCCTCACCGCATTTCAGTCCCAAAAGTGCTGTTTAGTACATGAATGATTGTGATCAGATCTGTGTAACTTTATATGAAAAAAAAACTAAAGAAAGCTATGCTCGAGCTTCTCTAGTTGCAAATGCTTTGTTTCATGGTTTTCCTTGTCTGCTGTTTTTAAATCGAGAGAGAGGGAGGGAGAGAGCATGGCCTAGATATGCAGAAAGTGGCCCCATAATAATATTTTAGACCAGCAGCTTCAGATTGATGTAGAAGTTGATGAAAAAGACAGCACGAGGGATCAACTAAAGGTAATTTTGATTTTTGATGAATGAGAATATTCATTTATCTTTTTATCAAGAAGAAAACAAAAAAAAGATGAGATATATTTATTTATCAAAAGCTAGAAGTGTGGTTGTAAGAAATAGGGCAAATTTAATGCAATCAGCGTCAAATAGGGTTAAAAAAAAAGTGGCTCTGGCTAATTAGCTTAACTGGTAAAATTACTATTACTACTCTTCTCTAATCTATAATTCTTAGGAATTTGAAATTTAATTCTCTTCCCAACATAAAGAAAACCCTCTTTTTTTTCCAGTGATAAACTAAACAAGAGAAATCATTCTATCTCAGTGGCCATGGATCAGCTATAATGGCCATGCAATATCATATTTCACAGTTAATCCTATTCCATCCTCAATAATCTAATCTAATGTAATCAAGAGAGAAAAAATATATGTAGCGTTTAGGGATAGTTTTGGTTTTTCATTTTGAATACACAATTAAATACTTAGATTACTTGTGGTGTTTGACATTGCGTTTTAAAAATGTTTTTCAAAAAAATATTTTTTTATTTAAAATTAAATTTTTTTGTGTGTTTTTAGATCATTTTTATGCTGATATCAAAAATAATTTTTTAAAAATTAAAAAATCTTATTTTGATACATTTCTGAACGAAAAGCACTTTTAAAAGCAACTACAACTACACAGTACACTCTAAAGTCTAAACAAGTTAATATAAAAAGAGCTTTCAAGGGTTATTTTTGTCCTTTCAAGATGTTTTTTCTTATTTATTGTTTTGTCACTTTTTATTTCTTTTCAATTTAGGCCATCAATTCCAATTTATTATATATTAGTTTTTTTTTTCCAATTCGGTCTCCATTCTTTTAGTTTCTGACTTTGTTTCCTTAGCTTTTTATAACAGTTTCAATGATTTTCAATTTAACTATTTGATCCAAGTTTTTTATTTTACATTTCTCGCCCTATGCAAGTGTCTGGATATAACAGTATGGTGTTCATGTCGTTTGTCGGGATACACAGTGCAACCTGGAATTGTTGTTTCACCCAAGCTACTGCTCCTTGCGGGTCGTTTTGGGAGCAAAAGCTTTAATTTGATGTGGTTATGGAAAATACTGGCCGGCAGTTCTTTTACTCTGGGGCCCAATGCCGTACAGCCGAAGCTGCTATTGGATGTGGCTGGAGGTTGAAGATGGACTGTGGGTATTCTTTGGGTTTAATGGAGCAAAAAGGAGGCCGACTGGGATTTGGTGGACTGGGCTTCTTGCTCAAAAGAAAATGGGCCGTGACTGGGACACGTGTCACAGTATCCAATTCCATGGGTTTTCTGACCAGAACGAAGGAAAACAAACGATGCACTCCATTGCATGCCCCACACAACCATCAGCACCGCAGTCAGAATTAAGGGAGGGGTGTTTTGTTAGTGTTTCAAACATTTGGATTTTTTTTTTTAATTTAGATTAATTTTTTTGTTGTTTTTATATTATTTTTACATGATATCAAAAATAAAATTAAAAAAAATAAAAAAACTTCATTTTAGTACTTTTAAAAACAACAACAACTACAATCTCACAAGGTCATTCAGATAATAATGAGGTAATCACTCAGGATAATGCGAGATCAGGGCTAACGGGTTGTCCTTGCCCACCGAGCCGACAGAGAAAGAATAATTAAACAACAATATATGCATTTTGCCAAATCAAAGAACAAATGAGGAAATTACTCTGAAAAAGGAGGTATATGAACAAAGTGATGCGATCTGCAGCAATTTTGTTTTCGACCATGTGTTGTAGAGGTACGTAAACTTCTGCTAGGATAACAATTTGAATGCAAGAGAAACAAAAGAAAAGGATGAAAAAAGAACACATAAGAGAGCCGTTTCAAGTCCACAATAATCTTACAAGACCAGCTAAATTTCAGGAAAGCAAAATTTTTAAGGTTTTTATATATTAGACAGCTGTTTGCTGGCAGATACATCGACATGGATTTATTCATATTGCTTAAGCATAATAACTCTACTTTTCCCTCTACTGAATGTTTGTATAACAAGGGAACCGTATACTTTACGAAGCCTGTATATGGTATACATGAAGCCGGGCTTAACACTAACAGTTCAATTGTTCACACCCCAATCGTAAGGTTGGTACATTACCTTTAGCTGAGCACCATCGAGCAACCCCATCAAAGTCTCAGAGGAGGTTGGCTCCAAGTAGTTTGATGAATGCTTGAGAACCTCCATCTCATTCTTGCCAAAATCCACGCTAAACCTGCACGCCAAGAAGATGAATATCATTCAGCAGAAAGCATTGTAATTTTCAGAAACCAGACAAACAGTACACTAGAAATTACCATTTCAGGATCTTGCTAACGAGTGCAGTTTTGGCATTGAAATCAATAATAAGCCCTCCACCTCTTAGGAAATCACGGGCAGCCTCCATCAGTTCTTTATCAATGTCCCCGGGTGAGAAGCATCGAAGGGCAGGTCCAGATCGGGTACCACAGACAAGAGCAAAGTGGATTAAAGGTTCGGCATAGGGAAGAGTCACCTGAAAAAGAATAAAACTGATCATGAAACAAATAAAATCCCAAACAGAACCCCAATCCTTGTTCATCCACTATTTTTTTTTTTCTCTTTGTAAATCCTTATTCTCTGCCATATGCTCTGTTGCAGCTAACTTTGTGATTTTGTTGTGCATTTCTCCCTTGCAAAAAAGAAAAGAGAAAAAAACCAGGGAGAGGGAAGGGAAAAGGGGTGACTATTCCTTGCCAAGTGCAACTCGCTAAATAGAAAGCCAAAAATAAAATAAAAATCATTTCGGCTCTTCAATACTTGTTTTACGTGCTAAACAAAATGTCAAAATATATTCTCTCCCAAAAATGTTATCCCTCATATCTTCCAAGAAAGCCAAAACCAAGTCAACAAAAAAATAAACCAATTAAATGCAGCCATGTGGAAAAAATGACATCAAACTCCTTAAAGAAAAAATAAAGCATTTAATTCTTCCACATCAATACAATTGGCTTTTCAAATGACTTTTTTTCATCGGAGTATACATAGTAAAAAAGTCATATTTAAACCATTTAAAATGTTATTTTATCAATTTGGCTTTTTAAAATAGCATCTCCCCTTGTAGATGCACTAACATATAATCAGCAATAAATTAAATCAGAAAAAAAAACAGTTCATTTTCTTCTTGAAAAGATTGCCAGACAGAAAAACAAGCATGGGATGTCTCATTTTGATTTTTGTAATTTGATGTTGTTAAATACAAATCGGGTATCCACAGTTTGTTTAGACACAATATACCCACCACCTGCACTTCCTCACCCCAGTCCCCCACCTGATTATAATTTTCCTTTTTTAAAAAAACAAAAATAGAAGAGTTAAGAAAGCGCAAAACAACACTGGCTGGCAAGCATCACCCTCTGTTAGAAGTTTTGAATTCTGGAATAAAAAAATTACATTAAGCTGAGTTATTAAGAAATATGTTGAAATTCTCTTACCTTGGAACGCTTATCTTTCACACCGAATGGCTTGGTAAGATTGTATGGTGGTCGCTGGTTGCCCCTTAAAATGCCATTTTGAATAGCTGAAAGAGAGTATGAGCACCCACCTATCACATACTGGAAGTCTCCAAACAACTTCCTTCTTTCCAATGCTCCTTTTGGAAAACCCAACACCAATATAGCATGGATGGCCATCATATTGTAGAGATTTATGAAGAAAGCAAGCTTCTCCTCCCTTGGCATATCTAGCAATTCTACTCGTTGGAGCTCCTGAATTATTCTCAAATATCTACAAGTATCAATGCAAACAAGTTAGAGCATAAAATAAAAACTATAACAATCAAGACGCCAAAGTTTGAAATTTTATAGCTATAGAATAAATCAAACCTTGCAAATTCCTCACTTCCATGAATACTTCTGTAGTCAACATGCTTTCCATCTACTGATGTGTAGGCTTCAAAGATTGCACAAGACAAAAATCTGAGTCTTGCTGCAATTTCTGTTATGTGCTTAGGCTTTGCCTCAACAATGCCCCTTGGGATATTGTAGCATTGAGATGACACAATAGGATCATTGTCCAAAAAGCGATATAAGTGGTTACCATCCTCAAATATGTTCTCACTGCAGTTCCAAGCATCATAAAGGGAAAAAAAAGTATCTGTCAATGACGAGATTTCAAAAGAAAGAAAAAGGCAGAAGCAGAAGAATCAAAGACACTGGGCCATATCCAATGGACTCACTCAAGAATGTGTCGAAAGAAGAGTTCGCTAACAAGCTTTCGCCCGAATTCAGTAGCCTGTTTCATAACGTAAGAGTGAGAGTAAGATAAGCTTAATAATAATATATTTAAGAGTTTTTCTTTCTTTCTCAACATAAGAATTTGAGAGCATGCGTCAGGGGC
This sequence comes from Salix caprea, assembly GCA_964035475.1. Lineage (NCBI taxonomy): Eukaryota > Viridiplantae > Streptophyta > Magnoliopsida > Malpighiales > Salicaceae > Salix > Salix caprea. The sequence continues at coordinate 12,830,092 of OZ037755.1, read as the reverse complement.
ATTAATTCTATACAACTATGTGCAAAGAAAGACAAAGACATAGACAAGATACTACATCTACCATATATTTCAAGTTCTAGGACTCTGCCCGTCTCAAAAGAAAAACAAAAAAACCAACTGACCTCGTCCCTCTCCAAGTATTGATCCTCTGACAAGAAATCTACAGCCTCTGAACCTAGAAAGCAGCTGGTGAACCTCCGCATCTTATAAAATCTGTCCTTAACAACAATGGATTCTTTCATTTTCCGAACAATAAGTGCTAGTTCATCAATTGAGCCGCTAGTGGAAGCATCATCTTCACCAGAAAGAGGAGGAAGAGGAGCTTCAGATGCTGGAGCTTCAGCAATCAAATAATCAATCTTCTCTCCAAGCTTGCCAGACTCGTCCAAGCCATTAAGTTCAGCCAAACCTCCAATTACAATTTCATTAAAAAACACCTTAGGAACAGTAGAAGATCCAGTAAACTTCTCTAGTTCCAGCTTTCTACTTGGGTATACATCAATGTTGATCTCAATATATCTGAGCCTTTTCCTATGCAAAAATAACCTAACCTCTTTACAGTCTTGGCACCCTAATCTTGTGTACAGTATAATTCTTCCCTTCATAGCTATAGGTTGCAGTGGCTCTTCACTTCCTTCAACCCCCTGTTCAAAGTTGTTTTCTGCATCATCACGAGAAAACATAATATAGCTGAGAGGATTCCATGCAGACCTGTCCGCTGGTTTATGAGAAACTTCTGTTACTTCTTTGTCTTTAGCTGAATCTGAAGCCTCCTTATCTTCATCATCAGTAACCTGTTCCACTTCATCTCTTTTTACAGAAAGAACACGAAGAACACTGGTGACAGCAACTGCACCCTTCTCCTTGACAAAGTTCTTAAGAGCCATGGCCTTCTCAGGCCAAGCAGACCCCTCAGGATCAGCATCTGAGGAATGGAAAGATGTACTTCTATTAGCTTCCATCCCAGGAACCTCTGTTCCATCAAAAACAGGCTCTGGCTCCTTCTGCTCACCAAGAATTTCCTCTGTTGTTTGCTCGTTTCCTTCTTCAGCTTTAGGCTCCAAATCATCAACTTCTTCATCCTTCTTGTCACCAGAGACAGCATGTTGAGTATCATTGTTTAACTTTGCTCCAACAGATTTAGGCTCCAAGTCATCATGTTTCACAACATTGTCACCTGGACATTTAAACTCTAAGCCACTGCTCTCATCAATACTTTCACCGGCATCAGTTTCAGCATCAACCTTGTCTAACTTGGAATTATCCTTTCCTGTGTCTAGAGAGTTCAGCTCCTCTGAAATTTTCATTTGAGTGTCACCTTCAACAGTTATTGCATCTTCCTTGTGCTTCTCAGAAGTTGGGGAATTAGTTATATCTTTCTCACTAAGTGCTGCCTTTTCCATAATGATGGCACTATATAAAGTTTGGAATAGAATTCAACAAAACTTGGTCTTCAGTTTTAGTGCTTCTGCAGATCAAATGGCCAAAACATACCTGGAACAAATCCAGTTGAGAGAAAAAAGTCAAAATTGTACAAACATGTATACATATCTAAATTTCAGGTCATATCCTGTGAAAAATAACCAATAGTAAGCTCTTATACACAAAGGATATCACATCACATGCCAAAGATTACAACAACGCTTAATCATCCAACATTCACCATGCAACAAATAAACGATAAAATCCCAGTTCAGGCACTTTTTTTTAAAGGTTGCGAATTAAAGACAGAACCAAACATACGACCCTTTTTACAATTTTCATATTGTCCATAGAGTAAAATAAACACAGCATTTGCCCCCAACAAATATGAATACTACATTTTCAACCTAAACCAAATCTTAACATGACCCCGAGGTGATGTGATAATACTCAAAGGGCAATTAAAAACAACAAAAACAGGATCAATTTTAGGTATTTTGGTGAATCTTCCCATATCCTTTTAAAGTATTGTTTACAAAAAGACATTGATGGTCGCAATTAAATTTTTCATTTTGGCAGCCGGACTGGTGCTACTTAGCTCATCAACAAAGATAAAAGAAGAAGAAGATCGAAAAATGAAAAAAAATAAAATAATTAAAAAGAAAAGAAAGCCCAAACGGCCAGATCATGACCTCGATCTATCATCTGTAGCCAAATGAAAACATCAAAATATAATTAAAAAAAAGGAAAAGAAGACGAAGACGAAAAATACTTCAAAATGATCTGCAAGTAATACGTAAGCAAACATAACGAGAGAGAAATTATGAGACAAACGCGGTCTAAAGTGACCAGGTCAAACAGATGACTTGTCAAAACTGAAACAAAAATCCAATACCAGACAGACAAATGGAAATAAATAAATGATCAAAAAGACTTTTCAAATATAAAAAAGTTGCACACACAATAGCCTAATGCCTGATGCAGTGATACAAGAACAAAAGCCCGGTCAAAATTTTAAATCGTAGGACTTAATAGTGCATTTTAGGGTTCGGTCACTTGCAATTAAATACAAAATAAAAGGAAAGGAAGAGAAGAGACGAACTTACAGATCTGGATATCTACAGAGAGAGGAGAGAAATTTGAATAGGGAGAATAGAGGGGGAGTGCATGGAGGAGAAAGAGGTTACGAAGAGGTAGTGACATAAATAGCGTTTAACTTGACCACCAGTTTTGTCTTTGTGGAGGCTGATTGGATCGAAACCGCGGGGCGATATGTCTAAACGACGAGAGATTGTTTTTATTTATTTATTTAGAGAGAGAGAGAGAGGTAGTGGGAGAAAAATGAGAAGCGGGGGAAGCGGGAAGACCATCGGCTGAAATTCATGTGGTAGCAGACTATCAGCTAGCACGACCTCCCTTGCGTTTTTTAATTTCTAAAATGTATTTGGGCTTCGTTTTGCATTTGGGCCTGGCCTTGGATATATTTTATTATATTTCCATCTCAAAAACACAAGGGCCCAACCACCTCTTTCTCACATGATCACCATTTGAATCCTTGCCGAGCGAGGGGTGAATTTTCACCTGTTTAGCGGTTAAACCGGTGTTTAGCTAAAATTCTTTTTTTTTATATAAATGAAATTTTTTTAGTTTTTTTATATTATTTTAATATGCTGATGTCAAAAATATTTTTAAAAAAATAAAAAAAAATATTATTTTAATATATTTCTAAACAAAAAACACTTTCAAAAACCTGCAACCGCCCTCTCAGGCGGGGCTATCGTTGCCGAGCTTGGAAATGACTGTGTGCCTACTGTACAGGCCTGTGATAGTGCAATAGAAAACATGGAAACATTAAATGTTGCAAAGCTGAAGCTTCAAGATATCATCAATTCTCCCTCCTTAGATGCAGCTTGCAAGAAGAAAGATGATTTGGCCGGGGAAAAAATGACTTGATTTAAAAATTGCATCTACAAATAGAAAGGTTTACTCATAAGAAAGTCACAGATATTATTATATTATATACTAAAAAAGGTTAGGGATTCATTGTTTATTATGAGTGTTTTTACTGTGGATTACAATAGTAATTTTGGGCCGGTTTGGTTTGGGTCACGGGTTATTTTGTTTTTTTATATTTTTTTGCATGGTAAAATAATCATTAAACAAGGGTTGTCGGAGGGGTATCACAATAATTTCATATTCCATTACACAGTAAAATAACTTTTTTACCCTCCAATGAGACAAAAATCAACGGTTGTTCGCAAGGGTGTTTTGAATATTTCATGTTTTTTTGAAAATATCTAAATATTTATCTGCCTCCAATAAGACAAAATAGAAGAGTTGACTATAAAGGTGTTTAGGTAATTTATCAGTTTTCAATTGTATTATTTGATTAAAATTGATTATATATTATGTTTTCACTTCAGTCCCTGTTCTTTTAATTCTAGGTTTGGTTTTCAATCCCTTGATATTTTCTATACAGGAGGTATGATTTTTTCAATTTTGTCATTTGATTGAAATTGATAATATATTTGGTTTTCATTTCTATCATTATACCTTTAATTTTTTATTTTAATTCCTTGAATTTCCCCCTTTGTTATTTCTTTTAGGTTTTTTATTAGTTTTTATTTTATTTTTAAGTCAAATGTTTTTTTTTCAGCTAATAATTTTTATTTTATATTTTTTTTGCTTGCTCTTTTGTTAAAAGTTGTAGGCTTTTTTTATTCTTTGATTTAATTTTGTTTTTTCTATTATTAACGCAATAATAATAAAAATAATTTTAGTTTTTTTTCTTGCTTCATCTTTTTGTTAATGTTTTTGAGTTTTTTCTTCTCAGAGTAATTTAATAATTTTTATTGTTTTGACAATAATGATAATGATATTTTTAGATGTTAAGGCTTCGATGTTGTTGTTGTTGTAATAAGATATGTTGATGTGTTTCATTATATTAAACCTTGTATGTATAGATGTTATGTTTTGTTTTTGAATTAGCAAACCTATTAATTATTTTAACACCAACAATTATAAAAATTATTTACCCAGCTCGCAACGTAGTGCAGGCAATCTAACCAGTGATAAATCCAAAGAACATACAAAAAATTAGTTGTAGACTATTTCATATTACGAGTTGAATGGTTTATATATATATACACTTGGAATAATTTATAGTTTTTTAATCTATGAGATGTATTCTCTATTATGGTTTTGTTATTTCTATTATTTAAATAATTTATGATTTTTCTCAATTTTATTCTTCAATATTTTTATACATTTATTTTAATCCCAATAATTATAAAAATTATTTACCCAGCTCGCAACGTAGTGCAGGCAATTTAACCAGTGATAAAGCCAAAGAACATAAAAAAAAAGCTAGTTGTAGACTATTTCATATCACGAGTTGAATGGTTTTTATACACACACACACTTGAAATAATTTATAGTTTTTTAATCTATGAGATGTATTCTCTATTTTGTTTTTGTTATTTCTATTATTTAAATAATTTATGATTTTTTTTTTCAATTTCATTCTTCAATATTTTTATACATTAATTTTGATCTTTATTTTTTTTAATAAACTTGAACAAAAATAAAAATATTAACATGATATTTTCTTGTAAATTTTGCACAGTATAGTCAAACATTGTAAAGTGTTAAATTATTTATTTTTCATGATACTACTAAACATAAAAAATAATCTATTTTTAAGGAATTTATAGTCTATAAAAAATAATATTTGGTAAATAAACTGTGCTTTATATTACTGTAGTTTTGTATCCTAATGAATGTCAGGCTTCTCCATTTTCTGTAAAGCGCATTTATCGCTTCATTTGTTATGTACTCCCTGCCTTTTTTTTGGGATGCTTGGGAACTCGAAGTGCTCTTCTTGGTTTGTTAAACAAACTTTGTTTTACTTGCAAGAAGGGATTTATTTATTTTTCTCTTTCCTTGCCTTTTCAATTTTAATTTATTTGCACTGGGCCTAAAAGCCCGTAAAGGGTATACATACAGCCAGCCCAGCTAGAGACCACTAGCATGCCCAAGGCAGCACTAAAATGTCCATAGGAGGTCAGAAGTGAGAGGCACGTGGCATATTCTCGACCGTAGAATGCGATTGAATCTCGGCATAATAAGCCCACGTCTCCATACTTGGAAAACCTCAGGGGTGTCTATGTAATACAGCTAAAGCTTCTTTTCAAAACAAAACCACGCTGCTGCAATAAAGCAATATCGCGTTCCAAAACGGGCCCAAACCCAAAATTCGAAGCAATCATATAGGAAGAAACTGAAAATTGTTGGCTCCAGCGTGTGAAGGACGGACGCCCACAGCGAGATTAACCCAAACGACAAATAATCCTACAAATCCACGGAAACCAACCGTACTTAAGCCCTGGCTCTGAACCTGACGATGATAACTTGCCGCTAACAATTGGACTCCGCCACCTCCACTCCCGGTACGATTTCTCACTTGAAAAAAAGTTTTTAATAAATATGGAGTCTACGTTACTAGGCTTGAATTGAACTTGTTTTTCAATCTAAAATCAAATAGCGATTGAAGGGAGAAGCGCGCGATTTTGTTTCGGATGATAGTATGTTTTGGAATTTAACTGTTTCTCCTCCCGATTCTAGGGATTTATTTTTTTCTTTTTTTTATCCAGGTTTTTGGTCAGGTTTGGCGAATTGCAATTTATTGATGAGAAAGCAAAACGATGAACAAAAAATCAAGCTGCTGTGCCATTTGTGAGAATTCGAATCGCGCCTCTATTTGTCCAATTTGTGTCAATTACAGGTACTTTCTGTTAGATTAAGTGATTTCCAAGGTTACCTATTGTTTTGTAAAGTATTAGGTCTCTTCTATGTTAAATTTGTTGTTTGCTTATGCAGATTGAATGAATATAGCACTTTGTTGAAATCCTTGAATAGTCGCCGCGATTCCTTGTACTCCAAACTAAGTGTTGTGCTTCTCGCAAAGGTTTTGATTTTAATTTTATCCCTTTTATGATGAATCTACATGCTTTTATTGAACTTGTTTTGAATAATTTTATAACGCACCTGATAAATACCAGGGGAAGGCAGATGACCAGTTCAATTGGAGAGTACAACAAAATGAGAAGCTTGCAATTTTGAGAGAGAAGCTACATCGTAATAAGGAACAACTTGCTCAAGGTTGGCAGTGTACCTTACATTTAAGATTAACTCATTGTAATAAGTTATAACTCATTAGGTTATATGACACTTTCACAGGGAAGGCTAAGGTCGAGAAGCTGTCTCAAGATTTAAAGAAAAAAAATGGAATGCTCGAATCAGCTCGCAATGTGGTACTAGTTTTCTTCACTTTTCCCTTTTAATTATCATTTTTCGTGTAAGTTTGTGTTATGAAAAATGCATGTTTTCCTGTTGGAAGTGATAAGATGTCTTATGCTAGTTAGTTGTTTTGCAGTTGGAAAAAAATCGCGTCGAACAACTGGAGAAGTTCTATCCCAATTTTATTTGCACTCAGAGTTTAGGGCATGTGAGAACTACTACCGGGGTCTTTCTGAACATAAACTTTAACTGTCTATTTTCAAACGTGCATGTTTATGGAGTTTTATAAACCTTTTTTATTTGTCGTGTTTTTGTTTGTTTCATATGTTAAGCAGCAAGATATTTGATGCTTTAAGATGTTGTCTTTGCTGCAGATGGCTATTACTTCTGAACTACTTCATAAGCAGTCTGTGGTCATAAAACAGATATGTAAATTGTTCCCTCAACGCCGGGTAAGCACTTAAAAAACAAAAACATTTTGATATCTGCAAGTGACTGAAAAGTATGACCATTGTGTTTACTCAGTTGCCATCTGGCTCTTTGGTAAATTTCGTGATTTTGTTCTCTCTTTCTTGACATGTCATTTAGATTTAGACTTTTAGGATGATTTTTCATGCTATCTCAAACACAACTTCAGATGTAGGGATTTGAGCTTCCCATATTCTTAGTAAACTATCTTGCACTTTTACGAACTAGGTGTGAGCCTAAAACTCAAAGCCTGCATATTTTCAATTATCTAAGAATAGTGCTTGCGTGCAACTAGCGCGCGCGAGAGATAGATAGAGAGAGAGAGAGAGAGAGAGATGGTATCTGCACATGATAATTTAGAATTTTATGGTAGGAATTAGAGGACTTCTATTTTGACTTGTGGTAGAATTTCAGGAAAAGGCCAGTTGTTTGTTGTGCTGGTACATTGAGTTTCTCAGACTAATCTTTTTTTTAATTGCTAATTGGGCTTGTGTCTGCATTCACATGCATGCCATTAAAGGTGTTTTTTGATGTTATTAACATTACTTTTGTGATGACAATCATCGTGACCCATCCTATATTGTTTAGGTGAATGTAGACGGGGATATGAACTTTAGTGGTCAATATGATCAAATCTGTAATGCACGCTTACCAAGAGGACTTGACCCCCACTCTGTTTCATCTGAAGAGCTTGCTGCCGCCTTGGGGTAATTTTCCCCCCTTTCTTTGTGTTTATGTTATCCTGTCATTTTGGATCATGTGAAATTTCTTTGATGTACTCTTTTGGTGTAATACTTTATTAACTCTCTCAGGTGCTGTTATCTGTCATTACGTAGAATTCCCTTTTAGTTTCTCATGCTGTTACTAATCAGTAATCTCCATGGTTTGAAATCAGATACATGGTGCAGCTTCTAAATCTAGTGGCTCATAACTTGGCTGCCCCTACAATTCATAATGCAGGTTTTGCGGTAAGCATGTTGTGTGTCTATGAGATGGTAGAATTTTCTCCGAGGATGCCCCCCCCCATTTCCTCATTTTCTGATTTTACATACGATTTCTTAGTTATACGAGTACCTATGCTCAGCATCATTAAGGGGCTTTTAGCAATAAGTGCAACTGTCAAGAGCTTTAGTTGTTATTTGGAGACTTTATGAACAATATAGCATCACTTTTTTATTGGATAGTTTATTGGCATGCACATGTATATGTTTATCTAGATCACATTTTTCAAGATTAAATTTCACAAACCCTACTCTTTTGATGGTGGTTTGTTAAATTCACATTTTTCAAATGATACTTTTTGATGTGGGCCTTATATTAGTTTTGAAGTTTGGATAAATGCAGCTTTCTGAAATACTGGCAAACTGTGTAGCATATTATTTAGAATCCTGTTTTTCTTCTTATTTTATCTAGCTTTGGTTGATGGATTTTGCAACTTGCTATGTATTCTGACAAAATATCCATGCATCCTCTTACAGCCGCAAATGAGAATTTGTTATTTTGAAATTTTGAGGGCTCCTCCTGTATGTTAATATTTATTTGCTTTGTTGCTGGGATTGTGGAAAGCATTTTCTTAGTGGCTTTTTTTTTTATGCTCTATTTAAAAGTCAAATCATTTTCAAGAAGGTTGCTTAAAGTTGAGATACAATTTGGTGAATGCCATTGGTAACTTGATATTGTTGTTGTATAGCTGTTGAATTCATTCTATTTTTTCTCAGGGCTCTTGCTCTCGGATATGGCAGCGAGATTCTTATTGGAATGCATGTCCTTCTTCTCGAAGGTATTTTGACTGGAAGAGTTTGTGCTCTGGAATTTCAGTGGCTAAGTTTGAATTATTACTCCTTCCATAACTAAAATTTTTGTGTGCTGTACAGTAATGAATATCCCCTCTTTATACCTCGCCAGAATTATTGCTCTACTAGTGCTGAAAATTCATGGACTGATAAAAGCTCGAGTAATTTTGGTGTTGCTTCAATGGAATCAGAGAGAAGGCTCCACCCAGATTCCACAAGAAGTAACAGCTTCAATTATTCATCTGTGTCTCCACATTCTGTTGAAACACACAAGGACTTGCAAAAGGGGGTTTCACTCCTCAAAAAAAGTGTGGCATGTGTAACAGCATATTGTTATAACTTGCTATGTTTAGACGTTCCTTCAGATATGTCTACTTTTGAAGCATTTGCAAAGTTATTGTCCACACTATCTTCATCCAAGGAAGTTCGGTCTGTGTTTAACTTGAAAATGGCCTGTTCAAGGTATATATCCTCAGCATTTCAGTAGTTCTACTTTATTATATGTGAAACTGAAGAACACCATCACTGTCAGAATTTTTATCATGATGGGAATGCATATTGTTTGTTTCCATCTGTTTTCTTTTCTATCTTCATTCAGTTTTGTTTATCATGCTTGGCATTTTTACTTTTGAGTTTCAGGTCATGCAAACAAGTGCAAAAGTTGAACAAATCTGTGTGGGATGTAAACTCTGCCATCTCATCAAGTGCACTATTGGAGAGTGCACATGCATTGCAACTGATGGTATATACTTCAACTTTGTTTTTAAAAATGTTTGAAAGTTTTAGCTTATAATAGTAATGTGTATGTTCTGGATTTCCCTTTCCATGATTTTCTCCTCCCTTTTCCCACCTTTCTTTTCTCAATAGTGCTCAAAATAGAACTGTCATTATTTTATAATGTTTTAAGATGTAGATTTTTTTAATAACACCACAGAAGTTGGTTAACAAGGGCAGTCTGAAATAAAACCAGTCAATATCGTCATTGGCATCCTGCATGTACAGGTCTAATATAAGTGGACCTTCATTGGAGCGGCCTTCTTGCCTGTTTAGAAGTATTTACTCATGCTTTTATTTAGTTTTATTTTTGGATCTGTCTAGAGAGATGAAACAGATAGTGAAAGCAGTCGGTCACTTATTAGTTGGGTTTGGGATTTATTTAGGATGTTAACTGCTTTGAGGTGGTTTCAAAAGAGCAATTTTGTGGTCATAATGCCATAATGAAATTAAGCCCATTCTTTTCACTTCCATCTCTGTGCTTGCAAGTTTTCAGCGGGTTTCACATTTTTCTTTCTGGCAGAAAAACACTAGTTATAGTAACCTTCCAAATTCAACGGCTAGTTTTATTTTTGCCACTGAGATATCTGATGGGAAGAATGAGAGCTTTATCGATGGATGGGATCTGGTCGAACATCCCACCTTTCCTCCCCCGCCATCACAAGTTGAGGATATTGAGCATTGGACTCGAGCCATGTTTATAGATGCCAAAAAGAAATAATCTATCGGGTGCTGCAACGACCTTCAAACTTTATGTAAGTTGTCAATGTGTTGCACTTCTAATAATTGTTGATACTTGTAAATAGGACAGCTATGTCAAGCACTAAATTGGAAACATTTAAATAGGTAGCGGTGGTTTAATTTTGTGACATGGAGAGGAACTTCTATATGCTGTTTTTTTTTTCTTTTTTTCATTAAGAATAATTAATTTCAACAGGCCTTCTATATCTTTTTTCAATTATATAGCAAATATATTGTACTGGTGCTGCTAAATTGAAAGCGTGATTGAATGTATGTGCATGTATATTTCAGTCGTGGGAAGTCGGGATATTGTATCATCATGCTTCCATGACCAACTTATTTAGAAGTTAATTTTTGTTTTCATTTTTCAAATTGATAGGTTTGAGAAAGAGACGGATCGGTAAGAGACAGGCCTTATTTTATTGACTTGTAAAGTTCAACATGGTTGGCCTTCGTATCTTTTTTTATTGTAAATACAGAAGGATAGATGTGTACATATACTGATATAGATATTCATCTCTCGTTATGGTGACCATATGCCTGATTCTTTTTTTTAATCGTAAAGCAGTGGCCTTGTCTTTGTTTCTGTATTAAAAAAAATTGCATGGACAAGTATACTGTATACATCAACACCTGCTAGAATGAAGCTGGGCTGGTTCGCCGTAGCCGGAATCGTGGCATGGGAGGTAGATCAGACGACAGGAATATCTCCAGTTCCTGCCAAACCTATCAAGTTAGCCTATAACTCTAACTGCCCACTTTCAAAATCTTTTAGCTTAATCAAAATGAATTTCCACCAGTCAGTTCGCAATGCCAAAGTATGTCTTCTTCATTTCTTTTTTCTTTCAAACAATGATAAAATTAAGACCAATGTCTACTTCATTTCTGCCTCCTCACAATAGTCTTCTTCGTCATCTCATCTGTATAACGACACTGCTTTTCAGCAGCCACCTGAGAATCTGAAGATGTTGCTGGCATTGCTGACTCTGGCATGGGCGTAGGCAGTTTGTTATCCGAGGATACAACATCCACAACAGGGTTATCATAAACAGCTTTAAACATATGAAAATTTGAATCCACCAATGTCATCTGTCTGTTGTGACCCCGCAACCATTGGATCAACCTCCATAATTGGTTGACGACTAACGACTTCGTTTTGATCTCCTTTGTTGACTACACCCGCACGAACTAGAAAATCCTCAAGTGTAGTTTCGTCAAGTTGTTGCCGAATTAACTGGTTTTCAAGAAAGAGGAAAGTGGACGAGTAAGAAGACGAAGACGGAGGGGGGTCTCGCAACAGCTGACTCTCTTCAACGGATATCACATATCTTAGCTCATCAACATTCACAGCATTCAAAGGCTACCTTACATTTCCGATCTGATCACTCACCTCATCAAATGTGAGATTGTATAACAAGGACTCCTGTCCAGGAAGAGATGGGAAATGTTGTCCCTGTGCTCCATTTGATGGCACCACACACAGGTCTATTCTCCATGCACCAAACACTACCTAGCCTCGGGTAAGCTATATTCACCTAAGAATTGTGAGGTTAAGAAAAGCTTCCACCAATTAACCAAGTACCGTGTCTAATAAGTCAACCAGATCATTGAATGTCAGCAGAAAAGAAGGCCGTACCTTCATTAATGAAAGTAAAATATGAGACTAGTTACGGCAAGGATCGTACAGTACTGATAGCTTACAAAGAACAACGTTAAAGAGTGGCTGACATTGTGAAGAATGGAATAGCGAGGCAGGTTGAGGAGCACATGGGGGGTATGGAGGGCCCAGGAAGATCGAAGAACCAGTTAGAAAATAAATGATTTGTTTGATCGAACAACAAAAATTTTACTAGTTTTTCCGAGTCCATAAAAGATGCTTAAGAATGAAGTTTACTCACAAAAAACAAAAAAAAATCCAAAGATGGTAACGATCTTGGCCTCTTATCTCCATTATAGTATTGCTAATGTCAATGACTTCTTTGTGACATTGCTGTAAGAGTGCCAGTCATGGTGGTAAGTGTCAACATCATCCGATGAGACAATACTTACGTATGTCTCCAGATAGTGATTACTTGAAGGGCTGTTTTAGTTTTTTTAAGATGTGTTAATCAACGCCAATTATAATTATTGTATTTTATCCCAAAAAAGTCTTTAAGTCTTAACTTGTCCCTTGAAAAAAGAAAAAAAAAGTGACTTAAAATTCTCCGATTCATACTGAATAGTGAGTTCAACTCGACTTCCCAGAAACCTGCCAGATTATTATAGCCGACAACACCAAGAACTCGGGACAGCCGAGACACTTGGGCCCTGTGATATTGTTGAAGTGATTGAAGATTTGGGGCGGTTGGGAAGCATTTAAAAATATTTTTTAAAAATATTTTAAATGAAGTTTTGTTAGTGTTTAAAATCATATATCAAAAGTAATTTAAAAATACATATTATTTTAATATATTTTTAATAAAAAAACAATTTAAAAACAAAAATAATCACAGTCTCCAACACCCAACAGCTCAAGAAAGCACAACTTCTAATCATATCACAGGATCGGTGGCCCGGATCAAGTTCTACCACATTTTAAGTTGTCGGGTCAACAGTTGGATTTATCCTCAGCCACTGACTCTTTTGAAGGTGGTGTTAACCGATGGCATATTGGGCCGAAGTGGCTACCACTCAGCATCTGTGCATGCTCCAAATCGAATGGCACGTGTCGGCTAGTGGGAGGTGGTCTGGGTCACTGTCACCATCACCTGGCCGGGAATGGGTGCTTTTCTTTCCCCTTTAGGCCTAGCCTGGCGGTGGAAAGTGAGAGTGACGGCGGTGCCCCTGAATCCGGGAGGGCATCCACCCCCCTGGTCTTGAATTTACCAGCCCGGAGTCTTCTCACGAGATCGATCCATCTTACAAAAGATTTTGAGACTGTTGAATGCATGATTGAGCTCTAGTTAGTTATCTTTCGACAAAACGATCACGCATCTTGCACGTGAGAATATTCCTCTTGAGAAATGCACTTTAGACTTTAATAAAAGGTTTAGGCGACATAACCCGCATGTAGATGCGACCAAAAAAGCTTGCCAACTTCCACTGGTTCACAGCGTTTCCTTCTCTCCGGCCACCAAATTTAGCATAGATTTTGTTCCATGGAATTAGACAGCCCACCAAATATCTAGTGATCACCTGTGCCCTTTTTATACATCCACCTACGTTCAGTGTTTGGTCTTATAATACAAAGTTTTTTCGATTTAGAATAAATTTTTTTTTTGTTTTCATGTTAAAAAATATTTCTTAAAACCAGATATATTTTTACCATTCGAACCATCCAGCATTTCCAGGTGGAATCCACTGACGGTGACCTTATAGCCACGCCCGCTGCTATACATAACTACGCCGACGTGGGCAACGTACGAAGCAATGGCCGTGAACTGGCGGGCCCGCACGTGGGGGCCACCAGATCACCGGTCCGTCGTCGTCGTCGTCGTCGTCGTCGTCTTTTTTGGAGGCAGTTTCGTGATATGATAAAGATTTTGTCGTATGAGTAGTGCTCACCTACTACCCTTATCCTTGAAATTAAGCAAATTAAAGCAAAAGGGGGGCTGGGATGGTGTTTCTTGAATAATTAATGAGTGAATCTCTCGTGATTTGGCAAACATTTAATTAACCTCATCTTGGTTAGGATGTCTTCAAGATCCAAATGATGCAAGTTATTTTCATATGGAAGAAGAGTTATTTAGGTGTTATCGTGTTTATTTTATCGTTAATCCCTTGTTTATTTCAACAATGTACTGCCTCGCATGTGCTGAGTTCTTAAGGAAATTCAGCATTGGATTGGATTGACAGCTTTTTTAAAAATATAAAAAAATGTTAGCCATATATGCAATTAGTGCATCAACTATTTGCTTTTACTTGAAATTTTTTTTTTTAAATTTAATAAGCATCGACAGCTTTTTTTCAACTCATCCGTTTAGATGTTTTTATAAATTATAAACAATATTTTTTTAATTTCTCAATTAAAAGAAATATATTGCCTAAATAACTCAATCATTTTCTTTTCGTGCCCTAAAGAACAGCTACCTCCAAGACAGATCGGATATAAAGCTAATGCGATGCTACAGTATATTCAGCAGAATAGCACTACGGGGGGGCGCTGTACTGTTTGTAAAGCTTCTGCCAACATTAGAGAAACAAATACTTGCCAGAAAAGTAAACAGGAAAAGAAAAGTAATGAAAAAGAAAAAGAAAAGTGAAGTTCAGATTTGTCCAAAGAAAATACCTTTTGCAAATTGTGCTCAAAGATTCATGTTACTGCTACTTAAGCTTATCTTATGCATGGAGATTTCTAGATAAACAATACCACTCAAGCTCCTTGAGTGATGGGAGTTAGGAAAGGTGGTGATGCCTTTTAACAGAGATAGCGCAGAAGAATTCAAACGTTCCACCCTGAAGATAGCATTAATTTATAATAAAAGCAAAAGTGGAGTACTCCCTGTGGTGACCTAATTCTGGCAGTGGTGAGTGTCTTTGCTCTTTATAACACCCGTCAGATTCTTCGTCTACTCATTTGATGTGATATTTGTGTCTGTGGAGAGGGGAGGTGGGGAGTTTTAAATCAAAACCTTTCCGCAACCCTTGTTGATGAACTACATTATTGATTCATATTTCGGCACTAAAATAATTCCCAGCACCGTCATCGATCTGGGGAAAAAAATGATCACTTTGTTTTCTGATCTTAGATATGATCTATCCTGATAAAAAGAAATGAACTTTTTTATCATGTTATTTAATGTTTTAAGTTAGATAATTCATTGGTGGACATCTAGGTAGTGGTCCGGATAATTGAGTGGTATTATATAAATACATGTTTTATGTTCTGCTAACCCACTTGCCACATATTTTTTTCCTTTCTTTTGTTCATTTGTTTTCTTCCTCTTCTTTATATACATTAATGACAAGTTGACGAAGCTTGCTCAAGTTGGCTATATATTTAGGTTTCGTTTGAAGTGTGTTTCGTTATTGTTTATAAGAAAAACTATAATTTATAGCTTTAAAAACTAGGTATAATGCCACCAATGTAATTAACCCAGGTTTTTTCACCCCGCCCGTCTGCGTAAAAAGTCTATGACTGGAATCTAGAATCCCTGATACTTGTTTCAAAACTCTGATCATCCTCGATCTTTCTATCCAAGACGCGAAGCAATTTGATTTGTGTATGTTTTGTTTTGAAACTGGGTTTATTCGAAAGAAATATTAATTAAATTGATGTTTTCATATGCGTTTTTTAATAAATTTAGTATACATATTACAAAAACATAAAAAATATATTTAACAGAATATTCACAGTACTGCATCACCAAAAACACTAAAAGGGAATCACCAAGTACATAATCGAAATAAAGCTGGACCCTTTCCCTTGCTGGCTTCGGACGAAAAAACTCGTAAATAATGTCAATCATTTGCTTTTCCACGATAGGAGGGATCGATGCATGGAGCCAGCTTCTGCCCGGCCCTCTGAACCAGGAAGGGGCAATGCAATTTGCAAAAGTTCTGGAGGTGGACGTGATGATTAGGGCCGGGGAAAAGTCTCGTCCTGTGCTACTGTTGCTGCTGGCGCACTTGAATCCCATCGTGGTGTTTTCTTTGCATTCAAGTAGCTAGCTAGATGGGACGATTTAGCAGGCGAGCGCAGGTGTGAAAATGAGAAGCAAAACTAGAAATCTCGAGTTAGATGCATGTTTCAGAGCCAGTTTTGCACAGATCAAGTTCGATTTTATAACGATTATCCCCGTCCGAGTTGATTTTTTAGTTGGAAAAATGAAGTTTATTCTACTTTTTGTTACGTTCTAACCCAATCATTGCTCGCAGTAAGTGTTAAAGAACCATCTCACCTAAAAATTTAAACTTGTAAGTGAGGTTCCATAATATGATTTATATCACCCCCTCGAGTGAAAGTCATTTGGGCTTGAAACTTGCACAGATTCACATCACCTTGTGCTTGGTTTTTTTTATCAAATAGAATGGGGGTGGTGAGATTCGAACTCGTGACCGCTGGGTCAACAAGGCTCTGATACCATGTTAAAGAACCATCTCATCTAAAAGCTTAAACTTGTAAGTGAGATCCCATAATATAATTTATATTATTCTCTAACAGTAAACCTACAGATATAATTAACCAGCAGAATTCGGCATGGAAATATTTAAATATACACTTAAGACCGACTATTTATCCTGGATAGTCAAAACGCATGTTTTACCTCCTCATTATCCAAATATATATATAAAAAAAAACCCTCATTATACCACAAATCTGGTCACCTCAACACCCAATGTATCAGCATCCATGTTATGATTCATTTTATTTTTAGAATTTTCCATATCAAGTAAGTAAAACTACTCATTGCATGTTTGAATAAAATATTTATTTTTATTGCATATTTTTGCACTATATGTAGTTTGTTTATAAGTTTACTTGTTTTATAGTTTTTTCTCATATAAATTTACATATTATGGTTTGTTTGAGATTTTAAGAAATTCCATTTGTTTGTAAATTGATGGGATTTATTTTGAACTTGTGACTTCGATGTTTTGCGATGAAATAAATAACAACTTATTTAACGGGTTCGTTCTATATTTTTTTTAATTTTATTGTTGAGTTGATAATTTTAATAAACTTGTGTAAAATTGAATTTATTTAGATACTTTATAATGGATTAATAGTGCTATTAAAATAGTTTGAATAATTTTGAGTTAAATCATTGGTAGTTAATCTATTTAGTTTATATAATTAATTAATACATGTTTTTATCAATATTCTACAAGGTTTGATATGAGTAATGAATAATAATTCGCAAATGTATTGAGATTCACCTGAAATGTTGTGTATGATGAATTATTATAATGAGATTGGGGATTTTATTAATTACACATTATCAAATCTGGAAAATATTAGCAGAGACGTTATTAGATATTCATATAAAAGGTGTAAAAATAAAAAAGTTTCACAATTCAAATGTTATAATGATGTATTTTCTATAAAAAAAAGATTTATAGAGAAATACTTATGGTAATTTGCATACAGAGAAATATATATTCTCTGCAATAAAGAAAGTTTGTACACTCAATGATCCACCTAAGATTAAATAATCACCAAATCAACCCAATCTTCTGGATTTTTCAAGTAGAAGATAATAATGTTCTCAATGTCTTTGTCAACAATATCTTTATAGATTTCTAAATATTTCAATGTAGGCATGCACATGTATACAAAGTCAAGCAAGTTTTTCTCCTCTACTTGTATATATAAGTCTTTCAGACACATTATTTAAAAGAGTTAGGGGAAACTTTTTTTTTAAAATAGGTTGTGTAGGTTGAGGCCTAGATAACCCTGGTCACTTGAACCTAACTTAAATGACTAATCTTCTTAAAAAATATTAATAAATCCTGTTCTTATAAGAATGTTTAACCTAAGTTTTACATAATTTTTGCAGTGTTTTATTTTTTCTAACTTGATATGAAAACCTAAATCTCTTTTTTTTTTATTGATTAAAATTGAATTTATCTTTTTTTTTTTATCTTGACACTAAAATTAAAAGGAGATATTTTCTTTTAAAAAAAACCTGTATAATATATTATATTTTCTTGATGCACATTGAATTTGAATTATTAATTATTCTTGATTTTTCTAAGAAAAATATTATTTTACCATTTGATTTCATAGTTTTATTAAAAAAAAAAAGGGTAGAATTAAAAAAAATAAAAAAGTAAAATAATACATGAATGAGCTCACACACTATAGTAAACTTTTTAAACAATATAAAGGTTAACCTTGGAATGAGTTAATTTAGCATAAAAAATGTTTTTTTTTATTCTTTTACATCTAGAAAAAGTAAATCAATATACATCCTAACTATGGAGTATGATACGAGCCTTCTGCTGGTTTAATAATTTTTTTCTTATAATAAACCTATGTTAATAAATAATCGTAATTCAAAGTCTTTAGTTAATTTTGTTTTTCTCTTTTTACAACTTGACATCAATGTTTTACTTTTTTCTATTTTTATCTGCATATATTGTGAGATGAACCCGTTACATGTGCTTATTGTTTTAGTAAATGCCAAAATTTTATTTGTTAAAATTAAATTATATTGCCATAAAAACAATCATATACCATAATCATAAAAATATTGTGATTTATATTTATTTTGAAAATGTTATGTACGACAAAAAAGGAGAATAAATAAATTGTATATTATACAGAAAATATATAATTTTGATGCATATAAGGAATTGTTAGTTTTATAGATAGATAGAATATATTAAAAAATAAAAAGAAGAAAGGAGGATGATAGATGTGGATCCTTTCCTTACCAATAGCCGCAGGAGCCAAAGCGAACTGCTTCCAGTAAATATCAGACACATCACAGGCATGTGGGGCTTTTGCCCCGATGACTGACACACATAACCTTACGTGTCCTACTTGGTAGCCTCTCTCTCTCTCTCTCTCTCTCTCTCTCTCGCACTACCCCTATCCCAATCACCACCCCCTTCCTTTTCACTCTCTCTTGCTTTATTTAGAGCCAATGAAGGGGGGAAAAAGAGAAAAGAAACAAACATAAAAAAGCAAATTCTTAATTATTAGTAGTAGTATAAGTGATACCCGTCACTCAACCCACCAGCCATTCATTAGCCCCCACGTAGCATTTTATTTATCGCCGGCAACCCCACTTCGCCGCAGAATTACGTCAACCTAACCACACCTTGTTGTGAGCACGACATAACATATAAATGCGGGAAGGAGTGTTTAAGTGCACCGGGCAAGTACTTGGGAGGGATGGCCGGGCGTACGTTAAAGTGACAAGGGTGCGCATTTTATGATTATAGCGACGTTAACGGTTGACTGTAGTAACGTTCAAAGGAGGAGGAAAAAAAGAAATAAAAGGAAGAGTCTTTTATTAGATTAGATTTTTTTTATTCTCTTTTCTTCTTTGGACTCCGGGGTGGGCGTCTCTTTTGGGTTTTGATTGCTTTCAAGGAATGGATGGCGGTGATGTTGATTCCTGATACCATCTAGTATTAAGGACTGTGAACTGGTGCTAAACTTTATGGGTTCAATTTCTTGGACTTGCTGGAATTTAATTGCTTGAGAGATTCTGGTAGGGAGAGCTAGGTTACACACAGATAGAGATAAGGAAGCGAGTTTCGTTCAATTTATTCTACTCTACTTATTCCCCTTCACGGGGGGAGACGTTTGATTTCTTTGTTGCTAGCCAGGAAAGTTGAGACTTTTCGCGCCATTTTTGCAAATTAATGACCTATTGAAGCATGCTGTGAAGTGGTAAGTAAAGGCTGATGTCTGACTTCACTAGTATTATCTAGATCTGTTTTTGGTTAAAATTATGTTCGGACTAATTGGAAGCTGAAGTTACGCAGTATTGCTAGTGTTTAAAAGCAGCACACGTGCTCTGCTTTTCTGTGTTTGATGGTCGTTTCTGAGTATATGTGTGCTAGGCTAGACAAGGGTTTGGATGTTCTTTTATGTTCAAGCAATGGTATGCGTGTTTGATGCTATATAAAAGAAAATCTACCTGGTGACTAGGAGTTATAGGCTTGCTTTTGTATGCTCGTCTCCTGGTTGCCACAACAATTCATGAAGATTTGGCAGGAGGTTTTTGAAATATCATTTATAAGTAGATATCCTTTTGAGCACTGTCCATGGATGAGCATCAGCTTGACCACAATTCTATTTCCCTTTTTGTTTTGATTTCTTTGCTTAAGAATGGCAAGTTTCATGCAATTTTATTACTGCTCTGTTGTCATGCTGCAGCTTATTAAATGTGCCTGTTTTCTGCTTTGTTTTTCTGTTTTCTGTTCCATTTTTTCAGAGCATGGGCTCTACATCAACTCAAATAGCTGCCATGAGAGGAATGAGTTTTTATGAGCCCTTTCACCAAATTAGCTCATGGGGAGACGCCTTTAGAGATGATGGTAGCCTAAACATTGGTCCATCCACAATTGTGCAGGTCGATGATGGGCTATACAACAAGGTAATAATTAATGATTCATGATATTTTCCTTCTAGTTAGTGAATGCCAGAGTTACCTCTTCTTACCAGGTGGCCTGACCTTTCTGATTGACTTTGTCTAGACTGAACATGTTTCACATGAATCAATGGAACCATCCAGAAGCGATCAAGAAGCACACAAACCTGCTGATAAGGTCAAGAAACTCCATCCCGCTCTCCCAATTAATTAAAAACATAACAGCTATCAATCTTAAATTTCTTATGAACTTATATTAACTTCATACAGATCGGGTAAAATGTGAACCCTCTGAAAACTGAATAAAAAAACTTGCTTCAATAAAATCCACAAATGGAAATCTATTTTGTCTCTCACATGAAGAATATGGTATCAAGGATAATGAATTTGTAAATGTTCAAGCTGTTAGTGACAATGCTTAAACTGGATTAAACTCAATGGAAGTGCCTGTTCTATTTCTCTTTTGTGAAAAAGTGAAAAACCAATGAATAGCTGACTAAAAGGCACTTGAAATTCACACAAATCTAACTGCAGATACAAAGACGTCTGGCACAAAATCGTGAAGCTGCTCGCAAAAGTCGCTTGCGGAAAAAGGTATAATTGAATGCACTCTTATACCAGTATATGCTGATGGAGGTGTTTTGAGATTATAGTGCAGAAGATTTATATATCAAAATTGTTTCTTAGGCCTATGTTCAACAATTAGAATCCAGCCGTTTGAAGTTGGCCCAGTTGGAGCAGGAACTTGAAAGAGCTAGGCACCAGGTGGGATGAGAACTCTATTCTCTCTATTATGTTTCACCATTTATTTAGATGCGTTTCCCTGCTAATCAGGCACAGATTAAAATACTAGCCAGGATTGCCTGGAACAACAAATTGTCTCTTCTAACAGCTCTGTGAATGCCTTACTGCAGGGTGCTTACATAGGAGGCAGTGCATCGGATTCTAGTCATTTAGGATTTTCAGGAACAGGAAATCCAGGTTTTTTATTTATGTGCCTGTAGGTTAACTTGATGATATTTGTATGGCATGGAAAATCATAGTAACTCTTGACACGGGCAAAAGCACCATGAAGGAATTTTGAAGACAGAATAATAAACTTTTAGGACTAAATCCAGAAACTGATCTGCCTTGAAAGCTTTTCTCTTTTAGAGATCCGTCTGAAAACATTGGTGCCATATACCTCTCCTCATTTTTTCTTGCTGGATACAGATCAGAAGGGTGCTCAATAAATATTTGTTAACTGTTTTGAGCTACAGCTCATGTTTGTAAAGCATCATGGTTACTGTTCTATTGTCTTTTCAGTTTACACTGCAAAATACTGTTGGATGCATGCCTGTTGTTAAGAAACTAGATACTAAATGCTCCACCTACAATTTCAAAATTTGTTTCCTTAATTTTCCATGCAGATAATTTTATGAGTATTTAATATCTATTCAAGAAAGCTGGGAAATTTTGGCCTTTAACTGCCTAATTATGCCTTGAAATTGTTTTGCATACTTGTCATTTTGATTGCATTTGTTCCTTTTAGATCCGATCTGTGCTGTCATCTAATGGTTCTCATTATGATTATCAGGAATTGTTGCATTTGAGATGGAATATGGACATTGGGTTGTAGAACATCTCAAACAAATTTCCGAGCTTAGGAATGCATTGCAAGCTCATGTAACTGATATTGAGCTCCAGATGCTAGTCGAGAATGGCTTGAATCACTATAACGATCTTTTCCGCATGAAAGCAGATGCTGCGAAGGCTGATGTCTTCTATCTGATTTCTGGCAAATGGAGAACGTCAGTAGAATGCTTCTTTCTGTGGATTGGAGGATTCCGTCCATCAGAACTTCTAAGTGTAAGGCTTAGTTCCGTTTAATTTATCATTTTAAAATTGCTAAGGTATCGGTGTCCTTGATAATACCAGTGGGCTCTGCTCATGAATTTTTTCAGTTCTTTTTCACGCTTGACATAAAGCTACCTTTTTAGCATTGTCTATCCTAACTATAGGATTGTGGCTCTTCATAGTAGCATGTAAAGAAGACACTGTGCCACTACATATTTTTCTATGATGTACTTGGATTCAGCTTCTTCACAATTTAGATTCATTTCAGCTTGCTTTACGCATTACTGGTTCCTGGAGGAGTTAATCCTATCACAATTTGCCTGAAATATCTTTAGAACATATGCATAAAATCTTATTTCACTGTTTTTTTTTCTCTCCGGTGAATATCTTGCTATTGCTAACTTGATTTTATTCATCAAATTTCTAAATCCCCACTGCAGGTTCTCATGCCACAACTTGAGCCTTTGAGTGATCGACAGCTTGAAGATGTCTGTATCCTTCGCCAATCTTCTCAGCAAGCTGAAGATGCTCTAACTCAAGGAATTGATAAACTCCAGCAGGCTCTGTCCCAAAGCATAGCAGCTGATGTAATGGGTGTTGGGGGTTACGGGGATCAGATGACTCATGCAATAACGAATTTGGAAGCGCTTGAGGGATTTGTGAACCAGGTAATAATTTCTTAGCAGCCATCTAGCGAGGTACTGTGCACTTGAAAGCCGAACTCACTCATGTTTAATGAATTCCCACCTCATGTCACAGCTCGCCTGACTATTTTGAACGAAGCAAAACTAAAACCAAGTCATAATCATACATAATAAACAAATATGATGGTTGAGAATGTTGAATGATAATTTTAGTTAATTATGAGCTCTCTTGACTTCTTATTTGTACACTGGGTCATGATATACTTTCTTAAAACAGGCTGATCACCTTCAGCAACAAACTCTGCAGAACATGTCTCGCATCTTAACAATACGTCAAGCAGCCCGAGGTTTACTTGCATTAGGAGAGTACTTCCACCGTCTTCGTGCTCTCAGTTCTCTATGGGCTGCTCGTCCCCGTGAACCTGCCTAGTCAACAGAGTTATGACCCAAGAAAACCACTATATCTAGAGATTGATCCCCACCAGCACTTGTGCCTCTGCAGGGGAACAGGTTCTCGTGGCATTTGTAATACAGACAAGTATTCGATCCAGTTATATGTTTTTCCGTAGCAGTTTTTCTCAAAGTCTAATGATGTACATATGAATCTTAATGACCTGTGTCTGAAGCAGAAAATTTAGGAAATTAAGTTCGTCACTCAATGCAGGATGTATAGTTAAAAGTGCTGGAAAGTTTCATTTGAAATGCAGGCTATGTTTGTACTACATGGCTACCTGTGTAGGAATATGTGTGTTGTTAAGACAATTTTCCATGCCGTTCTTAAATTGACAATGTCTGTTGAGATGGGCTAAACGTAGGATCATCAAAAGACAGGCACAAGTGAGAAACTAGAAAACCACTCACATCTGATTGCTGAGATTGACAGCTGATTATCTTGATGTGGACACTTGTTCTCCGATCACCGCGGACAGAACGATCTAATCAGGCATCGTATCAGTCCTTCCGATTTGGAGTTCTCAAGTTGAACTTGAATTGCTATGAGACTGAAGACTGTTCTTATGACATGCATGAGATTCAGTGAATGAAGCAGAAATAGCCAGAAGATTGCGAGTTCATAGATAAAATCAGTTATTTGATGGGGTCCAAAATGATGTTTTGTTTTTTTTAATCAGTGGAGGATTAGGCAGGCCTGATTTCTGCCAGGTTATATTTTTGTTTGCTGTACTTTATATATAAATAATTCTTGAGAATCCGATTATTGTAACTCGAAGAAAATGAATGTTGTAGTTTTTTACTTTGATTTTCACATTAAATAATATTAATTTTTCTCTAGACCATTCATAATATTTTTTTCATTTTGATTTTACTCAATCAATTACATATGTATGTTTCTTTCTATTATTATTATTTTGATCAGATTTATCTCTTAATATTTTTCAATTAATATATATGATTTTTAATTCATTTAATTAAATATATGCAAAAGCCTTTTGATTTATGACTAAGATTTTTTTTATCAAACAACCCTTTGCAAAAACTTACATGTTTATTTTATTTAAAAAAAAATAACTTGATATATGTTGAAACACAACTTAGACAGTTAGTAACTATTATACTATGAGTTGGAATGAGTTTAATTAAGCTGCTAGGCACTTCCACATCATGGGTCTGTTTATTTTTTTTATTTTCTTAAAAAAATGTGTTTATTTTTTATAAAATATTTTACAGTGAAATTAGATAATATTAAATCATTTATAATCAATTTTTAAATTTAGTTTATTTTTTAAAAGTATTTTCAGCTCATGAAATTAATAATTAACTTATAATATTATTAAACCATTTCAATTATAACATTCATCTCCTCCATCTTCACCACCACATAATCATCTTTTCTATCATCGTTGTTATGTCGCCGCCGCCGCCACCACCACAACCTCTTCCACCATCATTGTGATGTCGCTATCATAACCATTATTATCTTATAACCACGGCTATTTTACCATCATCACCGTGATACCGCCTCCTCCACCGTCACTACCATGCCCTAAAAACCATTTTTCAAACCAAGCATTGAAAGTATTTTACGTGAAATAAAACTAGTAAAATGGTAAAATGTCGATTATCCAAGCTGTCACGGGAACAAGAAGCTGTGGACGTCCACAAAGTTGGCAGTAGAAGTCAAAAGCCAGAAAAATAAAAATAAAAATAACAGGAAAGGGGGGCAAGCAACCAGAGAGATTCACTCAGATTCCGTTGGCGAGGTTCCTAAGAATTATAACAACAATTTATTTCCTTAAAGCCACCAACAATCAATTATTGAATTCCCCTCTCAAATTGAATCTCTCCCATTTCGCTTCTGTTGATCGAGCTTCGTTAAAATGAGCAGCAGCAGCAGCAGCAGCAGTTGTTTGAGAACGATATGCAGGCCTCACACAGTTTTAACGTCATTCATGTGCAGTGGCAGTGGCAGTGGCAGGCACCAACCTCCATCCAGAATTAGGGTTTCCTTTCGAAACCCCCCTGATTGCAATAAGTTTCCTCCCTCTTTCTTCTCTCCTTGGCTTATTCACATCAATAACAACGACCCCTGGTTTCGCGTTAATCACAAGAGAACTATCGTTCGTGCTTGGACCGAGCCTAAATCTCCATACGAAACACTGGGTATGGTATTTTCCTTTTCTCTATTATTCTCCTGCCTGGTTGCTGAGAAAATCTGTGCAAAAAGGAGAAACTCATGTCAACCGTGGTTTATATTTTTCAAGCGCAGAATTGGAAAGGGCTGCTGATGAAGAGGAGATAAAGGTCGCTTATAGACGCTTGGCCAAGTATTATCATCCAGATGGTGAGTTACCTTACTCTTCGTTATTATAGTATAATACTAGTTTTGATTTTCCCATATCAATAATATTTTATTTAGTTGAGACTTGCTAGTAGTATTGCTGCTGTTTTGTGGGTGTTCGTCCATTTGTTATTTGGAACTGGATACCTGAATCTGGACACTTTAATTCCAGGGGTTTCGACCTTAACCACTGTACCAATGCCTCACGAGAAGAAGAAGAAGAAGATGATGAGATATTGTCATTATTGTTGAATGAATATGTATATTAGTTGACTTCTGGTGGTGCTGCTGCTTGTATTAAATAGTTGTATTTAGTTTTATGACGAATCATAGGCAGTTTTTGCAGCATAATTTCTTGTCTCTGTTCTGTTGCTAGAAACTCCACTCGTGTCTCTTATCCCTTCATTTTTTCCATTTTAAGTTTATGACGGGAGAGGCACTCTTGAGGAAGGAGAAACAGCTGAAGCCAGATTCATCAAGATCCAAGCTGCATATGAGCTGCTAATGGATGACGAGAAGCGAAGTCAATACGATATGGATAACAGAGTCAACCCAATGAAGGTAGTACTTACTGTTATAGCAGTGCCATTGTGGTATTGGTCCCAGGCATATCCCCTTTATGAATTACAATTTCTCTTCTTCCAGGCTTCACAAGCATGGATGGATTGGCTTATGAAAAAAAGAAAAGCTTTTGATCAACGGGGTGATGTGGCCATCATGGCTTGGGCTGAGCAACAGCAGCGTGAGATGAATCTCCGTGTACGTCGTCTTTCTCGTACCAAGGTATTCGAGTAACTCTCTTCTTTCTCAAGTGGCATGCACTGGAGCTCCTTTACCATGATCTGTATATGTCTTTATTCAAAACTTTCAATTCATAAGTGAAATTCTATGGATATAATATTCGCATCATGGGCTGTAGCTAGCCATTTGATCATATTGTTCTGGTCGATGAGAACAATTGGTGGAACCTTAGCAAGCTTCAACAGAACTTATCCTGTACCGCTAGCAAGCATCAATGGAACCCTATCTGTGGATGTCATTTTCGCTAGCACTGTATTTGGTAATCAAAACTGCAATCAGCAGCTTCAATCACACCTCTGCTGCATTATTTTTCGCTTTTGGCTGAAACAAGTGACGCCATTCAAATATTATGTTGTGCTTGCTTTTTTTTGCTTGTCGCTCAAAAATGTTCTGTTTTTGGAAGCTTAGACTGACCCTGAAGAAGAGAGACGGATTCTAGCAAAAGAGAAAAAGGCATCCATGGAATACTTTTCCAGCACAATGAAGCGTCACACACTTGTATTGAAGAAAAGGGATTTGATGCGAAAGAAAGCAGAGGAGGAAAAAAAGCGGTCCATTAGCCAGCTTTTAGCAGCAGAAGGGCTCGAGCTGGACACGGATGCGGATGAAACACTGTAGAGAATCATGTGCATGTTGGTTTTCCTACGCCATCACACGACGCCGTTGGTCTACTAGCTGCATAGCATAGCAGCACGTATTCTGCTTGTACAAAAGTAAAAACTGTATATATACGATTACTTTTCCGAGTAAGAAATGAATGAAAAGTTGGCGCTTGCATCGGAAACTCTCTCTCTCTCTCTCAAATAGTATCTTTCTCATTTCTTTTCCCTTTATATTTTTCAATTATGAATCAAGCAATGATGAAATCAACTCGGCACTATTTGCCCAATTCCATCGTTTAGAATGATCAAAGCAACATAAATGAATTCTTAGATCCATTAAATTAAGAGATTTCCGTACGGTTCTAAATCCCGACCACTTCAGCATTCCTTACTCACCCTCCTTCCCAACTCTCTCCTGCTTGAAAAATTTTGTATTTTTTTCCAAACTTATGTTTTGAATAATCTGAAAGTGTCTATACTTGTTGTTGGGAGTGCGGTGAATATTATGTTTTAAAGTATTTTTATTTGAAAATATATTAAAATAATATTTTTTAATTTTTTTTTAACATTAACACATTAAAATAATCTAAAAATAAAAACAGCATACTAGCAACCTCAACACTAAAAATGCCATTATTCGATGTTTTGAGTCGATTTGTTGGCTTGCTTTTCAATCCCAGGACAATTGGTTTATGGACTATTTTAATGATAGAGGCACGTGGAACATGATTTTTTTTAAAAGCAATAATGTTAATTTTATTGTGTTGTATAGTAAATGAGTTTTCCAAATTAAATAAAGAAAAAAATATATATCTGATGAAGGGTTTGGTGTGGAGGCTTGGCATGTTGAAATTTAGCCGTTGGTTAGGTTGAAGTTCAAAGAATAAAATACAAGTTAAGATGATAGATATGACAGTATAAACGGGGAGGGATGGGTGGGATTTAAGATGGGATTTTTAGAGAGAGAAAATGATGAGTTTGGGGGTGAGAGTGATATTACGTAGGTGATATATTTTCAATAATTCTGTTCAAATAAATTCCACAATTTCAAGCATGAGAATTGAATTAACAAAAATCCACTTAATTAAACCTAATTGAGTAATGGAAATCAGTTCGTGTAAAATTGTTTCAAAAGTGTTACCTGAAGGCTGGGAAACAAGCATGCCTTGACGGATAATGCCATGGCACCAACAGCCGCATATTATCCTCCAATCAGAAAAAGGTAAAGAAACATGGCGACTTGTTTGCGCCACCAGCACTGGTGACCACCAAAACCATGTGAAATGAAGCACATAACCTCCTAGTTGCAGAGTTAATTTGGAAGAAGAAAGTTTACTTTTGGAGTACAGTCATAATCTTCTAGACTGGAAAACACTACTAGGGATGGGGAGGTCACAAACATTTATCTCTATTCATTTCAAAGGTGGTTTGGTTACATTATACCGAACTATTCATTGGTTTTCACATCAACATCTTCTGTTGATCAAGTTGAACAGAAATTAAAAAAGAAAAAAAGGCACGTTGGCAGTGCCAAATAAGTCTTTTGGCTTCAGTTCAGAACAAGTGAGAGTGAGAAAAGTGTTTTGTGTATGTGTTGCGTATCTGATGCTGTTTAGCTGAAAAGTCACAAACCAGAATCCTTGACATAAGCTGAATGCCTGCTCACAATTAGTTCAATGAGGGGTTCTTCCACGTCAGAATCAGCCCGAGTCTTGTCACGACACACGAGAATCCTTTCATTACCGGTGACAACTGTAACCTCCTCTTTGCGAGTCGAAAGCTCATTTGCAACAACCATATGCATTCTGTACTTTTCACGAGCCATTTCAGCTTTCTCCAAAAGAATATTTGAATCTGTCTCCAGCTGTTAAAAACAGAATGCGGGGACAAAAATCAAGGCTAACTAGCAAATATCCCAGGTTGAAACCTATCTAATCGTAACAAGCAATAAGTTAAGTTGTGATCACCTTTCCTTTCAAGGAAGGTGAAAGGAGTACACAACCAACAAAAATCTTTCAACCGAATCATGTTAAACCTCCATTCAAATTCAAAAATCTACAATATGAAGTTCTCTACCATAAAGGTACTAGTGCAATTTCCAAATAAACTAGCTTTTCATCATACTCTGTCTTCCCTGCATGTGTTTCTAGTAAACTGAGAATGTGCAAAAAAAAAGAAAGAAGAATCATAAACCAGGTTTCAGCTCAACAGTTATCAATCAATTTGTCCATATAAATGCTCAGTGCCCAGATATAACTTTTGAAAACATTTTCTATTGTTGAAATATTGTACAGTAAGCATTCCAACTACAGCTTGTTATCTAATAAACCTTTTCAAGGATATGCTCAAACATCCTTGCATTCCCCAAAACAAATGTGGTTGTGGTTGCTTTTCAAAGTGTTTTTCACTTACAAATGCATTTAAATAATATTTTTTTATTTTATAAAAATCATTTTTGATATAAGCACATCAAAATGATCTAAAAATACTAAAAAAAATAATTTAAATTAAGAAATCAGATTTTTTCGAAAAACACTTTTCACGTGCTTCCCAAACACGCAAGGGTGGAACAACATCTAATCTTGAATTTGTTAAAAAAATTACACAAATATCTAACCTTGAATGATATGCAGAAGGCCATGGGAGCCCATTCTTTCTTCAGTGCCAAGAGCATTTTCGGGACCTGCACTAGTCGCATGTCCAGAGGACCAGATGCTGACTGAATCTTGTGCTCTGCCTGCAGATATAATCGAGCTAATTACAACTGATAACGCTCACTCAAGCAATTTCATCTTCCAAATCAATCAACTGTGAAGATACCAGGAATAATCAGTTGCCACCTTTCAATCTGTATTTCCTAACAGATGATCCTGAGACTAAATGTTATCAGCAGTGATCAAGAGAGTATTAATATATTTGACATTACCATGCTCTCCCATGGAACATAAAAGTCAGATACAGCAGCAGCAAGATAGAACACAGCATGCGACCCAAGATCCCTCATTGACATTGCAATGCTTTGTAACATCTGCCAACGATCCAAGACATGCATTCAACACATACGAATGTAAAATAGCTGTTACACAGATCTCAGTGTGTGGGGGGCAGCTTGGACATAAGGAATACAAACAGAGGAGATTGTAAAAAAATATAAAGAATTACTTTAACTTGTACATAAAAAGCCGAACCACTGAGTTCAACATGCTAAGTCACAATCGGAGCTAATAGGCAACTCATTCATAAAAAGTATGTATTGCATGTGAAAATCTATGAAAGAGCAGAAAAACTGATATCCATTATGAACAAACAAATGGGTTGTTTACAAGGACAAGAAATGATAGGAAATTATTGTGGCAGTTAGCACATTTCTTTGGAATTTATGGAAACAAATTTAAAAGCTTACCTGGAGATACTCAAATATGGTTGTAAAAGGAAGTTTTAAAAGCTGACCCCCAGCTACAGCCTGCAACAAACCCAAGATCTTGGATTGGCTCATTGTCACAGTGATCTAAAATTTTGCCCTCAAACTATACATCAAACAGGGTCAATTGAGTGAAATTTTTTGAACACTGGATGTAAGTTATTAATAGTTCTTACAGCATGATGATCTCTAACGGCTCTCTTCACTGCTTCGGTATGTGGTTGGTGCACTGAAATATAAAGAAAATCTGGTTAAATAACTGGAACCCTCAATTGTTTATACATGTTGATTACATGACAGAATCAGCAAGATATTGCTGATTATAGCTAATCTTCCAGAATAAAAAAATTGTTCACAATAATATCTGAAGAATCAACCATAAAGCTCCTAAACCATCAATGCTGGACAAATAAATCTCCAACCAATACAATGTTGGAGATGAAAAGAATGTCCGCCTATCATAACAAATAAGGCAACACGCCTAAGTCAGGTCATATACGGATCATTTATGATCAAGTCAAATGCATCAAACTAACAGACAGATATCAGCTGATCAGCAAGTTCAATTTATTTGCAGGAAAAAAGAAGGAAAGTAACAAACCTTGAATAGTAGAGTCATCAGAGCACTCAAAGCATTCAAGTAACAGATCCTCAGGAAGAGATTGGCAATATGGCTGGAAACTTCCTCTGCATAAGAAAGCCATATATTATCCAAAACAAAAACCTGTTCTTGATTGTTTATTTTATCCTCCGCTCACTTCCCAACAACAATTAGAAAGGAGCAACAAACACGCAGCTCTACAAAAACATAGAAATTTACCTCCTATATAAAAAGATAACAGCATACCCAGCCTTGATAAAATATCTGCAATAAAATCATTGAAATTGAGAAGAGTGTATAAAAGGGTTTCTCTATTTGATAAGTTCCAAAATTTGATTACTCAGTAGAAGTAGCTCCTCTGTTGCCTGAACTGAAATTATCAATGAAACGGACGCAACGTTGCTCCAATGGAACTGTGGTGCCACCAGATGTCACACACACAACCCTTCTAGGACTCCCCTTTCCTGCATTTAGTGACGTATCAATATTCAATACTACTAACACGTAATTAAACACTAATACTATGGTTATTTATCTATGAAGATGTGCAAGTGAATGAGTCAGTTCTTACCAGGTGGAGTAGAATTGAATTCAATGAATTCCTTCAATTTCTTTATAATCCCAGCACTGTCTTTTAGAGGAGGAGCAGAATCGAAAAATGATTCGATTTCTGCATCCAATGGAGTTTCAGATGCTGGCCCATTTCTAGAGTCCATTCCCAATTCCCTGAGGAATTAACAGTGAAATAACATTCTTGGATCTAGAGAATTAGACATTCAATGGCAAAGGCAAGCAGCAACCAAAAACATAAAAGAAAACAAAACAAAACCCAAATAGACAATAATGAAAAGGGTTCTTCGAGAAATTAAGAGCTTACCCAGAAACTGAAAAGTGATGGAGAGGAGAGGAGAGGACTGCCAGATATGCAGTCGTGACGAGTAGGCGGTTTTCAATTTAATTTTTATACTGATAAGCTTACCACCATATTATTATAATAATATTTTTATGGTATTCAAAGTATTTATTTTCTATTAACTTTAGATGGTGTTTTTTTATTATTATAGTAATAGTTATATTTTTTAAAATATATATTAAGATAGTGTTTTTTATTTTTTATATTACAATTTAAAAATAATATTAAATTATAAAAGTTAATACAAAATTGTTGGAGCTCATCGTTGCAAAAAGATCAACTAAAATCTCTTTGTATCCCAAACTATCTAGAGAAAGTCTTTGATTTTAGCCCCAAAAATCTGATGAAAAAATGTAGGTATTTATTTCGTAACCAGTAGCTACCCAATATAACCTTACCAATAAACATCACTTCCCTCTTTACATTGCAACGTCGAAAAAAAAAAGTTGTGGAGAGGGGATTGAACCCGACGTGAATCGAACACGCAACCTTCTGATCTGGAGTCAGACGCGCTACCATTGCGCCACGGATCCACATGTCTATAACTGTCTCAATAAATAATTAACTAGTTGGTATCCTAAGCTAAACTGTAGACCGGTACACACATGCTTCCCGCCAAACCCAACTGCCATAACGGACCCTCTTTTATTTAAACGCCTTGTTTCTGTCAGAACTCATAGAACCAAGAAAATCGCTCAGTCTCGCTAGAGAAGAAAAATGGAAGAAAAGGAAGATAACACCAAGATCAACATTGCAGACCCAGTTCAAGATCATCAAGAAACAACATTCTCTTTCGATTTCCGAACAGAATCTCTTCAGGATGAAAACAAGACCCCATTCTTTAAACCCCGTTCTCGTAGGAGAAGAAGAGACACCTGTGTCATTTTTGCATTCGTTATCATCCACTTGGTAGTCTTTCTTATCACCATGGCCGTCAATGATTGTGTCCATAACTCTCACGGTGACTGCGCCTTCAAGGCCTTGGGGAGAATGTCGTTTCAGCCTCTGCTTGAAAATCCTTTTCTTGGTCCCTCTGCCTCCACGTGAGCACTTTTCTTCCTTTCTTGGTCTTTCTGTGCTTCTGGGCTCTGTTAGCTTCTGTTATTATGGGTTTCTGATATTTATCTTGTTTTATCTTCTTAATTGCTTCTCTAACTATTGAAAACGGATCCTTCCCAATTCGTGATCACGCACTGATGAATTAGTGTTGTCAAATGTTTTTTTAGTATTTTGGAAATGCTGCTTTGTAGAATGGTTGATTAGTTGTCATTGAAGCTTTTACCTTTAACCTTTTCAGCTTCTATGATCGAACAATTCTCTGGAAGGTGATTCGACTAGCCCTATTTTCAGCTTCTTTGATTGAATGGACCATATTTTCTGTGTGTTTGAGAATGTATCGACCTGTTTACTAGAGGAGAAGATATCTAGTTAGGTCTCCTGCTATGTGTCAAAATTGATTGTGGTTAGAGTTGATTTCTGTTTTTGTGGGGTTTGGTGCTTATTTGCTTGCTTTGGTTTCTTTTCTAGTTAATGGGACTATGGTTTCCACTTGTTAAACCTAATTTGCAATCATTTGTCAAAGGACGTAAACAGCACTCCTTCCAGTGGCTAATGCAGTTATTTTCTTAAGAGTACAAGGGAAAAGGTTCATTGCAGAATATTCACATAACTATCATTGCCTTCAAGTGTATGCCAAAACAGACTTGTGTGTTTTCCAATTTAAGCTTGTAGCTTTCTATCATTTTCCATTTCCATAATTGATAAATTGTTTGAAAGGTGATTCTAGGCCAATTTTGTCTCCATGCTTGAGAATGTCTGGACCTGTTTATCGGAATCAAAATGCGGTTGTGGATAAAACTGAAGAAAGGTGCTTCTGAGATATCAGTAAGGATATCAAAAAAATGTTATCGTCTCCGAGTGATTTGATATCTCTTGAAGTTTTGTAGATAAAAGGATATCTCTTGAAGTTTTGTTCATCTGGCGCATTTTATAGTGATGCTTATATTTGATAATTGGGATAGTTTTTAAGCTGGTGATTTATCATGCATCTCATGTGTTCCTAACATGTGTTTTCCTTATCATGTAATTGGAAAGATATATATCTCTAACTAACTCTAATGCCAATGTTTTAGTTCTTAAAAAGATTCAACGGTATGTGTAATTTCATTTTCTGAAATTGTGCTCGTTCTTTTACAGTCTCGATAAAATGGGGGCTATTCGCAGGACATTGTTGGCTGAACATCAAACTTGGCGTCTCTTTATGTGTCCATTATTGCATGCTGGTGCCTTCCACTTTATGATCAACCTTCTCTGCATTATCTTTATAGGCATTTACCTGGAGAAAGAGTTTGGATCAAGTAATCGTGTGGTTCTATTTTTTTCTGAGAACTCAACTATGTTGCTAGATTTACAGTTGGACTTGGGATGGTGATTTTTATCATAGCTGTCTGTTTCTTCTGTGCAGTAAGAACTGGGATAATCTACATGCTGTCTGCTTTTTCTGGTACCTTGGTAACTGCAATTT
The DNA here is from genome assembly GCA_964035475.1 of Salix caprea. NCBI lineage: Eukaryota > Viridiplantae > Streptophyta > Magnoliopsida > Malpighiales > Salicaceae > Salix > Salix caprea. The sequence continues at coordinate 12,795,429 of OZ037755.1, read as the reverse complement.
TTGTCCGAGATAGTCCAGCAGTTTGTTCCTCCGGTGCTCTTTTTGGCTTACTAGGGGCTACACTTTCTGCACTTGCAAGGAATTGGAAATTTTACACCAATAAGGTAATGCTCATTCTTTTCACATCCTCCTCTTCTCTCTCTTTCCGCTGATTTTGATGACCAGCTTACTGGTCCCTCCTCTCTTTCATTTCAGGTTGCAGCTCTGCTGACGCTTTTCTTTGTGGCTGGATTCAATTTAATGCTTGGCTTGCTACCTTACATGGACAACTACTCGAGCATTGGAAGTCTGATATCAGGATTTTTACTTGGACTTGTGCTTTTTTACACCCCTCGACTTAGGCAAGTGGCTCAAAAAAAAATAGGTCTCGGTGAGTATGGCGTCAATAGTTCATTTAACTGGAAGCAAAAGCTAGACAGGCCTGTGCTGAGGAGTGCTTCCCTTCTCGTTTTCTCTCTTCTGTGAGTTTTTCTGCTTTGCACAGCAAGTTTTCTTCTATCAACTTTATGTTTGTGAGACTAAGAGGACATTCTTTTATACACAGCTTTGTGGGACTTCTTGTGGCTGTACTACTAGGCATCAATATAAGCCATCATTGCAGGTGGTGTAGTTACGTCGACTGCATTCCTTACAAGAGGTGGAGTTGCAATGACTTAACGTCATCTTGTGAGGTATAATTTTGATTAATTTGAAAAATTATTGATTGCTCAGGCACGTGAAAGAAGAATCCAAAACTGAAAATGCTGCATGTTGTTATTCCTTACGACAAACTAGCAAGTATAAAGAGGATTCGTTAATAGAGGTAGGGAAATGAAATGGAAAAAGGAAATATTTTAGCTGTGTTCGAAGGCACTCCGTATAAATAGTTTGCTTCAGATAACTGAGTTTTATGGAAAGAACTGGTTTGCGAAACAAAATAAAAGCAGAGCTAAAGGACTGGGCGTTGAAGAAACATTTTCATTTCTAAGCTCATGATATTTGATTAGGCATAGATACAAAAGGCTGTAAAATCACTTTTAATGACAACAGATGATTCCTTTCAACACAATCTTTAATCAGGCGGGGCTTTTCTTGTACTCGTAGATGTTAAAACTTCGGCCATCCATCTACACCTGTGGTTGGAAATTCTTGCCTGGAATAGGGCTTAAACAAGAAAGGCATCCTGTTAACTTAAATTTCTTCTACCATGTCAATTAGAACTGAATTCACATCAGTTAAGTAGTTTTTAGATTTGCATGCATTTCAACCAATGGTAATGCAGATCAAATTGTAATTGCAGACAATGGGAAGTGACAAAGAGTTGACGTTGACCTGCATGGGTGATGGGAACTTCAGAGTTTTCCCCTTCACCAACATTTCCCAGGAAAGGACACAGGATTTATGCACTCTGATATGCTCGTGATATATCCATTTCTGCTGCCATTTCTGTAACGATAGACAGAACCGTATGCTCTTGAATGCCAGTCGTCCTTGAGCAGCCATTTAGTTCTACCTTCTTGTAGAATCGTAGCACTATGCCCCTTGAATTGACTTGGGACAAGGTTGAATATACATCTCAATTTACAAATAATTGGTCAGTGATGCTATCTTTTGTTGAATTATCTTTGATATTTTCACCTTATTTTCAACCAAAACACGAGTGTCGAACTCAACATATAGGGATAAGATGGAATGGGGGAGTGCTTGGTGTCAAACAGTTAATTAGATCAAATGGCTGTGATTTGTTTTGTCCATTCTAATCACAAATTAGAAGATAAGATGGAATTCACCCTCACAGAATCAACATATAGGGATAATTAAACTGTCTGAAGTAAATTACTTGGAAAAAATAGGAACATGTTTACCCATTCATCCTCATGTTCGCAGCAAACTCATCTTCGCTACATTATGGTAAATTCATCCACTCTATGAATATGTTTCGCTTTTCTTAGTAAGACCAGGTCATTGTTTTACATGGGTTCTTGCTGAGTTGAAATCTGTTTTATGGTCTCAGCACGGAGCGAATAAAAAAAGGTGATTTTTTGGGTGCCTAAAATGTGAAATTTAAAGGGTATTATTAAAAACTTTCAGAGTTTTAGGCCTGGTATGTAAGCTCTTTCAACGTCTGGGGTCCCCTTCCAAATTGTCCAGTGCAATTCCACCCTTGATTGAAAAAAACAGTACAACTAGCACCAGCAGAGAAGAGCGAATTTAGGATTGATCACAGTAATTTCAAGATAATAATGATGAGGGGAGAAGCAGATTGGTAATCGAAATATGGCTTAAAGATGCTTTATATGATGTTGTGATGATTTCTCGGATGATATTACTTGTTGTGACTTGGTTAGTAGGAAGCTAGACATCAAACCAATGTTGTCAACGTGTGAAACTTTCTCTTCTTATAATCTATTTAAAAAGAGAATAAAGATGGGGGGAAAGATTATTAGTAGACTTAAAGATTTTGTAGAATGTAGAAGTCTCTTTCCTCTAATTGATGAGTTAAGTTTGCTGTTTGTGACTGCAAGTCCACAATCATTAGTTCATGGACATTTATCTCTTGAACCCGACTCATGCTACAATAAATATGCATGCTTGGGTCAATTTTGATGTTTTTCATTGCTTCCCCCTAATCACCAAAACATGAGTGTCAAACATGTGTTATATTCATAATTGTATCGAAAGATAATGGAATGGCTTTCATGATTGTAATGAGTGAGTAACTAGTACCACTAATATGATACTTGTTAAAGTATAATATAATTATATTCTGGGGTCTCATCTATTAGCTTAAGCTTTTAGATGATATGGTTCCTTAACATGATATCAAAGCCTTGTTGACCCAGCGGTCACGAGTTCGAATCTCACCACCCCCATTCTATTTGATAAAAACCAAGCACAAGGTGATGTGGGTTTGTGCAAGTTTCAAGCCCAAAGAGCTTTCACTTGAGGGTGTGTGTTAGAAAATAATATAAATCATATTATGGGGTCTCACTTACAAGCTTAAGCTTTTAGGTGAGATGGTTCCTTAACAATACTAATATGGTAGATAGCCAAACTATAATAAATTAAAGAGCTAAAAGAGTTCAAGAATGCATTGTGCATGCACTTCCAATTTATTATGAATTCGCTCGATGAAATTACTATTTTATCTTTAAAAAAAGTATTTAAATTTGAATTTAAGGATAGGAAGGTCTTTTTCTTAAGATCCATTAGCCATTACAAGAAAAAAGGAGGGGATTGGTCGATGTTTTTACATCTGTGATACATATTGTAATCACTCCATTGTCCATGAAACAAAAAAAAAAGTACGTCTTAGGTAAAAGGGCTTTTCAATCTTTTTGTAAATTAAAAAAAGCTAAACATTACTGACAAATTAGTTTTCTTATTCACTTTAGTTATTCTTACTTTTTTTTGCTGCAGGGGTGATACAATCTTTCAATTTTTACTTTTTTAACAAACATGATTATTGAGAAGTTGTGGGAATATTGTAAAGATAATATATTTCTATGATATTGATAAGTGATCATCTTTTACATAAAATTGTTATTGGTTTTTTTTATTTTAAAAAAAATCATATTATTAAATTAACCAAGCTTATTAAATTTATTTGAGTATATTAGATCTTGTCTCTTTAAATGTTTATATCTAAGCCACGTATATCTAGCGTGTGTGTATCATGATATTTTGGTATAGTAAAATGACAGGTGAAAGTATTTTCTCCCTTCGCACATGATCTTTTGTGCGGTTGAAAAATAATTTATTATCTAAGAGGGGAAAAAATGGAAGTTGTTTTCATTAGACACTAATTATTAATTACTTATATTATTAGTTAGCTTCAAGTGCATTCTTGCGCCCATGGCCTAATGGATAAGGCGTCTGACTTCTAATCAGGCGATTGTGGGTTCGAGTCCCACTGGGCGTGTCTCTGTTTTTTTCCTTTATTGGTTTTTTAAGTTTCTATTTTTTATACCGAAATCCCATCGCCAACCCTAGGCGGCTTCTCCTCCTTAATTTCCAGTAACTTTTTATTTGTTTATTTTCAGAGAGACAGGTGTGTGTGTTTCTTTTGGCAAAAATCGTTTTCACTTTCCATATTGAAGGTCTATTTTTTTAACATGCAAATTGACACGGGACAGAGCTCCCGGTCAGTGTCGACAATCATGTCACCTGTCGACCACAATCTTTTTCATGAATGTACTTGCATCCACTGATTTCACAACACGTGGTATGTTCCCATTAGCAGACGATGAGGCAAAGCCCTCAACTCCAGATCAAGATTATAATAATTAATCATGAGAAAAGTGAAGCTCCTCCTGCCCTGTGACTCTAACCCATTTATAAAGCACCCTGCTTGAATTACTATAAAAACTTAGTCGACAGTAGCTTGCCAGAAATACATTTAGCTAAGAAATGGTAATGGGCTACGGGAACTAGACCCAGAGAATAAGGTATGGACTTAGATAATTGGGTCCTTTCCTCTATCTATAAAAAAAAGTCATGCTTCTTGGTTGACCCATTTACATTTACATTTGTTTAATCCGGTTCATTTAAAGATAATCCGGTTAATTTAATGACAAGGGCAGGCGTGCATAGAGTGGAGTTGATTGGTGGATATGCACTTTGGTAAGTAAGATTTTTTCTTTTTCTGTTCTTTTCGACCAATCCATTTTGATGGGCAACAGTATTAATAAAGAAAACATTAGAATATCAGGACATGGAAAACAAAAGCAAATAAATCATCCCCCTGACCCATCATCCATGGCACGTCTAGAAACCCATTGAATTTCAAGCTCTTCAGTCATGTCAATCTAACGTGTGCGTGGCCCATCTTCTTCCTGCGAAAAAAGCTGTCCACACGTAAACATGTTACAGTTCAGGACATTCTCCATCCATCCAACACCTTTCAGCCGTTGATTGAAGGGAGATTTTATGCTCATATGATCGAGTAGATAATATAGCAGCTACGTTTTATTGGTGCGCGTGTGTGTGTATTGCTACGTACGTTGTGTTTAGTATAAAAAATTAATTAAAAATAAAAAAATAATTAAAACACGGTAAGAAAGAGAAAGATGTCCTAAAAAATCTCGATACCACCAGCGACTCATCCTCTGCTTTGCATGATTGGAGCATCAGCATTACAAGATAACATCTTGAATATGATGTCTGAATTTTAAAAGAAAGGAACTCGTAGGGATAGGATGCATGGTAGGTAAGATAATTGTATCCAGAACAGAGAATTGAGGGCCCAGTAAAATTTGCAACTTCTGTATCGTAATACTGTTTGGCACTCAGTTTACTGTTTTTCAAAAAAAAAGAAAATATTTTTTATTTTAAATTAAATGTTTTTATAGCATCACGGTCATGCACTAAAGTAGTTGAAAAAACATTGATTGAAAATAAAGAAAGAAATGAGGTGTAATTATGTGGCCAGAAGAGTAGAGAAACTACTTTGGAAGGTTGAACATTCGATGACTGTCCAGTTGTATAGTTTACCGGCTGCCACCTGTCCTGGAAGGTGCAGCGACACTTTTTACCCTAGCTAGCTTTTTCTTCACTTTTTCTCGTAGCAGTGATTTAATTGCACTTATTTACGATAATTGGAGCACCTTCTTGGCAGGATGACAATGATGCCCTTCCATCATTGCCTTTCCTTTTCCTTTTTCTTTTTCCTTTTTCCCGCTCTCTGTACGTGTTTCGTTAATTTATAGAATCCACCGAGTACATTTTTATGGCATACAAAATCTTTTTGGAGCCATCAATCAGCAATTTATATTTTATAGGATGCTGTGCTAGAAAGAGTAACGTTTTCGCCCTTTGTTTTTTTCTATTTTTCCTTGGAAGAGGGCCGGGTGTGTGAGGTACGAGTTTTCCATATTTTTGGTTCCCCTGTTCAATTATTGAGTCTCATAGGTATCATCAACTACCCATTTCATATACCAACACACACACACACACCGTGTGTTTACTTCTCCCGCCTCATTTTTACTTTTTTTTATATATATATATATATTACTAGTATTTTGATTAATTTTAATAATTCTAAATTTAATAATGAGTTAATTTTTTTAATAATTTTGATTGATATAGAACTTGAACAGGTGATCTATGGCAAGGTAGTCAAAATCGAGATTTTGACACGAATCGGAAAGGGCTCTGAAAAATCGGATCGTAAAATCGTAGAAAGATCGTACCCGAATATGTCCGTACAAAATTTATTATTTTTAATTATATTTAAATTTAAAAAATAAATTTAAATATAATTAAAAGACCCACAGTATTTGAGATTTGAAATTTAAACTATTTATTTTATGTTTTTCAAGTAATTGTATATTTTTTTTATGGTTGTTGTATTTGAAATTAATTAATGTTATTTATTATCTTAAATTAATAGGATTTTTTTAAATTTATTTTTTATGCTAATTATTATTATTATTATTATTATTATTATTATTATTATAAACCTCCATATTATTATTATTATTATTATTAATATTAATATTAATATAATAACCCCTCCCCCGTATATATTATTATTATTATTATTATTATTATTATTAATTTATAACAACCCCCCCCCCCCCCCCGTAGAGTAGAAACTAGAAAGTAGAAACCACCACCTTTTTTTTATTATTATTATTATAAGTATAAAAGGACCAACTAACTTAGTTAACCCTAATTCTCTTCTCTCACTCTCACCATCTCACGCCGCCGCCCACCCTCTTCTTCCTCTGATGGAGATTGTGCGACAATATGCTTCCTCTTCTCCAGTTGCTTATGCCTTTAGTTAACAAGTATTATACTAGTGTCTTGCTTCATATTTGTTAATTAACTTAATTCATTTCTGGTTTACACGACTTCAGGCAGATAAAGCATCTCCCTTTCTTGTGCGCATCTCCCTTTCTTCAGTTTTTTGTGCTCATCTCCCTCGGACCCTCCCTTTCTTGTGCCTTTGCTTGTGCTGCAGATAAAAATCCATTGAACTCGTAAAATCGGACCGATCCGGTCCGATTTTACGAGTCAACCCGATTTTGACCGAGTTTGACCGGGTTCGATTTTTCTACCGGTTCAACCAGGTTTTCGGAGCCAACTCGCAAAATCGTACGATTTTGCGAGTTGGCTCGCGATTTTGACTACCTTGATCTATGGATTAAAATCTCTAGTAATTCTAGCTAATGTGGAGCTAGAACCTGAATAGTTGAACCACCCTACTCGGAGTTCCTGTTAAGCCAGGAGTTTCTTTCTTGCTGCAGTAATAATATAATATAGTTATTTTTAAAAAAAAAAAATTATTTAAAATATATTAAAAAAATATTTTTTTTAATATTATCATATTAAAACAATCTAAAAATAGTTTTAAAAAATAGTTTTAAAATATAAAAATAAATCTAGTGCACTGAACAATTGAAAGAGAAAAATATTGTTCATCATTGTGATTTCATGGCTATAATCAAAATTGAAGCGTTGCATAATTTAAAGAACAAAAATATTTTTGTCAAGAAATTGCATAAATAGGCAAATAGAATGCTAAACAAATAATCATTGGTATATCTATGTTAATTATTATTCCCGAGCATGTTAGTTCAAAAAATAGCTTAGATGAATACAAGTAAAACAGGTCATGCATTAAATAGAGTGATAGTTTTCACGAGAATACAGGTTAAAGGATAGCTATATCCCAGTGTATAGTAAAATACTATTTTCTCGTGTATGATATTGTTTGTCAATGTGTTTCAAAAATATTTTTAAAAAAAATTAAAATGTTTTTATTTTTATTATTTGATTTGAATTAAAAAAATAGAGTTTTTAAATTATTTTAACGTGCCAATATAAAAATTATTTTTAAAAAATAAAAAATATTATTTTGATATATTTCTAATTTTTTTTTTAAAAAAATACAACCACATCTATACTCTCCAGTATAATTAACATGACCTAATCCACGTAGAAAAAGTAATGTATCAAAAGCATGATTTCCTATAAATTGGAACGGTAAATTTACGCCTTTATTCCTGGCAAAGAAATGGATGAACTGGTTCGAGGGGTGGAATGTATTTTCAGGGGGGCCATTTGTTATTGTATAATTATTGTTAAGGCACGTTTCAATTTTTTTTGCATGATAAATTAGTTAAATACCCTTAAAAGGAAAAAAAAAACACTTAGCTATGATTTATAAACTTTTTTGTTTTTTAACTTTTTAGAGCACAATGTAATGATCCAATAGTCATTAGAATATAAATTCTCTATAAGGACTTTCTTTTAATTTCAAAATTATTTTTGCAATTTTTACTTAGGTGAAGGGGTAATGTGGTAATTTGAAAAATGAAACTTAAATAAATAAACAAGTTGTTGATACGTGTCAGCTCATCCGTTGCCCTGCTGCCTTCAAATCACTCCATTGCTTCCAAGCAGGTGCATGCAACTGACTATGGCGGTAGAAAGTTAGAAACTATTGTTTTGTCGTGATTTTATTTGATCAATCTTGACATCATTACATTACATATATCTAAAGGAGCTCGGACAATTACTGTAGCTGAAGCCTCAATTGTACTGTGGAGTAGCCATTTTTAATTTCTACTTCTGGGAGTTCATCTGCCTCTTTGCTTTTTGTTTTTTTTTTTTTTTGGATTTTTTTTTAAATCTTGATTTTGAAAAATTACTCTGTAAAAGTTGCTTTTCGTTTGTTTTGTTTTTTTTTTTGATTTTTTTTTTCCTTATTTTGGAAAATTAGTCTGTAAAAGTTGCTTTTCGTTTGTTTTGTTTTTTTTTTGGATTTTTTTTTCTTTTTTAAATAAATCCTGATTTTGGGGAGTTCATCTGCCTCTTTGCTTTTCGTTTGTTTTTTTTTTTTTTGGATTTTTTTTTAAATCCTGATTTTGGAAAATTACTCTGTAAAAGTTGCTTTTCGTTTGTTTTGTTTTTTTTTTTGTTTTTTTTTCGTTTTTAAATCCTGATTTTGGAAAATTACTCTGTAAAAGTTGCTTTTCATTTGTTTGTTTTTTTTAACTAGAATATCAATGACAGCTTACGCGTATAACGATTAATCTCCGGATCTATTTTTTTCTTTTTTTTTTGTTTCCACTTCTATATTTTTTTCCTTTTTTTTGTTTCCACTTATATATTTTTTCCCCATGACCGGGGTGTCCGGGTTAATTTATGCGCACCATGATTTTTTTCCTCATTACTGTTTAAAAAAGTGTTTTCTCCTTGCATTTTTTTTACAACCGTGCTTTTTTTTTAATAGTAATTTTCACTGTTCAATACTGTTTGAAGAGGTGTTTTCTGTTTTTTTCTTTTAACCGGGCTTTTTATTTGTTTTTTTAAACCGGAGTATCTGTTGCAGCTTATGCGCACCGACTAATCAGTTAATCCATGTTATTATTATTATTATTATTATTATTATTATTATCCCTACTTTTTATTACCACTTATACATTTTTTTTTCATAATCGAGGTGTCCGGGTTAGTTTACGCGTATCATGATTTTTTTTCACATTACTGTTTTAAAAGATGCTTTCCCCTTGCACTTTTTTTATCACTGGACATTTTTTGTTTGTGACCTTTTAAAAAAAATCTATTTTTTATAACCAGGGTGTCCAGGTCAGTTTTTTTTTTTAACCGGGCTTCTTTTGGATCCATTTTTTCCCTTTTTTTGTTTCTGCTTATACAATTTTTTCCATGACCGGGGTGTCCGAGTTAATTTATGCGCACCACGATTTTTTTTCTCAATACTCTTTAAAAAGGTGCTTTCCCCTTGCATTTTTTTTATAACCGTGCTTCTTCTTTTTTTTTAATAGTAATTTTCATTGTTCAATACTGTTTGAAAATGTGTTTTCTGTTTTTTTTATTTTAACCGGGCTTTTTATTTGTTTTTTTAAACCGGAGTATCCGTTGCAGCTTATGCGCACCGACTAATCTCTGGATCCATTTTTTTTCCCTATTTTTTATTACCACTTATACTTTTTTTTTTCATGACCGGGGTGTCCAGGTTAGTTTACACGCATCATAATGTTTTTTTCTCATTACTGTTTAAAAAGATGCTTTCCCTTGCACTTTTTTTATAACTAGGTATTTTTTGTTTGTTTTTTAAATAAACGGGGACCTTCTTTAAAAAAAATCTATTTTTTTATAACCAGGGTATCCAGGTTAGCTTTTTTTTTTTAACCGGGCTTCTTTTGTTGTGTTTTTTTTAACCAGGGTATCCGTGGCAGCTTACGTGCACCACGACTAATCTCCGGATCCACTTTTTTTTACATTTTTTTTCCTGTTTTTTTTTTCCCACTTATATATTTTTTTTGTTTTTTTTCCATGACCAGGGTGTCCCTATCAATTTACGCGCACTGTAATTTTTTTTCTCATTATTGTTTGAAAAATTTATTTTTTTTAATGTTTTTTTTCCATGACCACGGTGTCCCTATCAATTTACGCGCACCACAATTTTTTTTCTCATTACTGTTTGAAAAAGTGATTTTTTTTTAAACCGGGCTTCTGTTTGTTTTATAACGGGGTATCCGGGCTAGCTTACAGATACCACGATTAATTTCTGGACCCACTTTTTTCATACATTTTTTTCCTGTTTTTTTTCCACTTATATATTTTTTTGGTGTTTTTTTTATAATCGGAGTGTCCAGGCCAGCTTACGAGCACTACGATTTTTTTTCCCACATATTTTTTTTTTAATCTCCGCATCCACTTTTTTTTTTTACATTTTTTCCTTTTTTTTTCTCTCATTTATACATTTTTTTTGTTTTTTTATAACTGTGGTGTTCGAGCCAGCTTACGTGCACCACGATTTTTTTCCACGTATACATTTTTCTTATAACCGGGGTGTCCATGACAGCTTACGCACACCATGAATAATCCCCGGAGCCACTTTTTTTTAACATTTTTTTTATGTTTTTTTCCCACTTATAATTTTTTCTTCTATAACTGGGGTGTACGGGTCAGCTTACGGGTACCACGACTATTATTTTATAGAATGGCTAAAGGAGATCACAATTTCAAACAGTAATGAATAGTTATTTCAACTGTGGTTTTCATTTTCATTACTCTTTGAAAAAAAATTTCTTTTTTTATATATTGCTTACATAATTCTTATTTCTGTCCATGTTTATATGTACATGCTCTTAGTTTTTGTTTCCTTTTTTTTTTTATTCCACTATTATTAAGATTTGTTTTTAATATTTAAATTTTAATTTGTGTTGGTCATCATTTAAAAAATAATATTTGTTATTATTTTTCTTTTTGTATTTTTCAAGTTAAATAATTTCTTTAAATCTAATAATATTTAATTTTTGTTAATATTGTTAGGTATTGAATTTTCTAATTATTATAGATAAAACATTCAAAATAATAATAATTATTATTTTTAAGTTTTATTTTCTTTTAAATATATCAGAATAATTATATAATTTGATATTTATTTAATATTAGAGATTTAATATATATTATCACTTTTTACTGGAAAAAAAAACCATTTTTAGCAGATTTTATCAATTATAATTTTACTAATTTAATATTAAAATAACAAAATACAATACGTATAAAATCAATCAGTTTACAACATAGATAAAAAAGCCCAGCGCATCGCGCGGGCAAATTCGCTCGTTTTTCTCTATACACGGTGTGTGCATGGTGATTTTATTTTGTTCCTTCACTTCTTTCTCTTCTACCTCAATTTGTGCATTGTCCAAATTCTCTTGCTTTTTTAAAGATAATTATAATTTTATACTGGTGATTTCGTTGAAATCTAATTCCAAATAAATTTATATCAATTTAAAATCTATTTAATTTATAGAAAACTATTTCTGCATAAATTTATTATTTTATTAAAATTTATATTATAATAATAAAAAATATCATATAATTAATATTTTTTAAGTTAAAAGTTCCATTTAGGTGGCTAGTATAATATATAGCACATCGTGGAGGTCGATAGCTTTGTATCAGATTTTGCGCTGTGGCACCCTGATTCTTTCTTTCCTTTTCCTAAAGTCTTTTCCCTATTCTTTAATGAGTATTCTCAATTGTTGTCGAGTGTCGGACAGGATTCTTCAGGTTTGTTGACAGAAATTGATTCTCAAATTCGCTTTTCAAATTAAAAATGTACATAATCTATCGTGGGAAAGAAGAAAAAGGAAACTGTCGCCTTCAGCTGTTGCTTTATGATCCGGTAGACTATGATTCTGTTTACCAAGTCACTTTTACAAGTCGGGTCAAATTGTTTTTTTATTTATATAAAAAAGTTATGAACACGTCTGATTCTATATAACTCGGTACTTAAATAAAAAGAATTATTATAAAATCGAGTTAAAGTTCTGGTCCTATATATAAATTTTAAATTTTCATTTATTAATTCTAACTTGTATTTTATTTTTGTCTAAATAATACTTTTAAATTAAAATAAATTAAATCATGATTCATTTTTTTTTATAAAAAAAAACAGGTCAACAGATTATAGATCTAACACAAGACTTGACTCCAACTCCAATCTACATCATATTGAATTGAAGTCACATTCACTTCATTCCATTCCATAAAACCAATGCCATGGTCGGGCGCCTCGTTATTATTAGCTAAAAATATTTGCAGATCACTTGGCTTTGAAACAACGTTGTCTTTTCAGAAATCCCTTCACCTAGATTATTTTTATACGATCATATTAAAAATATTTTTTAAAAAAATATTTTTTTAATATATTTATAAATGATATTATTTAGAAATCTCCCTTTCCTTTAGAATCTCTATACTGAAACTATTCCTCTTGAAATCATTTTCAAATGTCAAGAGCTGTATCCTTGTAGGTTCAAACATTAATAAGAAAAATGAAACATTCTCCCGTGTGGGTTTCGTCCAATGATAACATGGTGGGATGAAAGGAATCCACCAGCTGCCAAATCTAGCCATTAAATGTGTCTCTATTTTGACCGTCGACTTAAATATAAAGGTGCCCTCTAAATTATGCAATTAATTACTTCTGCATCAATCCAGGTTAAAGTCAAGTATCGCAGACTTGACTGTAGCTTCATTGTCGATCAATAAATTATCGTGATTTTCTCTTTTATTATACACGTGTCCCCATGCATTCTTTCGGTTTACTCAAGGGTTTTTTTTTTTTTCCTGCTATATATATATATATTTGTGAAAAGACCATCTCTTGCAATAGATAACCAGGCTCCTCCTCAGCAAGCAACCCGAATCTAGGCATGATTTTGTGTTTCCTTTCAAAAAACGACTACTTTGATGAAGAATTGTTGCTAAATCCGAGTTAAATTAGCTGATTAAAAATGAAATAAACTGTTTACCTTGAAATTCATCCCAGTTGAGATACTTGAATTCACAATATTAATTACGTGATCAGAATTATTATTACAATATTATTTTTAATACAATGGACGCCCAGATCAATGCCCTTAAGAGGGTATTTGGGAGAGCTGTTGCTGTAGCTTTTCAAAATACTTTTCATGCCGAAATACATCAAAATGATATTTTTTTATTTTTTAAAAATCATTTTTGACATCAGCACATCAAAATGATCTAAAAACACCAAATCATGGACATTTAAAATGAAAAAAAAAAAAAACTGCAAACCGGCGTTTGAAACGCCAGCCAAACAGGCTCTAAATAAGGCTCCCAAGACATTTATCAGCTCGCTCCTCTTCCCCTTCCAAAGAATCTCGAAAGACCAACATCCTCTCCATTCTCCAAAAACCCACGAGCGAGCAGCCTGCTAACACTCAAATTTCATGCAATGAAACGTACATAAAGATTTTCATGGTCCCCTGCCCGCCAGCTAAGAAAAAAATTCAATGGATTGAGATGAAACGAGGCAATATACAATGAGAGAATACTCCCCCCCAGCAACTTCAAACATTCTACTGCCGCTGATGGGACGATGATAGGACCAATTAATCATTCTAATGAAGCCATGGATCATATCAAAAAAATAAAATATGAAAGACTAACCATACAACTGGATTTTAAAAAAAACCCCACAAAAATCAAGGTCCGATGGCCTGCCCTCGAGTAATAAAAAAAAAAAAAATCAATTTTGAAACAACATGGAGTCCATCTTTTTTTATTCTTTTTATAATAAGATTGCGAGGGGGGCTAATAGAACAGGGGGTGGGGTAAAGGAACAAAGTCAGTTGCTCGAGGAAGAAAAGCAGGGAAGAAGAAGCCAAAGCAAGCACTAAAATCAAAAGCCATGAAATAAAGGGCGTAGAAGAATAATCCCAGTCAACAGCCCGGTCAAAACTCCCAGCTCTATCATCGTACAACATTCATCTTCAATGGATGGTGGTTTGATTTGACGAGTAAAGCGTGTTTTCTATTTATTGATTTTTAGAATTTAAATCAATCTTTTTAATATACTACTAGGTTAAATGATGTGCAGACCATATAGTATAATATATATCAGCATCGCGTATTATATTATAAGATGTACGTGTGCACACCCAGATCTTAATAATATATATTTCTGAGAAATATAGGATGCCTATGATTTAACTTTTAATAGGACGGAGGAGAAAGAAAAGAAACAAAAGGAAGAAACTGGAAGGGAGCTCATGGAAAATTCATCTCTTGTAGGCTTTATATATAACTAATTTATATATGATGCTAAATTCTACTTTATTTATCTGATAAATAATATTTTTTTTAAATTATTTTTAAGATCAATATATCTAAATACTAAAAAAACTCAATTTAAAATAATTTTTTTTTAAAAAAAAACACTTTTAACGCAATTAAAGATTTAATCTTTTTCTCTGCCTTTATGCCCATTAAACAATGAAAACGCCTTGTTACCAATCATCCTTTCCCCTCTATAGGAAACACCCATCATTGCTCCCAGCAATCCTTTTCAACCTTGGAAACCTGAGCTTCTGACTGTGATAATCCATCCATCCATCCATTGTTTTTCTCTCATGCTTCCCCTCACTTCCACCAATTTAAATACCATCTCCTTCCTTCATACCTTCTCTCCCTCTCCTCCACCTCCAGAGACACACCCGCCTCCGCCCCTCCACCTTCAACTCTTATGTTGCCATCCCATCCCGTCACTTTTCTTTCCCTTATAAATACACAGAGAGTTGTTGTGGTGAGCGTGAGTGATCAGTGATCCTCTCCCGGTTAATTCTTCCTCTTCAAATTAGTACAATGGATCCTTCCTCTACAAATTCTGTCAATGGTTTCTACTCTTATCTAACCAGAGGGATCGATGATCTTGAGCGCGTTTATCTATCCAACAACTTCATGTCGATTCAGTTCCTTCAAAGAGTCCTTTCTTTATTAAGATCCTCTCATTCTCAGCTGACTTTGCTTGTCCAGAAACTCCATTTGCCTGTTGGTGATAAGTGGCTTGATGAATACATGGACGAGAGTTCTAAGCTATGGGAGGCATGTCATGTCCTTAAATCAGGCATGTCTGGCATCGAGAATTACTACTCTGCTGGATTCAATATCACTTCTTCTCTTGACAATCATCGCCATCTTAGCCCCCAGCTCTCTCGCCAGGTTAGTGTATGAAAATTTCATTCCCATCCCTTCTCTCATTTCTTCATTCACTTATACAAGAATATCTAAATTGACATCACAGAGTACTGTTCTTTGTGATTTATTGATTTATTTATTACTGTTTTTGAAACAGGTCATAAGGGCAATTTCCGGGTGTAGAAGGGAAGCAGTGGGATTAGAAGAAGATAATCGAGCCTTAATGGAAACGAGAATCCAACCTCTATCTTTGAGGTTTGATGAGAAGATTTCTATTGAATCCAAACTCAACGGATTCAATGGTTTTCGAGGAGTTCTGTATGCAATGAGAAACGTAAGCTCTTTGCTACTAATGATCTTGCTCTATGGACTGGTCTATTGCTGGCCAGAATCAAGTTTTCTGCGAGGAGGGTACGAGGGGTGCCTGTTTTTTGGATCAGCTTTCATGATCTCAACAGGAAGATTGCAGCAGAGAGTAGCAGCAGAGATAAACCAGATAAATGAGAGGCCAGGGATTCTGCTTTACGAGTTCAGGAGATCAAAGATGGGCATGGAGGAGCTCAGAGCGGAGCTTGAGAGAGAGTGCGGACAAGGAGGAGCTGTTGAGTGGGAAACAGAGGGGGCGATGAGAGAAAGAGTGGACAACTTAAGGGGGTGTTTTGGGGCGTTGAGATCTGGAGCTGAAAATATTGTTGGGCAACTTGATGATTTCTTTGACGAGATTGTTGAAGGAAGGAAGAAGCTTTTGGACTTTTGCAGTCATAGGTAGGCAGAGAGAGAGAGAGAGAGAGAGAGAGAGAAGAAGAAGAAGAAATAGAATGGTTGAAAATTAAAAAAAATTACAAGGCTGATGAAGCAGTTGTTGGGGTGGTTGTACCTTTAAGCCTTCTCTTCTTTATTTATTCTCTCCTTTTCTTCATAATTTTCACATATTTTCCCTTTCCTTTCTTCTTTTCCCTTCCATGTGGATTTCTTGTTTGTTAAGGTTGCTGTGGTTTGTTCTGTAGGTTTTGGTTGGGAACCAAAAGGAAACGATGTTGAACTGAACAAAGTAAACAAACATGGGCAGTTCAGGGAGAGTGAGTTATTCTGCAGGGACTACGTTGTTGCGCTTTTTTGACATGAAAATGAAAACCCAGCTCCCTACCATTTGTCACAGTGAAACAAACACTAAACAAGGAAAGCTCTTCTTGTAGGGATAGGGAGAAAACAGTGAGATACGACATGTTAGAAATCAAAATCCTTTAGATTTTCCTCTTGTTCCAAGTCATGGAAGTGCTGTTTCGTTGCTACGCTAAACGACCCATCATTCATTCTAGTAGAGTGAAAAATGATGGGAAAAGGACCCCACCCCCCCCCCCCCTCTTAGCTCTCAGGAAGAAATCTTTTGTCGACATGTCGCTTCTGAAATCTCTTTCTTTCTTTACAATAATCATGTTATCTCCCCCCTTTTTGGGGCTTGGGAAAACATAAAATACACAGAATATGGAGGGTCGGTCACTCTCTCTTTTCTAACCGTATCTCATGCTTTTTGTCCCTCGCCGGAAATTCATGCCCTGCCTCCCTTCATGGGTTCCATATATAAACTAACTTGTAAAATAATGGGGAGTAAAAGGAGAAAAGATAACGACAAAATCTAGCTAAATAAATAAAGCTTGCTGCACCAGAAGCAGGCAGGTTTTTGCAGCAAAGCTGCGGACAGCCGGCAGCATACTACGAATTATCATTACTCTTTAAACCACAGCACCATGCCTTTCATTATCACAGCCATTTACAGCTTTTCCATGCCGTCCTTGCAACAAAAAATAATTAATGACAGATGCAGGAAGCAATGCCAAAAGAAAAACAAACATTTACAGTTGTCCCCCACCTTACCTCCGTTGCAGGACTAACTGATCTGGGGTGAGCAGAATAAAGATCCCCGGAAAAGAACCAGGACAGAAAGACAACACTGGTAGACACGTACAGAAAGACAGGCGGCCAGGCAAATACCGAAATGGACATCGCTTCAGGTAGAGTAGCGTGTCGCCATTTGAATCTGCATTGGTTCCATTAGAGAAGAAGAGAGAAGTCATTCACCTAAAGCAAGATGGCATCCTGTCTTTCTGTTTAAATCATGATTAAGGTTGTATCAAAATAACGCTATTTGATTCCGAGCAATCAAACATAGAGAAACTTAGTCCATCCTTGACAAATTTTAAATAACTCATTATATAACCTTTACAAAACAAGGGAAAGAAACAGCTAGGACGTTGGAGTTATCCGGCAACATCCCAGAAATCCACTTCGGTAATTTACACAGATGATTGAAAAATAACAAATACAGTATATGGGGGCAAAATGGATGGGCCACCCTGCGGAAATGGCAGTTTGCCACAATGGCAAGGAGAAAGGACCTTTAGCTGCATCAGGGTTGCCTCTTTTATATATTCAAATGTCAAATCCTGGCATGGCAAACTGAGAAGCAAAAATCTCAACCCGGTTTCGAAGCTCAACAATATCTTTATTGTTATGAAGACCTTTGAGGAAATCCTTTTTTCCATGTTCCCGCCGCACCGCAGTCGTAATCTGAGCAGCCTTATGAAGGAAATCAGCAATCGTCTCAAAATCAGCCTCTAAGCAACCTCTTGATGTCATGGCAGGAGTACCTGAAAAAGGTTAAAATTATGAACAACTTGGATTGAAGAAAACATGGCCCTCATATTATCATGATAGTAACTTGACATTTACATGCAGGAATGCAACGCAACGAAAATTTTGGAATTGAAGAAATAGGAGGAAGCGGGAATCAACATGATCTGTTATAAGACCCATTGGAAGCTAATAATCTCTACTTTCTGCTGAAGAAAATCATTCTGTGCTGCCTTTAAAACTATATCTAGAGATTTGATAGAGAATTTTAAACTTAATATACCTATAGATGGCTTTAAATTAATTGGAAATTGAAAAAAAGTACAAGCTTGACAATATAACAGCTTACCGATTCTCACTCCTCCAGGACAGATCGCACCATTGTCACCAAAAATGGCACTTTTATTTAGGGTGATATGGCACATTTCACACACCTTCTCATAACACTTTCCTGGAAGAAGGAATAGGAATATGGTCATTAGGAGAGCAAAAGGAACATACAAAAGGTTACCTAAACACAGAAAGGATGTAAATTTACATAAGCAGTCACTGCCATTTAATTGGGCATGAGCACCCCACCCGTAACTCCATCTACTGTAGCCTTTGTTAGTATAAAAGGTTTTAACAAGAAGATTCTACCACTATAAAGCTAAAGTATTGAGATGTATCCCTACAAGAACTTCAAAGGAAAAAGGAAAAGTTAAATCAGGAATCAAATAGAACTGCTACTTTGAGCGGTGTTTGGAGATAATATAACTATTTAGAGCAGTGGCTTGGAAGGCCCTTGAGCTTTTCCCTCCAATGTTTTCCTTCTCTGCACAGGCAATGATATATGCACTCACTCATGGTCTGTCATCATCCACTGGGTCCCAACTTGAAAAATAGGTCCCGGGACAAATCAGGTTATCTTGAAAAGGTAAGTGATAATTTTTATCTAAAACAGGCTTAACGCTAAGGAGAACATTAACCCCCTTGGGTATAAAAATATGTTAGCAGGAAAAGTGAAGGGCGATATTCCAGAAAGGGGTTTCTGCAATTGGATTACACAGGAGAGAAACTTTGTCATTTCAAATGTTCCTTTCCCCATGCTTTGATTTGAATGGTGATGCATCTATAAGTAAAGTTTCCACCATTGGCAATCCATGTCTTCTCCACTTAAATGATTATTCACACTCTTCTGTGCAGATACTTCTGCTCAAAGCCAAACTTAGAAGTCTGCATATACTAGAGGTAACCTAGATTTTCTAGTTCATGGCTACCAGAATCTTTTAACCGAGAAAAGGCAGTAAAACAGAAATCGTTAATAGATAATGTTGATTAAATTCAAATTATTAAATTATTTAATAAAATCCTCCTCATTTTGCTATATAAATAAGTAAAAAAAACACCTCCCATCGTGTAAACATGGAGAAGGAGAAAGACAGACAGTGCCCTGTTGCTTTTGGTTCACTCAAGGGTGTGTTTTTTTCCTGCTATATATATTTGTGAAAAGACCATCTATTGCAATAGAAATCCACACGATAATCAAACTGGAACTCAAAGTAGTCAATGTACTAAGAAAATACATCCTTTCAAGAGTTCCAATGCCCACATAATCTCAAGAAATACAAGCACACAGCATTTCAATTTTGAAAATAAATACAGTCAAGATGGCAGCCTGCCACCATGCATGGTATGAAATATCATTGTGAGCAGAGTGTTTCTGAGTTTTAAACATCATATGCTCACAAAAAAAGAAAAAGAAAAAAAGAGGTTTTAGCATTATGAAACAAGGTGTAAAACAAATAGACTGGACAAGTGGAAAGGAGAATCCATTGCTGATCAAGACAAGGCGGAAAATACGTGTTAGCAAGTAGAACTTGCACATCAAATTTCAAGGGTAAATTGTTTAGCACAGATGACATGCCGACTAAAACATGATGGTATCCTTGAATTTTTTTCCGTGTAGAGCTGACTTTATAGTTTGCCAAAATTCTGTATTACAGCACGTAGAAAGTGACTAGATCTATGCATTCTTAACACAAATTGCTGATCAATGAAAAAAACTTAAAAAAAAGAAAGAAAATATAGTGTGATGAACCTCCTTAAGCTTCATAAGAATATGCAAATTTTTATTACAGTTTTTTTTCCCAGTATAACTGGGCCAACTATGAATTTTGGTGGTCATTCTCACAATCAAGATAAAACAGGCTACAAAGAGGTTCATATTAGTGGCAAATTTAAAAATTTTATTGCCATTTACTTGTCAAAACAGTCTACATAATTATGTCCATTCATTTTAAAAAATAAGCAACATTTTTATCCACTTTCATAATACATGATTTTCATCGAGTAATAAATGATACTTTGCACCTAAAAAAGAATCCATTGATATTGAAGTGTAAAAAAAAAGAGGAGGAGGCAGGATGATCGAAGTGCAAAACAGCTAAAGCAGGATTGCTATTAACTTCAATACATAAGCAAAAACTAAATCTTGAGCTACTAATGTAAACATTGTGCAAGGATAGAAATATAATACCTGTTAATCCCCAAGTGGTTAAATCCCACAGCAACAAATGGTTATCAGTCCCACCAGTCACAAGCCTGCATTTTCTTCTCAACAAAGCAGATGCTAATGCCTGGGCATTTTTCCTCACCAGTTGCATATATGCTTTGTACTCTGGTGTGGCCACTTGTTTTAAGGCTATGGCAAGAGCAGCAATGTGATTATTATGAGGACCCCCTTGTGTTGATGGATGGACTGCAAAATTTATCTTTTCTTCAAAATCATAATGGCTGCTACCATCACTATGACTAAGAAGCATGCCCTGCTTCCTCAATTTTGGGCCTTTCCTATAAAAAATAATCCCCCCTCTAGGACCTCGAAGACTTTTGTGCGTTGTGGAGGTAACGATATCACAATAATCAAATGGACTTGAACATTCCTGTGAAAGATAGATGAAACAATAGTAAGGAAAAACTACTGAAAAATATTCTGCTAATCTAATTGCAGATCAATGTATAACTTCTGCTGCACAATATTGTTCATTCTCAATACAAATATGGACTCAATAGGAACTCTGTTTTTTCAGTCATCAAGCACTTCGAAAACTTATGCTTTTAGCAAATAAATCCACATTACAATCTGAATCCTAATACAAAAACCATGTTAATGTTTAGTTTAGGCATTTGCAGCAGTAAAACCATGTTAATGTTTAGTTTAGGCATTTGCAGCAGTAGGCAACCGGTAAAGATATAGTCAATTCTAAGCTATTAAATGTCAAGGGAATCAATTATGTATTAATTAGGAAAGTAATTATGAGTTATAGATAGTAGTGTTTTAGTAGAACACTTATGCTTTCATACTTAGCCCTAATTTGTAGCTAGGTTTATTGTCTATTTAAGAGACAAGACACTCAAGAAGAAAGACATTCAGTTCCTATTCAATACAATTTTGACATGGTATCAGAGCCAAAATCCTAAACACAAAGGAAACCCTAATTTTTTTTGTTTAAGGGGCTGCAGCAGCCAGCCCCCTTGGCAGCTGCAGCCCCCTCCCCGTGCTGTCTATGGCTCTCGGTATCTTTGACTGTATTTTTCCTAAATACATCTGTTTCAACGCTTATGGTGTATTCTTTGGTTGTGGCTGGGTCGGGGAACAGCCCCTCGGCATCGTCTTGGTTTCTGGGCTGTATTTTTTAGAAACAAGGCTCTCGCGTGGTTGTAGCGTCGGTTCTCTTCTGTTCTGGCGTGATTCTTGGTTGTGGCTGGGTCGGAGAACAGCCCCTCGGCATCGTCTTGGTTTCTGGGCTGTATTTTTTAGAAACAAGGCTCTCGCGTGGTTGTAGCGCGTGGTTGTAGCGTCGGTTCTCTTCTGTTCTGGCGTGATTCTTGGTTGTGGCTGGGTCTGTTGACACACGAAGATTTTTTTTAATCCTTGTGTGGCAGGACAATTTTTTTGGTGTGTTGGCACTGTCGGTGGTCATCGACTTCGTGGGTTTTCTGTTTCGGTGGTTGTCGTGGTGGATGAGTGGGGTTTACTACTTTGTTTCTGGTTTGCAGTGACACCTTCGGCTCTCTCCTTTGTTTTTTGGGCTTGCTTCCTTTGGGCTATCTTAGCCGGACTGATATTACTATTTAGTTGACAAATTGATGCTTCTTGATCGACTTGCATCAATTTGAGGGGGGATGTCAAGGGAATCAATTATGTATTAATTAGGAAAGTAATTATGAGTTATAGATAGTAGTGTTTTAGTAGAACACTTATGCTTTCATACTTAGCCCTAATTTGTAGCTAGGTTTATTGTCTATTTAAGAGACAAGACACTCAAGAAGAAAGGCATTCAGTTCCTATTCAATACAATTTTGACATTAAATTCCATTTCAGGAAAAATAATTGATCCTGAAAGGATTCAGCACCAGAAATAGAAACAGAATGGCTGGAGAGTTTACTTGAGGAAGGGTGTGTATCTATCTGTTATTGATATGTCATTTGTTGAATCGCCACTTATATTTCTAAATGCATCCCAATATCTTGCTCAAATACAAATTAGAAGTTGTTAAATATGTGGCAACTCATGAGCCTAAAGCACAAGCTGGTCAATCAAGCACTCTTGACACTATGCGATAGATAATTTTGTACCCTATCTTCAAATTCAAAACAATTATCAAAATGATAAATAAAAAGGAGAATGCTCGTGGAAATTATGCAACATCAAAATCTCAAACCTTGGCTGCCACGAGCCCGCTAATGTGAGCCATATCACACATCAAAACAGCACCAATCTTATCAGCAACTTGTCTAAACGTCGCATAATCCCACTCCCTTGGATACGAACTCCCACCACAGATCAATATCTTGGGTCTAAAATCCATAGCCTTCTCCTCCATCTTATCATAATCTATATACCCGGTTTGTGGATTCACTTTATATGGCAAACTCTCAAAAAAAATTGACGAAGCTGACACGTTCTTCCCTCCAGGTGTATAATACCCATGACTTAAATGCCCTCCAGAAGGCGAATCTAACCCCATGATCCTATCCCCAGGCACTAAAAGCCCGGTGAAAACAGAAAAATTCGCTGAAGTACACGAATACGGCTGCACATTAACACCCCATTTATCAGAATCAAGTCCAAAAGCTGCCAACGCGCGGTTCCAACAAATCAATTCAATCTGATCAATATATTGATTTCCAGTATAATATCTGGAACCAGGCAATCCCTCCGAGTATTTATTAGTTAAATGACTACCAAGAGCTTCCATAACTGCACGACAAACAAAATTCTCAGATGCAATCAATTCGATACCTTTATACTGCCTTTGCTTCTCTTTCTCCATAATCTCATGAATTTCAGGATCCGCGACGGAGAGAGGGTGGTTTCCCCATGCCCGAACCCTGGCCCGACGAGACTCCAAACCCTGATCCATAGCAACCCGTTTGAAAGAATTTGTCGTCGATGATGAAGATGATGATTGAGAACTGTTATCTCTTGGTCTCTTTATACACACTTGATGGCCCAAAATGCTAAATTGCTCATCTTCTACTTGATTATCTTCGTTATCGATGCGGGTTTCTTGTTTTTTATCGAGTAATTGCAGCTGAATTGGAATTGGACCTGAGTGAAATCCAAGCGAGAGCCCTGATTGCGCTGCTTGTGTTAAATCCATCTCAAATAAAAATGAAAATTGGGCCTTTTTCTTCCAGGGATTTGTGGTTGAAAGCTTTCAGGCAAAAGACTAGTAACAGCGACAACAACGTTTAAAGCAAATGCAACGGGAGTAACGAACTCTTAGTGTGTTAGCAGAGGAGGCTTCCATTAAAATCACAACAAGCCCTGATTTGGAAACTTGGGAGATTTGCCGTTTAGGAGCTTGGAGTGAGGGTTTTTAAATGACAAGGGGGATGAACCTGGATCGAAAATTGGAACTTTGGTGAATTGACCGGGAATAGCCGGTAACATCAAGTTTAACTCGAGGTAAAGTGTTAGCTCACGTGGACTAAATTGAGGTCAGGTTCTGTAACACCTGACCTGCGCGGGTTTTTTCCTTTTTTTTTATTTAATAAACTCTCAAGTCCTTGATTGAGAACGATTATAGTTTGGGCCCAAATGCACGATCTGTCCATGGGCTAAAGCTCACTAGTTCGCTTACTTAAGTAGACAAAACCTTGTGGTCGAAACTGGTTGCTTGTCTATGGAGTCCTCCCCCTCCTCTCTCTCTCTATGGGATTATTTGGGTTTCTTAATCTTGCGACCCCTTCTCGCGATCTTGTTTGTGTTTTCGTTTATATCTATTGGTATGTATGTATTTCGTTTTGTTCCTCAGTTTTTCGTTCGTGTGACTGTAAATCTGAGGATTTGATTGGTGGGAATTTGATGATCAGGTTGGATTTTGGCATGGAAGCTAGTGCTGGTACATGTTCCTTTGGTTCAAGAGATTTTCGGCCTGCGTAAAAAAACCACCAAGCCTAAGCCACCGACCCGTCGAATATCAAGAATTTATGATACCATTGATCCCCGTTATTCCACTCCTGTTGGGTAATTTTGTTCTCCTTAATTTTGTTTATTGTTGTTCATTGATTTATTTTATTAAATTAAGAGTTAAGGTCAGAGTCTGAATTTGAGAGTTCTTTACTTTGATTCATGTATATTGTTAACTGGATAGTTCTTTTATTATTGTTGCTCTAGGATTTCCTGGTCGAAAACGGGTCACAAGGTACTGTTCTTAGCTAGAAATCAATCAAGTAATATTGTGATGATGACTCAATAATCAAGATTTTAGCTGTACTGGTTTTTATCCGGAAAAATGGTAATGGGTTTCAGTTGTTGTGCTGATCTGGAATGCTACGACACCTGAGAGTGTTTCATAGCACAACCCGCAAGGTGTTTTTCATTAGTTTTATGGATACCTACCTGGTCATGAAGAAAAGCATGAGAAATCTGTGGGTATTGAGGCAATGCAATTATCGTTGAATGGTAGGCTTTAGATAGTTGTGCTCATTGATTTTAATTCCAAGGATGTGATCTTTGGCATGCTATATATTTCTCGCATGGGCTTTGATGATGACTTCTTTCGTGGCTATTGTTGGCCTAGTGTGGGTTAGATAGTCTTTGAAGAAAAGTGTAAGGTGGATATTCAAGCCTCAGTGAATGCCATATAAGCTGATCGATTTCACTTTAGATACAGCTATATTGTTTTGATACTTTGTTCATAGGAAACAATTGACTTTATCAAATGTGACTGATTATCATAATTGCTTGATAACTCTATCTTGTGGTGAGTGTTTCCTGAAAAAAAAGGTTAAGGCAGTAATAGTAGGAGGGAGATGTTCCTGTGTTTGACATGTTAGGTTTTTAAGTTTTCCCATGACTTAGTAAAAACAGAGGATTCATCTGGACAGATTCCAGAGACTTAATGGGTCTCAGTTTTTGCAAACAATCAGCTTGGGATGGTTGTTGGGCCTTTCAGCATTGATTCTCTTGCTCTGCAGTTCATCTCTTCAGCTCATAATCTATGCGGCACAACCTAGAAGACATACCAAGTCGAAAAGAAGAATAACCACTTTTTGTTTGTTTCGGGGGTTTTGGGCACTTGCATTTGAGGATATCACATTTCTTCCAGTAGCATAGGAATTAACAAAGGTCAAGAAGTCCTAGAAGTGGAAGAAGGGTGTAGTTTTGATGATGAAGTCCTAGAAGGAAGGAGGGAGCCTGGGATGTTCATTGAACAATAGGATATAGGGAGTGTGCTGGTAACACAATGATATAATTAATCTTTCTATTGGCAACTAATGTACTATTGAATGAATATCTGTTAGTAAATTATGAATTCTAATGATGGATTGGTGGCAATGCAGGATTAACAGCTCTAGATCAGCAGCAGATTGAACTTCTTGGTTTCTTTCTTGTCCTAGGGGGGGAGAAAGGAATGCAGATGAACAAAAAAACACACCCACCATTGGTTCCCAATAGAGAAATCCAGGTTCAGATGGTCATAAACTCAATCGGGGATTGTGCTTGTACATACGTTTGTCAATACCCTGAAGTTGCATTGATTCAAAAGTCAGTTGATCACAGCAGGCTTCTCGATCGTAAATTCCATGATGTTAATCGTTCGAGAAGCCAGCTTCAATCCGAAGTTCCTTGATTGCTGTTAATGCTCTTTGTGTGTCTGTCATTGCCGATTGGTATTTTGTATTAAACGAAATTGAGCTCTGATGAGAGGTTTTTCAAGTAAACAGGCATTTTGTGGCTTCCAAAGTGCATGTGAAAGAGTAGATTTAGCTAATCGTGTCATTAGTTCATGATAGATATCACTGTTTAAACAAAAGTACGGATGGAGTTTGTTTTCCTTGAATGATTGAAGACAACAAGGAGTTGGTAGAAATCGCTTGACGTCTCCCAAATTGCAGAAACCAAATCTTGCTTGCATTTAAGATAAGGAATTTGCTCGACGTGATTTCAAGTCAAAGAAACATAATTATAGGTTGCGGGTCTCGCCATGCTAATTGAGGAATCGATTCCAGACTACAAAATGATACGAGCATCTTTCCCGCGGTGCGGCCCAGAATCTGAATTTTTTTTTCCAAGGCCGATATAGCAAAATGATACCAGCACTTTTGACCGGTATTTAACTGAATAAACTGGAATTTAAACTAGTTTTGTTAACTAGAATAAAATATTTCGATCGTTTAACTGACAACCCTGAGTAAAACACGCTGCCCTGTTTGGCAATTTATATCTTTTTTAAAAAAAATAGCAATTTATTTCAAACATATATTTTACTCAAGTTTTCAAACATAATATTTATTTATTTTAAAATTAATTTTTTAATATTTTTATATCATTTTCATGTTTATATCAAAAATAATTTTTAAAATAAAAAATATTATTTTAATACATTTCTAAAAAATACTTTCAAAAACATCCTATTAACTCAATACAAACATCACATCTAAACAAAACAGACACTAAACAAGAATTTCACTTCCACGCGATGAACCAATTGGTTAACGCCTAGTGTTTGTATACACGTGTCAAGAAGACTTTGTTGTCCTTTCCTGAGCCCAAATGTCTCCTTTATAACACAAACTGAATTCTACAGCCTCAACACCAAGGGATGATTTTATATTTTTTAACCTGGGCAAACATGAATTGATTCAACAACAGAAGTTTCAGAACTGACAAACAATAAACACATGAAGGCGAGTCAAAGGAAATATTCATTTTCAAAACCTGCTTGCCCAGCAATTATAACGTTAGTCCATTCCAGCAGCTGTTGCAGGTTGCTCAGCACGTTTCTCGGTACCCACTGAGGATTTCTTATTTCCAGGCCCAGAAGAAACTTTAACCATTGCTGGCCTTATTAGCCGATTCCCAATGAGAAATCCACGCCGGAATTCTTCGATTATAATGCCCTCTTTGTACTCTTGAGACTCTTCACGGGCAATGGCCTCATGCAGCTACAAGAAAATAGAGCTCAGTTATTAGCACAAGGCATATTGAATTTGCTCACGAGCTAATACCCATATTACTCAAGTGTACAAGCATTATTCCAGCCTTAACATCCCGAAGACATGTGTTCCCCTCATGATTCTGACAAAACCATTTACAGTATAGTAGCTCTTATAGCAAAAGCAACTATAGTTCCTTTGATTCAAACATCATATCACCATGAAGTTGACTCTCTAATCAGGAAGTAAATCTAAGAAGCAGAGGTTAGCAATTGGAACTGCCAATCAAAATCTCAAATTTCACCCAGTTCCAATTTATTCTCAATTTGGACAAAAATCATTGGCAGTCCATTGTTTGTTATTTATATTGTTCACTCATGCATAAACTGAGTTCTGGAAATTATTGCATGCATATGCAGAGGTGATAAAGATAAAGTATATATCAAAATTAATCACAGCCCCAAGTACCATCTCATACCCAGTGATTAATCATCACCAAACAGGAAGCAACTAGAAAAAAAGCATCATTCATAACACCAAGACCAAAAGCAACAAGAAAAGGCATCATGCATAACACAATGTACAAAATGAAGTGAACTCCAGGAATTCTCTCTTACAGAAGGATCAAAAGGCTTTCCAACCGTTGGCACTGCAGCCACCTGCAAGCTCCTCATAATCTCCACAAATTGCTTGTATATGCCCTGGTAACTTGAATCAATCTTCGTTTCTTTTTCGGTTTCCGGTTGTATTTGTTGCTTTGCTCTCTCAAAACTGTCTACCATGGGTAGAAGGCTCTCGATCACTTCCCCCTGGGCATCACTCCTAATGTTAACCCTCTCTTTGTCTGACCTTCTCCTAAAATTATCAAAATCTGCTTGCAAGCGAATATATTTCTCCTTCCCAGAGGTTATCTCAGCGGATAAAGATGAGACTTTCTGGAGTAATTCCCGATTCTCTTTCTCTATGGTGCCTACCTTAGCCTCAATATTCAATATAGTCTTCTCATCTCCGTAAAAAATAGCCTGCCTGTAAATTTTCATAAGGTTCTTCAAACTGGGTCCTCGTTCCTGACCTTCTTGAATCTCATTATTCCCCTCCTCCCCATTCGTCTAAACAAGAGTAATTAAGGCAAAGATAGAAGAGAAAGGAATAAAAAGAAACATCACATAATGATTCGATGTGAAACATGTCTGTTCAAATAGAAAACAAAATTGAATACAAATCTCTTGTGATTTTGGCTGTTTATTTCCGTGAATACAGGTGATTGGAAAACGATAAAAAAAAGGTTAAAAAGGAAAAGGAAATGCAACATACAGTAGGTGCAGAGTCTTCAGGTGCGAGATAAGCCTTCAAAGAGCGCCTTTTAATGTTGTTGATTGGGATTGGAGAGGAATTGGATAGAAAGGGGGCATTGCTGGGTTTGCATAGACGGAGGGGCATGTGGTGGAGAGGTGACGGGGTTTGGGTTTCTAGGGTTTTGGAGGGTTTTGATGAGAAAGAAGCAGAGAGGCGAAGAGGAGCTAAGAGGGTGCAATTTGACAGGGAAATAGCCATTGAATGATGATGATAATAAAAATGACGAAGACGAGTGATGATGATTTATGGGCTCTCAATCTGATTATTTTGGTTGTTTTACATGAACCTCGGTTGAGCTTTGGAGTTCTCCCTCTCCCTCTCCCTCTAAGATTTGTCTGGAAGGATGAGCTGTATTTATTTGTTTCTTCGGGTGTGTTTGGCATTGCGATTGCGATTGCGATTGCGGTTGAAAAAAATCAGTTTCAAAAAAAGCGCTTTTACTGTGGTACAAAATAAGCAGTGAAGTGTTTGGTTAAAACTGTGGTTGAGTTGGAGGTTGAAAAAAAAGCAGTTTTGGGTGTTTGGTTACCAAACTTTACAAACTGCTTTTAACCTGTGAAATTACTTTAAAGGGTTTATATATATATATATATAATTTTTTAAATATTGTAGATTTAATAATTATAATAATATAATGTAATTAATAATTCAAGTAAATTAATTTTTTTTTATTCTCTCACCAAATTATTTTTATCAAAACAATTTTAAAACATAAAAAAACAATTTAAAAAAAAACATTTTTGGGTGTGAAAAACAATTTTAAACAAAAAAACAAACCTTTATAAGTTAACATCTAGACTTTCTTCTATTATAAATTATAAATTAATACCCCTATTTTTTTGTATGCTAACTATTATTATAATAATTAATAATAATTATATAATAATAATAATAATAATATAATTAGCATAAAACCCGAGACCCACACCCCATTAATCTGCTGCACATTCACGCTCTCCCTCAAAACCCTTCAAAAACTCCAAACCCTCGCCTATGATCACACACTTCACTCTCTCACTCTCTCCTTCAAAACCCTTCAAAAACTCCACCTTCTTCACCAAGAACCCATTTCTTCACTTCAAGAAACCACTCTCTATAACCTCTTTTCAGTCACCTCAACCAGCAGCTGCAGCGGTGGTGCAAACATTCTGGCAGTGGCTGAGTGATCAGGATGTGGTGTCAGCCAAGAGTCCTGCAAAGCCTGGTTTGGTACCTCAAGGCCCGGGGCTGGTAGCACAGAGAGATATTTCAAGAAACGAAGTTGTTTTGGAGATACCCGTTGTTTCGGTGTTTAATTTTTGAACATAAATGGGTTTTTGAATTGAGATTTTGGGGTTGATAAAATGTGGTTTTAATGGATTCCAGTGCAGGTCAGAAGAAGAGCTTGATGAACTTCAAGGTTAGTGTGGTCTTTAAAGCTTGATAATTGTAGTCTGGGAATCAAAAGTGAGACTGTTTATTGTTACCTCGGTTAGCTTCATCTTGATCGTGTATATAAATTGAATCCGATGTTGAGCTTGAAGGCGAGACTGTGATGTTGAGGGACGAGGGTTGATTTGGAATTAAAATTTCAACGGTAATTTTCGATTGCATTGCATACCCAGCACCCCCCCAAATCGCAGCAATCTTGAAACGCCGGTGCAAGAAAAGCAGCAAATTGCTGCTTTTCTTGCACCGGCGTTTCAAAACAAATTGCATGTGGGACCCATAGCTTGCACCGGCGTTTCATAAATAACCAAACACCAAATTGTGGTGCGATCTGCGAATCGCAGATCGCACCACAATGCCAAACGGGCACTTCAACAAGAGAAGAGGACCAAATTTTAGCCTGACAGAAAATCATTTTGATTCAGCTCCAAGTTAATTTTCGTGATTCAATTTATTTATAGAATTATCATTTTATTTTATTTAGGTTATTGTCCCAATATAAAAGGAATAAAGGCGGTAAAAACATAATTATATTTGGTTGAAGAATAAAATAAATTAAAATAAATTATCTCTTAATTTTAGAATGAATTTCTTTACTTAAAAAACAATAAATACAAGGGTAATATCTCCTTACACAATATTCTTTCTCTTTTAAAATATGACATATAATAATAAAAATAATTATTATTTTAATTTTAAAAATTTACTTTAGGGTCGACCTAAAACAAGAATAGTGTCACAAGTCAAAAAAATTAATATAAAAATAAAAATAATTATTATCACAATTTTAAAATTTATTTTAAAGGTCACCTTGAGGCAAGATTTGTGTATATCCTGAGTCGACTTGGTTTTTTACTAGGTTAATGGGGACAATACTTCCTTTGTTTTTTTTAAAAAAAATAAATAGGTCTAATCCCTTGTTCAACCAGATCACAAATCGACTTGTTGGGCAATCCTGGTTTTATAATTGGATTTATTATAATATTATTAATTTTAAAACACTCAATATAACTTAGAGTAATATATATATATATATATATATATATATATATATATATATATATATATATATATATATATATTGTGTGTGTATTATATCTTATTATGTCACATAATCTATTATGATTAAACAATATATAAAAACAATCATTTTACCAAACATTATGTCTAAGTTTCCTTTTTTATCTTGTCTTATTATATATATATATATATATATATATATATATATATATATATATATATTCATTAAGTCTTCAAGAGATGTGGCATGATGATAGAGGGCTTGTGATCTGTACAATAGATCTCAAGTTTGAGTCAGGGGGCGTGCCTTTTGTAAGAGCTTGGGACAATCAAGATTTTACTCACTCACCCAGTCCCACAAAATATATTTTTCGAGGAGTGGGGTTTCCTCGCATCCAACAAAAAAAATAAAAAAATAGTCATCAAACATGTAACTACCACTTTGCTAACAAACTAATATTATAATTTTGTCACGAGTCAAAAAAAGAGTTAAACTTTCATAAAGATATTTTATTAAACACTTTATTTGCAATATAAAATCAACCTTGCATTTTCTAATGAATATGGCTTTAAATCCCTTTTATGTTCAATCTTTCTTCTTTCACTTACTTTTCATCTCTAATCATAATTCTAGCACATGCATCCCTTTGCATTCTTTTTTGGGCATTCATTTCTTTTCTTTTTGTTTTTCTTCTAATATTGCACATATTAGAAAATATTTTATTTTGACACTGCGTTTCAAAAGTATTGTTAACAAAAATTGAATTTTATTTTAAATTAAAAATTTTGTTTTTTTAATTTTATTTTCATGTGCTGATGTCAAAAATATTTTTTTTAAAATAAAACAATATCATTTTAATGCAATTTTAAATAAAAAAACACTTTCAAAAACAATCTCAACCACACTCTCAAACAAATATATAATATAAGGATGATATTCTATCATAGAGCATTGTAGACAAACATTGGATAAGTTTTAGTCTTCCATGTTTTGACAAAGCTCCGATATTTTTGCAGAATTACCAAGTATATATAAAACACCTTGCTAAAACACTACATCAAATTATTATAGCACCTATTTTTTTCACTCTTTTTTTTTATTTGCATCATTTTATGCCCAATTTAATGCTCATTTTGTTAAAAATTGTTAAGAAATATAAAATTCAATGAACAAGGAACAAAAATATAAACACTGAGAAATCTCATGGCCAATTAAATAAGAGTTTTTTTTATCCTCATACTTTTATTTTCTTTCCTTTATAGTTCTTATAATTTCAAATATGATCAAGATTATCATTTCTTTCACATCTTAGTCCTTGTAAGTTAGAAAGAAGACATAAAATCATTGGATCTAATAAAAAAGAGAATCATCAGTCAACATTGATATTAACCATGAAAATCATTGATCTTGGTGTTAACAAATTTTATTTGATGAGAGGTTTTGATAGTGATTGTTTTGGTCCTTAATCTTGCTAAGAGAAATTAAAAGTCGAGAGAAAAATTTAAAATCTATTTTGTGTTTTTCAACCATTTTAAAGTGTTTTTTTTTTTTTAAGTTGATAAATGAGTTTTGGGAGATTCTAAAGTGTTTATCATGTGTTTTTATGTGAAAATAAGTTGAAAGTAAGTTTTTAAGCAAAAAAAAGAAGACGTCCAACTTGAATTTTTGGCGACCACAATGGTTGGCTTTATTATAGTAAAATAGACATGTTATTTGCTTAACTTATTTTTCTTTCTAAAAAATAGGATAGAGTGGAGTAATTACCTTTCAAAGATAAAACACACCGTTTCTTCCTTCAGTCCATACGCAACACTTGAATAGCATTTCATTTGACTGTCCATTGAAATTACTCTTGGATTACTTCCAGATAGGTTTCATTTACACCATCATAGCAATGGATAGTCTGGGTATCACTCACTACTGATGTCCCAACGAGTTCGGGAGCACTTCCATACACCGGCCGGCTTATAGCTGTGCAAACACGGACAGGGACAAGAATTGTAGATGTGAGCAATCTCAAAGGAGCCAAAGCTTGTACACAACTGCCCCATTATCAGCCCAATTTTAACACATGCTTTCGCATTTCAATTTCTAGACAACAAAAACTTGGGCATCTTCTAAACGGAATTTGCACACCCCTCTAATATTCATTCACGTATTTTCCTGATAAAACATCAATTTCTATGATCAGCAAAATAGGCATCTCCTATTTTTAGGTCAAAACCGTAATACGCAGCAAAGAAGAAATATCAAATAACGTGGAACCAACAAAACGCCACAAAAACATCCCACTGAATTCAAAAATATGCCAAATCAATTTTCTAAGTTGCCCGCATTGCTAACTTGCACAAACTAGCGTACACTAAACTGGAGACCAGTCACTACTGCCTGGGTCTAATCAGAAGTCAGCTCTCTGCATGCAGATAGAACCTGCAAACAAGAACAGACAGAGGATATGTAAAAAATGGCTTCTTGATAAAAAGAATGCGACACTAAAAAAAGCACGAAGGCCACATTTATTTTTGGCCCCCATTTATTTTTTGGCCCCGGTCTTTTCTTTTTCTGTTTCCACGAATTCAGATCCAAGAACAATTTGTAACGCTAAAGAGGCCAAAAGCTTGAGTTCATTAAAAGGCAATTTAATGCCTAATTTCTCAATGAAAAGACAAGTCAATCTATAAATGTTGCGCCCGGAGAAGCAGGTAGATTTTTTTTACCCTTTTGGATTTAACATAAAAAAAGACTGTTCTTGCACTCGCCTTGCCTGTTACTAACAAAGCCAAACATGAGTGAAAGCTGTTTTACCAGTCTTTTCCTTACAGTTGCCATCAATCTAACTATAATTCAAAAAAAAAACTTTGTTTTCAGCCTATCAGGATGGAGATAGGGACAGAAGGATTTTTTGGCGTTTGTGGGTCACTCTTACAAGTTATAATTTAGTAATTCACTAGAATGCAGTACCCTGTAATCATGGTAAAAATAATAAAGAATTTTACAAGAGAAAATTGCTTCCTTGTAAAATACTTGCATAACTTTATATGTTAAATAGGAATTGCCTTTATCTGATTTCCATTGACATGATAATAAGGAGATCAGAAGGAATCCTTCAGAGTGTACAGTACAAAATTTTGAATTTCAATAGATTCTTCTATAGTATTGACCACGTAGCATGACACTTTTACTACCCAGCGATTCATAGAAATCCATGAATTTGCTCGTTTCAAGAAATGGCATTGACAATTATTTCAGCACTTACTATTAGAAAACAATTGGTTCTTCATTCGCATTTTACTGACTGTTGAGCTCTTAGAAAATCAAGACAAAATGAAATAGTGCATAGCATGCCATGTTATGCTTCTGAGAGCCAAGGTGCTGCTTAATTCAACTAATCGATTGTAACTAGTAAATTAGGATAGAACCATTTATTCCTCAATGCTATATCATAAATACCTTCTAACGGGGACCAAAACCCTGCAGTTTTTTTTTTTAAAAAAAACAAGTTTCTTTACAAAGAGTCAAAGCACGTAAAGGACTTAAGATCTCTATGATTCAATGTACATATGAACAAATGAATGGAGAAGTGTCTGGGGGGAATTCCTCAGACACTGAACCCACACTCTCTAAATCTAGAACAAGGTGACATGCATAGAAGGGGAGCATGATATATGATGGAAAACAAAACAATGAGCTAGTATTAATTATTAGTAAGCAACTAGCCAATTTGCACCATCAAATTTAAAGCAGTGATATTTCACGCAAGAATAAAATAATAGAGCTTGTGGGTTCAATCACAGATAGCATACCTGCACAGCTATTTATTAGCATGGCATTAGCATTGCACATCAATCCTGTTAAGTAGTTCTGTATAGGAGGAAGTCAGTGAAAGTTCAAGTGCATTAACACCCTCAGTTTCATTGCAACCTTTACTGCTGTTGTCCATGAAGCCAACAGTATCAAAACCATTTTCAACCGGCTGATTCATGTGAATGATCTTACCAAATAACTGGATAGAGCTAATTCCAACCTTTTGGGGGTTGAAGCTCCTGTTTCCAGTAAAATCTTCGCCAAAAGAATGTGCAATACTCTGGTTGTCAGGTGACAGGTCCCCAGACTGCAAACTGCTGATGTTCATCTCACTGGGCATTCTTTTCATTTTGGGAACCAAGTTGTTTCCAGAGACCTTGTCACCTAACACCTGAGAAGCATTTTCACTTATAAAGTTGGATAAACTGAATGTGGAAAAAGGATCTTGCCTGGCTCCCTGCATGCCAGCAGGAAAAGTACTATAATTCAACATTGAAGCATTTATGTGCCCTGTTCTTGAATTAGTTAGGTCTGACATCGGAAAGAAAAGTTCTCCATTTGTCAGGAACCCAGAATCATGTGGATATCTCAATTTCTTCATTGGAGGGGATGCATCTTGAATTGGCAGTGTGGTTGCAACAATTTCCACTTGCCAAGGGCTCACTCTCTTTGCATTCTGCAGAGCATCAGGCTCATCCCAAGTAATCTGCACAAGAAAGAAAAAGGTTAAAATGGCAGCAAATATGGTAAAAGAATCAATAGTTTGATGTTGTGACTGTATAGTGGTTTCAGCTTGCTGAAACTTATATACTGCAACTATATAGCTGAATCATTAACAGATAATCACCAGTGGAGCTCACTACTTGACCTAAAACTGTTAAACACTTGGGAAGAGAGAAAGACCTGGTTAAAATTAGTTGACCTTCAAAATCAAATTGCAGAGATAGTGAAAAACTAGACAAATAAAACCAGAAAACAGCATGGAAAAGATACAAGAGTTAACGCAGCATCTGCCAATATCCCCTTTACAGGTACAATTGAATCTTGTTCTAACAATATTCTTGATTGAATCCCAAAACCATTATAAAATCTGCCTAAACTTGCGTTCTTGACATTGGGCTGATCAAAATACCCCCTGGGAAGGGCAAATGACTCATGAAACAAACCAGAAGTCCCTAAAAAGTGCCACGGAGAAATCCTAACTTCAATGGTAACAGAATTCTTAAGATTTTAGGTGGCACTCATTTGCTAGTAATTGAAGAGAACCTTAATCATGTTTCATGACATACAGCTTCAAGACAAGTAAGATTGCCCTGGGTAGCGTGAAGAACAAAGACAAACAAGGTATACAGTACACTAGCTTAGTTGCAGCAAGCTATCCAGTACTCTAAATATTCAATATACCCAAATCACACAATTCCATCCAAGCACCAAAGTCACAGGAAACAGCTTGCATATAAAATTCAAAAAATAGGAAACTGTATAATGAACACGACTATTTCAAGCATCAACCACAATATCTGATTGGAATAAATTGCCCCATTGACAACCAACTGCTCTTCATTTTCTCTGGCATCATTCTCATTTATTCTGATTGATTAACACACATCACAGACATCATTCACAAAAAAATCACAAAGGGGGAGATTAGCACTGAGCATTTCATCATATTTTCTGTTCAAAATCAAAACTAGCAGGTATTGTTTAAGGCCATATGCAAAGCCACATGAACTACTCAAAAGTGATTTAAGATCATTTGAAACGAATATATTTCTGCTTCCTAGCTCAAAAGCAAAAGATCCCATAACTCAAATCACTTATTTTCACATGACCATAAACAGTCTAAAACAATGATCAAATCACTCTATAAACCAAACAAAAATAATAGATCAGCAAACACAATGTAACATACATACTTGAAGCATGCGCCAAGGAGAGCCACGCCAGGCACCGCAGTCAGGCAAACCAGTACTCGAAACAGTCCCCTGAAACCAGGTCATTCTGGAGGAATCCTCAGTCTCCATAGTCATCTTGACTCTCATCCCAGCAGTCCAAAACACACAAAGTGCAGCTTCCACCACTTCAGCCCTCACCACAAAATCTGAATACCACCCTGCCCTCGGATAATACACAACCTCAAACGGCAAGCCTTTAGCCGCCCTCTCCACTGCCTCCACCACAGCCTCTTGAGACAGCCTTCCTCTCCAACTCCTTGAAAACCCCTCCTCCACCTTCACTTTCCCCTCTCCACCGCTATCAGAAATCTGCTCCCTCCACCTGGCACTGTTATTAAACCTAACAGACCTCCGCACTCCAATGAACATCTCTCCCTTCAAATTCCTCATAAAAACCACCGAATCTCCCGCAATCAACTTCTTATTGTTAACAAATTTACTCCATCCGGTAGTTAGCAAGTGCCTACGTGGCGTTCCTCGATAAATGTGCCTGAAATCCCAATTAACGCCGTGAATATCGGCAACCGTCAGAGTCTGGACCGGAGGGTCAGCTTGGTAGTTTAACGGAGGGAAAATCGAGTCGGCACAGAACCTGGGGACAGAGAAGCCTCCACCGTTATTCGCATCTGATGGAGTTAGAATCTTAGAGAAGGCCAAAATCTTACTTTCGTCGTCGTCAACGTCATTAACACCTTCACTTCTACAAGATTCTACAAAGGAGAGAGGGAGGTTAGAGGAGGGGTTATCAAGAGGGATGAGGAGAATTCTGGTGAAGACCTCGTCAGTTATTGGATCAGCGAGGAAATCAACGGCGGAGATTTGGCAAGGGATAGAGGGTTTAGAGAGAGCAAAGTTGGAGATGAATGGAGGATGAGGTGCCGTGGTCGATGAGGATTGTTCGAAATGACCTTGAGGGAAGTAGTACACCCTTGAATTAACGGCGGGAACTTGAACTGATGATCCTGCACAGGCTCGCCAGATCCGCGGGTCCACGCGGCTGAGCTCTGTCAGTTGCGGCGGCGGCGGCGGCATTTGTTAGTTCAATTGGGTTCCGAAACCAGAGAGAAAGGTAAGAGTGAAATGGAAACGGTTTACAAACACATGATCTCTGCGTGTGTCGAAAGAGAAAGAGATGAAAAGAGAGAGTGGTCTGAGATGAACTGGGGGGGAGAGAGTGCCGTCTCGGGGTCGGAGAACGGGCAAAAAAGGATGGAGAGAAGTTGAGGGACATTTTAATTGGCTACACGATATTTTACGGTTTTAACCCCGAAACTGTTGCTAACTAACTTCAGGATTTTTCACCCACTTTACTTCGCCACGCTATCTCGATGCACGTGCACCACACTCAATCACTTATTCATTTACCTTAAGCAAATAAAAGTGTTTATTTTGGTGTAAATAAAATTCAATTCACGGGTGTGTGTGTGTATTAGTGTTTAGATTTCCACGTAATTCAGTGATATTATCAAAAGCATTTCTAAATATAATAATTAAAAATATATTCTGTGAAGTATTGTAACAATAGTTATCTAAGAAAATATCTATTTAATGATCTTGTCAAAGTTGTTCTATGCTCAGATTTATACATTGATTTAAGTAGATCATTTTTAAAATATATAGTTTTGATGTTTTTTTCAAAATATAAATCAACTTAACTTCTCACAATATTGTGATTAATCCATGTGATATTAGTGAGAAATGAGACTGAAAAAAAACTTTATGGGAGTACATTAACGAGGCAATGTAAACAAAAATTTTGTTTTTGCTTTTGAAAAGTGCTCTTAAAAATATTAAATTTATTTTTTAAAAAAATTATTTTTAGAATTTAAAATTATTTTGATGTATTAATATCAAAAAAATAATTTTAATATATTTTTAAATAATAATTATTATAATATCAATCGAGTTTATAATATATATTTAATTTGGAGGGATGGTACTTGGAATTTGTTGCCCCAAGCAGTTACTAAAGTGGGATCTTAAAAAGGAGTGAATATAAATCTCGTACATGGGCATAACTGTATTGGAGTAACAGATAATAATAAAAAAGATCTGACAGCGCGTGAAAGGTTAGTGGATGAATTGGTGGGGCTTACACGTTTACAGTGTGGGGCGTCGAAAGAACCTAGAAAAAAAAGGAGGAAATTACGTCGTGTACGGAGAGCTTTTAATTTTGATGGTTTTCTTAAAGTTACTTTAAATAAATATTAAATTAATTTATCCATATATATTTTTAATAATTTTCATGTATTTATATAAAAATCTCAAATGCTATCCAGTCACTTTCACACACACACACACGACATCTATTGTTTTGCCTTTTCATGCTGTAAGAGCAAGTTCAATGGTAGCAACTATTTTTAAGAGCCAAATATGTAAAATGGTTTCTTGAATAATGTTTATATGATTTTTTTGTTGATGTGTGCTCCAATAGTAAGAGTTATTTTAGAGAACTATTTTTTTATATTATTTAAATATAGTACAATTATACAATTAATTAATTAATATGAGTAAGTTATATAATTAAATAATTACTTTTAAAAAACTCTCTACCAATAAAATTATTATTTTTAATTATATTTAAATTAAAAAAATAAATTTAAAATAATAGCATAATTATACAATATAATTATATTTTAATTATATTATTTTTAATTATATTTAACCCCCACCCGATTATAATTATATTATTTTTAATTATATTTAACCCCTACCCCACCCAATTAAAACCCTACCCATTCTCACTCCCATTCCCATCTTCATCCCCCCCCCCCCCCCCCCCCAAAACCAAACACACCAGCCCCCTGTGTTAACTCTCCTCTCCAACCTACTCCCCTCCCCAGCCCCAAGCACTCTCCAGAAAAATGAATTAAGTCTCTCTCTTTCTCCCTCTCCAGCAAATCAAAAAACAGATTCTCTACATCTCTTCTCAACAGCAACAACAATGACTCATATCATTTTCTATTTTTTCTTTGCTAATTCTACATCTCTCAATTTCTATTTAATCTTTTAATTTCTGCAATTTTATTTTTATTATTTTGTTTCTTTTAATTCATTTTTCACGCCGAAATCAAGGAGAGAAAGATGGTGAGAGAGCTCAAGTCGTAGCAAAGGAAAAGAAAGCAAAACATTATTTTATTCATTAAATATTATTTTATTTTTTGGCTCTTTGGTTGAAACACGTAGAAATAGCTCCTGTGAATGACAATAGCCATTTTGGCTCTCCAAATGCCTCCTGCTTTGGAGATAAAAAAATTGACACAAAAAGCCAAAAGAACAAAATTTTGGCTTTGGCTCTTCATATAGCTCTAGCGTTGGATTTGCCCTAGGAGGATCTTTTAGTTACATTTCGTATTGTTTCATCCTTTTCTCTCGGATATTGACAGCTGGTTTGCAATTTTGTGCGGTTGTTTTTAAAATAATTTTTTATATTTCAAATAAATAATTTATATGGAAGGTTATGATTTAAATTATTTTAAAAGTATACATATGTTATTATATGAATTGTTCTTTTTTATTCATGTATTTTTATTGCTAAAACATTTTTTTTTATTAGTATCATTTTTTTGAATTAAAAGTAAACACAAGTAAAATAATTTTTTTATAAAAAATAAAAAAATAAAAAAATAGAAAATACACACACACACACACACACACACACACATATATATATATATATATATATATATATATATATATATATATATATATATATATATATATATATATATATATATATATCTTAAATCTTAAATCTAATATTTATCAAGAAAAACTTGATGGTGGTTTTTTTAAAATCTTAGTATTTATTTAAAAACAAATTGAAGCCGAGAAATAAAATTTTTACTCAGTTTGATTTTAGACTTTTATTTTAGTTTTTTTTATCTTGATAAGTTATTTTTTTAATGTTATAAGGGTATTATTTAGATGTTTTTAGATAAAAATGAGTGTTATCCCTAAAAAATCACCTTGTCGCTGAAATCTAAGTGAAAACAAATAAAAATAAAGCGCATGTTTTATTTCCCTTACAAAAACCATCTGCCTCTTGCAATATAAAACAATAAAAAAAAAGATCTCAAACACATGGACATGGGCTAGAGGCCCACACGTCTAATTTTTTTTAATGCTCAAGCACGATGAGCCACTCGGGCCTAGCATGCAAGACCAACCTATTATTATTATTATTATTATTATTATTCCTCCATTGTTTCCCTTCCAATTATATACTTTGCATATCTTTAAAACAATTCTTCATTTATTTTTGTTATCGTGTATTTAGTTATTTGTTTTCTAATTGTTTTTGCTAAACTCAATAAAATTCATAACAAGGTAAAGTGTTACATAAATTAAGCTATGATCGATTCAATATGTTATCATTTTATTATATAAGTTTTTTTTCTCTTAGTCTCATATTTTATTTTATTTTATTTTAAACAAAATCTCTATTGTTGTTATCATATATCTAGATAAAAAAAATCATTTAAATTAGTGGAGCTCATATAGTTCATGAATTTTGTGGGTTAAGATAAAAAAAATAAAATATGTTCAGATATAATGTAATCTCAATATGTTTTCTAATTATTCTTTATTATATATTTTGTTCTGGTTTTCATAGGATAAAATGATTGTAATATGTTTTTTAAAGAATTATCACGCTCTCATAATCTAAACTATACATATAATAAGTTAATTATAATAGACCACACTCTCATGATCTAGACTATACATATAATAAGTTAATTATAATAGACCAACATTCAAGTTTTTTTTTTTTATAAAAAAACTAATTCCATGTTTTTGGATTTTTTTTTTGTGACCTACAACATAGCAAAGATACTAACCTAGTCTAACACTATATACTATTCATCTCCAATTCATTCGGTCGAGCATGCGTAGTCATTATCCAACACCATCAAAATGAAAAAGATTGTTTGAGGGTAGGATAGTTCGTTCATCTCCTTTCTCCAATTCTCTTGCATATCCTTCTCTTATTTTTGGCAAAAATTGAAATTCAAATGTCAATCAAAATTACTGGATTTATTCAAATGTCAATCAAAATTATTGGATTTGATTTGAATCGTAAACTTAAAATAGATAAATAGATAGATAGA
The DNA here is from genome assembly GCA_964035475.1 of Salix caprea. Classification (NCBI taxonomy): domain Eukaryota; kingdom Viridiplantae; phylum Streptophyta; class Magnoliopsida; order Malpighiales; family Salicaceae; genus Salix; species Salix caprea. The sequence goes on along the minus strand of OZ037755.1, from coordinate 12,753,222 downwards.
TAGATAAACGTATTCTTGAACCCTTATCGAGCTTCCATAACCTTACTGGTTTTTTGATGGCAGCATTCCACCTCCCCCGCCAGAAACTCAGAATCATTCTACATCCACCAAATCCTTCGTATGCAACTTGGTGTTTCTGAATCATGTCAGGAGCAGATCTCCTGCAGCCAATGTGGCATATAAACCATCTAATGCCCACTTCAGCAGACTGGTGGTAATTTTTCTTCAACCTTATCATCTCAGATGTTGACAATGGTGATGGATTACATATTGCACTTGCTGGTCAGTCTACTCTTTCTTCCCAAAATAAATTATTTAAACTCGCTCAAATATAGCACGTTCTCTGTCACAAAACAAATGATTTCAGCACAACAATATGCTAAAAGTAGCTTTATATACTATTCTCTTAGAGTTTATTTATTCCATGTGAGATTGGTGGCTCTAACAAAATGGAATGTTGCAGCTGTTGTTTCTTGGTCTGCCATTAATTTGCTGAGTTTGACAATCTTTGCTTGTTCAATTATAGAATACTGTTCTTCTGTTTTTCAATCACCAGAACCACCCAAACTCATTTTGTTGCTATCAGTATCTCCTCTGATTGAAAGCATCACTTCAATGCCTCTGGATTGTCATGATTCTATGTTCGTGACCACACTGCTGCAATTTTATATTCAGTGGTTATTAGTTGTTTGATCAAGTTCCCATCTTAGATCTTAAATCCTGGTGTCGATTTTTATCAATAACCTCGTGCCTGTGAAGTTCTGGGAAAACAGAACTTCTCAGATCTTCTTAATTCAAATGATGTAAACAATCTGAGTGCAGGGATTGAAAAACAAGCTTACCGTGCTTGAATGATTCAGATTTCACCTTGAAAGTCCAAGCGACCTTTAGAAAACCAGTCATTTCTCTTCAAGCACTGGTTGCTGTGATGGGTGTAGAATTATAAGCAATGTGTATAGCCTTTCATCATCGAGTCACAAATTCAATGATGTTTTATTGAAACAGCCGCAAATTTATTCACTTGAAAACTCTGCAAATGTGGAAGAAACAAAAATCACGTGTGAAATTGACTACCTCTTCTCTTCTAGAATATCTGACCTGTTTTGTAGAGTTTCACTCTCGCTTTTTATCAATTTAAACTTTATTTTTTAAGGTATTTAGTTTTTTAATTCTTTTCAATTGAATTCTTTCATAGTTCAATTAGATTCGACGATGAGGTTTAAAATTACAATAAAAAAACTAAAATAAAGTACGAATAAAATTGATTTATATTAGAGATTTGTATACTTGTTAATCTTAGAATTTATAGATTAGTTGAATTGTATATAAGCTGTTTCAGACATCCGTATTAATAAAAGCACATGAATTATGCATCGAGTGGCTTTGAATTAATCATGATATCAAATATGAACGTTATGAAATCAAACACATTTACGCAATGAAAAACACAAAATTCAGAGTTAAGAAAGGAAATCTGGAAAATGAAAAGCAAATGCTTCACTTCCATACGGGGACCAGACAGAATTTTCTTAGCGTAAGACAATTTTTATCTAAAGTTTATATAATTTTTTTTTGATTTTTTATATATATAAAAATCATGCAGTTTAATTCATAAACAATCTAAAAATTAAAAAAAAAACATATCAAACAAATATCAATTTTAATTAAAAACATATCAACTCAAATTAACATATCAAACTTATAATTCAAGTTATTTAACATGAATTTAATATGTAATATATGAAAATAAATAAAGTATATGGTTAAAATATAGATACATATGAACTTTGATGAAAATTAGTTTTAAAATAAAAAACGCATAAAATAAAATTTAGACTGAAAATTTAGTTTCAGAGCTTGTTTGTTTTTGCAGTTGTACCGCCGTTTTCTCAAAATTTGATTTTTATTTTATTTTATTTTAAATAATTTTTTTAGTGTTTTTAAATTATTTTGATATGCTGATGTCAAAAATGATTTTTAAAAAATAAAAAAAATATTATTTTGATGTATTTCTAAATAAAAAGTACTTTAAAAAACAACCGCAACCGCCCTCCCACACATGCTCTCAATCAAACTTTTTGGCTATAAGATCAAAAATGTTATATTTTGCCGCTCCATGTCAAATTATAATTAAATCAAAAATGTTATATTTTGCCGCTCCATGTCAAATTATAATTAAATCAAAATTTTCAACCCATGGGCACCGGGGTTGGTGCATGCATATACAGCAATCATCATCAATCGTGGCGTGATTGACTGGGCGAGGAAGAGGCGTCGTCGACGTGAGATCCACGCCCTGAGAAGCACGACAGAAAGTCGCATATTTAATGCCTAACGTTGTACAGTCGATGCGAGTAATTTCATCGAACCATGTAATAAGAAAAGGAAAAAGAAAAATCAAACATGCTCCTAATTCTCCGCGTCCTTCTTTATATACGATGATGCACAATAGAATAGCAAAAAAAAGGGGAAGACATTAGAAATTGATCTTCTCTTCTGCGAATTAAACAATTATCTCACAGCAATGAAGGGCCGAGTCAGTACCAAAGCCTCTGTGAAATGGATTCCATTTCTCTGTGTATTTTGCTTCGCTCTTGGAATTCTCTTCTCTAACAGGTCCACCCCTCTCTTCACGCATCTTTTTTCTTCCCTTCCATTTCCGACTTTTGTTTTTGTTTTAGTTTTTACTTACCGTTAAATCTTGTTCACGAATTGCATCGTGCGTGCAGATTATGGGATTCCTCAGCTGAACCCACCGGTCAGCAGTTCCTATCCCTGCGTCGAAATGAACAAGAATTGCAAGTCATCAATGACGGTTCCGGAACTAACAAGGTTTTATTTTATTTCTCTCTTTGATCAAAAACCATCAAAATCCCATCTTTTTTATTGACTTTTGCCTTTCTTTTTGGTTCTGAAGTCATCGTTTTTCTTTTCTTATTTTTAGAATCTTCCACAGAATAAAGATGTAATGAACGAAGTTTTGAAAACTCATGAAGCAATTCAGTGAGTGTTTCTTGCACTGACCCTAATTTAGCTTTTCTATTTTCATTTTCCCATCCTTGTTAACATTTGTTTCACTTTTGTGGACTTTTTGGAGGTCTTCCAGATCATTAGATAAGTCAATTGCAGTGCTTCAAACACAATTAGCAGAATCTAAGAGTTCTCAGGAGATGAGTTTGAAAAGCTCTGCTGCCGTGTCAACCTTGTCTCGTGACGGATCACCAAAGCAGAAAGTGTTCATGGTTATTGGGATTAACACTGCTTTTAGTAGTAGAAAGAGGCGTGATTCTGTCAGAGAAACTTGGATGCCTCAAGGTTTTAGTTGTCTTCAGTGCATTTCTTGTTTGTTTCTGAAAAACCGGGGTGTTTTAGATTGATGGTTTTATTCATTTTTCAAATTGTTATGTTTATTGATCAGGGGAGAAGCTTGTCCAATTGGAGCGCGAGAAGGGTATTGTTGTCCGGTTTATGATCGGTCATAGGTGAATTTATTTGTCTTTGCCCCTTTTAATCATTTATTGTGCAAGTCTGAGAGGTTTCTTTATTAAGTTTGTTTATTACCTTGACACCACCTGTAGGAAACATTTTTATTTGCAGTGGTTTAGAAGACTTGGTCTTGTAAGCATGTGAAACTCATTGGATTAAGATGATTCTTGTCGAATAGTCTAATTGCTTGCTAGATATATTTAATGAATGTATCAGTGTCTATTCCAAGAGGCAATTGTGAATGTATCATCACATTTTTGCTGAATCTTTATATAGCATGTATGGTGGCTATATGCTGCGCCCTTACTCTTTTAACTGCATAATTTCTCTGAAATCAAGGCTTCATGTGGTCCATGCAAGTAATTAATCAGTCTTTGAGATGGTTGTTCTTACATGTATGCTGTCGGGTGTTTTTTTCCTTCACAAGAGACCTGTCCTTGTGGAATGTTAGCTATTTACCAATATACACTTCCCTAGATGTAATTCCTCTTTTGGAACAGATGAATAATCAAGAAAATTGGTCAGTGTTTGAGAGCTTGGTTTGAGCTAAAGGTTAGACTCTGAAGATGAGGGAAGTGGGGATTGTCCTTTGCCACTTTCCTCTCTTCCTCCGCATTGCTTTCTGTTCCTGTCTCTGAGTTTTCTGTAGTGTTGTTGAATGGCAGTATCCAGTGATATAACTCACAAATTTCAAGTGGTTGATCTGACAGATCATCTTTAGAATACCCTAACACAAACATGATAAGTTGACTTGACATGAGGCTGTATCTTACTATAGATATCTGCACAAAATTCTCCATTGAATTGCAATTGACCTTAATGGTATCTGCATTTATTGTTTCAGTGCAACATCCAACAGCATTTTAGACAGAGCCATTGATTCAGAAGATTCCCAGCATAAGGATTTCCTCAGGCTGGTAAGAAAACCATGATGCTTTTTCTATATCTTGAAAGACACGATATACTATGCCAGGAGTCGGATCTCATTATATTAAATTTTGCAGGAGCATGTTGAAGGATACCATGAATTGTCTGCAAAAACAAAAACTTTCTTTTCCACAGCAGTTGCAAAGTGGGATGCAGAATTTTATGTCAAGGTGGATGATGATGTTCATGTTAATCTGGGTATGCACCGGCTCTTAGCATCTTTGAAACATATGTTCCTTAAAATATTTCCTGTGACCAAAGTTGATCTCATGAACTTCTTTCTTCTGTAGGTATGCTAGCTTCTACACTTGCTCGCCATCGATCAAAGCCCAGGGTGTACATCGGATGTATGAAATCTGGACCTGTTCTTGCCCAAAAGTAATTCTTCTAGACCCTTAGTTCTATATCGATGAAAATATTAATGTTCATTATCTTTATGCCTCTATGAATTGGTGTTAAATATACCTTAAATTTCCTTTCTATTCTTTAGGAATGTCAAGTATCACGAACCAGAGTATTGGAAATTTGGAGAGGAAGGGAACAAATACTTCCGTCATGCAACTGGGCAGATATATGCTATCTCAAAAGAACTGGCCACTTATATCTCCCTTAACCAGTAAGGATAGCGATTTTCAATAGGAATTTGGATTGCGTGATTTGCCTTATGGGCTGCCATGTATACATTGTTGAGCTCCATTTTTGTTAATAATTGATCTGCATCAAATTGTTTGAAAATCAATTTCAGGTTCTGATAAAAAAATTATGTTCAATTCCAAGTGGTGGTTACAAAATATAATCTCTTGTGTAATTGTGGAACATATTTATTAATAGGTCTATCCAGTACAGAAGTGTGAAAGATCATTGGATCAAGTAGCATCACGATTTTGATGTTTTGCATGTTGTTCTTTTTTATTGAGTTTTTCGAGACAGTTTATGTTCTGGTTCTCGCTGTTACTGCAGGCCTATATTGCACAAGTATGCCAATGAAGACGTGTCTCTTGGTGCATGGTTTATCGGTCTTGAGGTTGAGCACATTGATGACCACAGCATGTGCTGTGGAACACCACCAGGTATAGCTCTCAGAGTATCAGTGCAAACAGCTTTTTTAGCTTTAAATTGAATTGTTGCTAGGAATTAAAAAAAAATGTTAAAAGGATAATGGACTTTGGTTCATGCTTAAGATTTTACAAGCTGAATATTGGGTTTTAATCTAATCTTGCAAATGACATGTCTGGAACAACCATGCATTATATGGTTCTACCCTTCTCCTTCATTTTGCGCACGATACCTTTTATCTTAACTTGTGTTTGTACTCTGCCATTTCAGACTGTGCGTGGAAGGCACAGGCAGGTGAGGTGTGCGTTGCATCATTTGACTGGAGCTGCAGTGGAATCTGCAAATCAGTGGAGAGGATCAAGTTTGTTCATGAAAAATGTGGTGAAGGAGACGGATCTGTATGGAGTGCTGTATTTTAAATTAGGTGGGATTGTATTTGGTGGCAATCAGATCATGAAGTTATTCAATTGTGATTAGTAGGTAGGCGGGGTGCAGAGCTGAGATTACGCAGTCCACATAGACATGGTAAATGTCTCCAAATTTTGAACATATTGCCTCTTCAACTTCTGAATGATGCTTGTTTGAAGAATGCTGGAGCAAGACCTTCGAATGGCTATTTATGTGGAAATTTCTGATCGAAACCTGCATTGAAATATGGTTTTTTAGAAGATAGTGCTGTACGGATCTTCAAGCTTTTTTCTTAGTGTGCCCAACAGTATACTTTCAGATAGGGACTTGGGAGAGGAGTCACTTCGTTGGGGAAAACAGGAAAACATATAGTTGAATGTAATTTTTTGAGATAGATACACACTAGCTGGCGTGGGGGGAGTAAATACAAAGTTGGCATTGCTTGTGCTTTTGCTTCTGAATTCTGATGCAACTCTTATCATCATCATCAATGGAAATTTTAACATTCAAGTTTTTAATGATTGAGTTCGATTCTCCGGTTTTTATGGGTTTGTCTTTCCAGGTTTTTGCAAATCCCGAGCATGGCTTTGACCAGCATGGCAAGCCAGCTACATTCTGCTTGCATTTTGTATCTTGTGGTCAGGGTCTGGTGACTGATTGCACCGTTGCCATAATCAGTATCAGTTTTCGATTTCAATTCTGGATGCTGAAAACCTATTTACTGATCAATCATAAACAGAGATTTCAGTTGATCAACACCGTCTAGAACTTAGATTAGAAGATTATTTGTTTGTGTTTTAAAATCATTTTTTAAAATAAATAAATTTTTTCTTCAATTTTGTTTTGTTTTCAAATCGTTTGATGTGGAAACATTATAAATAAATTTTAAAAAAATAAAAAATATTACTTTTAAGTATTTTTAACCGTCAGTCAGTGTTATATTGAGAGCTATCAGCAAAGAAGTGGAATGATCGATCATTCTTTTTCTCCTATTTACTTTCATCAAATAGCATTTCCCAGGAGATAGAGGAGATTGGCTCGTCTTCCTCCTCCTCTCATTACTTTTCGACAATGTTAAAAGGCAGTAGCCTCCATTTGTGGAGATAACATAAGAGGTAGTATTGCAGTGGGACAAGCTGCAGAAACCACAGAACCAATTGTATTCAATTTTACGGTGTCGTGGATATAATCTTCTCTGGATCTGGCCAACTGGGTCTGCTCCTGTCAGGCTTCTTCGCAGCAAGGCAGGTTAATCAGCTGATTCTTTCTCGTGCTCTGCACCTACCCTATATTTTTATAGGAGGCAGGGAGGGATGGAGGGGACAATCCTTCGATTCATTTCATTTCAATAATTTAGATCATCAGGACGTGGAGGGTCAAAAAAGGCACGTGCTTGCTGTCTTCTGGGACAATCTCTGTCAAATCACAGACAGCTTCTAAGCACTTCTCCAGTTCGGTCCGCAAACAAGTCCTGCTGTGCACTGAAATCAAGTAAATCCATCGAATGGCAGAATGCAATGCAATAATGGAAACAGAGTTTGAATGGAACAGCAGGTTAGGGATTAAAAGACACGTGGAAATTCAGGGTGATGGAAATGGAACAAATATTCGGTTGCAATCAAGGTTGATTCTGCAGGTGGAAAACATATAAAATGATGGGATACAACTTCCTCCTTCAGATTATAAACCATTTTAATAAAATTATGATAATAATAATAATAATAATGATCTCACAGCGCCAGCTAACCACCATGTCACTTGCGAGGAGGATAAAAACTAAAAAGTAGAGTAACGAATGCGCCCTTCACGTGCCTCGCACGTGCTTACATATATGACATGTCGGCTGAGCTGTGTACATCTACCTTCTTGGACGGTTTATGTACACGTGATCTGCATATGATCGGTTCCCTCGTTTAGTCACCGAAGTAGAATATCAGTACGGCCGGGCTCCACTGCAGGCCGAACAGAAAAATATTTACAAGTAAAACAAATCCAGATAAAAAAAATAATATTTAATAATGTTATTGAATACACCCCGGGTAACATGATCTTCAAAGTTCAAACCTCTCGATCTCATCTGACTCCTCCTTCAAATTAAACTATTTGAAAATTACGATCACGTCATTGATGAGTTAAAAAAATATTAAATTAAAAAGTAATAATACAATTTGATATAAAACAAAAACTCATTTTTTAAATACAATTTAATCAATTCATATCATGAAATCTAATGAGTTAAATAATTTTTTTTTACTTTTCATCAGATGATGACAAAAATAAATATGGTAAAAATGGCACAAATAAAATATTATAATATGAATACGAGTGCATGATAAATTTATATAAAAAAGAAAAAGAACAAATCTCATCACGGACATCAAAAAAGAAAATAGTAAAATGAAGAACATCCTTGAACGGGAACTTGAACCATGGTGTATATATTTACTGTTATTGACCTGGTAAGAATTAATTATATTAGGAATATGATGAAAACAGCAAGTCCTTAGTTGCACCGATTAGCATCGTAGAATTTCTATGCTTAATTTAAATTTAATAAGGACACGAAATTCTTAATAATAATGATAGGCCCATATATCCTTTTGACTAATAAAAACAATTATCTCAGTCGACACGAAGATCTCAAGGAGTAGGCAACATCTCTATGGAGGGAGGGACCAGCTATTTTGTTCCTGATTAATATTAAAGAATCATCTCACCTAAAAGCTTAAGTTTGTAAGTGATGTCCCATAATATGATTTATATTATTCTCTAACACACCCTCTTAAGTGAAAGTCATTTGGGCTTGAAACTTGCATAGGCCCACATCACCTTATGCTTGATTTTTATCAAATAGAATGGGGGTGGTGAGATTCGAACTCGTGATCACTGGGTCAACAAGGCTATGATACCATGTTAAGGAACCATCTCACCTAAAAGTTTAAGCTTGTAAGTGATGTCCCATAATATGATTTATATTATTCTCTAACAATTAATACACGACACATTGACTAAGGTGAATTTACACTGTTTTTAAAATGTTTTTTAAAAAATTTGAAAAATTTTAATTTTAATTTTAAATTATTTTCATGTATTAATATCAAAAATATATTTTTAAACAGGCCCTCTAATTTCTTAAATATTTTTTTAAACAGGCGTGAGGTATCTGGGAAGGACGAACACTGCTCTCTGTGTGAAGACAAAACAGGCCATCTAATTTCTTTCTGGAAACAAAATAACACTTCTGGTCTATCGAGGTTGTTGCCTTGGACTACATGCTAATCTGGGCCAGGAGGGGGACAAAGAGGGGTGGAGGAGGATATGATTTTACCAGCAGCAGCAGCAGTTGAACTTGGCATAATTTGGCTGGACGTGGTATTGTACGAGGGACCATTGAATAATTATTAACCTTATTCTAGCTTTCTTTGAAGTTTGAATTACGCATACTATAATGTTCCAAAATAATGGCCCCTGTCTTTTCTTTTCTTGGTTTTTTTTAGGGTGTGGGAGGGTGTAATTTTGAATAATGTTCAAGAGATTTGAGTTCGGACATCTGTCCATATCTATATCCAAATTCGTAAATTTGGAAATGAAAAGACTTCGTAAAACAGAAGAAACAAGGCAAAGTACAGTCCACTTTATTCAAATTAGACTGTGTTGACAAGATCAAGACAAGTAGCCACTTAACATGAGCCTCTTAGCTTTGAAAAACTCGACTCTCTCTCACCTCCTCCCTCTCTCCACGCTTGCGAAAAAAAGTAGAAACATGAGGAGCTCAATGCGCTCTTTTTAACGACTCAGCCCTTTTCGCAGTCTCCAAATCTTTCTGGTTGAGTGGCCTCGTTTTGGTCTCTGTAAAGGCTTGAAAGAAAGATCATGGGTAATGGATACAACCGCCATCTCCGCCACCAAAACAATCACCTCCACCAGAAGAGCACATTCTTGCCGATGCTATGCTCAAGACCAGCCATCAAAGATGTGACTGTTCCAAAATGGGATGACCGGCCCATGTCCATCTCTAGTGCTGACCCTTTATCTCCAAAGATCGGTTGCATGGGGCAGGTCAAGAGAAACAACAAGATAGTTGGCTTCCCCACTCCTAACAAGCTCACAATCGCCACCAAGAAAACAAGTACTGCTAATGTCAGGTACTCCAAGCTCAAGAGGATCTTCTCTGGCAAGAATCTTACCGGCGCCGCCGCCTCGATAGCAACCAGCACTGCTCACAGAAGAATAAAAGTGGTGGTGAATGGTGCTAGCGGGGCCAAGATTGATGACAGTAAAGAGAATTCTGTTTCAGTTAGCATAGAGAATATGGATCCTCCTTTGCCTGTAGTTAAGAGACCAACAAAAGATGGGGAAGCGAACAGTCTTTGGAAGAGGAGATCTGGTGGGCAAGGATTGAAAAATTTGCAGCTTCAAGAGATTCAACTTAATAGAAGTTGTCTTGCACCAACCACTGTTTGATGAGCAACTCCAAGCAGCAAACGTAGAAAATGTATATGGTTACTGTATCCTAATTAAGTCCAATTTTGGTGTTATTATTTTCTTTATTGATCTGGGATGTAAAAGCAAACACAGTAAGGTGGTTCTGTTAAGGACGCATGTGGATTTCCCATCTATCAATGGTTAGATCTATAGACTTATTACCGCATTCTTTTTTTTAAGAAAAAAATATTGTGGTTCAGATCATGTCATTTGATTTCCATGCCGGTAGTTAATTAGGGCAACTGGGTGTGAATTGTGGGTCGTCGACAGAAACGAGAATCTATCAAAGCTTAGTTTGTCAAGTTCATCGAATCATCTCAACCCTAAAAAAATCAAGTAAAAGTCTTTGAAACATCGATGATTGGTAGACGACGGTGGTGGGTAGAGGAAAAGGAAACGTATATCAGGGTGGACGGAGGAAGCACGGAGCACACGGAGCTTTTGGGTAAGTCAACATTCAAGCAGGAGGGAGCAAATAGGAAAAGACGCGGCAATATATTTGAACAACGTAGAAGAAAAGTAGAAAGCAAGAATAATCGGAAATCAGGTGTGGACAGTAATCTTCGACCAATCTGTTACAAGTACATGTTAATATCAGTTCCAGCGTAGACAGGTCTGGAGTCCAGACGGCATATCTTGATTGCTCATCAGCCGTGTCCAAGGGAATGGAGGAATTATTTCTCGCTACGTGTTCGAGTTCCTCGGAGAACAACTGACATCTCCTCCCATCTTGAAAGTGATAAGTTCTGGCTTTGCTGTTGTCTTGTTCTCTCTCGCAGTTATTCTCCAGATAGATAAACACAAATCACTACTTCTTGGCGCGACTCTTTTTGGGTATTATGATTTCCAATCGCATTTGCTTCTTTCTTCCTGTTTTTTTTATAACCCAAGTTTCATCTCAAACAACCAGAACCAGAACCGAATCTACTTTTTTTCAACAAGTCTTTTCCGTGTTCCTGATCAAACGAAACGACAGAGTTTAGCACTTGAAGAAAGGTGCAGGCTCCAGACCACTCTCTCACCAAGTGATTCTCAAAACAGAATTTGCCAGGATAAACGCTTCAGGATTTCTAAACCTGCCTTGAATTCGGGCAACTTCTTGGGTGACACAAAACTCGGAAGCTTAGACCATAGAACATCTATTTTAAGGCATAAAATCTAGAGATTATTTTCATTACAGCTCGTATAGCAGATACCTAACTGGGTAGTGTAAGAGAAAAGGATGAGTCCACTAGAAAGCTAATGGCTCAGTGATCATCACATTGTCCTAAATTAATTTCCTAACATCTACAATTATACAGCTAAAGGTATGCGTCAGAACACAATAGCAACCAATTGATAAGTTTTCCCAACATCAACCTTGTTCTTTGTATGGAGTCCAGATCAATTTGCTGACATCAACATCAAGACCACCCCTTCCAGCAGCTTTTAGATGGCGGTCCAGGACCTTCGGATCTGCACATATCACATGCTGCCCTTTCCTGTACTGAATTAATTCTAAGGTCTGAAGGGTAGTCAGAATATCCTCTGCCTTTATTGCTGTCATGTCACTAAGCTCCTGTAGAGCAGAGAAATCAGTGATTATAGAGTTGAAATGGCAACAGCTACATGACCCAAATTGCTGGAAAACCATGTAGAACAAGGAAGAAACTATTGGGCAAAACACTCTATATACAATTAACATGGCAACAGCTACGTGGGACCCAAATTTCTGGGAAAATATGTAAAACAAAGAAACTATTGGAGATGATTTACCATGACTCAGCATCAGGATTACACTTGAGGAATATTTCCTTTCCCGTTCCAATAAAACTTGCAAGTCAAATCTATCAAGTAATTGCATTTTATGGTGCCTTTGCCAAAACACAAAGGCCTTGCCTCACATATAATCAAACTTAGTCAGATATAACTTAGTTGTCCGTGAACAAAATGTTTCACTTGAATTCAACCAAATTAGCAATAGCTGACATTTGGATGGCTGGCTAAAGGTTATCCAACATCCTGGCTGTGTGGTTGAATGTGGCCACTTTTGGCTGACATTTTGCCACACGGAAGACAACAGAAAATGCTCCATGGAAGCAACCAACTGCTGAAATTCTAATTTTTCTTTTTCTTTTGTTCAAGGTGTGATACTAGCAACCAATCCTTACAAAGCACCTTCTTTTTTCACCATCCTAGAGCATCGAACCTGTGCACGCACACACATATACTGTCCGATAACTAAGAAAGACCAGGTCTATAGTACTATTGTTGAATATTGAACTAAACTATGAAAGGTAAGAAGCACCCCACAGCTATGGAAAAATTCATTGATAGAAATTTCTCGACACAGTTCAAATTCATAGATGATGGGAGCGGTTGGACTACATAAAGAAAATTGTGTCGATCTCTAAAGAAATTGCTTGCTTACTTTGATAGAAATATTGCCCTTGTGCCTTTTCAAGATATCTAAAAGAACTCGGGTCCAATATCCTCTGTAGCTCAGTAATCCCAGGTCGGAAAGGGGTCTTTCAGGTGTGCCAACTTTACTTTCTTTCTTGGAAAGTTCATATGCTGTACCATAAAGACACATCAATTAACTAATAAACTAAAAACATTTAAAATAAAAAGAACTGGTGTCTCCGTGCATGATAAAATGCAAACAAGGATCTAAGAGTTTGCAGTAAGCAACCGAGGTGGATGTTACGGTGCCTTCCAAAGCAATTGGGTTATCACAATACAGACATTCAGTGGTATAGGTAATAGCTACTCTCCTAAGAAAGCTGTTTTTCATATTACAGTGCCTTCCAAAGCAATTGTCCTACATCAATGATTCTTGATAAAAAAAAAAAATCTAACTTAAGTTGGTTTACAGGATTTAAGTAATCTATATTGATTTCTTTACGCAATGCTAATTTCTGCCTCTTCCAATTTACTATTCTTGTCTCCAACAATTTAGATAACAATTTCTTACAGCATGCCACATCATATCTTCCAAGAATAACAATCCCTGCGCTCCACTCCAAACCCAACACAAAAGGACAGAGAATGAAAATGGACACACAGTCACAGTTCTATTTTTATGGTAACACGAGATATTGGAAGGCAGAGAGAGCTTACAGAAGGCAATTAAAAACTTCCCATAGCCTTTCCTTTGATAAGGAGGAAGAGTGAGGATGCATGCCAAATTATAGGATTCCTCAGAATGCTTTTCCTGCATTGTCATAAAATACAGTAAGCTACCTTACTATTTAAATTTCAGAAAATATCAGAACCAAGATTTCCAGGAATTCTATCTTTGAAAAATTACTTCACTGAATGATCAAATGTGATAAATAACAAGTGGATTTGTGAAAATGAATAATCATATGAATATAAGAAGCCAACACAGAAAACAAAACAGATGGTCCACCAAGATATATATTACTGATTTGCTCTCTCACTTTTGGTGTGCCTTAAAAGTTTTTGCAAAAGCATTTAGATGTAAATTTTGGTGCCACATGCATTATAGCATAAACAATTGAAGGCATCAGCATTACCTTGGAAAAATATCCAACCATATGGCATCCTCGATCGTCACATTCACACAAAATGTAAAATAGAAACAGGTCAACATCATAATAAAGGGTCTTGTGATCAAGAAACAACTTCGCCAAATAACAAAGATTCTGCCCATAAACCTTGTTCTTTTTGCCATCTACCTGAATAAAAAGCAGTAAGAGAAAAGCCAAATCAACTATAGACTTAGATCAGCAAAACTACAAAACATTAAATGTGTGATAGCAAAGATTGTGCAAAAAACAGGGGTGGGGGGTTAAACTAGAATAAAAAACTGGTTGCTACATTTTCATAACCAAAGTCATTAACAGAATGCTTCAAGGTCAATTGGCCCTTTCTGTAACTTGCAAAAATTAAGATCAACTGGTTGCAAAGAGCATCATTACTGTATAGTGACCAGTGTAGGTTATCAAAAAGTAATTGAAAAACACCTAACCAGGAAAATATAGAAGAAAGAAACCGATTAAGAAATATTAAGAAAAATATTAGCAGTCCAGTCATGTGCTATTACATTTGAGCAGGTACCAGCAACTCAGAACAAATATTTTAAAATCAGATAAGAGAATCACTCAGTCAACCTACAATAAGCAGCATTATGACATACCTCAAACATTGATAATGTGCCACTTCGATAAATTTCATCACCAGGAGGGTGCTTGAGATCACACTTCTTCTACATAGACCAAATCAAAAAATTTAAAAAGATGAATAACAGTCTCGGAGCATCTTACAAAAGGATGCTGATTGGACAAAGAAAATGACCACCAGGTATTCAAAAAACCGTGTCAAACCATTTCAATAAAAATACTCTATTTCACATATTTATTCAAAATTTTGACATAAGCATAACGAGGTCATTCACATGAGGAAGGCATTGTGAAGCCTTTTGTGAACTGATAGCTGGAGATAACAAATTGATTATAAAAAGCAACAGCTCAGAACCAACTTTGTTTGTCATCATGTCAAAGAGATCAGTTGCAATAGGTTGATTAAAAGAATAGCAGGGGAATATCAGGAAAATGACATCTACTAGCACACATATCAAAGAAAGCTCATTGCTAGCAATATGAAACTATATTTGCAGCAGATAGAGCAGATTTCAGTACAATAAATCAACGCAGGTAGATGAATTTGAGGCACAGCTCACCATATGCCTTTGAAGCTGTTCTTTACGCTTCATGAAGTTGAGGCAAAATTCACAAAAGTATAGCCTCAGACAATCATTGTATTCCGGTGGGAAAGGTGAGAAGTACCATGTCTCAATCTCATATCTTCCAAGCTCAATGGTGGCTATATTTTTTACTTTCGTGAATTCCTCATGTTCACGTAAGCTGGCAGCATCAAGCTCCTCGTGGCCCTATCAATTTGAGAATGATATCTTCAGATTATAAAATGCAAAGTTTCAATGTTGTGTGATGGACCTATATACTACAGAAGTTAATAAGAACTATGATAACATTTAACATCCAGCAGTTTGCTCTATGGCTTACTCCAATTAAATCATGACATTTCACACAGAAAAAGTTACTGTGGGCACCAGTTGAAGAGTATGACACTCATACAGGTATTCATGTTAGAAATCATAAAATATATACAGGAGGCCATATTTTAAAATGCTAATTTAAGTAGTATCATATGTGCTTAAGCTTCTTTCAAGAGTGACACATCTCATTTTTTGTCTTGTAAATAAATTGAAGGCATGCTTCCATTGGGTGGTAACTATAAAAATAACACAAGCAACCACAAAACAAACAGTTCAGAAAGATTTAAACTCGTAAGATACCTCCACATGTGTCTCATCAATCTTCCGTTTCTGGTGGCGTGTCATTTTCAAGCTTGTTACCTGGAATCAATTGAAAAAAATTCTCTAGTAATTTCAACAGAAAAGGAAGGAAGAAGGAAAATACTGCAAGGAAGATTCTACAGCAAAAAGGTCCAAGAGATGGACAATTTTCAAAGTCAATGGAAAAGAGAACATCAGTGACTAACAAAACTGTAAGACAACAAAACATTTACCTTGTCCTCAACTTTTTCATCAACAACCGTCTCTACTGAATCAAGATCTAGCTGTTCAAGCTTCACCCATTCATCGAGCCTCCTATTGACTGATAGTTTTTTTTTAAAAAAAAAGAGACTAGAATAAATACAACTTCCAAATTCACTACAGTATCTGGTTAATAGTCATGTAGAAAATGATTAGGTAGGCACTCCTAATAACTAATCTCCAAGACAATATTTGCAAAGGGATGCTGATCACATCTATTTACTGGTTGAACAGAGAAGAAAATGAAAATATATCTTGCTACTACAGGAAATTGCACGCGAGCACACATGTCAGTCCCAGTGCTTAGGTTCATGTGTATACATACCCCCATCTGTCACGCATATTAATTTTTTCAGCATTCTTCTCTAATCATGACCATCAACGCTATACAGTTCCAGTTTTAGATGGAGTTGTGTGACACAATACTATCTTAGATGTGAGAGCAATGGGACCTTGAACATGCACCTTGAAGTACTCTAGGTGTTAAAGCTAGAATCTTCTGCCTTTTTGCAAGCAAGATCACACAACTCAGATCTGAATAGCATGGCATTTTCTGTCCAATTGATGACAAAATAAGATGAATGATAGCTATCTTCACACACACCCATTCTTAACAGAGGTAATTCAGAAGCAAACTCCAAAGAATCAGTTCCATCAAATGCTTGATCTGGCCACCAATAAAATGAAAGGGTCCATGCAATCATATAGATTTACTAGTCATATCCCTCACCACCAAAACTGAGCTTCTTCAGTGGTCTCTTTGAAAAATACCTAAATTCAGCAATCTGACCAGTTTCTTACCCAATTATTTTCTTTCATACCAGGATTTGCTCCAAATCATATTCTTCGTAGCAGTATAATTAGACATCACAGGTTGATAAACCAAATAACTGGCATTCTAAATGTCATTTGCATAAATCACAAATCATTATTAACAGGCAGGGTAAGCAATCAAAGGCCATACATGACTCCCACATCAATTAAACAAATACGAGCATGCCTGACTTCAAAACCCTAACCCTAACCACTGAAATCGGCGATTAAAACTGACACTCACACTCTGTATAATGCACGTAATACTCGTATTCATTGGATCCACCGAACTGCATCTTACGGCGCTCGATGACCTTAACCGGATGGTACTTGCAGTCTCTCCAACGGCACAATACGCGAGTACCTACCTCGAGCGGCAACATACTCGCTCTCCTCTTCTTAATCGCTTCGGATTCGACCGGAAGCGTCATTTCGGTGGCCCGTGTAGGCATTCCGTCGATTCCGTTTGTATCGCCGTCGTACGTGGCATAGGCGCCGGTTGCGGGAGGCAGCGTTCTGGAGCCGTTCTCTGGATTTTTTGGGGTGTCAATCGAACCCATTGACAGTTTGTGATGAGATTTTGAGTGGGCTCGTGAACACTTTTATGTTCGAGAAACCTAGTGTTGTCATCTGGGTCCATGGTTATCTCCCTCTCTGTTTTTTTCAGATTACAGATATGCCCCTGGAACTTTTTTCTGTTTTACCTTTTTCACTAATTATTAGCAAAATAATAATAATCAAGAGTCCTGACCTCGACATTATGGAGTATGGGCTGTATACAAGATATAGAATGTGAATGTTTAAGAATATATTAATGGTTATTTTTTAAAGTATTTTTTATTTATTAAAATTATTTTAGTGTTGACATATTAAAATGATTTGAAAAAAATATTTTTTTAAATAAAAAATATTTACAAAAAAAGTTATTTCAATCGCATTTTTAAATGGCTTCTTAGATAACAACAATGATAAATATCATGTGAATCAAAAAGGGTTTTTTTGTGTTTATTATTGTTATTTTATCTACATGACTTACTAGTATATTTTGGTCAGTTTAGTCTCATGTATATTTAGGTTGAGCTGTTGAGGTGATTAATGACTAAACATCGAACGTTGAGGGTTGATTATCGGCTGTGGATGCATTATTTTGTTTGATATTTTTGTGGATCGGGGTTCGGATGGGATGACTTGATTATTTTGGTCATTTATAAAGTTGTGCTTGATTATTTTGGTCATTTATAAAGTTGCATCAATCAATGAATATGTTGTCATTATACCTACCATCAAATCTGTAGAATAGCTTGTTCTTGCTAGCTTTGGTCTCTCAAATCCTAACGACAGTCTTTTCCACACATTTCATGTATTTTCTATTCTTAAACTTCAATTCATCTCAACTATTGCAATTTTGTATGCTATTATAGTTTGATGTAGATGAATTCATGTTTTGAATTTGTGAATTTTTAGAGGTTTTTTTATTATGAGAATAAATGGTTGATGAGAAGAAGAGGTTGTTTTGATGAGAAGAAACGGAGTTGTTTTATGAGAAGATTGGAGTTTTGATGAGAAAAAAAATGTTCATTTGACGAGAATATTTACATTTTTATGAGTTGAAATACGCGTTTTGATAAAGAAGAGATTAGCAGGTATTGGTGAAAAGACATGGTATGTTTTGATGAGGTGATATGTACAAGGTTAGACATCAATGGTTATTTTTTTTATGAAAATAAAATAAACGAAAACTAGTGGCTATCGAATCTATAAATAGCAAGTCTTTAAATAGAAAATAATAGTGAATTTTTTACATCATGTAAAATGGTATAAATTGTAACACTCAAAGTAATTTTTCCAAATAAAATTGATAGAATAGAAAATTAAACACATAATAGCTCCTTAAACCTAATCTTACATGTGAAGTCTTAAAGCTAGGAGCCATACAGCCACTTGAACTTCAAATATTTTCTAGGGAAAACATCTTGCGCCAAAAAATAAATAATTAATCTGACGTAAGATGCTTTTCCTCTTGCGAAATGGCATCTCTTTCATTTCTATGGTGAGCTTAAATCTCACATCACAAGCATATCAGACAGTATAGCAAGAGATACCAGGGAAAAGAAGGGTGAAAAGGGCATTTCCTTAATTAAATAATACATGGATGGATTAACAATGCCTGGCACCAGCCAGATGCCATGTTGACAATAAAACGCAACTTCCACCTGAAGAACCGAACTAAACCAGATTGAAACGGGCTAAAAATAAAAAACAGATAGTGAGGTCATAAGGGGAGGAAAACTTGGACGCTCCATCAAACTAGTAGAGCGAAATTTCTTTTGAGAAATGACGCTGCTGAGAATATTTACATTGACTTGACCGCGCAAACACGACAGGCAACTACTCATTCCTTGGACAAAGATACAAGAAGCGTTGTTTCCCAACCAAGAGGGGCAAGCATCAACATAATGAAATCTGAGCCGCTTGGGATTACATCTAACGGAATACACCCTCCCTCACTGTACAGTTACTCTCATGATGAATATACAACGATGTTGCCACAACATCCCCCGACCCCCATTTGTCCAGAACATTACATCCAGACAAGCTGATACACAGTCTTGGCATCATTCTGCCACTCTCCCTTTCATAAATCAGGTAAATTTGGTTGCTCCAGGAAGAAAGCACTTGTCCGCAATACGCAGCTGTTGATTTCCAGTGGGCAAATCAGAAATCCAGAAATTGCTTTCATCTAACCATTATGTTCCGAGGGCTCACCAGAACATGCATTCTGTTTGATCTGCTTCTCCTTTGGAAGGCAATCGACAGGAATATAGAAATATCCTTTAGGTAACTTCTGGTTCTTCATCGATGCTTCATCTGAAGTCATTACCAGCTCTTTCTCAAAAGTCTCATAATGCTGTTAGTTGATATGGCAGAGAAAATTCGTCAGAATTTTTATCCCTTCTAGCAAAACAAAAACAGTCAATGATGCAGAAGGATTACTTACCTTTGATTTTGAGCTCCATTCTCCGTCATCCAAAAGATTATGTGATGCAGAGGTGGAAGGTCTTTGAGGTATTTGCTTCCCAGCAAAAGGCATCCTCTCTGAAGGTTTTGGAGTAAAAAGGTTTTGGGATGTGGAGCTGTCATCGGTCTTTTGGTCAGTGTCCATGGTCAAAGGCACCTTAACTAGGTGCTTGACAGAAATGGTGCTGTCTACAGTAACATCATCTGATCTTTGGACAGCATCACTGCATGACTTGTACCCAGATGTATTCCCTATGAGGGATGTTGTAGCTGATTCTGAACTAACATCGGTAGGGAAAAAGGGACTCCGAGCAAGTACCGGACGAGTAACTTGGTCTCGCTTGCAAGCAAGTATGCTGTGCGAGCATAAAACCAACTCTCGCTGCCAAAAAAAATGAAGTTACAAGTTCAAAAACAGAAACGAACTTATTAAAATAAATGAATGCATCAGGAAGTGCTGCTCCAAACAATAAAAACAATACAGTTCAGCATATTTTACTTGGTCCAACATGTACATATCAAGAATGGGGAAAAATCAACCTGAAGGAATAAATACTGCCTCAACCAGGATAAAGGAGAAAATTCAAGAGAAAAATTAGAAAATAAAAAAGTGAAAGTAAACACAGAATTAAAATGAAACATTTTTCTTAGCTGACTTGGCTGCACAATACTGTGTAAAAGTAAAGGTTACCTTTATTTTTTCACGTCTAACAATTCTCTCACAAAGAAGACGTAATCTCTCCAATTGACCCTATACAAGAGAATTTAGAAAGTTAATTAGATCACAGTAATTCTCCTACCCCAAAAAATATGATTTAATCTTGACCATCTTACAGTTGCAAACATAAGAAACAAAGAAACATTAGCAATGAGCTTCCAGTAAACAAAAGATAATTCCATCAATGCACATGACATCATGATAAATTAATTGATGTTACATCAGATTGCAATGAAGAAAAGCCAGGCCAATATTTAAATCAACCTCATGAACCAGTTGCAACAGATTTATAATACCAAGAAAAATAATTAAGATACCTTGGGATTATAAGACCTTGAGCACAAAAAAATAATATATTATCGTAATAATGTCTGACCAGAGTAAAATGTTATAATAACACGTGAGACTTGTCATATGCCTTAGGATTACTTCAGAAGAAAAGTAATGATTTTAGCTTACATTAGGACACTTGTTCAGTATATGCCTGGAGAATAGACTTGTACACAATGTCCGAGGCACTCGAAGTTCTTAAAAAAAAATATTTTTCTATTGAATTTTACAATTTAAAATACTGGATGAATTCAAAAGTAGTCCAGCATAGTAACATATAATCATTGTAACATACAAAATTCATTAATATAAATAGCTGAACCAATCTTGGAACAAGAAACAATAGACCCAAGTAAGCATTATCATCCAGAAAATAACATGATTAATCCAAGAGCATTCTTACCCTAACTTGCCTCATGCTCTTTATGTCTTCTTCTCCAAGTTTTTGAGTTTCAGCCTACATAAATCAAGTACTGCAAAATTATAAAATGGCAAGTCAAAAGACATTTTATGTACATACAGCAAGAACAGACCTTTTCCTTCTGCTCCAAGCTATGCTTTTCACAGTAAGCCTTGTGCTGCATCTTGCCATTAAGAGTCTTAACATTCATGTAAAAACCTGCACTCCTAGCACAGGTGGGATGAAATGTGGCCTGACAGTGACCAGCACTACACTGCACATTTTATATTGCAGTTGATTAAACCACCATCATTCATTACATATGAGTTGATGCTATAGAAAAACATAGGTTCTGAAACAATCAAAGCTGGAACTCACTTTTATGCAGACACCATGTCTATGGCAGCATACACAACAAATGTTAATCTCCTTGACAATCTTTTCCTGGAATTTCATTGCAGACAGGGTAAATGTGAAATAAGAAAAATTACAATGGTCATAAACTAGCAAGGTCAGAAATAACAGGTTAAATTCAGCATATTGTATTCTAACCAAAGAGATCTTCACAGATACTTGCGTTCAAAACCTTAGTATGTAGATGGAATTTTTTTTTGAAATATGGGCACCTAAAAATATGCACATACCATTCCTTCAACAGGATTTACTTGTCCCCTTCTGAATGTTGGTTCAAAGACCCACTACAAGAAAAATGAAATAATTATAATACACGTTTTAAAGAAGATAAGAAAGAAAATCCTGAATCAGACCATTGAAGGGGCAAAGCAAAAAAACAACCTCTGCACAAAAGCCATGAACCCATCTACCATCAGTAGATTTCCTGAAAGCACCTGTAATACCACCACATAAACCACATTCAGCACCATTTGCCCTGTCCCAAAAATTGGCAGGAGCTCCAGGGCATCTAGATGACAATAATTCTTCACATAATTCACAATGCCATGGACCAGTAGATTCCTTCACACAACGATAGCAATCCAGGTGAACTGCAACCTGTTGGCAGAAGAGCTTTTGTTAACAACAAGAAGCAAGCAGATAATGCACTGCTAAAAGAAAATACTAAGGTCCATTCGAGAAAACCTTGCAGCCAGAGCAGACTAAAATAGGGTTCAGTATTGTCTCGAATCGTCTGCATATATCACATGATCTAAGGTGATCTTTAGAAAAATCTGAAACTGACTGAACAAAATCAGAGTACTTCTCTGATGACATCCTTGGAACAGCCACCCTTGAAAGCATTTCTTTTGGACGTGGCATCAACTGAGAAGAAATGCCAGCCTTCCCATTAGAAGTATTATACTTCTGGAACCAGGTAAGAGTGACAAGATGGATAACTGCATTAAATAACTGCAAGAAGTGAAACGGAAAAAATACAGAAGGGAAAAGGAAAAAAATACACCTCCTGGTGAGCAGATTCATCCAAGGTATCTCTTCTAAATGATGAAGTCCGAGAAGAAGCTGCTGCTGCAGCAGTTGCTGCAGCCAGAACAGCCTGGGCTTCCTTATGCTTTCTTTCTTTCCTGCCCTGCTTCTTAGCTTCTCTAACATCACAAAGATACTGGTTAACAAGTACTTCATCCCACCATTTCCCCCTAGAAGCATCTATCTCCTGGGGTAGATGCCTAGCAACCTTAGATATTAAATTATCTGCATGCACAATTCACCAGAAATTAAAAAATTCCTGAAAATGTATATTGATTTACAGCTATGTTTTTCAATAAAAACAAAATAGTGCAAGCATTGCGAGAGGGGATTGAATAAAAGAAAACCAGCATATCCAAAAAAACAAAAGATAAATGGAAAAAAGGAAAGGACCAGTAAAGTGCTTCCTTGCAACTGCATTGCCAAGTAGCCTCTGCTGAAAATAAATAATTTCTCCTTCCACTTCATCCACCGGAGACAGTTTGAGAATTCCCAGTTTCTTAGCTTTAGCCAGCTGCTCTAGATTTATTTCACTGGAACTACAGATCAAATCATTGCACTTTGAGTGTTTATTCCGATGATCACAGCAGACACTGGCATTGGAAGAGGCCTCCAAACGAGAGATTTCTGTGTCTTTTGAACCTGTCCAGTGTGGTTCACACATAATAAAATGCAAAAAAGGTTGCAATTATAAGCAATAAAAAGAAAAGAAAAATCTAGACCGCCAGATTTTCATGTCAGTATAATGTCTACCTTCAAGTCCAGAAACTCCTTTCTGTAAAAGCATTCCACTTTGTATCTGGGACAGCTTCTCATGGATACATGGATGGACATAAGAATTAGAATACGCTTCTGGCTCTCTGTAGCATATGATATGTAATTTTGCATAAGATCTCATCAGATATTGTAAAATCAGTGTCCAGTACTGAAAATAGAAGCTTTTTGGAGCATCCAAAAAGTATCAAGCAACACAAAATTCTACATTAAAGAGTTGTTGCAAGTCTTACATTAGGTTAGGGATGAATAAGTTAACATCTGAGAAAACAGAAAGTGCCCCTACTGTGTTGATTGAATTACTCTTCTCTGGAATATCAGTGTGCGCTTGTTCGATTTTTACAGAAATGCTTCCATCTGAGACATTATCTGAACTTTCTTAGCAACAGACATATCAAAGCATATAGAAGGTTAAAGGATTATAAACCTTGACAGAACCTTCTTAGAAACAGACATATCAAAGCATATAGAAGGTTGAAGGATTATAAACCTTGACATGATCGTTATTACTTTCAGAAAGAAGGGAAGATCTATAAATACACACATTTACAGCATTCTATTTTCTTTTCTTTTCTTATTTTTGGAGGCAACATTTCCCAGCATCACAAGGTTAAGCTATGGCTTTTAATATCATGCAATGATATAAAGTAACATTTAAGAGCATAGAATATTTGAGTACTGTAATAAAATGAAAATGTACGGGTATGCCAGCAAGCAAGCAAACTGAATCATAAAATAGGAGATGCATATTCTCAGCCATGAATGAGTGAAAGTGGAGAGGAGAATGAAATTTCCACTAACTCAATATGAGATGCACATGTGTCATCCTTCTAGAATAAAAGGAAAGACTAGGGATTTCCAAACCCTCCAACCCCACCCCCCAAAAAAAAGAAAGTGTATCACGCATTTTCCATTAAATTAAACAAGCTTCCCAGACCAAACCTTAAAGTATGTGCATGCATAAGATCTCCTTCTCGACTTGGTACCCACCCAAACTCAGTAAGGATAAGGTCTTGCATGAGAAGTTTCTGCATGAAAGTGGGTCCTAAACAAAGATGGTGTTAACTATCACTCCAAAATCACAATCTTTTTACATAATATTTCACCTGATGTATGTGAATGATGCTTTTCCTCGAAAGAGGAAGATTTCTGGATCTTAGATGCACCATGGCTCTTATGTTCACCAGCTTCATG
Organism: Salix caprea; assembly: GCA_964035475.1. Classification (NCBI taxonomy): domain Eukaryota; kingdom Viridiplantae; phylum Streptophyta; class Magnoliopsida; order Malpighiales; family Salicaceae; genus Salix; species Salix caprea. The sequence continues at coordinate 12,728,592 of OZ037755.1, read as the reverse complement.
CGTGGGGAAAAAAACTCTTATTATAAAATTTAACTACATCCTAGACTGTCCACAAACTCATCCTATCTGTAACATTCAAGCTTGATTATATCCTCCTATTCTTTTTCCAGTTCCTCTCTAAGCTTCTTTTGGAAGGTCAAGGTTTTGGAGGCAATAGTTGCAAATTAGTTAGCCCACTCCCTTCTCCACCAGGAATGTTCTTCTATTCTCACTCAAGATTATTTAACATCCCCTTGAAATAAATCCACTAACACAGTTGGGGCATACAGAGAACAAAAATCTGCATATTAAACATCCAACAGCCAAAGAGGATGCTTTCCTAATTCATCAGCAACAGATTTGCTCTAATGTTAAAACTATACTTTTTCATTGTCAAGAAAGGTAAAAGTGCAGGTTTGGAAAATTGAACTCTTCTACAAATCAACTGATTTCAATAAATTATCAAGGAAAAAAAATTAACTGTCCTCTCAAGTAAGGAAAAGTAGAAAACAACACGAATAAAATTATCCCAAACAAGACTAATTAACCTAGATATGCCAACTTAATCAAATAGAAAGGGTGTTTGTTGGAAACAACAAATACAGAAGGATTATTCTGAAACACATACCTTCACCTTTAGGCAAATGCAAAACCGAAGAGTCTTGAAACACATCAGGGATCTGCATAAATAAAACAAATTGTATAAATTAAAGAAAAAAGGCAAGCAGAAAGGATATATCTTTATATATACAATCAAAACTACCAAATGGTGAGTAGAACCTAAAATTAAAAGGACAGAACAGAACACAATGGCAGGCACATTGAATCTTGGTACAAATTGCAAATGGCAGTAACTTCCACTCCTGTAAGAGACAACCATAAGCTACTTCTTGTCACTCCTACCAAGAGTGCATCTTAAAGTTGACAAGGGATTCAGAAATGAAAAATAACAAAATTATATCATAATCAGTCTCTCCCAGTCCAACATAAAATAAACCTCACTACTACCTCTTATCAAAATCAATATGAAACCTTCTGAAAAATGCATCAACTCCATGTCCTATGTCCTATGAGCCTCAAAAGAGAAACCAGGACATGTCTAAAAACAATATAATGGTTCTTGGCAAGGATTCCACTACCTAAACTTGTCTCGAGATGATACAGCATTGAACACTTCGATTGCTGCATGCTTCTTCTTTTAATGGAAAAAACAAGCTTTTCCATGCATGTTATGATGCTAAAATAATTCATAATTTAAACTAACAATTCTTATCCTCCTTTTTCATTTGCATAAATTGGCAAAACTTCCTTTTAGCTGATCCACTTGTAGTGTCAAGACAAGGCATTTATCAGTTCTACACTGTTCATAAGTGTGCATATCATCTATAATTAGCAAATAAGGTTAAATGCATGCTTCAGCAAATCCAGACAACATATGCACAAGTCTGCCTTTGGCTCACAAATGATATTTGAACAATTTGGGCCAAGTCAATAAATAGACAACAGAATATATGCAGTCTAGGAACACAAGCTAAACAAATTACTGAGCAATCAATAAATAGGACATGAAAATAGAAACACAGACTATCAGCAGTAAAGGAATAGCTTCAGTACCTAAAACCCACATCTAAAACTGACAAATGACGGGCAGAAAACCTAATATTTACAGAAACAAACAGCATAAATGGCAGATGTCTCTGCAATCTGTTTTCCAATTTTACACAAGCATAAGAAAAATATAACTAAAAACTGGTGGAAACTATAATCTGTTAATTCATACATTCAACAATTTCAAGCAATGTAAATATAATTACAAATACTATACAATTAGGCATGTGAAATTTGGAAGGAGGCTAGTGCTGATATGTGATAGCTTATGCATTCTGCTTCACACAAGGACAAAGTTTGAGTTCACAGTTTGCAGCAAGGGCCTTCTTTTGTTCCCAATCACTTTACCTCGGATGTTTTGGAGGCATTCCTAAGGATACTGCAGAGAGGCAGAAGCTTTAGTATTTTATCTTGGTATTTTTATGTTTCAGATTTTCTCATCCACCATCTCTGTAAATTTTCACTACCTTTTCAACACAAAAATTCATTCTCTCTACAAAAGTGTTCTGGAACAACTTCCGTTTCAAATAAACAAAAAAAAAAAGTCACTTGAAAAGAACTTAAGAAAGTGTGAGATGAAAGGCAAACACAATGCAAAGCTCTTCTCAGAGCATTAGAGTAGTGCAGGTAGATGGGAAGGTTTCAGGAGGATGGAGGGCAGGTTTCTTAAGGAAAGTAACAAGCAAAAAAGAATTTGAAGAAACCAACTTTTCAAGGACATAATAAATTACATAGTCAATACCTACAAATACAATGTTTCAAACACATGACATCAAATTAAGATCTATTCTGTCAACTGGGAAAAAAAATTACAAGAAACAATCGCTACCAGAGTATTCTTTTTCCTTCAAAATCATTTTAATAATCACAAGGAGAGCTTTCATTTAAGCAAAGGAAAAGACACATAAGCAGTTATATCATCCTTGTTTGTAAATTATCATTTGTACTATATCCACTAACAAAAATACAGTCGGGATTGTTTGAGAAATGATGGCATGCCATCAAGAACAAGTTACCATAAAAAGAAAAACTAGTGGAGAATCAAAACACAAAGGGAAACAGCTATTTGTCATCTTCACCACATTTGCATGCACAACTGCAAGATCGGAGATTTTTGACATGCTTTTATATTTGATACAAAAGTAAATGGCGAAGAAGAGAGCAGTAGCACTACAGATATGGACTAGTTATGGGGAAACATAGGAAACTGAGAATGGAACATATCAGAAGGATGAACTAAAAGATATGCATAAATTGAAAAGACTTCTAAATATAGAAACACTTGCAGCAGGAACTCACAGCTCAGCTTATGGGAATTGTAAACTACGACACTCAAACAAGTTGTTAAAACTAATAAAAATCAAGCATCCATCTTATAATGGAAATATAAACAAGGATAAAAGATATTCCAAACTTAAAATTGTTCCTCGTCACAAAGCAATTACCATCTTCAGGTGGTAACACAGAATTGCCAAACCTTCAACTTCCTCCTAAACAGTTTTTCGGCAAATAATTACAGTGTGATAGGACTACCTTTTCAGCCACATTAGGGATGGATGCTTCTCTAGAATTTTCCGGTTCTTCACTTCCCAGTTGATCAACGACTTTATCCCCATTCATTATGAGACTGTTGGCGCTCAATATTTCCTCAGGTGAGCAAATTGCTCTATTGTCCCTCAAAATCCTACTGTTACTTTTGGTTCTTCTCCGTGGAGGAACTGACATAACAGCAATAGCATCTGTAATATCACTTTTTGATACAGTTATACCGTCAGAATGATCTGCTGTTCCAATCTCAGACTTTGGCAAAATTGTGGATTTTAGTTTAACTTTCAAGTCTTTATGTTGACTAGCCAAGTGAACATGATTTTGAAACCACTTGACTAATTTGGCCTGCGAATCAGGGACCAAATTAACTTCCTGCTGAAAAGGTCAAGAAGCAAACAAACAGCAATGGTCAGTGGATAAAAGCATCTTTCTAAAAATGAACAGAAAGTAAAACTCATGATCAGATGCATTACAACCAGTGTTGGAATTAACAAATCAGATGAGATGCCAATTTCCATTGTCAATTCTTCAGCATTGACTTTTCCTTGATCAATTAACTGCACAATTCAAATTTCCCCAGAGGTCAAATAAAAACATGAGGGGGAAAAACAATGAAAAACAATATAGCCATGCATGTAGCAATACCTATATACACCAAAAGTCAAAACACATGCAAGGGCATGAACACATGTTTTTTCAGTACCTTCTTCAAGATCAGCAAAAGAATTTGGAAATCAGAAGGGCTAGCACCCTCATAGCCACCTCTCTCAAATATCCCTGTATCAATGAGTTGGTCCACAGCCCCAGATTCTGACAAAGGTACGGCATCTGATTTGGAATCATGCAATTCTATTTCCCGTGATTCACCATTACCAGGTTTAACAGAATTAGTATCAGAAGTTTCTGTGTGGACTGCAAGTTTGTCTCCATTCCGGACACTATTTAACTTGCGCTGTTTGTCCATTTGCAACTCTGATGGATCATGGCTGGCAACGAAGCAGTTGTGGCTGGCAGCCACAAGAGCCTCTCCTAATTGATCGGTATCCTTGTCATCAGGGAGTCCAGTGTGCTTTAAGCAAAAAGCTCGTAATTCAACCTGTTGATACATACAGTAAGGAATTTTAGAGAACATAGACTGGCAAGAAGTCACAGCATAAAGTCAACAACGTCCTTGTAGCACTGGTGGTTATAGCGAAGGCAGCTGTAGTATTAACATTAGTAAAAATAGTGAGCAGTTATAACTTCTGCATGATGAAGAAAGAAAGAGGCTTACGTTATCGGAACCATATTTCCCCCAGACCTCTATCCTATGTCTTGCTTCCCTAGCACATATAGGATGAAAAGAAGTTCTGCAAGACCCTGAATAAACCACGTGAACAACAGAAAGACATTACCAGGTGGAGCTGCTCACATTTTTAAACCAAAGGATACAGGAGGTATGAGTGCTACGTAGTATCATATGTTAATCAAAGCATTTCAAGAATGGCTAAGGAAACAAGAAAAGCTGCACTGCAGCTATCAGAACAAAGAAATGAAAAATTAGAGACTTATAAACTGAGGATATAATATTGGCTCATTAAAATAATCACAAGTGAAAATTGGAGGAAATGACTGCAGCTACATTGTTTAAGTGACCTCAAAAATTCAAGAGCAGGTATATATGTAAGTGATCTCAAAAATCCAACAGCAAGCAACCCTCAGCAATCAAAATGCCTACTTGGATGCATTTATTCAAGCATATTGTGACAGCATTGATTCCCCTCAGCTTTCTACTTCACACGCTAATAATGACTTCTCACCCTTCTAAAAGGAAAAGGCAAACTCATCCTTCCAAGATGAAGGCAAATGTACCAACTAACAAATACACAACAAAATTAAGTATATTACAAATACAGATTAGTGAACAGCTGTAGTACACAATTTGTGATCTCCATTGTGAACTAGGTGCTTATGCAAGATTTGCCTCATTTCTAGAATTGAAGTACCCATGATCACAGATCCAATCACTAGGATGTTAAGAATATTTTAGCTCGGAAAAAAAAACACATGCATTTACATGTACACTCAAACATGGATGGGACAGATAAGGAGCAGTGATAAAAGGGCTGTTGGAAACTAACAAAGAGTGGAAGAACAGAAAGTGGCAGCGCCCTTTCTGATTCATAAAAGAGTCAAATCTAACCTTTACTGCTTTATCTAGTGCCCAAAGGCTAACAAGAAAAACAAGATTTGAGAATAATACATCACAAGGAATAAATTGAAATGAGGCTGGTGAAATGAGTTTAGGAAGATGATAAATGAGATGTTCAGCATATCTTAACAATGCAGTATCAGCCATAATAACCAAGAATTTTTTAGGTAAACTGCCAAAGCTAGAGGGAGCAGCATCCAAGACTAGCACAATTAGAGGATGACAATATTAGTGATCATCTTGACAGGAAAAAATGAAAACAGTGAAAGGACACTGGACAATTAACTTGAGTAGAAACAGAACAAACAGCTCTAGAATGTTTTTGCTGGCAAGAGCCAAAACAGAATCCAAATCGGGGCATGAAATAGCAATAACACCAGCCAGAAACCATGGCAAGATCCAACCAGGCATTCTTCTGCGAAGGCCCATGAAACACATAGTTCAATGATTTGTACAAGAAGACAAAATCCAGCGCTTGAGAGCAGATCCTAACAGACATCCATCCAAACAGCAAGGGCAAGAAAGTAAAACACCAAGCCAAAATATGCCTAGTCACAACTAGTGCTGCTACCTACATCACCAAACATCAACTAGTGCTGAATACATCACCAGACACTTCACGTAGCAAGTCCTTGCAGCACTCAATCACCATTTTCTCTGTTAACAAAATGTGGTGACAGGTCTATCAAATGTAATAGACATTAGATCAAGCCCTCAACCTTGTTTTTGCAAAAGTTTCAAAAACAACTGTATTAGATACAAGCATGGACTTCATCACATATGAACTCAACTAATACATCCTGAACTGATTAGATTAATTGACTTCGCTCACAATTAAACAAAATTCAGGCAAACTTCCAAATCATGTTGGTCATAACATAAATAATAACAACAAAATGGGAAATTCACCTACAAGAAAAAAATTTATTAATTCTTTTATTGACCAAAATGTAACATATGATCAAGCATCTAGCAAAAATGCAACTGCAATCAGTTAGGTGTTTAGCATACAGGAAAGAAAGATTTATGAGAGACTAAATTCTGAGATTTCAGGGAATATTGAGCCTGTCCTGGTAATGTCAGAGTTCCACAAGTGTGAGAATATTGTGTGTCGCTTTTATTTTCAGGATCTCAAGTAGCCTGCAATATACCCTCCATGAAGAGCAAACATTCTCCTCCAAGAAGCATGAGTTACTTTCCTGGATATCTTACAGTCCCGAGAATGTAGAGATTTCAGATACCAAACTGCAAATGGTATCTTTTACATCCTTCAACGAAACAAACAGTTTCCACCCCAATCCATCTCCAGTCTCCTCCCACTCCCATCAATATGCAGCAGCAACAACCAGGCCTCATCCCATACTAGATTGGATTGGCTATATGGATCCTTTTGCACCATTCAACATGATCATACACTAAATCCTCCCAGCCCACCCATGAATACAGTTTGAAAACTAAAACATCAGATACAGTAGCCAGAAATAAAACGTAAGGAAGATAAATAGAGTATGAAGTTACAACCTGATAGCATAATGTCTTTTGGAGAAATATGCGAGAGATTCAGAAATTTACATTCATGACAGCAGATGATTCAATTAAGAAGCAAATCATAATATCCATAAGCCTATCAAACAAGAACACTATCAACTTGAGTTGACAAGAGATAAATAAAGTCATTTCCTGTTGAGTGTTCAAGAATATGAGTGAGATCAACAATGGTATCATAGAAAAAAGGTGGCAGTTCAATCATCATTACCTGTTTTTATAACAGTGGACATACAATTACAAGCGTGGCCGTGGTTAAATTTCACAGTTCATTCCAAGAACAACTTCAGCAATAAAATTCCAAAGGAATTCATTCAATGTTCTACAGACATTATCTCTTGTTGATTACTATGATTATGCCCATCCTTTTAAGAAAAAAAATATGGAGCACCAAGCTCAGACTCGGTCCAGGGGAAAAAACTAGGAGAAATGGGATACAGATAAATCATAGGCAGCTTGTCATTGAAAAAACAAAATCAATCAACTATGAAATGAAAAAAAGGAGCAGTTTTCCTCGTTCATCGATTCAATAAAAGATAGATACAATTTAGATTGAGGGCAAAAAGCATTCGCACAATATGACAATACAACTTGTAGGCTGCATTAGAAACTGGCTCTGCTGCCAAACAGGATTAAGTTGTGATAGACACCAACACAGGGTACCAGAGAAAAAATGATAAATGCATGAAGGCACAGAATAAGTAAGCAACAAAACATACCATGACTGCACTGAACACAGGTGCCAGACTTCACCTTGCATACATTACACACTAATTTTCTTCGTTTCTCCTTAATTCCTCCCACATTCATAACTGGCTCCATCTTCATTAAGTCCTCTATATAGACCTCAGGCATCCACTGGGAACAAAATAAGTGCACAAACTCGAGATTTGACCTGCCATTTTCTCCATTAACAGGTTTCATAGCACCACCCTCCTTTGGACAAAGTACACAAGACTGCTTGATTATATTATTTTCATCACTCTCCTGCTTGCACCATGAGCACAACCAGGACTTGTTTACATCCCCTTGCACACCATAACACTTGAGATGAACGGCAACGTTGCAAGAAGAGCAAACAATCAACCTGTTTGAATCATCACCCGTCTCGCCCTTGCAGCAAAAATCACATAATGACAAGTTTCCTTCACATGGATAACCAACCAGAACCTTCTCCAACCCTGCATCGTTGCCTAGAAGCTTCTGCTTCTTGGAAGGCCGTTCAGAAGTCAATATATTCCTATTCCTACAACCTAAAAGCCATTCTACACTTCTAGAAAAATCAGAAACAGAGCAACCATTTGGTTCCTCCTGGGACAAACACTCAGCTCCATTACTTTGAGTAGCCACACTGTCGATTTCCATAAACTGCCCATCCTCTTGATTGCCCTCGTCTTTCACTATGAGTCCTTTTCCAATTCCATCCAACCAATCAATTTTCACGTTATGATTTGCATTCTCCACATTGGCACTTGTGTCAGTTTGTTCATTAGTGTCGTTTCCTTCAGTCTTCCCGTCCAGATTTTCCTCAGTTTTCACATTTGTGCCAGTAGTCTCAATTCTCTCGATTTTCTCATTTCCAATATAAGGAGTATAGAAACACTTGCTATAACCTAAAGATTTAAATAAAGAAGATAGCTCACACAAAGCATCAATATCAGGCAATACCAGTCCCCTAAAGTACTCTTCAATCTCGACCCATATATTCCCTCCTTTAGACCTGTCACTCACCCTTGAAGAAGACTTCTTATCTGCACCAGAATGAGACTTTTTATGTCTCTTTCTACTGCCATCAGATTGCCTCAACAAACTTGCCAGCCGGTTAGGCAAAGTAGAGACGCTTGAAAAACTTGGAACACCAGAACCAGACGCATTCTCTGCGACATCAAATGGCGAGTGCACGCTTAAGACCTTATTAGCTTGGGAGAAGAAGTCGACTTCGAGTGAAGTCGGTTTCTTTAATGTTGGTTGAGGTTTTTCAGGTTCGTTTACGAGGGAATTGGCTGCCGGAACCCTCAAAATTGGACGGCAAGGCCTCTCTTCAGCGCCGCAACCTCTGTAAGGACCCCTACCCATCATCTTCTTTCGCCGGTGGCATAGGCCTCCGGTCATTACCGACGAAAGCAACAACAACCTTCTCTACCCACCGTCGCATTCCATCCCAAAACCAACCCTAACCCTAATTCCAGTCTAGGTCTAATTCAAATTTCTCGGGCCAAAAAAAAACCTAAATTTATAAACTCAAACCTAACCCTAGCCCTAACCCTAGTTTCGTTAGAATTTATAGATAGAGAAGATAAAGAATTTCGCGGCTAGGGTTAGGATTTCAGTTACTCAGGTTCGTGATGTTGGAGATCCGTTTTGTTGTTTAAATTCCGGGTGGTTTTTTTTTTGTTTTTTTCGATTTCGCTTTCGATGAGAGGAGGGAGAAAGAGAGATTCGGATTTTTTGCAGGCAGGAGAAGACGGTTAGTTTTAGGATAGATATTTTATATAGGGTTAGGATACCATGTAGTGACGCGATAAAGAGGTTCTCGTGTGGCTGCTGGATTGTTACACGCGGCATCTTTCTATATGCCGGTGTTGATAGCCTCAGTGACAATTTACTCTTGCCGTGGTTTATAGTTGTTTTCGTCCGTTCTTTTTTTTTTTTTTCCCCTCCATTTACCTCTTGAAATTAGCTAAATTGGGATCAAGACGAGGTGCACGAGGCATCTACTTCCGTACAGGTTGAAATAGTAATTATCACGATCAATATCAATTTGACATTCATGATTCAATGATTACTTTTGAGATTCCCAGTTGATGCTTTTATAAATTTATTTTGTGTGCTTGTATTTACACTAGTAAGATTATCAGAGGTGATAGATATGAATCCAATTAATTCATGAATCCTAACCAAATTCGTTCCCAAAAAAAATTAAGGGTCAGTGTTTTAATTTAAAACTCAAAATAATATGATAATTTTATGGGTTGGGTTGATTCACGGGTAATCTATGTATTAGATATTGTATAAAGTTCTAAATTTATAAAATTTTGAGTATATCACTAAAAGAAATAAGCTTTTTGGTGTTCTAAGTTCTTGAAAGTTTTTTTGTTACTGAATAAGTTCACAACGAATTTTTATGATCATGTCCTAAAAAAATCACATGATTTAAGAATAAGGTGTGCGTGTTGAATGATTAGTTAAATTATTGATTTTAGTGATTTGGTCTAGTTTTTCTAGTCATGGCGACTAAAGGTTGGTGTCTAATAAGTCAAGATGGCTGATAGTTTATAAAAGATTATTTTTTTTATGGATTTGAGGATTATTCGATGTTTATAAGTATGTTCCCGGGAGAAGAATGTTGATGATATTTTTCAAAAAATATCATAATTATATATGCATTAAATAATAAAAAATATGATTTTTTTAAATATAATTTAATGGATTTCTATAACTCATAATTCTAATCTTTTGATGACGACGAGAGCGTGAAAATCATCTCTCTCTTGAAAAAACTTTTTTTTTATGGAGTTATTCTAGTATTCTAATATAAATTTGGTAGGTTGATTATGTCATTTTGATCTTTTTTTATTTATTTACCCTTTCGAGATTAAATTGATTGAGAATTGGAATTTATATTTTTCTTTCATGCTTTCTACGTGTTTATAACAGTTTTATGACCCGTGATATAAGTTAAATTGGTTCGTTCATTTTTTTGTAATCTTTTAATTATTTTTTATTTGTCATTTAATATTAAATTGATTGAGAAATAGACAATATAGTTTATTTTGGTTGGTTGACTTAGGTATTTTTTTAACTTCACTGCTCAACATTAACTAATTGTGTATTGAGTTTCATAATTTTTTTTTCATGGTTATCGTAATTTTATGACCCATTTCCGATATGACAAGTTAACCAAGATTATTTCGGGTTAATCTAATATATTGTTGTTCTATTTTGTTTTCAAAAAAATATGTCATCTTTATGTTTTAAAGTTGAAATGTATTTTTTTTCAATTGTTCAAATTGTCTTTGAATTTGTAAAGTTTAGTAGGTTACATAAGATCAATCCCTTTGATTTTTTCTTAAACAACGCATTAACAACATACTGCATATAATAATTTAGTTATAAGAAAACTAGACGAGCCTCGTCTTTTTACCGTGAACCTGGACACAAAGAATAATAGACTGAAATAATGTAATTATGATCCTGTCATTACCAAGAAAACTGGTTAAGCCTCTAATCGAGGGTAGATATGTCTTTTACATAGGGTGTATTCATCATTGCAAAAATGACCAAAGATAAATGATTTTGACATGGTGCAACGACTATTTTGCCCTAAAAATATATTTGGGTTAGGGGTTATTTTTTTTTAAATAAATAAGTAAATTATGGAATTACGGTCATCCATTTGGAAGAGAAAAAATCAGACATGCAAAGAGGGGGTTCTCTATCTTTTCATTTTCTAAATAGTAAACACATGTAATTAACCTTGCAACAAAAAGAAACATTTATTTAATAGTCTGGTCTTTTTTTTGTATGGTTTTTATTGTTATTTTGATGTTAAGTGGGGGTGAATTTGTAATTTTATATTTTTAAATATTATTAAAAAATTGATGACACGTTCAACATATATTCCAGTATGCCTTGACCTTTACAACATTCAAGTGGAGTACAAGTGGCTATCTCGTTTTCGCTGCAACGTTAGGAGTGATGCGTTGTTCTCTCTCTAATGATGTGACTTGTGCTCACGAGAATGTCCAAAAACACGTTTAAACTCCTAAAAAAACAATCATGTTTTTGGATTTGTAATCTTATCAATTTGGTCCCTTTTCTTTTATTTAATGTTTATTTGTTTTTTCATGTTTTTCAAGTTTGAATGTTTTTTAGCTTCATTCCGGGATATTTTAGTTAATTTGTTATTTTTATTTGATTCGATCCTAAACTTTTATTTGTTTTTTAATAAAAAAAAATAAATTAAAAAATATCCAATTTAATTATCAACAAACAGAACATAAAAAATAAAATTAAAAAATACAATAAAAAAAACAAAAAATACTATGGACTGATACAATACTACACAAGACGATGAACAACGAAATCATCATATTTTTTTAAGGTAAAATGCTTTTATCAAATTTTAAAGAATATCATTAGCTACGCGAGAATAAATTCCTTACCAACTATTAACCTAACGGCAAATAAATTACTTCGTTTCAGTGAATAACTTTGTAACTTATGTGTTGTATTTTATGCTCTAAGAATTATTTATTGTTTTAATATATTGCTTAATACATTATTAAACGATCAAAATAACATTGCTAGTAATAAAACAGCTCCTGTTCCGATAATTTGTAGAATAAAAAAATATCTTATTTTATTTTAAATTACATATATTTATTTAATATATTGATATTAAAGATAAAATTTAAAAAATAAAAAATATTTTAATATATTATTAAACGATTAAAAAAACATTGCTTGTAATAAAACAGCTCCTGGTCCGATAACGAAGACTCACCCAGCTCTATTGTAGAGTGAAAATTTCACGCAATTCACAAGAGCTTGGATTTTTTTAGCAGTAGCAACAGTCAAAGCACTAACCAACGTCTCAAGCAACCAAAAAAAAAAACAATCTCGAGAGAGAGATACAAATGGATTTACCGGAGCTATGGGCAATCTTCGGTCCTGCAGTCGCTGGCGCGGTATTTGGGACGGGATGGTGGTTTTGGATCGACGCCGTCGTTTGTAGCTCCGTTGTAGTCTCTTTCGTTCACTACCTCCCTGGTCATCACTCCTTCTCTTTCCCTCTCTCAATTTCACGATATAATCATGTATGTGGTTGTTTTCGGATTGATTGATTTCTTAGGGTTTTGCAACTGTAGGCATATTTGCATCTATTGCGGCTCTGATGTTTAATTGTGTTAGAAAAGAGGACATTGATTACTCTCCTTACGAGGAAGGCGAGTGGAGGTCTGCATTTCTCATCTCTCCCTCTTTCTCTCCTCTCCCCCCTCTCCATTGCTTCCGATGTTATTTTAATCCTTCAATTTTCTGTTACTAACCCCTTTAAGAAACAATAAAAAAAGTCAAATTTGGGTCGCATTATTATCTGCTTAGCAACTATATTTATTACCGATTCTGACAATGATCTTGAAGCTATGGTTTTGATGTAAAAAAGCGTCACCATCTTAGAGTTGAGTTTAGTGTGCGACTGTGCACATGTTTTCTTTAGTGTTTTTTTTTTTGTCAAATCTGCTTCCATGCACAGCGATTTTCAGCCAATCGTCTGCCAATAGATGGGCATTACAATCTTGATGATGATTGTATTGTTTTCTCTTCATGTTTCTGCATTTACTTCACCCTTTTGATCTTGGCTTTGTTTGGTGCTGTTGTAATCTTGGTACATGATTGCTAAATGGGATCTTTACCATGCAATTGAATACTTAAAATTGTTATGAGCTGCTCTACATTGATGCTATTATACACACGTATGAACCTGGGAAGCAGCTGTTCTCATGTACAGAAGATGTACCAATTTATGTTTGATTTTGATGTCATTTTCTCTGGAGCATAAGTGTTAAAAACTCTTGTTTTTCCTTCCTTTCCGAGTGCTGTCCTCAATGGAATTGACTGTGATTATGTTAAAATGATTTGAAACCTTTGATGACATAGCACTGTTAATTTGTTATGTCTATTCTTTTATACTAAAAAATTTGGATTGGAAACTGAGACTTTCTTCCCTCCATCTCTGTTTGAAATAATTTAGAAACCCCCCGGGCAGTTGCCACATTAGTTTTATTATGTGGCTTCTAGATGAAATTGTCTGATTGTCCACTTGGCTTTTGGGCTCAGTGTTTGCTAATGCTTCTCTTAATTGCAGGTTGAAGCTTTGGCTTTTCTTTGCATATGTTGTCTCCTTCGTCTCTTTAGCAGCATCAGTGGGTTTGTTGATTCAAGATTCATTGGTCAAAACAGGGCCTTCGGTGTGGACAGGAACTGCTGGTGTTTTGCAGTGTGTGTTTGTGCTGATAAGGTAAATGGTTTGCTCTGTGAGTCTCTCGTCTGTTGCATACTGTTAGGTCATGATGTTAGTGCCTTTTTTCTGCCATGAACTGCTTATCCCTTGCCTTTGTTTTGTAGAAGTGACTGAAGAATTTCCTGAGTTATTCAGGTTTCTAGTCTGGTCATTTTTGGATGATCTTGTTAAAGCTGTCCATTTTTTTTTATTCCTATAATTACTTCTCCTAGCTGTTTTCATGACACGAGATTTGCAATTTTGGTATTTAGATGATAGTTCCATGCATACCAATTTGAGCTATGAAAAAGTTGTTGTCACTTTGATCTGCTGGTCTACATCTCTCTCACATTAACAGTTTCATGCAGAAGATTCAAATGGCATAATAATGTATGGATTCACATGCGCAATCATGTCCATTTTAGAGATGTTATTTCAGTCTGAACCAATTTAGATGTACCATTTGCTCCTTCTCTTTCTCATTGCTTAAATGACGTCCCGATCCTTTCTCGTTTCCTGCAGTGGGCTAATTTATTGGACTTCACATTCTGAATGAGCTGTGTTGACAAGTACATTTAGCAGTTTGGAGCTTGAAATCATGACAGAGTGAGGTGGCAATGCATGTACCATTACTTATTTAATCCATGGGACAGAACATTCTTCTACGTTGTGTAAATGTTTATCCTGTGCTAACAATATTGAGCATAAAAATTGAAATCTCATAAACTCTGGTGTTTCTTCAATGACCTTGTGCAGAAGCCAGATGCAATTGTTTTCAGGTGGTTCACACAGTTAGTCTCAGATTTGTCGCAGAATGCTCAAAATACCATGTCCTCTCTCAATTTGCCATGGATCTCATGCTGTTCTTCTTGTCTTGTTCTCCCCTTTTGTAACCCGTCATTTTTCTTTTCAGCGTGGCCTTTTCCATAAAAAAAACTAAACCGGGTGGTCCCCCCCCCCCCCCCCCCCAACAATTCCATTCTGAAGAATCATTAATTTTGACTTTTTAAAATAAAATTGAGATTGAAAGAAAAGAGGTCATAATGAAAAATGCATCATGTTAACATGAGTGATGTGTTAGGACTTTAGAATTAAATATATTTTAGTTCTTAAATTTTACAAATCATGGACATATAATTTTGGCATTTTAATATTTTTCAAATTTATTTTGATACAAAAATTATTTTTTGTTATTTTTTAAATTTTAGATGAGACGAGAGAAATATTATCAAATTTTGTAAAAAATAAATATATGGTTTGCATTGATTTTGACCACAAAAACCAATGAAATTTGTGTTAGATTGTTTCATTATATGAGAGAAGTTTATATTAGATGTTTTTTTACCTTTAGAATCATAAAAAAGAATACATGAGTTATGGTTGAATTTTTTATTTCGAGTTGATCTTTTTTTTTTGGGTTTTGACATAATTTATAAGTTTATCATGCTTTCTAAGTGTTTTAAGGGTATTTTGGGATCAAAATGGGTTGAAAACAGGTTTTTAGCTCATGAAATCTCGAAGCTTGATTTTATTGCCATCACATTGGTTAAAATCTGGGCAAGAATAGACAACGTGTTGTCAAATATATTTTTATTTAAAAAAAACAAAGGACATGCTATCCATCCCAACTATAATGAAAAAAAAATAAAAAATTAGGGCCTAGGCGCAAGGGCCTAGCTGGCAAGGCCTTCCCCTTTTTTCCAATTAATTATTTTTTTATACAAAAAATTATTTAGATGAATATTCATTCTCTTTTTTATTTTATTTAGAAAGTCTATTTTGAACAATGATGATTTTAATTTTTGAATAATTTTTTTTATTCATCTGTAATTTTTTTTTTATGTTTTGTGTAGATAAACTATATTGTTAAAAATAAAGAATTTTTCTTTTCAGATAATGTTTCTATATACATGTAATCATGCATTGAATTTTTTTTTACTCAATAAATTCAATGTGTTTTATATTAATTGGTTGAGTAAAAAATAATAAACAAAGTGTAGCAAATTGCTTATAATATAAACAACGTTGCTTTTTTATTGTATAATCTCATACTATTCACCCTCTCACAATTAATCGTGAATTATAATATTGTGTTTTTAATAAATTTCTATTTTGATACTCAAACTTTTTCTTTAAACAATCAAACTTTTTCAAGCATTCAATTTCATGTTTTTTTTTCTTCTAGAAAAGGTTGAATTGAAAGATAAATGACTCAAGTGAAAAACTCAGAGTAACATATAATTTATTTAAAAATTACATTTTATACTTAAAGTTAAAAAAATATAGGAGAAAACATTGTTTCTTCACATCTAGCTTGATTTAGAGATTACGAGGAAATGTTTTGCTGAGTATTATTAATTTTAATTTTCTGCTGGAAACATGCAGGCAATAACTGAAACGTCCATAAGAATTGTGGTATGGTGCGCAGGACACTAAAAATGCTATTTACTAGAAAATCTTATATAATTTAACAAGGCAGCATGCCTGCAGAAATAATCTCAACCATTCATTTAATTAATTGATATTACAAATTTAGGCATGCAATTATGGTGGTGATTAGCGATTGCTTAAAATCTGGCCTGATTTTAAAGATTCGTTTTAATTTAGTTTGGGATTTAATTAAGAGAGCAATGGAGATTGCCTGCGCTTTGACTGAGAGCAAGCAATTTTGGTCATGAACAACTCCAGGCCAGAAAGATTTTCTTGAATCTGAAGAAATCAATGGCTAGCCGACCACATTATAAATCTCGCCATAAGTATAAGCACACGATGAAGGAAACAAAAAGTCTCAAAACTAAGCAGCAACAGGAAAATAGCAGACAAGCAAAGAGGAGATCTCTGCTCAGACGGCGCAAGGAAATAAGAATATTCACCACAACAGAAATATTAACCTGTTTATGTTCTTCAGTTCCCTGTTTGACGTCTAGACAGAATATTTGCTCTAAAAATCCTGGTCGTGTCAGTATAGACACACACACACACGAAATTCCTAGCTCTGTCTCTCTCAGTTTTTAGTGTAAGACAAAGTTAGGTCTCCATGGATCAGTCTCTACCGTGTAAAGAAATCTTTCTAGTGGCAACAACATTGCTGGTGCTTTTGCAGATTCCGTTTATCAGTGAGCTTCATCTTAATTTCGTGTTTTCTTTTATTTGTTCTTGAATAGCACGTTCTGAAAGACCAAGGAATCACATTTCATGAGCAAATGAGACCAGACCAGACCGAGAACCATGTCCATAATAGAAGAGGTGGCCCTGAAATTTAGAAATAGAACAGGATAAAACATGCTTCTTTTCCTTAATTTCTCATGCATGCACCAAGAACACTACCTCAAGGTTTCATCTTAGCGATTTCTCTATATTTGATCCCTGGAATTCAAAATGCTAATTTTTTATGATCATTACTTGTATCAAAGTCTCAACTGTTATTCCGGGAAGCTCACTTTCAATCTCTTACCCTCCTTCAGCCGGGACTTTCACTAATGAAGCGGCTGCTGCTATAAGTGGCATCGCATCGATTTTGCTGAACCACGGAGCATCCCTCATGCTCAACGTGTACCCTTATTTTGCCTATGCCGCGGACACAGACAGTATCTCGTTGGACTACGCCTTACTCCGGCCGGGGGCTCCATCGGCCGGCGATCAAAACCTTGTGTATGACAATATCTTTGATGGCATGGTTGATGCATTTTATGCAGCTTTGGAGAAGATTAACCAGCCTGGTCTTACAGTTGTTGTAACTGAGAGTGGCTGGCCTACTGCTGGGAACGAGCCGATCACAAGTCCAGAAAATGCACAGACATATAACAGAAACTTATTGAATCATGTGGAAGGAGGAAGAGGCACTCCACGGCGTCCAGGCCAACCTCTTGACGTCTACTTTTTTGCAATGTTCAATGAGGATCTGAAGCAGGCTGGGATTGAGCAGCACTGGGGTTTCTTCTATCCAAACATGCAGCCTGTTTATTCATTTTGGCAATGCCCGTGAACGACACCACTGCTTAAGTTTTATAGTAACATTACGTTCTCGGTTTATTTTGTTCTCCAAAATATTTTTTATGATTAATTATGTACCATGGAAAGTTTATTGACTGATAGAAACTAACTAAAAGTAAAAGCCACCAGATGGGTTAGGTCCAACCTAAGACAATATCCATGCCGGTTTATGAACCACTTGTCTATTATTTGATTATATATTTTATTATAAATTGCATGTATATTAATTTATATAATAAAATCAAAATATATAAACGTATAAATCATCAAAAGAGTTATGGAAATTAATTATAACAAAAACTAAAGAGGAAATCATTGTTTACACTTTTTTTATTGAATATTTTTATTATTATTTTAGCCGTGCTTGTTGAAATTTAAAATACAAATATATCATGATACTGAGAGTAACTTTTAATAAAAGAATATTTCAAAAGGTTTTTATATATAAAAAGGGGTCAAATCATTTTTTTTAATGGTATGTTTTTTCCCGGTTAAAGATAAGAAAATGTATCTCTAATTCAAATTCTGTCTCAATAACAAGCTCTGTTTCTTTGATGATTTCGTACTAGAATTTTTATATTTTAAGCATCTCATCGAAATCATTAAAGCAACATCTCATCGAAATCATTAAAGCAAGTTTTAATAAATAAAAAAATAAAAAACAATATTTTCAGCAGAAAAGACCCTTTAATCGGTCAAAAACTAAAAGTCATCTAGATTAAAATAAATCCTGAGCACTGATCTACTATCTCTGACATGATAAAGAGTTGAAAACACCTGAATAAATCTACTCTTGTCAAATAAAACCTATAAATACCAATACCAAGGTATTTTGTTGTCTGGCAACCATCAACCAATATCAAGGTATTTTGTTGTCAGACAAGTAGACAACCGTCAACTTTCTTTCTACTCCAACATAATGCATGAACCCATAGCAAGTTAATTAAAATAAATTACACATGTAACTATAAAACTGCAAAAATAATAATTAAGAAAGGCTTTTAAGAATAAATAAATAAATAAATAAATAAAATTATCTCTTCTGCTAGAGTGTCTTCAGCTACCTTTTTTTACTCCATTTTATTAAATAAACACGAGAATGGAGTATTAAATAACGTGTTGAATTTGCTTTTTTTGTTATTATTATAATTTTAGGATTTCAAATAGACTATTTTAACATTACATTTCAGAAACTATTTTGAAAAAAAATTGGTTTTTTTACATTATTTTTATATATTAATATCAAAAATAATTTAAAAAAATACATTTTATTTTAATATATTTCTAAGCAAAAAAATATCTTAAAAACACCCTCGGTCAAACTTACCAGACAATATAACCAATTGACTATATTTTTTTTGTGCACAAGTATCTAGAAACGATAGGACAACACACTTAGGATGGAAATTAAGCCCCATGCTAAATTTCTTCTTATTCATGTGGAACCTGTGGCTAGAATATTGACATGATTTGCTCGAAATGAGATGACAACACAAAAAAAACTTGGTATAAAACATCAACTAAACTGAAAATGATACCTTTAGGTTTTTTCTCTTTCCGTAAAATTGGCAAAAACACCATCGTAAGCTTTTCTTTGTAGAATCAAACCCTTCAGCGAAGAAAAGGTAAAAAAGACAGGAATACCCTCAAACGATGTAGCAATTTCTCCCCGACAAAACACCCTCTAACCTTCCCCTTCTCCCAAACCAGACTGCCTTAACACCTTAAAAAATTACCCTATGATGGGAACGCGGATGGGGGCATCTGTAACTTATTGCACTATTTTGCAAAATGCAGAGTTCCAACCAAAAATTCACCCCCTTCTTCCTTTCGCAACTTACCAGCCTTCTTAAAAAAAAAAAAAAAAAATTGGAAACTAGCCACCTGCATCAAAAATCGGAATCTCTTGGGTCTGCTATTTCAGAGATCAGCATTATGCATCTGATCCAGAGTCAGATGAGCTGGGTGCAAAGGGAGCTTCGCCCAAAGTCGCTGCGTGACACTCATTCAGCTTTTGCAGCATACCTCGACACACTTTCAAGGATGGCTTCTTTGCAATATACTGCCAAGTGAAATCACGAAAATCAGTACAACGGCATTTTACAAGTTTGTAACAGTATATTACTGTTCCAAGATTCAGCTGGTGAAACAGATGACAATAACTTAGTTGAATGAAACACTGGGGAGACAGCTTGAAGCAGGCTGAAACCAAATTTTAGCACAAATGTTTGCCCCAAAAAGGAAATCAAGAGATTTTTAAACTTCTTAGAACCCAAGTGAAATGAGCCACACCTGGGTGGAGTGACTTCCCAATGAATGAACAAGAAAAAAGCTAATGGTATTTACCTCTTGCAAGAAGGCATTGATCTCTTCCTCTGTGAGTCCTTCATCCTCACCTGAATTTTCCTCCCACCCAAGAGAGCGAAGGAAAGAAACCTCTTCCTCAGAAAATCTTTGAACCTCTTCTAAGGTCCCACCATTGCTAGTCAGTTCA
Organism: Salix caprea; assembly: GCA_964035475.1. Lineage (NCBI taxonomy): Eukaryota > Viridiplantae > Streptophyta > Magnoliopsida > Malpighiales > Salicaceae > Salix > Salix caprea. The sequence continues at coordinate 12,708,231 of OZ037755.1, read as the reverse complement.
GCACCATTCTGAACAGCTTGAGGACTTGCAGGAGCACTAACAACTTCCTTATTTACTTCACAAGATTTCTCACTGGTCGGAGACGAAACAACAGATGCTGAATCTGCAACTGAAGAAGTGTTCATAGCAGTTTTCTTCTTCAGGTCATTGAAGAAATTATTCCTGCTCTGGGTTCTCTTTTCCCCACCAAATCCTGAATTTAAATTCAAGCTAGTGAGCTTGCGCTCCCCTGAAGAAAGCTTTGGGTTGTTTGGACTCCTCAGAGGCGGAGGTGGAACTGAAGGAGCAGCAAGTTGACTATTTGCAGTTCTGCTGGGAGTATTTGGACTAGCAACATCCTTTGGAGAAGGAGAGACACCATTTTCCCATCCCGGTTTGAGAACAAATAGCTTCCCAGATGTCTTTGTTGCATCAGATTTGACATGTACCCCTACAGAAGGTTGATTAGCAGGGTGCAATGAAGGCTGCTGTTGTGAGCTCTTGGCAGCCATATTCATCTCACCAGGTCTGATTCCTGTTTTAGGCTTCGATTTATCAGATGAACTGAGCGCCTGAAAAAAGAAAATTAACTAGAGGTTACATGATTTTTTGGTTAAAAAAAAGTGAGGAAGAATTTAGGGCTGCAGTGATCCTACATGTCAAAGAGCCAGTGTATGCATGTGTCATGCACAATATTATTGATATCTGGGACAGCTAGCTAATACCATGCAAATTCATACATTGACATTCTTGACACAGTAAGAGATAACTCAGTCATGACCTGAATCACAAAACACAAAACACACAAGGAGCCCGTAACATTCAAGAGTCAAAATAACCAAACAAGAGAAAGAGGCTAACTGTACTAAACAAGAAACTATTGTCTCTAGAAAATGGTTCAACACGGACAAAATGTACACACTTTCACAAGATCTATTTGTGAATAAAAACTTATGTTATCCTCAAAACATCATTTTGCAGTCCATGCATCAATATATATAAACCCCTTCTGATATTTGAAATTTAAAATAACCTAAGCATCAATGCAGAAAGACAAGAGAATTGAAATTTTGCAAAAGACACAAAAGTGAGAATGTTCTTCAAGCTTTACCAGTCAAAAACACACACAAAAGGAAATAAAGTTGAATTAGAAAAGAAGGAAATTGATTGAGCCTATCTCATACTTGATCCTTTAACAGTGCAGATCAAGACGAGCTAACCATAAGAAATGCAAGCTCATGAAACTTTTCCCGGTTGTTGTTCACCTTACCGATTAAAATAAAAAAATCAGGTGTACACTACAAGTAAGATTCCCACACTATTCTAAGCAAATCATACCACCCACATAACTGAGACACAGAGGTGCACTAGAGGCCTAAACTTTCAACATTCTCCACTACAAAGGAAACAACATAATTTGAAATACCCCATGACGGTATGATCATAAAACAGAAAACACAAGTATTAAGATCCATAACAGAACATCAAGCTAGCAAACTTCATTTACTCATGAAATCCTGCAGGACCTTTGAACATGGATGTATGTGGAGCAGAATGGAGCATGCATGCATGCACTCATTGCCTGTATATATGAGATAGATTTTCAATGGAGAAGAGAGCAACACAGAATAGTTTCAGAATCAAAAGGATAATCTGGTAATCAATGACACATTCCATTAATAACATTATCATCATTCCCTGATCAGAATCAGGAACTGTAGCCATAAATCAACTAATCCAACTAATATGCTGTCAAAAGCTATAGTATCAGTGGGTTTGATAAAAAATAGGTTCATGAGTGGGTGAAATTCTCAAATTAATTACAGAGCAAAATTGGACTAAGTTCCTGGCAAAAGGACAAACATCGAAAGCTCCAGAAGAAGAATGAAGCCTTTATCATACAATTGCTGATCAGCTTATACTATTCAATGCTGATCAGCTTATACTATTCAATGCAAATCAGCTTGCAACATACAAGACGTTAGCAACAGGATACATCAGCAGATAAAAGGTAAAGCATATGCTTTGATGATTTATTGGTGGCCAGCACATCAAAACTACTGAATGGTACAGCTATAAAACAAGCTCACATAAATTCAGATGTGGCTCTCTTACCAAATTCTTAGGCATAGAGGGAGTCACAGGAATTAACTGTCTTGATTGCTTAATAGCCAATTCCTCAAGCCTTTGTGTCTGGACAGACAACTGCAAGATTGAAATAAATACCTCATTACACAAACTATGGTCTATATTTATGAGTGATATAATAGAAGGCAAGGCTTAAGAACCTTTCTCAATTACCTGTGGCGTAGTGCGAGTTCTTAATGGAGCCTGAGTCAATGCTTCAGCCATATTGAGACCAGGCATTCCACTTAAAGTCCCAGATGAAGAAGTAGCAACAGTCTGTGTAGCAGATGAAGAGCCTGTACTGCTGTTTCCAATAATAGTGGGCACCTCTACCAGAGCAGACGTCCAACCCTCTCCACTGATCAAAGCAGAACTACCAACAGGCAAATTCTGAACACTTGAGCTTAAACCAGGAGACGAAACTCTTGCTATATCAGGCACTCCTTCCCTGTCCTCATTTCCAAGTGAGGGAAAATCCTTTTCAAATACTGCCTTCTGACTACTACCTCCAAAACTACCCCCAGAAACCAAACCATTGCCATTGGCATGATTGCTGCTACTCCCGTTTTTTAATTCAGATGCAGCTCTGCGCAGCATCACCTCACCGTGTTTCCTTGTTACCATTGAATGGGAATGGCGCAGGGTGTCCTTGTCAGTCCTACTGGTTAATATGCCTCCCAAGGGATCAGAAGAGTCCCTGTCCCAATGGTCCCCAAAACTTGATCTCTCTTTGTCCCTTTCTCGGTCCTTATCCCGGTGACTTCTACTAAAACTACTGTAAGGATGCTTTGCAGACCCATTGATAGAACTTCTCCGTGAATTAGATGAAGATGTCCGATCCAGAAAAGCAGAGCGAGAGGAATCAAAATCATTTATGCTCTTAAAACTCCTATTTCTGGTGTGATTTCCCAATGAAGAGACATCTATCCAACAAATCAACCAATGAACACCCGTAACAAAATCTAATAATTAATGCAAGCCACTTAACATGACCGAACACAAAAGGAACAGAAACAAAACCACATGCAATCTATAAAAACACAGTTTAAAAAGTTGGAAAATAGCAAAGTACCTGACTGAGAAGAAGACGATGCAAAGTGGTGGGCTGAACTGCCAGCCCCAGAAACACTGCCTTGACTTCTTAACCATTCTGGGACTAACGAGGGTTCACTTCTTTCCATAAGTAAGAGCACTTAACATCATCAGATCCTTCAAGGATAAAAAAAACACTTCTCACTCAATCTTCTCCCCCCCCCTCCTAAGAGAGCTATTTATCCAACACAAAACCACTATACCGTGTAGCCCATAACCCTACTTTTCTCTCCTGATATACACGCCAATACCCTTCCAATGACTAAACAATCACCAAATAACCAGCTCTCGAATTATCTATCCTGTACAGCTTTTTTCCACCACAAATTAACCAAAAGCAAAAGGATTTTGAAATGACACCAAGTTTTCCCTCTCTTTTCTACACTTCCATCTGTAATTAAAAGATGGGTTTGCAGATATATATCTCTAATATCACCACAAACTCAACAGGCCCTCATATTTAACAAGAATCCCAATTCAACAAAAAGTCCAAGGCAACATCCATAGTAAACCCACAATTCTAAACCAAGAGGTCACTCCCATAAACCAGTTGAAATTCAACGGCAACCCCGGCAAACTAAAGAAGGCAAAAGAAAAATTGAAAACCCTAGTTCATGCACTTGAATATCTCTAAAAGCGTAGCTGCAGTGCCCCTAGGGTTTGTAACATGAACAAATTGAACAAGAATTGTAGAGAGCGGAATAACACACAAGGTCAGAAGATAATAGAGAGAAACACTAACCCTAGCAAAAGGAAAAGTCTCTATCTCTACAGCCTAAAACGTAACCGTTTCATTAACCGCTCCGCGAAAATTAATTTGCGTTTATCTTGTATTTTTATCTCCCAGAAATCTTTGAGAGAGAGAGAGAGAGAGAGTCTCAGTGTTATAGAGAGAAAAAACAGAGACAGAAGATAATTCTTTCTGTTATTGTTATTGAGAAGAAGGAGATTTCAGTGTTAATGCGAGGGGGATGGAGGGCTTTCTTCTATTTCTGTTGTTGCTGGGAGAGAAAACTAGGGTTTTGTTTTGGAGAGGGGAATGGAGAGAGGCGTGATTTCTGTTAGTTTCGGATACTGAGAGAACGAAACGTATGAAGAACAGCTTCTTCTCCTCTCTTCTTTCTTAATTTTTTTTTTTATTGTTGTTGCTGTTGTTGTAATTTCAATTAATAAAATTAAATCAAATTTTTATTTGTTTCCTTATGGGCCTCGTCCGAATATCTCAATGTATGGTAAATTTACTTGGACTTTCTGGGATTGGACCAATTAAGGTCTGTTGTTATTTGTGAAGATTTATCTTTTATTATTATTATTATTAATACGAGTTTACAGGTCAATTTGTGGCCAACTCAACTAAAAATATAGAAAATTTATCTTTGTTTTTATAGTTGAAAAGGATAGGGGAGATTATTATTTACTTTGATTTTTTCTTCTCTGAGCAGAATAAATTGTTGTTTCATTTCTCATAATATAATTCTTGACTGGTATGGCGTTGGGTCCATTATGTGTTTGGCTTAAATATAAGATAATTTGATTAATTAATATTGTGTGATTCTGTTTTTCCGGTGTTAAAATGGAAGATCATACAGCGACTACTTTCCTGAAGATATAATGATGTTTGGTGACTAGAAAGTTTTATCTGCTTATTGCATGTTTATGATTTGATGTTTTCGATTGGCAGAATAGAATTCATCTACGGATAATCGAAGAGGGCGTCTCTCAAATAAAAGTTAAGACTATAGTGGTGTTTATTATTAATTAATTAATTATCATCATCATCATAAAAAAAAATCCCGGTGTGTGGATTGTAAAAGTGTCTAATTATGGCCCTGGAGTTGTCTGGGTGGATGAGTGGTTTGAGAAGAGGGTTCTGTGTTTTGACAAAAAAAAAAAAATTGCCAATTCTCTTGGGTGTGGCTTAATAGCGCCACCTTGTTTTGTTCCAAGGAGCCCTATCAAACTTTAAAGGGAATTTGAGAGGAGATGTGAGGGGGAGGGATCAACGATTTTTGTTTCTTTCGGTGCCCGTTTGGTAAGCATAGAAAAAATACTTTTAAATTAATTATTTTTAGATTGTTTTGATATAATAATATCAAAATAAAACAATATATATTAATATATTTTTAAATAAAAATACTTTAAAAAGATAAATATGCCTATTTTTTTGGATATGAGAAATTTCATCCCTGTAAATCATATTTTGTGGGTTCAAATGAATGAGTAAATTCCAACTGTCTCGAACTCTTATAAAAACTATAGATCCTGATTTAAACTCAAAATCAATTATACAGATTATAAAACTTCTGTTGTCACGATCTTTGAGACAACCATAACTATACTCCAAACATGTAAAACTAAAAGCAAAAAAAAAAAAGAAATGGTTGAGAGTAGCCAACAATCTTGTCAATGGAGGGTTTTTTTCCTGCTTAGGTTATGGTTTATTGGCTACCGTTATTATTAATATTGACTGCATTTTCTTTGTTTAATGTCAAGTTGGGTGTAGATTGAAGAGAAAAGGCACGTTGCCCTGTCAAAGATTTTAATTCTTATTTTTTCCTTAGTTTGGTTCGGTCTTCATGCCTATTTGAATTCATATCCAATCCCATGCTCGTTCGGGTCGTTCTCGTGTCATTTCTCCCTCGTTAGGTTTCAAGAAGCTAAAAGTATCCACCGCCTTTACTTAAACCTACAATGGGGGTGGTCGTAAAGCATTTTAAAAATGCCTTTTAAAAATAATTTATTTTTATTTTTATTTTAAATGAAAATAGTTACACAAACTTTTTTTAAATATATATATATATATCAACAACTATATTATTAGATACTCTCGATTTCTCCCACCTATTTTAAAATGTTGTACACTTGATTGATTTGACTGGTCTTATCTGAGTCATTTTTTATTAGTCTTATTTGATTTTGGGTTTTGCATTTTTATATGTTTTTTTTGGTCGTGGTGATTCTTAGCTATATATTTGTGAGCTCAATTTGTTTTTTAATCGTTTTTTAAACAGTATAACATGAATTATTATTTTTTCTTTATAGATCAACTAACATGCAGTTTTTATGGTTTTTTTTATAACCGGGGTGTCCGATCCAGTTTACGCGTACCACAACTAATCTCCGGATTCACTGAACATTCTACAAACCCAATGAGCATGTAAAACACCACGGTGATGACAGGCATGCATAGTGGAACTTGAACCCTAATACAGAGAAAAAAAACAAGTCTCTTCAATCACAGGCGACCTGTTCTCTTCAGCAATCGATAGATGCTGCTGTTCATCAATTAAAATTCTGAACGTTGTCGTCTCATTGGCATTTTTTTTTTTGTTGCCTTCTATCATTTTTCCTTTGCAATTTCCATTTGATTCTTCACTTGATTTCTTGTTTTTTCTATCGTTTTTTTTAATCTAGTCTTTATGTTTGTTAATTTACATCAGTTTTGGGATTGTTTAATGAACTTCATGTTCCTCCTCCTTGAACCACGAATTGAAATCACATCGTTTTTTATTTTCATTCTATTTTCAGATTTGATTGATCTTTCTCTTCTATATATTGGAGTCTTTTTTCAGGCAGGTTTGCTCGTGTCTTCTTTCATGTCTGTTGCCATTCATACTTCTTCGGGCTGGTTCTGCCATCTCCCTTTCCTTAATTTGTTTTTTATTTTATTTTATTTTTTATTTCATGTTTCTTAATTTTGTCTTACATTTCATCTTCTCTTTTTTCTAGTCCTCTAAAGTTGAATCTCTTCATTGTTACGGTTAGAGAATAATATAAATAATATCATGGAGTTTCATCTGATAGTTTAGGCTTTTTAGATGGGATGATTCCTTGAAATAACGTCGGAGTTTTGTTAGCGGTTACGAGTTTAAATTTCACTATCCTCATCCTATTTAATAAAAATCAAGCACAAGGTGATGTGGATTTGTGTGCAAGGTTCAAACCCAAAAAACTTTTCACTTGAGAGCGTGTGTTAGAGAATAATATACATCATATACTGGAACCTCACCTATTAACTTAATTTTTTAAGTGAGATGGTTCTTTGACAGTTACCTCTCTTGTTTTAAAGAGGATTTTGATATTTGAAAAGAGCATGAGAAATGACAAGCTTTTCCTATACAAGTTTAAACATTTCATCCATTTCTCTGCTTGTTTTAGCATTATCTTGGAAATAGTTGATGTTTTTTCCGTAGTTGTTGATTGTTGGATAATAATATAGTTTGTATTTTATAACCTCACCAAATAACTTAAGTTATAGGTAAAGTAGTTATTTAATATAGTACAATAATCTTCACGAACAAACGAACATGAGTGTTTATCTCATCATTCTATTTGATAAAAATTAAGTATAATATTTTGTCTAATAGTTTAAATTTTTAGATCAGATATGGTTAGCCGATAGAAGTTGGAGATTTTTTACAAAAAACATTACGAGTTCATATCTAAACATTCTTTTTGTATATGATAAAATTATATACATTATCTTATCTAATAGTTTTTGAGTGAGATACTAACCTTGTTAGATAATAATATAAACCATATTCCGGGGTCTTACCTGATAATTTAAGTTTTCAGGTGAAATAATTTCTTGACATAATATTAAGGTCCTGTTGACTTAGTGGTCACGAGTTCGAATCTCACCACTCTCATTCTATTTGATAAAAATCAAATACAAAATAATATAGATATATACAAATTTTAAACTCAAAAAATTTCCATTTAAAAATATATATTAAAAAATAATATAAATTATATTCTAGATTATTATACGACAACTAAGGCTTTTATTGCTAGAAGATTGTCATGGGTTCTTTGCTCTTGTTTTGTAGTTTTCTCTCATTCCTTGTTTTACACGCGACGGTTTTTTACCGTTTACTTTCCCTGAACAAGTTAGTTTTCACATTCGCAGCCAACACAAGCTGTTTTTCCTTCTTTTTTCTACCCTTGGTCCAGCCAGGCTAATGACTGCCCTCATTTCATCGTTATTTCGGCGCTAGACTCGTCAATTGCTGGCCTGTATTCTATAACCTTTCTGTTTCTGTCCTCTTATGATAAGTTTCCAAAACATTTTAACACTCTTTCTTCCAATCCTTTTACTGGCTCTTATTCTTAAGATTTATTCTCTGTCCTATGCATTTCACTTTCTTCCATGATTTTATTCGGAGGTTTGACTTACTCGCGTATAACTGGTTAGCAACTATGTAAATTTTAATAGATATTTTCTTAATAATTAAATAACTCAAATTTAAAATTTTAATAAAATAAATTTTTTAATTCCAAATTCTTACCGTGCTACAGCTACCTACTAGACGGTTGCTCTCCTTCCTTTTTGACATCCCCGTTAAATGCTGCTTCGTTTTATGCATTTCATCTTCTTTTTTCTATGCACCTCTTGATGAAATAGAATAAACATTATTGATGTTACTAAAAAAACTTTATGCTGTATTATCCTTTAGTTTTCATTGTAATGCTTTACTAGCTTGCATTTTCATTTTGATGCAGAGCTAGTAAAGCATTAAATTAATTTGAAAATTTGAAAAAAAAACATTTAAAAAAAAACATTTTTGATTTTTATTTATTTAAATTATTATTTTTATTTAAAATTATTTTGATGAGCTGATATCAAAAATAATTTTCAAAAATAATAATATTATTTTAATATATTTTTAAACAAAAAATACATTAAAAACAATTTCAATCATATTTTTAAACCTGCAATTAATCTCCTACGAAAATAGAATTGATTTACAAGTGAGATAAAACATCCGCGATGAAAAGCATGCACCTTGTCTAAAATAAATTGAAAGCACTGGCTTATATAAAATGGCATACCTAGAATTTAGAAACCTCTTTATAAAATTATATTGTCTTGAAAAAATGAGCTTAACAAATTGGTTCTGAAATGAGTCAAATGACAGCTGCCTTAGATTCCACACGGTTTTTATGACTAGATCGCCCAAGGCCACGTAACCACTTCCGTCAAGCTTAACAAATCATCACCTTTCTAAAAATAAAAATAAAAAACTATCTCATCCACCCACCCAACAATAAAAAAATATTCAAAATAATATAATTTGACCACACGCGCCATTGTCCATCGTATCTTCGAGATCACGATTTACACCTGCCTGTCAATTATTTTAGAATCAAATGATCAAAATCAATAATATTTATTTATTATTTTCATACGATACTTCTATCTATTATATTTATACAAAACTCCAGATCAAACCACTTTTTCATCGCCCCAAAATCATGTTCATACAACCAAACAAGCAGCGTATAAATCATGGAAATAATAATATAACATGGATTATTCAGCTAATTTTAAAAGGTCAGGAGGTCATGCTTTGATAGCTTGAGAAATGGACCTTCAATGAGGACCAAAGGAAACATAAGGACGCTGGAAGAGGAAGGTGTTGCTTCTGTCGATTAGCACCTCTACTACACCCGGCTTGTAGTGGGTTCTGTTGCTCATGGATGAAGCTCACGATTGTTGCTGTGGTCAGCTGGTCGTCGTTCATTGCCGCATGCTTCACGATGTTACTGTTGTCAATGGTGAGGAGTAGAGTCTGGCATGGTCAACGTGGAGAAGCTGGGCTTGTTTTTTAAAATCATTCCCTTTTTTTCTTTGTTTTTTGAGTTTCAAAGAAAATTTTATTGTTCCCTGATATGTGAAATGATAAAGAATTACAAAATAATAAAAAATAGCCAAATAATATATAAATATATATGTGTATATATATATATATTTACGTTTTTTCAAAAAGTATAATAAAAATAGAAGGTTAAAAACGAGTCATGATAAACATCTACTTTAAAAAATTCATAATAATTTTCTTCTTGAGACTTGCTAGAGGCACGAAACACTAACCTTTTTGTCAAAAAATTTGGTGAAGGGACCTTAGGTGTGGGTAGATCGAGAATACCTTTGCAGAGAGAAAGATGTCCTCTCAGGTCTAGTTGTCGAGGTTAATAGTTAACTGAATGTTTGAAAGTGTGATGAGTTTATTTTGAAAACATTTTTTTAATTTAAAAAAATATTAAAATAATATATTTTTTATTTTTTTAAAATATTTTTGAATATCAACTTATAAAAATGATTTTAAAAACATTTAAAATTTTTAAATTAAAATTAAAATTCAATTTTTTTCAAACATATTTTTGAACAAAGAAAAATTCAATCTTCGCCATTAGTGTGAATAATCGGTCATCCCTATCAAATTAACTGTCTAAACTCAATTTAATCTGGGTTTCTTCTTGGTGCTGAAGAATTTGTTTAGTGGCTGAAGTTTTTTAGTATAAAATCTTTTAGTTACTAATGGGAATACTATTGTAAATAATTTATTAATTTTATTAATTTTTTATACGAGTTATTAAAAATAGAACATATTATTAATTTATAAACTATAAAATGTAAAATAAAATTCCAAAAAAAAGAAGAAAAAAAACTAAACATTGGTCGAAGTAAATTTTCATCTTAATATTAATATTCCATGTTGTTTCTTCAATGACGTTAAAGCTCACGTACAATCGTACATTGCTGCTTGGACCGGGGCGGCTCACAGCAGACAAATTAACCATTATGTACGGAGGGGTGCAGGTTTAGGAATCTACTCCCACCCGCACGGGAACAAAATAAACCTTCCAAAACACTCTCTCTGTCCGCCACGTGGCACCGCGTTTTCCCTCTGAATCCAGACGGCGTTTACCGTCTCCCTCTTCAATGGCTTCTTCAATTTTTCTCACTTCAACTATTACGACTCCTCCTCCTTCCTTGACAGCCGTAAAAGATAGCCAAACTCGCAACCCCTCTTATCTCCAGAAAATTTCCCGGAAAAGTGAAAGAAAATAAAGACATTTTCACATAAGCTACATAAAAGAGAACAAGAAAAGGCTTGATGCGATTTTTTTCTTTTTATTCTTCTTGTAATTTTAGATGGCTTTAGCTCACAATGCATCACTTACCTCGATTTCTCTCTCGTGACAAGAAAACTAGCTCGATGGACCCAAAAAGTCGAAGGAGGCCCAGGCTGGAGAGACGTAATGCGTTGAAGCACGTTGAGTACGATGCTACTTCGTCGTCTTCATCTCTAGACGATCCGTCGCCGTCTTTACTTACTCGATCACTTGATTTACCGGATCGGACTAGTTTTCGAATCGAAGGAACCGAAGGTGAGTTCGACCGCATTTTTCGTAGCTTGGGCCTCTCTGGTCCCGAGGATTTCGCGATTCCGGAGGCGGCTTGGGAAGCTATGAAGGTCCGCTCCTCTTCTGATATTTTGCCCCGGTCCAGATTGTTCGAGTCAGATAGTCCGAAAGCAGCTGAAGAAGTTAAAGTTATGGTTGAAGGGACCAATCGGCAAGAGGAGAGCGATGTGCGTGCTAGGGTTTTAAATAGTGTTAGAGTTAGGGATTCTTCTACTGAGTCGACCCAAAACGAGCCAGCTGAGTTGAACAAGTTTCGTGATGTTGATAATCGTTGTGTATCAGTTGGAATTAAAGGGCTTAGGCCGCCGCTACTGAAGCCGCCACCGTCGATGACATTACCTGTGATTGATAAAGCGTGTTCAACTTGGGATTTATTGAGGGATTTCGCACCTGAAAATGATAGAGTGGTTAATAATAACATAGAATTCAGTCATGATGATGAAGAAGAAGGACAAAGAAGAGAGCAAGTGATTAGTGCAGATGTTGACAACGAGAGAGAAGAAGGGAATTTGCCGAGGATAGATGAAACTGCGGTTTTATCAGAGTCGAATTCATTTTCCACGTCTAATGATGATGATTCATCAAGTAGTACAACAGAACCCATGTCGAATATTTCCCCCAATGGGAGATTTAGAAGGGTTTTTACCTATTGGGAAAAGGGTGAGCTACTCGGACGTGGCTCATTTGGGTCGGTTTACGAAGGAATCTCTGAGTAAGTCTTGAATCGTTTCTCTTATTATTTTTTCATGATGTCTTTGTTTAGTTATTTATGGTATTTAGAATCACCCGTTTCCACATCTCTCATTGAGTTATCAGAAAATTGTAGCTTATTTTTACGTTATTGGCATTTGAAGAGGAAAGCTGTTCTTGTTTTCCGTTGCGATTCATGATTTTAATGGCTGAATACCAAGTTTGTGGGTAGGAAGGGCGAACATGGTATGCTTTATCTTTGCATATCAAAATTAATGTTTTCACGTTAATTGTTTCTACTGGTTGTTTATCTCCTCCAGCGATGGACTCTTTTTTGCTGTTAAAGAGGTTTCACTGCTTGATCAGGGAACTCAGGGGAAACAAAGTATTTATCAACTTGAGCAGGTGAGATAAGCTTGATCCTATCTTATGGTGTTGCTATATTCTCTGCCCTTTGCTTACGAAAAATAAATTATCTTGAGGTCTATAATTAAATTTTTCTCTTACCAAATGCTCTGTTTTTTTTCCTTACCTGATCATGCACTTTCCCTGTTGTTTTCAGGAGATTGCTCTTTTAAGCCGGTTTGAACATGAAAACATTGTTCAATATTACGGCACAGATAAGGTATTCTTGCTTTTAGTTTAATCTGTTTCTATTTTGTACTAAGTGTATATTCTTTAGAAAAGTTTCTTCTTTCTTTGTCTCTTGTTATAACCTGGTTTTGAACCCCTTTTTTTTAAAGGGTTTATATTTGAAATTGAAAGATTAAGGACTAATTTTGATTAAGAGATTGATTTGTCAACTTGTGGAAAAATAAGAACTATAATGTGTTTTTGTATCTCTTTTTAATATTTAGATTTGATTAAAATTTAAAATCAAAATTTGTCAAATTTGAAAATAACTAAAATTATCATGATAATATTTTTCAAACTGGAGATTAGGAGAGAAGGTCGAAAACACATTATAATCCTTTTTCCCCACAAGTTGACAAATCAATATCTTGATCAAAATTAATCCTTAATCTTTTAATCTCAATTATAAACCCCTTCAAAAATAAAAATAAAAAGCAAATGGGTTCAAAACCAGGATATAACATCTCTCTCAAAAAATTGAAATGTAGTTAGCTCTAGATTCACTGAACAGCAAAAAAGGGCACATAATTACACACTGCCAACTCCAAGTGGTTAAAACTGAGCTGGTTTGAGAATAATAGATTATATATATATATATTCTGTGGCATGGCAAGTTTGCTAAATATCATGAATTTACATTCTTAGAGACACCCTGTATATATTTCATGACTGTTTTTCTCACTGCTTATCTCGACAATGGTATTCTTATTTCCTTTTCTTTAGAAATTTGATGATCGATGTTGTTCCTTGTATCTGTTTTCACAGGATGAATCAAAACTATATATCTTTCTCGAACTTGTTACTAAAGGCTCCCTTCAAAAACTCTATCAGAGATATAATCTTCGAGATTCCCAAGTTTCTTCATACACAAGACAGATTTTGCATGGCTTGAAGTATCTTCATGATCAGAAGGTGGTCCACAGGTGATATGAGTGTATTGTTATGCCTGGATTGTGAATTTAATTTTGATGTTCTGAGTCGTTGTCTCTCTCTCTCTTTTTGTATTACGTTCATGTCAATGTTCTTTCATGACAATTATGTTTTTGTTTTCTTATGAATAATGTGCAAACCCCAAGAATCATTTGGTTTACTTGCCCAAGGAGGTGCAGTTTACCTTGCGACCAAAAAGCTCTGTTGAACCAAATTCATTCTAACAACTCCAGTATAATATGCTGAATGTTGCTTTTCAAATCTAGTTATTTACTTTTTAGCACCTCAACCTCTTAGTGCTGAATCAACTTTCAAGAGCATTAATGTTGCTGGATTGTTTTCTCAATTGCAACACTTAGGGGTGGTTGGCTTCTTGCATGATGCTGCAGCTCCCTAAAACCCTAAAACAGTCCATTTTAGATAACTTTTTTCAGCTCCTTTCCCTCTTTAAACCTACACTCGAGGAAGATGTTTGAATTTAGGAGAAACAGGGAATGAAGTTAAATTTCTCATCAAAGACATATTGTGCTGGTGCAATATCACATCCAAGGTGTGAAGTTAATGTCAATGATAAATCTGCAGAATCCGGATCTTTACATGAAAGATCTATATGATCATGGGTGCTGGGAGTTTTTTTTCCAATTATCTCTTCTCATCTCTTGCTTTCGTGCATAGGCTTGCCACGTCAAGTGACAGCTTGTTGACTGATGCACTTTCTGGATCTTCCTTTTATTTTCTCCATTGCTGTTCATTCATGTTAACTTGAATTTAGTACAAAATTGGCAATTGCTTTACATGCATGCAAATACATGCGCTTGTCCATGCACGCAGGCTAGTACAAGCAACAAGCACATCACATTTGATTTATTTCTTGATGTCTCGATTTCTTTTTTGTTTTTTAGGGATATAAAATGTGCTAATTTATTGGTGGATGCAAATGGCTCTGTAAAACTTGCAGATTTTGGTTTGGCAAAGGTTTTATTTTCTTCCTTATATTTCAATCTTTTATCTTGTTTTCTATAGACTTCTAAAATGGCTGCAAATTTCTTTTCTAATATTCCGTGTCATTTCCTTTTTCAGGCAACAAAATTGAATGATGTTAAATCTTGCAAGGGGACTGCATTCTGGATGGCTCCTGAGGTGTGCACTTATAACTTTAGCTCCTGTGATGAATCTATCAGTGACAGCATCAGACTTCGAGATAATTTATGAATATCATATGCTGGCTTGAATGGATGATTTAGGGGCATGCATGATTATCTAGCCTTTGGGGTTGAAATATGAGAGAGAATTTTGACTTTTCATAACCTCCTAAAATGGGAGCACCTTGGTCATCAACATTCTTTAGTGAAAGTGCAAGACAATCAATTCACCACTTGCTTTTGCACCGCATCTAGAATAGAAATTGCAGGGAACATATGCTTTGGAACCTGGTATTGGGATGGTTAGGGGAGGGTGTGGATTTGAAAGGGCATGTGCTCATGTACATATAGGATGAAAATTCATGATTTAAACCCTGTAGCTTTTTCTTGGTTAGTGTGGTGTCGTGCAGTAGGATCTAGTTGAGATGACTGTTTCACTTCCTGACCTCTGATGGATTTGAAAGGGCATGTGCTCATGTACATATAGGATGAAAATTCATAATTTAAATCCTGGAGGTATCTCTTGGGTAGTACGGTGTTGTGTAGTAGGAGATAGTTGAGAAGATTTTTTCACTTCCTGACCTCTGATAAATCTATACAACACCGTGCATAGCTTAATCCTGTATCTCACTAAATGTGGATTATGATTTTTACCATTTGTCATTTGGCAGTCCATTGCATTTAAAAAGAGTTATGCCCTGTGCTTGTCATTATTGTCTTCTTATGTGCTGTCTTAAATCAAATTCCCTTTGTAGAAATTAGAAGATCAACTATGGATTCCTTGTAACTTATTGGGTGGGTTGTCTGAGTTGTAGCTCAAAGTTATTATTGAGGTATAAATTTTAGGGAGTAAAATTGATTTGTCCTTCATATTTGCAATATTTAGGTTGACCAATCCTTTTGTTTGTGAACAACGTTGCCTGGTTGCACAGCCATTATCTCTATCTGACTTCTAGTTCCTTGGAATTTCAAAGCAATTGCAATTGGGTTCTGGACAGATGTTAGCATGTCTGACCTGTGCAAGAAAATTTCTGATACTGATCGCTGTGTTGCAGGTTGTCAATAATAAAAACCAAGGATATGGGCTTTCAGCTGATATATGGAGTCTGGGATGCACAGTGTTGGAGATGTTAACCCGTCAGATTCCATATTCTGAATTGGAATCCGTGAGTGCTATTTTTGACACATCTTGATATCCTATCATAATTATGTTGTCACATGAGAGATTTTGATAGCATGAGACTTCTACTCGGTAGATGTGTTCTTGCATTAGCTGGTTTATGCATAAACTGTCCAGTTTTTTTATTCATTCCATGGCAACATGACATGCTGTTTGATTTTTGAATCTTAACAACTTATCTTTCTGTAACTCAACAGATGCAGGCATTATTTAGGATTGGCAGAGGTGTTCCACCACATGTTCCTGATTCTCTTTCAAATGATGCACGGGATTTTATCCTTCAATGTTTACAAGTTAATCCAAATGACCGGCCTACTGCTGCTGTGCTCTTAGATCATCCATTTGTGAAGAAAAATCTTTCAACATCTTTGGGCTCAGCATCTCCCTATATTGGCCGTCGATCATAGAAGTTTGTGGTTCATTTTGATTCTGAGAGATCTGTAAGTTAAACTTTATTCTCTGATAACTCCTCTTTTAACTCTGCATGATTGTGTTGATTCAAAAGCCAGACATTAATTTGTATTGACTCCCCATTTGACAGAAATACTGCCACTCTCTTTTTAAAGGAGGGTTTCATTCCTGTCTCCAGGTGACAAATGCGAGATCCTTGAGGTGCTTGTGGTTGGGACTTTTTAAATCATGGTGTTTTTCTTTTTTCCTGTAAAAAATCGATAATAGGAGTTTGACCCAATATCTTCCACTTTCTAATCAGTGGAAAGTGACCTGACTGGACTGGCAACAGATTTTAGGATAGTTATTTGTCATGAAACTTGTATTATAGGAAGTTTTCCAAAATATTTTTGGCTGACCTTCTGCAAACAGCATTCTCAACAGTAATTTTAATTTCTCCATGCCCCATTGGACCTATATCTGCGAGTGAGATTATTCTTGATAGTCTGACTATTCTTTTTCTTAACCATCACGTCTCTGTCAATTTCCTAACTCATTTGGTAAGTTCGCTCTTTGAAACAGATATCCAGGATGGAGCAAATGGGATCTTTATTTCATATTGCATACTCAAGTTGGATGACATATCCAGGGACTGTTTGACCTGCATCAACCATCAATTGAGAACTTGGCCCAAAGTCTGCATGCCTGTTATTACAGAATTGAATTTGAGGCATTGGGCGGATCTGGGATTGGATTCTTACGGTCTTGATATGAACACAGCAATCCACGGATTCCCTGCTCTGAAGATTCAGGCATCACGGACCGAACAGCTTGAATTACTATTATGTTATTGTCTGTTGTGGAAAAATAAGTTCCCGATGTCAACTTCTTCAACATTGCAAGTATTAGCCTCCGTTTATAGTTTCTCGGGGAGGGTTGTAGCTTGTTGCTCTGTGAGAGCAATTGCTATGAGAATAGGGAAGGGTGCAGTATTTTGTACATATCATCATTATCGTAGCAAATGTGAATATCATTCTAGTTTTGCCTTTGTTGTTTTTTCTGTTCCAAACAATAATTCTTTTCTTGAATATCCTCTGAAGGCTACAGGTTTTTCCACAGTAAGTTTCATACCTAAGCTCACCGTGACTGGATGGTGGTTGGGCCAAGCTGTTTGCTTGAACTGCTTTCTTTGAATGTGCTTTGAAAAAATGATCAAACTTTCTAAAAAAAAAGAGTTCAGAAAAGGAAAACCTTGATTTTTTTTCTGTTTTGATAGTTCAAAACTATGTCGTTTTTAGTTTTTCAACTTTGTGATGAGGTCGAAACACGTATTTTTTAAAATTTCTAGTTTCTTATCAGTTATCACAAGTTTTTCACTGTTTACCAATAAAACATAATGAATACTATTCTTTTTATGCACAGGCTAGTGTTTACAGTGTAAAATATTTTTTTTTTCTTACAATTTTATTTTCAGTTAGTGTTGTAAATTTAATTTTTATTTTAAAATTTATATGAATATTTTTTAGTTAACAATATAATTGTTTCATAATAATTTTAATTAAAATGGAATAAAATTAATATTTACTGTTAGATTATCAATGGTATAAAATTAATTCGAATGTAATCTTTATTTCCTTAAAGATTTTTTTTCCCGTTTCTAAATTAACATTTATTTTTAATTTCTCATTAAAAAAAGAAAGCTAGGAATAGAAAACAGAAATATTTTTTTTTATTATTAATGAACAAACCTTGGGTTTAGGTCAGTCCACAAAATAGGGTTAGGGTCGAGAATGCTACCGATCCTATTTAAGATTTGTGATTAAGATTCATCTTTATAAATTATTTTGATTTATCTTCAACAGGATTGTTTTGGTTTCATGAATTATGATGATGTGGTCTCACAAATTGACTCTTGTTTTTTGGGTTATTTTTTCTTAATTTAATTTCTTCATCTCTTATGAATAAAAATTATTTTTTATAATTACTTTTGATTTATCTTCTATAGATTTATCTTAGTTTCATAACCTAGAGCATGAATTTAACAAGTTACTCGGGTTAACTCTAGTTATTTTTTATATAATTTTTAAATATTTTTTAAAATCATCATTCAATAATGATTTGATTGAAAATTGAACTTTATAAATTGTTTTGATTTGTTTTTATGTGGTCATTACAGTCTCATTATCTTGGTCATGAATTTAATAAATTAATCCGAATTGACTCAAGGCTATCTAATATAATTTCATCTTGATATTTATTTGAAAAACAATAAACTTAAAACTTTTTGAGTCAAATTATATTTTTATCTATCATCAAGTTATTTTAATAACAATCAGATGAATTGTATCATGTATTAGGTGGACCTACACAGTTTTATTCTTTTCATTAAGAGAACAAGTTGGCAAAGATGTTTTAAATAGAATTTGAGCTGACCCGGAATCCAAATCCAGTGCATTGCTAAATAAATTTAAACTTTTCCAGCGTACAAACTAATTAGCCTTGGCTGCGAAACTATCATTTGTAATACCGTTCCGGTTTCGGAGCGTTCCAGCATGCCATTTCGGTGTCGTATTGTTCATATATAATTAATTATATATATATATAAAAAAATAAAATATTAATTTAACAAGCATAATTAAAATTTGAATTCTTTTTTATTTAAAATATTTTGGTGTTTTTAAATTATTTTGATGTATAGATGTCAAAAATAATTTTTAAAAAATAAAAAAAATAGATTTTGAACCCGGAACGGCACGCCCGGAACGGAACCGAGGCGTTTTGGCCGGAATTTGGCTGGAATTTCCGGATCAGATCAAAATTAAAACTGAGACAAAAACGACGCCGTTTGGTCTCGGTTTGTTGAACAGAATAAAACGTTCCGGCCGGAACGGAACGGAATTAACAACTATATTCATTTCCACTCTTCTAATCTTTCTATCTTGGGTCCAGCCTGTAATTACCCAAATTCAAATTTAAATATTAATGGGCCATATATCTAGACTTAACAGAAAACCCCGCCCAGCCCAAGTCAAACCCGTAGGCACGCATTCTCACGTGCAAAAAGCGTAGAAACGAAGATCGATAAAGTGCCATTTCATGGTAGTGTTTAAAATGCCAGTCGCCAGTGACCCCAACACGGCAACACCAATCAGACGGGGGGGGGAGAGAGAGAGAGAGAGCTAATTATGGCATTACAGTAAATAAATTAATAAATAAATAGACAGAGAAACCCAGGGACGGCG
The DNA here is from genome assembly GCA_964035475.1 of Salix caprea. Lineage (NCBI taxonomy): Eukaryota > Viridiplantae > Streptophyta > Magnoliopsida > Malpighiales > Salicaceae > Salix > Salix caprea. Next base: position 12,688,615 of record OZ037755.1, on the reverse strand, counting down.
TACGTAGCCGCGAAGAACGGGTGTGTATCTCTCCTACTCCACACCCGTAATTCTCAAAAATAAACTTTATTAATTCGATCCACCCACCCCCTCAAATCGTTATTTAATTTATTTAACCTCTCCTTCAGGTATGTCTGATTCCGATTTAATTTACATTTTTAGGGTTTCGGATTCCGAATTCATTTTAACTGTGTGAATCTTGTGGAATTGACAAAACCTGAATTTCTTTTTTTGGGATTATGCTTTTAGCTTTGATTTGCTCTGTATAATTTGATCAATTGTTTCATTTGGACCGCTATATTATTATTATTATGAACCCAGAGTTAGGATAAGCTTAGATTTAAAGGCTAACTCTGAGTGATTGATAGGATGGCTAATTTGCGCAAATACTGTGTCCTGTTCTTATGCATAAATCATTGGTTTGACATTGAAGATTCATAATTCAATGATTTAGGCATCTTTTTAAATTTAAAAAATAAATGCTTAAGCGTTGATTTCAAATGATAAACTTGCATTTGATGTTGACTTAATTTGCCAAGCAAGTCGAGCAGGTTCTTGCTGGTTGACCTATACATTGCTGTTATGATTTGCAGGTGTCTGGATGTGTAAAACTTGAAATTCATCTGTTTCACTTGTTTTTTGCTTTGGCAAAACCTTTTGATGTATTTTCTCCTCATTTATCCAAACTTGTGAACCAAGCTTGACCTCAGATATTTTCCAAATAGTCACTTAAGTCATGGTTAATTAGTCTGTAATTAATTGGAATGTTGATGTTGGAAATGGAGTTGAACTATGGTTATGTTGCTACTTGTTTTGCAAAGGCGAACTGGATATTATTGCTCTTGAACTTTACAAAGCATGCTCTTGTGTCGTTGTCCCTCTTGTTCTTAATCAGAAAAAAAGAAAGAAAGAAAAACCCCACTACTCCAGGCTATTAGTGTGCAGTATGACTGTATTTGTGGTTTTTTTTTTAAATATGAAAATATATATCCTAATGGCACTTGTCCTATTGATCCACAATTTCTTGTCATAAGTGATTTAATTTCTCTTCAATTAATTAAAAATTTATCACATGATTTATGAAAGTTTTGAATTTTACCTAACATATGTTTTCCGAGTGTATTTCAAAATAGTTTCTCTGCAGGTAAATATGCATTTGAAGCCAACAGCTACTTGTTTCAGTGTCAACTGTGGCACCACCTCGATAAGAGGTCAGGGCTTTAAGGTCCTGTGGGTAGTTTATGGCTAGTTGGTTGGCACCCAATATATTGGACAGGAAGGGTTAGTATAGGTCCGATCTAGGTTAAGGCAAGGGTGCTAGCCTAAATTATACAATTAAGAAATTAATAAAGGCAAAAAATGGTGGATTTTGAACCTTAAAACTTCTATTACTTTTCAACTCTGCCTGCATGAAAAATAATCTTGAATCAAGCAATCTTTCAATGTTCTCAACGGAAAATTAATTTTCCTTGGTTGTTTTATGGATTAGAGATGCTATATATATATATATATATATATATATATATCCTTTATTGGTGATAATAGGCTATGAAGGTGTGCATAAGTTTTTTGCACAGGCTATTTCGAGATTATGCTTTTCTTTTATATTGCTATTCCAGTTGTTTTAATAAAGTCCAGCTGTTTGGTGATTCAACTTCTTCATGTCATTGGAAATGTTACTTCCTTCCTTTCTGTTTTCGATATGTTGTTAGAAATTCTTTAGTTAGACTCTGGTAGTGTATTTACTTCTTGAAGTGTTTATGATTCTTGTAATTTTTATGGGACCAAACAGCAGCACCATTATCACAAACTGCTGCAGTGAATGTTAAATTTTATATTGTAAAGTCATTTTCATTGTGTTTCCTTTCCTTGTAAAGCTCTTAATCAGATGCCAAGAGTGAACATGGATGGATATGGTAGGTGTCCTATGTTTACAGTGGAGATCTTTATGAAAATATAAATAATTGAAGGCGAGCAATGTTTTTGGGGCTGGTCATTTACAAAGTACTGATTGAGGACACAACCAAATAATTTGAGATCTGAATTTTCAATTAACAACCAATCTATTTTGATATATTTCTGCATTCAATTAAGTACCAATCTATTTTGATATATTTCTGCATTCAGTGGATGATGTATCTGTAGCATTCCTCATTGAAATATATGAAATATATGTGAAAGAGGCATCATGTTCTGCCTCCTTTTACCTATGTTGATATATTGCTTCAATAATCAGTTTTTGTTGAATGGTGGTTACCTTGTGCATTCTGAGGTCCACAAAGAACAAAAATGAATTATGAAGCACGAATACTAAAATACATGTCATAGGGTAAATGTATTTGGATGAAAGTGCAGTAACATATATCATATGAATGCTTTTTATCTGATCTCTCTCGCTCCCTCTCAATTTAGGTTTACTTCGAGAATGGCAAAAGTTAATAAGCTGCGATGCAAGGCTGATTCCCGGCAGCACAGAGTGACACCATATGCATTGTCACCTTGTTCACGGAAGGCTGGTAAAAGTTGCCACTTGAAGAAAAAACATCCAAAAGCTTCAGAGAAGAAAGATTGGGAAAGTGCTACTTGCTCGATTTGTCTGGAGCATCCTCACAACGCAGTGCTTCTCCTTTGCTTCTCTTATAAAAAGGGCTGCCGTCCATATATGTGTGCCACCAGTCGTCGTTTTTCCAACTGTCTTGAACAATACAAGAAAGCTTATACTAAAATAACTCCTACAGAAGGGGTGCAGCAAGAAAATAATTCAATGGATCATTCAAGACTCACCTTGAATGTGGAGCCAGCCTATGATAGGGTGGAGGTTCCAGAGCTTTTATGTCCACTTTGTCGAAGTCAGGTTAAAGGTTGGACTGTGGTGGAACCAGCTCGGAAGCACCTCAATGCCATGAAAAGAACCTGCATGCAGGATAAGTGCTTATTTGCTGGAACCTATAAGCAGCTGAGGAAGCATGTTAAGGAGAAGCACCCAATGGCACAACCTCGAGCTGTGGATCCTATACTCAAAGAAAAATGGAAGAAGCTTGAATGTGAAAGAGAGAGAAATGATGTAATCAGCACAATTATGTCATCAACGCCCGGGGCACTGGTGCTTGGTGATTATGTGATTGAGCCAGGGTATCGGGGCATTCATAATGACTACGATTCTGATTCTGATTCATCATTGGATGATGGCTTCCTGTCTCTGGGGTCATTTGATAGAGGGCAGAGTAGTGGCATCCACTTTCGTAATGGATATCACCTAGAGTATGATTCATTGGATGAGGATGATTATGGGATGCGCCGTCCTGGTTCAGCGGCAATATCTGGACGTGGTTTTCACAGGATACTGCTGGGGAGACCAAGGAGACGGTGGTATAGAGGTAGTAGAGGTCGAAGTTACTGAACATGATTGGGATTACGGAAGCAGTAAACTATCTCAAATTGGTTTCTCTACATTTTTTTTCTGCTGCGATCAGGTGCCGTGTGTGATGGTTGCTTGTGTACCCTGATCTGGTGCCATCCCATTGGTGTCAAATAAGTGGTTTCCAACAAGTATTAGGAATGATAGTCCGAGGGCCTTTCCTATGATTGTAGGACATTCGTTCTGATAAGGATTAAAGCATTTAATTGGTCAGTTTAGGTGCACGATATCATTTACGTGCATAGGAATTTGAACTGGGATCGAGTTAGGTTCGTTGTTGATATATTTCTTTCGTGATTGATGCCATGTCTTTTACCTCGTATTTATTCAACGAGTCTCTCATAATTATGTATCCTGTACATCTTGGACTGAAGATTCAAGCACCATGTGGTCTTCTTTTGGTTTGACTTTTTATTCCTGCTGCTAATGTATTTGCTAGAACGGTTCTTCTGATGTATGCGTCCTAATCTGGCAAAACATGATTCAAAACTTCAAACTGACGAAAATTATTAGCACTTTTATTCAAAAAGAATCTCAAGCTTTTCAAGGAAAAAGAAAAATAATTGCTGCACTGACCACGTCGATTTCCAGCCCAGTCTTGCTTGTTGCTTAGCTAGAGAGGAAAAAATGATGGAATCAGCATATTTTTTAGTTTCAGTTTTGTCAATTGCTAGCCATCTGCAATACAAACTCATCCTCGGTTTTTCGAGACTGTAGCAGTATCTGTAACGCGAATGATTTGGCATGGAAACATGAAAATACCCGGTGAGTATGATTCAACTCCTCTGAATCCTATAATAACACTCATCACGATAAAATGTAATCCAGCTGGTTTTTGATGTCACTGGGATATCCCTGCCTTCATTTCAGCACGATCGTCCAAGAAATGTCGCTCTTTCACATGAAACCGGAGGCGATGCCACCTGAAGCCTGCGAGAATGAGATCCATGGCCCACTGTGACATTTCGCTGCGATGATGTGCAGATCAGCTTATGAAAAGGCTTCCAGAAACCACACTCCCAGCTTTAACATTTATATCGTGTGTAGTTTCTGTTTTTTTATAGAGAAAAAAACTGTTTAACGGGTCAAATATTTTTTTTTCATTAAACCTATATAATTACATTTTAAATTTATATATTTTTTAATTTATAACGACTTGCTTTTCATTTATTTTTTATATAAAAAAATATCTCACAATAATTTCAGCTAAATATATATTTTTCAACATTTATATTTCTTAAGAATATAGTAGTATAAGCTATTACAATATTAAGCACCCACTAAGCGTGCAATTGGCTTCAGCTACGTTAATAAAGCAAACTGTACTTGCAATTTCTTTTTATAGTCTCAGCATTCAGGAATGATTTTCATGGATTGCAATTAATCCCTCCACAATCTTACTATTTTGCTTGCATGACTTTCAATATTTACCATTTCATCTTGAAAATAAATAACAAATTAGCCTTGACTAAAAAAGTTAAAAACATTAGTATTTCTTTTTAATAAAATATTAATAAAAACTAAAACCTCTTGGAATAAATCTGCACACAAATTCAGCGTTATTGTTCACTATATAATACAACGATGATTTTGTTCTTTCCACCTAGAATCATTAAATTGGCTATTTGGAGGCATTGTAGTGTTTTCACAATAATTATATTTTTTTCATTTTCAAAGCATAATAAAATAATCAAAATACCCTTAAAAATAAAAATTTATAAACTGGCATCTAATGGTTTTTTATAAACATATTATTAGTTTTTATCGTTTAATGTGATATGGCGTGATGACAAAAAATTTAAGATCTGCACAACAAGTCTTGAGTTCAAGTTAGAACGTATATATCTTGTGAGAGTCTGGGATAGACAGAAGTTTTACTCGTTCATATTTTTTGAAGAGTGAGATTTCCTAAAATCCAATATATATATATATTCTCGTAACCCTAGTCTGTAGGTTTAATGATAACTCTAGTCTATAGGTTTAATGAGTCAACCTTGGCTGACTTAATCTATATTACTTAGATACAAGTTTGTCATGATAATTCATTTGAATCAAGTTAATATTTCTTTTTATAATTTTTTACTCAATATTGCCATTTCTTATTCAATGGACTTGGAAATTGAGCTACATTATTTGTCCTTTTTTTCAGACAAAAAATTCCCATATTATTGTGATTACAAGTATTTTTCAAAAAACTTATTTGACCTACCGAGTCGTGTATTTTTTTTTCTGTTTTGTTTTAAAACACTTACAACACATGAAACGCAAAAAAAATAAATCAAAATGCTAACATTTATTACAAGAGCAGTTTATTACAATTAATGAATCAACCTTTGACTTATGGCACAGAGAAGTACTCTATACAGAGCAAGTAAGCTTCAGCTTGATGATAATAATACATGGAAAATAGCCCTCTTTTCTTTTCTCAATCATAAAATTAACTTCTTTTGAGAGTGAAAAGAAATAACCAAGTATCAAATCATGCTAACATACATGTACAGTTTCATATCATTTTTTAAAACACCCCCTTTTCTCTTTTCTAAAAAACCAGCAAGGAATTCTTGGCATCATACTTCATTTTCTCTAAATTTGGCTGCACAGCAAACTGAATCATCGGCGGAGGACCGCAAGCCAGAGCCAGAGCATCATTTGATCCTTCCGGGACATGCTCGCGCAGGATACTCTCTGTAACGAACCCAGTGCTGTATAGCCATCCTTCCTTGGTAGACTCTTGAACAACATACCACACCTTTAATCTCTCGTGCTCCCTCGCCCAAGAATCAAGCTCGTCCCTCAGCAAAATATCTTCCTCGGCGCGGTTCGCATACACAACATACATCTCAGTATCGTCCTCTTGATCCTTCAAAATCGCTTGAATCACCTGATAAATTGGTGTGATTCCTGTTCCACCGGCTATCATGGCCAGTTTCTTTGCAAACTTGGGTCTGCCATGAACCAGGAAGTTGCCGCAGCCAGCATATTCGATGTGACCGAGCGGACCCTTCACGTCTATCACAGACCCCAGCGCGAGAGAGTCAAGGTGCTGTGACATCTGCCCTCCGTTAGGGAACTTTGGATTCACGCCTTTAAAATAAACTTTAACCACAAGATCGAAAAACCCCACCGCGTCAATGGCGCTGGTCGGCGTATAAGCTCGCATGCACAGCTTGTCATCAATAGCAGCGGACAAGAATATGTGCTTCCCTACCGGCAACCCCAGCACCTGATCCTCTGATGGCAATGCGAATCGAAAAAGACGCACATCATGCGAGAGAATTTCCTTCTTCACAAGCTTGCACTGAATTTTTTCACGCGGGACAAGAGCAGCGTTTCTTTCTGGGGCGTTTTCTTTGACAGGAGCCAAGTTTATCAGTGGTATAGTATTGGATGCACCGTGCGCTGTGCTATTAGCCGAAGACGGGTTCGAGTCAGATGTGTAAGTGGTTGAATTGACCGCTTCTCCAATCCGATAATCCTCGAGCATCTTCTTGGCTTTATCAGAGTGTATAGCATCAAACTCTTCCGTGCAATCAGTGCCAGCATTGATAAGAATGCTATCGGTGCCACCGGGATGGTTTTTAAGGAAGCGAGTGCAGTCATAGACATGACCATGAACAATTATCCATGCCGATTCAGCCGAATTATGTTTTCTTACTTCTGCCATGGAAAAAGCTTTTGAAGAAGTGTTCATGAAGGGCGTTGAAACACTTTTCTTCAGAGCTTGGGTATTGTCCGATGAATTTTCTAGGTGCCTTTCCTTAGCCATCCACCCACTGGATTGGTTGCCTGGCACGGTGGGGTGCTCGAACACAATTCCAATCTCACCCTTGTGACGCTTGCAGACATTTGTTTTAACCCGGAACCAGCAGTTGTTCATCATTCCCTGCTCATCACAACGGTAACGAATGAACTTTATTATCAGACTATATATTTATAATCGTGGTAAAAGAGCTTCAATTCTAAATTTACTTTATACACACTCAAAACATTGATGAAAACCATAATTTAAAAGGAGGGTTTTAACTTATATTTGCTAAGTGTTTCATGCTCACTGTACTGGTTTTCAGCAGCAAAAGGAGGGTTTTAACTGATATTTGCTAAGTGTTTCATGCTCACTGTACTGGTTTTCAGCAGCACCTCAAATATTTACACGTTTTCAGCCGAGTATGAATCGATTCTTCACATCAGTACGGCTGGTAAAAGTATTTGTCACCGGTATCAATCTCATAAAGCCTTTGTCCGGAGGCTGAATGAGTTGTCAACGTGATTGTTTTGGGAGATATCCTGGTTCTCTCATGATAACAGCTGGCGAGTTCAAGAACAGACCAATCAGCTGGCGAGTTCAAGAACAGACCAGTCAGCAGTAGTTTAATTTCTGGAGTTGTCCGCTTCGGAGGTTGTACGTCAATGTCTTGAACTAGAAACTCAAGCTAAAGGAACCAATTAGAGAATCATGTCGCTTTCGTGGGAAATTATTTAGCTAAAAGTTGACGATTTTGTTTATGACTACAATCACGTAGCTGTTGGATGTGCTTGAAAGTCCAAGAACACAGGTCGATTGGGCATGCATTCATACATACCATGACATTCCAATTGAGTTTCTCGGGTTGGGTGTTAAGGGTTTCATCCCAGGCCCGGACTGCAATCTCTTTGGCTCCGAGTAGTTCCAGTATCTCCACCTCCAGGAACCAGAAGCACCAGCACCAGTGTTTGCCGTACCTGTTCGGCTTCTCTGGGTGGTCCAGGTTGCAGACCCGCCACGTTTCTCCGCCGTCCACAGTCACCTCAACACGCGTCACTTTCTTACCACCCCCTTGATTTTAACAAAAAATAAAACAAAATTGCAAGTGAGACAGGAGGATTACTTTAAGTTCAAGAACTCTTCTTAAGCTCCAAAAGAGGAGAGGCGAGCGAATCGACGGCAGCTTGCTAAAAGACAAGCCAAGAACCGTTTAATCTAATGTGAATCTAAATCGCCAGATACAACTCCCCCGTTTAAATTAAAAGCAAGAAAAAACTATCTTCTAAGAAGAGAAGAGAAGAAAATAAAAACTCACCGGAATATGCATAGCCCTTCAGCGTGTACGGCCTCTGAGTTGTCCGTGAGTTGATCGGCAATATCTCTTCGTGAGAAGGCGTTGTTATCACGGAATTTATATTCAGCTCATTGATGATATACTCTGCCTTATACCACCATGCTACATATATATATATTGTAAAACAAAAAAGTTTAAATACATAATCGTTGCCTCGTGAAATTTCATGGACCCCCAAATTATTGTTGTCATGAGCCACTATTATATTATATTATATTATATATTATGCCACGTACCTTCGGCATTAGCGAGCTCTGCATCGACATGCGAGGGCAGCACTCTATTGTCCTTGTAGTGATAATAACTATCTGACTCTTCAGTGGTAACGACTATTCTCCTTAACCATTTCACCATGCGCCCACCAATGAAACCCGGTATGATCATCCTCACCGGAAACCCATGGTCCGGCGCCAGGAGCTCACCGTTTTGCATATAGGCTAAAATAATATCACGAGATGGATCCAAAGCGAACTCTTTCTTGATACTGGTGCCGTACTTTGATCCGCCGCCACCTGGCAGATCCTCGGCGCCCTCAAAACAAACATTGAGGGCTCCATTTTTCCGGCGGTAGATCCCACACTTGTTGAGCAGCAAATGCAATGGCACGCCACGCCACACTGAAGTAGACAGCGCCGCAGCGCCCCAGTTGAACCCAATTGTCTGCTTCACCATGTTTTGCTCCTTGCGTCTGTTACCTGCGCAGACTAGAGTGACAGGGAGTTCACGAGCTGGGAATTCGGCGACTAGCTGATCCATGGTGAAATGGGCTGGCCTTTTAACCAAACCGCAAACCTCGACGGTCCAGTCTTGCCACATAGCCCTTGGAACAGGACCATGGTTACGAACATAGTGAAGGGGGACCGGTGTGACGAACCCGTGGTGCATGAGACGAGCCAGTGGCGGTTCAGAGTTAAACGGATGTTTCCCTGTAAGACGGACCATGGAAGGGTTGCGTTCGATCCAATTATCAGCCGTTCCTTCATCTCGTGGGTCGAAAACCGATGGCTCTAATTCACTGTTACCTTTGTGGATCAGATCCTTATAATCAGCTTCATCTTCACTTGAAGAGTCTTCTTCCTCCAAAGTTGGAAATGGTTTCTGGTTGGACTGAGTAAAGTCATGGTTCGAGAAGTTCAAGGTCTGATCCGGAGAGTTGGGCCGGTGGTTTGAAACGGATTTGAAGGGACGAGCCGCCCTGTTTACAGTGGGTTCGAGGTGGAATTGGCGGTTGCTGACGGAGGTTCTCATCAGTATCGCCTAATATACAAGGAAAGGATCTTTCTTTACTTCTTCCTATGATTCTTCTGTTTGGTTTCAAGGTGGGAATGAAGTTGCAATTCGTTAGGACTTTATAGGCCTCGTTTCGGCTAGTGGTAGAAAAGTCTCAAAAGGAAAACAAATGGGGCCCTGATTACGTTTGTAGCTAGCGACTTTATTTTAGCTGGCACTAATTCTTTACCCACAATTTACCGTGGATTAGATAAAAAGTTATAGTTAATTTTTATTTATTTATATGTAATTAAATAAATTAAAAGCTATAAGGTTTAATAAAAATTATAAATAATAACCAAAAATAAAATTGAGATATATATGTAAATTGAAATATTTAATTTTATATGATTGGATTTGCCTGGTTAAGTTTGCTAATTTTTTTCTCAATCAATTAATAATAAAAATAGATATACATATGAAGTTGATTGAATAAAAAAAATGCAAGACTGCATATATTATAAATATTATCTGAAAATAAATAAATAAAATATTTTAAAAACTAAAATTCATCTATAAAAATATTAAAAAGAATTAAAAAAACTCTTCAGAACTTAAATGCATGGACAAAAAATAATTATCATTTAAAATAGGGATTTTTTTAATAAAAAAAAAGAGAGAGAGAAAGGTATTAATCTATATAAAAAATTGAAAAAATATAAAAGAAAATTTGGTTTAAAATAATGAGAGAAAAAAGGCAAACATTATTAGGTCACGCAAGACTGCGGCTCATGCGCAGGCTTGCCCTGGCAGTTCCACTCCACCTCTTATTTTTCTCTAATGCATTTAAGGTGGATGTTTTCTGTGACTGGAAGTTTTTTTACCCCAAAATTTATTTTTCAACCTATTTTTTAACCCAAAAAATCTATAAAACACCTTGCGAAACTTTGATAAACTTATCAATGGTATCAAAAAAGCCAAATAACCATTCTTAAATAGAAATCAACTCGAAACAAAAAAATCTACTCAAAATTATATTTTAACATGAATTTTACAGATAAAAAGACATTTATTATGAATTTTTTTTATTGAATGAAATCATTTGACACAAACATTGATAGATTTGGTGGTTTAAATCAACATCAACAATATTATTATTTTTAACACTAGACCTCTTTCTCTCTTTGCTCAACTAAGGACTAAAAAAATATAAATGAATTTTTGTATCGAAAATGTATTGAGATATCAAAATTGTATAATTTGTATTATTTTTATAAACAAAATGTATTTTTCCTGATATTTCTGGTACACTATCCACACTTGATACCTTTTCATTTTAATCATTCTTCTTTCAGTTCTACAATCGATTAAGAAATCAGAAGTAATTGGTTTTCAATTAAAATAAAATTACATGAAATAAAACTCTAAAAATAAAAATATATTATAAAAGAAATACAATGTTTTTAGTTTATGTGCAAGGTGCTGGATCCTAAGTAACCAGCCCACACAATTTAGTTTTTAGTTTTCTTTTTGGATAAGAAGATGATATGAAGTGAGTTATACAGATAGTTTTTCAGTGAGGAATGGAAAAACAAATGTGGCTTGAGTGGTTGACATGGACGTTGATGAGGCCACGGTTCTGGCTAGAGCCACACATGTAACAGGTGACAGGAGCCGTTAAAAATGACATGAAAATGTAAGTTTGTTTGAAACAGTGGTGGTTGCAAATATATATATTTAAAAAATATATATATATATATAGTAAAAATATATATATTTAGTTATGATTTTTAAAAATATATGTTTAATTAAATTATTGTAGAATATTCCTTTGCATGTAAAATAATATTCATTCATGAAACGGGTTACTTGAGCTTCTACAAAACTAAGATTTAGAATTGTAATATTAAATATTAAATAGTCTATTAATAACGACGAGTGACGTTCACTTTCTTTGATATTATTTATTTATTTATTTATTTTAGTACGTTTCAAAAATATATTTTTGACTTGATAAAATATTAAATTTACAAATAAATATTTTTTTTGATAACTTTACTATGTTAATATTACAAATAAAAAAATAAAATAAAAATTTAATGACGCTCTAGACACAAAGTCAAATACAAATTCTAAGATCAAAACTCGGGTAAATACTCCCGTTGCAAAATCGATAGTTTTGGAGCTAAAATATTTAACAACAAAAAATATTTTTTTCAAAATTAATGGAAGAATGTTAAAATAATGTTTTTTCCTATTAATATGAGATTTAATTTTTTCAAGAACTTTATTATTTGGTCTATAAACTTAACTCCCTTAATAATATTTTCTAAATCAATGACATTTGAGTTATATCAATAAGAGTTTAATGATATATAAATACAAGTTTTTGGTTTTAAGCTTACACACTAAAATACAAGATTTTATCTGAATAAATACACCATTAAATTTGAGCGTGTGAGAGTTTAGAAGCACCAAGAGTTTTTTAAAAAATTATCAAGTGTTTTTCATAGATGACAATAGATATATTTTAATCTATTTATTTTTCCGTACAAGATTTAAATGCAAATAGTTTTAGGAACATGTTAGATCTATCAAGTCAAACGTTGATGTCACAAGCACCATTAAATTATTACATGCTCACGATATATAATTTTCCCTAACTTGTGTTTTATTTCCATAACAAACAGGTCCTTAATTATTATCTTATCATTGTATTTAACATAAAATATAGTTTAGTTTCTAAATATTTTTTTAATTAAATCCCTATATGTTAAATCTCAAAACTCTTCAAAATTATGCAATAGAAATATGATATTGCTGAAAATAAAAGTTTATTTTTTCAATAGATTTAACTTGACAATGAATCATTTAAATTATAGGAAAACATTTTTTTTATTGAGAATTGATAAAGTTACGATGATACTAGAAAAAAATAGTTTTTAACAACTAACAATAATAATTTATTTTCAATTAAAAAACATTTTGCTTCATTTTATATCATATAGCTATTATGAGAATATATTTCCTTCTTTTATATTATTTTCTCTTTTTTTTCGATTTTTAGTTTGGGTATAAAGAACATTGAATTAATTTTAAAGCACTTTGAACTATTTTGTTGGGTACTTTTATTTTGTTGTTTTTTACTATCAAAACACATATATGCATGTCTTATGTATATGTTAATATGTGCATAAAATGTTATTTCCTTGCTATTAATTTTAATCTATATGAGTATGATGATGTATTTTTATTGATTTGTACATGCGGAATTTAGTGGTGAACATTCTACCTAAAAATATAACATATAAGATCATTAAAGGAGGAACTAATTGAAGTTCTGTTTTTTTTTATAAAAAAATAGCATAGAATAAAATAATTTGAAAAATTATCATGTTGCAAAAGTGTGGTATTTAGTAAATATATCTATTAAAAAGCACAACAAGGTAGATGTTGTTATTAAGAAGCATGATAAGGTGATGTCGTTCTTCACAAGGAAATTTAAACCTGGATTGAATAACACAAAACAAACACAAACATGGTCTCTCACTCCCAAATCGATTAACCCCCTTATTATATCTATTAAAAAACCCACTAAACACCTTCATTTTACCCTTAAAACAACTAAAAAACAAACTCACCACGAGTATGTAAGCATTATTGGATGTTTTTAAATGCAAAATCAATTATTTTTTGTTGTTGTTGTTGCACCTCCCACTCCATCGTTTTTTTAGTCTTACAAGTAAGGTAAAGATCCTACATTGTTATAAATATATGTTCAGTTAGGTTGAAATGAAATAATCATTTAAGTTGATTTTAAGCATTGTTGAATTGATATGAAATTAGTTAAGAATATCATGGTTAATTTGACATGGTTGAGCATTGAAACGAGTTAAATTAATTATAAAATAATATTTCAATTAATTATTTGATGCATTTAAATGATGTTAAGTTGTTGAATTAAGGATTTTATGTGCATTGTTGGAAACAACTAGAAATATAATTATCCACGCATGATGATTTTATAGAAGAGAGCATTGTTGCATTATAATTACAATGAATTAAATATTTAATTGAATTGTTTATAAATTGATAAATTTAGTCAAATATTCAGTTTTTGAACAGTAACTTTAAGGAAACATCATGTTTCCTGACATCAGTTAAAATCGTGATATTTTCACCATTTATTTTGTAAATCTATGATGTAAGGATATCTAAAAAAACTCTGAGGCCGTGATGAAATCTATTTCCTTATTATAACAGTCAATTTATTTTATCAGAGTCATTTGATGCGACACAAGTACAAATACACGTATCAATAATTAATGTGAATAAAATTTACGGGCTAATCACTAAATTTCTTTGGAAAAACCCTCTTGTCCGGCTACTCAGCCTTGCTCATATCTCGAGGACAAATCTCACGACACATGACGTTGACTCTTAAAAATAAACATTTTCCTAATCACATACTTAATTGCAAGGCTGTATAATTGCCGTAGCTCTACGCAACCTTTCTACATTTGAAAAGATCAAAATTTAGCTGTAATCTCTTTATGAGTCATTGTGTAAGAATGTAGATAATATTAGCAAAACAAAACTACAATGAAGATCAAAACAAACTATAATATATTTTTTAATTGTGTTTTTAATATTTTTATATTATTTTGGTGTGCTGATATGAAAATGAAGTGATAATGCTTTTTTTAGTAACTGATCGATAAATAGTTGGAAAGATGAGTACTTTTTATCTCCTCTTATTTTATCGGAGAAATCTGACAATACATCAAAATGGTGCTGGGAAACTGGTGGAGGAAAGCTAGAAGAAGAAGAAGAAGAAGAAGAAGAAAAATCCACAAAGCAGAGATTCTAACCTGATATATTTTGAAAAAAAAAAACTAATATCAGTTAAGATATGATGTATTGACATGATACAAATTTAAATAAGATCAATTAGTCATTCAATAAAATATTCGTCATTCAAGTGGTAAAAATATTAAGAATTTTATTCTTCCTGTAATTTCAGATTTGAGTATTATAATTGTTAATACAATAATTATAGAAAATTTATATGATTTTTAACTTCAGAATACATACGTGAGATTAATTAAAGTTCTACACAAAATTTAATAAAAAAATATATATTCAAGCATTCCTGGAGTTTGACCCGGAGCAATGATGACTGCCGTTATGATAATGATGAATCATTGATGGTAAGCCAATGACAACTGAGGGACGCTGTGAAGTGGCGCAAGGGCACTCCAGCAGCCAATGAGCAAAGAGATGGGGCGGGGTTTGAGGCACCCAATCAGAGCGAGACAGAGAACACGAGGAAGGAAGAGGTAGAGACAGGGTTACATAGCTGTAACAAAAATGGAAAGGGTCAGAACTCACAAGTCACAGCTTCGCATAAGGAGCGACAGGGGGCGGCTAATGGAGAGCTGAGGGGGCTAACGATGTTGAAGATGAAGAATGTGTGTGCAGCCATTTCTGTTTCACAGTGTACATATTCATTATGTTGTTAGGCAGTTAGTTATTTTCCAGCTCATGGTCTGACATGCACAATGTAAATGCAGACATTAGGATTAGTTTGTTATTTAGTTTGTTACATTTCCTGTATAAATATTCAGCTCAAGTCATCAATACAATTTACACATTCCATTCAATTCTCATATCCAATTTACATGGTATCAGAGCTAGGTTAGTAAATTTTTTTCCGAGAATCATCAAAGTTCATTTCATCACACAATCTTCATCAATTTTTCCCAGAATCATCAAAGTTCATCAAAGTTCATTTCATCACACAATCTTCACCTTTTTTTTTCTCCTTCTTTTTCCCATTTACGTGTTTTTGGTTGCTTAGCCTACGCTACTAATGTCCATCCTTCTCATAAATTTGACCATCGTTCTATACCCTCAATTTTTATCGGTTACCCTATTGGTCAAAAAGCTTATAAATTATATGATTTGTCACAAAAAAAAATTTTTACAAGTCGTGATGTCAAATTTTATGAGACGGTCTTCCCTTATGCTTCCCTTCCTTCATCTGACCCACAAACCCAGACAGGCCCATTACCACTTCCGGCCCCAGATAACTATGATACTTACCCTTCACCCACTACCGCCCAACAACCAGATCCTTCTCCTCACCCTCCCATATCTCCATCCTCTCCGATTCACCCCATCCCACATACACCTCTTTCCCCACCAGACACAGAATCACCATTATTACCTTCCCTACCTGATCCACCTCCTGCACCTTGTATTACCAACACCCCTGTCACTGCTCCCACTAGGCGTTCCACCCGACCCACTGGTCCACCGGCCAAGCTTCACGACTATGTATGCTCCACCGTTTCCTCCTACCAACCATCCTCCTTGTTCCCCGGTCCGAGCAAAGGTACGAGGTATCCCATGGCTAATTTTCTATCTTATCACCGATATACACCTGCTCTTCACTCTTTTGTTGCACAGCTCAGCATGGCCACTGAACCCACCTCTTATTCCGAGGCTGCCTCTAATCCTAATTGGCAAGCAGCCATGGCTTCTGAGTTGAAAGCTCTCCAAGATAATGGTACATGGACCCTCGTCCCTCTTCCAGCAGGAAAATCACCTATTGGTTGCCGTTGGGTGTTTAAAATCAAACATCTCTCAGACGGTTCTATCGAGCGGTACAAGGCTCGTTTGGTCGCCAAGGGCTTCACTCAGTTAGAGGGTGTCGATTATCAGGACACCTTTTCCCCCACAGCGAAGATTATTTCTGTCCGCTGTTTGCTTGCTTTGGCCGCTTCTCATAATTGGTCCATTCACCAGCTGGATGTCAACAACGCCTTTCTGCATGGTGACTTGACTGAGGAAATATACATGTCACCACCACCAGGGCTTCGGCGACAGGGGGAGGATGATTTAGTATGTCGCCTACACAAGTCCTTATACGGACTGAAACAGGCTTCTCGCCAGTGGTTTGCAAAGTTTTCAGAGGCCATCTGCTCCGCAGGATATGAACAATCACGGGCTGACTATTCATTATTCACCAAGAAACAAGGCAAGTCTTTTACTGCTCTTCTGATATATGTTGATGACATCCTGATTACTGGAAATGATGTTGTTAGTATTGATGCAACTAAGAAATTTCTGCATAATAATTTCCGCATCAAAGAGCTTGGAAAATTGAAATACTTCCTTGGAATTGAGGTATCTACTTCCAAGAGTGGAATTTTCATTTCTCAACGTAAATATGCATTGGAGATCATTGCGGATGCAGGGCTATTAGGGGCAGCTCCAATTGATACCCCTATGGAACGAGGATTGAAATTATCAGATGAAGGTGATTTGCTTAGAAATTCCAGTCAGTACAGAAGACTTGTCGGCAGGTTGATTTACTTGACTGTTTCTAGGCCTGATATAACGTATGCTGTTCATGTATTGAGTAGATTCATGCATCAACCGCGAAAACTGCATATGGAGGCAGCACTTCGGGTTGTGAGATATTTAAAGGGGGCTCCTGGTAAAGGATTATTTTTCTCCTCCAACAGTGATGCTAAGTTGAGAGCCTATTGTGACTCAGATTGGGCAGGTTGCCCACTTACCAGGAGATCTACAACAGGTTACTGCATCTTTCTTGGACCTTCATTGATATCTTGGAGGTCAAAACGGCAGAAAACAGTTTCACTTTCTTCAGCAGAAGCGGAGTATCGAGCAATGACGGGGGCCTGCTGTGAATTGACATGGCTTCGGTATCTATTGAAGGATTTGGGTTTCTCCCACGAAGGGCCTGCTTTGCTATATTGTGATAACCGGGCTGCTCTACACATTGCAGCCAATCCAGTTTTTCATGAACGAACCAGACACATAGAAATGGATTGTCACTACATTAGAGACAAAATCCAAGATGGTTCGATAATTACAAGGTATGTAAATTCTGCACATCAGCTGGCAGATATCTTGACAAAACCTCTTGGAAGAGATTTATTTGTTCCTATGATTCGCAAGTTGGGAGTGCAAGATATCCACTCTCCAACTTGAGGGGGAGTGTTGAAGATGAAGAATGTGTGTGCAGCCATTTCTGTTTCACAGTGTACATATTCATTATGTTGTTAGGCAGTTAGTTATTTTCCAGCTCATGGTCTGACATGCACAATGTAAATGCAGACATTAGGATTAGTTTGTTATTTAGTTTGTTACATTTCCTGTATAAATATTCAGCTCAAGTCATCAATACAATTTACACATTCCATTCAATTCTCATATCCAATTTACAAACGAGACGCTGGCTTTTGGTGAACCCTTGAGTCGCCTCGGTGTTTGCTGGCTCATTTTTCTCTCTCTTTTCTTTCCCCTATCCATTAGACAAAAGGTTCTTACATTGATGGCCAACTTTCACAAAGTTTCTTTCTGTTTTATTTCCAGCTGTCAATTAAAACGCAGCCCACACAATGTGGTGGCGATGTGATTATAGAAAAAACGGAAAATAAGTTTAAAGATAATATTCTTGTGGTTGTTATTGTTAATTAATCATCTCATTTATTGACTTGCCGGTCCTAAATTCAAATTTTATTATTTTTATTTTATTTGATAAAAATTAAATATAAAATAATGTGAGTCATTTTAAAGTAGTTGGTTATAGTATTCAATTTTCTATTCTGTTGGCATTGAAAACTATAGATGAAATATTTATTATATGTTTATAGAACATTTCATAAGCATTTTTATAGTGAAATAGCCAAAAGTGTCACATTCAGGGATATTAAACTTAAAGGTTGATAATGGTAGCAAATTTGGTTGGAGAAATAAGTAACGTTAAGAAGTCAGTAACCATGATGACTCATGATTTATAGGGTACGGAAGTTGTTTGTTGTTTTTAAAATTAAAAGAGTGTTATAATGTGCACTCCATTGAATGTATTAGGACCTAGACATGATTTGTTTTATGTTAAATGAGGTTTGGTTTTATAATATGAGTTATCAATGCATGTTTCAACTTGTTATGGTTAATACCAGATTTAAGATCAACTACGAAATGACATGCATCGATATGAGAAATCAGTTTTTTTATCATAGTAAATAGCAAGAGCAATAAAATATCCAAGAGAGAATGTCAACATATAACTAAAAAGTTTTTTTCATTGTATTATAATAAGAGGCAACGTCATAACATTCAAAAATATTCCTTAAGTATATGTTAAAAAAATCAAAATAATCAAATATGTTATAAACTACTCAAAATCATTGTCAATGGTGTTATATTTTACTCTCACATCTTTTATTTTTAACTGGAGATCTAACTTAATGTACACATCTTTCATTCTAAATGAGCTCATTTTTCTTTGAAAAAACAATTAGAGATTAAGTTATTAAGATTGATGCTGAAGTTTTGTTATAGATTGTGTTTGAACTTTAAAGGTTGATGTATTTTATGTGTTAGACCAATATGTAATTTTAAAAAATAAGTTATCACAATCATAATCATAGTATAATTATATCTTAACAAACCAACTCCAAGTCCAACTCCAAATCATAATTGTATTACTGAATCACTCCATCCCATATGAGTATGGAATACCCAATACTTGTCACCCTTCACATTTTATGTTTTCATTGTCATTAACTTTCTTCCCTTTTCTTCTATTTGTTTACGATGCAGTGGATAATTAATTAATTCACTTTTTACAGTTCATGTGCATGTCAACAGTATTGTTCATATGTATGCGAACAATATTTCAACTAGGTTCGATCACCTAACCCTACCCACATGGGGGTCAGGCCCAGACTAGTAAAAAGAAATGTATAAGAATCAATTTAAAATATTTTTGACTTCATCAAATGCTTTTATAACAATTTTGTTCAATATTGGGTCATTGATTTACATTCAAAATATAAACTCTGTACTAAATACCTGATTTCCTCCAAAATCTCCAAATAATAAAAAAAATAAAAAAGATCCTTATCTGAAAAAAAACAAAAAACAAAAATAAATGTTTTATTTCCATGCATATGATAAAATTCTAAAAAAAATATAAATATATTTTCATTAGAAATTATATTTTTTAAAATAAAAAAATAAATATCGTAAACAGTTTATGATTATCCATTAGAATTTAGTCAAAATATCAAAAGTCACTCACCAATCATTTTTATTTCATATATTGGAATTTAACCATCAACTTTAATATTTAGAGGGTGTAAGACTATACTAAAATTAATGTTAAGTATACCTTTATATATTAAAGGCATAAAAAAAAGTTAAAATTAAAAACAGTTAAATTATGAATACTAAAATAAAATAATCATAATTTTAAAAAGCTAATTCGTCTCTCAAACTATCTCAACAAGTATTCGTTCTTCCACCACCTCATAACAATTCCAGCCCCACCTTCGAAATTCCTTTTCCGCGGCCCACGGGGTGTGTGGAATCTTTGATGTTTGATCCACAAAATCAAAGAAATATACGTGTATATGTTTCGACTTTCAAGTGGTTCTTAGACTTACACGAATAAAAAGGATAGCGACTAGGTAACTCCCACTACGCGACAAAAACAATTATCTATGCTTCATTATTCGACTCGGATTCTAACACAGAGCACCACTTTCTTTCTTTTTTGACCGGTCATAATAAAATCAGCAGTAGTATCTCATTTCTAAAGCATTTTTTGAAAAAAAATAAAATAAAAAATTGTTTTTACTTTTTATTTTAAATCATTTTTTTATGATTTTAAATTATTTTTATGTGTTAATGTCAAAATAATTTTTTAAAAATAAAAATATTATTTTGATATTTTTGAACAAAAATTAATTTTAAAATAATTTCAACCAAACTCTCAAATATAAATGAAATCTGGGACAGAACACGTTTCGAAAACCATAGAATTTCAGTGTTTTTTTGTTTTTTAAACAATAACACCTCAAAAAACTATGTAAAATTATCACAATTTAAAATAAAAAATATTACAATCTAAATATAATAGGCTGTGCTGTTAGGAAACAGTATAATATAGAAAATTACACTTTATCTCTTAAATTTTTTATAATTTTATAACACTTTACATTCTCCTTATTTAAAAGAAATTCAACAACAACAAAAAAAAGAATTATTTATAAATTTGTCATTGTATTCAATTTAATAATCAAAGAGTTATTTCAGCGTTGAAATTATAAAATTGCCATTTTACCATCAAAGCATAAACATAATAAAACTTTCACATTGTCATTTCATCACACACTTTATTTGCATTATAAATTCCCAAACTCGTTTCAAGCATCTGCATGAAAACATGCAGTATAACATACAGAAATTTTGGTTTAACATGTGGTGGCATAGAAAGTTAAGAATCGTTTCCTGTATGAGTGATTCCAGTGATTCCTTGAACTTTACGCGTATAAGCTAAGCTATAGGTCCAATCATGCGCTTTTTTTGGCTAAGAGGTCTCCAGACATTACCTTCTGTCGACTTTGATCGACTAGAGCTGTGTAAGAATAGGACCCGACCCCGCACCCTATGTTAAGGCTGGATATTTTGACAAAGTTGAATTGGCTCTTAAAATGGTATAGGAACATATAGAGCATAGACGTGAAATGAAGCAAAAAACAAAGACAAGATATGTGTGTATATGTATATGTTATTTAATGTAATTTTATAAGCTTACATCTAACATTATAAACATGTTAACCAAACATATGTAATTGTTTTTTGTTCAACCTCAAATTCAGCTACAGTTTTGACTTTTAATCAAATATTTAAAATTAAGTTATGAACCTCAACTTAAAAATACTTTTTATAAAACTATTTTTTTTAAACGTCAACCATAAAATCAACCACAATACCTAGGATATCAAAGATTAATAACGAAAGGAGTCATTAAATTTAGGATTGTGATGCAAGGTAATTTTTAAAATATATTATTTATTATAACATTAACAACATATCAAGATTATTAACAAAAAATATATTAATTTGGTATTTTTACATATCAAATACGTTCTCTTATACCACAATCCCAAGACATGATTTCTCATGCCTCCTAGCTTTATGGCCACCTACTCCAAACATTTAAATCTGTCCTGCCGGCGATGCCATGTTTTGGAGTTTGGCTAAAAACCTTTTGCACTGTGGTATCATGAGTTGGCGTTATAATAATATCATCAAATGCTCCGTATACTAAACCAGTATTGGGTTAGGCTGAGTTCGGATAATTTAATTGAGCTGTACTCGTTATGAAATAACTATTAAAATATACAGAAATAACATTACGTTCTTCGTTTTTCATTACTGCAAGGAATTGGCTTTATGCCATCAGAAGAACTTGTTCGTGGATATATATATACCCCCAATGAAATCATGATCATCATGATCAGTAGAGAAAAATCTAAGGAATAAGATTGTGAAAGCTAGGGCCAACACCAAAGGAGTATTTTTCAGCATGTATACTGAATCCCCATGAAAACGTTTCCAGCAAAAAAACGATCCTGCCACAAAAACTCGTGGTTATGATCGCCATGCTCAGCTTCCTGATCATAAGAGGAATTGACATGTGGGTTGCAGTGCAACAGGGGGTAGGAGCAAGAGGTGAAGGGGAGATATCAACTGCCTGATCCTGGATCAAATAATTTTTTTGGCATGTGATCAGATGCACCGAAATTGCATCGGAGAAAGTTGTCCTTTTCTTTTCATGAAAAATTCAGATTGAATTAAACACCTAGAATCATGCTGATCCGCTAATTCTGTTCGGTTGGTTGCTGGAAAGTTAAAGCTCTTAAAGATACACCATTTTCTCCAAAAATGATCGCATGAGATCATAGGGATTCTAGCTAACGCACTTGCAATGGTTTTGTCAAACATTGGAATAACTTTGAGGACCAGGGTATGATTGCATTAGAAGAAATCAGTACGTTACAAGGCCATGAGCCCATGGATGAGGAGCAATATGGTAGAACGCTTATTATGTGGCAGTAGCTTTTCTCTGTTTGAGAGGAGGGGAGGGCGTGAGGTGCGTCCTGAAATGATCTGAAAAATACACTACCCAGGAACATCTATTGACATTAGAACAAAATAATATTTTCTAGGTGAACTAAGAAATGGCAAGGTCTCAAAATTCTATATTATCCAGCACCAGCTGCAACAAGTTGCTTGAACTATGCCATAGTTTACACATTCTGGCTCGATATAATGAGTCCTCTCCGTAGAAATATGGAGCACGGGAAGATGGTCTTTAAACTCCGCGAACCACGCTCGTCAGGAAATCATCATTTCAGCAATGTCTTCTTTGGGACGTTGATGCAGAAGTGATGATTCGGTCACAGGATATGCAAACTGTCAGTATACAGACATCTGTGTATAAATGAAAACAACTGAAAGAAGTGCTGCCCTGCTTATCCGTGTCGAGCGTTGTGAAACTAAAGATGGCAGATAAGTATCACTTTTTGAAAGAATCCAACCAAAAGCATCAAAATCAGGTATCGATGGAACCAACTTGAGGGAAAACAAAGCGATTGCGAATATATCTATATGACTTTTTGAAAGTATAGCTTTTCGAATGTTTTTGCAGGAAATTCTTCGCATAATTTAAAACGAGTAGGCAACTTGGATGAAATTTCAGGAAGAAGTTAATACCATGTAGCAGGCCAATTGAATTAAGTGGAATCTACGTTCCATTAACAAGGGAATCCATCAAAAGTTGCAGATAAGGGGATAACAACAGCATTTTTCAAGCATAAGAACCTACCTTTCCTTGTACTCTATGACGACATAAAGCACCTGCAACAGAATAACTATCAGTCTATCATCTCACATTTTTCTATATATATATCGTAAAGTTGAGACCCAGAGCAGAATCCCAAAGCAAACACCAGCCTGCACAGCAGTTTGAAAGCTTCCATGGCTCAGCTTGGATCCCTCTCTGCTGAAATCGAGTCTCTGAACCAAGTCCTGAGCCTGATGGAGGCGTTTCGAGCCTTCGATTCAGACAATGATGGCTTTATTACAGCAGCTGAGCTTGGCGGCATCCTGGGGTCACTTGGATACAACGCAAGTGAACAAGATGTGAGTGCAATGATGCAGCAAGGAGACACTAACAATGATGGTTTACTAAGCATGCAAGAGTTTTTGGAGATGAACACCAAGGATATGGAGCTCGGTGAACTTGCCAACTTGCTCAAAACTGCCTTTGAAGCTCTTGATCTTGACGGTGATGATATCGTTACCGGCGAGGAATTATACGAGGCTACGGTGAATGGCGAGTTAGATTTGTCTTTGGAGGATTGCCAGAGCATTATTGCTTCCATGGATGCAGATGGTGATGGAGCTGTTAGCTCCAAAGACTTCAGGGCAATTGTTAATTCCCTCCAGGCCCTAGAAAATTCATTTCTGATGTAGGATAGCTAATACTATCTGGACCCAAACGGAGCTTTATTGGGAGATCGCACGAGTTTCAAGAATCATATAGAAAAATAAGACTTCACTTGTTCTATCCCTTTATTTTCTTGAATGTAAGCATCTTTGAATACCTGACGTGCTACTTTATTTCTTAAAATGCAAAGTTCTACGTTCCACAACCTCGTTCTCTAAAGTCTTAAATTGAAAGTCCACGCTGAAGCTCCTTGCATTTAACAACTTCAGCACCTCAAAGAATCATGGTAAAGTTTAATCCCGAATTATACCACAGTCTGTTTATTCTACTTGCCTTCCTCTTTGCTCAAAACATTTCAGATATTGCAAATATTTGTTCTCTTCTATTCAGAAGTAGGCATGGCGTTTACCTAAATTTTCAGAAGATATAATCATGGAGACCGAAATAAACACATGTTCTTCTTAAAATTAATTCAACTGAACAGATATCGAGGATATTTAATTAAAATGGTTTAAAATAGCAACTAATAGCAACACCTAAACATGAACCACCCACAAATAGCACTCTTATTACTACGGCCGGGTGCAAAAACACAATAATTCAAATATGAAAAATGAGGAAATAACCTTGTTGATGAAAGGCAGCTCTGAATTTATCCTCCCATGTCCATCCAAGCCTCGAATTGTTTTTGCGGAAAGACCTCGGCTGGCAAAATCCGTTAGAGGAAGAGTTGTGGATTCATAACAGCGGCAATGCCAGGGAGGATTGTGAAAATGGGATTGATGTATGGGTTAAAATGGGCGGAGACAAGAAATCATGTTTATGGGTTTCTTCGTTCTGTTTAGCCATGGTGGTGTTGATGCAAAAAGAAAACAGGGGAAAAAGTTTTATTTGCTTAAAATAATAAAATGATAGAATTGTGAGAAAAATACGAACTAATAAATCAAAATTGATTCTTGTAAGCAAAAAACCTGTCAAAATCGTGTAAAAATCATGATTTTACACCTGATTTTACAAGTTTATATAAAAAGTTTCCATTTATCTTCCTTTCCACCTCACATGTTCATTCAGACAAGATTAGTATCATGAACAGGATATCTCCATCATTGTCATATTGCTTACGATATCGGTTTTGGTATTATCACGATCACTTCTGTCCACAATATCTTGGTAGTAGAACTAATTATGGTTGTTAAAATCGTGATTTTAACACGATATGAAAAGGGTTTTGAAAACTCGGATCGTAAAATCGAATTATAAAATCGTAAAATCGTACTTGAATTTTTCCATACAAAAATCATAAAATCACAGCTACAATTGTGTAGATAGAAAAATCGTAAAATCATAAGTAAAATATTTCCGAATACAATACAATATAATTATAGCCATAAAACTTCATTAGTTAAGGTTGATACATGATTCAAAATAACTTAAAAATACATTACAAAATAATTTATGTCCATAGAATTTCATTCGGTAAAAACTAAAAATTTTAAAATAAATATTTTGCTGATATGCTATATAAATTAAAATCAGTCTCATGACCGTCATTTTTGTCGTTATTTTTAATATATTCATCAAAAGCATTATTATTTAAAGGATTGTCAGTACTAATACTAGTACCAACACCGATATTGCTAGTACTAGCTCCAATCCCAACAAATTATTTCGACTCAGGACATGAAAATAATTTAAAAACATCAAAAAAAAATAATTTAAAGTAAAAAAAAAAAGGTATTTTTTTCAAAAAATTTAAGTATAAATTTTAAAATTAATATTATTGATTATATATATATATATATATATATATATATATATATATATATATATAGTATGTTTGTCCAGCTGGACAAATCTAATTGATTTGTCCGCAGCTGGACAAAGCAATTAAGAGCTGGACAAACTTAATATACAATCCCACATCGCTCAAATATTTAAGAAGCGTACATTCTGTGCTTTTAAAATTTAAATTCTGAAAGGTTATCCCACCTCGAGTAAATAAATATGCAGGTATAGAATTGCGTCTATATAAATAAATCAAGAAATGGTGGGAGCTGTTTTTAAAATTTTGGGCGGCGGAAAATATGTTAAACTCGTAAAATCGGATCGATCTAGTCTGATTTTACGAGCTTGATCGATTTTGACCGAGTTTGATCAAAATTGATTTTTTTTATCCAAATTGACAAGGTTTGATGAGTTAACTTGTAAAATCATTTGATTTTGCAAGTAAACTCGTGATTTTGATAACCATGAAACTAATGATCGTCCAGGAGATAATGGTCTTAATTAATGATTTAGGAATAATAAAGATGAAGGCGATGCTTTTAATTTATACAATACACTGTTAGATTATTTATACAGTTAGATTATTTACTTTTAGCGAAATATTTATTTTAAATTTGTTATATTTTAGTTAGATTATATCGTATTTTAAAGTTATTTAAAATTTATTTAATTTTTATCAGAATTTTATATTTGGTATTTAACCTCTTATATTGGTTATTTTTATTTTATCTTAGTTCTATTATACTGTTATTCATTGCTTAAAAAACACATGTCATTTTATAATCTCATTTTATAGACTAATTTTATATTATTTTTATGTGATAATTTTTATTTTTATAATTTTGATGGAGAGAGAGCCTTTTTTTTGTATAAGGTAATGGATAATAATTTATTTCAACATGTATCCAAAAGGACATATGCTCAACAACTATGAAAAAACCAGATGGCATGCATGAAAAAAAGGACTGCACGAAATAAAGTTTTAATGAAAAGAAGTTTGTGAATTTGAAATATAGAGATGAAATGTTTTTATGATATGATATAGAATATCACTAGTTGGATTGCCCGCACTACGTTGCGGGCATAGTGCGGGCAGAACAAATAATCTTTATAACTGTTGAGATTAAAATATAATATTTCAGTATGTAAAATTTGATATAATGAAAAAGATCAACATCCTTTATTATAATAATAGTAAATCAAAGTCTTAACTTCTTAAATTATCATCACAATCACTGTCAAAACAATAAACATTATTTAACAAATCTCAGAGAAAAACCAAAAAAAATTAATAAAAAAGCACGTAAGAACAAAAACCTAAAATTATTATTCTTATTCTTAATATTCATATTATTATTGTTTTAATAACGGGAAGAAAACAAAATTAAATCAAAGGCTTAAAAAAAACCTAAAAACATTAACAAAAGAGCAAATGAAAAAATAAAATAAATGAAAAAACAATAAAAATTATTGACTGGAAAAAAAATTATTTGACCTGAAAATTTATAAAAAAATATTACACTACTTTGCGTTCTGAGTAAAAAGTTTGTATAACTGTTAAAAGAATAAAAATTATCAAATTATCCCGAGAGAGAAAAAAAACCTAAAAAACATTAACAAAAGAGTAAGTAAGAGAAAAACATTAAATTATTATTATTATTATTATAATGAAAAGAAATAAAAGACTAAAAAAATCATAAAAACTTTAACAAAAGATCAAACAAAAAAATAAAATAAAAATTATCAGGTAAAAAAAGTCATATGACGTAAAAATAAAAAAAAGGAAAAAAAAGAAATAATAAAAAAATACAAATATCAATTTCCAAATGATCATAGATATAAAATAAAATTTAAGAACTATTTTTTTTGAAAAAAAATATACCAGCCCAACAAATAAGAAAATAAAAAAAATTAAAAATCAAAGCTAAGCACACTTATATATATATAGACAAAAGTAAGGATTATTCTTGAAATCAAAAGAAATAAAGGGATTGAAATAAAAAATTAAAAGTAATAGGGCTGAAATGAACATTAAATATAAAGGGATTAAAATCCAAAATTAAAAGTATAAGGGCCGAAATGAAAACATCGAAATCTTAAAATCTAAGAATATTATTACTATTACAACTAAAACAATAACAATTATTAAATTATTATGATGAAAAATTACAACTAAAACAATAAAAATTATTAAATTATTACGATGAAAAAAATAAAAAACATAAAAAAAAGGAAGCAAGAAAAAAAACTAATATTATTATTCTTATTGAGTTAATAATTGGAAAACATTCAATCAAAGAAAAAAAAAATCAATAAATTGTTTTTTAAAAAAAAACATAAGTGAAAAAAACAATTAAGGTCAAAATAAAAAAAAAATATCAAAATAAATCAACAAATTAAAAAACAATCAAAATAAATAAAAATGAAAAAAAAAACATAAGTGAAAAAAAAAGCAAACAAAACATAAAAAAGCAAAAGTGAAAAAAAAAATGTGCTCGACCCCTGCCCCTCCAAAGACACAGGCGTGTCTTTGCCAGTGTGCTACATGCGTTTCATTGTCTCTTTTTGTGAAAGAATATATAAATAGTATATTTACTGTTCAAAAACGAAAAAAAAAAACACTACTAAAATCCACAGTGTTTTCACTCACAATACACAGTGAAACACCGAGCTCTTTTAGTATATTGTATAATATCAAGATTAAAGATAAATTACAAGGCATGGAAGAAAACATTGAAGAATTATGAAAAACAATAACAAGCCTACTATCTTTTCTTTATTCTATCTTGAAAATATTATATTATTTATTTATTTATTAAGTATATAAAAAATAAGAATAATAATAATTTATAAAAAAAAGTATTTTTGATATATTATCATATTAAAATATTTATTTTAAAAATATTTTTAATATACAAAAAAACAACAATAACAAAATATTTTAAGAAAAGTCGTGATAAGAGGTTGAAAGAATGCGGTGCCAGGGTCAAGCCCAAGATCCAGTGCATAAAGGCCCAAACATCTCCACAGCCACTGTCTTAGGCTCTCATAATCTTCTCTTCTTCTCTCACCTCGCTCCCAGTGGTGTTCTTTCCCAGTACGAATCATGCTTGGCTTGCGTGGATCAGTTCGATTGCTAACTGAAATCAATCAAAGCCTTGTTCAAAATGCAACAGTGAGTTTAACAAGCACTTATCTAGTTACCACACGACTGCTTTAGATTCACAAATTTGTTTATTTGGGGTGTAGGGACGGGTCGCTAGGGTTTATCGAATGGATTAGTTTTATCTGGGTTCTTAACGCTTCTTTTTTTTTTTTTTTCATTTCATAGCTTATGATTTATCAATGAGTTAAATTTATAGTTTTTTCCTTTTTCCATGGGCTGCCTACAAGTGATTATAGAGAAATGATTGGTTTAAACGAGAAACAATTGACCCGTGTAGAAACTGAAAGGTCTGGCTAAAGAGGCATTATATGCATAGTTGTTTGAAGCTGTCATTACAGCCTTTGATTTAATCGAAATAAAAACAAATGTCACTGAATTATATTTACGGGCTATTTTCCACAGTCCAGAAAAAAAAAGGATGTCTATATGCTTACCTTCACATAAATACTGCATCGACATAGGCATGCTAACTTGCCCATGTGCCGGAGCATTTTATGGTCAAAGCTCTGCATTTTTGAAGTATATGATATGCATTTTAGAAGGTGATATAAGCCATTGTCAACTTTTAGCAATCTTTCTAATTTTTAACAGCTCCAGTCTGGTCTACTTAGAGGTCTAACGCAGGTAATTGAATGTACATTGTCGTGCTATTGAGCCCTGACATTTGAGTTTGCTCTCCTAGAAGGTCTGTTCAATCCAGTATAGATTCTTTTTTTTATTCTTCCTGTTATTCAAATGAGGTGGTGAACCTTTAAATTGGCGTCATTGATCTTTGTATTTACCTCGCCAGGAAACAGGCTTTAAAGAATAGGATCATAATCTGCAATGCGTAATTATCATTGCATGTGTAATTTGAAATGATAAAGTGATCTGTGTTTTGTTTTCTTATACTCTTGCTTCTAAATGTGGTTAAGACAATTAAATGGTAATGCCATAAATTCTGTGAATAATATTATCTCCTAACATTAAGACAAATTGAGCAGTGTGTCATTGGGCTGTACACTAGCTGTGTCAATGTTCATTGTCTTGCAGTCCTGTAGAATGCTTATTGGACATTTAAGGCATTTTCATAAATTGTGTTTTGTTGAGAAAGGACTTCAACTTCTTGTTTGTTTCCACTGTATACTGTAAAGCGAGCTCATTTTCCTTAAACCTCCCTCAAAGCCTGAATTTCAGGGTTGGGGGTACCAAGAAATAATTTACTTTGCTCTTGAGAAAGCCAATATAGCATAATAATCCTAGGGAAGGAAGTAATGTCAAGTTCTTAGCTTTATCCTCTTGGTAGCAGGCCCGAACAGAAACTGTTATATTCTCTATTTAGTAATGCTTAGAGCATGGCTTTAAAGTAGCATACCATTTTTTCACTCATCCGAATGTGGTTGCTTAATTTAAACCTGCACCTGTCAACCAACCAGTTTTTCATTGTCTGAGAAAATGAATCTGTGTGATTGCACGATCTAGAAGATGCACCATGGTCATCAACAGGGGCTTGGTCACAGTAACCTGCTCTTGTGAATGCAAGGCTGCTCTTTTAAAATTGGTTTCTTGTGATACTGTAAAAGGGTCTGTAAAGTTGTCACAGCTGCACAGTATTTATGATTAGTGCTCCCTTAAACCAGTGAAAAGGTAGAGTTTGTTTGCAAAATAACCCTGTTGGACTAATTGCCCATTGCTTCCATGCTAGTGTCTACAAACTACCAAATTTTGATTTATCAACTGAAAAGTTAAACAAACTATATTGGCTGGTTGAGATAGTCGGGGATGTTATTACTGTAACCAGAACTAGAATTTATTACTTAAACTTCAATTATTTTGTTTGTATATTGTTTGCTTGGCTGGAACTCTGAATAATCTACAAATTGAGATTACAACCCGAAAAGTGTGAATGAATTCACTTTTAATGCAGCAGCAAACAAAGCATTGTTTTTACTACAAATTGAGTTTATTTTTGCTTCTTCTATGACCTCTTATTTTACTACAAATGATAGAAGCTTGAGACGTAGTATGAAATGCTATTCAGGTAAGTGTAGTGTTTTTACAAGAACAAACAAATGGTGTGATGCAATCTATTCTTTTCTTCGTACTAATTGGTAGCAAATTGATAAGCTCTTATATATATACGAATGATTTTCCACTTAACTGTTATCCTATCTAAAACGATGGAGTCTACTCATTTTTAATGGAGATTCTGTTTTTTTTGGTGTCTCAAACAGATTAAGTTAACACAGAAAACTGACTTCTTAATCTTAATTTTTTTTCTCAAGTCAAGCAGAGATTGTTTCGGATGTCGGTGTCAATAATTACTAACTTTTGCAGTTTCGTTACCAACGCGTGCAAGGTCTCCGTGTTGGTAACACTGAGATTCCTAATGACAAGAAATTGGAGGTTGCTCTTCAACACATTAATGGAATTGGCCGCAAAAGAGCCCATCAAATACTCTGTGAATTAAGCTTGGTGAACAAACCTACCAAGGATTTGACTGGAATAGAACTCAACTCTCTTAGAGAAGAAGTCTCCAAGTACCTGACTGGACCAGATCTGGTATACTTTCTACCTGCTCTATTTTCTCTTTCCTCAAAAATTATTCTGACTCTGTATCTGCCAAAAAAGTTTCATTCTAACTTATTCAATTTTGAATTTTTTAGACAAGACGTGTTAAAGCTGATGTACAGAGATTGGTTGACATTGAGTGCTACAGAGGATTTAGACATGTTGAAGGGTTGCCATGCAGAGGACAGCGCACTTCAACCAATGCTCGGACCAGAAAGGGTAAGTGGGTTCTATTCCAGGAATGAAAGCCTCTTGTGAGCATAGTGGCTTTTGTTTGTTCTCTATTTTATTGATGAATTCCTAAATTATGACTGTTTTGCATATGGAATGAGACTGGAGTGCCAAGTCTTAAAAAGTATTCTGAGTCAACCAAACTTGTTGTGTTTGGTAATTTTCCCGGTGCCTTGTTCATATGGTTTCTTTTTAATTAGTGTTTTCTTTTCTGTTGTTGCTCAGAACACCAAAAGTATGGGTCTCAGGAAGTCGCTGAGCGGATTCGGAAACATCAAGAAAGAAGTCAAGCAAAATGATCCACGCAAGAGAATATGCAATAAATGAAGTATGACGAGTTCACTAGATTGTAGCTCCAGCAGTGACACTATTCTTGTTTCGAGTTAGCATATCTTTGGTTTCTTACTCATGATTTCCTGTCTGGCAGCCTTCTATCGGTATGACCTCCTGCCAAAGTCAGTTTTGGGAAATATTTTGAATTTGCTTTTTCACAGCAATTGTGATCATTTATGTTGGAATGAAGTGGCAGCCCTCGGGGTGTAGAAGGTCCGTTTAAGTCCCAACTGGAACTTGAAATAATGTTATTGCGACAAGGCTGCTTCAAAAATACCTTAATATTACCATGAAAGAATTTCTGTAATGTCTTCGCTTTGTACCATTTACCCTGGGTTGGCCGAAGTGGCTTAAAAAAATGAATTTTGCTTTGGGCCAGCTCGACGGCCGGGAAATATGTTGTCCAAACACTTGATGACGACGAGCAAGAGAGAATGATTGTTCTACATGATACAATGTGTTGTGTCTGCCGCCGTTGAGCCTGCACAGCATGTTTGGGCTAGAGTTCAAAAACGTTGTCCCTTTAGGACCAAGTAGTGGGCCTGGGTTTAAAAGCATGTCTGGCACCTCTTGGCCTGGTGCGTGTCCCAGCATCTTTTATATCTGCTGGATCCAACACACCTAATCCATTGAAACTTTTCTGATCGTATCCAATTACAGCCTACAGTAAATATCATTTTTTGTATCGTTATCTTATTGATATTGATTATATTACAATATTTATTTCTCTGTGGGGTGAGAAAAAAACTAAATAGAATATTTTAAAAAACTTCTGGTTTGGTTTTGTTTTTTTAATACTAAAACATGTAAATTAGGACCGAATCGATTGAAATTAAAAAAAATTACATGTGATTACTGTAGGGTTAATATGTCATTACACGCGAGAGTACGGGACTTGATTGAGTGTTTTAAAAGAGAAGATTAGGTTATTAGTCAACAATTATGGCTAGGCTTGGTGTTCAAAGGTATGAAATTATGAATGGTTGTCTAAGGCTCTTCATGGCGTGTCCAATGCGAGATCAGGGATGAAGCTTGGTGGGGCTTTTCTCAGGGCCTCTAGCATCCCTAAAGTTATCACCACCGAAGCATTAACTCACAGACTACGAATGTCTTTACAGGGAAGTTTGGTTTTTTCACATAAAAAAAAAAAGCTGAAACCGATTGGTTTAAAGTTTAAAGTTTAAAGTTTAAAGTTTAAACTAGTTTAGGTTCGATTTTGTTTTTTTTCTTTCAAAATTTTAATTTGATTGTTTTTATAATAATAATAATAGCCGAAAATAATCAACCTTAATTACTATTTATAAAAAAAAAACTTATTTTTCAACAATATCATCACAATAAAATATCTTTCTAGCCCTCTCAAGTAAAGTAAAAAAATTTAAGAACAATATATATACTAATTAATTCAAATAACGTTCACAATTTCTATTTTTAGTGTGTTAATTTCTATTTTGTGGGTTAGAGATTGTTTTTCAAAGCGTTTTTTTATTTTAAAATATATTTAAATAATATTTAAAAAAAAATTAGCAAATCAAAAAAATCTAAAAATATTAATTTAAAATAAAAAAAAATATTTTTTTAATAAATACTTTTAAAACGAGACAAACACCCACTTACTATAAACATTATTTTCTTATAAAACACTCATATCAAAACAACTTTATTCTTAAAATTTTCTACATTTTTTCTCGACCAAGATAACAACTAATGACGGTTTGGTGATGTTTTAGAATAAGCAACGAGTTTCAAAGAATTTGACATCTACAGACAATCGAGGGACACAAAACATTACTATAACAAGGATCGGGCTAATATATCAGTAAAAACACATACTAAATTATTATCTACAGTTTTTTCCCCTCCCTTTCCATCCCAAAAACGGGAGGTTCGGCGGCACTCTAATTCATCTATCCATCCCGCCCGTTCGGAAGGTGGAAAGGCATTCAGCTTGTGGTGCTCTTCCTTTGGCATCGGCCAGGGATATCTAGGATCGATTCCCAGTACAAGCGTTCAAGACGCCAACAGTAGTTCATGTACTTCTCTTATCCAAGACATTAGCCAGTTGGTATACATTGATTGAATTCAAAGCTATTATAAATTCAACGCTATTGTACGGGGGGCATTATTTGCATCAAGCACAAGTAGTAAATCCAGCCAGCATGTTAATTAAGCAAACTCCATGCAAACATACATATATTACACATCGAAATCCCAAGCGCGTGTTTCCAATTCACCCATGATTTTGACCGTACATCTTCACCAATCCGAGGGGGGAAATGAAAACACGGGCGAGCTACAACGTACCACTCTTACACAGACACCCCATACATAGTATTTACTTCTATAGCATAGACTAGCCATAATCCCAGATCCATGACAGAAGCGAAAACCAAACCCTAATCATTAAGCCACAGCACAGAGAAGCAAACAGTGATTCCCAGTAACCAAAAGGTTGAGGAAACAAATACTTCTTCTTCTCTACTTGTTCAAGGACTTCCTCCGACCGAAGCACCTTCTTTCCACCAGAGGAAAAGCTGGGTCAACGCGCCTTCCGACAACACTAGGTGCGGACTGCCTCCACCCATCACGTGCAGGCAGTAGAACAACAGGCAGATAGGTATTGGTGTGGCATGGGAACACAGAATTCTTGTAGCGATTACAGAGGGCATCTTTTCCCTGAAATTAAATAAAAGGGTTCAATGAGATACAGTTTAAACAAGAACCATAGCAGAAGATAAATTTGGGAATCGAAATGACCTGGATAGTTGCCAAGGATACTTCACATGTTTTGCGTTTCGAACCGATATCCCACTTGTATTTGTCGAAGGCTTTCCAAAATCTCAAGGCTCCATCTGTGTTCGTGAAGTTGACAAAGGCATAGCCCAGATTTGCTCCTCTCCTGTGACGTTAAAATCAAATTTCACAAGCACGCTTTCAACAGGATGAGTTTCTTTATTTTACACACTGGGTACTTCTGAATGTATTATTTAAAACGGAGTGAGACTTGCACAAGCTGTTAACCTAATTTTCTGGGAGAGTTGAACAGTTAAAACTATGACCAAGCCGAAGAAGCCGGTAAGGCAAACTTTACGATTTGTCAACTCCTCGCTAACAGAACAGCTTGGCTGATCTTTTGCATTGGAGAGGAGAAACAAGAGCCTCTGGCATGAGATTCTATATACCCCATTATATCATGCAACAGGGTTGTAGACAAAAAATGGGCCAGACATCCTTGCGAAATATCAACTAAGCATATTCTTAAATTTACCGAGTGATAGGCAAAAGTTACTTACACAAAGTCCATAGGCAAGTAGAAGAAATCATACTCCGACATGGCACGTTCAAATTGCTGCATAGCCTTTTGATTCTCTTCAAGACAATGCGCATCCAGTATTTGCAGTAAATCATACCTTCTACTCCATGGCCATAAATTGAAAGAATAAAAATTATTGCTAGCAACTTTATATCTTATAAACAACAAGAAACTAGCGCCCGCATACAAGGTAAATACTAAAAAACATTAGATCAAAATCAGCCACATGCCCAATATCGCAAGACCTGGAATAAATTTAACTGGAGATTGAAAGAAACCAAATATAGAAGAGGGTCATGATGAGAAAATTAACCTACCCAAGCTGATTTGGAACATTCTTGATCATCAAAGTAGTTTTTCCATCTAAAGAAATTTCATCTGCACTACATGAAAGTACCTCATGCTCTTCCTTGGCACTCAACCCCTTATCATCACCACTACTCTCTCCATACAACTTGGATTCAGTCTTGGGCACCCAAAATTTCTCCCGGAAAAAAAACCGACCTTCGCTTCGCCTTGCCCTTGGCCGAGAAGGTGCAACAAACCTCCCCGCGCCTCCACCAAAAACCCTCTTTCCCATGTTGCCCAAAGCCCCAGAATAACAACCGTCACATTTCACTTTATCCTCAAATTTGACAGCGTCGGATTCTTCTAAATTCTTACCGGGAGGACAGCATGTTCCTTGATTTCCAATGTCATAGTAATAAGGATGTGAATAAGGCACGGTGAACGGCTGCTTATAGATGTTGTAGCAGGCAGTGGCTTCTTGGTACACCCAAGCTTGGGTCAACTGGTGTTGCACGCAGAAGTAGGGATTGGCGAGGAACCCAGCAACCATGGTGGGCGCGGGTCGAGTACCCCACGCTAGTGGAGACTGCAACTGTTGTGGATAGGAGCCATATATCTCCTGTGAAAGCTGGGGTAGTTTCGAGGGCAGCACGATTGTTCCGCTGTTTGGTGGTAGATATGGCAAAGACAGGCTTACTTCGGCTCTCATGTATGGGGGAGCAGACGGGTTCAATGATTTAGGGTTTGATGCGTTAACAGCCATTGATGAAGAAAGTGCCTCAAGTGATATTTATTTACAGGTCAGAGACAAGAGAGAGGTATGAGCTAATGAAGTATCAGTGTCTAATTAGCAGGGACTAGGTTAAAATAGCTGAAGATGGTATATCCGTAAGCAGAGATATAACAAGATTTGAGGATGAGGGTGGGGTATATATACGTGGATAATTTATACGTATTGTAATGTATAGTGAAGCAGGTGGTGCAGAGTGGAAGAGGGAGGGCAAGGGCTGCAAAAGAGTAGGTTGCTAGGCTATGAAATGATGAAATGATGAAAATTGAAGCTAAAGATTGCTCTGCATTAAATGCAGATAGCGTTATGGCGGCGTGAAATGAATTTTATGTTGACAGTTATCTGCTGTTATTTTTTATTCGTTTTGTTTACTGATATAATTTTAGTTTAAATTTTTTATTTATTTAAAATTAAATTAAATTAGTTTTTATTTTTAAGATTTATTTTTTATATTATTATATTTAAATATTTAAAAATACTGATATTAAATCAATTTGAATTAAAAATGAATATAAAAATATCTTAATTTAGTGTTTTTTATTGGTGTTGCTTATAACATCATTGTATTATGAAAACCTTTTTTTTTTAATTAGAAAGGGCATTTGTGGAGTTTTAAATATAGTTTTTTTTACTATCATTTTGATGTGCTGATATTAAAATATATAATTATTGTAATATATTTTTAAATAATAAATCCTTTAAAAAATGATAGTAATTATTATTATTTTCATCATTTTTTATATACAAAAATTATATATAAAAAACTAAATAATTTAAAGATTTTTAGGCAAACTAAACAAGAGAAGGGAGTGTTTGGGAGTGCTTTTCAAAAATTCTTTTGAAAAAAATTAAAAATATATATTTTTATTTTTAAGTTTAAATTTAAATTTAATAAAATTTGGTGTTTTGAGATCATTTTAATGTGCTGAAGTCAAAATTAATTTTTAAAAAATAAAAAAATAATAATTTTAATGTATTTTTGACGAAAAACAATTTCAAAAACAACCGTAACTAGGCATGAAGACATTCACTTAGATTGTGTTTTGTATCATGATAAAGTCAAATATTGCATCTATTTAGCATGATATAATATTATAATGAAACATGTATGCAATATTAGTAGTTAGTACATTCTTTGCCATGTTAAAAACTAATTTTGAATTCTACCCATAGTGTATCATGGGTTTTAAAACTAAAAGAAGCTAAATTAGATTCTCTAGCTTGCGCTATGTCTCAGTCTAAAATATTTTTTTCAATAAAAACAATATATGCGCGATGCAAACTTATTTTATAATTATGAGACTATAGGCATGGATCTAATTGAAAAAACATATAAGCAAAAACATAAAATAAAATAAAACAAAACAAATTTAAAGATCCGTAATAAATTGAGTCATTTTGAAAACTCACAAATATAGAAGAAAATAGCCTAATAGTTTATGTTATGAACAATGGATGATAACTTAAAAAAAAAAAAAAAACTTTACAAAAAAAAAAATAAACTCCGCAAACAATGATGAACTTTATAAACCTAAGATAAGGTCTCAAACCCGCAACTAAAAGAATAAGGTTTCATGTTTTTTTTTTTAAAAAAGGAGGTACGATTGAGAGTTAATTTCAATTTATAAGTTATTTTACAAAATATTCCAAATAGCAAATGAAGGGACTAAGAAAAATATCAATTTACGAAATTAGCCTAAAATAGAAGAAAGGATGACAAATAAAAAAAATCAACATAGCAGAAATCATTTTCAAAACTAACAATAAATTATATAGAGATCAAATAAATAAAACAAGCAATTAATGTTAAAGGAATATAAAAACCAAACAAATCCGACATAATCTCCTAAACAAAATATTTGAAACACGTAACCCACAAGATACCAAATTGGGGTTCAATAAAAGAAAAACTTAATTTTCAGCTAGGGGCAAAATTCTTAGAGCACCATTCCATTAAACAGTGTTTATCGACTAATGTTGTGTTGTAGATAGGATCACATTTTTTATTATGAAAAAATATTGAGGTGTTGGTGGAGTTTTTCTCTTGTATGCAAAAAATAAACTGAATACGAAAGGACCTGGCTAATTTGTCAGGTCCAAAGACAGTCCAAACAATTGATAAAAGGTTAATTTTTAACTTGAAATTTAATTATTTGAGATGATATTTTTTTTTGTAAGTATTAAGATGATAATATATTGAATTGTTTTAGTTCAACCCCGGTTAACTTCTTAATATACATGTTGTATTATGAGACTATGATAATCCCGTGAAAAACAAATAAAAAATAATTATATAAAAAGTCAAATCTTCAATAAAGTTAGTGTTGAAATCATAAAAATTACTAGAGTTAATATGTCAAACTACATTTTATATGATGAGACCATGATAAAGCAATAAAAAAAAGTTAAATAAATAAACAAGTTAAATTATCGATCATTCAAATGTTGAAAGATTAAAAAAATAAAAAATCACTCGAGTCAATCCGAGTCATAAATTGAGGATAGCCTGACATAAAACAAGTTAAAATGAGTCATAAAATCAAATTCTAGATTAGCCTAACGTAAAATGATGTAACTAAGAAAAACAATCACTTATTTATTTAAAACAAACTATAGTCAACTAAGTTGAACATTAAAACTTGTGGTCTTGGTCAAAGATCATAGATAACTTGTAAAAAATAAATTATAAGCAATTATAAAGTTTAACATCCAATAATTACAATGTTGAACGATAAAATTAGAATTTAATAAATAAATAAATTGCTTACTATTATTTATACAATTTATGACTAGAGTCCAATCTTGTTACTGAAGAAGCATTCTCCATTGAACTTAAATAAATTCTTTTCGGGAGATGGATGGATGGATACAGAAATTGGTGGAGGTTGCCATGATTCTTTAATGGCTTATGATTCAGGCAATTATTGGAACACTCTGGGTGCGGAGAATGAAGCCAAGGAAGATTCTAGCTTGTCGCTCCAGATTTGGGTATGTTAAGTGGCAACCATTAATAGATTAATATTTACCCAATAATTTTATATTCTTGAAAGATTCTCTTTCTCTATTTGATTTGATGATTTATAAATAGAAAGAAAAGAGAAAATGGTATGCTGGAAGTGGTGAAGATATTCTATTCATTAAATAAAAAATTATAAATAATAAAATATTGGTTTTTAAGTGTTTATAATTGAATAAAGTTTATGATGTAAAATGTGTTTTTCTAAAATATGACAGGCAATTCTTATTTAGTTGTGTTTTTCTTGAAGTTGTTTTTTGAAATGTGTTTCATTTAGAAATATATTCAAATAATATTTTTTTTAATTATTTTTCATATCAATATATGAAGATAATTTAAAAATATATATAAAAATTTAATTTAAAATATAAAATAAAAAAATATTTTTTTAAATTTTTTTAAAAGTGTTTTTTCAATTCAGTGTCAAACAGCCTTTATAGTCGAATTATACGATGAGTTTTTTTATAAATAAAATACCATTTTAATCAATGTATTATTTTTTTAATTTGTTATTGGAATTAAATAAAATTGTTGTATATAAATAAATTGTACTTCGCGTGCCATGGTTGTCAACTCGTGACATCATCAGTTCACTCGGTCCCATGGGAGCATTAAAGCACCTCCAAGAAGAGCATTAAATAAAAGATTAAAACCCCCCAATACTTTGCCTCTTTTTTTTTCTTGCTGGAACGGAAAGTTAAATAGAATGGTTTTTTAATATCTCTTTAAAAATTCGTTTCAATAGTATTTTTACTAGTTTCATGATTATGTCCCGTTTTATGATACATGTTTTGCGTTTTTATTGAGTTTACTCGATTTGTTTTTTTAATTTTTTTAATATTGAATCAATTGAGGATTATTCAATTATTTTTAAATTTATTGAGTCAATTAAGTTATATTAAATATATTAAAATATAATTAGTTATCCTAACCAATCCCCCCGGTACATATTACAAATTATATTTATATTATTAAAAAAAACTTATCACCAGTTTCCGCAGAGAAAGACGGAGAGCAGGAAGTTGGGAGCAGAAGTTTCATAAATGAGCCCCTTAAACTTTCGAGGTTGGCGCAGAGAATCCCGTAGTAGATGCAAAAAGGACAAATTTTATCTTCCAAAATTTGCCATTTTCTTGCCACAGACGAACCTGGGTTCGCAGCAGGCATGTCTCCATTGTTAAAGTTTTCCCTGAGCCATGCAACCATATTCGAACCAGTTTCAGCAAAACCCCACCAATAATCGAGTCTTCTTTTGTTCATCTTTCTCTGTACCTTGTGCATCTCTTTTATATTTCTGGATGAATTCATCCGAGATGGGGCTATCCATTAGCCTGGTATTTTGTATCGGGGTTTGACCATTCCTCTTTCATGCTAGACCAACTGGCACGTTGCCTCGTACTCCACACAGGCTAGAATGGAATCCCACTCCCTGCTGGCAGGCATGGCCATTAGAGGCCTTAGTAAGAAAAGGTTAAGCAAGAAGTAGGCAACACTGCTTCCAGCATGCTCGTTGAGTGAAATAAAAAGTTTCCTGTCCTTCGATGGTCTGATTTGATCCGGAAGCAGCAGCTTGGCAAGCTCGGTAGGGGAAGCTGTTTGACTTGTGGTTGTTTTTGGAAAAAAAAAACTTATATTAGGAGCATGCCTCGTTATTCACGCACACACATGTCGTTCTTCAATATTGGATTTGGTGAGGGAAATATGTACAAGTTATTGAAATCAAATACTCCATGACAGCTCTCAAATGAACACTGAAATGGATGTGATGTGTTGCACAGAGAGAAGATAATGATGTGGTTTTGTAGGAGCAGGGAGAGTAGACGACAGAGGAATGATTGTTTTTGGTATGGGAAAGAAAGAAGGCTGTCACGTCAAGTGTCGTTTCGTTCTGCGGCTAAGAGAGAGAAAGAAGATGTTTCCCCTGATATGCAAACTGAGGGGCGAGGGGATGCGTCTCCTTACCATCTGCTTCCCAGTTTTTATGGAATGATCGATTTGGAATATGTGAATGACAGGGCGAAGGGGAGACGGTGTCCTGGGGAGGGTGGCTGGTTTATTACCAATTCTTTCCTGTCTTTTCAGATCTCAAACCTACTAAAAAGCTTTTGATGTGAATTTAACCACTGCCTCTCTCTCTCTCTATTTTTTAAAAAATATATTTTATATTTATTTTAATATAACGGGGTTAGAAATAACTTTTAAAAAATAAAAATAATACTTTAATATATTTTGAAATGAAAAAATATTTTTAAAAATCAGGAGTGTAACGTTCCAAAACAAACCTTAATATATGAGATACATTTTGAAGACAACAATGAAGAATTTTTATATCTGGTGTGATATTGATATGATTTACAGGGTGCTTGGGGGGTGCTTGCGAACCATTTTAAAAGTATTTTTTAAAAACACTTGTTTTTATTCTAAATATTTTTTTAATATTTTTAAATATTTTGATTTGTTAATAAGATAAATATTTTTTTAAAATAAAATAATATTATTTTAATATATTTTTAAGTAAACAAAACAAACACACTCCAAAACACCCGCTACATCGTTTTTTACTTCACAACTACATTACATTTTAAAAATATTTTTGAAAAAAATAATATTTTTATTTTAAATTAAAAAATTATTTTTTAAAATTATTTTCGTATATTGATATTAAAAATAATTTTTAAAAAATAAAAAAATATTATGTTTATACATTTATGATCAGTTTCTTTTAAAAAAAAACAATATCAAACCCATTTCAAAATAGACATATAATTTTTTTCTCTCTAAGTGTTGAGGCTTGGCCGTGAGCAACTGAAGACTAACATTTTTTCTTCCTCCAGCCACTCCTCGACCTTACACTCATCATTTCACTAAGAAAAAAGTAGACATATTGTGTTTAGGTTAACTTGCACTTAAAGAGTGTTTAGTTTACAGGAAGATCTGGTTGAAGTCATTGCTGTTGAGGTTCATGTCTAGCTCAGTGTTCGGAATAGTGACGGCAGTTCCATTAGCCGGTCTACCAGTCTCCATCTCCATTAGTGATTAGTGACACTGATGATTGAGTTTCGAAAGTGTTTAAATTTTATTTATTTATTTATGATATTTTTAAATTACTTTAATATAATAATATTAAAAAATAAATATATATTATTTTAATATATCTCTAAAAAAAATAATTTTAAAAAAACTTCAACGGCAATCTCAAAAAGTCTAGAGAGGCATTGCATACCTCTAGTCGTAGCTCAGCACTGATTACCTCAAAGATTTCAAACCGGATCCACGGCATCATCAATATGGATGATACCTGATCTTTTTATACTTAGAGAGTATACTCATTAGCTCAGAACGATGATTTTTAGGTCTTTAAAATTTAAATAACATCAAGATTACAAGTTATTAATATTTAATATTCACGATACTTTAATCTTAGAATATTAATTTCCTATTATATAAAAAAAATATTGTTTACGAAAAGACAATTTTATTTCTCTCTTTAAATATGATTACTATTGTAAAATTTTAGCCTGTTTTTTCCAATCAAAAGACAAAATTCTCCTAATATATATATATATATATTTTTTTTTTGGGGAACTTTAACCAAACTAAATGTAGTTTCTTGGCTAAAATTTATTTACGTTTTTTTTTTAACGAACGGTGGTGGCAAAGATAACCATACCTGTTTCTCGTGGCTGTGGCGGCCTGCGGCAGGGGAATTGTTCTTGAGAAAAAAAGAATGCCTTAAAATTCAAGAGACTAATGGGCTGGACTGTTGATTTAACCTCAAAATATATTG
Source organism: Salix caprea (assembly GCA_964035475.1). Lineage (NCBI taxonomy): Eukaryota > Viridiplantae > Streptophyta > Magnoliopsida > Malpighiales > Salicaceae > Salix > Salix caprea. The sequence continues at coordinate 12,645,295 of OZ037755.1, read as the reverse complement.
AGACAGTGAGCTCGGTTGCTCGTTGTGTTCTTCTCAAATCTGCTCCTTCAATTTCATGTTTATATATTTCAGTTGGAAATACGCTGTCAGAAATCAATAAATAGATCGAAGCACAAATGGATTTTGATTGGATTGGAAATCCATGTTTGACAGACTATTGCTGGAAAATTCATGGAAAAAAGAGAAGCAACGCCATCATTCTTTTGTCCCTGGAGAGGCCCAGATATCAAAATTCAAATGGAAGGGGTGGGCTTGCCGTTCATATGTCTGGGGCGGGACTCATCGAGATAAGCTCCAGAAGTCATCGTGCGAGCTCATTGATACTGTTTGACACTGTATTTAAAAATATTTTTTTAAAAAATAATTTTGTTTTAGTGTTATTATATTATTTTTATATATAGATATAAAAAATAATTTTTAAAAAATAAAAAAAATATTATTTTGATATAATTCTAAATAAAAAAACACTTTAAAAAACATTAACGAATACCAAACAGTCACATAGTTCACACGTGAGCAATATGCACGCGCCTCCTTTTACCCACATCATTTTATCAACCACAGCATTGCTGCTAGCAAGACTGGCAACACTATTTACTTGGGCTTTTCAGATTGGATCCATTCGTGCCGAGGTCTGGGCTTTGGGGCGCGGGGGATCAAAAATATTTGGACTGCTTTATTGGCAATCTAGTTTTGAGTGGTAGATTTCTCAATTTCTTCATCTCTCGATACTGATCACCATTGTTTTCTAAACCCCACAAACTCGTTTCATAGAATGCGATTTATGTTAACAATCTGTCTAGTGCGTATCTGAATCGACATGCAATCAAATTGAATATGTTTTGGGACCGAAAGTAGGTCCCAGTAGCAGGCGAAGGGCACATTTTGTGGCAGCCTTCAATCTGCCGATTATTTTTTTTACTTGTCATCATGGAAAACCACTTCCAACAATGGCGTCCAAGTCCAAACTTTCAATGTATCAACTTCCCTTTCTTTCATTTATTATTGGCCACGTAAATCACCTCCTCGATTCTTTCACTATTCTACTTCTGTTTGTCCACAGCGAAGCCCACCAAGTTCTTCGTTTCTTGTCATCTTTTCCGGGGTTTTTTAGAGTGCCAAGGAGAGGATGCAGCGGAGGAGGATGCCATAAGGGAGTGGTTCATCGTTTATTTTTGACAAATCTCGTCGGGGCTTGGGGCATCCCGAGGGTAATCAAGCAGCCTTTTTTAGAAAGCGCGCGAGTAAAAAGATGGCTTCTTGAACATTTTCCGAGGAGATAAAACTTACTTATAAAATTAGAGTGTAGAGTCAGTAAGCAATACCTTTCTAGGAAGCTGAGACAGCATAATTAAGGTTGCAATACACTGTCTAATTAATATTAATTGTAATGGATGCTAATTATTGAATTCAGATTGAAGTGCTATGCAAGAAAGATATTGTTAGGCAGGTGTGCCCTCCACCGGAACCTCATGTCGGCGCTGATGTGGACTTATTGTGGACCGATGCCGACATCTCGTTGTCGTATGTAGACAGCTCGAGGAAGCCCGGCACTTATTTTCTCCTCCAGATTGATTGCACGAGAATTATTAGAGAAGGAAAATGGGTTTATCGGACCCAGAAACCACAGGCAGTCGTGCTCGGCAAGAGGGGGCCAAAAACACCACCACCTTTGATTGTATATATTTCTTTTCTTTAATTTTAGGAACGTCCCATAGCAACTGTCCACTTTTTAAGTGAAGTACTGTACTGTTGATACTATAAACTTACCGGAATGTTTGTTATTGCGGTTGAATCGGGATTATTTATAAAAAATAATAATTTAAAATAAGTTTTTTTTTTTTTTTTTTATGCTACACTGCTTAGAGTTAGTTTACAATAACATTTTTTATTTTATTTTGAATTGAGGTTTTTTAAGTTTTCAGATATTTTGATGTAATAATATATAAAAATTAATTATATTTTTAAAAACAAAAGTAAATGCATCATTAAATATTTAAATCAGTTTCACTATTACGTGTAACAATGTGGAGCCTTGTTTATTACCATCCCATCCACCTTAATTGACTTTTTTCTATATAAAATTTTAAAATTTATTTTATTTATATGCATGACTCATCGGTTTAATTTCCAATCCAATAATTTGAATTGACAACTCAGAATCCTTGATCAGCTCATGTTACGAGCCGTGTTGCAACATAACAATCTGAAGCTCTAAGGGTATTATAGGGGTTAGATAAATATTGTTTTTTTTAAGTTTTTTATATTAACAAATCAAAGTAATATAAAAAAACAAATTTAAAATAAGAATAATAAAATTATTTTTTAAAATATTATTCCAAACACCCCTCCATCTCGTAAACAAACAGAGTCGGAGGTTTTCAAAACGTTCTAAGAAGTTTAATAATAGTACAAGGCGTGGCCAGGCGAGGTTTATAAAAACTGGACGTGAAAAAGCGTTGCCTCTACAGGCGACGTGCCTGATAATGATTTTTTTTTCAGGTTTTGTTCATGGTACTAACGTTTGGTTATTCTGTGGCACATTATTTGTTATGTAAGGGAAGCAGACACGTTGTTCTCTGGTATTATTATCTTTTTTTTTAGATTCAATAAAACTCCATCCCCTAAAAATATATTTTATAGGTTCACATAAGTGAATAAAATCCCGGTTGTTTCAAATTCTTATAAGAAATGTACGTTATAACTCGAACTCAAAATCTAATGTGCAGATCTCAAATCATTTATCATCGTCATGCTACTTTCATTGAGACTTTTGATATTATTATCGTCCATTTTATAAATCCTCAGACCAATGATTGAACTTCTAATTACGCGCTTAATAATGATTCTGCTGCCTGATATATAAGGTTGGTTAACACATCATGTATTATTTTCCATGTCCTCTCTGTGTGTGTATATATATATATATATATATATATATATATATATATATATATATATATATATATAGACACACACACACATACGTATGTATATAAAAAATAATTGACAATGCTTGTAAAGAAAAATAAACGAATTTGTAATAATTCAAAACTATAAAATGATTTTAAAATATTCTTATCAAAATGCGATAGTGATCAAGAGTCAGAACTTGGAAAATCTTTAGGAGGGTCCAATATTAAGAAATGTTTTATAAGGGGCCAGAACTTAAATTTTAATAGTTTTAGTTTTAGAATTTAAAATTGCTTTTCTCATGAGGGACATGATATTATGCTTTTTTAGGGCCCCGCCCCTACCAGACCTCTGCCTTACAATTAAATAAGAAAATTAAAAATCATCAATAGTATTGAATAGCAAAAATAAAATAAAATAAAGATTTCGAATCATCACTAATTTTTTAATAAAAAACTTTATGTCAGATAATAAAATTAAAAAGCATCCATAGTATTAAATTATATTGAATTAACAAATCTTGTAAAATCCGAACAATAAAAAAAAAGTGATACAATAAAAGCAATTATGTTAAAAACTGAATCCTATGCCTCCATACCTAACAAATCCTTGAAGATTTTAACAATTAAAATAATAATAATAATAATCATGTCAAGAACGGAATCCTATGTGTCTCTTACCGGGCTACGAGTGTATTTGATACTATATTTTAAAAATATTTTAAAAAAAAATATATTTTTTTTAAATTGTTTTTTAAATTAAACATTTTAATTATAAGTTTGTATCACCTGATCACCTACCTAGATGAATCATTGACTCTTGTATTGCAGGGTGAAAAGATGTTTGCAACCGAATAATCCATTCTGTTTCGATATCAATTGACATAGTGTGCTGCAAGAGGTGACAAGATTGCTAAGAGTTAAAGTTTTCAAAGATTAAGAACTGGGGAAATATCCAAAATATATATTTTTTTATCAGTTATTTTTTCATGTCACAAGGGTCATTACAACCTTTTAAATAAATAAGTATTATAAAACGCTAATAATATTAATAGAAACAAGGATTGAAAAAAAATACCCAGAATTATCACTGTTTTTTAATAGATTAATCATCTACTCAATTAAATAAAAATAACAAATCCTAAAAATATCAACAGCTAAGTAAAATGATATGCTAAAAATCAAATCCTATGTGTCCCGAGCAACTAATTATATATCCAAAATGTAACACAAAACATCATATCCTTGTAACTGTTGCCGTGCTTTAGCCAAGGTGATCCTTATATAAAACTGTTGCTTTTTTATAAGAAAATATTTTTTGATTATATGCATAATTTATTTAGAAATGTTGTCTGGTAAAAGAAGAGATGTAAGTGCATGCTTGATTTAACTGCTCTCAAGTTCCAAGGAAACCTAAATATGGCTTCATTTGTCCCAAATGAAGCCAAATTAAGGGAGACACGCCTATAGAGATCTTAGCTATCCTACTGTAACTCCTGTCCTTTTCGACATCACAGGGCATTATAATTACGATTTATAATATGCTTTTCTCGTTTAATCTCTATCAGATACATGGAAAAAAATTGATGTATAAAGGTCTTTGATCATAGGGAATGGCTTGTCCCCCTTCCAACAAGCCTCATGTTGGGCATGATTGTGCCTTTTCCCCGACATGTGGCCGCACCCTATTTATGAATTGGAGGCCACAGAACTCATTGGTCCTTATCGCTGTCATTATGTCAGTTTAGGTCATCGAATTTCAGTATCAACGTAAAATGGATCCGAGCCGAGCATAGCATTGTTTTACAGTAATCTACCGAAGAGTCGTCGGATATATGTAGCGTAATTGCTTGAGACAATAAACCTAGAATTATAATTGTTCTGATATGTGGGATTGCAAAACAAGCTTTTATTTCGAGATTATATGAGCTAAAGGATACTTGGGGACAAGTGAAAATACATGGAGTAATAAGAATGGAGTATATTTTGAAGTCAAGCTTGCAAATAGACCATTGGTTTAACATGTGTGTGTGCGCGCGTGCGTGCGTGCGTGTGAGTGTATGTGTGTGTGTGTGTGAGAGAGAGAGAGAGAGAGAGAGAGAGAGAGAGAGAACAGCGATTCTCTAATTTCATGGCTCCAAAAGAGGACACTCGGCTTTCCTACCACCTAGGATGTGGTCGGTTTGACATTTAAGCACAACTTGGCCTCACGTGCACTGATCATACCTGCAAGACATGCGCCATTGATTTCCGATACACACAAATTTCATCTCGATTTCACTTCAAAGTACTGTGCAAATTATACGTAGATCCATGGTAAGAGATGATAAAATCAACCTTATTTTATATTCCTGAATGATAAATGAAACAAATTTTAATTCCATGTTTGAATGACAATCTTCGACGAAGTGCTTGTTAATTTAAATATCCGGTACATTAATATTTTGCATGATTCGATTTTTTTTCTTGTGGGTTCTCATTCAAACTCCATCTATGATGCAAATATGTATGAAGAGGGATATGTGTGTGTAGCGAAGATCCGCAAGAGCTAGTTTTGACAGGGTGATGTTACCAGGAGTGTGACCAAAAACTGAACTTCCAATCAAACCCCCTCACTATTTATTAAATTTCGCCTAAATTTTAAAATCCGAGATGATTATTTGATCACCAGTGAAGTTGATATAATCATTTTATTTTGAAGAAGAGTAAAAACTTTCAGTTTGTTTAACCTGGCTCAATTAAATACCAGATTAAAAAGGTTAAAAAAACCCGAGTAAACTAACAATGTTTGATGGATCCTGGTTACTAGATAGTGGTCTCATTAATTATGGCATGAGCGTCCATGAACCCGGACAGGAATATGCCAGGTCCAGCTGGGAACCTTCCTGCTGATCTTGATTCTTGAATGAGCACCCTCTTTAGGGTTTGTCTCCTGGCCCGTTCTCCACTATCCCGGTCAATTTTCGACCCACCCTCACCAACTACACTGATAAATATAACAACTATTAAATGTGCGCACTGATAAATATTATGCTTATAAGCGATCAAAATCCTCCTAAAATCATCACAGCTTTTCAAAATGATGTTAACAATAATAATGTGTGACAACACCAGCAAGATAAGTTCTCCAAGGAATATTGTATCACTGCAACCAGGTGGCGGTGAGTTATATAGTGAAAAAACAACTATTGGAAAGAGTTTCTTAAAACCTCTTACACTTTTGCTAATTTAAACATCAAATTAACATCAAAATAGGCGTCTAGGAGGAATTACATAGTCTAATTTGATGTTTTTAAACCTCGTCGAGTTCATCACACAATTAAATCCGGTTCGCTTTCCAGTTCTGCAAGGTTAAATGTAATACCTGTGCTTTGGTTAAACTCTTTATGAGCAGGAGGATCGATATACCGTCCGGGTACAATTATATCACAGCACGCGGAGCGCTGGTTTTTGTCAGGTGTCTCTCATGAGTCATGACAGCAGAAACAGACAAATATTTATCATGAACTCTTGCTGCCTTCTCAGGTAACACAACGAGTCTCACGTTATTTTCATATTCAGGCGGCTAGCTAGCTGCTGGCTCCATTCCTTCATTGCATGGAGGGATGTGGAAAATATTTAGCTGCCGTAGAAGCTAGGTTGGAATCGGCTATTCATGCTTTGATGAAAAAACACAGTAGATTAATTATGAGATCATGACCGGTCTGAATTGTTTGGACTCCACGTTACGCGTGCCATTTCACAAACCTAAAATACATGAGACAAAATCATATCATATTATCCTTAAAAATATGAGTTCGATGAGAGATTTGAAGTCTGGATCACATTCTAGTTTGATGTTTGAATTCCCAGCGATCAAAAGTAAGAACATATCTATCGGTTATATGTCACGGCTTGGACATGCACGATACGACTATCCCAGCTATACCTAGGCGAGTCGTAAAAATCTTGACAAAAAAAAAAAAAGACAAATTATCTTTTTGTAAAAATGATTGAAATTGGTTTTAAAAAAAACATATTCAGAAATATATTGAAATTATATATTTTTTTATTTTTTAAAAATTACATTTGATATATCATATGAAAATAATTTAAAAATATTAAAATTTTAAAATTTAAAATTTAAAATATATAAAAAAATGCATTGTGAAACAATCTAACTCGTGACAACTAATGCATGTCTGCCACAGACGGCGACTGTGTCTGAATTGACGACGACAGGGGCTAGGAGAGTCCCATTTAATTTATAAAATCCTCTCCACTACATGCATGTGTGCTATGGTCCCCAACATAAGCCCATAAAAACAGACTAGAGATTTTATTCAGATCTGTATCCATTTAAATATCTATTCGTACGCTCCCTCTCTTGAGTAAATAAGCTAATTAATATTCAGGCTTTTGAGGCAATGCGCATTGATGTGATTATCCCGTCACTCCTCTAATTCTACACAGCCGTTATTCGTCACCACGGATGGTACTTTTTTTTTAAGACAAAAAAACAATTTGGAATGACAAAATTTATATATTAAGAAAAGTTAGAATACAAATAAAAAAATATGCAGTTATCTATTCCAATAAATCAACAATTATCTATGTAAATAAATAAAAATATTATTAATATCAACTAAAATAAAAACCATAAAAATTAAAAAAACTGATTTAGACAAGATATTTGATCCTATAACATAAGAGATTTACATGTTTGTTTATTTATTAAAATAAGAGAAAATGTTATACAAGATTTAATATATTATAAATATTTTTCCAAAATAGATATTTTTTTGTAGAGTAAAGTTCATATGTATAAAATTTGAAAAAACATTATTCTACAATTAAATACAATCAAAACAAATGTGAACGCCTTCCTTTTCTTTTTCATCTCTTATAAGGATATTTTTTTTTAAGAAAAAAATGTGATCTAATAAGTGAAAAAAAAAACCCTTTATCAATAGCTGTAATTTTTTTTCTAACCTTAGGTGTAAATCGGTATCTTAATTGTTTAAATTTAAAAAAACCCAGATAACTTTGGTCAACAGTTATAGATCTTGTTGATCTAGGGTAAATTCACCATTGCACGGAGCAACGAAGAAAAATTAAAAACCAGAGTATCCCTGGAAAAGACCAAATTACCCCCATAATCAAAGCTCTTATTTTTTCCACTAGATGGTAAAATGACAATTTAGCTGAAGGAATTCAATTCGACCCACCCTCACCAACTACCCTGATAAATATAACAAATATTAAATGTGCGCACTGATAAATATTATGCTTACAAGCGATCAAAATCCTCCTAATATCATCACAACGTTTTTGGGATTTTTTCTTTTTTCCACCCACTAATCCCCTTTGAGTGTTTCAACTTGAAATTTCATGACAGAGAGTTCAAAATCTTAATTGCTTCTGTAAGTTTAAATTATTGGATCAATTTATTTGATCTATTGGGACTACAATTGTCATATTCGATTTGGGTTTGGACCTAACGAAAGATTTAGATTATTGAATCAATTTATCAGTGAGACAAGACATAAGGATAGTGGATGGGTATTTTGGTGTTTTTATTTTATGTGATCAATAAAAGAAATAAAATGTGTTTTTTTTATAATAGGAAGAGTTTCAAGGGGTAGTAATAAAAATTGCTAGAGCGTCTACCTGACGCGTCAATAATTTTATTGTCTTCGCACTATTCAAGTGGTATATCATATAATACAAAAACCAGTACAATAGAATAACAGCTAGACATTATGAGCAAGTACTTGAATTTTGTATTCAATAATAGTGTTACTGTCATTAAATATTTGTGTGAAATGAGATTTACTAGAAACCCTAACTATTTGATAGTTTATTTTTTATTTTTGGTGGTTGAAACCCATTAGTGAAGTTCGTTTCATTACCAGTCCCTTTTATTTGAGATTTGACTTCGTGAAATTATTCGAGGGGAAATAGGGTTGCTTTTCAACCACATTTGTGAAGAGACAAAAACACAAGAAACCTTTTGATGGTTTCTAAATTAAGTTTTGGATTATGTTATTTCCTTCTATATTTTTTAGTGTATTATTATTTTTATTTTTTTGAAAAAACCCTGGAATATTATCGGTCAGTAACAATGTGATTGAAAATGAAATCACTGCAATCATGATTAGAGACCTTCTAAGAAAAGGCATATCGATGAGGATTAGACATTTTTCAGAAATATCTTGATTTGTGTTTGGCGTGGATTAAACTTTACTCGGACGACAAAAAAGGTATCTCGGAAACTAATTTCACCTGAAATCATGACGACATGTGGTTTAATAAGACGGAAACAAATTTAAGAATTCACCTTTCCAAAAATCAAACGGCTACAAATCAGTTGGACAGTGCCAAAAATATCACGATCAACCGGGAAAAGACTTACCAGCGAGAGATCCAAGGCGACGGCCCCAGTAATCATAGCGACACAGACCCGTGCTTTGGGTCTGAGCAAGTAGATACTAGACGTTCCCATTAGGTCAAAGAGAGATGCAGGACTCTACTGTAAGGGGATGGTAACTTGGACCCCAGCAGCCAGGCCTATCTGTTTCCCTCTGACCTCTCTAGTTCCTCCCAACTTGACTCCGTCCAACTTCAATTACCCTCCCAATTTCCCAGGAACAATTCCAGTTTTGGTTTGAAAAACAAGGGCAAAATGGTCCAGGTCAATGGTCTCTGTATCCCACGTGTTTGTGAGTTACTTCATCATTCGTTACTTTTAATTTCAATGTATTTTCAAAATAAAACAAAATGAAGAATTAAAAAAAAAATCGAGAGCAAGAAATAACAGCGCATCTTTTTGTGCTCTCTCTCCTTTCCATGTCCCCTTTTAAATCTTCCTGCCACGGCGGCCTACCTTTCACTGCAAAAGTGAAACAAGGACCCCATTTCTATACAAAACAGTCAAGGGACAGATAACAAGAGAAACAGGGAGGTTAGATGGGACAGCCCTCTAGTCTGTCTCCTAGTAGAGGATGTGATTCGAACCATTTTTTAAATATATATTATACCTCAAAAAAAAGAAAAAAAATCGGTGAAATTTCATAAACTATTATCTTTTCTATAGGCTGTACATTTTCTTATTCCAATCCCCCCCCCCCCCTCCCCTTTTGAATCTTCTCTCACTAGGGAAAAACATTTCCCCGTTCCCTATACCCCCTATATATCTTTCATACTTGATAATTCACAATCCGTGCACAAAAATTTTCAAAAATATATTTTGAAAAAATAAAAGGAAATTGAACCGCACTTTCCTCCTTCCATTTGGGGATGGCGCACGTAAATCTTTACCCCTCTTTGACACCATGGCTGATCTTCAAAACTCAGCCACGAGTACCCTTCCACCATGGCTGCCGAGCTCTCTTTACCACATCTCTGCAGTGGCAACAAGCAGATTATGTGCCCGGAGCATCAGCAAAAATCCCCCAATTATCCCATGGAAGGTTGGAGTTCAGATTCAACCACACCCCACTTTTTAACTGCTGCGTGTTTTTCTTTGGCGCTGGCTGGCTACCTGTCTTCTATAAATATTCTCCCGATGAAATCCCGGAACCTCCTTGAGTAAAGTTTTGGATCAACGGCTGAAATTGAAGCAGGATCAGCTTGCAAGGACTTGTAGGCGTGCTCCAACTTCTTGCTAATATCATAGTCTTGTAAGATGTCAATAATTCCAAAATAAAGGACCACTTCGTAGATTTCACCACTTCGAGAAGGGGTCAAATGGTTAAATCCACCAGGGGTATACTGATCAAAATCACTCCTTCGCGCCATCCTCTCTGCTCTTGCTGGCATGTTTGCTCCCAATCTTATTAAGGATTTTCTGAAACAACACGTTGCAGCAACAACACATTATTCACAGTTCTCACCTATATGATCATCTGTAAAAAACATTTACCACTCTTTTCATCATTCATAACCAAAAAAGGAGTACATATTGGTATTTCACAACTTTACCAACATTTACGATCGAAAAAAAATTATGCTCCCCCAAATGGCTAGTGTCTAACAAATATTGGTTTGCTCCATGTTAAGTACAGTCACAAAGCTACCGTTAATCAAGATGAAAAACCTTTGCCAAAGAATGGAAACTTGTCAAAGTCAGCACACACCTCACAATGAAAGCAAAGGCTCTTATCTTGTAAATCATAGGGACCATTATAATTTATTTGCGTCCCACAAACTGCTGTCTACTGAACTACCCCCCAACAATATCAGTCCACGCTTTCAATTATTCCAATGACAATTGGCCAATTTCAATTCAGAAATTATTGGCCATCTATTAAAGGTTGTTTCACTAAATTTTGTTTTTTTATTAATCTTTTTTATGTTTTTAAATTATTTTGATATACAAATGTCAAATAGCTTTTTAAAAAAATATATTTTGAAACATTATTTAGTGAAAAATACTTTAAAAACCACAACTACCAATTTCCCAAACATCCCTTTAATGCCAAAAACAACACTCAACCATTCACACACTCATTATTGAGTCAGCAGCTGATTGCACAAAAATCATTTTCCTCACAGTTTAGAGCAATCAATCACTCAAAGACCGGGTGATAAGAAACTAGAAGAAAGATGGAAAGGCAAGAAATATACCTGCCAGATAAAATCCGATCCATGTCTTGGAGCTCTGCTTCAAGAAAGCGACACCCACGCATGAACTTTTCATTCTGGTAGGAATCCTTTTTTCCTGCATAAAACACATTTAATTGCTGTATTTCTATCTAAGAAAAACAATTCGAATAAAAAAATTACAATCCTTTTACAATGATGCTAAGCTTGCTAACCAGTTCGCAAAAGGAATGGTGACAATCCCATTTTGTCATAAGTATTGTCATCACGAAAGTGGAGGCCAACCAGGAGACTATAATCCATGATTTTCTCAGCTTCCAAAAATTCACAATCACGATCAATTTGCCTGGTGTCAGATTGCATATTGCATATTATGAGTCATGCAACACAAGATCAAGGTGTAACAAATGCCCAACAGAAGACAAATAGAATGTTCTTGAAACTTACTTGATAAGCTCCTGGAACCAATTTCGCTGTAGACGAAAGACAAAATTGAGATCAAGGTCCTTGAGAGTCGTGGTTTCATCTATCTCACCCTCAGGCTTATCTGTTGTGCGGCCATGGGAGGATCCTTTGAGGTCAAATCTTCGATGTATTCTATACTCTGAACAGAAGAGATTGCCCATCACAATGAAACGGACCTGCTTTCCAGATAAACATGTGATCAGATAAGGAAACAAAGTTCGATAAATGAGCAAGTTGTAACAGAATAATTCCTTTTGACTTACCTTCTGTCCACCAATTGGTTTAACACAATGCACGCCAAAGAATTTTGTCACTAATGAATTTTCATATCTACAAACATGTTGGTAATAGCTGGGAAGCATCCTAATAAGCACCTGAACAAGGATAACAAAACTTCAGAACCAATGTAAGTGTCCACCTTTTAGTCTTGTATGTTTAAGAAAGGTAAAGGCAAAGACACAGGCAATTTACCAATTGCCACTCATGCACCCTTGAAAGTTGTGTCATTACAAACTTCAAAATAAACAAGACAGAAGTCAACGGAGTAGGCAGCTAACCTTGACTTCTGATTTCTTCACCGTCTTTATCATAAACCTGTCATCCTGAGTAAGGTAAAAGAAGCTTCCACTCTTCCCTGGTGAAGAAAGCTCTCTGAGAGCATCATTGCCACAAATAGCTAACATGTAATCAGCAGGATCTACTTGAAAAAGCTCTCTCAAATGTCTGATATTTCCAATAGAAGAAAGAAAGTCATTACCATAGCAAAAATAAGAAATATATATATAAACCACCAATTGGTTTAACACAATGCTAACAAGTCAAACAAACATACAGCAACAATTGTATTCGGCTCAAATATATGAATATGGAATATCATATCCGGGGGGAAAGGAATCGCATTTGAGAGTATGCATGAACCTTAAAAGTTCCAAACACGTCAAGTAACAAAAACTATATAATCGGGCAATATCAAAGTAGAAAACGCGATACCTAAAAACAACGGGACAATAATCCTTCCATCGAAAATCTGAAGATTGATGTGGGGGTGTGATTTTTGATCCTTCAGGTGGAAACCTCGTCCAGAACTTCTCCTTGGGATCAAAATCGCTTGGCTTCAAGTCCCTCAAAATATGGGCATGCTTCCCAACAGAATACCTAAAATTAAACACCCACCATTAGTGATCAAATCCCCGAATCAATTCACAAACAACACAGGAGAAAAGCAATCAAGCAGAAAAACACCCACAAATTCTTTCCAATAAAACAATTTTGAAAATAAAAAAACCTTACCTTATACCCAATTGCAAATTAAGCATCAAATCATAATTCTTGTGCCCCTTCGAGATGGTCTGCCCGGGTTTCTTGACCTCTTCACCACTAAAACAACAGGGCCCTCTTCTGAACTGCCTAACACATTCTCGGTCCAACCCTAACCCATCTCGATAAATCATTTCAGCCTCCACATTATCAATGATATCACAAGTAATGTCCCCAGCATCCCCATCACTTTCCCAAATACAAATCCTAGGAAAACTCATCCCACTCCCTCTACCTCCATCAACTGAGGATCTCTTCCTCGTGGGTGTAGTGGCCAAGACCAGATCATTCTCATTCCTTTTTAAACAACATTCCGTCCCATTCCCAGGATAAAATGTGCCATTCAATTGCTGCCCTTTCAAATCCTTGCTGTTATTATTATTCCAGCTCCCAATATAACAACTCCCGTCTGGCCATGTATAAACCCCATTCCCTTTCGGTACTCCATTTTCCCACTGCCCATCGTATCTATTCCCATTAGCCCAAATCAAAACTCCTCTCCCTGAAATGACGCCGTTTTTCCACTCACCAACATACTCATTCCCGTTTTTCCACACATATCTTCCTTGCCCGTCTTGTAAATTCTTCTTCCATATTCCTTCATATAAATCTCCATTCGCATAACATTTTTTACCAAACCCATGTTTTCGATCGGAGCTCCATGATCCGCGGTATGTGTCCCCTTCGGATCCTATAAAAGTACCGAGTCCTTCCATCCGACCCGACTTAAATTCCCCTTCAAAAGTAGCTCCTGAAGGCCAAGAGAATTTCCCTTTCCCAGATGCTTTACCGCGACGCCACTCACCTTCGTACATGCACCCGTCAGTCCAGACATATTTCCCGGATCCGTGTGGCGCGTGACCGGAGAATGACCCTACGTACAGATCCCCGTTCGGGAGTTGCTTTTCTAAAGTGATGTCGGACGCGCTGCTGGTGTCGGCGACGGCAGCGGTTAGGGTGGTGGCGGGAGTGACACGGCGGGTGGCGGATTGGGATCGAGCGCGGGTAACAACAATGGGTTGTGGCGGTACGGCTGCTGGCTTTGAGATTTCTTGGTCTGCCACAAGCAGTACAACCTTATCTAGCTGCTGCCGATGATTATTGCTGTCGTCGTCGTTGATGATGATGGTGTTGTCTTGCTCTCCCGATTTCTTCTTCTTTGTTGTAGAAACGACGTCGGTTACCGCATCAACGATAAGTCCTTCACGCATTTTGTATCTCGCATAAAAAACCCCTCACGCTCTTCTCTCCACAGATTTCTCCCCTGCTTTCAAATCTCTTGTTGTTGTAATGGAAACAATTGCTGGGTTACCGATGGTGTTTGGTTATATGAGGAAACGGAAACGCCGGAGAGAAGGGCATTTCCCGGGGAGCTGTTGTAGTTTTGAAATTTCTCTCCCTAAAATTTTCTTTTGGTTTGCTTAATAACTCTCGCTTTGTGGTGGGAGAATACGTGGAGGAATCTTTGCAAACGCAAACCACACAGAACCACTGTAGTAAAGAAGAGATAAAGACAGTGAAAGTAATTTTGTATCTGTTAAAAAAAAAGATAAAAAAAAAAAAAAAACCAGAGAGAGAGAGATGGGGCGAGGAAGCAATGAGCCGGCTTTTTTTTGGCCTTGGGAACGCTGAGAGGAGGACGTACTATGCAAGATATACTAAAACCTTTTTTATTTATTTATTTTCTTTCATGTTTCTAATTTGCCAGGACAAATATGCCCTCTCGTTTGTCTAGTTGCAACGCAGAAAGAGAAACTGCACAGTATCTAATCCTTCCCTTCCTCTCTGGTTTCATCGTGACGTGACGGGATAGCCTAAGAACTATACGAGGACATCACCACGTAATTTTACAAGTGCCTTTGTTTGACCTTGTTGTTTTATTTTATTACGTAAGGGACATTGTTGGGCGATTCTTTCTTTTATTGGGATTCTTGCTCGTGGTCCACTGCCCCGGTCCTAAACCTTTGACGATTCTCCCTGCGTGTTTTTTTGTGTGTTAGATCTTTAAAAGCTTCTGATACCGAATTAGGGGTTTGATTTTTTTTAATATAATTTATTGGTTAATGGTTGGTAACAAACTAAAATATTATTATGATCCCAAAATTATTTCTGGTTGGACGATCAAAATATAATTATTTTTGTCGGGTGGGATATTCATATTCTATAATCGGAGTTTCGATGCTTTTAAATAGCCGGAGTCATATCTGATATCGGAGCATGCTATAAAAAACCCACTACAAGAAATATTGCCCTTCGCAGCCCGTGTCAGATAAGGGAATATGATCTTGGTTTTTCCTTCATGTGGTCTATTAGCGGGGGATTGCAAACAAGTTAAGAGGCATTTTTACTTTTTGAGGCTGATAAACAATCCAGTGTGCTTGTTTGTTTTGTTTGAGTGTTTGATTAATATTATTTTTGAAAGTTTTTTTTTTTTAAAAAAATATTAAAATATTATTTTTTCAATTTAAAAACAAAAAAAAATTAAGAACACACCGTCATAGTCTAGTCTAGTGCAGCCACAAAGAAGTGATTGGCATAGGTTTGGAAATGGCGGTGATATCACCAATAAAAATCATGAGGGGAGCGACCTGAATTACCTTTCCATGGCCCACTTTGAGCCCCATTCCATTTCCAGTGCCAGGGGTGCAAAGATCATTGCCCCCCGTGTTTCCAAGTACAATCGCGAGAGGCCGAGAGAAATGAAGAAAGAGCATCATTTTCATCCCTAACATGGATTTTTGTAGTGGGACTACTGTTTTATCTGCTCCAGCTCCGCTCTAAAGTTATATTTACATTTTACAGAGAATCTCAACCCACAAAACAAAAACGGGAACCATGTCTTTGCATGCAATTATCTTTCCATCGCACTCGAATGTTATATACCGTGGTGACTGGTGAGAGTCGCGAGCTGAGCCCATGATCGGAGATTTTATAGTTTTAGCCGTGATTCC
Source organism: Salix caprea (assembly GCA_964035475.1). Taxonomy (NCBI): domain Eukaryota; kingdom Viridiplantae; phylum Streptophyta; class Magnoliopsida; order Malpighiales; family Salicaceae; genus Salix; species Salix caprea. The sequence goes on along the minus strand of OZ037755.1, from coordinate 12,629,067 downwards.
TTCACCGGAGAGCTGTCCACGACGCCTTGATATCCGCGCCCCGGCATCCATTTGCTAAATGAACACCAGGCCTCGCAGCTTGCATAACTATCCTCACGTGGCAGGTGATGGCTGTGACTGTGATGAGACGTTAATGGCGTAAAAAATAAAAACATACCAATTCTTCAGCTAGCTACTGGTCTCACGAGGCATGTGTGTGATCATGAATTCTGAATAAATTCACCTTTCATGGCCTCTCGAATTAATAAGATCCTCCTTTGATGATGGCCTATGGGGGCAGCGAATGAATTCCGACTGATAATTCCAACCACCCGCTAATCAATTCTTACCAGCTTGTCATTAAAATAATAAAAAAAGGTTCTAGGTACGATGAAATTTGAGTAAAAAGGAGATGATGCTGGGTTCGATTTCAAAAGAGGATCGTTGCGATATTCACTCCACGCTGCATTGGTCGGGAACCCTGGTTAAATTAATTACTATCAGTCCACTCCCTTCTTTCGCCTTTTAATTACAATTTATCGGTCATATAAAGTTGATTTGGTTTAGCCCAATTGGACGTCTGCTAATAATTTACGAGAGGTGCACCACTTCTTTCATTTTCTCGTGACTATCAACCAGTTTCATGTATTCTACACTATATATTAAGAAAAAAAACTGTGTATATTAAGGCTATGTACATTAAGAAAAATAAAACTAAAGGAGGTCACTAATCCAAACTGGTTTTTTTTTTGTGGTCTCTATGCTGTTGTTTTTGGTTAAAAACATGTGGGTTTTTTTTTAATATTAAAAGAGTGTTTGCTTGGTAATTCAGCCACTGGTGGTGCTTGGAATATGTTTCCAGTTATTTTTAAAAAACCAAGCGAGAAAACAATGGGTCTGAACTCTGAAGTCTGAACGCACGGGTTTTCCAAGCCCGAGCGTCTAGGCTTTTTACTTCTTTTTTTCATTTCTCCACCTTTATATATTTTCCCAGCTTATTTTTTTTAATCTCGTCCTTTTATATTTTATTTGTTTTGAATTGGTCTGTGTAATTTTTCTTGGTTTGATAGTTGCGGGTTTATGTTTAATTTGTGCTCATTCTTGCAAATATTTTTATTTTTTTTATCATGTAATTAAACAAGAGATAATTTAGAAAGAACATTTAAAAAAAAATCAAGTTGAGTCAATTAATTTATTGTATAATTAAAAATATACTCTAAAAAAACTGTAAACACGTTTGACCCAAGTCTAACAGGTAACGCCATGAAATGGGGATCGATCATTTATCATCGTATTTATATTTAACAATATTGTGCTATATGTGAATGTCGGTCCCCTTTTATTCTGTAGTTCACAAAAGGTACGAGAAAGAGCAAAAAACCTGAAAATATCACACGTCATTTTACAATCGATGAATTATCGACCATTAACGATAAATATAAAATGAATTGCATTCTAAACGTCAATCAATAAATTAACGATTCTAAGTTCGTGTTTGACTTGCATTTTAAAAACATTTTTTTATTTTTTATTTATTTTAAATTAAGTTTTTTTTATATATTTTTAAATAATTTTAATATAATAATACTAAAATTAATTTTATAAAAATAAAAATATCACTCCAAGCAAAAAATTATTTTAAAAAATAATCTTAACTACGCTAATATTTCTTTTATCTCCCCCGAAGAACTCGGCCTGATGAATTTCTGCTACAGCCGCATCATGCACATAGCTTCGAATTCTGGAGGAGAACAGCAAGCCGCAACGCAACAATAAAGCCACACGAAATTCTATTTTTCAAAACAGAGCATGAATAGACGAGTATGGCATTTGAATCCATCCATACACAGCTCTCCCAACACCGCAACGCCTCGGCCAACTCTCGAAACCTGTCGACAGCTTTCTTTAACCAATGAAACCAAGACAGCTGGTGCGGGCAGCGGTGTAATCTTCCTGACTGGGTCTGTCTTTTGATTAGGCGTTGAAATGCTCTCGTTTTATCAAATTCAATTTAGGATCTTCTCGGATCAATGAACTAATATCTAACCACATTTCCCCCGCTTATAAATTTATATATAAATACCTGTCTAGCAGCGAAATTAGAAGAAGATTATATTTTTCAAGGATACGTTACCATCCGTTCATGCACAGAATAATTCGAGTTTCTTTGGCTAATTGGGTTTGCTCTGTTTTAAGCAGTATTTTAATTTGTAAGGGATGGAAATATATTACATAAATATGGAGGTCGGTGAGGTCAAACAGTCGTTTTTATGGTTGAGTCGTGTTTGGAAGTGTATTATTTTTATTAGAAAATGTTCGAATAATATATTTTTTTGTTTTTAAAATATCATTAGAAATAATAATTTACAGTTAAAACAAATTTACTCCCTTCGAAACTTCCGAGCCTGCGTTTTGAGGTTCTCTGCGTGCGTGGGACCTTTCTCGACGTGGCTTCAAAAAAGAGGCAGACGTGCGGTGCTGTCTGCCACCTATATAGACAGTTCAACGGGGAAATCATCCTCGCCCCTCTTGTCCACGTGGATGCTTTTGAAACGCACCCGTGGGCCATCGAAATTGGATCATATTCATGTCCATAAAAAATAAAAAATAATAAAAAACTCTTACCTTAATTATGAAGGAGTTGATCCGAATGTAGTTAATTTGTAAATTCAAATGATTTAGTGAAATAAATTTAAAGAACCCTTAGCAAATCATTTATTTTAATATATTTGAAAGAAAAAAAACGCTAAGAACCAATCCACGTTATACTTCTAACAGACACAAATCGAGCTGAGCAGGCAGGATAAAAGCTGGAAAAACACGCAAATTCATCCCAGGCACGACACGAGATGCTTGTCGTTGGGCCACGCGCTAAATTCAGCCCCACTTACCACGTGATCTTTACCTTAAAGAGCATAGCACCAACATAGCATTAGGCGCTGATCTCACTTCCACGGAATATTTGGGACTATTCCATCCAAATGAAGGCAGAGAGGAGATGGTGACTGCCAGAGTAAAATTGGGTGCCGTGTTGACTCATGGACTCAGTGTGAGAGCCAGCGTAACCCGACTATTGCCCTGTTGTGGAGTAGTCCGTAAGTGAATAAAAAAGAAAAAAAAATGATAATTGACACTTGAAAACTTGAAAGTTTAATATTGATTAATTATATTGTTTCATTAAAATGATTAATCATTGAACAATCATGTTATTTTATTACAGGGTTACAAGTCTGTCTATATATACAATTTTAATATACAAATTAGATAAACATGAAAAACAGATTTTCCTCGTCATGTCTTCTCTTCTTATTTTAAAAGGCTTAGAGGGTTTAATTGCATGCTGGAGAATAGAGATGTTCTCTCTACGTGGAAAAATAAATACCTTTAAAATAGTGTTCTATTCTGAGCCAATAAAAAAAGCACGGCAACGATAGGAAAATGTATTGTTTACAAATCAATAGGATAGAGAGACGTCTGGTTCATGATTTTTGTGCTCAAATTAATGCTAGAAGACAATTCCACAATGGGATATTTTGTGGTATGTAAGCAGGCGAATGGACGTGTTTTTGTTTCTCAGAATATCGTGATGGTATTGTTAAGGAAAGAAAACATAGAGCATGCATGTGATGCGGGCTAAGCACATTTGGCGAGCGCTGGCTCAGGCCGACATCTCAGATCAGAACCAACAAAATATCGTGCATGGCGATGAATGCATGATTCCATGCTGTCAGATATTTGACTATCTGATTTAACCCTAATTTGATTGAACGATTCCTCTTCTTCTCACCGGAAAATGCTAGTTATTTACGCTGCCGGCGAGTGAAGGGGGAGGATTGAAGAGACATACACTGTCCAGCAAAGCCAACAAGGACTAATTCTTTCCAGTGACAATCACAATACCTCAATTATGAGCCAGAGACGAAGCCTTTTTTAATTTGTTAATTGTATTATGCAGTTCATCAGAAGTTCGGGTGCCGTTATGGTACTCGAGAGTCTCCAGAAGATGTGGTGTGGTAATAAAAAGTTTGAAAAGTACATATCAGGTCTTAAGTTCGAGTCAGAATATATATTTTTAAAAAAATCTAGAATAATCAAAATTTTATTCATTCATCTAGATTTATAAAATACACTTTAAAATTATGGTTTTCTTAAATAAAAAAAAGTTATGGTCCCCGAGGACTGGTTAATCGAAAAGTATTTCGCACCTCCATAAGAAAGTGCACAGCCCGCCATCTCAAATATATTTCGAATATTTTAGTTTCAGGAGGCTGGTGAATATTCTCTGGCAGTTCACTTTTCATGTTCTTGGTGATTACAAAGATCTCTTCTTCATTATCACGTTACCGTGGATCTCAGCACAAATTATAAGAATAAAAAGGCGTGCACTTTGGTTTCTTATTTGCTTAATCACGAAATTATTTATACATGTTAAAATCATATCACGAAAGATTCTAGAAACTTCCGTCCTCAAGAAAATTTGTTGTCTGGATTTTTTTCTCTCCGGGTTAGAGTATTTCTTTTTGCAAGAATCTAAAATCCAGCAGTTAATCTAGAAGAGGAAGTTACTGTTAGATACTATATTTTAAATTTATTTCTATTTTTTAAAAATTAATATTTTTAATATTTTTGATATTTTTGATGTGTTAAAATTAAAAATATATTCTTTTTAAAAATATTATTTAATATATTTCTGAATTAAAATAACTTTAAAAAACAAGCTAAACTTAAACACCAAACATACCTTAAAACCCTCAATTTAAAAATTGCTTCTAGAAGTTTCATTTCTAATAGAAAATTGAAATTCAAGAAATGTTTAACTCCTGTTAGTTTGTTGTGCAAAACAGCATTGCCTCCTAAAGTTTCTAGAGATGTTTATTTTTGTCATTACTTTAAGTAATATTGACAAATGCTATAAAAAACTAAAATATAAATATCAATATAAAAAATAAACATACCATCGTATACAATAAAATAAAAGCAACCTCATTGACAAATGATAATTTAATCTTTTTTTATTAGTGTGTGCAGGAAGGCTATCAAAAACTGAGTAATTGTTTAAAATGTGGCTGCAATTGTTTTTAAAAATTTAATTTAAAATTATATTAAAATATTTTTTTTAAATTAAATATTTCTAATTAAAAAAATAATTTAAAACACAATAAAAAATAGTAGTATTGTCCCCATTCGACTTTTTTTTCTTTCCTTCTCCTCTTTTTGGAACCTTTTCTCATGTACTGAATGTCGTGGAAGTTTGGCGAGGTTCCTTTTTATGAACTTGCACAAAGGAAAAACTAATTATGTGCCTACTTTTCTTTAGTTTGGACTTATTTCTCTTTTTATTCCTTTTCATTTTAGGTTCAGGGTGCTTGAGATTTGGAATGTTTTGGGATTTTTTTTTTCTTTTTCTTTTTATTATAATAATAATAACAATAGTTAACAAAAAATGCATTTGAGCATGGTGGACTGACTTCTCGTACATCCATGGCTGATGGTGCTTTGCGCTGGGCAAAGGTGGTGGAAAAGCTATAAATTAAAGCTGCAAAGGTTCTTTAAACACTATAATAATAATAATAATAATAATCATCTTATGATTTAAAATTAATTTTAAAGTTTGTAATAACATCAAAAATAATTTTTTAAATAATAATTATTATTACACCACTGCACACCGAAAGTCAGAACAATTTTTCGGTTTTATTTATTTATTTATTTATTAGAGTTTCAGTTTGCCAGATTTTAAAGGGTTCGTTACGAACCAAAGACAAGAGACCCTCCCTCCAATTATCATCATCTGACAGTGAAATTGCCTTGACATCTGGACTGTTACGTGTAATAAAAAAACAGCCCATCCAGAGGGTAACTTGATTCAAAGGACAGATCGACCGCATGCCTAGTCATATCGCTCTATATCCTTGCGCGGAACAGGTGACAGGTCGTAAGACACTGCCAGTAAATAGCTGTAATCTAACATAAGACTGGCGACCAAGAAGCCTAATTTGAGATCACTGAAACCGCCTCGTTTGCATAAATTTAGCTGAGGTCAGGCAGCAGGAAAGTTGTGATTTCAGAAAGAAAACCATCGCCAATCAATCCAAAATAACAAGAATCTGATGTTCTGACGGTAGACACACTGTTGTTTTAGCTGCTGAGCCGGCCGGTAGGCTGGATTGGTCCAGATGGGTCCCTCTCTGAAAGGAGTGATCGAACGGTCAAGAATGATTGAGCAGATAGATCATGCTGCCGGGACGTGGGATATGTTGGGTCACCCATCCATCTAATCTATCATGCAGAGCTTCAGTTCATGGCTGCTATCATACAGCGTCACAACACTGTCCTCATTGCGTCACAGGCCATCTAATCTTTCGAGTTTTTTGGTTATAAAAAAGGTAAATTAATTCATTAAAGCCATCTAATCTTTCGAGGATATGGCGCCGTTTGACGAGTAGCATTTTTTACATGCATTCTCGTATTTTTCACTACATTAAATTTTTATGTCACGTTGATTCAAGAGTTAAAATGATTTTGGTCATCCTCACTTCTATGTGGATATTATAGACAGATTCAATTAGTAGATAAAATTAAATATTATTATATTTTATGCTAATAAAACATTATGTTAATTATCGGTCATTTTTTATTCATGATTGAAGATGTTATATATTATTCTATTTATATGATGTTAGAAAACTAGTTATTTAAATTATATAAATTCTAATTATGATTTTATATAATTACATACTAATGGTCTGAATTACAGGATGAGTCTTTTATTGAATCATGAATAAAAATTACAGTTATCAAGTCGTAGAGGTTATATGTGAATACCTTGTCACAGATTATACTTGCAACTTGCATAAAAATACTAAATCTCTAATTTTTTTCACGTACTATTTTTACCAAAAACATTTTATCGTGCCAAGTTAACAAAAAAAATCACGAGATTTCAGAATTTATCCTCTAAAAGTTGGCAGCCAATCTATGATCATGCAAGATACGAAAGATTGAACGGGTCAAAAGAACTATTCATCACTCTGTAGAACATGTGATCACGCGAGATATAAAAGCGTGGATGGGTCAGGAGCTATTTACCCCCTGTAGAACATTCGAGTTGACTCAAAAAAACTGGCAGCTGAGCAGAATCGCCGAATCGAAATGAAGAAATGGAATGGAAGTCTAGATTTATTGGAACGGTCCAATGGTAAGAACAGTTCCTTGCCACCCCGTTCTTTCAACCAATTGAAAATCTCAAATCTTCCAGCCGACACCTCTAAAAAAATTTCATATTTCCAGAGACCACCCTCAAAACTATCCAGGGGGGTGTGGGGTGGGGGGGAGCTGGGACTAACCTTTCTGTTCCTTTTCGGGACTAGTAGCAAGCACTGGCCTCCTTGCCCTTTACAGTTATGATATATGAATATTTTATTTTCTTAAAAATAAATAAAAACAGGAGCTGAAACTTCAAAGATGGAAAATTCTGATCTGGGGATTTAAAATATAGAACAAAGGTGATCGCCGGTAGGTTAATAAGCTAATAATGGTTTGTAAGCGCTGACCAAACCAGTAAAATAAGATCAAATTCTACTGGAGGTAGATTCATGCCGCATATGCATTCACCCAGGAAAAAAAAAGGACTACTTTTTTTCTGGACGTGGTTCCGCCGGCACCGGCACGGGCTAGATTTCGATTAATATCTAGACGAGGGAGGTCAGGAAAAAAACTCTTTGACTGAACCGGTTTTAATTTACTCACATCGGATATCATGGGGCAGCTGGACTGCTCACATTAGCAGTCATTCACTACTTCCCTCAAAAAAATGAATCAAGGATCGAGAAGAGAAAGAAGGCAATTGTGATTCTAATCAAAGAGCTGATCGATAGGAATCTGGCCGAATATATCAGGGCACGAATCCCAATCTCCCTTGTCTCTTGCCTCCCAATACCCGCCAACATAACGGTAGGTGGCGCTTCCTTTATCCTTTGCAAACCACCGCGGCTGCCACCCCCGCTCTTGCATCTTTCGGGCCTGAAATCCATATTAAAGCAATACCCCATATCACATTACCATCAAAACCACAGAAAAAGTTGACAAAGCACATCAGCAGTGAAAGATGACAGTAGAAATACCCCCATTGTATTATTATTGTATTGCTATAAAATTACAACTAAAAATCCAAATCTCTAGATATGTGTGTGTGTATATAGAATTCATTCTACAATGGAGAAGAGCTGTGCAAGTTACCTGGCGCTGACGCTGCTCTAGCCGTAATTTCTCTGAATTTGCCATATCAAACTCACCATTTTCCAAGTACCTTTGATCGGGTCTAAGCCTTGAATCTGTTGGAGGCAACTTTTCCTGCACATACGAGGCCAGCAATCAAAAACCAATGAACTGGAAAAGTTGATGAACAGAAGTTGAGTCATGAATTCATAAACATGTATGTAAGTATATAGCTAGACCCCCCACCCCACCAGTAAATGTTGCCAGAAAAACAAGAAACCGAGCTACAAAATTGCTATAGCATATAGAAGTACCTCAAGTCCAGGAGTGAGCTCATTCGTTGTTATGGCAAAGCGTGTCAAATTGTATCTGGTTGGAAATCTAGGAGGTTTACTCCGCTTCCAGAGCATACGGGCTTCTTTCATAGACTCAAATCCTTTTCCCTTCCTGGAAAAGTCACCATTCACGTAATACATGCTTTCATCCCATTTTCCAAAAAGAGTTGCCACTGTTTTACCATGCCTGTCTTCAACTATTCCCTGTACCTGATGAAAATCAAGTTTGTATAAACATAACTGAAGTCATCCGGACAATCATTCTAGAGACAAGAAAGCACGCACCTGGTGAGGATTTCGGTCTATAATAGACTGCTCCTTGAATTTCAGCTTACATGAATACTCACGATTTCCTTCTATTCGCATTGTACCATAGTGATCACAGTACAATTTTCCTAGTATAAGATTGTATATTGATGTAGTAACCTGAAATAAAATGTCTACTTTCAAAATGGAGCATGAAAAGAGAAAGGACAAGGACAAGAAGTCTTGATTTATACCTTGTTCCATTGGAAGACTTCTCCATCATCGAATGCCAAGGTCAAAACTCCAACAGGATCGAGCTGAATCGATCGACCCCAAAATTTGCTCTTTAGATTGCTGTCACCCCAAAATTTCCATCCTGTACCCTCACAATGGCATGCGACAATCATGGGGTGATGACTGACCTAACATCAAAAGTTAGATGAAAATAAGCTACTTAACTCAACAATGAAAGAAGGAAATCATTCAAGGTCATTATGATAAAATCGACACATGTGTGAAAGAGCTGGGTAGATAGGAGTTTTCCAGGGAAGAATAAAGAAGAGAAAATGGGACAGCGTGCAATCTACTTCTGGCTCTTGCATCCTAACAACCCTGAGCCAATTTCTCGTCAAAAGGTAAGAAAACAACTACCATTAGTAACAACACCAATTATATGATGATACGATCCTCACAGTTAATTAACCCATAAAATCTACATATTTATTTTGTTTCTTCGCTCTAATAAGACTCCTCGTCATTGCCAAACATTTTTTCCCATTGCACAAAAATAATAAAACTAGCAACCTCATCACTGCCACTGGACATGACACCGTTTACATGATACCATATTATCAAGTTCAAAATGCTACACATTTGTGAGATTTCAACAAACCAAATCCCACCTTCCCCTTGGTAATAATCCCTATAGACTTGTCGGTGCACTACAATATGAAGTCATAAAACAGGAGCTTACTAACCAAGCACTTTTTTTTTCTTTCAATTTTATAAAACCGTCTTTGAATCAAAGTTTAGGATTTGTAGTACTCGAGCTATTATCATTCTGACATACATATGTGCAAAGATTAGTGGAGAATAGATCTGATCAGACAATTAATTTGAACTCTCAGAAGTTGATAACAAACCTTTTCTGAGAAAAACCGGAGACCCTTATCTGGATAGTCAGCCTCATATGTTTCCCCTAATAATGGATTAAAAGGTTTGCAAGCTCTTCCTTCAGTTGAAGCATATCCAGAAACAGCAAAAGCAGCCACGTTAAGAATTCTCATAAAACTGTTACCCTGAATAGAAGGAAATTCAATAATCATATGATTTAGGGAAAGAAAATCCCACAGATGTATATTTCATGTAAGAAAATATGCAGCCATTGTAGGTTACTATGTCTTAAGTGTGAGCACCAAGCATTCCATGTATCCGAAAGTTAAGAGCTGCACAGGCTTATCTCATAGAAAAAGAGAGACAACACTTATAGACTAATCAGCTTAAGTGCGAGAGCACGAATCACAGAATTGAGTAGCACTTGCAATGATAAAAAAAAAATTACTTGAAAGAAATGAATTATATCTTGGGATCTCAACTCACAACTTAAGCTTTTTGACTAGGATAGTTCTTTGACAGGAAGTAGGTAGAAAAAAGTACAAGTTACAGTCAATCACAAGGAGTCGTGCTATTTATATCCAAGAGTTAGGTGGAAAGGGAATTCCATCATTCACCATCAAATAATCCTCTCAGAACTCACACAAAGATGGATTTTCCTTGTGATGGGTAACTAAAAATATTGGCCGAGGAAACAACAAATCATTTGAGTAACATAAACTAAATGGGCAAAAGATACAGCAGGTACTTTAATAGAAGCAATGCCTAAATTTGCATCCAACTGATATAGAACAGACCAGTTATGAAGTCCCACAGCTTTGTTAAAGTGACATGCATAACCAACAATAGAACTAATTGCCATTTTGTGGAAGAAAAAAATAGCATGTAAATCTAACACATATACTGACCTGTTTTCCCCATTCATATGCCCGATCAAGAAGATACGAGTATTCCAAATCTTCAAAGCATTTTTGTAATGAAGAGAGAGGCTCATTGAAGTAAACAGGAAGGCAAACTTTGGTAAGGTCCTTCCCAATGTTATCCTTAATCATCGACCATAGACTGACACCTTTTTCTTTTTCAATTGGGTCAGGAAGCTTCTTACGACGCTTAATGTAAGGATACATTGATCCAACAGATCTAATCGAAGGATCAATGCCATTTTCTGATTCTATAGAAAAAAAACCTTCATCACCCGAAGAGAATGATGATGCTCGGAAATCAGAATCGTTACTTTTGAAAGAGCCTGATGATAGAAAATCACGGGTGTCAAAGAATGTATTCTCTTCATCATCCGTCTCTTCCTCTGCAGCATCAACTCTTTCATTATCATCATCAGATTCAGTGACACTTGCTTCCGAGAAAAGAAACAAATTAGAATTAAATTTCAGAGCATCCATAGAGAGAGGCAAGATGATAAATTTAAAAAATACATAAAACCATTTCAAAGATGATTAACATCAGAAAATTAAAGAGCCACAATGATGAAAGAAGAAATTGAAAGGAAAAAACAAGCATTTACACATTTAGACTTCCACAAACAACCAACAGTTACAATGTAATGCACAAAAATAAAACAAAAGCTGACCTATAGTTACAAGTTGAATCAGAACACTACCACAATGCAGCAAAATCATTTGGTTCATAAGAACAGCATGAAAACCAGACCGAGACACTAGATGCTGTACGCTGCCAGCACAGCTTATGTGGTTCGGTTAAGGAGAACACAAATTATCCCAGATTCCAAGTAATAACAGCATGACCCTTCTGTCAGAGACTGTGGTGTCTTAAAGGTTACAATGTTTTACAAGTATTAGTTTTATCAGTAAGACAAATTCTATAGAGTGGCATGTCGATAACCAGGCACCATACTGGTTTCCAGATATTCAGTACCAGGGGATGATATTCTCATGACATCCATATCCATATCTCAGGTAATCCAGAAATGCTGAGCTCATTTGCAATGTAACAGAATATTATACTGGACTATAACTGGACCTAAATACCAATCAAGCATCAGCATAATGGTATATAAATCATAGTGGCTTACAAAATCAGTTCTTGATGTTGTTATTTTTTTTATTGCAGAACTTACCACTAAACTTGTCTTGTAGCAAAGTGGAAGAAGAAGTGCTCTGGTTGTTCAACTGCCTTTGGCTCTCATCAACTACAGTATTCTCCAAGTCAACCTTTTCTGTCTGCATAATACAAAACAAAAGCAGATACCGGGTTACAGATGAAAATATTTAAGATTGAAACCTTGTAGCAGAAACTGATGCAGCATTCAGTCACAGACTCGCACTGAAATAAAACATACATTCAAAATGCAAATGCAATCAATAACTGGAAAAAAAATCATTAATACTAGAACAATAAAATTTAACTGACTGATCATAATCTGATTCTTCAAATAAAAACAAACATTCATATTACAAGTAATGGAACAAAATGCAAATGGGAATTAAAATATCGGAGAGGAGATATGCACCTCACAGATATTTACGTACTAAGCAAGGATCTTTATGGAAAAAATGGTAAAATATTAAAGAAAAGATAAGATGGTATAGCCCAATTCCATTAGGCAATCAATCGTTAGCCTCAGGTCTAACATCAAATCTGTAAGATGCATAAAATGATAAAAATTCATCAAATCAATTAAGCAGTTCACAAACTTTACTGTAGCATAAAAACCTCATGTGAGAGAAGATATGGGATGGATTTTATTTTATTTTTTGCTATAACTTGAGCAATCCTTGAAATGAAAAATCTTACCGATACAGGGGCCAACTTGGTACATTTTATAGGTCTAATTCTACATCGTCTCTCTTTCCTTAGTATATTTTTTTAGGTCTAATTCTACATCAGCTCTCTTTCCTTACCCAAGGGGGTTGTAGCATCGAAGTTATTGAAGATCAAGAAAATATCTAAAAAAATACAAACAGTATGGCAGAATTCTGATGCAATAGAAAAGCCTTCTTAAAAAATGACAAGGTTAAGCATACTTGCAAAAAAATAAAACTTCCATTGCTGCAAATATATAATTTAGCAGAAAACCTGGTTGAAATCCGAGTTTAAAACCTCAGAAACACTGGCAAGTTGCACAACCATCCTCCTGGAGTGGAAAATGAAAGAAATCCTTAAAAAATAAAACTTATACTATAAATTTTGAAGTCAACAAGTTCCTCGCAGTCATTGTGGGTGAAGTTCGCTGGTGGGCTACAAGTTCCACCATGGGAGAACCAAGATTTGTTTGTTTGCAACACTCACCAGCTTCAATAGCATCTGTTTTACTATTCCAAGTTTGGAACACAGGGTAAGCAAGAAAATTGGAGAGCTTATCGAGGGAGTGGACTTAAGGAGATGTTGTCAAAAGCAGAGTGATGGTGACAATAGTAATTTGCAGGAACCACTCCTGCAAGCCTCACTACCGAACCCAAGGCTTCGATAATATTTTCCCAAAGAAAATGCTGTGATGAATGATGTGTATCTGTGCAGCACTACAAAACGCATACTCCCCATGCACAAAGAAAGCATGGATGAAAAAGCACTTCCCCAGCCTATATAGTACATATATGGTCGGAACTAAATAGATTGCTTAGTTACTAGCACCACAAAATAGGAATATTGTCTTAGAAAACTCGACCTGTTAAGTGAGTTTGGCCATGTACCAAAGCACTTGATGACACACTCTCATAAACCAGTATTACATCTTTGACTTCCACAACAACCATTATAAATGACACTATTAAAAGCACAATCTTCACCGAGACAATCACCTGATTTGCAAATATCACTGTTTCTTTTGCCATTTTAAATATTGTCAAAGCAACCAAATTGAAATAATTTCCAAGAAACTTCTGCTGCTAGACTGAATAGCTAATATACTAGTGAAATGTTTTTTACCGAGATTAAATGCTTCTAGGTAGAAATATGATAATGGTATCTAAGGCCCACATTGGCAAGGTACTTCATTGCACTTGCGAAAAGAGAGAAATTAACTATTATAAGTATAAAATATATTTTTTCTTGAAAAAACTATGAACGTCTATAAGAGCTTGCCATTATCAGAGAAATAAATTGGCTGTATACAATAAAAAGGAGAACCTGAACTATAAAAGTCAGAATCGTGTAAGAAACCTCCTATCTAGCATTCTCGTTTGAAATCCTAGTTTACTCTTCGTTCTTTTTTTTTCCAAAAAGAAAATAAAATATTGATCATTGCCTGAACAATACACAAATGTTAAGACATGAACCCTCTCCAAATGAGCTTCTATACAAAAGAATCACGTAAAAGAATCGACAAAGTACATCTCTACTTACCGACATAGATGCGAAAAACATAAAAAAAACCACCCCACCTATAGATATCTAAAGAAATCAGATGGACTTCTATACAAAAGAATCACGTAAAAGAATCGACAAAGTACAGCTCTACTTACCGACATAGATGCGAAAAACATCAAAAAACCACCCCACCTATAGAGATCTACAGAAATCAGATGGACTTTGCAAGACTCTGCATAGTAGAAGAAACTGTAGAAGCACAAGTAGAATTCCGAATTCCAGAGGCATTTTCTTTTGTTCTTTTCATAAAATGTACCTCTAACTGGCGAAGCGTGTCGATGAGAAGCAATTGCTTCTGCTTGAGCAGCACTATCTGGTTCTGCAGCGCTGCAAACTCAGTCCTCATGATCTGCTCACCATCCTGTATCACCTCCTCCCTGACTCCCTCCTCTTGAAGCCGCTGCCTCAGCTTCTCTGTTGAGACAGCCACATTGTCCAAAGGAGCCATTAGTTCACTGTTAGACATACGAGGGAACATTTCCTTCACAGCCTGCAATGCCTCCATCCATGTCAAGCGATCCTCACGTGTCTCTGCTCTCAAGTGCAGCCTCTTCGTGCCAGTAAATATTGAGAACCTCTTGTCATCTGATCTGCTCTCGCGGATTGAAGATACCTAAAAGCATCAATCTAGATTTAATGGGAGAAACCATAATAATAATAAACACAATCCCTATTCTGATAACTATATAAAATTGATTTAGAGAGAATATAACTGAAAGTTTTGGGGGAATCACAAGATTCAACTTAATTTCCATCGAAAGTAAAATCTTCCATCAGAAGAAACAAAAGAAAAAAATCGCAGTAAAAATAATTGACAATCCAAATCCAAGAGGCCATTGATAATTGAAAAACAGGAATTATCACATATTCACCTTGAGGTGAATTTCACCAACGGGCTCGCGCCTATTCTGCGAATTCCCATTCTTAGGCCTAGAAAGACGTCTCGTAGATTCTTCACCGATAACTTTGGATCCTTTCTCGGTCTCTTGATTAACCACAATCTTATCCGGTCCATGAATTTTATAATACGACAACACTCCATCTTGCAAAGCGAACCATCTCGGCCTCCAACCTTTCCCGTAATTCACCCACTTGTATAAGATCCCCGATATCCCATTCCCTACTATATCACTTATCCTCACATCCCCCTGTACAAATGATTGCTCCCTCAGGTGACTCGTCCTGTTACTTTTGTTACCATCTGTTCCGTTGCTGCCGCTGCAGTTGCTGGCGGTGCTGTGGTTGGGGTGGTGCTGATTTGAGAAATGATTAGTGTTGTTTTGGATTTGAATTTGCGGGTGAACGGTGGTTGATCCGGGATCGGATCTCGCGGTGACTGCCATAGATAGATTCGCCGGCGAGTGATCGGACACGGTGGAGATGCAGCAAAGTGGATGCATAAGGAAACTTCTCAACACAAATCACCAGGACACCCCGGCGGTTATTGGAGAAATGGTGACATGACAGCAGCGGCTGGTGGTGGAAGTGAGAAGTTTATTATTATTCATGACGGTTACAAGCGGAAAATTGTTAGGAAAACGGTTTCAGAGAATGTGAAAAAACAAAGAGTGCACGCTATCAATTTTGCATTCAACGACAACGATGATTATCGGCAAGGATTTGAATAAAAAGAGAATTATAAATGGGAGAAAATTATAGTGGTAGAGAAGAAGTGACCGCAGAGAAAAAGAATCCGACGAGACTTTTCTTTTAGATATTGGGAGTGGAAATTTATAGAAGCGACCAAAATCTGATATGTACAAAGACAGGGCAGTTTAAGGTATTGTTTGTTTTTTTGTTGGAATTGCACTTTTTTTTAAAATTTATTTTAATTATAATATATTGTGTTAAAAATAAAATAAATATATTATTCTATAAAAAATATATATATTCCAGAAAACAATTACAAACAAGCATTAATACAAAGCGGTTAGTTGGTGAGTTGTGACTCACTGTCTCTTCTTTTAGAAGGGTTTTGTTTGTATGTGGTAAGATGCAGGGGGGAAAGTAGAGATCGCCGCCGGGTCGTACAGCCGGTGATGTGAAGGATTCTGGTATTGACACGTGGTGTAAATGCAATGTGTGAAACGTGTGGCGGGGGTGCTTGACGGGGAATCCAGCGAGGGAAGAGAGTAGAACAACTGGCCCGTCTAGAAGAGGCCCGGTTTCAGATGGGGGTGGAATCTTACATGGAGATAACATTTAAGCCATGGATAGTTGCGCGTTGTTGCTTTTACTATTTGCAAAATTCACATTTTTCTGATAACTTTTGTTATTCGAAATTCTAGAGTAGTGTGAATGGCACTTGGAAAAGAGGTTTGGGACGGCCATCTGAGTTCAATTCAAACTATGAGAAAATTGATTTGTTTGGCTGAATCGCCAAATTAATATGTTCAGTTGGTGCATTGTTTTTTGAATGGAAAAATAAACATTTTCTTTTTATTTTGGATTTGACAAAAGAAATATCATGCTCTCTGCCCTGGCTAAGAAAATCGAAAAGAGATGGGCCTGTCAAAAGACTCAGAACTAGCCTATAAAAGGTGTTTAAGGATATTTCCCTTCCCTTTTCTTTTCTGTTTTATTTACATCTTTAAGGAAAATTCATTTTTAGCCTGTAAATGGTCTCGGGCTATACGACATGCTCGGCTGCTGCTTTGCGCTTCAAAACTAGCTCAAATGTAGGATATGGATACATTTTTTTAATATCAAAACACTCAAAATGTATTGGAAAAAAAAAACATATCTATATTATTACTCATGTGCAGGGGTGTTCGAATCCATTTGTTTTAAATGATAAAATTAAGATTAAAAAACAATTGCCTCATTTTTCATAAACTCCAATGTCTTGGTACAGCTAATAACATAACTAAATCAGATTTCATCCATTCCTGTAATTTTTTAAAGTGTAATTGAGGTTGATTTTGAATATAAATTTTATTCAGAAATATATTAAAATAATATTTTTTAAAAAATATTTTTTTTATATCAGCAAGTGAAAATAATCTAAAAATATTAAAAAAAATTAATTCAAAATAAAAAATAAAAAAAATATTTTTGAAACACAATAAAAAACAGAATCTAAAACTGTTGACATCACTAATATCAGCAGTGAATAACAGTATTATCCTGATCTTTAATGGACTGCCATTTTTTACTTGAATTTGTTACCATTGAAACACAATTATCTCTTATTTTTTCTCTACCAGAATGTGAGAGTATTCTACCTTATAAATAAGTGTTTTTTTTAAAAAAAAATATTTATAATATGAGCATATCATAACTATATTAAAATACTAAAGATAATTAATTGTAAATAAAATATATAAATTTTAATTTTTTTCAAAAATATTTTTAAATTAAACTCCAAAACACTCCTTTTTCACAAGGTTTAATTGTAAAATATAGTAGCATAGCATGGTCTGCAGATACGGTGTGCACATGATATGATCCCTGTACTGGTTCTATTGACTTATAAGGTACAGAACAGCTACAGATTGTCAATGCTTGTGGCAATATATAAATAATAATATAGCAGCAAAAGCATATCTGGACGCCATTATGGCTGTACCTTGTATTTTTCTCTTTTTAAATAAACAGATTAATTAATCACAGTGTCGTGACTGCCTGTCAGCTACAGCCATAAAGGAAATCTTCACAGCAAGTTTTCCATTCAAAAAAATACACTTTACATGTTTTAACTCTTTTTTCCGTTCTCAGCTG
This sequence comes from Salix caprea, assembly GCA_964035475.1. NCBI lineage: Eukaryota > Viridiplantae > Streptophyta > Magnoliopsida > Malpighiales > Salicaceae > Salix > Salix caprea. The sequence continues at coordinate 12,611,113 of OZ037755.1, read as the reverse complement.
GCAGCTAGACCACGCCGATCACACTTGGCTCCGGTTATTTATAATTAACTGAGTCAGATTTGATCATTTTTCATTGTTTTTACCAAATTGCCATTTTGTATACAGCAATTACCTAGCAACTTGCACCGTCATGGAAAACAAGCCTTCTACTTTATACCATATTTTAATTAAAAAAATTAATTATCATGCTAGTAAATCAAATTTTATAAACTCAAAACATCTCTAGATCATTTTAAAAGTACAAAACCAGAGCATGAAAAAATCATCTTTCAATCCATCTATTTAAAAAAAAAATAGAATTGTGGAGCATGGCTACTCGGTATTTATGTTCAAGAAGATCATTAAGGAATCCTTGAGTTTGAGAAAACCAGTTTCAAAAGAATTGTGGTGTTTTTTTTGTTTTTTGAAGCGGCCATACCATGCTTTTTTAAAATTTAAAATTTTGTTATATTTTTAAATTACTTTAATGTATTAATATAAAATAATTATTTTTTAATATATTTTTAAATAAAACACATATTTTAAAAATAATCATCAATATATATATATATATATATATATATATATATATATATAAACATCCATAGTAGTCTTTGGTCAGAGCGGATTACATCATTGCTTTAGATTGGCAACGGATATAATAATAATCCAGTATCACCGGTGAAATTTAAATATTTAATTCTAAATAGCGCAAGCAAGGCGCGTGCTATGTGCTGGTCAAGAGACTAATCTAAAGTTAATATCGAGAGAGAAATGGCATTTTCAAGATAATTATGGATGTTTTGTCAGGTATCTTGACTTGCTGGATGCATGCGCCATGCCGAGAAATTACTGCACATATATTTTCAAACATTTAGTGTATCAAAATTCAAGATTTATTATTGACAAGAATGAACCCTTAACCACCCAGTCTTATGCATCGAGGATAGTTTCTAGTCATATGCCTGTCTCGAGATTAATAATCGAATCAATATGTTTTTTTTTCACTTTTAATGAGAAAATTTCATTACAATTAACTGGTTAGTAGTGTGACTTAAGTTATTTTTCAAAGTATTTTCCGTTTAAAAAAACATTAAAATAATATTTTTGACACAACATATTAAAATGATCTAAGAATATATAAAAATAACATTAGTATATTAAATTTTTATATTTTTAAAAAACAATGATAAACTCACTGGAAACACAGAGAACATGGGGAATATATGTTAGAAAAATCAATCAGAATACTGACTTGATAGTCTCTCAATATCCTTTTCTTTACTCGGCTCGGAATAAATGATAAAAAAAACCCGACAGGAGATCGATCCTGCACTCGAAGGCAGCATCTATGTTCCCGGATCAAGGTTTCATGTCTTCAATTAAGTATCTGTTGATACCTATCTTTGTAATGAAGATTACTCCTCTAACTATCGTAGTGTAATACGAGTTATAAGAAATGTTTACCATTTTCTTGCTCCCATTAAAACAAAATTGTTCCTAGGAAAAAAAAAAACTATCTCTATTTCTTACGACAAAAAAATCCTCCACTGTATTTTGGTCGGCTGATGAAGAAAAAAAAACGTGTTACAATCGATTCAACGCAGGAGTTATTTGATGGTTTTAATAAAAAAAAATATCAAATGAGTTTATGTGGTAATTAAATTCTTTTCTTACTTGAAATAGATTTCATCAGAAAAATAGAAAACGGAGGCTAGTTAGCAGCTTCAATTAACTCTTGACAAGGGACCAAAAGTACAATCGTTAGCCAAAATGTTTGATTAACTGAATACGTTCCTGTCAAAAACTTCAGATTTTTTTTTCTCAGTAGTTCTTGCCTTGCATTTGCATGAACAGGCATCTGATGCACGAGCATCCTGTGCCCACTCTTGTAGGGGGTGGGGACCGCTATATATGGCATTTGAGGTGAACATGCAAGCCATGCACTCCGATTGATTTGGATAAAATTCGGGCATTTGAAACTTCTGTTTATCCTTTTATAGAATTAATCGAGCTGATTTGCCCGCTCTGCTGGGTTTTTTTATTTATGTAAAAAATTGATTGATTTTATAAATGTTGTATTTTATTATTTTAATATTTAATTAGTATAATTATAATTGATAAAGTCTGTTAAAAATGGTTTTTTTCAACCAAAATGTGATTGAATATTGTTATTGCTAAAAAACTTTTGATAAAATTTGTTAGAAAATTTGCTAAGAAGGTTAAATGATTTATTAGAAATTTGTTGTCACGGATACTCTTATAAAAAAAAAAAGAAAAAAAGAAACGCGGTAAAAAAAGAACAACTGACTTGGACACTAAAAAATAAAAAATACATGTGGAAAAAAGGTTACAGTTTCTGAAAAGGAAAAAAAAAGTCTAAAATATAAATTTAACTTTAAAGACAGTTTTTTTTTATAAGATTTATTCATTATATTATTATATTAAATATATTTAAGAGTACTAATATTATTTTTTTTTTTCAAGAAATTGTAGGTCATTTATTTTCTCTGTCTATATATTTTTAGGCGAGACTATTAAATAAATATTAAACACATATACTTAGTCTCACATACTATATAGTATGATCAAAATGGGAAGTGATTTTTATATTTTTTAATTGTAGAAAAGCTAAGTAAATTTGTAAAAAAAAAAAAGATTAGTTGCCTTTTTTCCCTAATAATATTAGATCTTACACATTATAAATAAAAATATTGAAATTTTTTTTCAAAAAATAAATATATTTTTTTTGCGTGCTATAATTACTTATTTACCGTCAACAAAGAACAGTGTAGTTGAAACGGAAAGTGCCTCGTATATTTTTTAATTATAGATAATCTAGGCAAATTTGTTTACCTTTTGTTTTTTTGAGCTGTATTTTTTCCCGGATAATATTAGATCTTAAATATTAAAAATCTAATTTTTTGTTTTTTTTAAGAAATAAACTTGAACAAAAGAGTACAAAATTAAAATTCAAAGCCAAGTTTTTTTTTATTTTATAAGATTTATTCATCATATTATTATATTAAATTTATTTAAGAATGTTGATATTAAATTTTTTCATGCAAAAAATCCGAGGTCATTTTTTTTTATCTTTTTATATACTTTTAGGCGATAATATGCAATAAATATTAAAACATATAATAATGACTTGTTTGCCATTTAAAAGGAACAGTGTAATCGAGACAAAAGTGGCTTGTATTGTTTTTTAATTGTAGATAACTTAGGTAAATTTGTTTATTTTTTGTTCTTGAGTTGTCTTTTATCCCCAGTAATATTAGATATAAAATGATTATTGTTATTACTGCAAAAACAATTAAAATTATCAAATTATCCTGAAAGAAAAAACACTTATAAACATTAATAAAAGAGTAAGCAAGAAAAAGAATATATTATTATTATTATCATTATCATTATTATTATTATTATTATGATTATTATTATTATTATTATTATTATTATTATGTTAATTTTCAAAAAAAGAAATATAATTTTTTTGCGTGCCATAATTACTTATTTGCCGTAAAAAAAGAACAGTGTAGTTGAAACGGAAAGTGCCTTATATATTTTTTAATTGTAGATAATCTAGGCAAATTTGTTTACCTTTTGTTTTATTGAGTTGTATTTTTTCTCGGGTAATATTAGATCTTAAATATTAAAAATCCAATTTTTTGTTTTTTTTTTAGAAATAAACTTTAACAAAAGAGCACAAAAATAAAATTCAAAGCCAATATTTTTTTTATTTTATAAGATTTATTCATCATATTATTATATCAAATTTATCTAAGAATGCTGATATTAATTTTGTTAATCCAAAAAATACGAGGTCATTTTTTTTATCTCTTTATATACTTTTAGGCGATAATATGCAATAAATATTAAAACATATAATAATGACTTGTTTGCCGTTTAAAAGAAACAGTGTAATCGAGACAAAAGTGACTTGTATCGTTTTTTAATTGTGGATAACCTAGGTAAATTTGTTTATTTGTTGTTCTTGAGTTGTCTTTTATCTCTAGTAATATTAGATATAAAATGACTATTGCTATTATTGCAAAAACAATTAAAATTATCAAATTATCCCGAAAAAAAACACACTCATAAACATCAACAAAAGAGTAAGCAAGAAAAAAAAATATTATTATTATTATTATTATTATTATTATTATTATTATCATTATTATTTTTAGTATTATTATTATTATTATTATTATTATTATTATTATTATTATTATTATTATTATTATTATGTTAATAATGGAAAATAAAACACAAATATCAATTTATCAAGGCATGAAAATCACAAATTAAAACTATAAGGGCCAAAATGAAAATTCAATATATTATCAATTTCAATCAAAGGATCCAATTGAAGAAATCGAAACTTATGTACTGTATTTATTGAATAATTTAAACCGAATCTGAAATTTAAAAGAAGGAGGACCGAACTGAAACATTGACATCCAATCAATTGCAATCGGAGGACCCAATCGAACTAAATCAAAACTTATGCAACCAAAATCAGGACAAAAAATAAAATCAAAAGTCAAGGGACCGAAGTAAAAAGGTGCACAAATTGGGGGACTCTCCTGCACTTTTACGTGCAGGAGAGAGAGAGAAACATGGCCGGCGGCTTTAACCGGTCCCCGGTGCGTCCACGGGCATGTTTATGGTAAACGCGCCACCGCGGGAGGAAGAAGACGCCCAGGCGAACCGCTCTGTCCGTCGGAATCTCGTCTCCGTCCACCGTATGACGCCGCACGCGCCACCTGAACAGGGCGTGGGGCGTGCAACAGGTAGGCGCGTGATTCACACGCACTGACAATAACCGGAAAAAGAATAAAAAAATATGGTCAATTACGGGAAAGCCCCTGGACCGAAATCAAGGCTTTTGTCTTATTTGGGCTCATAACCGTAATTAGCCATTTTAAATATATTAAAAAAAAAAAAACTGCGGCGGACCGGACCGGTCCGTACGCGTGCAATTACATGCATGGCCCTGACCCTCAGCGTTTTTTACACTCAGCCCGTGCGCTATTTTGTCTTATTATCGGGGCTAAAAGCGTCGGCACACTGTTCATGAAAAAAAAAAAAAGGATGTACACCCGCGATTCACCGTGACAAATTGCCACTCCACAGTGACAATGAGTCACGGTGAACAACTCAAAGGACGAGCTGTTTTAGCTCTTTTGGTAATAAATAAATTGAGGGCGACAATTTAGCTAGATTGAATTTTTTTTATAGTAAAAAACGTAATTGAGTTTCTTATTATTAATAAGCATAAGAACTCTGTTCAAAAAAATATAAAATGAGTTACTCTTACTCGTTGACTTGAGAATAAATGTTTTATTTATTAAAAGACTAGATTGCCCTCACCCCACTTAATAATAACAAAAAAAACATGATGAAATTATTTTGAAGGGTAATTTAGTTTTTAATTGTTTTGAAAAGAATGAAAAGACCATGAAGCCCTTATACAGAAGTTTCTGTATATTTTAAGGCTAAATTAATAATTTTACGATACAATGAAAATGCAAATAGATCAATTCACTCCAATTCAATTTAGTAAATACCAATTAAACTACATAAAAAAACTATTTTACCCTCCAATTTGTATTTTTCTAGCTTGCACTACGGAGGAAAAAGAGTCATTGCACTCTGCCAAATCGTATTGCATGGAGTTTTACTCAACGTTGGTTTATATGGAAACATAATTTCTTTAAAAAGTTTAACAGGTCAGGTAAATACGAAAAAGTTGCCTTGCAGCTGCTGTGGTGGTTTTCTCTCATCATCCTATCTGAAAAACCGTCCCTGTGACTCCAAGAGAAACTGCACACGCGTACGTGCTGTCGAGTGTCGTCACACGTGAGAGAGAGTACTGGTGTGCATTCTATCACAAACTGTCAAATTACCGATGCAGATCATTCACCGTTCATTTTTTTCAGCCTACCTGGGCAGGCATTTCTGCAGGGAAGAGGAAACTATGATGATCATCACACCTGGGTCTTTGTAGGCCCGCTTGTGGATTCTTGAATGGACATGCAAGATGTGATTATTTTTGGAATCAAGTTACCACATGTCTTTGCATGAAATGTGACTTCCTGGGGTTGCTAAATCAGGGATTTTTTATTTTGAAAAAATATTTTTATTTTAAATTATTTTTTTTAATGTTTTTAAATTATTTTTTATATACTAATATTAAAAATAATTTTAAAATACAAAAAATATTATTTTAATATAATTTTAAAAATAAATATTTTAAAAAATAATCTCAACCACCAACTTATCGCTAATAATTGCGTTTTTATGAGATATATGGTTTTGCATTTGAAAAGAATGGAAAAACAATATATATATATATATATATATATATATATATATATATATATAACCTCTGCGTGTTTGATAGTTATCCTCTACAGGTGAGAGGAGGTAAATAGTTTGTTTGACTTCCTATTTTTTTGACTTTATTTTTAAAATTAACCTTAAATATTTTAAATTTAACTGACCTCGATAACTTTGGTTCTGTAAATAGCAATTAACTAGTATCTAATTGCGTTGTTGATAATTTTAAATGTTTTAAAGTTAAATCACCTCGATTATTTTATTTTGAGTATATCAACTCCCAGTTTCTATAAATACAAATTTAATTATTTAGGAGCTCTTTTTGCTTAAGAAACAACATGATATTTTGATCATTGATTTTTTGACTTATGATGACCGCGTGTTAAGAAACTCATTTCTTGAACAATCCATATAGTTTCTAGGAAATTAATTTGAGTAATGTCCTGGATAATTAATTTAATTTAAACAACACGTTAATAAATTATTAAATAGTTTAAGTTATTTTGCTAGCACAGTAATTCATTACTAAATAGTTTGATGTTTTCAATCTCGCATCACAACAAACACGTCAAACAAAACATATATATAGTAACCATCTACTAGATGCCCTGGTGATAAGAGTTTGGGATTAAAGAGTTTGTTTCTCTTATAGTCTCATATTCAAGTGATTGCTAATATGATAGTCACTAACTTATATGATCGTTAACTCCAGGATCCGTGAAATTAGTCAAGGTGCACACAAGCTAACCTGGACAATCACGTTAATAAATAAAAAAAACATACATACGTTATAGGCCAAACAAACTAAAGGATTTTGCAATAAAAAAACCTTTTAGTCTTTGTACTTTGCTTCTTGTTAACTCATCGATTTATATCTTTTATTTTTACAACATGATTTAATTTTTAATCATCTAAACACAAAATTTGAATTATATAATAAAATAAAATTTGAAAAACATTTTCATATAATTCTTTAATAAAATCTAACTAACCCATTGGTTTGGTTATAAAATTGGATTTTTTATTGTTTTAAAATAATAGAATACTTCATCGCAGACAGTAAAAGATAAATTGAAGATAGAATTTAGTCTAAAGTGCCTTGTGATTAGCCATGTAACATGTGCATTGATGTGAATTAAATTTTTTTTTTTTTATAAAAGAACTGTACATGCAAACTTTTTTAAAGTATTTCTGCACATAAATTTTTTTCAAAGTTTAAATTGAAAAGCTCATACATGAATAGAGATGTTTTTGCAAAAACAAAAACCCAGTTCCCAAGCAATTTCAACTTAAAACACCTTGTCAACATCTTTATAACGCCCATAAATCATTTCATCAACTGTAAAAACCCAAAATATATTTCAAAAATATAAAATTAAACCAGTTTAGTTTTGAGTTATCGGCTCAAATCAAGTTTTTCATGCAATATTAAAGTTCTAAACAGCCACCATAGAGTCTTTATCATTTGATAGAAACCATGAACATTAGGAAAACTTATTTTATTGGTTGAAAAGAAAGTGAACAATAATTTTCTTTGTCCTCGTTGAAATCTAGCAATCTTTCTCTCCTATCCCACTAACCATAAGTTAAAAAAATAACACAAATAAACTTATATACAAAAAAATAATTATTTGTATTTAAATTCAAGGGGACTGGAATTATATAAATGGTGTTATTTTTAAAAATCAATGATGATCTAAATGCATTTTTCATGTAATCTCTTACACATAATCAACGTTGAAGTTTTTTTTTTTATTTCAACTCGTATTTTTTTTATTTTTACCATTAATTAAGAATTAAAACACAATTAGCCTTTGATAACTGATTATAATTAAATCACATAAAATAAGACTTTAAATACAAAATAAATTATTAAAAATACACATTGTCATTTATAGTGTTTTATACGTGTATAAACAGTGTAAACTACACAGTAAATATCCACGCGCTTCAGATTTTAATTAATCTAATCTAATGATTGCTAATCCTTTCCTGTGCTGGATTAGAAGGCACACGTGAAAGGCAATAGTGCCGCATAAAGCAGACCAAAAACAGGGATTTGGCTATCGCGGTGGTCAAACATATGATCTATCTGCTGGCAATGATAACATCGAAATTCACTAGAACAACGACTAAAGTAAAAAAGAGCAAAAGTGAAAGTGCACAACGGGATAACGCAAAGACTCTTCACCTGCACCTTACTGCAGTGGTCAATGCATTGATAGTTCGACAGTATAATCACATCAAGTTTATTTTTTAAAATATTTTTATTTAAAAATATATTAAAATAATATTTTTATTTAATTTTTAAAAATTATTTTTAATATCATAAAACTGATCTAAAACCATCAAAAATAATTTAATTTAAAATATTTTTTTTTTAAAATACTTTTAAAATACAACTAGAAACCTCCAATAAATCCACGCGGCCTGTCCCGGGGAATATTGGTACTGTACTCGTAATACGAGGACGCATAAGGCGTCCTAATAAGCAATGTCGTGACCTGTCAGTGCCAATCAAATTCCTCTGCATGTAATTTTCAAATTAAAATTCAGAAACGGAGAAACCCGAACCTGCTCGTTCGATAGAAAAGTGAGCTTCGTTTTTTTTTTTTTTATATATATATATTCCTCGGCATTGCAAGTAGCTCCATCAAAAAGCACAGAATCAAAAGAATACAGACAACAAAAAATGGTGACAGATGGCATAAGAATACAAGGGGGAAGGCAATAGACACCGCCCAATCCAAGAGCAGAGATAACCCGAGCTTGAATAGAATTGTAGACGACATGGATGGACCCATCCACTCTGGATTGGAGTAGCTGGTGCCAACTTTTTTGACCCAGCTTCGCCAAGAAGCCAATTATTCACTACCAGAATCAAATCGAATAAATCTTTGAATGCGGGCAAGCACTCATAACCATTATGATACGGAGAGAGAGAGAGGTTATCATTATTTTCTCCGTAAAATCGTTGTCGATCTCTAAAGTAAAGGGATAATAATAAGAGGGTCGTGCATATTTTTATCCGGGAGAGAAAAAAAATGGAGGATTTCACCTCGATAAAGTGAATACCGTTGGGGGGGCTACAAAATCGCCCGCCGTCTACCATATCTATTTTCACCCATGTCAACATCACTTGTCAATACATCGTGTCCTCCCACTTGATGATATATTTACTTCCTATCTTCCAATCAGTTTATGTATTATTTAGAATTAAATTTATTTTAAACTACATTTCCTGAGTTAATCTACTGTAAAATCAAATATACCATCGAAGTTAAATTCAAGTCGATGCTGGGTCGTTCGAAAAAAGAAAAATAAAAAAAATAAAACTCTTGGCTTTAGTAATTGTTTAAGAGTGTGATTGTGGTTGTTTTTTAAAATATTTTTTGTTTAAAAATGTATTAAAATTAATTTTTTTTAAAAAATATTTTTGACATCATCACATCAAAATGATTTAAAAACACTAAATTTTGTTAATTTAAACTTAAAAATAAAAATATTTTTTTTAAAAAAAAAACGCAGGAAAATTGTAACTGCAAACGGAGGGTCAGTAGCATGACACGATGGCATAGAATAAAGCTACTAAAAATGAAGACACTGTTGTTTTAAAACTCTACCTGTAGATGAGAAAGGAATTCGAGCAATTTCTCTTCCACTCCATCTCTCAGCAAAAAAACAAATTCCATATTCCCTGTGTGAACCTCATTTTATTTGATTCTCTCTCGCTCGCTCGCTCGCTCACCTTGGTCCACCATGTGTGATCATGGTTTCACATTCTCTGATTGACTGATCCTACCGCCCCGAGGAGGTCTGGAAGCATATAATCAAGAACTTAATTACCTCTTTCTCCATCTCTATCCGTGTCCCTTTCTCGTTCAAGAGCTTTTATCATGAGAGAATGTGAAACCTGGACACTGGAATACGGGAATCAGCATACAGGTTACCGGTTCTGAGCCGTTAAAATTTGAAAATGACCGGCGAGTCCTTTTGTAGGAGTTAGTTAAAAACCGGCCTCCTCCAGTTAGCTGGAACTTCAGACCTAATTCTTCCCAAGAACGCCTCACGGACCGAAGGGGGGGTAAACACAGTTGTTTTACTTAACTTCAAACGATGTTCAAAATTGATGAAGATTTCATTTTGTTGTCGTCGTCGTCGTCGTCCTACACAGAGCATCACGTTGGTCATTAATCTCGGCTGGGCTACTGGCTCGACAAAAAATGTTTGATTTGTCATGCTACTCTAAAATCTGGCTGTCATTAAGTTTTTTTTTTAAATTAAAGTATTTGTTTTTCATTTTATGTGATTGTGAATACGATGATTTCTAAATATTTATATAATTATTAAATTCAGAATCCGTAAGAATAAGAATAGGCGAAAACAGATCCAGATCTCTAGGTAATAAAACAAAAATAGCACCGATAAAATTCAAAAAGGGGAACGAATATAGAATGCAGTTACAGCCTCAAGGATGGTGAGTGTAACTTATCCATTCTGCACTTGAAGGCATCATTACTTTTGACATTTCGTGTTTGTTTGATCTTTCACGCCAAATTCGACAACAAAGCCATGTGCCTGCTAAAAAATAACCAAGTCAGAAAATGCACGAGGAAAATGGTGGTGACGTGGTAATTTTCTTGCTTGTTGAGCCAATTTGGAAAAAGGAAAGAAAAGGCTGGCTGAAGTAGCAGTACTCCACCACGCCTGTAACATCCATGCCAGTTCATTCTTTTGTCCTTCTCAGTTTACAGTGGAACGTCCAAGTTGAACCAAAAAAACATAATCAACTTTCATCGAGAGTCGAATTCTATCCCTACTTGTGGTCAAATGTAAAAAGCCACCCTTTCATTTCAGTAATCCTCTTACAAGCTGCTACCCGATTGGTCATTTTTCAGAAGAAAGGAAAGGCAAGCTCGCCAATTGGGACACAACATTTGTAAAAAAGAAATTTTGTGTTTTTTCTAATAACGACCAGAATTTTGCTACTTGATCGTATTACAAATATTTATATGTAATTCCTCATTGTCTTTATTGCAGATGATTTCTATTCTATCAATCATTTCATCAATAGTATGTTTATCAATAAATTTATAAATAGAAAAAGTATTTCAAAAAAAATAAAAATTACTAGCATCATATCATTGTATGATATATCATCGACATAAAAGATTATTTTTAATTTTATGTATGATTTAAAATTCTTATTACTAGTAGAATTAACCTGTTGGTGATGTGTATATTGTGAGTGACAATTCTTGTATTTTGTTCTCAAGCTCTTTGAATTTTTTTTGAAGGACTTAGTCCATCAATAAATTTGTTTTTAATTGTCAATGATAGTCCTCTAATTTTTTCATACTATCTGGAACTTTTCATAAAAAAATTATCTCATCAGTCATTCTTTATGTGATTTAGATTTTATTGATAATTTTGACAATATTAGTTTGCATATTTGTTTTAAAGAAAATAAACAAAATAGGAAAAAAAACTAAAATAAAAAAAATATTTATTTCTAAGTTGAAAAATATCAATTTGAAATACAATTTTTGTGAAGTACAAAAGCTGAAAGACAAAGAGGAGGGGAAGAAGATGAATGATCTGTGCCTATTAACTAGGGTATTAGTACTGTTAACTAGGGTAACTAATTCTAACGCTCGTCACTGAGTACTAGCTTTATTATCAAGTAACTAGTTCTATAGTTTATTACCAGTCAGTAGCCTCAGTACTAGGTAACCACAATCATTTCTTCAAAAAAAATCTTATTCTCATCAATATAAAATTTAACATCAATGACTACAACTTTCTTAAAAGGAATGTTTTTCATATTCCTTCATCTTTTAGTCCTAATTTTAGCTGAAAATTAAAAATTTTCATTTTTTACATTTTGTAAACAATCAGGTATTTTTATATATTTCTCCATCGTTCTTAGCAGTCAAAACCATTAAATACATTATTACATATAAATTATATAATAATCAACCTCTTCACATCCATCCTCATAATTAAATGACTGAATTTAAAGATAAGAAAATAACTTCTTCAGTTCCTTCACACTTTTAATTCATTTTATCGTAACTTAATTCAAACAAGAATTTAACAAAACTAGTATGTTCATAAATCTCGTTTGGGTGAATCCTCATGTCCAAAGAAGATGACATTTTTTATGAACTCTCTCACTCTCAAATCTTCTTATACACCACACATCATCATCATCATAGTATATTCCATACAATAATTTCATCAAACAATTTCATTCCTACTTGTATGAACTCATTATCAAATCTTCTTATAAACCACGCATTATCATTTAGTATAATCCAAACAATAGTTTCACCAAACATTTTCATTTTCATTTTTTCTCTTCTTAGTTGAAAAAACTTCATATTTTATAGAGAATAACAAGGTTTTCACCTTAACAAATGATGGTAAAATGAGTTTTTTTTTTTTAATTCACAATGTAGGTTCTTGCCAACCAATCAAAATACAAAAATAATATTCTTTATAGATAAGAGTTGAAAAAATAAATTCATGATGATGGGAACTTGATTTGTAACAAAATATAAGGGTGTTTTGTGCTATTTTTTGCAGAATAAAAAAGAAGAAGAAATGAGGGAGGGGAGAGAGATATTTTCTTGATAATTTTATCTGTAACAACTTCCCACTATTTTTTTCATTCCTTCATCCCCAACTATTAACTTTTTCGATATTCACCAATAAAAAATTTGTCAGTATATACTAAGAAAAATAGTGAGGAAATATAGTGTAAATAAATGTCATTGTAATTTATTGATAGACTTTTTTTTTTATATATATATTTGATCATTTTCTGGTAATGAATCATGATTTACTTCACCAGTAAACAAAGGATTGAGAATCAGAAAACATTCTTATACTTCCACTCCACTGCAAGCAACAACCAGCATACAACACTTGAGGTCTTGGGCTAGCAGGGGAAAAAAATTATTCTCTTTCTCTGCGCCCGGGTTTGAGTCTCTATTATCCCCGCGGTGTCTTATTTATCCACTGGACTTGCAGGGTGTTTAGTAGATACAGAGATTAGTTGTTGTACACTCAAGCTAGCCCGAATATCTCGATTATAAAAAAACAAAAAAACAACAACCAGCATACATAAACACAGCATACATAATCCGCACCAAATTTTAAGCAACAACGAGTGGGTTATCCTAATGCTACTATCTACAAACATCTCATGCAAGACATGCCAAAGATGGATAAAAACTGGAACTTGACGAGCATTTGATATAAGAGGGGGACCTTAAAACTTGGGAACGGAACCTATAAGCTTTTATTGACGACAAGGAAATAGAACAAATGAACTTTATCTTACTTGCTCTTTTGCAGCCTTTTGAAGAAGACTAAACCCCAATCAAAATCCATATTGATCTATAATAATGAAGACAATGTCTGCCACAAGGACCCCAATAATATCTATCAAGTGAGAACATTTTGTTTTATGCAGAAGCTAGTGTTTAAGGTGGAGGGTCCTTTTCTTTCCCTCCCAAAATAAAATGCAGAGAGAGAAAAAGGAGGAGAGAGAGACAGATTCCCCTCAATCATAGGGCGTACCAGTGTCTGAGGTTTAGACTGCACACCGGTCAAGGTATCTCCAGTGATGAGTGGTCATCGGCCTGGAAGAAAAATCTTTGCCCTGCATGTTTTCAACAAATCAAGAGTGATGAATAAAGGAGAAAAACAATGACAGCCATATTAGTTTGACACCTGGCTGATAACGGGTCGAAGGATGCAAGCACATCATTCAACGTGGCCTTTTGAACAGCGAATATAATCAAAGAACCACAAGCCCATATCAATTATGGAGTTTTTCTTTGGTATCGTTCCACAGCTGGCACAAAAGTAACTAAATTTCTAGCAAATGATTGATTATTACTAAAGATCTTGACCTGCTCTCCGCTATGTAATAAACTCAAAAAAAGTATGTGATCTTGGTTTGCAAATGCACAAAATGTTATACAATGTTCGTAATTTAGATAACCTGACCTTATATATATTGGGTGAAGGAATCTGACCTAATTCATATTGCAGGGACAAAAAAAGAAATACAGAAAGACCTGTGTAAGTTTTTCCAATATCTCATTTAAACAAAGCAGCTTGAAGATAAATTTGGGCAGACCGATTTAATTAAACGAAAATAAGAAATACAGTTCATAAAACATCTTCAGTTGCGCAGCTGTTCCAACATGGCTTTTGTCTCCAGTGGAAGGTGCTGGGAATCTTCTTTATTCAAGTTTTCTTCTAACTAGTCCTTTGAAGAAGTCAAAACTGTAGCCAATAAGAACAAAAAATTGAAATTACTTGTCTTAGGAGGGTAATGAGGAAAGTTCTCTGCATGTAACTAATCATCTGAATGTAAGACTATATATTTGATACTAATTTCAGAATATTTCAGTGGAAAGCAAGGAAGATAACAGCAGAAAGGATCACTTAGAAGCACATGGGTTTTTAACCGTTTTTTAAAATTCAAAAACACAGAAAGTTGTAAACGGCCCATTAAAATACAAACCAGGCCAAGGACTCCGGTTGAGAAAAGTTACATAATGGTCACTATGCAAGTGGGTCCATGTAATCCTGGTATAAGAAAGTATGAGAAAATAGGATAGATCAATACATCCTTTCCTCGTACAGCTATCTAAAGACATGGTAAAAGTTGTTTTGATATGCTAATGACTGGAAAGTAATGAGAAAGCTAACGATGAGGCTGCAGCCACAAACGTTTCGTAATCTTACTGGAGGAGAAATCAGGGTACAAATATTCACACATGCACAAATATCCATTTATCTCTCTCTTTTTGCCACACGAACTTGAATGAAAGAAACATAAGCTTATTGAGAAACTAAACTTAATAGCCTTAACTACAGCGCAAACTTAGAGAAATGGAACCATAGGATATCTAAAATTTAGGGCTATTTTTTTTTTTTGGGGGGGGGGCTCTCGTCCTTTTAAAAAAAGGAATCCACGAAAGCAATCTTCATAGACCTAGCACTATGTTTGCTTATCATATTGTCTCTAGGAATTTTATACAGCTCCTAGGTCAAATGTAGAAAACCTCAAAGCAAAGCAGGACTTATGCACTATGATTTTGTTGAATAAGTACTACTCTTGCACAGCCCAGCAACTGACAAACTCATAAATTCTCTTTAAAATTCAACGTGAACAAGTGTAGATTATACTAAACAACAATATATATCTGGAAATGTAACACCAATCTACCTATTGCCATCAGGATGAAGTTCACACATTTGATTGTCTTCACTGATAGCTAGCAAATAACCTGAGGATGTCAAACCCTGCAAATAAAAGAATCAGCTAAATACTTAAAGAACTCATTATCTTAGGCTCTAGCACAAGGAACATGACACTTCCACTTATTTAGCACCATTGCGAAATGCAGTGGCACCCTTATTCTGCAGAATATCATGTAACAGGTTTGTCGTATCAAGGGGTTTAAGCAACTAAAATTTTCCAAACTTCATCAATGAAACTGAAATTACAAAATCAAGAATGGATCTTCAGTTTGTAATGCGTAGCAGAAAAAACTGTACCTCAGATCTCCACAGGAGAAAAGAGTGAATTCAAATCACATGGTAGCATGCTATCTAGGAACCATATCAATGGTCATACCTGAATGGTGACCACGTTCTCCACTACTTGGTTCTCATTCTTCTCCTGGATGATAACTCTCTGCCCACTGCATGAACATCTCAAAACAAAATCATAACTATACATGCAAAAGATGACACATGTATTGCAGATTATGATAATTGAAATCAAGAGTTTAGTACAGGATAAAGAATATAACTATGGTTCCAAGATAACACAGATAGCCTCTAAAGTTCCAATTATAGAAGCATAAGAAGAAGAAGAAGAAAAATTGCAAATTAGTGAAAGGTGTTCTCGGAAAACAAATCGCTGAAACATGCTTGTCTAAACAATTTAAACATATCAGATCAGCTGTCTTGTAGAACAGAAAGTTGAGCAATTACCTAGCTTAATATGAGGATTTTTTTAAAGCAAAGCGAATAGAAATCTGCTGATGCGTAAAAAGTAAAAACTGAAAGAAAAAGGAATTGGGAATCAACACAAGTTAGAATATTGAGTAGGGGATGAGAAAATAATTGACAGAAGATTTGTGGAAATTAACCAGTTACACTTGTAAGGTCAACACATCCAAAGGCCATTGATAATGTGAGCAGCTGAAACAGGGACATTACTGAGAAGATAACATATGATCCATTGGTTTGAACAACACATCATCCTAGCTGAAGAGAAGTGTGTAAGACCATATTATTTTTCCATATGAAAGCAGAATTATTTTTTTCTCCTTTTAATTTCAGTCGAATTGTTTTTAGGTTTGCCAAGCACCATTCTCATTTGCAAGGAATTCATAAAAAAGTAATCTAAAATTACAACGGGCCTCGATACATTTCATGGCTACAGAAATAACATGAGATGATGGACCTCTTTTGATATGTATCTTGAAGATTATCTGTTTCAAAACTTGTATGGACATAAAATTTCAGAGGAAGTGATGAAATGAGAAGCCGATAAAACATCTTTGATTTGAACAAACATCAAACTTAACCAATTATAAACATTTCTTGTGCGCACTCCCAGAAAAAGAAATCATTAACATAACAAAGAGGGAATCATGTTAAACACTAGAGAGTAATCAAAAAGTACATCTCACCTGTGTAGCCATGTTTTATAGTAAAGCTCCTCAAGAGTTTGAAATCCTTGATAACATGCCAAAAGAATAAGAAGAATGAAAGAATGAACGTGGTATTATTGTTGTTGTTGTTATCATGTATAATTTGGCTAGAGAAATGAAAAAAGTAACCAGAAACAACTTGCTATTTCTAAGGAATTTTCTGATGCAGCTATGAAATGAGAGAAGGAAACAACTTCAACACATTTAGTAACTTGTAACAAGTCATTGGAATTTATGTTTTTGAGAACTAACCGAACTAAAAAACTTAACCTTAGAGTGTATCTAGCCCTTCCATATATGATTAACCAGGGAAAAACGAGTAGAGTCTGGGGTTCCAAAAAAAATCATCAAATCCTCACCCTTGATGTTAATAAAACATATAAATTCATTCTGTTGAATTTATCTTATAAAACATATAAACATATATATTATCCTACCATTCTATAATCCCTTATGAGCTGATTCAAGCAGAGCTACAGGAAATAGTTGGTTAAGAATTAGTATGTACATTCCGTGACTAGTTGAAAAGTATCAAATCAGCACCCTTAAATCTATCTTAGAGAACTAGATAAGAATAGCTCATTGCAATGCTTTCTGATTTCTGAATAAAGTCAATTCCAGCTGGTGCTCTTTACCAGGCTAGGAGACAGCGAACAAATACCTAGTAGAAATTTGAAGCAAGCCCCTATATACCACAATATGCAAGTACTACAATAATAGAAGTAGCAAAAACCAAGTACATTAATTCGCAAGCATCCAAGAGGAAGAATGAAAAAAATAACCATAGAGCTAAAATCTAAAACAAATCCACAAATGTGACGGGAGAAGGGAGGGGATGAAGCCATGAAGCTATAAATAAAACTCAAGACCAATCACTTGAGCAAGTCTATCTCCTCAAAAGTTTGACTAACAGATACTTAAATTTCCAGGCTAGCTTCTTTTTATTTTCATCCTATATCCAATAATCCTTAAATTTAAGTTACCGAGGAGTTATTTCTCTTCTCTTTTTATGATGTTAAGCGGCAAGCATACCTTCAAGAAACAATTGAAATAATCATGCACTGAAATATATGCCTTTTAACCTAGCAGGGTTTCTAAGGAAACATTTCAAGTATGGGCCCTTATCAAATTTATCTGGAAATAAACTCAGTTAATTTCTACAATAAAATGATGGTTTCAACTTTTGACATAATAAAACCAAAGAAGGTTGGCATGTCTGGATGACATTTCTACAGAATGATTGATAAAAGAGATGACAAGTTTGATGATTGATATGACTTTTCAAAATGTATTGGCTCACCTCCATTTATGAAAAGATCATAAAAAATTTCAAATTTATTTAGAAAGGCTGCAACAATATCTTCTCTTCTTAATGCGCATGCAGCAGCAGACAATTCTCTTAAGACTGCGTTCAAGCATGTTGTTGGTTTCTCATTATCGACATTCAAGCCTATACCTGCAAGATTGTGATGCTATATTATTTGTACCATGCACTTCAATTTATAACCAACCTTCTGTATAATTTGGAGTATAGAGAGCAAGTGATAAAGAATAAACAAAGTAGCCAGTTAGCAATGTGGAAGTATGATCATCAGAAAACAATTGCAGATCACAGAAAAAGAAACATATTTACCAATACTGACATTGAACTTCTTTGATTTATATGTTGAAGTGGAGAGAATGCCTCCAACTTTAAGACCATTTAAATAAAGATCATTTGGCCATTTGATTCTAACATCAATAAGCGGTAGGCCCTGAAATAAATCATATACTTCCAAATGAGTGAATCAAACCTCAAACTTACATCCTGGCTGACTGAAAATTTGCAATAAAACAACCATGCATAGCATTATCAGATTCTATCAGGTGAAAACTCTTTAAAGACTTGTGTTTTTCACACACCAACGTCATGAGTTACTGGTACTTCATTCTCTAAGATCACATACTCTGAATGCAACTTGACTAATTTACTTGTTTAAGTGATTATCTTCTCTTGTTAAGCAAAAACCACTAAGTAAGCGATATTTCGATATCAAATTAGAAAGAGCAAGGTTATAACTATTAATGAATGGTAAGACCCTCCGATTAAGAAGTGAAAAAGACCAACATTTTTGTCACAAACATCCTTTATTGCCTCTGTGACAGCAAGAGACACTACATATTGCAACAAAGGCACAACTCGTCCATCCTCCATTTGAACGGTAAACGAAAACATCAGGCAACCTGTTGGAGATTCCCACACATTCTTTGATCGACCTGCACAATCAAACATACAAAGTTATAACTAGTGATTGTTGGAAATCCGAAATCACAGCACGAAATTTACATCACAAACCTCGCCCTTTATATTGAACATCAGCAACGCAAACAGTACCAATTGGAAGCTCGCCAAAATTACTGTCAAAAGGGGGGGGATAAGCATCTGGATTTATTATACACACGAAAAAAATCGGAAGATTGAAATTGGAGATTCTTACTTGGAAACAACATCATGAGTTGAAGGCAATATCGGCGACCAGATGAATAATCTCCCGAATTGATTAGTTGAAAGAGAATTCATAAACCGTTCAATACAGAAAGACTCTTCGTTTTGCTGCTGCTGCTGCTTATCAATAATCTCCGAGTGCAAGAGAGTAGAAATTTGCACATTATCAGGCAGTTTAAGAGAGTTATTATTCATTAATGATTTGGCAATTTCATTATCTGCAGATGATTTTCCGCATAATACCAGCTTGCAAGGCGTGCTACTGCTGCTATCCATTGCTGAACCAAAACAACAGCAGCAGCAGAAACAAATCAAAATCTAAAAACGTTTCCAGTTGTCAAGAAACGTTAAGGCATCTGACACGTACCTGCAGCGGCTGCAACTGATCGAGATAGTGTGAATGAGTTTGTCTGGCTTGTAGTAGCAATCGAGTTATGTAGAGAGCGGAGCGAGAGAGAAGTCTGTGGGGAGAGAAAACGCAGGTGAGGAGGCGTGAATAATGGCATGAGCTAGATTCCGCTCTCTTGTTCCAATTCAAGCCGTGGAAAACCTCTTTCTCTGTTGAGTTCAAGGTCTAGTTTGCGGAGAACACAGCACGTGCTATAGGCACAGCACGTGCTTATAGTTTGTTGTCACTGACTTTTTGGAGCCGTTGGATTATAAAAGCGACACGTCATCGCAGAAGGAACGGCGGAGAGGTATTTACAATTGTACTCTTCTAATTATTCTTTTTTCTTTTAAAAAAAATGGAAAAATTGAGGAGTGAATAGTTGTGCTCGTGGATGATCACAAATTCTTGAATATATTTTTTCGATCTTTTTTAAGTCCATTTTTTTTCATCTCTTGTGTCCTTAATTAGACATGTCTTCTTTCTTCCTTTTTTTTCGCTTTTTTTTTTAAAATAAAAAAATACTTCACAGCCACAATACCCTCATGCACTCCTTTCAATGATTCAATCCCTCCTCGCGAATATGAGAATAAGAGTTACAAGTTTAAATCGAGTTAACTATATTTAAAAAAAAAACAATAGAAATAATAGATTGAATCACTTGATAATTCAGTCTTTAAATCCGATTAGATTAAAACTTTAAAGGTTTTTTTTTTTAAAAAGAAATAATTAATTGAATTGAATTAATAATTTAATGACACTTACCTTTTTGAATCAATCCCATATCAAATCGGACAACTAATCTCTCTCAATCTTTCAACAACAAACAACAATAATGATTCTTGTGGAGAAAAACTCGACGATAATTTATGATCTTTATTCACTCCCTTTGGATTTGGCTTCTCTCAAGTTAGTGAAATCTAAAGATTCTAAACAAATAAGACCCCTGCCACCATCTCTGTAACAATTAGCAAACTGTACTCAGGCATCTCATTGTGTTTTCTCCTATATCTCTCTCTCCTCTCGATCTTTTATTTCATTCATTTTTTCAGTGGGAATTTTTTATTATCCTTGTTTCCTTTCGAACATTGAACATTGTCATTGACTAAGAATAATAGTAGGGATTCCAGAAAAAATCCAGAAGGAAACGATGTGCCCTTATAAACAGCCTTAATGGAAGCATTCAGTTAATACAGTCATAGGAGGTAATCAATCATGGAGTTCACAACCGGCTCCGTTCTTTTTCTAGTGCTTTCCATAATCAATCAATAGCAGGACGCAAAAATTCACTGCCACAAGGGAACCCCGGCAAACCCATACAAATTGCTGGGAGCAGGCTGTTTTTCTTCCCACATCGAGTATGATAGTCCCGCAGCAAAAAAAAAAAAAAACCATCTTGAGCAAAGATCCTAAAGTTACCATCGCACCTGTTTCGATTATTCATTTTTATTAATTTGATCAGTTAACTTCCGTGTTTTTTGAATTGATTCAATTGAGCCTTAAATTTTCTTAATTTGCTCGGTGAACTTAATCAAGAAGTTATGTTAAGTATAAATTCTAAATTGGCATATTAGTATTAAAATAAATCAAAGAAAGAGAGATGCTCATGGCTGAAGACAATTGATACCAGCACACCATTTTTATTTTTATTATCATTACTTGCTTCCCTATACAATGTGCTGAAGATTTTCTCAGAAAATCCATGATAAATAACTATTACAATTGAGTAGAAAATCAAGTCATTACTGTGCTATATTACATAAAAGTTTCGCAAGAAAGATTACACATCCATTGTCGCGCTGCGCGCATTCATAAAGGAGGTGAATACAAGTAAAGAATTGGAGTTCAATTCTTCTGTTTGAAGGCATAATTAAACAACAGGGAAATGTACACGCCTTACATTGGACAACACATCAACTCAAAAGTCATTTATACACTATTCAAAAAGCCATTTCTATGATTTGGCTATTAAAAATGGCTCTGCCATTGGACTTGCTCTTACAAAGGATGGACAAGATTTCTCGTATTCCCAAACGAGAAGACCTTCCCGGAGTTTACTGCCTGAATCAAGGATTTATACACCTGAAACTATTCCTATCCTCCCTCTAACTTTGCTAAACACTCCCGGAGCTGAAAACAAAGCATAGACATCTGGGAGAGCAACTTACATTGCTGGTCTCGTGATGTTAATGACTCGGGTGTGAGAGTATCTGGGTTAAGCAATTGTTGGAGCTCACGGCATAGCATAGAAGCTTCTTGAGCACCGCCACAAGTTTCAGAGACAAGTTGAAGCAGTTTACAACCTTGTTGCTGAGATACTGGTGGTTGAGCTGGTATTGGTGGAACAAGAAAAGGGTGTTGGAGTAATTGAGGGATTCTCCACCTCTCGTTACGGTCCCAAGCCAAGCATTTTTTCATAAGATCAAGAAGCCATGGGTTGGAAACTGGCTCATAAGTTATCTCATGGTTTGGATCTGTTATAACTTTGAACTTGGCCCAAAAAGTCTTGTACTCAGAAAAGGGGGTTCTTCCGTACACCATTTGGTAAAGGATACAGCCAAGGGACCAAATATCTGATGGTCGACCACACTTTATGGTGTTTCCATTCGCATCACTCTCATTGCACATGAATGCCTCTGGAGACATGTAGCTCAGGGTGCCTACCTGCAGGAACAGAATATGGACCACTAAGCAAAATAATACTAACTAAAGAATCTCTTAAATAAGCTAAATTGACAAATAAGCAATCCTCTTCATCCAAAAATACAAAGAACACAAGAAGGGCGTGTTCTTAGGTGGCAACATGTGGTCAGTCAACAGAGGGGCACATATAAGGTGGAATCTGCATTCTGATGAAATCATACTTCTAAATCTAATAATAGTTTGGAAAACCAAATACAAAGAATAGGTAAAGTAGTCTACCTGTGAATCCCTTTGAATATTAGTGGTATCACTCATAATGGCTTTTGCGATACCAAAATCAATCAACTTCAGAGAACCTTTGACAAGAAGAAAATTAGCTGGCTTCAGATCAGAGTGCACAATACGTTCCTCATGAATGGTATTGACAGCTTGAAGTATTTGCTGCAAAATATTTGAACAAAACATTGTGAATCTGCACTGCCACTGAATTAACAATGAATAAGACCAAAAACTATGCCTTACACCAACAAATTCTGTGTTTTCAAGATGACGTAAATTTGCTATTTGATAGTATCATATGAAGACAATGTTGAATTGTTCATATAAACAAGTGTGTTTCCTCATCCATGCCAAATCCCCTTCCATGCAAACTATGAGAGAGATTGAAAATGAAATAATGCCAATAATCAACATCATGCCAAATTAGAAACTTATCCACCCAGTGATGCAGACCAAGTCCCAGTAAAGAAAACAGGAGCATCATTACAGTGCTTCCTTGAAACAAAGACAAAATGATCCCCACTGTTCAAAATAACTTCCTTCTAGCATTAAAAACTGATATCTGAATAAGTAGCTATAGCTATCAATCTGTAATATGAGAAAAAGCTACAGAGTGTTAATATAAATTTAACTGCAACTATGATGCAAAGCCAGGTGAAGCCCGAGGACCTGCCAGTAAAATCTAAGCCAATTGTCATCTATCGTCTGGTTGGAGCTATCCATCTCCTTCCATTTCTGGGCCAGCATGTGAGCCAAATCAATTTCCCCATATTCAAGGACCATGTATATACATCCATCATCCTTAACTCTTCCATCTTTATTGCTCATGGAACTATTCATGACTTCATGGAGCAAAGCTTTATCTGTCACCTAATTCCAAAAGAGAATATTAGAGATCTGGTAGATGAATAAATCAAGAATAGATGTCAAGCCCTTAAGCTATGGATTCTGATTGGAAGAAAAAAGAACATCAATATAAAAGACCTACTCTTCTGGCACAGAAGATTTATCATCTTCAATAATGTTATCTCAAAGCACATATGTACAGCCACAACGTATCAATTTTGAGTTTATTGCAAACATGATTGCCCCAATTAAATCATATCATTTAGTGCATGATTCTTTTAAGGCTGCAAGTGAGTACCTCATAATCTATTAGCTGTATAATGTTGTTCTTCCCCTTTAGTTTGTTTAGATATAGAATTTCCTGGCAAAAACCATATGCAGTTCCATAATCACGACCCTTGAGCTTGATTTTTTTGAGTGCATAGATTGTACAGTCTGATGAAATGACTTTGTGAACCTCACTACTTCCTCCACTTCCTATCTTACCAAGCCTTTGATAGAGCTTCCCATTAACTTTAAAGAACAAATCTGGATCATAACTCCTTTTTCGAGGTGCTGATGTGCCTTTACTACTACTTGCAACCTTTTCTTTGTTTTCTGGTTTAGAAGGCTCCAGCTTCACATTTAAAGATGAGTTTCTGGACATTGGACGTTGAGGTTGGACATCAGTTCCGTCATCTGCAGGTCCTCTCTCCTTAGTGGGCTTATCAACAACAAGAGAAGGGTTGTTTGCAATGTCATGTGCCTCAGGCACACTTCCCTTTTGCTCCTTAGGCAGGTCAAGTTCCTTAAATTGGGAATGAATAGCAGAGGTTGAAGGTTGGGTTGCAGTGGTTCTCGGGTCAATTAACATAGCACTTGTGTCCTTCAATAAAGGATGTGACAGCTGCTCCAAATTCCCTGGAGTTAGTTGCTGAGAATTTGCATTAGAATCCCTCAAAGGTTCGACTGCAGATTCCAAACCACTCTCTGTCCGTAGACGAGAGCAATAAGTTGTTGAGTTAAGCATGGGTGCCGAGGTAGAATTAACAGATGTTGTGGTAGCACAAGATGGACCAACAACAGATGATTGAGTAGCTGGCTGGTTTAAGAAGTTCCTCAATTGATGCAACTGATCCTGAACAAACATTGCTCTCTTTGCCAATGATGTCACAGCTCCATCAGATCTCAAAGTGACATCCGATTCCATGTTCTGAAAGTTCTGCTGCTTCATTTCATCATTATCCACATTTGACACCTCTACTTGATTACTCACATCCCATTCCATTTCTGTCAATGCAAGTGAACCCATATGAGAAGACAAGTTCCCCAATCCAGTGGCCATTCCATCATCGGCCCCTGCAAGTTAGAAGATAACAGTGCATATATATATGTCCAGAGTACAAAACTTAGAAGCTTTTGCCACGGCATCTTAGATTAGATGACAAACAACAATTAATCCAGCAAAACCAACTTTCAAACGATCACTCAAAAAAGCAAGGAGCAATATATTACCCTGGGAAGTGGCTTTGTTCACTGTCGCAAACTGGACTTTTCTCTTACCCTCAACAAGTTGAGATTCTACACATGTCCGGGGCGTCTGATTATCCTCTTTAGTGGCAATAACAGATTCTGGTTGCTCTCTCTGTCTATCAAACGGATTGGAACTCTCATCAAACGTCTTTGTAATAGTTCCTGGAAACGGAGATGCATCTGCATGAGTTTCCCTGATAACAGTAACTGGATTCTTTGTTTGCGGAATTGAATCTTTACTTAGAGGAACAACACCTTGAGACTTCTTCGTGCCTGTAGTAGGATCCACATTTGAAGCTACAGATCTCGATGCTTCACGCTGTGGAATCAACGTACGCCTAGGCTTTATACTATTATTCGTTTGCATTATACCTAAAACGAGCATACCAAACACTTAGAACTTCGACATTTATTACAATTAAACTGTCAAAAAGTCATAATTGAAGTATTCTAATCGTAAATTAAAAAAAAACTCCGAACTTGACTTCAGGATGAAGAAGTTGATTCCAATTTAATAACACAATCGTGAACATACTAATCAGCATTGCTGGATTAAGGTTTAATCTCATTTTTTAGTAAATAACAGCAGATAAATGAATGGACGTGCCAATTTTTTAATCCTAATTTTCAGAACATCGTAGTAAAAGCGAAATCTAGTGAGATCGAGAGCACAAAAAAGTCACAGAGAGAGGGGCGGTGGTACCGAGGGGGCGGTGGCGCTTGATGGCGGCCTGTACTTGCCGGAGAAATTCCGGCGCGGAGGAGGAGGAAGAAGAAGAAGTCGTGTCGGCGGCGTTGGTGGCCGGAAAAACGAGGTTTTTTGGCGGACGTAGAGATGGGAGGGGAAGGTTAGCCTCCCTGTCCATGGCCGGATCTCAACGGCATTTCCGTCAAGGAGAGAGGGGCAGTTTGGGAAGTGGAAACAAAGACGGAAAAATTTACCTGGAGGAGAAATATTTTAATTAGAAAGAGTTAGGTTAGGGCATGCGTGATGTCCATGAGTATGAGGACGAAGCATCGGAATTTTTGAGTGCCCTGTGCTTGTGTGTCAAATTGTGAAAGTGGAACAGCGCTCCACTCGCTGTTCCTCTGCCAAAGCTAACTGAACACGAGAGAGAGCGGCGTTGAAGTTTTGAAATGACTTGTTGGCGCTCTTGAATCTCGATTGTTTGCTGTATTTGGGCCTTTATTGGGCTTTTGTTTTTCAGCTCACAGCCGTTTAATACTGAGAAAATTATAAATTAATACGTGTAATTTTACAAAATGAATTAAATAGTTATTACACGGTCGTGGAGAAATATTTTTCTCTTACAATCTCAATTTATTACACAGTCGTGGAGAAATAGTGATTAATTGTAATTTTTCTCTTACAATCTCAATTTATTACACAGTCGTCAATTGGCAGCTAATAAAGCAAATCATAATATTAGTGACCAGAACCATTCTACAATTAATCTCTGTGCAGAAGCTGATATTTTCTGATTGACTCTTCTCCTGTTTGTCTCAGAGATACCTTCTCTTTCGTTTTCATGGCCAAAGCAAAATCCAATGCATTGCAGGGGTGCTCAAAAGTAGAGGAACCAGAATCAGGCAAGTTGGTTTTGGGCACAGACTTCATTCTCTAGGTCATTTGGGTTTCGTTCATTTTCCTAGAAATCAGCCTTCGAGCCCAATATCTGTTTACTCATGGGCTTCGAATGGGCTTTAGGACTACATTTTTTATGTTATTTTTGTAGATTGGAATTTGGAGATCCAATCTCCAGATTGTGACAAATTCTCTCTCCAAATTTTTTTATCCATTTTTTTTTATATTTTTTGTATTGTTACTAATATCCAAAATATTTTATAAAAAAAATAATTACCACTATACTTCAAAACACCCTCTCCACTCAATTACACATTTATAAAATTATCTATACCACATTACCAATTACATTATTTATACATCATAATTTCAGTACAGTTATGTTAGAATATGATGCATCCCATGTCCAATTTTATTTTTATAAAAATAAAGAAATTCCTTTTAAATCCTGGTCTATTCTATCCAGATCAGTCCGATCAGATTACGTACGCATTACTAATAAAATATATCAGAATGATTTCTCCCAGTGATTTTGGAACTAGACCAAGCATGTGAAAATTTTCTTTTGAAGCAGTAGTCGGTATAAATTTTTCTCGAGGAAGGGGAAAGTAGTCAATTACATGAGAGTCATCATGACAAGCCCTGGTCATTTCTGCGAAGCTAATCATTTTGTTTGGCATTCGGGATCGAGTGCTCTCATCCTGGACATTCACTTTGTCGAACCTGACCTGGCCTGGTGAAGCAACATTTCGTGAGTGTTTGATAGTGTATTTTAAAATTATTTTTTAATTTTTATTTGTTTTTTTGTTTTTTAGGTTATTTTTATATACTAATATTAAAAATAATTTTTAAAAAATAAAAAAAAATCATTTTAATATATTTCCAAATAAAAAATATTAATTATATATTTTTAAAATTCATTAGCTATTATCAAATTAATTAAAATAATTTCATATTCACATTTTTAAACTCGGCAAAATGATCAAATTATTTTCAAAGACAAAAATTATCTAACCAATACTACAAGCTTTTTGAAGTTTTATTTTTTAAAGCACGGTAGAATGAGTAAACTACCATTAAAAGCATAAAACAATTACTAATTAATCATGTTTATTGAGTCCTGTATTTTTCCTTTTCTTGCTTCCTTTAAAACAATGATATCTTCTAATTTGTTTTATATATATATATATGTATTATAGAAAAAAAAATTGGCTTGCGACTTCTCTTACATCACTGTCCAAGTTTGAGCCAGAGAAAAAAAGACAAGGATGTCCTCATTTTTTTCTAACAAGAATCTGCTCCTGTAACCAAGCAAATATGTATCACGCATGATGTGCATAAGGTTCCACCTTGGACAGCTTTTTGAAAACCTTGATGAAAGCTGACTGCTCCATGTTTTACGAGCCACGATGATTACAGAGATCCCAGAATCCTCTAATTCTGCTTTCAAGCGGGAGGTATGATCTGTCTGTTATGCAAGAATTTAAAATCTTTATTTGTTTTATTTATTTTTGAAATGTAAAACAAGCCTGATCGCACGAGCTTATAAAAAATTCAAACCTACCCCCCCCCCTCGGCACCCAGCAGTCCTTCTAAACCAATCTTTTAAATGATTTTACACTATCCAGCCAATATTATAAATTCATTTGAAAGTCACGTGGTTCCCAATCGCGACTTCATAATATATCCTGGTTCTAAAACGTAAAACTTTCTTTATATCATATTTTCTAACCACAAAATCCAAGTTTTCGCTGATGTAAGTAATATAGCCTGATAGGAGTAACAAAACAATTACTATCAAATCAACTGTTCATCAATCAACTTTTTTTTTATTGAAATGTTATTATCTTAAAAACCCTCAAGTTAATAGGACAACACCCAACACTGCCTGGCTTTCTCGTACTACTGACCCTGCCTCCTGGACAAAAAGAACAGCAGCCCAGGCAGTAAATAGTAATTCAATAAGGGACCCGTATTTCTGACCTCTGCTGCTGATCCGGTCAGATTCCCGTCGTGAACAAGGGCTATTAGTTTAGTATAAAATTCAGTTTGTCACGTGCTTATCGAAGATCACCGATTCACCATCAACTCCAAATCTAGAAATAAATCTCCTGGCCTCCTACTAGTTTTCGCACCTTCCCAGCGGGCTTCGGCAAAATTGGCTCACGCTACAAAAGAGCTCAAGCTTGAATATCCTATCAACTCGAGATGGCCAAACCAAAAAACTCCAGAACCACCATGGAAGTCCAACAGAATCAAAACCTCCAGCCCCTGAAAACAGAAAAACCACCTTCATGGTTAGTTGTAAGAGGCCTTTTTAGCTGCAAACATCTCCAAGCACAGCAGCAGAAGCCGGAACAAAAGCAACGGCAGCAACAAAAGCAAGATCAGCTGCGACAAGCAAAGAAGGAGAAAAAACACAACCAGGATCAAGGCCGGTCAGCGGAGGAAACAAGCAAGAAATGCAAGAAAATGAGGTGTTCAGGCTCAATATGCAGCAACACAAAGGTAATGCACAGGCCTGGAACAGCGTCCCCTGAAGTCCAGAGGAAAGGGGCTTCAATGGGCTCAGCTGGTAAAAATGACACTTCAAGTAGATCCATGAAAGCTCCTTTACTTGAACTCAATGGGGTTGTCTCCTCCACCAACTCTCCACTTTCTGCATCTTCTAATTTCTCCATCAGTAATGTTAGTTCTTTCAGAGGAATGTCATTCGGTAGATTCTCTGGTTGCTATGAATGTGGAATGGTAGTGGATCCTGCTCTTGGAATTTCCAGAGACCATTCCTTGTGGGGTAGCATTTGTTCCTGCCCTGATTGTGGTGAGATTTTCATGAAAGCTGATAGTCTAGAGCTTCATCAGGCTGTTAGACATGCAGGTAGCTCCCCATTTCCTTCAACTTTTGTTACATTTTCAACCAACTACCATTTAATTATTATTTCACATTTACTTATCTATTAGTTTATTTTTGGTTTATGATATTGTTTCTTGAGAAGGAATTTGGTTTTCATCCTTATAGTTCACTGTATCTTTTGGAGGCAAAAGATGCCCAGAATATATATTTTGCCCATTAGGCTTTTTTCAATTTTATTTCCTTATTCCAATATATATATATTGGTCGCTTATGATTACTCCATTTTTTCAATACTAGTTTTTGGCTAATTTTAACTTTTCAATACCCGTCACACACGTATCTTTGCATGCCCATCATTACCAAATACCAACACAAACCCTTAACTCACTGATTTTGGGTTCAAATTTCACAGTATCTGAACTGAGTCCAGAGGATACAAGCAAGAACATAGTAGAAATCATATTCCAATCTAGCTGGCTAAAGAAACAGGCTCCCATTTGCAAAATAGATCGCATCCTCAAAGTCCATAATACCCAGAGAACCATCTCCAAGTTTGAAGAGCACAGAGACTCCATCAAAGCCAAGGCCGCCAAGCTCCCCAAGAACCAGCCACGTTGCATAGCTGACGGCAATGAGCTCCTCAGGTTTCACTGCACCACCTTTGAGTGCTCAATAGGCCTAAATGGCTCATCTAATTTGTGCAATGCAGTTCCAAACTGTAAGATATGTAGCATCATCAAGAATGGCTTCAAAGAATCCACCGGTGGAGATGATGATGGACATGGGATTTTGACAACAGAGACAAGTGGAAAGGCACATGACAAAGCTACAGCATTAGAGGATGGTAGTAGTAATAAGAGGGCAATGCTGGTTTGCAGGGTGATTGCTGGCAGAGTTAAGAAGAGCATGGAGGGAAATATTGAGGATTACGACTCAGTAGCAGCTGGCATGGAGGTTTACTCTAATTTGGACGAGTTATATGTGTTTAACCCTAGGGCAATTTTGCCTTGTTTTGTTGTTATCTATAGAGGGTTTTAAAATGGCCTAACTCGTAACTAGTAGTATATTACTATATTGTATTGAACTGATTAGGGTAATGTTTTCTGTTCTGTTCAATTTAATCATGCCATATTTGAAAGTGGAGGTGATCAAATTACCCATATTTTGAGATGTAACCACCGAGCACGGTGAAACTTCACCAACCTAACCCTAATTGTTTACAGAGGCTTAACTATTCGAGGCGCATTTATCGAATGTATGGACTCAGAGAAATACCACAGTGAAAATGAACTCCAAGGCCTTCGATTTTTTCGGAATCATTTTCTGAAAATGCATTGTTATACTTCTCGTAATTTAATTAAAATATGTGCGAGGTGGAGAAAATATGGCCAGAGCGAGTGGAGAAAGGTCTACTTGGAAGTATAATAAAGATTGTTTTTTAATTAAAAATATATGTTTTTTTTTATTTTTAACGATTATTTTTTATATATTAGCATGTTAATCTAAAAATATTAATTTAAAATAAAAATAAAAAATATTTTAAAAAAAAATGCTGTTGTAACAAGTGCCTGCCAAACACAAATAAAATATTTCTAATCCCGTGGGTTTAGCCATGGTCAATCCTTTGATCTGACACAGAGGAGATAGCCTCCCAAAGCCACAAAGAAAAAAGATAGCCTCTCAAGTCTGCACTTATTTATTAAACGGCCAAAAAAGGGTAAACGAAGGAGAGATCTGTGCTGCTTAGTGGCCACCAAATGTCATCTCAAAATTTCCATTCCTCTTTAATTTTTTAGTCTTTCAAGTTTAGTCTTTATTTTTTTATTTCTATTTGTTTTTATTGGAGATAAATTTTATTTTTCAAACAAAAAAATCATCCTTTCTAAGTTATTTTTCTTGTCAAACTTGATTCTTGTTATTTTTATTACTCTATTTTTTTGCTTTGACAGATTTTGTAAAATTGATTATGATCCTATCATTTGATATTAGATTGGTTGAAAATTAAGTTTTTAGATTGAGCTCGGGTCTATGATTTCATGAACTTTAGTTTTTAGAAATTAACCAAGATTTGAATTTTTTACTCGAGTGTGCTTGCCCCCCCCCCCCCCCTAATATTAATTTGTTATTTTTATTTATTTGTTTTTTTACACTAGTTTTAAAAAAGACTTGGGTTTTCTCAATTCTTTTCATTTATTATTTTTTGGGGGTTTACTTTAGCTAATAAACATTATATTAATTAAGAATTAACTTTTTTATTCAACTCGGCCCTATTATTTAATGGGTTGTGAGTTTGAGATCTTAACCCAAGTTTAGGGTTTGACCAAGTTTGCTTCTTCTTGTTAAGTTTATATTTTTTTTTAATTTCATCGTTCAACATTTATATCATTAATGATTAAGTTATGTTTTTTTTCTTTATTTGGCTTTTATATGATTTTTTATGAGTTTTTAAAATAACCCAAGCTTATCTTTGCTATTTTTATTTTTCATTTTTGGTTGAATGTACTTTGGTAAGTTTTCTAAATTGATTTCTCTCTTTATTTTACCCTTCAATTGCATCAATCATGAGTTGTTTTTGTTTCCATCCTTCAAAGTCAAGGTTTTTTGATATTAGACTTTGTGATTTTCACCAATTTTCTTTCTATTTGTTTATCCTTGTCCCATCACTTAGACCACGGGATTTGTAGGCACTTAGACCACGGGATTTGTGGGTTGTGATTAGTCCTTAAACATTATGTTATTTTGGAATTGAGTTGTGTGATGTTTTCTAGTTTGCCTTCTACATTGCTGTCATCTTATTCACATGATCTAAATCGTGAGGTTTAGTTTGCTTGGTTGTTTTTCACGGGGCTACACTTGATTTGTTTGAGACTTGACTTGGGTTTTTTTCTTTTTTATGTACTTTCTATTTTTTTTAAATTATCTCAATTGCATGACATGTTTTACATATTTGACTTGCTTGATAAGGCTGATCAACTAAAATCTTAAATTTTGTTTTTTTAACCTTTTTTTCCTGTTCATATATCAGCCTCTTTTTTGTCAAAATGAAAAAAAAAAATTATTGTTTTTTTTTTTTAACATTACCATATACAAATTATTTAAAAACACTAAAAAAAATTAATTTTAAATAAATAATTTTCAATTTATTTCGAAAATGATTCCCATGCGCTTTCTCAAATATCCACGATTTTCTTTCCAGTCTCTGATATTGAATACATCCCACATCGGAAAGAAAGGAATAGCATTTGTTTTCTATATACCAAACACTAACGATCGCTAACCAGCTGAGCTCGGTAACGCGGGCCTGTAACCCAAGTGGGGGCTTTAAGGTGATGGAACGTTGACTCAGCCTAGAAGGTTGGTTCCAGTATGGCTCTTATCTGGCCTGCCCGTTCCAAGCCAGGAGTTGAACCAAGCCATTCAGGTGAAGACCTGGGTGACGTGGCTCCTAGAGTGGAGGGCACAGCGTGAGGCTGGTTTCACAGAGCAGCGATCACCTTCCTCTCTTGGCAGTGGAAGGATCACAGGCCGGTGTCATCTGGATCCGTATGGCCTGATGGGCTAGTCCTAATAGGACCATCACCTTTTTAATTTTTTTTTATTTCATGTTTAATTTGCATCTATATATTTGTGTTTTTAACATAAAAAATATTAAAACTCAGTTGCTAGTGGAAGAAAATCAACTGCTCCTGGGATCGAACACGTACCAGTCAGTCAAAGAAAGATTCTTCTGTCAATCAAATCATAATCGAATGAAAATGGATTCATTTTTTGCCTTTGACCATGAAATGAAAGGGATTAAGGTTTGACCATCTCGCTCTAAATCATTTACTTTAAAATGTTGGCATTTTCTTGCAGAAAGAGTGGGATTTCATTCGTATTATATTTCCATGTAGTGGGCTTGCTCAAAGATCCAATTCCTTACCCTTTTCATCTTGAAAGATTCTTGCTTTCTGTTTGTGGTCATTACACAGCATATATCCCATTAGCAACAAGCTTTATTTAGTGATGGGCATGCAAGCCATCACGGTCAAAAAGTACATGATTGATCGAGAGTATGATTTATATTATTTTTTTAAAAATACATACATGATTGATTTGAGGAAACTCGATTCCTAGGAAAACATGTTTTATAGGCTCAACTGAGTGAATAAAACTTCGATTATCTCATATTTTTATAAGAGATATATGTTCTGATTCAAAATTAAAATCTATTATGTAAATCATAAGTTCTTTATCATTACAAGTTCATTGAGGAAAAAAAATAAACAAACATGCTAAAACATCTTTTCAACAAAGTTGGATCATGCACTAAGAAGTGTTGAAGATGGAAATGTACGAAATTTATCATGGCACCATGCCATGAAATGTATCATGGATGGATGCCATGTAATGGTGGTCTATGTTAGGCCAACTACTAGAATTCAAGGGGTCGTATTAGGCCAACTAAGAAGAGGAGTATTTAATGTGTTCGCTTTAACTTCACAGTGCTTTCAGGTTTTACAGATTGCTCAAGTCTGCAGGGTCAAGGTCAAATGGTTGGACCAGGGC
Organism: Salix caprea; assembly: GCA_964035475.1. Lineage (NCBI taxonomy): Eukaryota > Viridiplantae > Streptophyta > Magnoliopsida > Malpighiales > Salicaceae > Salix > Salix caprea. The sequence continues at coordinate 12,576,901 of OZ037755.1, read as the reverse complement.
TCACTTTTAGGACCATTGTATCTTTTCTCTTACAAGCAATGATTGTATAACGCTAATTAAGACCATCATCATTTCACTCATTGCTATTTATCGCAGTTTTAACTTTTCAATACCACACAAAAACAAAGAAATTTCTCGCCTGCAGCAGGTGAGAAGGAAAGGACATAAATAGAAGTGATATGAGCGAGATGAGAGTGTATAAATTGCGCTTAATAGGGAGATGGACTTTATGAACAAAGATAAACACATACCGTTGCACAATAGACACACTCAATTGCAGCTACCTTTTTATGTATGTATTATGCAATAAATTAGGCTTGGACATATCAGTTTGTTTGACTGACCTCTATAGTTCAACAGTGTTCCAAATAGTGGAGCAAATTGAGAGAGGCCAAACCTGTAAAAAATTCTATTCCGTTCCTTCCTTTCTTGAGCCCTTCTATTGCAATTTCCTTCCTCTCTTTCCTACACTGTATAACACAAATGAAGAATAACATAGCTCTTTCGGCTGTTGTTAAAAAGAAAACGATAAGAAAAGCCGACTGGTTATTATCATGTATTATTGCACCCGGAAATCCACAATGTATACCATACTTACATTGGTTGTACATACTTTGCCTCATAAATTGAATTCAGGGAAAAGATTTGTAATGGCATCTTGAAACTGTCAATCTGATGTGCTCCTGATTATCATGACATGTTCAAAAATTATGAAAGGACGGAAAACTTATCAAAGATGAAAGCAAACAGAACTTGTAATTTTCCTAGATCTTCATCCATGAAAGTAAGCAAGTGACCATACGGTCAATACCAATAGACTAATGTAGCATGGTAGCTGCAGTTGGATTGAGAGCTACCTTCATATCACGATCCTTCTGACCGCAATATACATGCCATATGTTTCTGCATCTCCAGGTTTTCTTCAACCCAGTCCACCTATTTCGCACGGGTAATGCTCTTACACTGACATCCCAGACACATAATGACTAATAGATAAGTATCAGTGAATGTTCTACCACTTAATCTTGAACTTCAGGCAAGTTTAAATAATGCCATGGCGTGTCATAACCAACGCATCTTAACTTGAAATCTCAATCCAGCTCGTCCCAGCTGCTTTAACACCCAACTTTTTAGCAGCTTCTCTCACTTGGCTTAGACTATCCCACATTCCCAAAGTTCCATAAGCATTTGAAAGCATAACATAAATAGAAGAGTCGTTTGGAAAATTAGCAAGAAGGTTCTCAGCAATGGTACTGACCAATCCAGTATTCCTGTGAGTCCCACAGGCCCCAAGCATCGAGCTCCATATGGTTTTGTCAGGTTTAAATGGCATCTCAGAAATTAACTTCTCTACCTCTTTGAAACATCCAGCTTGACATAGAAGATCAACCATGCAATAATAATGTTCTAGTTGAGGTTCAAGTCTGTGATCACATTTCATGGTCCCAAATATGGTCTGTGCCTCTACAACCAAACCAGCATGCCTACATGCAGTAAGGACACCTAGATAAGTGACTTCATTTGGCTTTAACCCTGATTGTACCATCTGTCGGAAAATCTCAAGAGCTTCCATTGCCCTTCCATTCTGCGCACACCCCACAATGATCCCTGTCCAGCATACAACATCCCTATCTGCAACACAGCCAAACAAAACCAAACCGTCTTCTACTTCACCACATTTTGAATACATGTCAATGAGGGCTGTGATGGTGACCTGTTCTGTTTCATACCCTCTCTTGATACAAAACGCATGGACCTGTTTACCAGTTCCAATAGATGCCAGACTAGAACAGACTTTCAGAACATTAGAAACCATATACTGATCTACTTCAACACCAGATGTAACCATATCTCTAAACAGTGACAAAGCTAAGGAATTCAGTTCCATCTTAGTGCACCCCATGAGTAAACCAGACCAAGCTACAATATCTTTCTTGGGAAGCCTATGAAACAGTTCAAAAGCATCTTTCATATTCCCCAGTTTTGCATAGAGATCTACAAGGATGCTTCCAACAACATAATCTAACTCGTGCCCACTGATAACAATTAAAGCATGAACTTGAGTCCCAAGTCTCACATTGAGCAAGTTGATGCAGACCTTCAAAGCACTACACAAGGTGTAAGAGTCAACAGAAGCACCAGAATGATGGATTTGAGCAATCATATGAACAGCAGCTCTATTTTTCTCATGAACAACATACCCTGAAAGCATAGAATTCCAGAGTACTATGCTATCACAGATTGAACCAGTACCACCTGAGTAGTGATCAAACAGCCTTATAGCATCATCTAACCCATTGCAATTTGAATACATATCAACCAGCGCTGACACAGCGAAGCAACTAGACTCCAAACCAGACTTTAAAACATAACAGTGAATCTGTTTTCCTGCAACTAAGAAACCAGCATAACTACATGTCTTAAGAGCACATGGAAAAGTAAATTTATCAAGCTTAATCCCTTCCCGGTGCATCTTACAAACAAACTGTAATGCACGTGAACTCCCGTTTTCTGCAAAACCAGCAATAACAGTATTCCAAGAAACAACATTTCTGTCCGGCATTTGATCGAACAAACTAACAGCCTCCTCCACCAAACCTTCCTTAAAATACCCTGAAATCATTGTATTCCAGGAAGTGGAATTCGCCCTCATAAAGATCCTATCGAAAACTTTTCTTGCATCACTCAGGCATCCGCATTTAACGTACATGTCCAAAAGAGCATTCAACAAAACAATATCGTAGTCTAAATTCTCTCTAGAAAGTCTCTTGTGAATCAGTCTACCCAGCTCAATCTCACCCACACGACCACACGCTTTCAAAACCACAGAGTACATAAACCCATTAGGGACTTCTGATTTAGAATCTAACATCCGGGTAAATAGTTCTATTGCTTCGCGAGGCTTTCCGTTTCTGGTATACGCAGAAACCATAGTGGTCCAGGTGACGATGTTTTTGACTGGCATTTCATCGAACAGTTTATACGCGTCGATTAAAAAAGTGAAGTCAACATACATGGATACCAAATTGCAGGCTATGTAGATGTTATGAGAATACCCAGTTTTGATCAAATGAGAATGAAACGATTTGCCTTGTTTGAGAGCTTTAACTCGCCCACAATGGCGTATAGCTGCAACTATATGCTTCAGGTCCATTTTCATTGTCCACGAAGGTCAAAGAGCTCATAAATAGTTAGATCGCGTGTTTGGAGGAAGCTACATAGCTAGAAGCTCACAGGGCAGGAAGAAAGCAGTCTCTTCTTCTTTTTCCTTCCTGCGACCGTTAGAGTGGAGGGAGGTCGTGGTCTTTTACGTTGATGCTAATTGGCAAATAAATCCCGAAGCCGAGGCGTGAGGTATCAAGATTCAAGACCATGTTACCTTTTATATGTGTGTGATTGTTTTTGTAGTTATTTTTTAAAAATGTTTTTTATTTCAAAATATATTAAAATAATATATATTTTTTTTAAAAAAATTATTACTGACAATAACATATTAAAATGATATAAAAAAACTAAAAAATAATTTATATAAAACATATAAATATTATTTATAAGAGAAAGTTTAAATTTATATGTCGTGGATATGATATCACTGAGCATCTATTCTCATATGAAATTATTTCCATTAACTATGCAAAGTTTAAATCTTTTGAGTTATTTTCAAATTGGTGAGATAATTTTCATTCATTAAGAGACTATTGAAAATTTGTTTTAGTTGAATAAATCTTTGAATAAATCTTAAGTGAAATAACAATTAATCTCAAAAAATCCTTAGTTTTTCTACTTAATAAACCCTTGATTTTTCTAGATTTAATATTTAATTTATAGCGACTAATTAAATGTGAAAATAACAGGAAATAATTCATACTAATTATTGATCCCTTGAGAATTTTAAACACACTAAAAAAAAAGCCACTTGATTTGTTTAGATTTTACTCCTTGTTTCCTTTTATTGTTTTTTATGATTTTTTTTTCAAATCTAGAGCTCAAATTCATCTTGATAAAAAATTGATTTTAATGATATTTAATTCAAAAACCTTGTTTAGAAATGCATCATTATTAAGATCTATATTAAGATGGTATTGCTGTAATCTTAAAAGATACATAACAAAGACCTTATGTGCACAGGTAGAAAAAATAAGAACAAATAGTTTATTATTTATAACAACAAAATCATTACTATCACTATTCTAACAGTAAATACCATGTTTTAATTCAAACATAATTAATTTTATTATTAATACACATGCTAAAAAATTTAATTTAACGTGAATTGCAAGTTTACATGATTAGCAACTACACTAGTGTTTTATTACTATCTTTGTATTGAAATCATATCATTACTAATATCTTTAGTCGCTAGAATAATATATATATATTCACAAACTTCTGATTTACACCAAGAAGAATTCCTTGAATGATCAAAATCGGAATCCACACCTCCACGTGGAAAATGTAAGTGCTATCAATTTTTGCACACCACAATCCATTGAAACGGGCTGAACCGCTGAAAGACCGCTGAAGAAAACAGCCCAAGCTGCAGACTATAAAAGCATCGACTGGAGTTTTTCCTTTTGTGGGCTCAAGTTGAGGATCAAGAAAATCAAGAAAATGGTTTACCCCGCGTGGAGACAGTCACATTCCGGCAACGGGAATGTGTAGATTGAATTTTTTCTGTTGAATTTCCTGACTCTTGGAATCATCATTCCCTTCCGATCACTTTCAAGCAGCATCGCTTCCATATCATCCTTGAAGTCCTTCCAGCTGCAAATCCAACGAGTAAACATTTCATCATCAACTAATGATACATGTTTTTTTTTTTTTCCTGTATAGGGCCTTTGCCAAGTACTAGAGCTCAATAGCAGCATCCTGTAACAATGTCCTTTTTAATATATTCTTCTACAACGATTTTAAAATTCCCTGTTTGGGAGTGTGGTTGCGGTAGCTTTTCAAAGAGCTTATCGTGCCAAAATACATCAAAATGATGTTTTTTTATTTTTTTAAAAATCATTTTTGAAATCAACATATCAAAATGATCTAAAACACACAAATTTTATTTTTTTAAAAATCATTTTTGAAATCAACATATCAAAATGATCTAAAACACACAAAAACATATTCATTTAAACTAAAAATAAAAATTCAAATTATTGCCAAACGGGAATGGCGCCCACAAGACATTTTATCCGATCAGTGTTTCCTCCTGAACCCCTATCTCTCATGTCATAATCGAATAATCAAAGATAGAAGCAGAATGCAAATCCACGAGTTTTAACATTACCTTTTATCTCAGTTCCAATAAACACAAGGATATAAACGATGAGGAATGACGCAGTTGATGGAGAAAATACCTGATCGTCATGTTCTCTAGTAGACCAACAAGCATGCGTTTATCAGGCTTTATGGTCTTTGCATGCCCGTTAAAAAGAAATCTACGATGACCCATCAGAAAATGTGGGAAGTTTCCACCGTGAGTTGTCGCAAAAACCTCACTGAACAAGCACACAGTGTAGTCCAAAGCTGCCAGCCTCGAAGAGTAGCCCTGCAATCATAGAAAATAGGAGTTTTAGTAGTTTCTTGTTCCAAAAATGCCTCACGAATAAAAAAAAATCATCTTGCCTAGTAATATTTTAATTTTTATACTGCTAACAAAAATTGAAAAAAATTGAAAAACAAGAAGAAATTGATGAAAGGACTAAGTTATAAACAAATTTAAAAATGTAAACATAGAAATAAAATATAAAGTTTTTGAAACCATGAGGATTGATTGGTTAGTTTTGTTAAATTACAGGGATTAAATAAAACAAATAACATTCGGAGCAGAGTATCAAGTCTATTGCTTAAAATGCCTTCCAAATTTGATGGCAGAAGCTCAGATAAAACATGCCTTCCAAATTTCATGCTTGTAAGTGTAGCAAAAATGGTAAAGTGGCGCATGATGAAGACAGATATGGTTTGGGTAATCTGTAAAGCATATCAATCAATTTTCAAAAACATCCTGATCCAACAAACTCCTTTAACCACACAATGTAAGAGAGGAATAGTGAGTATTTAGGATTTACCTGAAAAGGAGCAAGCTCGTCTGAGGTTGCAAGTGACTCCTTGGAGTAAAGAAGGGGAAACATCTTCAATAAAGGAGCTAAATGTTGTTCTCCTTTGTAAATTTTCCCTGAGGCTAAATAAATTGAAGTGTTGCTATCAAATCCCATGCCACGCAGCATCATCCCAACCTATGCTGACAGGAAAAACATCATGTAAAGAAAGTGGTTACTGGCCAAATCAGATCACAAGGATGAAAAACAATTAAGTGATTTAAAAGATAGTGTGCCAACCACACCAGATTGAATTAAGAGTTATTCGCAGTTAATTTGCTGTGTTATTATCAAAACTGTTAAGAGTTTTGTAACAGTTTTGATTTGTTTTATAGGACAATGCAACAAAATCTTTTTTCAGATTTTGAACAGTAATGAACATGTTGCACTGCACAAAACAAACCAAGAGAACATATAATGTACTATGAAGGAGGAACTTAGAGAAAAGCTCTCAAGCACTATTGAAGGTCATTCTATTGGATATTATAAGAGCAAGTTGAAGACCATGAAAATTTGCGTTAAGGCTGCAAGTAATGATTATAGCAGACATTTTATGAAAGGAGGAGCTCCACAAAAAGCTCAAATGAAAATGTTAAAAGTCGGGAAAGCAAGAAAAGAGGTAGATGGAGGAGGTACCTCCAAGGGTGTTAGAGGGCATTTTCCATCAATACGATTACGACCAGCTGCGAAGTCAAGATCTTTTCCTTTGAACTTCCCCTTCCACTCTTTTTCCCGAAATGAATGCATTTCAAACTTTTCAGCATCACCTCCATCATACAAACAGCATGAGAAGGCCACCATGTCCTAAAAGATGAAGAGAGAGATGTTTATAGTTATATGAAATAGGATCCTCGGCATGCTCAACATAAAATATTTTAAAGAACAGAAACCTTGTTTAGAATAGATTAATATAAGAGCTTTAATACCTCCTCAAATCGAAGGTGAACAGACACATATTTTCCACCAGTCATTGAGCTCCTTTCAATCATTCGGTTCACCAATTTATGTGCTAAGGTTGTTATAGGAGCAGAGAACTTCAATGCTCTATAATTTGTTATGCACCTAAGCAATTGAATGTGAGATGGGACATCCATTGCCAATCTATTGGCAAAGGGTGCGATGCGGATGACCCTGTTTTGAGTGAATAGTTAAAAACGAGCTAGAAGCATGTTTGAATAGATATCTGGTTAGAAAGTAGCGAATGCAGAAATTATGATAGCTGGACAAATTAGCAACTAACAGAATGGTCATTTTCCTTCGAAAAGTTACGATCTAATTGCGGGAAGAAATAAATGATAAGAAAAGGAAAAGAATGAACAGGAAAAAATGCTTCATCACGTACCCTTGCTCCTGCAGGACAGGATAAACTTTTCCTAAATAATGTTTAGCAGGAGCCCATGCCTCAACACGGAGGTGTGGAATATTAGTAATATTGTGGTCATATTTTGATATCAATTCATCAGGCAACTCTTTAACCACTTTCACATAACCCTCAAGAGTGGCTATAAAATGATCTTCATCATATATGTCTCTGAACTCACTGTAAAACAAATGAATCCTTAGCTATAATTGATTTGGTCATGAAAAAATCAGTTTTAAAAGAAAAGCACTCAAAGCAGAGCAGCATTCGGGGGTGGAACTCATTGTTTCTCCTATAAGCTTGCACTTTACCGGGTGCACTTTCGGCAAGTTTCCAAATACAAATAGTGGGTCTATCACCACTGTTAGTTCCCTACCCAGAACCTCAAATTTACTCCAAAAAAAGAAGTCGGTTATACTTGATTACATGCACTGCCAATTGGGTTTCATCCACAACTAGAAGAAATAAAATACCCAAAAACCATCGCCTGAAAAGTTACACTGGTGGACTGACGGGGTAATATTTTAATGCAGCACATAAACTGCTAATGCATTGGCAACATGATATGTATGGTGCAATCAACATCGACACATCCATCAATCCAGACAGACATATATATTGACATAATTATAACACCAAGCCTGAAGGTTTTTATGGCATGAACCCACCACCATCATGTCTCGAATTAAAAGAAAATGGTATTGAAAAGATCAGTATTTGACCATGTCTTTAAGATGTCATGCTTCGAGTAACCGTTACTTTTAGTGCTTGTTTGCTAGTGTGTTTAATGTTGTTTTTAAAAGTATTTTTCATTAAATATATCAAAATATACATCAAAATGATTTTTTTTATTTTTTTTAAATCATTTTTGACATCAACACATGAAAATGATCTAAAAACACCAAAACAAATTAATTTAAAGTTAAAAAAATCATTTTTTTTCAAAAATACTTTTAAAACTCATCATACAGGGATTTACGGGCAAAACCCTGGAAAATGGAGGCACCTCTCTCAGAAAACTCGAATATATTTACGTGTTTCAGTCTCAATTAAAGTTATGCTATCTCCAAAGTACTTTCAGGTTACACTAACATGACTTCTTTAAATTCACGAGTGCATTTAGATAATTAGACGGTCATTACTGTAGCCAGAGAGACCATAATATCAACTCACCAGGTTTGAAATTTAAAACCTGGTCAAGGAGTTTTTGTTTTTTTTTTATAAAAAGGAGGGAATAATTCAGCAGCTCACCTTGGATCCTTCCAGACACTATTGTAACCAAAACTAGGGATGACCAGCACTGCATTCAAAATCCCAGCTACAGCAACTGCATTGCAGATCTACAACGAGCGACAAGCGGTACATCAGTGCAAGCTTATGCGCATGTTACTAAATAAATGTATATCGGCACCAATGCATCAAGACTCTGCTTATCTGGCAGGCCATGATGCCTCAAACTATATCCTACAGTGACAGCGGGAAATTGAAAGGAGTAAATAGGATAATAAATAACACACCGCTGAGCGCTGTTGGTTAAGACCACCATTTGCCTCAACAATTAAGTACCCGGCTGGGCCAGACGACGCTGCACTTGAAAATATAAAATATCAGTTTCGCTTCTTAAAAACTCGGTCGATTTTACCCTTAGTATGCCGACAGTGTCTTTAAAACAGAAGGGACTCATGCCCAGGAGAAAGGCAAAGGGTTGTTTATTAGACTGTAAATTCTCAGCAACAATGACAACTACCTTCGACTGAGCCCAAACGCCGTCTAGTAGCTACCACGGGACAAGGTTTCTGCACTTTCATTCTCCTTTTGAATTGCCATACAGAAGATAACTGCAAGAAAATATTAAAATTTATAATTTAATTGAGAGAAATATTTTTTACAACAATATATATCATTAATTTGGTTATATGGCAAAACCCCTTGTTAGAACTTAGTAATTTATTAATAATCAAAAGCATCTCCAAAATTAATAATGCCTCGATCATGATTGAATTAGCCCCACTCTCTTAAGACTTTTGAGTTTTTCTTCAACTATTTTTCTGTTCGGCTCCACATAGCAATTCGGTGGTTGCAAGCTTTATTTCTTTCTCTTTTTTTCTTCCTTTACTTTTCCTTTTTCCACATGTGCTCAACAGCCAAACAGAAAATAAAAATAAAACAACACTAAATCATAAAACCAGAAACTAAATCAGAAAATAAAAACCTCAAGAGCAGTAGAATTATCAGTTTCGATATCATGCCAAAGCTTCTCCAACAAGAGATGGCTTTTATAGATCGCAATAGGCTCACGAGAGTGACGCAAGAAATCCGAGAACCGGCCTACACACATCATAAAACCAGAAAAGTAGAGAAAGAACAACAGCAGGAGGAACTGTATGTTCCGCCTTACAAAAATCCCGGCAGCCAAACTGTCTTTGCGAAAGTACTGCAACTGAACCTTCGAGCGGAGCCGACGACGACACTGAGAGAGACCGCTTGTCTGACGCCGTGGAGACAGTGGTGGACTAGAAGAATTTCCGTCCCCGCCACTCCCCTCACTACTGACAACATTACTAGTTTTATTTTTTATTATAGTGTTTATAGCCATGCAAAAAAATAGAGAAGAAAGCTTATGTTCTAGGGTGAGAGAAAGATCATTTCAAAACGAGAGCGAGAGCGAGCTGTTTATGTTCTAGAGTGAGAGAAAGATCATTTCAAGACAGAGAGAGAGAGATGTTTGTATTTTGTGTTCAAGGAAATGATGAAAAAGGATATTTTGTTTTGTTTTCAGGGAGGAGATTTTAAAAAATATTATTTTTGTGTACGGAAGAGAATAGTGGAGGGGGTGTGACCTGTGACTGTGTGAGAGGAACGGGGGACAGGAGCCAGAGGAGGCCAGTCATTGCAGATTTTTATTAAAAGTATTTTTATTTAAAAATATATTTAAATTATTTTTTTTTAACATAAATACATTAAAAATAAAACATTAAAATATTATTAAATTCTTTTTATAGATCGCATCTAAAAATTTAACGCAATTTTCAATGTAATGTTTTTTTTAAGGTTGAAGTTACATTCTTTTTTAAAAAATTTTTATTTAAAAATATATTAAAATAATATATTAAAAAATTTTTAAAAATAATTTTAACTATACTAGCGGTGAAAATAATTAAGATGATCCGCAACAAAGTTTTGAAACATTTGTGTTTAAAGCACCAAATTCATCTTTTTAGTTTTTGATCGTTCCAGAATGGACGAACACGCATTTCTACCACGTCGTTTCAATTTATTTTTATTTTTCACGTCCCTGATTTGTTCGTGGATGTTGATGATATCCAATCCCTTTGTGGAAGTTGAAGATAAAACTATACAGAGGAACTCCGTTTGCAGTTAAAAACAAAATCGAAAACCTTGTCCGGGACGTATAAATCGGGAAAAGGAATTGTGGAAACGAGAGTGAGACACTTAGATTTGTTCACGACTGTTAAAATTCAATGCTAAAGTCTCGATCATGATATGATGGCCTCCACGATAGACCGATGCAGCCAATCTCAATTCCTTTAGTTATCTTTCTTGTATATATCATTTACATTCTAGTGTCTATACACATTATAATTGCAACCTAATTGAATAAGTTGTAGCTCGAATTAGCTTAATTATCCCAGTTCAAAATAAGTACCTAATTACAATAATCCATGCCAAAACTTTAAAAAAAATCTTAATTGCTATTGTTTTAATATTCATGACACCATTTGCGTGAAAACACAACTAATTGTGTCGATTAGATCCTGAATTACTCAATTCAAACAAAATACTCGATCATAACAATTTATCGGCAGACTCTATTATTTTGACATTCATAGCATCAATTGCATGAAAACACGTGTAATTTTATCAAGTGAAACCTAAATTATCTTAATTCAAACAAGATATACAATCAAGATAATTTATTCCTGGACTTGATAGAAACCCTTGTTTCTCTAATTTGCAAGCCTTAATTTATTTGATTCTAACCTAATTGACTGAATAAACAACATTAATTGCTCGGGATCATACCTAATTGCTTGAATCAAACCCTATTTTATCTCAATTTAAATAAAATATCCAATTATCAAACTCAAAAGACAACGATAAATCAAAACTAAATTATCATAATTTAACAATGACAGCCATTAAATCAAGAAAAATGTAGTGTTTTACTTTGATTTATCAATGACTGTGTGGTGGCTTGAGTGGTGGTCAAGGTAGGGAGATTGAAGGAGGAGATTTGGCCGACAGTTTTTACCAAAAAACACTAGGAAAATGCATGGAGATGAGGGGGGAGAAGATTTTGGTGGAGGATGGGTGGTTGTTCTTAGTGATTCTGGAGACTGATAGGTAGTTTTTTTTTTTTTGGGGGTGGGTGGGGTTGCGGGTGATGAACGAAGTGGCCGTTTGGCATCGTGGTGTGTTCCACGATTGCCAAACAGCGTTTTATGTTTAGTGTTTGGTTCAGTTGCAAACGGTGATACAAACCATGTGACCCACATAAAAATTACATCCAAACGCCGTTTGCACAAAAGCAGGTATTACATGCTTTTTTATCTCGATTCCAGCTATGAAACACCGATATATATATATATATATATATATATATATATATATATATATATATATATATATATATATATATATATATATCTCACTGGTCACCACTTCTCTCTGCGATTTCAAGCAGCTGCCCTTTTGACAAATCCTTTATGTTCGATAATTAAAAAACACTGGTATTTTGCATGTTAAAAATCGATCTGTGCATGGCTCTCTCTCTCTCTCTCTCTCTCGCCAAAACAGCCATGGAAGTCGGGAGCTTTCATCTTTGACTCCGGCCACCACAGGCCACCATTTACGATGAAACCACCACAGGAAGAACCACCTCGGCCTCTTCTACCCGTCGGTATCCTCCGTTGAAGCTCTCGTCGCGATCGGTGAACAGTACCGCAACCTTCCAACGCTGCCTCCGGCCACCACAGACCACCATTTCAGACGCCACCACCACAGGAAGAACCACCTCGGCCTTCTCTACCCGTCGGTATCATCCGTTGAAGCTATCTTGGTGGTCGGTCGGAAGCTACTATGCACGTGAAATAATTCACGTGCACAGGTGCGATGCACTGTCACGCGAAGAGGACGTGCACAGTGCAGCGCACTGTTTCACTTCTTCACAATTGAAGCTGGGCTTGGGCTGGGTTGCACTCGACCCAACCCAAGTCCAGCAAAGTTGGGCTGCCCTCGACCCGGCCTATTTTTTTAAATATATATTTTTAAAAAAATTAAAAAAATATGTAGATACAGATCAATCCTAATGGAAGGGAAATATCTGTTCGTGATGAAATTGCAAGTAGTTTGATGGGAGAATAAAAAATAATATTTGTTTTTTCATGAATTATCAATTACATTATATTATTATAATTATTAAATTTACAATATTTAAAAAAAATTATATATATATATATATATATATATATATATATATATATATATATATATATATATATATATATATATATATACCCTTTAAAATAATTTCACAAGTTAAAAGCAATATGAAAAGCTTGGTAACCAAACATCAAAAATTGTTTTTTTTTCAACCTCCAACTCAGCCACAGTTCACTCTCTTTTTCATCTCTCTCTTCCACTTCTTCTATCAAGCTCGTTTCTCTTTTTCTCTCCTTTCACCAACAGCAACAACAGCCTTTGTCCTCTCGGTTTCTAAAAAATGTTGCCATTTCATCTGACTTCGGGTGCAGACGAGAGGATAATGTAGGGGGGTTTTTTCAACGGTTATTTTTTTTTATTTCAAATGTGTATCACCTGTTTTTTTTTAAATATATATTTTTAAAAAATTAAAAAAATATGTAGATACAGATCAGTCCTAATGGAAGGGAAATATATGTTCGTGATGAAATTGCAAGTAGTTTGATGGGAGAATAAAAAATAATATTTGTTTTTTCATGAATTATTAATTACATTATATTATTATAATTATTAAATTTACAATATTTAAAAAAATTATATATATATACCCTTTAAAGTAATTTCACAAGTTAAAAGCAATATGAAAAATATTTAAAAAAATTATATATATACATACCTTTTAAAGTAATTTCACAAGTTAAAAGCAATATGAAAAGCTTGGTAACCAAACATCAAAAACTGTTTTTTTTTTCAACCTCCAACTCAACCGCAGTTCACTCTCTTTTTCATCTCTCTCTTCCACTTCTTCTATCAAGCTCGTTTCTCTTTTTCTCTCCTTTCACCAACAGCAACAACAGCCTTTGTCCTCTCGGTTTCTAAAAAATGTTGCCACATCTGACGTCGGGCGCAGACGAGAGGATAATGTAGGTTTTTTTTTTCAACGGTTATTTTTTTTATTTTAAATGTGTATCACCGTTTCAATAAGCACGGATCGCAGATAAAAAAGCATCAATTTCCAGCTTTGCATGAATCGGCGTTTTGGAAAGAATTTGGTGTGGGTCCCACACAATAAAACTGTGTTTACCTGTTATCCAAACAGCAAATTGTGGTGCGATCTGGCAATCGTGGATCGCACCACAATGCCAAACAGCCACGAAGATTATGGTAGGAAGAAGAAGAGAAATTTATTTTTTTATACATATTGAAAGAACAATTTTGAATAACAATAATTCAAAATCATATCTTTTGAATAAAAACACAGGTGGTAACCATGTCTTTGAATTAAAACACTATTAAAAATCATGTTTTTATTTAAATTGTGCTATTTCTCAAATATATATATCTAATTTATGTTATTTTACCTAAGCTTTACTTAAAACAGTGTTACTGCCAGAAACAAATTTTCAAAACTCCGGTGCTGCACGGAACAAATTGACGGTGTGCGTTAGCAATCCTAGTGACGGTACTCGGTAGGGTTCATGAAGACAGTGGAGATGACAGCAAAAATAATGATGGTGGTGCGGGTGCGGTGCGCGGCATGCTTTTTTTCAATGGTGATATGTTCATTTTACTGTAGAGACTAATATAATTTTATTTAATATGAGTGTAAATTACTCTTCTAGACATATTACTTTTAATATACCTTTTAAAATAAAATTAAAAAGAAAAAAAAAAGATAGAGATTGTTATCTATAATTACCGCACTTTTTAGTTTCTGATATATATCGCTAACAATTAAATTATTTATAAAATTTACAATATCCATTAACCATGAAAAAAAAATTACGAGACTTGTGATTTTTGCTACCAAGCTTAACATTAACATTGTAGAGAGAAAAAATAATGTTACACTTGTATTCTGAAAAACAAAGCTGCAGTTATTTATGAATGGTCAACTATTTTTTCTTTTACATTCCCTTTTCTTTTTTTTCTAAGAATAAAGAAGGTCCATTGTAAAATTTATTACTTTTAGAATTTCAATTAAATAGAAAAAAATAGTATCTACAGTAAACAATGGAGTGTGAACAACGCTACTTTATATTTAGGTAAATATTAGATAAATTTTATTTTTTGTCTTAAAATGAATTTTTTTTTTTTTTATGTTTAGAGATCATTATAATATGTTGATGTTAAAAATAATTTTTTTTAATATATTTCTAAATAAAAAATATTTTTAAAAATAACTTAAATAATATTTATAAATATACTCTTAAAAAGGGACCTATAAATTTAGATTGAAGCAACTTTAAGCTTTTAAGCTTCGGAATTCCAGCTCATGTCAACTTGATTATCTCCCCATGTAATTTCTTTGATTTTCCAAGGAGCCGTTAACTTTAAAATTAAAGAAGTGCTCTGGAGGACTACGTGAATGTTTGAGAGGTGGTTGTTTGTAAGTAAGATTGAAATTATTTTTTAAAATATTTTTTATTTAGAAATATATTAAAATATTATTTTTTTAAAAAATAATTTTGATATAAATATATGAAAATAATTTAAAAACATTAAAAAAGTTTAATTTAATGTAAATAATAAAAATAATTTTTATTTTTTTTAAATGCAATGCTAATCAAAAACCTATGACATGAGAAATAAAAAAATCACAAAAATCATTAAAACATTGTATCTATATACAAAAAAAATCTTACAGGGATACGAGTGTTTTTTTTTTTTTCATATATTTATTGGTTACTGCAAGATTAATCAGGGTTAAATGGCCTACGGTTTTTTTCCAGATAAAATGATTATTTAACTCTTAAAGCAAGAAAATATAAGGTTTTCGGTCAATTTTTTTTTGTTTTCTTAGAAGAAATAAAAACGGCACTGTTAAGTTACAATCATACCCTTGAGAGAGACAAAAATGAACATGCACGAGGAAACTTCCTCATTTTTCTTATTTTTCCAAACAATAAAATAAGAAATTACCTTTGAAATCCAAAAAAAAAAAAGTTGGTTTCAGTGGCATTTTAGACTTTGATGTAATGTAATGTAATGTTCTGTCGGGGGAAGGGTTGGAGTGTTTAGAGTGAGATAATGTTGTTTTTTATAAAATATTTTTTATTTGAAAAAATATTAAAAAAATATTTTTTAAAAAAAGTTATTTTTTTAAATAGCATAATAAGATATTTAAAAATACTAAAATAAATAAATAAAGATTTAAATTATTTGATTTCGAAAATATTTTAGAAATGTAAAAACAAAATCGTGCTGAAGATAAAGAAACTACCGTTTGCAGTTAAAAACAAAATCATACATGTATAAATGGGGAAAAGGAATTGTGTTTTAAGGATACGAGAGTGAGACACTTGGATTGTTGACATTTGTTGAAATTCGATGTTAAAGTCTCGTAGCACTTGTATCGATCATGACCTCCACGGCGGACTGACGCAGCCAATCTCAATCCAAGAGTAAATTTCAACTTCGATATCTCAAAGCAATTTAACTTTTTACGGTATCTTTCATGTAAATATCATTTACATTATAGCACATTATGACTGCAGGGAAGGCTTTAGTGATGGATGGTTGTCGTTTAGTGATTTTGGAGATTAAAAGGATTCTTTTGGGGGGTTTGTGGGTGAGGAGGGAAGATTATGGTGGGAAGGAAAACAAGTTTTTAGATATTTATACTGGGTGATGAGGGAAGATTATGACATTTGATTTTTGTATCCAATTTAGTCCTCTTACTTTTTTTTCTTTTGTTTTATACTTTTAAATAGGATAATAATAATAATAATAATAATAATAATAATAGGATCCGACTTTCAACATATAGCTTTTTAATTATACAAAAATACAATAAAATTTAATTATTCATATAAACGGATCGCGAGACAAATTTGTGTTAAATTCTAAACAAATACAAGTAAAAAAGGATGACAACATCAAACGGCAACGGGTGTATTCATCAATTTCGAGAATCTTCAGAGCCGCAAGTAAAGCTCACATGGTGCTTTGGATTGCACACACTGCATCGAAACTACCTTACATAAACACAAAATGTGTATACTGATCTACACAGCACAGTTGTGGACAAGAACAAGAAAGCTATATTTCGCAGCAATGTTTCTATGAACAGGGAAGGGTCAAAATTACGGACCCCAGTCGCTTCAAGGACCACAGGTCAACATCCGACATTGAAAGCAAAAAGTGCCGAGAAGCTCAAACAGCAGGGCAGGGACCATCAAGGATACTCCAGTAAAGTAAAGGGCAACGGGAAAATGAGAAAATCTGGTGTTTTGATGAACAATCGGAAAAGTAAACCTGATCAATGACAATTGGAAAAGTAATTTATCATTTTCTTGCTTATGGACGGATATCTTTAAATTAGCAAAGATTTATTAACAGTAGAGGCATACATCTTGACCTTTAAAGACTAGCTGGGGCTGAAAGGGAACTCCAATCTATCAAACCTGGAAGAGATGAGAAACTTCGGAAAGGGTTTGATGTTATGTTTTTGTTTTATACGGGGCATCGTTCATTTACGGCGGCGAAGAAGAAAATCATGTGATGTTTGATTAATTAAAGTAGCCAAGGAAGAGAGGCGACAGTATCACGTGAGGGAAGACATTAAAAGGAAGGGGGCTGAGTCTCTCTCCGATAAATGTGGTTTTATCCACTTTCGCGGGATCCCAAGCAGCCATTTGGACTGCCGGGGCGCTCATTTACCAAAACACCCTGTTGTTTTGGAATGTTTTTTTGACCTACGAGGTTAAACTTGTCAATCCGGCCTCGGCATTACGCACTTCATTCTTTTCATCGGTGCTAGCTTTACTTTTCACCTCGATGGGCACGCTCACTCACGGCTTTTAGCTGAGTTGTCACATCGTCTCTGATCACAGTGAAGGAGTAATTATTATTTATCCACTACCATTTTATCAAATGCCATGAAGTAGAAGGAAGATAAAAAATGATGTTTTGGACGGATAGAGAGCGAGGGCGAAATTGTAAATATAGAACAGACTCACGGTCGGATCGCTGATCCATTACTATCCCTGTCCAACAATTTGGACTTCAACAAATCTCAACTTCAGCCTTTCAAACGACAGCAACAAAAAGGGAGAGGACGGTGACGAACCAAGCAAAACCCACACCAGAATCCATATTCCAACTTCGCTAACATCACAAAATGCTTCCCTCAAAAAGCATTTCACCACCTCCGGCTTTTTGCAGCTTGAAGATTTTTCACCAAAAACTATGAAAATGGATGTTTGGTAAAGTTTTGAAAACCAATTGAAAGCTATAAGCTATAAAATAAAGATTTTGAAAACCGTTTGCTAGCTGTGGACGCAGCAGCAATAACACAGCACATATTGCCGCAATTTCACAACCACGGCTACTGCAACCGTAGCTAACAACTCCGACCTCAACAAAAGCTGAAGCTATGCCAAAACCGATCCTGAATATTCTACTATCAGCAGTTGACGTGTCCCTCCTCCTAGGCAACACGTAACCCCAATCGAGAAAATGATTCCGTCACTGGCAAGAAAATATCTGAAAATACTGGCGGGGTGGGCTCCTTCCTGTTGCTGGCCCCGACCAGGCATACATTATTAGAAGACATGAATAAGATAGTTATTGTGATTGGATCAGAGATCGGATTCAATCGTGATTTTAAGAGCCGTAAGATTGAGTGCGGCTTTAAATGCCCCTGACCTCACTTCCAGAGACGACACCCATCACTGTGGACCTCGTTTCTCTAGGACACCCCTCACCCTTTCTCCTCTTTTAACGACCTGCTAGAGAGCACGTGACATGTGAAATCGATTTAAAGCCACGTCATCTGTGTCGGCCGTGATCTGAAATGGCCTATGGCCTGGGCTCAAGTCTCTGACGAAAACAAGGCTCCACATAATGAAAGAGAAAGGACAAAGAGATCCTTCTATTATGATTGACTTGAAAGAACATGCATTGCAGCTACCTCACATCCCAATTCTTATTGATTATGATACCAGTTACACTAATTAAATGTTATAGAGTGGTATAAAAGAAAATAAGATACAGACTAAGCACAAAGATTAACCAGTTTTTTAGTCTGATGACGGATCCTGTTTTCAACATTCCGAAGCTCCGACCCTATCTCGCGGGATTAGGCGCAGTTCAGAACCATGTTTAAGGAAGACATTGCCTAGCCAGTCAAAGTCATGTTAAACAAATATCAAAATACTTGAAAACAATGCAGCGTGGTGCACAAATCAATTACTAAAATTATATAATCATCAACAGATACTTCCTATCGCCTGGAGCTAGCAAATGAAAAATACAATAGCACATTCATGCATTGTTAATGCACTTATGCTAAGGTGATAAAATCCTAAATCTTATAAATTGTTATGGGACATGATACTAGAAGCTAGTGTGTCATCTGGTGAAGATGGACAAGGCTATGCTAAATGATTAGCGCCTTATTCATAATGCCAGCTGTTACTGGCATACTTCTCTTTCAAATTATAATGCTGAAAATGGCAGCCAGAAAATGGAGATGGGACACGCATGCAGCTTAATAATATAATGATCAATCAGCAAAGATAAAAATAAAGAAATAAACAACACTGGCAGCACAGCTTAAAATGTAAAGAGAGCATGGCACCTGCACTTTGTTGAGGATTGATTCCTACTCCATCTGCACGCAGAAGTAAAACAAGAAGTATGATGTAAGAAATAGTGAGAGGCACAGGAGAAACAGTGATCAGAATGGCCTAATAAAGATAAATGCAGGCGATTCATTTATGAGATCAAATAGGATTTTTCTGTCCCTTTGATTTGAGTTGGCTAACCTCTTCATAATGCCACCATCAATCAGTAATGAAATCCCAAATCCCAGATACAAAGGCAACCATAAATCAGGAGCATTTTGTAACAGAAATCTTAAGTGTTTGCTTGCGTCTAAATCAGTAGAAAATAATCAAGTACCATCCCGATTAAAATTTCTTTTATGTATGGGAAAAAGAGGAGCAGAAGTCAAAACTTTTTTTCTCTCGCACAACACCAAATTGAAATCCAAGACAAATATAGACCAAAAAAGAATAACAGCAGAACTGCTGCACGGGCAACTCAAATTGGTTTCGAGCGAAACCACATGTCAAGAATACAGCATTTCTGCAAGCATCTCAGTGAAGTATATATGTGTCATTAGAACAAAGCATCCACTTCAAACCGAAAAGCCATTTTTAGTTTTGTTATTTTTCACTTGGATAGATTAGGAGCTTTTGCTCTCAAAACTATATAGCAGCATATTTTATGCCGCACAAAGAAAGTAGAAATTAAGTAGTCCCTTGTTACCAAAACAGCACACATCAGCTGTCAACCAACAATGAACTTCAAAATAAATGAGGGTATGGGTAACAAATAAAACTGAGTCAGAGGGAGATCAGTAAAACAAGAAAAGGTCTCAGTGGCCAGCATTAGTATGCTATGGCAAATTGTGACCATATAAAGAAAATTTAAATTTCTCAACAAGTAGCTCACCCAGTTGGCAATAGTCAAGGATATCTTGTGAAGTAAGAATTTCCAGTTTTAAATATAAGAAAACAGATCAAAACAGTTAAAAAAGTAACCCTCGCAAACGTTAGGGTCTAACATGGAAAAACCCAACTCCATCACGCTGCTGAATCAAGATTCTAACATGGAAATCTGTGCCAAAATAGGTTTCCACACCTATTGCATCACTTAGATTTTGTTAGGGTCTAGAAACAATGGCAAAATCAAGAAACAAACTTACTCCCCATCCAAGTAAAATAATAGTCTAAAAGGAGAGGAAAACATAGAAATCTCCAGAATTATGAATCCTTTTCACTGACATCCCCTATATATATATATATATATGTATGTATGTATTTAAATTTAGTAAATAAACTATGAATCGGAACCCCTCTTTTAAATTCCATGACCAAGAGAAATGTTTCATTGCCACAAGTTCATTCATACCAAACTTGAATCCAACCATCACTAGATTGGGTGTTTTAAGACTTGCAAATTCCATATGTAAAAAGTACCCAAAAGTTGTGTTTGATTTGAATTTGAAAATGGATTTTGATATTGATATCGAGGTTGGAAGGGTTGCATTGGAGATATTTTTTTGGAGATTCGGTTCTCGGAATTGTGGAATTCCAGCCATGAATAGGGACTGACAAAATCACAATCCAAAAAAAAAAAAAAAGCACCATTAGATGCCCCGGAAAACAAAACATCAATTTAGCATGGATGAAAAGCTAAACAGCAGTTGACAGTGAGGTAATTTTGAAAGGTCATATTGGTGGTCAGCAAAACTGAAACTGCATGTGATCAATGATGTGACATGGGTTCAGGCATCTCAGCTAAAAGAATAAGTACCACTAGATGCCACAATTCATAACCTTATGCTTGCATACAGTTACAATCTGTCACAATTATTCTACACCCCAGCACAACTAAGAGCATTTGATTTCAACACTATCTTAGAAGATCTCATCAAATTATTTTAAACGACCTCGATGTTTTGCTGCTCTCATATTTACATAAGCACTTTCTCATTACATGTAATGAAAAAAAGAAAAGAAAGCTATGAAACGATGCTATATCAGAAAAACAAACACAAAATGAGAGGATTACCGTTGGTAATGATAGCGCTTGTTTGGGGAGGAACTTTGAATTCCTCGGCAGCGAATTTCAGAACGGCCGTGAAAGGGGCTGCTTCCGGTACGCTAAACCTGAAATTTCGAAAATTAACAGATTGGATTAAGAGAGATAAACCACAATTTACATAAAAAGAAAACGAAAAAGAAATTGAAAGGAATTAACGCACACTTTGAAAGGGAGCTTTGGATCGGAGGTGAGCGTCACTTTGAACGACACCTTTCCACCACCACCTGCAGCAGCACCGCCACTCGCCATTTTTCTTCCTTTTTTGTTTTGCTGCAGGTGTTTTTCTTCTCTGTTGGGATTTGGAAGGGGACTCCGCAGGCGCAGAGATCTTACCGCGTTATATATACGCCCTGCTTATGTCGGACGCGTCTTGCGTAACCTTGACGCAACACTGAGAAATGTTAGATGGTCGGGCCGTACTTTATCGCTGCCTCGGATTTTATTTAGTGGGCTTAGTTTAAGTATGGCCCATCCTGTCTACGGTCCAATGCTCTTTCGGCTTAGAGTACGTTGTGTGGGAATTTTGATTAGGGTTTTAAAAAAAAATCTTAAAGTTGACTGTGATTTTGTTTTTTAGATTAAAGAGAATTTAGTTAATTATAAAGAAACAAAGAGATTTTATTATAAAAAACACTGAAGGGAGTTAAGATTTGCACAGACGAACCGAATAATTGGTGACCTTCTCACTGTTCATTTGCTGTGGGTTTAATAATTGGAGGATTTTTAATTTTAGTGATGCCTACAGAAATGGAAACAACTATGTGTGTGTGTATGTTTTTTTATTTATTTGAGATGAAAAATGAAAACAAATCATAATGATTGGAAGGGTACGAGGTTTGATATTGATGTTGTGTATGAAATAAGGTAGGTATATGTTCTCCAGGGGTGTATCGTGATGACAAAAGATTTAAGATTTGTACAGTAGGTTTTGAGTTCAAGTCAGGACGTGTACTTCTTGTAAGAATCAGGAATAGCTGAGATTTTACCCGCTCATCTTAAAATATGATTTGGAGCAATTTTTACGCTACTTAAATAATGGGGTAAAGTAAATTCAACCAAAATAATCTTTATTATAAGAAGCAAAAACACTAGTACACACGAAGATATTTTTATCTTAACTATCTTTCTCATGTCATTTGCTTTTTCTCTCAATTATTACGGAGGTCAATTTTGGTCATTAAAATTCATCCATTTAAACTTTAAGAGAAACAATTTTTTTTTTGTGATAATTAAAATAAATATTCATAGCGATCTGAATTTTGATTAAAAAATGTATTTCTCCCGTTGAAATCCCTTTCTGTTATTATTTTTTATTCTGATAGAAAAATGATTTCTCTATTAATAAAAATTTATAGCAATTAAAACACATATTATCAAAACTCAGATGATTTATCTAATCAAATAAAAAACACATTTCTTTGGACAAAGCTTCACTTTTCTTATATGTTATTTTATTCTTGATTTTCAGGAACATGATTTGTTTTTTTTGTTTTGTTTTTATAAAAATCATGGTTGTTTAAATAAAAAACTATCATAATTTATAAAGTAATTATAAGGAAAAAATATAATATTTCAATTATTTTTACTCAACAAAATAAAAAAGAAGATAAAAAATATAAAAATTAAAATGTCAACAACGAAAAAAAATGCTTTGTTCTTATTGAATATTTATGAAACTGTTTACAAATTTGTGCGCATTCATTTCCTATACAATCATAAAAAAAATTAAAATATCACTTAAAAAACATGGTTTAACTTATTATCTTCCCAAATTCATTATAATTAATTATCTAAACAGTAGCTTATTCAAAGATATAAAAAAATTAAAAAATACGACAACATAGAGAAGCAAGCGAATGCACTCCCGTGTTGTAGGCAAGTCCACACGCTTGGGCTATATAGCCCAGGCCAGTTTTTCTTTTTTTGTACATGATGAGTTAGTTTCTTGTACAATACAATAAGAATTTTCATCCCAAGTGCTCTTGTCAACCAAATTAATGCCCACCAATAATAATAATAAAGCATATCTTCATCTAAGTTTTCTCCCTTTATTTTGCGTCTATATTTTTCTGTAAAATGAACATACAAAAGTAACTAGTAAGATGCTGTTAGTTACTTCACAGTCATCATGTTTATCACTTTGGTATATTATTAGTTACCATATTTGTGTTTCACTGTGAGTTTAATATTTTTTCAACAAAAAAATAAATACACATACCTTTTTAATATGTTTTTTGATATAAAAAATTCTCAATTATAGATTAAAAAGCTTATACATGCATTTAATTAAATAAATAAAAAATAATCCATGTGCCAGTACTGATCCAATCTCATGTGACCGGAATAGATGAATCAAAGTGAATGTTTTGACCTCAATTTCATCTATTTCCCCTGACTTTTTCAGTGTGTTCCTCTTTCTTCCTTGCCATTCCTCATTTGAAGTAATTGGCTTTTAATTTGGCCATGAAAAGATGAAATCATCCAAAACAAAAGTTGGATGACCAAAATATAAAACAAAATCACAAAATGAACCCATTATGAAATACGAAAGTTATTTTACCACATGGTTCAGAGTTTATTATATAACTTATGATATAATAATTATGATATGGTTAAATGTATTATATATTCTATAAACAATAAACAAATGACATTCGTTTTTATAGAATGAACAAATTAAGTTGAAATCTGTATTTAGACTCAATTAGGAAATATTTTTTAGAATAATCATCGCTATTCAAATAGTACAAGGTAAAGCTCATGGAAAATGAGTCTCCCTTTAAATTTCAAAAATATAAAAAATGTGTTTTCTTACTTGAAAACTATCATCAGAAAGGGAGTAACAGTGGCATTGCGAACACGAGAGCCCACCACCCAGTAATCGATAATTTCAAGCCTTTTGATGCATTGCAAGCAAGCTTGTTGTCATGGTAGGTGCAAACCGTCTGCTTCCTGAGATTAAAACGACACAGTTAATCTGCGTTTATGAATCAGATAAAGGAGAGATTGAAGATTTTAGTATCTGCAGATCTTCCTGTTCACTAACCTGGACGAGCAAAAGGCAACCGTATAATCAGTCCCTGCGCACGTAAAAATACTGGTAGGATCGTCGTATGCATAGCTATAAGCAGTAGGGCATGCTTGTTTGAACGTCTTTGAATAATATGTGGGTTGACAAACTACGGGGTTTCCATAAACTCCCCGGCAACAATATTCATCGGTGCTGAACACATCACAAGCGCTCCGGCAGGCGATAACCTTGCCGTTAGACTTAACAGCGAGCTCTGACGGACAAGTATTCCTCAAATCTTCATCACAGCCAGCAGAGCTGCAATTTCCCTTGCCATTAATTGGTGTCACAGTTATTGGCAGATTAAAACCGTCGACGAGGCTGACGTCGTAAAAATCGAGTGCTGCTAGGGTGAATTCAGCAAGTGAGGCAGGGGGGTCACCGGAGGCCTTGCATTTCAGGGATGTGCCACAGGCCCCCGTCTTGCATGAACCGCTGCCGTTTTTATCAAATTTGCAGCCTGTTCTACCCCATATCCGGCCATTCCAGCCAACCGGAGCAGTGAAAACAATAGATTGTCCCGATTTTAACTCAAATCCACCACCATTGAAGTTGTCACCTTGGGTGATACCCGGCCATACCGTTTCTTGGCAATAATTAACTATGGTAAAAATCCTCGTTGACTGTATCATTCTTGGCCCTGTCCATCCGGTCACGGAAATTGAGATAAAAAATGGGGAAAAAATTATTATCGACGAGATCCAGAATGTTTAATGCCACCCAGTGATATAATTTTCTTTATTGTGTAATTTATGAAAAATGAATTTCAAATTTAAATCATACTTTCGAATTTTATTTATTTCTAAATAACTAATGTTAAAAACAAGTCCAATTAAAAAAAATACATTTAGCATAAATTAACCTTTTTTTTAATTAAATAAGACAGCATTAAGTCACCATCATTAAGTCAAATATTTTAATTTCATTAAGGCAAGGCTTTGACACCATTCTGTAACAACTTTTTTTTATTGAAGCAAAAAATTACTTAAACCAAAATATTTATCATTTTTAGGTAAAAACAAAAACAAAAACAAAAACAAAAACAAAAACAAAAACAAAAACAAAAACAAAAACAAAAACAATAATAAATTTATAAAAATCATATCAAATGAAATATAAAAGATTTTTTTTAAAAAAGCATCTTGGCTATCAATAGTATGCCATGACGACGCTACTGGATAAATTAACAGAGTTAACTAATCAATTGCCAAAAATAAAGAACAAGACTGGTAAAGATTTAGCAAACATTTACCGGAGGAAATCATGAGTAGAATAAGCAGCGGCGGCAAATGCGCATTGAGAGGTGCCATCTGACTCTGCTCTCGCTGCTCTGTATAGAGGCAGAAGGGTTTAAACTTTAAAGTGTAGCCGACATATAAGGTAGAGTGGGCGGAGAATACGTGTGGACGGAGGGATAGTAAAATAACTGTCTTGGTGTGAATGAATTTGTTTTTTAAAATATTTTTTTGTTTAAAAATATATTAAAATAATATATTTTTTATTTTTTTAAAATTATTCTTGATATAGCACATGAAAATAATCTAAAATAACTATTTTTTTTTTAATTTAAAATAAAAATAAAATAATTCTTTTTTTTAAATACTTTTAAAATGCTGGCTTCGGAGCAAAGCTAGATGATTCTTTTCCTTGTCCTTTCATGCAAGTTGTTTCAGGTTCCATTCATTCCTTTTTCTCAGCTTTACTTTTCAGCTTCGTGCATCAAAATGATCGGTGGATCCGAATACCCATCAGTGGCCCAGCAGAATCTGCCGCCACCTTGTGACAATCTATCTGCAGCCCGTCTCGACATTTTTCCACCCAAGTATTCCTGTCCTTATGATTTGTACTATATTTTGTTTTCCAGCAACTTGCCGAGTCATTTTTTTTTTACGTGAAAATATATATTTAACGAATGGTAACTTGTATTTGACAACTCGCCGTGGAAAAAAAACTTTGATTGCCAAATAAAAAAATAGTGGATTCCTATAA